>CM057458.1:814787500-816037500 GCA_016271365.2 Neoceratodus forsteri
TCTGCCGTCCTCTCTGGGGCAGGGTTAACATAGTTAAAATGAATATTCTACCTAGGGTTTCTACCCACTCAATATGCTTAATGTAGTAATACCACTAAAATGGTTCAAAGAACTACATTTATTGATAACGGAGTTTATTTGGAAAGGAAGAGGCCCGTGAGAGCTTATAATAGGTTGGCAGCCCCTAGGAGAGAGCGGACTGAGACTTCCACACTTCGGTTTATATTATTGGGCAAGTAACCTCTGTAAATATCTAAAATGGCTGGCTCCTGCAAGCAAACTTGAATCTTTGCCCTATGTCCCCTCCTGGGTTGGATTGGAAATGGAGGCGGTTAAAGAGGCCGGAATAAATCCATTCACACTGCTTTATTACGCTCCCCAGAAGGTGCCTCCTAAACTGACTGTTAACCCAATAGTAAATTCTTTGCGTATTCATAGACAGATTTGTAGTAGATTAGATTATGTTCCGGATAGGGACATGCATCAACCGGTATGTCAAAATACCAATTTGAAAATTGGGGGGAAAATGATACTGGGGGAATGGTTACCCCAACTAGAAGGATTACGTGTTGAGGATTTAATGGGGATGGTTGTGTTCTCCTAATAAAGGATATTCTGAAAAGTACAAATATAGACTCAAGCAAGTTTTCAAAGTATTCCAGGTTACCCATTTACTAGGTCAGGTGGGGACTAATTTTCGGGTAGGGGCGTGTGGATGGGAGTTGTTTGAGTCATTAGCTCTAAGCTGTTGGGAATCACATGGATTTCTAGGGGTATAAGGTACTCCTGACCAAGTTCTTGTCAGACACGGACTTCAAGCCCAGGTATTGACTAGATGTCTGGGGAACAGGAGCCGGACTGGGAGACTGTTTGGAGTCATGTGTACAAATATGTTAAACAGGATAGATTGAGGGTGATGCAGTTTTTTTTCTTGAATAACCTATTTTGGACCCCTTCCAAACTACATAAAGTGGGTAGTAGACCTGATCAAAAGTGTTATCGGTGCCACCAGGCAACTGGAGATTTGTATCACATTTTTTGGGAATGTCCACTGATAAAGCGGTTGTGGACACAGATTAAACAGAGGGCAGACCCATTGCTGGGTATTGATCAATATTTCACTCCAGATATATGTTTGATAGGAGATTACTCCGGCATCACAGTCAAGGAGCGTAGATTTTACATGGCCCTGATCTCCGGCTCGCTTAAAAAGGTAGTCTTGTGATACTGGATGTCAGATTCCCTTATTACGTATACGGAATGGTTACAAGAGATGTTGTTTAATTTAAACATGGAAAAATTAGGAGCGGGAAGGGATAATCGGTTTCATATATATGAGAAGATTTGGAGCCATTTTCAAGCATTATACCTTCCCCAGGGATAGGCAGTAGTGGTTAAGTAGGGTAGAGAGGATGGTGGGTGAGCGGATCTTCCTAGAGGGTTTGTAGTATAGTATAGGGTGGTAAAGTGGGGGAAGGGAGATTTTCTCTGTGGGAGATGGGGAAGGGGGAGGCTGTTGGGTATTGGACTCAATTTAGGTCATCTGTTGAGAGGTTGTAAAATGTTCTTTGTATTATGTATTGTGTTTATGATATGTGTTTTGTTGCAATAAAATTTAAATTTCAAAAAAAAGAATGTTCTCACTCAACTCCGAGAAATCTACCTTATGCCCTAAATATGAAACAGATAATGGAACATTTTTACATATGACCTTGGTTTTCACCAAAGTTAGTTGTTTTTGGCACAAATTTGTTAGTTGAACAGTGGCTCTGATTTGACCCTAGTGGCTGTCTAAAATATTAAAATAGGAATTCTAAACCCCACTCCCATTGTAATCACTGGAGCGTGTCTCTCTTCCCCCCCCACTCTACAAACTAATGCATCACAAAACATAGAAGCAAGGGGCACCACATGGGCAGATCTTGCTACTAGCAGTACCAGGAGGGGGAAGGGGCTGGGCAGGCAAGCAGAATTTATGATCCCATTCCATAAAGAAAGCGAGCACATAATTCTGTAAAGTGGACTCTTTGAGTCCAAATTAGGTCAGCTAGCATGCAGGGATTTAAGGGACCTTTAGTATGATTGTTGTTTTTTAGCTGTTTTTGCTGCTCCACCATAGGTGTATGCAATAGTTTCTGTTTGATAAAGTCTGTGCATTAATGTGGACTTACATCTTTATATCTGGGATCAAACAGAGTTATCATTTCAAATTGCTTGTCCAATCTAATACTGTAAAACCAATCTGCAAGATATGTCAGAAAGGTTTCTGACACTTCTTTAATAAGTATTGCATGCTGCTGCTGCTATGAATCAGATGACCAAGTGGTGTCACCACCTCTTATAATGATGGATAACAGTCCTACCATCTGCTGCACAGCATACTGGGAAAAAGTTGATGTCACTCACATGCCGCAATGATGCAAGATGAGGAAACTGTTATTCATTATGGTGGAAAGAGGAGAAAGAAGTGGAGTTGTTTCAGAACCAGTTGACTTCAATCATTTTGATTTTAATGTAATAATTATTATTATTATCTTTACATTTAACTTTATGTATATGCAGATAGAACATGTTTCAAGATGGAGGGATGAAGAGAACTATAAAGAGGATGTGTTGCTTTCAGAACCAATCGATGTCTATGGTTTTAATGTAATTATTAGTTATAATTATTCATATTTACATGCTGAAAATACATGATTTGTGATGAAGGGAGAAGGATGATGAGGTTGTGTTGCTTTCAAAAGCAAGACTTGAGATGAGATGTCTCAGGACCTGTCAGCACTTGAAGAAGCATAATTCAGCACTGGCTGGAGTGCATTCATTTGGCCTTACTCTGGCTTCTGGTTGTTGGACTCAATGTGATGCAGTGCCAGTCCAGTACTGAAAGGTGCATCAGTTGACTTAGGCTGCTGTCACCTATGGTGGATGGATTACTTGAATGAACTGTCTTATCCCACCACTTCCCCTATTTAATCCAACCCGAATGTCCTTGCTGCTGCTTCTGCTGTTGGTCAGTCTGATCTGAGTGGCCATTGGGAATGGACATGGCTGTTAAGTGAACAAGCTTGGTACATCCAGTAGATCTGAATTTCATGATTCCTGCAACCTCCACTTGCATTCTAATCCTAAGTAAGTCACTTAAAATACCTGTGCTCTCATCTCATCCCTGTAAATGGGTTTTACGCCCAGTGGGCCTTACCCTCTTACCAAACAATAAAGAAAATATGCTGACATTTTAAATCATTAGCTAGAACACTAGTGCCAAAAGTCTGAATAGACTTTAATGAGCCCCAAATGATTTTATTACTACAATGATTCTAATATGCTTTCAGTGGATTCCTGCTGTCTCCAGTAAAATACTCTGTCACTGCCGGAGATCCACTTGTTTTTTAGTACAGGGGACTGGTGGTATTGGCTGGGTGGGGACATCTGGAGGAATTGGGTGGAGATTGTGAGATTATTTCTTTGTTGACCCACTGTGAAATGACAGCTTTCAGATAGTATTGGGCAGGGCAAGCAGGGCTACATCTATGGTATGGTATGGTATGATATGATTGATATGATATGATGAAAAGATATCATATCATATGGGAAGATATGAGAAGATATTATAATCTGATGTATGAGAAAATACTGTAATCTCTTGTCTTATGACACGGAATGATATGATGTATAAAAAGATAATATATTCTGATGATAGCATGTAATTAAATATCTGATCATTTGTTTTATTTTGTATTTATTATATTTGTAGCTGAATAACACCCCTCAGTATCCACCAAGTTCCTGCAATGAGGAAGTGGTGGTCAATGACCTTGGGGGTAACTCCTTTACCTAGGGGTATTAGATGATAGGTTCACCAGGAGCCACTTCCCATGCCCTCTGACACTTTCCTGGGTCTAGAACTAATACCACACCCTCAGTGGTGTGATCTGAGTGGTACAACTACAAAATACATGTGCACTATCACTGCTATGCTTGACAATCCTTGCTAACTGTGCCCCTTTGGGATTCAAACAGCTTACCTTCTTTATTTAGTGGTCACACCGTCCCCCACAGATTGCAATGAATGGAGGTAGCTAGCTCTTCTTTCTCTGATTTTTTCCTCTTCATTACAAAACACCATACTTACAACTGAATTCCCATTCATTCCAGCCCATTTCTATAAGTTATACTTTTCACTGTTTACTTTACAGTGACATTACAGGGATACCCTCAGTTACATTACGGCCTACTACTCGCTGATATGAGTATGACTAGAGGATTGGGCTGTGCTCAGCCCTGCATGGCACAGGAGTACTGGTGCTGCCTGACAGAGGGGCTAAAATGGGATATACCCTTCTGAGCACACAATAACCCAGGGCATGAGGAATAAAACATTCTACAGGTATGTAGTGAAAAGTGGACAAACAAGGCATGGATAGTAAGGCTAAAAGGGTAAGGAGGGGAGTGTGTGGAAGAAGACCAGAGGAAAGCAGACATATTAAACAAGTACTTTTGAACCAGCCACCGGCACTGCAGTAGCGCTACCACTCATAACGTCGGTGACCCAAGTTCAGGAACGGACTCTAGTTGTCAGACTGGCCAGGGGAGGAGGCTTGAGTGGCCCATGGACTGCTTGTCTCCACCAGGGGGTGGGGGGAGCTTTGGCTCAGTGCCTGAAAGACCTCTAGCAGCAGCTGGAGGTACAGCATGCCCAAGAAACACAGATGGGAGATGGAGCAGGAGAGATACCAGCGTAATCATTTCAGCCATGCACACGTCACTTCTCTGGGGAGGGCGTACAGCTGAAAAATGCCTAGGCCCAGCACAACACTGACTGAGGGATAGGTAAGCCCTCACCACCAGCAGCTACTTGGATTGAGGACTCTGACGAGACTTGAAGGTATGGAACCATGGGAGGAGGGGTGGCTCGAGGGCCTGGCTACCCCCTCCCACTGTGTCCCCACCTGAGGGGTGAGCCATGGCTCAGTGGAGGGTCCCTCTGAGCCCACACTACAGTGATTGGTCAGGTGACAGTGCCAGGGCTTGAGGTGGGGGATAAAAAGAGATTAAAATAAACAAGAAAAGAAAAACAAGTACTTTTGTTCAGTATTTACAAAGGAAGATGTAAGAGAAGTGCCACAGATATGTAGGAATTGCATAAATGGAAGGGGAATGGACACTAGCCCTTTTCGGAGAACACAGTCCTCAAGGAACTAAAGCAGCTAAAGGTAGATATGGCAATTGGGCCAGACAGACTTCACCCCAGGGTACTATAGGAACTAAGTAAAGAGCTTGCCACACCACTGACAGCTGTGTTCAATCTATCACTGATTGCCAGGGTAGTTCTGGGTGACTGCAGAAAAGCTGATGTGGTACCACTTCACAAAAGTGGAAAAAGGGAGGAGTCAGGGAACTATAGAGTGGTAAGCCTGACTTTGGTGTTGGGCAAAGTTATGGAAACACTTCTAAAAGAAAGGATTGTGGAATACCTGGTGGCAAATGGATTGTAGGATTAAAGACAGCATAGGTTCACAAAGGGAAGATCTTTCCAGACAAACCTTATTGTATTCTTGACTGGGTGACCAGGGAGGTGGATCAGGATCAGGGTAGGGCAGTGGATGTGGCCTACTTAGATTTCAGAAAAACTTTCTACACTGTCCTGCAGAGACATCTGTTAAAAAAGCTGGGCAGCCTGTGAGTAGGTCCAAAGGTGGTAAAGTGGGTACAAAGTTGGCTGAGTAGCAGAAGCAAGAGGAAAGTAGCAAATGGTGTTCACTTGGAAGAAGGCACGGTGACCAGTGGTGTGTCACAGGGGTCAGTTCTGGGACCAGTCCTCTTCAATGTCATCATTAGCAACATTGCAGAAGGGCTGGTAGAGAAAGTATGCCTGTTTGCAGAAAATACAAAAATCTGCATCACAGTGGACACACCCGGGGGGGGGGGGAGTCGAAAATGAGGGAAGACCTAAAAAGCTTGATGACTGGTCAAGGGTATGGCAACTGGGATTCAATGCCATAAAGTGCTAAATTATGCACATGGTGCACAGGCACCCAGGGCAATGAACCAATTGGGAAGGGAGGAGGTGTCAACAACAAAACAGGAAAGGGACCTGTGCGTTATCATGTCAGATGACCTAAAGGTAGCAAAGCAATATGATAAGGCAGTAGGTTGGGCTAGTAAAATGCTGGGGTGAATAAGGAGGGATATCACCAATAGTAAGAGAGAGGTGGTGGGACCACTTTGTAGATCAATGGTGAGACCACACTTGGAGTACAGTGTCCAGTTCTGAAGACCTCATCTCAAGAAAGACAGAGATAGGGTGGAGGCAATAGAGAGAAGGACAACCAAAATGGTGCTGAGACTGCATCAGAAGCACTATGAGGAAAGACTAAAGGATTTAAATATGTACTCACTAGAGGAAGGAAAGGAAAGGGAAAACATGATAGAACCATTAAAATGCCTCAAGGATATTTAAGCAATAAGGCACAACAGGGTGTGTGTTATTGTGTAATAATGTCACTCCTTGGGTGGGTTGAAGCATGAAGTGAAGCTGAGTGCTTCCACCACCCCAGGAGTGATGTTATTACACAATAACACACACCTTGGAGTGCCTTTTGCTATTATACAATGGCTCCTTTGTTAATGAAAAAATTAAAAATAAAAAATACTTTTTTATCCATTTTTCATTTGATTTTTTGTGAGTGTAGGTGTATGTTTAAAAAAAAGTCTGGAATATTTCTTCCACCACAAGGTGGAGCTGTTGCCAGAATAATCTTGCCTGCCGAGTCCCCGAAGCTTTCTTGTTCTGTTGTGTGTTATCTGTCTACCCTCCGTCCATCTCTGCCATTGGCTTCCACATTCTGCCGGATGGTGCTTGTAGGGGACACTTTCTGACATGTGTTTTTTTGTTTTAAAGTGAGTCAGTTTCTGTTTCTATCTGTCAAGCCTTTTGGCAATTGTGTAGTGTGAGTTTACACTGGTCATGAGCAGATATGATGTCAATGGAACTGGGAGAAGGAAGAGCTGTTTCTGGTACTATTAGCTTTATTTTAATTTATAATGATGCTTTTTAAAGTTTAAAATGACGTTTGGCCAATGGGCAGCTGATTGCAAGCGTCCCTGAAGTGTGATGCATTTGGCAATAACGGAGCCACATGAAGCAGCAGTTGCATGTACAATTTGTTATTTTTCATAGCTGCAGACTCTGTTACAACAAAAACAAAACACACACACACACACACACACACAAGCACACACACAAAAAAGACAGGTTTTGTGTTTTGGGATAGTGACAGTGGTGGATGGGAGGTTTTATGTTATAAACCTACATCCTTTGGGAGGGGGCAGCGAGGGCTGCAGTCATTTACAGTGGCAGCTCAGAGCAGAGGTAAATTCTGTAGGAGGCATGATTTTCGCAGAGTGCCATGTGTGTGCCTGAATTTCATACAGTGATGTTATTGTGTAATAACATAACTATTCCACACACACACACACACACACACTGACCAATCAGAGGACTGGAAATTTATTTTATATTTTATATTAATAAGGTACAAGAGGGGAGCATTTTACAGAGAAAGAGATGCTCAAGCACAAAGGGCCATGATTTAAAGCTGGAGGGGGGAGGCTCAGAAAAGATATAAGGAAGTACTTCTTCATGGAAAAGGTGGTGGATGTCTGAAACAAACTCCCAGCAGAGGCTGTGGGTTCCAGAACTGTAATAGAATTCAAACATGCATGGGATAGACACAAGGGAACATTAAGAACAGGGTGGGGGGTAAGGCCGGTGATTAAGTAGGGTCTGCGGTAACATAGAAGGTAGGGAATATTAGGGCAGACTAGGTGTCAAAGGTGCCCTTTTCTGTTGACAACTTCTATGTTTCTATAATGTATGGGATCCTCTATGTGCAAACAAGCAAAGGGTTGGAAGAGCTCACGTCACTCTATAGGTGACATAAGTCTGGTGCCTGCAGTTTCAGAGATGAATGCAGACAAATACAAGGACAAAGTCCCAACAAAGTTAACTGCAGCACTGACCCAAGAGCAAACACTGACTAAGTCTTATATAGGTAAAAGGCATTTCTTACCTTAAAAATTCAGCTTTATTCAAGTGCAATAAAAATGTGCTCATATCCTGCAGCAGTGCAGAGTGATACAGTTGGCAGATAAACAGGAGTTCACATGAAATCAAATAAAACCACTTGCAACAACTTGGTGCTCACCGAAGTGGCTGAATGACGTACAGCTGCAGACAGCTTGCGTGCACACGAGATACATGCACATGCAAAGGACAGCTGCTGTATCCACTGTAAGTCGTCCTACTACTTCTGAGAGCACCAAGTTGATTTCAGCCTCTATGGGCAGACATTGGAAATGACTCTGTCCTCATATTAAATCATCAGCTTAGGAGATTCCCAGCTATCCTATATCTTGTAAAATCATCTTGTGTGATGCTTTTTTCTATGATGAAATATACAAGTGAGAATCCTCCATTAGAGGAATTACATTACCCCACATTTGCAATTGACTGTATAAGTAGCCATTTGGTAAATGGTGGTGGTGCCAAGAAAACAGTTGAATGTCCATGACTTGATTACATCACCTATCCAAGCTGTATGAAATTTTTAACAGAAGTATGAACTGTATACCCAGTCAATGAGTTTTATAATTACTGTACAAGTATCTTATTTTGTTATTCCTGAATTCTTTCATTAACATTTGAGTGTTGGATTTTCTTTAACAAATACCAACTCTGAGTTCTCAGTGGCACACCTAATCAGAATGAGCTTATTGGTGATGACAATATGAAAAGAAGATGTTGTGCACTACTGCTTGGAGTAGTGACCCAGACTGTGGTGCAAGTGTGTGTGTGTGTGTGTGTGTGTGTGTGTGTGTGTGTGTGTAGGGGATTCCAGGGAGACTTTTAATCAGGGGTGTATGAGTAAGACTAGTAGCAGATGTTGCTTGTTGGACATGTGAATAATTGAGTAAATGGTTAAAGTTAATCCATGGTAAACTGAGTTAAAGAAAGGCTAAAAATGAAAGATTCTCAGAATCTAGCCATGATGTGAAGTCAGCAGAAAAGGAGGAGAAGTATTACCAGCAGGTAGTGTTTGCACATTCTTGCTGGTTTCCTTACAGAACACCAGTTTTAGTGCTTTCATTAACCCCAACATGCTAGTTGCCCCAGTGTGAACTGAAACAGTTAGTTTTACAGAATTTTGTGATAGTCATTTACTTTAGGGGAAGGGATTAATTCTGCTTAGCTGCATGATCTGTTCCTCTTCCTAGTACCACTAGTACCAGGCTGTGCTCCATGCTTCCCCACATGTCCATGTTTTGTGATGTATTAGTTTGTAGAGCGACAGGGCATGCTCCATTGATTACAATGGGAGTGAGGTTTAACATTTTTTTTTATTATTATTTTAAGAGGGCCACTGGGGCCAAGTCAAAGCCACAGTTCAGCTAATATGAGGCTTGTTACTTAAATTGTGACTTTTTTGACCTCAGATGCCCTCTTAAATATTAAAAAAGTAATATTAAGCCTTGCTGCCATCCTAATCAATAGCACACACACACACACACACACACACACACACACACACACACACTCTACAAACTAATATATTACAAAAAAAGTGGTAGTGGAATGGAAGTGGAGCTTACTGCTACTGGGGATACCAGGAAGGTGAAGAGACTGGGTAGCCAAGTAGAATTTATGATCCCTTTCCCCTGAAGTAAATGAGTATCACAAAATTTTGTACCGTGGAGCACTTGAGTCCAACTTTGGTCAGCTAGGAGTCTGGGTTTTGAGGGACTGTTAGACACTGAGCATGGCTGTTGTTCTTTAAGTTGTCTATGCTGCTGCACCGTAAGTGTATGCAACAGTTTCTGTTGGATACAATATATGCACTAATGTGGAATTAGCACATCTTTATATCTGGGATTGAGTAAAATTATCATTTTAAATTGCCCGTCTGACCTAATGCTGTCAAACCAATCTTCAAGTTGTGTCAGAAAAATTTCAGCCACTTCTTTAAATATTATTTCATGCTGCTGTTATGACTTATCTGAACAAGTGGTGTCACCATCTCCTGTACTGATGGATTCAATCCTGCCATCTGCTGCGCATTGTGCTGGGAAGAAGTTAGTGACACCCACACACTGCAATGATACATGATGAGGAAAATGTGATTCATAATGGTGGGAGGAGGAAAAGGAGGATAATGAAGTGGATATGTTGTTTCAGAACTGGTGAACTTCAATGATTGCTATTTTAATGTAATTATTGTTATTAGTTATTATTCTTACATTTTATTTATAGGCAGAGAAAATGTGATTCTCAATGGAGGAATGGGGAGGATGATGAAGAAGATGTGTTGTTTTCAGGAACAGCTGATGTCTATGCATTTTTTTTTTACTTTTTATTTATTGAATTCAATAAAGAATACAAGTAGTCAATCTGTACAGGACATTATACATAAAAGCATCATGAACACAGACCATACAGCGATTATCTCAAGAAACTTTGAATACCTACAGTACATGTGCTACACACTAGAAGAGGAGGAATTAATGAAATACTGAATGATTAAAGCATCTAATGTCACACGTTCAAACAACAGCTATACTGTAATGGTGTTGGCTAGCATTACAAAACAGAATACAGACATATTTCTAGTGCACAAGGCATCATAGATATATCTACAATATAGATTTCTAGCCAGAGAGATACAAAATAGCTACAGTAGCTTTATGGTATCCAGGTCAAACTGTCAACTAAGGTAAACCAGTAAATGTAAGAAATAGTAAGTTTGAACTTGGTAGAAACACAATTGTCTTAACCACTGTAGTGCTAATAGCATGTGGGGGCTATACCTCACATATAGCAATGAACCATATGAAATTAAAATATCAGGGAATCATCCAGTCCCCTTGTGCCCAACAATCCTCACATTACGTTTAATAGTCTTACAGTAGACAAGAAACCTATTCCCAGTGTGTGCAGTAAAATAAACATAGAATATGCCCCATATTTCTAATCAAGTCCACATAATGCCAAACACCTTTGGGCTGCAAAAAGCATTTCAAGTTGATATATGCTGAGGAATGTCTGTAATGTTGAAAAACTGAGTCAAATAACTTGGTATACCTTGTATATCTATTTTCACCAGTGCAGGAGATCCATCAAGTAAAATTGAAACATAGTTCTATAACAGATCATGATGAATTACCTCCTTGTAAATGGTCTGACTCCATATGAGATCCTGACTTCATAACTTGCCACTCCCTCTCTTAATCTAATTTATCATGGAGCTTGTACACATGTTGAGGTTTGGTGTAGATGTGAGTCTATTAATCCAAATCCACATGCAGGCAGACCAGAAAAAGGAGGACAAAGGGTAGAATTTAGGACCCTCATTCTCCATTTGGCTCACTCAAATTCTTTACGCTTCTGGTGGGTGGCAAATAAGCGATCTTGATAAAGGTTTATGATGGCTTCCCTTGCCAGACATTCTACAACCTTTCCAGCTGCATAGAGTACTTTGTCCCTAGTACTCATTTTTGTAAATACAATTGGCTCAGTTCTGGAAGTGTATTCTGTTGCAGTTCACCAAGGAATAATGCAACACACTTTGTCAATATAGCCCTGTTGTAGTGTGAAGTCCAGTTTAAGCACTTGGAGGCCTCAGCTGGTTGTGACCCAGTTGGTGGCTTTACTCTCGGAGGCTGTTTTTGCCTGAAGAAGTCAGTGGACAGTTGTTGAGGCACAGTTGAATGTGGTTTCTGCATTTTTAGAACAAGGTAGCTTTACTTTTCTAACAAGATTCAGTGTATCTAAACTGAAAGTAAAAGCCTGTAGCAAGATCTCTCACTAGTTACGTCAGCTAGTTCTGGTAGTTAGCTCCATCCCCATGCTTTTCATTTTAATATAATCATTATTATTAGTTGTTATTATTCATAAATTTGGCTTTATTTAGATGCCAAGAATACATGATTTCTGATGGAAGGAGGATGATGATTATGAACAGGACATGTTGTTTTTGAAGGCAAGACTTGAAGTGAGATGTCTCAGGAATTGTCAGCACTTGAAGAAGCAGGATTCAGCACTGGCTGGAGTTCATGCCTTGGGCCTGGCTCTCCCTTTTGGTTGTTGGACCCTTTATGATGCACTGCCAGTCCAGTACCAAGGGATACATTAGTTTGTGGAGGCTGCTGCCATCCACGGTGGATGGATTACTTGAATGAACCATCTTATACCATCGCTTCCCATACCTAACCCAACCCAACTGTTTCTGCTGTTGGTCTGTCTGACCTGAGTGGCCATGGGGAGAGGACATGGCTGTTAGGTGAACAAGCTGGGTATATCCATCAAACCAGGGTTTGATTTCTACAACCTTTACTTGAATATTGTGTGTCCACAAGTTAATCACTTTACCACCCAGTACTCCCAGGTTGTTTCATAAGCAGGCTTTGTGCCCAGTGGGCCTTAACTGGTTACCCAGGGGCATCATCAGGATTCTAAAACTTGGGGCACATGTCCTCATCGGTGACTTTTTCCAAAAAGTGGGGTTTGGAGAAATTGCCCCCTCCCCCAAAAGAAATTCTGAAAAATTTGGTGCTAGATGGTACATTTTAGAAACACATTTTTATTCTTTCTCTCTTCTGCCTCCCCTCCCATTGTGAACTAATACCTAGGCCTGACAAAGGTTTGACAATGTCTACTCCCACCAAACCCCTTCCAATAAACTCTGATTGTAACCCTAAGCTTATTGTAATCAAAATGATACCTCTGTAATCCGACTTCTTAACTTAACTGTATCCAATACCACTGTACTCTGTGATCTATATCCCAAAGTGATGTACAATTTCTCGTGTTTCCTCCTCTGTAACAATTTCCAGATCGCCCCTGAAAAAGGGACCTCCGGTGCTCAGAGGGCCAAACTGGTTAACAAAATTAATAAATAAAAAATTAAAAAATAAAAAATGAAGTCTCCAGCTAGCTGGCAGAAATCCCACCACCTGAAACTGTAGACAAGAGGGCAAGGCAAACCCTGCCTTAAAAATTATTTTGTACTGTACTAGAAGTAAAGAAATTCCCTATTATTTTTTTTTTATTTTATTTTATTGGATACAATCAGAATTACAATCCTTTGAGTCACAGACTCTTTTGCAAAGGCTCCACATCGGTTACAGAGGGTGGAGGGTAGACAAATACAGAGAATGCACAGTAAACAGGTAGTAATTCATAAAACAGTACTGCAAGTGCAGTCCAGACATAATCTTAGTTAACTGGTGGTAGTAGTAGGCATCGATACAGGATAACCCTTGTCAGAGAGGTAAATGATGCTGACTCTTGGGATCTATCGAGACCCTGTGTCATTTTATTGGGGGTATGAAAATACCAGAGGAGGGCAGAAAGTTAGCCACAGTCGCATTTTTCTGACTCCAGGAGTTGTACTCTGAGGGCTGATTTGAATTGGGAGAGGCTAAGGGTCTGAGAGATGGGGGGGTAGAGTGTTTAGCCAAAGAGGGGCATGGTAGCGGAATGATCTTTGCCCAAGGGATGTTCTGCAATGGGGGACCAGGAATGAGGAGGATGCTGCGAGTCTAGTGTTACACCTGGGGGGGCTATGCTGACTATTGGGAGAAGGCCGATGGGCACCAGCTGGAGATGGATCTTTTTCACTAGAACGCAGGAGTGGTACTTAAGTCTTCCTTGGAAGTTTAGCCAACCAGCCAGAGCGTAGAGCTCACAGGTATGTGTTAATCTGTCACACCCGGTGACTAGGCGGCAAGCTTTATTCAAAGCAGTGTTGATGCTACGAAGGGCTGTAGGGTCCATGAGCCATATATCACTATCCCATAGTCTATTAGGGAGATGATAGAAGAGGTGACCGCAAGTTGCATGGCCTGGGTGGGTAAGCAGTGTTTAAGTCTGTAGAGGATACCCACTCTAGTGTTAACAGCAGAGGAGAGAAGTTGTATATGATGATAGTAGGAGAGGGAGGTGTCTAATGTAATTCCCAGGTATTTAAAACATGTAACATGTTCAAGTGGGGCGCCTTGTTTGTTTTTGATTAGGAGAACTGACTGGCTGTGTGGACTTTGTCGGTGTGCAAAGATCATGGATTTTGTTTTTTGATAATTGATGATCAGGCGGTGTTCAGTGAACCAGGTTTCTAGCTCCCTGAAGAAACCCTGAAGAGCTTATTGGAGGGCGCTGGGCTGTGGGTGTTTCCAAAACACTACCGCATCATCAGCATAGAGTAGCAGGTTACCACTACATGACTTGGGGAGAGAGTTTAAAAAGAGGGTGAATAGTAGAGGGCCAAGAATAGACCCCTGTGGGACACCTGAGGAAACTGTTTTACAGGAGGAGAAGGTGGTATTTATCCTGACTTACTGTGACCGGTCTGATAGGTAGTCCTTGAACCAGGCAGTAGCCTCTGGGACCACATTAAGTTGTGGAAGATCATAAAGCATTAGCTCATGACTGACCGTGTCAAATGCCTTGGTCAGATCCACATAGATTGCCCCTGCTATAGAGCCTTGGTCGAGGGCCTCATGGATGAATGAGGTGAGCTCAGTAAGAGCTGTGATGGTACTGTGGCTGGACCGGAATCCATGCTGTTCGGCAGAGAAGGTTGTGTTTAGTCAGGTGTTCTGATAGTTGGTCCGACACTATTTCTCCAGGGCCTTGGAGAGAGTGAGCGAAATTGGTCTATAGTTAGTTGTGTTGGTGGGGTGCAGCTCTTCAGAATGGGAGTGATTATGGCTCTTTCCAGGTTGTGGGGAACTGACCTAGGCATAAAGAGAGTTGAGAATTTTAGTGAGATGGGGTAGTGTGACATCCAGGGTCAGCCTAATGAGTTTTAGATCTAGGGAATCATTGCTGTGCCATGTATTGTCAATAGCTTTAGAAATGTAGTGTTTTGCCTCGAGGCAGGAAACAACTCTCAGCCGAAGGGTATAATATTGTTGTTACTCGTGGTATCAGTGGGAGGGGGTGGGGGATAGTGTGTAAATAGTTAGTGGGGTAAATATGGGAGAGGTCCAAGAAGGCAGAGTTGAGGGATTCGGCATTAGGAAGGATCCTGGGTGATCTCTATTTATTGTAAGCTGGGTGGGTGCAGTTGAACAAGGATTTACCATTGAGTTCCTTTATATTGTTCAAAATTTTTACCGTCTCCCCAAGAGGTGGTGAGGGCATGTTGGTAGTAAGTGGCTTTTGCCTGTCTTAGGGAGCCCAGGTACATTTGTTCTGGGCCTCACTTGGTAGAGTTGTCTATCCTGGGCTCAGGAGTCAAGTGCCTTAAGCCATAGGTTATCCCTATGTTGGAGCTGGTTAAGTAGTGAGGTGGTGAGCCAGGGTGTGGTTCTGATTTCACTACTTGCTTGGAGAAGGGAGCGAAAATGTCGCAGGCCGTGTTGAAAGTGGTTATAAAGTGGGAGAGAGCCAGATCTACAGACTGCGTGGTGTAGATGGGGAGCCAATTGCTGGTAGCTAGGTGGGTTTTGAGCTTCTCTAAGCTTCCTCTTATCAGTCGTCTCTGCCAGGTGATTATGGGGGGGAGCATGGGGTAATTTTCCTAATATTAGAAAAGCTGCTGCCATCTGCAGCTGCAGCAGTGATGGGGTGTCTCTAGCCCTTGTGTATGGTGGCCCTAAAGTGCAAAACACAAACAAAAAAAGTGGAAGGTAATCAAATAAGTAAAGCAACAACCAGAAAATAAAATGCAAACAAAAAATGTAAAGTAATAAAACCAAATGTAAAGTTTGTTGCTACAAAAATAATGTAACACACAGAAAAACCAAATGTAACATCCAACCAAAAGAAATTAAAAGTGCAACACAGAACAGTGAAGTCCATCTAAAAATGATGAAGTTATAAATATATATTAACACAACTAAAACATGAATGCAAACAAATTTAATATAGCACAACAAAAATGTGAATACAAACAAACAAGCATAGCACAACTAAAAGATGAATGCAAACAAAAAAGCATAGCACAACAAAAAAAGTGAATGCAAACAAAACACCTAGCACAACAAAAAAAGAATGCAAACAAAAAGCATAGCACAACAAAACAAATGAATGCAAATAAAAAAAGCATTTCACAACAAAAAGTAAATGCAAATAAAAAACATAGCACAACAGAAAGATTAATACAAGCAAATTGTGAATCAAGAATCCAAGAGTTGGCTGGCACCTCAAATAGCTTGTCCAGAAAAGTAGTTGCAAATGAATGCATCCTGTAGTAGGCATTCCCTGGTGTCCATTGGCACCCTCCACACTTTCCCCATCACTTGCCAAGGACACACTACTTGCCAAGGAGTCACTAGTATGCAGAGGCAATCTGTTCCTGTCCCAAGCCAGTTATTTGCTGCTGCCCCATGACACACACTCTCCTCCACCCAATCTCCATGCCAAGCAATTCCTAGTGCTCAGTAGCATCCTCTTAACACATGTCTAATCTGTATCAACCATTCAGTGCTTGCCAAGTAGCACCATCTCCCTCTTTCTATCATCTGGCAAGCAAGCACTAGGACCCTAGGGCTACTCCCTCACCCATCTCCATGCCAAGCACACCATGGTGTATGGTATCAGTCCCCTCCCTAACCTTATCCAGGGCCATACAGTCCCTGATGTCCAGTGGCACTACCTTCACTTACTCCATGCCATGTGAAGCATTTCATGGTTTTCAATGGCACCTCCTCCCTCCTTCATCCTGCGCCAAAAACTCCCTGGTGTCTACTGGCACCCCTTCCCTTCCCCTTCCCCATTCTATGAACTCTCAGGTACCTGGTGGCACCTCCTCTTTCCCTCAATTCAGTGTTAAGTACTCCCTAGTATCCAGTGGCACCCCCATTCATGCCAAATACTCCCTGGCCCTGGTGTCCACTGGCACTCCTCCCTCCCTCATCCCATTTCATTCAAAACATTCCCTGCTGTCCAGTAGCACTCCCTACCTTTCTCCATCCCATGCCAAAGCCTTTATGGCATCCAATGGCCACTCCCTTACTCAGACCCATGCCAAGCACTCCCAGGTATCCAATTGCACACTCATGCTCTCCCTGTCCCATGTCAAGTGGTTTCTAATGTCCAGTAGCACCCCTCCCTCGCTGCATCCTATGCCAAGGATACCCTGGTGTGTGGAATGTCATTCCATTACCCCAAGCACATCCAGTGCCTCTTACCATATTGTATAGCAAGCACTACTTGGTTTGTAGTGGCCCATTCCATTTTACACACAATGGGTGCGATTCATGAAATGGTGGGTTTACAACTTGAAACATACATAACCTGCCCATGCAGCTCCACACTTGTGAACAGGTATGCGGTGGCCAGTATTTGTGATCACTGGCCACAGCACACCTTCTGTCCATAGACCATCCCCCTGGTGTGCTAATGCAAGGGGGCAGACCAGCAGACACAGGTGGGCAGTCAATGGGATGCTTCTACCCAGTCCTCTAGTGGATCCCCCACAGTGTGGGAGTCTCTGGTAGCAATGTACTGGTTCCATGAAGGGACAATGGGTGAGCGCCTGGGTGGCCACCTTAGCCCCCTATCTGTTCCATGGGGCTGGTGGCATTGTGAGGGGACCAGTAATGCTTTGCCATTGTCAATGGCAGCAGTGAGAGGGGGTGGACCAGCTATGCCTCCATCCCCCTAGCATTGAGGATGCAGCCCAGAATGGTGCATACTGCAATTGTAAATGGGTACCATGGAAGTGTCCCCTGGCATACCGCCATCTCACCCTTAGTGTGGCACCCCATGGCCAGCCAGGGTCACTCGCATGGGGTACTAATTCACCCATTAGTGAATTCCATGGGGGTAGACAGGGCACCACTGCAAGCCATTTGGTGCTAGGAATGCCTAAGTGCTGCCCTTGCACACCACATAGGCATTGGTGAATCACAGACTGTCCCACTCAGACACCCAGTCACAGACTGACCACAGACTGACCACTTGCACACTCAGTGACAGACTGATTCATTACCATACTTATTCACTGACTGACTGACTCACTCACTCATTCACTTTCCTACTCTCCCGTAATAGCCCAGGCAAATATATAGTACCACACTCAACCACGGTTAGAAATGGTAGAACATGTTTTGACTGTGGTTGCTGATCATCGTATTAAGCAATTGTCAGCCTAACTTTGTAATGGCATAGTCCACAATAGTCATCATCACAGAATGTTATTAAATGATGATTGACCATGATGACGACTGATGTCACTTCTAAATTCTCATTACCTGGCAGCTGGAAAGGGAGCAGACAAGCAGCTATGAAAGCAAGCAATGATGTGATATGCTTGCCTGCATTGGTGGGGGGCAGTACATTCAAGTACAATTCAAGGGCATCCCATATTTTGGTGCAGAAAGGTTTACAGGTACATCATCCTACACATCAAATATTTTACATTGCGCCACCCCCATTTTAAAATCCTCTCAATCTTCTCATTTTAAATATACTTCACTCCATTCCCTCCACTACATTTTAAATATAGTGTACATTTGAAGTGCCCCAGAGTTCCTGGTGCCCTCCAAAAATGGGTATCCAGGTGCTCCAGGGCTGGCTATGGGGTTAGTTGTGCCCTTGGTAGGAAGGTGCCCCTGTTTTGTGCCCCAGCATTAGGTGCCAAAGTCATAAGCGCACCTAGGTTATGTACCCTCCCAGAAATGCAAAGCCTCGGCTTGGATGTGTTTTAAAATGTTTAATTTCTGCTTGTTTTCCCTGTCTGCAGACTTGTACAGACCCCCACCCAGCTGCCTTGTGCCAAGAACCTGCACTCTTGAGTTCCAGTGATGAGGGCAGGCAGACAGGAAAAGGCTTGTGAGGATTCCAAGATGGAATCCTCAACCCATTTCAATGACTACTATCATTCAGTTCATCATTAAATTGAAAGGGAGCAGCAGCAACGAGTGAGGGGGAGTTATCGGACAGCCGGGACAAAGCCTATAGAGAGGGACTTACCTCAAGTTCCTGCATCCCTCCTGAGTCCTGGCCAGTCCAGAGGGTCAGTGGCTCCTCCTCCTTTCTCCTCAACAGTTGAAACAGGTCCATGGTGCTAATGTAGTTCCATTGAGAGGGGTAATGGCAGCAGTAAAAGGCCGACCCCTTCATCATCAATGGTAGTCAGCAAAAGTCAGAGGAGATGAGTGGGAGGAGGTGGGTCTAGGCCTCTCACATTGCCCTTCCAGCAGTCCCAGCCCTGAAGGAAGTTGGCAGCAGGGTAAGTGGCAGCAGCATAAGAGTCAGATGCTGGCCACCATCTATTAAACGAAAGATGGTTTGTTTGTTTTTTTTTATGAAAAAAAATAAACTCTGGGTGCTTCCGGGTGCTGGCAGCAACAGCAATGTCAGGGCCGAGTAAGGCCCCGGAAATGGACTGCCCACTAGGCTGAGTTGGGCTGAAGGCTCCATTGAGTCAATGAACAGTGTGGGTGGGCAAGGCCCCAGGAATGGACTACCCATGGGGCGGAGTTGAAGGAAGGCTCTGCTGAGCCAGGGACTGTGGGAGAGGGTAAGGCTCCTGTCATGAAACCCATCCACAGGGAAAAGATAAAAGGGAAGCCCAATAGACACTAAGAGAAGGGGGCAAGGATTATTTAAATGATGTGCTGAATGTGGATAATTGCCCTGAAAGCCAAATTTAAAGGGGAAATGCAACAGAGAAAGGGTTTAAAGGGGCAAAGGTAGTATAGCGCAGTAGGGTAAGGCTCTGAGCTGCAGATCTGGAGACCTGGGTTTGAATCCCACAACCACCTAGGTGCATACTGTGTGATCCTATAGTCTGGCACTGAAATCCAGTGCGTGCACACTTGTGGCCAGAGGAAAGATTCCATGCATGCGTGAGAATGTGCTACTAGTGCACATGCACAAGATTTCAGAGCAAGACTTTAATAGAATTTTGCAGCTCATCTAGCACTCAGCTTTTTTTTCACAAATACCAGCAGCACTTTAACTTTACCAGCTGTGCTGGATTACATGTTTATTGGGATGGGGTTGCTAAAATGTGCATCTCGACACAGTGTGCACAGTAGAGGTGCATTCTCGATGCGGGATCTGCTTCCAGTGGATGGGTGGGTTTCAGTCGGGCCAAATGTAAAGAAAACAATAAGAAATATGAAATAACAGGTAATCAGATCACTTTCTCTTTTATGTAGGGACTTTCTAGTGCATACTTAGAGCTAGTTTGTGTCCACAGATCAACAGTTACACATTGAAAGAAAACTGAGGGGCAAAGCTGACAGTGCCCCCTTCATGACAGATTTAGGTGATCATTTTGCCTTTCTTTTAATTTGCTTAAGTTGGAGTGCTCCACCATCAACCCGCCTCCCCATTTTAAAAGAAAAAAGAAGGGGAGTTGCACTGACAGGCACCGAACTTAATAAACACTGTAAACATAATAGTACATGCATGTGTTGACAGTTTTAACTGAGTAGTGCATATAGCGAAGCATAACACAATGCTACATTGATAATACTGGTCCTGAGTCCTTCATCAACACCAAGATCGTTTCGTGATCTATAGCACTGCATTACAGTTTTTCTGTAGATTGCATCCCACTGAGACAGCATCCCGTGGACTGATTTTGGCCACCCTCCCACTCTTTCTACAATAGCTAAATAAATAAATAAATAGTTATCCATTTTGGGGTTCTGGTGACATAGAACTACTTGAACTTTGCTTTCATGGTTATGATGTCACCGGAACCATTTTATAGAATTATAGTCTAGCCAATATATGATAATTCCTCATGTATTATTCAATTTGTATTTCTAAATTCAACTGCTTTGAAAGCACTACAGTATCAAAGTAGCAAATGGCATCAGCCCTACATAAGCTGCTTTCACATTCTCTCTCTCTTTCCCTGACCTAATGACCAGGTTCACTGTGGGATTTACAGACTTCTGTAGGTCTAGTAATGTGACTTTTTACCCCTCTGTATCACCACTAAACATCACAATAATGTGGTATGACATGCTGCATGATGTGAATCCCACAATGCAGTTTTTCATAATCTGATGGATGATATGGGAGCATAAATCTATCTCATTGTTAAAACAAAAAAACAAAACAAAAACTGTTCTGAGCTAAAGTAGATGTCATAATGTAATGTGTATATACATGGAAAAAGTCAGGAAGGGCTATACATTTCTGATTAATGCCATACCCATTTAAGCATGAAGGGGGAACTGTTTATGTCTTTTATCAGGGTCTCCAGCAAAACAGTCACACACACTGAAATGGCAGACAAATAGAATAGCTCTGCTCTGTGTTACTTCTAGTGGAAACATGTTTATACTGTAGGTAAACAAGCAATGAATGGCAGACTGCACTGGCTTCCCAACACACAGCAAAGGTAGCACAGTGACTCAATGATACTGTATAAATTTTAGCACCTGATTCTTTTGTTCTTAGACAAGCTGCCTTTCCAAATCACAAGGAGGGAATTTCTCAGTTGGAACAATAAAGGTAGGCTGTCAGGAAGAAGAGCATCAGTCCTTTATTACACAGAGAGTTAATGTGTTCCAGCTGCTGTTGGAGCTGAAACTGCCTTAACTTGTAAACTTCATTTGCATTTCTTTCTCCCTTGTGAGTGTGAAAGAGTAGGTCATTTCCCTTGTGGAACTAACTTCCCTTTACAGTTTTTTTTTTGCATGCTGTCTTTTCTTGATGTCTGCTGCTTTTTTGGCATGTTTACCATTTTTGTTGTGCAGCTGTTTTTTTTGGGGGGGGGTTGCAGCTTTCATTTTTGAGCTGTTGTACTGTTCTATTTGGTGCCTTATCTAGTTAGATGCTTTCATTTTTTATTTAGTACCATACATGTTTTTGTTGTTCAGTTTGACATACTTTTTACAGTTCCTTTATTTTTGTTTTATTTACATTCGTATTTTACTTGCTTTCAAGTTTGTATTCATGCTTCATACTAATTTGTGGAATGCATACTTTTAGTTTGCATTCATTTTTTTGGGTTAGCTATACATTTTGTTAATTTTTGTTTGAATTAATTGTGCAGTTATGCTATAGCTGTTTGTTTGCATTTCATTTTTTTTTAAATGTTTCACTTTTTTTTGTTTGCATTTCATTTTTTTTTTGGTTGTTGCTTTACTTTTTTTGTTTGTGTTTTGCACTTCAGTGCCATCATACTTGTGCCCTCTGCGCCTCTCTAAAATGATAAATTGCTAATCATCAGCCCAACAAGTGCACCTAAAAAGAAAGTGTTTATTTTTTTCATTTGGGTTAGCATATCACAGTGAAAAAATATCCCAGGGGCACAAACTCAGACTTGCTTTTGCAGACTGTGTCTCTAGTTTCTTACCGTTCCTCCTGTCTCTCATTTCTTTTTTTTTTAAATCAGCTTTTTTCACCTGCTTATTTTTTTATTTGCTCTCTTCTTTCCTTTTGTCCTTAGCTCAACAGTTTCAACTGAACACCCAACCTGCAATTCAAAGGCAAGTGTTGCTGTACCTGCTGTGTCTCTCTTCCCTCACCTCTCTGTCTCTCTCTCTCTGTCTCCTGCTTCCTTTCTCTCACTTTGTCAGTTGTGTTTTTTTAAGACAAAAGAGACTGCCAGTCTAAGTCTGCCATGGAAACTGTTGCCTACTCAGTGCAGAGCAAGATGAAGTTGCTGCAATTTGTTGCACCGAAATTTGGATTTTTTTGGGGGGGTTGAATTGTTCATCTGCTCTCTACTGGACATTCAACTGCTCAAGGCCAGCACTAAGCTAAAAATGATGATGATGCACCATCTGTCTCTCAGGCACAAACTCAACCAGTCCCACTCCCTCATCCTTGCTCCAGTACTGTGCAGTACTGCACAGCCCCACCATAATGGTCACATACAAATGGAGCTAGCAGTGATGCACACAACGCTAACAAGAGCTGTCCTTTATATACAGTCCCCTCCCTCCTGAGTCATTGCTTTCAGAGTGAGCTGTGGTGATCCACTCCCTGAGAGAGTCTGCTCCATGTGATAAGGTCAGATAAGGTCAGAGAGCAGACTGGAAGGTGAAGCGAACTGGGAGAAGAGCACTGTCTGGAGGCTGCCCTGCATGCCCTACCTTCACCACATTGAATAATCGACCAGACTTGTCTTGCACAGCTGCACACAGCAGCAATACCAGACAGAAGGTGAGGTGGAGGAGGGCTCAGACTAGTGTGAAGGAGGCAAGATCAGAAGGAGGAGGAGGGCAAGTGCTGCAGACCAGTTTTCAGCCTATCCTTGCTGCTTATTGTTAACTTTGCAACCCATAAATGAATAAGAAGTGCTAGAACTGTGATAGTGGGAGTGGCCCAGTGGCACAGAGGGTTGGGGCACTGGACGCCACACCTCACGTCATGCTGGAGGCCCGGGTTCGGGAACAAGCCTGAGTCATCAGGGGTCAGTGGTGGTGAGGGGGAGAGGACGTTGAGTGGGCTGCCGGCAGGCAACTCTTCTCCTCAGGAGGGTGTAAGAGGGCCTATTGGTGCTTGGCTGCCACCCAGTGGAGGCTGGGTGGCAGTGCCATCTCCAAGAAGCTCAGTGCTTGACCACAAGGAGAGTAGATGGGGCTGATCTGAAGCTATGGTGCACATGTGCACTGCCATACACATGCAACACTACTTCTGAGGCCCTGGGTAAACTGAAGAGGAGATAAAAACAGGCTGAAAATTGATGGTCACTGCCTGATGAAGTCTGCAGGCCAGCTCGGGAGTTCCTCTGGAACATGCATAGCACATGAAAGATCCTGAAAGACCCTGAGTCAGGTAAGGGTGGCCGAGGACAGCAGCAATCCATCGTGACAAATAAAGTTGAAAAAGGAAAAAAAATAGAATTGTGATGGTGGGAGTGAGCGAGAGCAGATGATGATGGTGTGTTGTGCTTTACTCTTGCTCAGTCAAACTGTCCCAGTGTTAGCACTGGGGGACAAATTTAAACATCAAGTCTGACTCTCAAATACTACATTGATTTAATTTTAAAAAAGAAGATGCTGGGAGGGGTGTGGCCTGCTGATCTGGAAGATGGCTGCTTGAACCGATAGCTCTCTACTTGCCTGCTGCTCATCCAGAATAATCCACCTGTTTAAACCCTCTTGCTGGCAATTTACAACAAATGTTGGCGACTTACCTGGACTACATATTTTTGTTGCTATTTTCCTGTACTGAGGGTCTGGACGAGTACTCCTCCACTATTGCTGCTTCCTTCGCTGGGGCCTCATGTTCTATCTTTGCCTCACCATGGCTTATAGTGTTGCTCAACAGCCAGATCCCAATCTGCAACAAAAAAAACAGATTTGTGAACAAATGATGGCCCAAATGGGCAAACTAGAGGTAGCTTCCCAACACACTGCAACAAACATAATCTCTCTGTCTCAGTGGACTAATATAACTGAGCAGAGGATTGCCAACACAGAGGAATGGACAGACCGCATCATGAGGTATCAATGAGCAAGATCACACCATCTGCCTGCTCTGGCAGAGAGTGGAAGATCTTGAAAACAAGAGCAGGCAGAACAACTTGAGGTTTGTGGGGATCCCGGAGTGAAGTGAAGACCCCAACATGATAACATTTATGTAGAGATCAAGTCAAGAGCTTCTAGGTTGCAAGTGAGCCATGCCGATCAAAGTTGACTGGGACCACCACTCCCTGGCCCCCAAACTGGCTTCTGACTCCTGCCCATGGCCTATCCTGGTCTGCTTCCTCACATTCACCAACTGGGAAGATATTATGTCAGCCACCAGGGCATTGAAAAAAGTTTTGTGAAAGGGGTACAAGATACAAATTTTTACCAATTATTTGGTGGAGCTGTCTGATCACTGCAAAGCCTTCACAGCAGCCCACAGGGCATGTGCCAAACTGGGACTCCCATACTCACTGAGATACTCAGTGGTCCTTAGAATCACCTTCAATGGGATGTCCAGAGATTTTGACTCCCCTGATGGAGCTGAACAGTTTTTTATCTCACTTGGCCCCACAACTGAACATTGCCAAATTTTTAGCATTGGTAGACTTAGATGTTATAATGGAGTATGCAGCGAAGTCCATTGAAAACAATGACTTAGCATTACTCACTTTCAAACCACTACTCCAATCCACTTAAGATGAAGTACATTGGAAACAATGTACTTCACCTCACTTCGCCTTGTTTTTAAGCTCCAAAGGTGACTTTTGCAGTGATTCATGGGATTTAGGGTCATATGGGCTCTAGATTGTTCTGTACAGCCTCAGTTTGAGGTAATGTGTGTAGGAAGCTGTAGGAGACAATCTGCTCTGTGAGCTCTCTGTGATTCAAACCTTCTAAAAGCTATTAAAAAAGCCTTTTTGAGTCATTTTTTTGGCTGAAACTTTATCGATTATAGGAAACCCTCCTTTGCTCATATCATCAAGCGTTAATTGTTTGTGTGTGGATTTTGAATGTTAATGTACAACATTCAGTCTGTGTACTGAGAGACAGTGGAAGTGTGCTTTGGGGGAGGGGCATATCTGTGGTGTAGGTAGACTAACTTGGAGAAAAATACAGTGCTTTCTGTTTTTGTGTTATTTTTCTTGTATAACTGTGTTAATGTATGCACAGTAAGATTTTCAATAATTTTTGCCATTTCTTTTTTGCAAATAACTATATTTTAATGCAGGTTTTATCCATGTACAGAAAACAAGTGAACAATGTTCAATGTTATAACCAAACAATTAACCCAAACCAAATAACCATAAACAAAAAATATAATATATACCCACCAACCCCTTCCCTTCTCTGCAGCACACACACACACACACACAAACACTCCTTTAACATTCTTGCCATTTTTTTGCTGATTGTTGTGGTACAGCAGTGCATAATTTTAGTTTGTTTAAAATATGTGGTTATATTACTGAAGTTTTCAATTTGCTACGCATTACTTATTGTGTGTGTGAGTATGTGTGTGATGCATGTCATCAAATCAGACACCTTTTATTGTGCCACATAATAATTTCAGCAATGTGAACCTGCTATCCACTGCAGCTGTGTGATTTTTGTACTTCGTTGTGGTATCTTTACTGGTACTAGTACTAGTGACTGTTACTGCAGCAGTGCAGTACACTGCCCCCCCACCCCCGCAGCCTGCCCAACCAGCAAAGGTATTCTTTTCCAGATTAGAATTTCTGGTGGTGAGAACTGGTTAGATGTTGTGCCTTTGCATCTGCATATCTTCAGTGTGCAGTGCAATCTTAATCTGTCTGTGCATTTGCATCTCTTTAGGGCCCAATCTCCATCTGTAACTTAAGTCACAGTTGTTTCTTTGACTTCCCTTCAGAGTACTGAACAGGTGTGGTGCATAATCCTGCATGACCATTGTACTCATTAATATGTGTTTTTAAGTCAGGACCATCATTACGAGTCAGTCGTGATGCAAATCACGTTCTTCATCATCACAGTCACAAATGCAGTCACAAATCACGATTCACAATCGCGTCATGAATCACAACATTAATTTTTTGCTAGTTACTTGGATGTATCGTAAGCATGTTTTGTAGTATCTCTCCAGGCTTCACCACCCTGCCATTGTACTCAATAATGAGCGTTTGTAAGTTGGGGAGTTTGTGCCACAGCTCATCAGAGAAGTACAGCCATAGGCACTCCCATTCCCAAAACAGTTCCACATTGGTTATCTCACACCGTTGATACCGAATCATGTTCTTCATCATCATGGTAACAAATGCAGTCACAAATCATGATTCATGATCACGTAATGAATCACAACATTAATTTTTTTACTAGTTACTTGGATGTATTGTAAGCATGTTTTGTAGTATCTCTCTGGCTTCACCACTGCACCATTGTACTCATTAATAAGCATTTTTAAGTCGGGGAGTTTTGTGTTACAGCTCATTGGGTAAGTACAGCCATAGACATTTGCATTCCTTCCTGTACAGCATGCAAGTTACAGTACTGTAAGTAGTGGTGGGCAAAGTGGCCACAATTTACTCTGTGAAGTGATTCACTGAATAATGCGGAATCTGCAGAGAACTTCACAATGTGAAGCGGAGTACTTAGCTTCATAATGAGGAATGCGAAGTAAATTGAAACCAATGACTTTGCGTTGTTCTTCCTTCCCCAAACCACTTCTCCACCAATTTTAAGGTGAAGTACATTGAAATCAATGTAATTCACCTCACTTTGCCCTCTAATTGAGCTTTAAGTGAAATGCTACAGTTATTCATAGAATTGCAGGTCACATGGGCTCTAGATTGTTTGGCACAGCCTCAGTTCTGGCCTGGGTAGTGTGTGTGTGTGCAGTGGTAGCTGGAGACAGTTTGCTCTCACAGCCCTGCAATTCAAAACCTCTAAAAGCTGATTAAAATACCTTTTTGAGTAATATTATTTGCTCAAAATTTAGTGCATCAATTGTAGGAAACCCTCCTGTGCTCATCATCGAATGTTTATTGTCTGTGTGTGGATTTTGAATGTTAATTTAGAACAGTCAGTCTGTGTACTGTGAAGTGTGCTTTGGGGGTGGGGTATATTTGTGGTGTAGGTAGATTAACTGGGAGAAAAGGCAGTCTTTCTGTTTTGGTTATATTTTTCTTGTATAACTGTATTAAGGTACACACAGTAATATTTTCAGTAATTCTTGACATTTTTTTGCTGATTGTTGTGGTGCAGCAGTGTACAATTTGTCTGTTTAAAACATTTGGTTTTATTACTAAAGGTTTTCAATTTGCTACACATTACCTGAACGCGTGTGAGTGTGTGTGCAATACATGCTATTAAATCAGACACCTTTTATTGTGTTACAGAGTAACTGCAGCAGTGTGAACCTGCTATCCACCGCACCTGCATGAATTTTTTATACTGCTTTGCGGTATCTTTACTGGTAGTGGATTGTTACTGCCATGCACTAACCCCCCCACTGGCAAAATGTATTCCTTTCCAGATTTGGATTTGTGACTTGTGAGCACTGGTTAGGTGGTGTTGTGCCTTTTTGTATGCATCTCTTGAGTATGCACCGTAATCTTAATCTGTCTGTGCGTTTGCATGGTACCATTAATTGTGTGAGACTGCATTTCTTGTTATGCTATCATTTCACTTTGTCAGCACTGGGGAATTTTCTAGACACAAGCCAGTAGCATTTTGGGGATGCACATTAATTCTGGTGACTCTGTCTGTGACCTGACCACTGCACGCATGACTGAGTGCACCATTAATTCTGGGAGACTTTGCATTTCTTGTTACACTCTCATTTCACTTCATCGGCACTGGGGAGTTTTCTGGACACAAGACAGTAGCACTTTGGGGGTGCACATTCATTCTGGTGACTGTGTGGGATGGATGCTGCCAATATTGTTGTCACTCCACCTTACTTCACATTTAAGGTGGAATGACAATGTGAAGTAATAATAACAAGGCAAAGTGAGCCTTTCCTATGGGGCACTCAGTGTAGCGAAGTGCCAACGTGAAGTGGCCACTTCGCGTTCACTTCACTGGCAGATTTTGAATTCACTGCATCTCTATCCAGGAGCAGAAACCACAGTTGTGAATCCCACCCCTCCTCTGACAACTCTGGCCAGGGGGCTGGCCATAATCATTTCGAGACACCCCAGGATTTGGCTGATGATTGTGTGGCTCTCCCTCCAATGGCCAACACCCCCGGGCCTTTTCTTCTGGCTGCCCCTTATGGCAGTAAATCCAGGGTGAGGGTTGTGGCCTTGCTGTCTGGAAAAGATTCTTGTGCAAACACCAGCACTGGAAAGGCGGCATGTGACAAACACCTCACTGAGATGGCCAATGTGGGGTGATGGTAGGTGGAGCCTTTTATCTGCTCCAATTGACTATTTGCTCACCTTCTTTATGTTTTACTATTGCCCTGCTTGATTTGTTGCCCTGGGTTATGACATCAGCTCTGACTGGCATTGGGCATGGTGTTAGGCTCCAGTCGCAGGGCTCCAGGCCCTCTCTTAGATTTTAAAGGTGTACAGCCCAATTTTGCAAAGAAGGCAGGAAAAGCGGTCTATTTTATTATACTGTTTTCTTATGACTGCCTCATTTCAATGCTGCAACCACTTAATCAGGGGTAAACCATGCCTCCAATGCGATACCAAGGCTCATGCTCAAGGTCCGATCAAATGTGGCACTGAGATGGAGTTGGTGATAGATGGATCAATGATGCATGATTCTCCCCTACATCTACAGTGCTACACCCTCTCCTATGTCCCTCCCATGCCTACATAGGCTGATGGTCCCCATGCTAGCGGCCATCATGGGAGTTATCTCCAGTGCCCTGGTTGCCTTCATTATGGGGGAGGGGGTCTACAATAATTAGGGGGGGACGCAGTTTGCTACCCTGTGGGCTCCTTATTATCTCACCTTGACTCAAGATACCCAGGGCTCTGCTCCGCTTCTTTAGGTGAATACATTGGGCCTGATATGGTCTGATCGATGTCGCTTAATGTACGCACCCCTCTCTGACATGTAGTAGGAAGGTTGGTTGCTTGTTCTTTTTTTTTCTTTCTTTCTCTATGGTGTTTTCCTATAATTGTTAAAACCAAGGGTTGATACAGAATATATCTGGTGCCAGTCCCCTGGCTGGGGAAGTGGGGGTTCCTGTAACAGTATCCAGCAGGCAAGGCTGGCTGCTAGTGAACTAGTTGTTTTTCTGTAAAATTACACCCCTAGCAGTAGTTGTGGGTGGTTGGCTTCTAATGGCCTTGCACCAAACAACTACCTCTGCGTTCTTAGTTTTTTTTGGGGGGGTTACTGTTTTTACCCCTTGGGCACAGTGCTGGCTGGTTATAGCTGGTGTTATCTGTTACTGTTCCCATATGTGTCTGTGATATTATGTTTGCACAACTGGAGGGTGAGTGGGAATCTGGTTATATTCTTGGGCTGTACAGGTACCTCTAAAAGGGTCTGAGGGCTGGTACGCTAACCCTCAGAGCTCTTAGCTCATCATGCTGCATGGATAAGTACCTCAGGCCCAATAATGGGGACTAAATGGATCATGTGGAATATTCAGAACCTGAATTCCCCCATTAAACCAACTAAATCACTCACCCACTTAAAACAATTACACTCAGAGTTAGTATTTTTGCAAGAAACTAAACTGTCGCCTGATGCGGCTATTAAACTTAAGCAGGTATGGGTGGGGGTGGAGCTGCACAGTGCAGCAGTGAAACCAAAAGGGCAGTCTCCATATTGCTCCATAAAGATTTTCAGTGGAAGGTGGTTAACTCTACTGCTGACAAGGACAGGTGCTGGTTCATAGCACATGTCATTTCTCCTGAGGGCTCCCTGATTTTGGCCAATGTGTATGCCCCCAATGATAACAACCCCATTTTGTCCCCGCACTGAATCAAACTGTGACTGACTTCAATGATCAACGTTATCCAGTGTTGATGGAGGAAAGGGAATTTTAACCTCACTCTAGACCATACCATACACTGCAGTAATGGTACTTCTGAGTCCCGCACTCAGGCTGTCACTGCAGTCCACAAACATAGTGATGAACATACCTTAATAGATGCATGGCGCACCTGTCACTCCGGTGTATGTGACTACACATGTTTTTTCGCTGTACATGGTAATTCAGTAGACTGGATCTATGGCTGGTCTCGAGCTCCATCTACAGCCACATTTTCTGCATGGCTATTCACCACCTTGTCATATCGGATCACACACCTCTGGAACTCTGCCTACTGTGGGGTCCCTCTAGCCCTGAATGGTCCACATGGAGGCTGGACATGTTATTGCTTGAGGAGTGTAGTTTTTATGTTGATTGCATGAAAACTCAAGAAACATGTTGTGGCAGCTTGCTGCAGAAGCAGGTTGTGGAGGTGCGGCAGTGTTGTGGCCAGTGCCCCCACTGCCTTTTGAGGCTTGGCCCGCTTTCCCCAATGGGGTGGCATGCTGCTGCTGACACTAGTTCAGCCAGTGTGCCACCACCTTGAAACATTTTAGCCTCTGCAATCAGGGGCCACCTCGTCATTGCAGCGTCAGCCATTCCGCTGCAATGAGGAGGCGAACCAACATTGCAGGTGTCCTCCATACCCCAGACCCAGTTTGCTGTGGGAACTCAGTCCCCGTCAGCATAATCTCCCCACCCCCATGTTTCTGCTGTATGCCGAGGGGGTGCCCAATCCCCCTCGGCATCATGCGCCCCATCTTTGTTTTCTGATGGAGTGCCCATCCCCGCCAGCTTCAGTTCCTCTTTCCAACTGAATTTGCAGATGGGCAACCCCACTCAGCATCAGCATAATGTATAACCCCTCCCCACAATGTGTAGTCTGCCGAGGGGGGTGCCCAATCCCCCTCAGCTTATCCACCACCCCTGTAAGTGCAGAGAGGGGTGTCCAATCCCCTGTTGACAACAGCTTCCCAAAAAAACACTCAGGTGGTATGCTGGGAGTCCACCCCAGCATGCCAAATGTCCCAGTAAAAGGAAAAAAATGTCCTGCAATTTTTTTTTTTTACCTCTGTAAACAAAAAATGGTCTCTCGTTGAGTCCGGCGGCCCCTCCCCAACCCGTGCCCACCATCTGTGTACCCTGCCTCCCCACACCCCCCTTGCTCCATACTTACCCCCCAAAGTCTGGCACAAAGATCTTCGTGGACCGGAACATGTCTGCACTTTTTAAAGCCGACCGCAAACTGAGGAAATGCCGGTAAGCTGTATAATATCATAAATAGGGTTTTTTCAGCTTTGGTGCATATCTCAGGCATTTTTGGGAATTTTGGCACCAAATTTTCAACATGGTTTTTTGGGACCCCTCCTCATGAACTCAGTCACTGTCATGGCATTATTCGGTCCCGAAAGGTGTTTTCGAAGTCCTGCACAGAATCACCTTTCCGGACTGATTAACAAAATGACAGTGCCAGTGTTCATGAGGTGGGCTCTCAAAAAGCTTATGTCGCCAATTTGGTGGAAAAAATCAAACAAATTACTGTTTTACAAGCATGCATTGCGCAGTTGCTACACAAGCTCATAACTTTGCGAATTTGCAATATTTTCACTCCAGAATTTCAGCATCGGCATTTTTCCACACCTCCTTATGAACAGTAAAGCTGTAATTTTTCACATCCTGGCCAAAATGTGTTTTCACACTTCCAGCACCGAATAGCGTGGTCGCTGTGGGAAATCAGTGTTTGGAACACATTAAGAAAATCACTGTGACACTGTTCATGAGCAAAGGTCCTAAAATGCCTATTTTTAAAATTTTATGATGACAGTCCATAAAATAACTGTGTTACAACCGTGCATGCACGCTCATAACTTCATGAATTTATGATATTTTCACTCCAGATTTTCAACATTGCCATTTTTCCACACCTACTTATGAACAGCACAGCTGTCATTTTACTCAACCTGGCCAAAATGTGTTTTTGCACTTCCGGCATCTAATAGTGCAGTCACTGTGGGAAATCAGTTTTTGGGATAGACTGAGAAAATGACAGTGACACTGTTCATGAGCAGAGGTCCTAAAATACCTATGTTGAAAATGTGGTGACAAAAGTCCATAAAATAACTGTGTTACAGCTGTGCATTGTGCAGTTTCCACACACCCTTGTAACTTCGCAAATTTGTAATATTTTCATGCCAGATTTTTAACACTGGCATTTTTTTCACACCTCCTTATCAACAGTACAGGTGTCATTTTTCACAACCTGACCAAAATGTGTTTTTGTGCTTCTGGCGCAGAATAGCGCATTCACTTTGGGAAATCAGTGTTTGGGACAGATTAAGAGTGAGCAAGTGAGAGAGGGGAGTGACCGAGCTCAACTGAGCTCTGTTGGGACTGCTGCAGATTTCTTTGTGGGCAGAAAAAGGTGCCAAATGTAGGCAGGAGCCCAGTACAAAATGGCAGCCTGCAGCACCTGGAAAAACAGAACTAGCGAGTGAGAGAGGAAGAGTAGGCAAGCTCAGCAGAGGTCTGTTGAGACTGCTGTGGATTTCTTTGTGGGCAGAAAAAGGCACCAATGCAGGGTGGAGCCCATTACAAAAGGGCAGCCTGCAGCACTTGGAGAAACCGAACAAGCGAGTGAAAGAGGGGGCATGACCGAGCTCAACTGAGCTCTGTTGGGACTGCTGCAGATTTCTTTGTGAGCAGAAAAAGGTGCCAACGTAGGCAGGAGCCCAGTACAAAATGGCAGCCTGCAGCACCTGGATTAACAGAACTAGTGAGTGAGAGAGGAGGAGTGAGCAAGCTCAGCAGAGCTCTGTCGGGACTGCTGCGGATTTCTTTGTGGGCAGAAAAAGGCACCAATGCAGGCTGGAGCCCAGTAAAAAAGGGAAGCCTGTAGCCCTGGGAGAAATGGAATGAGTGAGTGAGAGAGGGGGAGAGTGAGCGAGCTCAACGGAGCTGTGTCAGGACTGTTGCAGATTTCTTTGTGGCCAGAAAAAGTTGCCAACGGAGGCAGAAGCCCAGTACAAAAGGGAAGTCTTCAGCGCCAGGAGAAACAGAATGAGCAAGTGACAGAGGGGGAGTGAACGACCTCAATGGAGCTCTGTCGGGACAGCTGTGAACTTTTTTGTGGGCAGAAAAAGGCATCAACACAGGCAGGATCCCAGTACAAAGGCAGCCTGCAGCGCCTGGAGAAACAGAAGAGCGAGTGAGAGGGAGTGAACAAAGCTCAATAGACTGTGTCAGAACAGCTGCAGGATTCTTTGTGGGCAGAGAAAATTGCAATGGCGGGCCAGTACAAGCAGGACAGTCTGCAGCTCTGGGAAAAACAGAACAAAGCGAGTGAGAGGGGTAGTGGTGAGCTTAACAGGCTCTGTCAGGGCTGTTGCAGATTTCTTTGTGGGCAGAAAAAGGTGCCAACACAGGCAGGAGCCCAGTACAAATGGGCAGCCTGCAGCATTGGGAGAAACAGAATGAGCGAGTGGGGGGGGAGTGAGTGAGCTCAACAGAGCTGTATAGGGACTGCTGCAGATTTCTTTGTGGGCAGAAAAAGGTGCCAATGCAAGCAGGAGCCTGGTACAAAAGGGTAGCCTGCAGCATCGGGAGAAATAGAACGGCGGTGGTGAGAAGGAGGAATACCCGACTCCAATGGAGCTCTGCCCGAGGTTTCATCGTTGTCCACCCTCCCGCCTAGGGTCCTCTGTGGTCCTATATTACAGCAGGGTCTCTGGAGTGGAGACAAAGCAATGATTGGATACTTTTGCTCTAACTGAGCCAAGTACTGAGCAATACTGTTATGATTGCTGTAATAATACATATTTATTTGTTTTGTTTATTTCTCTAACTGAGCTGAGTAATACTTGGAGTGCAATAGGATTTCTAACTGGGCTAAGTGAAATTATATGAGCACCGAGAACAAAAAGTATGGTAGCTGAGGGGTGAAAAATGGACAAGGAGGCTTTAGGATTGCTACAGTAATACAGTATCTAATGGATGCGATTTGAAACTGAATTACCCCGGTCAGCAAGGGGTCAGTAGAGGGACTATTGTGGGGAGGACAAGAATTTGAGTAAATAGAGGCCTAACAGTTGTAGTAGGGTACAGAACCTGGGAGTAAGAACCTGTAACATAAGATGGGGGCCAAAATGGGACAGGTGCCACATGTCAATAGGGCAGGCATCTTTGGAAGGGTGGAGGGGTGTACAGGGAGTGGGTCTGCCATGATCCTGGATTGGACTTGGAGGATTGGCGGGGTTTATGGTCTGTAGATGACTGGCTAGTTTAAGGGAGGATCTGTGGAGTTTAGGGAGGAGTGTAAGTGGCAGGGCAGGTGAGTATGGTAGGCATCCTTGGGGGGGAATAGGGGATGGCAAAGGTGGACTGAGGAAGAATAACTAGGGACTGAAACTTACCCCAGTATCAGAGGCACTAGCAGAAAAGACAGAAGAAGAGAGGGAGTGCCCGAGACAAGGGCGGGGGGCCTCCTGATGGGAGAGGAAGAGACCACAAGGAGTACCTGGGGAGAGAGCAGATGGCTGCAGGTAGGGAGGATCAGGGGTACCACAGAGGGAGAACAAATGGGAGGGAACCAAGTGGGGAAGAGATGTAGTACAAGTATCAACTATGAATAAATTAAAACCTCTGACTATGGGACAGAGAGAACAGGAAAATACTGAAGGGAGGACAAGCAGGGCATGAGAGGGATGAAACAGAGTGCGGGAAGAGATAAGCGAGGACAAAGGAGTGAGGGGCTAGTAAGGAAGGAGAAGTGGTAACTGAAGGAGAAGGCTATGGGAAGGGGGATGGATGGGAAGGGAGCATCAGTATTGGGGTAGAAGGGAATGGGGGCTCTAAATTGACAAAAGTGGGGATAGGACAGGGGTTGGAAATCAGCAGAGGAGGAGGGGAGGTCTACATGGGAAGCCCAGTAGGAAGTAGTCAGGCTAGGAAGGGGTTCAAGGGGGATGGGAGGAATAAGGCAGAGAAAAGGGGTGAGGCAGAAGTAAAGGGTACAGATACAGAAGTCACAGAAGGGCATGGTCACTTTAAAGACCATCAGCCTTGAGGGCCAGTTGTCGAGAGCCAACAGTTTTGAGGGCCTCAAATGAAAGCGCACTAACTGCACTGTGGGAATGGCAAGAAAGTCACAGGGAAGCCAGTATACTTGTGTGGAGTCAGAGTATCTGCAACAGAGGAGGAGAAGGACCTGGGAGTGATGATCACTAGTGACCTGAAGCACTCCATGCAATGCAAGAAAGCAGCAGCAAAGGCAGACAAGATGCTGGGATGCATAGCTACGGGGATCAATAGTAGGAGAGAGGAGGTTATACTGCCCTTGTACAGGTCACTGGTAAGGCTGCATCTAGAGTATGGAGTTCAGTACTGGTTCCCACACCACAAAAAGGACATTAAACCTGCTGGAGAAAGTCCAGAGGAAGACTACAAAGATGATAGCTGGTCAACAGGGCAAGGCATATCAGGAGAGGTTGAGGGCACTAAACATGTACTCCCTGGAAAACGGCAGAGAGAGGGGACATTACTGGGACCTTCAAGTACTTGAAAGGGATAAATAAGGTTGATAAGGAAAGTTTCTTTAAGCTGAGTGCCAACCACAACAGGAGGGGGCACAGTCTTAAGCTGGAGTGTGGGAGGTTTAGGAGGGAGGTCAGGAAGCACTTCTTCACAGAGAGGGTGGTGGACACTTGGAATGCTCTGCCGTGAGCGCAGGCTCTTCAACCTGCAGGCAACTGTGCAGGCAGGGGTAGTGACCCTCGGGGTAGCGCCACCTAGTGGTTACAGCAATATTCCTCCGAGAATTTGAATCTTGTGCTCCATGGTTTTGGAGCTCACTCCACAATCTACCGGTTCACCTGATACCCATTATCACCCATTTTCCTCTCCCCTGTGCCCCTGCCTGCTGCTTGCTCTCCTTTTCCTGAACAGGGGTTGTGTTTCTCCATTCATCTCCCCCCATCCTTCTCTTCCAATACCCTAGTCCTTCTGTTGAGGTCTGTCAGTTGGGCCCCATCAATACAATCCTGCCCTTTCCCTACCTCTATCACTGCTCTTTATACCCACCCCTTGAGTGGTACTATTCGGTGAAATTTTTACATCAGATTTTCAGCATGGCCTTTGTGGGACCCCACCCCATGAACAATAGCACTATCATTTCATTAATTGATCCCGAAAGGTGATTTCACACAGCAACCACAAAAACACCTTCCGGGCCTGATAAACAAGTTGACAGTCGCAGTGTTCATGAGGTGAGGTGCCAAAAATGCTATGTTGAAAATCCAATGAAAAAAATACCCCAGAAATGCAAAAGATATCAATATAAGTTCAAAACGCCATACACAGCTTCCCTTCTGTGCACCACTCCTAGACCAGTGTCCCCAATCTAGCTGGCAATCCTTAATACTGTCACACACACCCTTCCTGACACTGGAATGCCCCCAGACCACTACTCAATCCCTAAATCTGCATCCCCCAGTTGGCCACCCTACACTCATGTCAGCCCCCCTCCCCGCGACCACCTTTTATGAACAAAGATATCTACCAACCTTGGCAGAAAATCCTCTGTTTGGACCCCAATAGTCTCTCTCCCCCCCACCCCCGGACTGCACAAGTCAAAGATTTATTTTACCTGCCTGCCATTCCCCAGCATGTACACAAAAACCAACATTTTGTCCAAGAATAAACTTTATTTCTGATTTATGTGACTGAAAAATATTTCTTTAGTTCTCTGTAGTCTCTATTGCCCCTGCACTGCCCTGTATGGCACAAGTCAAAAGATTATTTTGCCAGTATGATCTTGCCACATCTGAACACACAGACAGCAACACTGAGGCCAGGAATACACTTTATTTCTGATATTTGAAACTATAAAAATGTCTCTTTTGTCCCCAATTGTCTCCCCCCAGAAGTCAAATATTTATTTACCAGCCTCTCTCTCTCTCTCTCTCTCTCTCTCTCTCTCCCACCTCTGGACTGCACAAGTCAAAGATGTATTTTTCCAGCCTGCCATTGCACAGCCTGTCAAAAGAAATCTCACCGTCTTTCCCCTCAGGATGGCAGAATGCAAAATATATAGTTTTTTTACCAGTCTGCCCTGTCCCTGCATGTTCACATGAATCCACACTGAGGCAGAAATAAGCTTTATTTTTGACCATAAAAATATCCCTGCCCAATGTCATCGAGTGTTATCCGTGGTAGCAAGTGGTGCCCTCCCCTCACTCAATGGCTGACCCCATCGCCATCATCCCATGTCCTGGTGTCCAGTGGCTCCTCCCCTTATCACAGCCTGCCAACATGGTAGATGCCCCATGTAGGGTCTGTAACCAGTTAGCAGTGGGCGGCCCCCCCACACTGATCCTTGGGCTGTCCATGATATGCCCATGTCCCTGGTGCTTAGTGTGCCCCCATCCTCCCATCTACAGTCCGACCTCCAACCACTTCTGTCCCTGGTGGTAGTGGTTCTCCCCTCTAGCTTCCACCCATGCCCTCTGGTTGCCCCCCTTCCCTTTAGAACACACCAACTGAGCCTCCCCTATTTATCCCCTTTATACACTTGAAGACCTCAATCATGTCTCCCCCCGTCCTCTAACATGTACATATTGAGCTACTTGAGCCTCTCCTCATAGGTCCTTTCCCTCAAGACCCAGATCATTTTGATTGTCCTACTCTGGACCCTCTCCAGGAGTGCAATGTCCCTTTTTAAGTGCAACCTCCAAAACTGCACACAGTACTCGAGGTGTGGCCTAACCAAGCAGTTCTACGGAGGGAGTATCACTTCCATTCTGACTGGTCTATACACACACTGCTACACTGATGCCAGGAATATACCTTATTTGTGATTTCTGAGACTGTAAAGATATCCTTTTGTGCTCTGTGGACTCCCCCCCACCATGAATGGCAGAAGTCAAAGATGGATTTACACTTTGAAATTTCTGTGACTGTACAAATGTCTTCTTGGTTCCCAACAGTCTCAGTCGTTCTATCTCCCTCTGTCTCAATCAATAATCATTCCCTGCTGTCTGGGTGTGGTGGAACCCATGGACGAAATGAACTGCTGTCTGTTAGATGCCACTGGATCTCAGAGTGAGGGGGTCAGCCACCTAACTACAAGGGAAAGCTGTTTGTAGGGTAGTGCCGGGTGTTACAATACCTAGTGTCAAACCAAGAGTATTACCTGGTGTCCAGGGGCTGCTGACCACCCTCCGAGACCCGGCACTATCAAACAAATAGCAATGCCTAGAGTAAGCAGGTTACACCTGTTACACAAGGTCCCTGCACCCTTATTGGTACCCTCAGAGGTTCGCCATAGACAGCTAGTGTTTAGGCATATGTTATACTAACATATAGGGCTAAGTGCATCTACCGTACAAGAGTAGATGTCAGGATATGTATGCATATTGTTATAATACACTTTGCTTGCTAAGACAGATCCAGGTCCTTCCCTCCCTGCCACAACACAAATACTTGACAACACCTCTTTGTGTCGCGTCTTTACTGATGGTTCAGCATTTTACTATCAGGGAGAACAAATTGCAGGGATGGGTATTCTAGTGATTTACCCCTATGGGAACACTGTTAAAATACCTAAGCATTGTAGTGTAACATCATCACAGTATGCAGAGATGGCAGCGGTGGCCTGTGCCCTCGAGTTCATCCAGCATGGGACCGAGGATGCCATCATTTTTACAGACTCTAATTGGGTTTGTTGTTCTCTTACAGAATTCCTTCCTTTCTGGCAGAAGAACTCCTTCCTCTCCTCTGATGGCAGCCCAGTGAAGTACAAGGAATTGGTAATATACATACATTCACTGGCACAGAAATTTGCACACAAACTCTATGTACACAAAGTCAAAGCTCACTCCCTCCATGACCCCTTTCATGCCTTCAGTGACACAGCAGACACCCTTGCTAAGGAAGGGGCCCGAGTGGGGGACACCTGAATGATGGACCATCCAGAGGCCAATGTGGCCGTACATATTGCACCACTCAGGAAAAAACCTAAACCCTTGTCCCCATTGGACCTCTCAGCAGCCCAACATATTGATACTGAACTCAAAGAAGTGTTCAGATTCCTTGACAAGAGTACTGAAGAGAAACTTCCCACACACAACCCCTACCGGAGGCATGAAGGTAAGTTACACTTGTCACCAGATGACAAGCTCATCTGGTATCAACCAGATGATTCCACCACCAAGCTGTTGGTGGTCCCCAGACACCTCAGATCTGGATTTTTGCACCAAGTGCACGACACACCCACTGGTGGGCACCAGGGAGTGGAAAACACCCTCCAAAGGCTTAAGATCACTGCCTGGTGGCCTGGTGTCACCAAAGATGTTAAACAGTACATAGACAATTGTCTCATTTGTGTGCAAAACAACCCCATCCCTACCAAGTGAAATGCCAAACTTTTACCACAACGGCACTCTGGCCCTTGGCATGCCATACAGATTGATTTTATTGGCCCTCTGACCAATGCTAGCAGAAATAATAAGTATGCTCTTGTGGTAACAGACCTCTTCTCTAAGTGGGTTGAAGCTTTCCCCACTAAGACATGCACTGCTAAAACCACTGCCAAAATCCTGGTGGAACAGATTTTCTCCAGGTGGAACCTACCCCTTAAGGTAGACTCTGACAAAGGAACCAGTTTTACAGGTGAGTTGATGAAAGAATCTCTTGAACTCTTTGGAGTTCAATAAAAATTCCACATACCCTACCACCCTCAATCTTCAGGTCAAGTAGAGAAAGCCAACAGACGGATTAAGCAAATGCTTTCCAAATTCATTGAAGACAATCCCAAAACCTGGGATTCCCTACTGCCATTACTCCTTATGGCAATTAGGGGCACACCCTCAGCCACCACCCAGCTCACACCCTTTGAGGTGATGACTGGCAGACTGATGAGACTACCTGAACACCTGTTGTCTGACCTGCACACCCCCACTGCAGACTGTGTGTTTGTAGATCAATATGTGGAAAAGCGCAGAAAAGCCCTCATACACATACACTTGTATGCTGCCAACTGCATGGGCAAGGCCCAGCAACAATCCAAAATACAGTTTGACAAGCATGCACAAGAAGTGGATTGGCAGGTTGGAGATCAGGTAATGGTACTCTGATTTGCATATCCCACCGATTCCTTCTCTAATAAGTGGGAAGGCCCATACCCCATTGTCAACAAGCTCAGTCCAGCAGTCTTTCAAGTTAGTCTTCTGCATAACAATAAACTGACAGACAAATGGTTACATGCAAACCAACTGAAACTTTATAAAGGAGCTTAATTACTTTTCCTCACCCCATTGGGTGGAATAGTACTAACTTACTAATGTTTGATTTTGCTTTTCAGATACACTGACAAGATAGCTATCTTGTTCCATTATCTCCTCATCTCAGGAGTTATCCCCTGCATCCAAGGCACAGTACCCTACCTCCTACCACACCTTGATCATCCAGCATCTCCTTCAGAGGGAGTATCCATCAATATACCCGATAGTCTGATTACTTTCCAGGAAGGTTCTGATGCTTACCTCACTGCTTCTGTTGTTGCTCCTGATAAATCTACCCTACAAATTGAGTGGCAAACCACATCGCAAGGACAAATTCTCCCTGTGGCCAAACTCTCCAAAGGAACTTTCCAGGGTTGGCCCAATGCTAAATTATCCCCAAATGGTTTTCCGTCCTTGTTACAAACTGCTGTGAGGTATTCTGGTTTGTACAACATTACTGCCTTAATTGATCCTTCGTACTGCAATTCTTTGTCTAAAGATTCAGCTCAAAAATTTTGTGCTGTACACCACATGGCTTCTGCTGCCATGTATCTCTCTGTACTACCACCCACTGATAAACAGCTTTTGGAATGTCCAAAGCATACCCCTGGTCCCTGTAGTGGTCTAACAGACACTGCCCTCCTAGGCTCACTGATTAATAACTTACAATTTATGCATATACCTGTTTTGTTTAATCTTACTTACTGGAATATGAAAGAATTTGGTATGTGTCACAATACTAATACATCAGCATTTTATAGTACATTATTGCTTGATAGTTTGGCTGCATTTCAGATTCGTAATCAAGACCCTATTGCCTGGGTCCACTGTACTGAACATAGAGGCAACTTCAGGAGAAAACCCAATCCTGATTATCAAAGTCATAAACGTAATACACGTGAAGTTGACAGTTCTGATGTCACAGGTGCAACAGGTACTGTCACAGGCCTTTTTTTGGTACGGCTATGTCTATTTGGAATAAAGCAATCATTGCTGCTATCAAATCTCATTCTGCCAAGTTCTCCTCTGGTTTGGTTAACAACATACTACCCCCATTATTGCATGGTGTGGATGGCCTTAGTTAGGAAGAAAGATACACTGTACACAACATGCACGACATTTGCTAAGGCATTTACAGACTCTAAAGACAAGATTAACACACTTATTGCACAGAACAACAGAGAAGCAGATAAACAATACATTGCTAGAGAGATCCTTTGCTCTGCCTATGGCTCATACATTATCACTACCATCAACAATCTCTTCCGTGATCTAGAATCTGGAAGAATCCCTGATATCATACATGATAGATGCATTTCTAAATGGTATTGTCCACAATGTAAAACTCCTAGCTGTATTGCTATGTATATGCAACAATCTCTAACTATTCCTCTTTCTACAGCTAGGAACCTGGGGTTTGTGACCAGACACCCTAACACTGGTCCTTGTTTCACTGCTAAGAAATGTTCCATAAGAGAAGCAATGTTTGTTTCTTTTACTGTCTCTTTACCACGTGTTGATCCCACTATAGCCTTGTTCGACAAGCTTGCACTGGTACATTCCATTGGGCATTTGGATGAAGATATCTACAGAGAACACCTGGATCTACTGCCTCTACTAGTTTTCCATCCTTTCCTGGATGCCTGGGTGGCTCGGCACATGGACTGCTGTGCAAAGTAGCAATACATTTACCTGTGCCAATGTGATATATTTGATGTTATTCAACCTGTTTGTGGTTATTCTCCAGATAGCATTGATTGGACATTTACCATGGATGATGACATCACCAAGAATGGCACAGATTTCTTGGATTCTACATCAGCTCCAGATAAGCTCTATCAATCATATCGTGAGGAGGTTCATCGCATGTCAACACAGATTTTGAAGACGGCCTACACCTGCCCAGTACAGTTGCAAATGTGGAGACTCCCCACTGTTCGCTCTCAGTACAATTCTGACGGGGAGTACTGTGTGGTAACTAACTTTAAAAGCTATACTATGGATCTGTGAAACTTGTTATTGATAACCCCAATTTTTGTTTTGTCCCCCACCAGAAGACTATCATTGGACATACTGTTATAACCCCCGTCCCCCTCATAGATGCAGACATCATTGATGGTAACCCTGATTATCTGCTCACACATTCTGAATACTTACCATATTTTAATGTACACATAGACCCACTTACACTTACATTAAAATCACTTTTAGACAGGACATGACACACACCTCATCCACATCAGCAATAATATGACCAAGGCCAATTAAGCTATCCTTTCGTTGATTAATGATGGTGACATGAATGATGCATTGACTAACACCTGGTTAGAAATTACTTTTAAAGGTTTTGTTATTATACAAGCATTTTTGATATTTGTTTTGATTATCATGCTGTGCTGCCTATAGTGCACACTCCGCCAACATCGTGAGCAGCTTGAGTTCCTTTACAAAGTTTGCGCGTCGGGTTTGTAAACGACCATTTCTCCCTGACCTTTCCCTAGATTTGCCTGTGTTGCCCTTGGAGGCAACAAGGGTGGGAATGTTACATGAGGTCCCTGCACCCTTATTGGTACCCTCAGAGGTACACCGTAGACAGCTAGTGTTTAGGCATATGTTATACTAACATATAGGGCTAAGTGCATCTACTGTACAAGAGTAGATATCAGAATATGTACGCATATTGTTATAATACACTTTGCTTGCTAATACATATATTCTTCTATGTATTTTCTGTGTATTTCTTACTTGTAAGATGCCAGGACACCTGTGTCCTTGGAATAAATATGATATGTAAGTCGGCATTGCCACCTTTTGGTGATTTTTACTACTACACTGAGTTATGTAAGACTCTGTATAAGAACTCTTTTGTTTCACAAACTGATGACTACTACAAAATTGTATAATGTTATCTTGGACCATGGAGCCTCCTCTAATTTAGCCAATAGGGCTCATCTCTGTAACTAGAAATGTTTCCATCTTACAGTAACCATAGTAATTATCATAGGTATATAATGTGATACACTTGTCTTGTACCTCAGAGAACCCAACAGACACAAAGAAACCTCGAGGTATAGGGAACGCTTAGCACTGGCTCCCAGTTCGTATTGATAAGAACTGCTTAGGGCAACTGTGATTTTATCCATTTTGGTAGTAATAAATACGTTTATTACTCTTATGCAACGTGTCTGTGATTACTTACATTCCCAATATTACCAAGAACCTGAAAGTGAGGTTTAGACCTCCCGACACACCCAATACTCCGAGACATGACCATCACCTAGCCTGTTCAGTATCGTTGATCTGAACAATCTGTAACCAGGTCTGCTGTGCTAAAAATTGGATTAAAAGAAACTTAACACATCCAAAGGAAAAAGGAAATAAATATGAAATCACTAGATAACCAGGTAAAGCTGCATTTCCCCCAACCCTATGTTGACATTTGGCTTCTACAATACTGTATTACCCCCAGAGGGATACAATTTTGGCTTGATTTCAGCTCTTGAGTCAGGAAAAAAAAAATGTGTGGATGGTAGTAGTAATAAATAACCACTGTGGTGGAGTCTACCTTTAAACCCTTTGGAAAGAAATCCATCAACCATTTTTTCTGCCTCAGGGACTGCAATCCTCCCTCCCCTTCATCTACCATCTGAATTTGTTTAAAAATTGGCCCCTTTTACCTACCTTACTATTGTGGCAAACAGCCTTTGTTTGTTCGTCACAGATATGGTCTGCAGTGAGAAATCAGTTCCTGTGGGCCCTGGAAAGGAAAAAAGAGCAATACAAATTACTACAAGAAAGGTAAAACTAATTCTGAAGTGATAATGCTTCCTTGTCCTGCTTCTTGATCATTCAGTGTTCCTACTCTGCCCCATCTGTCCCTGGTCTGCTGAGCAATCTCTCTCTTGATGGCACATCATGTCAAGGATTTATTATACTAGTCTGCCCTTGATCTGCCTGTACACGCACAGTCACATTACAAAGACTTTGAGTGTGTTGGTGGAAGCCAAATACACAAGGGAATCCTTTTTCTGGATTGTACCATGTCTTGGCAGGTGGGGTGGAACCAATGGACACCAGGCAATGCTGCTTGATTGATGGTGCCAGGTCTCAGAGGGTGGAGTGAGCCCTCGAACACCAGGGAATGCAGTTTGAGGGAATGGCACACAATGTTCCAGTACCTAGCACCATCAGACAAACAGCATTACCTGATGTGTGTGGGTTGCCCACCACCATCCAATGACTGGCATCATCAACAAATATTATTGCCGGGTATAAATGGTTTCCACCAGACATGCTGAGACATGGCACCATTGCACAAAATGACTCTTTGGTCCCCAGTAGTTAGTCTCCCTCCCTCTCTCCTGTCTGAATGGCACATGCCAAATATTTATTTTACCAGTCTGCTCTTGCCCTGTCTGTACTCACACAGCCACACTGTAAGGCCATGAATGAACTAAATTGTGATTTCTGTGACTTTAAAATGTCTCTTTAGTTCCAAGTAGTCTCTCACCCCACTAGATGACACAGGTCAAAGATTACATTTTTTTTAATCCTGCCCTGGGTGTACATACATACACACACACACAGGCCAGGAATAAACTTCATTTGTGATTTCTGTGACAGTAAAATTTATTTTTGATTCCCAGTACTCTCTATCTCTCCTACATGTACACATACAGCCACAATGATTCCCAGACTACATTTTTTTTGCAATTCCTGCAACCAGCAGATTAGACACTCCACAAAAGCCACTCACCAAATACTGGAAGGTGATTGCTACTCTGTGGTCAGTGGCGAGCTGCTGGAAGAGCATTCAGGAACTCTTCAAGTTTATGAATGCAGGTATGTGGCCAACCTCACAAGTGGTTTGCAGGTGTGGAAGCAATCACCTGCCCCCACAGCTAGCACCCTGTGATTCACAGTCATACATTCATATTTCTTTCATGCCACTGATGGTGCCCGACAAAGCCCCTCCACTCAACACCACGGACAGTCACAAGGGAGTCACACCCAGGGGTCAAAATTGGCACTGACTCGCTAGTCAAATGCTGGTAAATTTTGTATTGGGCTAGTAAGATTTTCATTTAACTAGCCCTGTGAGCTTGCACTGGAGAAGGTAACACTTAAGTATGAACAACAGCTGCCTCAGTGGAAACCTCTGTGGGGCCTGTGGATTTTCACAGTTACTAACCCTGCCAACTAGTGACTGTAAAAGTTACGTCCAATGCACACCTTGCTATTCAGACTGCAGCTAGCTGTCATGGTGAGTGGAATAGCTTTGTTGGTTGCCATCATCAGCACAGTGCTATTTAGTGGACACTAATCAACTGAGATGGGAAAGTTAGCTGCACACTCTGTTCTGGGTGGTTCATCATGGCATTCAGGGATGAAATGGTACCATTAAAACCAGGCTTGTTGCAGCTGTCACTGAAGTCAGTGGCGGTGAGCAGGACCTGCACCAGCTCTCCCCCTCAGAGCTGTAACAGCATCAAGCATTCTACCAGGAACAGCAGATGAGTTGGCCTGCTCTGGCAGATACAGTAAGGGGTGCAGCACTACCGCTATGCAGGGGTCGAAATTAGGTTTTGCAGCCACTAGCCCCACAGATTTTCCTCTAGCCCAGCTCATGTACTTATTAAAAATGTTACCTTCTCCAGTAGTAGCCCACAGGGATAGTTAAAGGACAATCTTACTAGCCCAACACAAAATCTACCAGCATTTGGCTAGTGGGCTGGTGACAAGTTCAACCCCTGCTATGGAGTTTGTTTTTCACCTTGCGGACTCAAACCTAGTTCAGACATGCAGAGGGATATGACAGGTGAGGTGGAGAGGTGGCTGGCAGTCTCTCTCTCCCCCCCTTTAAATGGCATGAGTCAGATTTATTTTACCAGTCTGCCCTTACCCAGCCTACACACACACACCCCAAACAGAGGCAGGGAATAATCTTTATTTGTGATTTTTGAACTGTACAAATATATCTTTGGGCCCCATTAGATTGACCCCCCCGATTGATGGCATAAAATCAAGGATTTGTTTTACCAATCAACCCCTACCCAGCCTATACACACACAACCACACTGAGGCCAGGAATATCTCTCTCCTCTGTGGATTGCACATGTCAGAAATGTATTTTGTCAGTCTGTCTTCACCCTGCCTGTACACACCAGTCCACTAGCCAAATGCTGGTTGATTTTGTAAGCAGCTAATAAGAGTTGTAGCACTGTGGGCTTGTAGTTGAGAAAGTATCATTTCAATACATACACAAGCTGTCCACTATTTTTGCAGTGAAGCTAAACGTTGAAAATGTTTGGCTCCAAACTGAAGAAACAGAGATAGCAGCACCCTCTGCAACCCTTGCCCTGCCACTGCCAGTAAACCAAAACTATATATATATATACTTGGGAAACATAAATATTACAGAATGGACGACACTAAATATGCAGCATACAAAATGGAGCCCCGCTCACTACAATTAGCATACTAGATGGAGGGAGGCACAGAAAACTAACTGCACGACATTTATGTGAGTAATCTTTCCATTTCCCTTCAAATTAGTGAGTGAACCGAGGATCTACTTTTTCCTAATCTATGGTGAAACAATAGTTCTATTTTATCTAGATAAAAATAAAAAAAGCACTGGGTTATATTGTAGAAACGACATGATAAGAGTGGGGTAAAATGAAGTGTGGTAGTCGTGGTTGCATGAAGTGCTGAGAAACTAGCGGTGGGCACAATTTACAAACTGTAATAAGTAAAAATAGTACTTATCCCCTTTCAAAACCCTTACTACAGAGGTTTCAAGCAGAGCACTTCTTTTCTATCTCCCATTTGATCTTGAACACAGTCTGGTCCAGTTTACGTAGGGAAAAAATAAAAAAACAACATGTGAATGGACTGCAGTTAGAAAAGGCACGAGGACTGACAAGAACGGGCAGTACCAGCATTCTAACAAGAGCATTCCACAAACACTTACTGTTCCATTATCGAAGGTTACCATAAAAAATAAAAGTAAAGTATAAAAGGGGGACATAAATAAGCAAACATAGCAAATTGGTCGACACTGAAGTTGAAGTATACAAAATGGAGCCCTGATCATTTCAGTTAGCATACTAGAGACAGGGAGGCACAGCAAACAAACTATGAGACATTTATGCAAGTCCCCTTTCCAGCTCCTTCAAATTGCGCACAAAAAAACAAAAAAAGCATTATAAATCAATATAAAAAGGCTAATGATCAACAAATAATAAAACAAAAAATATACATGCCCAGCACTGATTGGCGAATGCACCAAAGATCTACTCTTTTTTCCTAAGCCATTCTGAAACAATATTTCTATCCTACCTAGTAAAAATAAAATAAAAAAAGCAATGTGCTATATTGTAGTAAACTCTACAGTGAAGGCACCATAGATTAGGAAAAAGTAGATCCTCAGTTCACTCACTAATTTGAAGGGAAATGAAGGACACGATTAGAGTGGGGTAAAAATGATGTGTGGTAGTCACGGCTGCTAGAATTACTGACAGAAAAAAAACAATTTTTCTTGTGGTGGGTACCCGATAGTCTACACTATTGCTTCCTAATTTACAAATTGTAATAAAACACTTATCCCCTTTCAGATCACTCACTTCTTACATGTCCGTTGGAGTGACCATGAAAGTACAGTTACTAGTGTCCATTTTCAAAACTACAGAGAACAAACAACTGACCTCACAAAAGAGCTGCTTACACTGACTTCACAAAGCAGTAGATCTCAGTCAACTGTTCGATAGAGCGTATTTCAGACAATAGGGAGAGGTTCCAGCACGACTCGCAGTCCAAAAGGGGAGAATGCAAGTGCATAAAATCTCGGTCAAATGAGTGCAAAAAAGAGGCTACTGTTATGTCGTGAGCTGTGATTGGTTATGTGTGATACCAATTACAGAAAGTCAAAGGTCCCTGCTTTGCCTATCGCTAGACAGATTTCTACAAAATCAGACCTGTTCAAGTTCAAGTTCAAGTTTATTGCAGAAGACTCCATTGAGCAAGCTCATTCACAAGGAGGTCCTGAGGCACATACACATACAGTTCGCAATTACATAGACAGGAGATATAAAATGTAGAACAACAAAGAAAAAATATATAATACAAGAGGTATACACAATAGAAGTCCTTATGCTATATATGCAGTACATTCCAGCTTTAACCTTGCCCTGAGTTATGCAACACCTTTCAGCTTAATAAGTAGAGGGCCAGTTGGTACCTAGGAAGTTGACTTGGTGTTGGGGGCTTAGTAGCACCTACATATGTCTTTTAATTTAGAGATAGCTAGTGTTTTGTAGGAGTTAATTGATACGATGCTGGTTAGCTTCAGCATGGCTTGTAGTTGGTTCCAAATGTTTGGGAGGGCATATGAGACAGCTCTTTGGCCAGCTGTGGTACATGTCCTGGGAATATCTAGTAGGATAAGATCAGATTTACTTAGGGAGTAGGCGCTATGCGAGATGTGTATGAGAGACGTTAAATAGACAGGCAGTTTGTGGAGTAGTAATTTGAGGGTCCAAATGCCAACATGCAGGAGGCGTCTGGTGGCAAGAGAGGTCCACCCAACTGCTGCATAAAGATCACAGTGGTGGGTCCTATACACAGAGTTAGTAATGAAGCAAAGAGCACGGTGATAGAGTATGTCCAGTTTAGATAGGCTCAAGGTTGGGGAGGAGATAAAGATAATGTATCCGTAGTCAAGCAAGAGAAGGAATGTTGCTTGGACAAGTCTTTTGCGCATCACAAGAGAAAAGAGGGTCCTATTTCTAAAGAAGAAACCCAAGCATGCTTTAAGCCTCTTTGATAGATCCTCATTGTGGTAGCTGAAGGAAAGCTTGTTGTCTATCCACATACCTAGATATTTAAATTTAGGTACGACTTCCAATGGTTCACATAGGGAGGTAACTATGAAGTTTTTAGGTGGGGTAGGTAGGGCACCAGACAAGGTGAGTCTCGAGAAAATCATTGTCTTGGTTTTTTTGGCATTGAAGAGGAGCTTGGCATTGATAAGGTTTCTTTCTAACTGGATAACGTCAGCTTGGAGTGCTTCCCTGACTTCAGTTAAGGACGAGCCTGATGCGTACAAAACCATATCATCCACAAAGAAATGTATGCTAGAGTTCTTTAAGTTGTTGATGTACAGGGAAAAAAGGATTGGTCCTAGGATGGAGCCTTGAGGGACTCCTCTGGCGATTGGAAGGGGGGGCAGATAGTAGGCCATCAGCTTTGACTTTTTGTATCCTTCCCGTGAGATAACTGTTAAACCACTATAAGGTAAGTGGAGTGGCACCTATGAAGGCAAGACAGGTGATTAGAAGGTGATGGTCTACAGTGTCGAAGGCCTTACTAAGATCTAGAAAGACTGCACCAGTAACATTCTTGGTGTCCATAGCATGGATCCAGACATTAGAGACTTTAGCCAAGGCTGAGATGGTACTGTGCTTCGACCTGAAGCCAGATTGGGCTGGGTTTAGGAGTGAGTGAGCTTCAAGGTGATTTTTTAGTTGGTTGTATATAAGTTTTTCCAGCACTTTGGACAGAACGGGCAAGATAGAGCTAGGACGGTAGTTGTTTAAGTCACAAGGATCTCCTGATTTGAAGAGAGGAAGAACATGGGCAGATTTCCAGCAGGATGGAACAGTGGCTGTGGTAATAGAGAGGTTGAAGATGTGAAGGATGGGGGCTGTGAGCTGGGCATAGCATAGCCACAAGAAAAATGATTCAAGGCCATAGTCCCCTGCACTTTTCTTGGTGTCAAGGCTAAGAATTATGTCTTCGACTTCTTTGTAGCTAAACAGGCAGAACTGGAAGGGATGAGGTGGAGTAGCATGTGTAGAATCTGTGCTAGTGTTGCTATTCACTCGGCTAGCATGTGGGGAGGAGTTGAATGCCAACCCGGCAGTGGCAAAGTGAAGGTTGAGTTCTTCGAGGATTCGCACTTTGTTTTCAACCATCCCGTCCTTGGCCAGAATCTTGGTGGGAAGGGAGGAAGCAGCAGGATGGCTTTCAATGGATCTCAGTGTCTTCCAGATTTTTTGGGAGTTCCCTTTGGCCTGCTTCAGAGTGGAGATGTAGAAGTTTGCTTTAGTAGCACATACACTTTTAACACAGGCATTTCTGGCTGTTCTAAATGCCTGCCAGTGTGCCGGGTTCTTTGTGTGCCTGGCTCTAGCCCATAGCTTGTCTCTATTGGTAAGTGCAGATTTGAGCTCTTGGGTGAACCACGGATGCGAGATTTTCTGCACCCTCATTTTAATAAGAGGAGCATGCTTTTTAATTAGGGTGGTGAGGTTGTCATTTAGGACAGAGACGGCGGCATCAACAGATTTGGCAAGATATAGGTCTTGCCACCTGATCGTAGCTAGATCAGTTAGGAAGTTTACTGAGTTGAATTTACAGAACGAGCATTTGATTCTGAATTTAGTGTGCTGCTGGGTTTTCAATTAGAATCTTGTACATACAACGATACTGTGGTCACTCATGTCATTATGGAAAACTGCAGAATGTGAGATTTTATTGGGATGCGAAGTTAAGATGACATCTAAGAGTGAGTTGTTGGCAGAGTTAGAAGCACTGATTCTTGTGGGTTTAGTTACTATCTGTGTAAAACCCAGCTAATCACAGATGGCTTTTAGGGGTTGGGATTTAGCAGTGAGCCAATCCATATTGAAGTCCCCTAAGATTATTGTTTCTGTATTAGCAGCCAAAGTTATGGATTTCAACACATTAAGAATTTTTGTGCCTCCTGACGGGGGTTAGCCACCAATGATTGTGATGCACTCTGAGGATGGAAGGTGAAGTTTAAGCGAGACAATCTAGTATTCGTTGGGCTTAGTTTTAAAGGAAATGCTGCTAACACCAAATTTTGATTTGGTGTATACAACCACCCCCCCCCCGAATCCCTATCAGCTCTAAAGAGCTTGAAGCCTGGTATAGTAATTTGCGGATCAGTGTTGGTCTTTTTTAGCCATGACTCTGTAATTATAATCAGATCTGGGTCAGTGTGGGCTGCCCAAACTTGAAGATGATCAAGTTTTTTGAGCAGGCTTAGAATATTAACTATCATCAGTTTCATCCCAGGAGCAGCTGCAAACTCCGATGGAGAAGTGATTTGAGTTGGGGGACCTGGATTTAGTTTGACATTGCCTGAACAGAAAAGGAGAATTAGAAACATTTTCTTGAGGGCATTTATCAGGTAGAAGTGGTCTCTTTTCGTATGGGTTCTTGTGTGGTGTTCAGTCACTGAGGTACGTCTAGCCAGGGCATAGGAGATGCTGACATGGCTGTTCAAGGCTAGCAGGGGAAGTGCATGGAAAGACATTGGTGAAGGGAGGAGGGCCAGAGGAGAGGGATGAGAATTAAAATGAAAACCCAACAGATTAAGAGTAGGGAAGCAATATGAAGATGCAGCAGGAACTATGATTGTGGGTTCCCTGGCTGGGATGACTTCTGACTTATCATGGATCAGTGCTTTATGAGTCATACTTTTTGCCAGGATTAGAAGTAGAATGATAATGCAGGCCATATTGCCCACGATTGAGTACAGTGATTTGTGTAGAAAGACCAAAAATCCCTCTAGTGGCAGGTCTGTATAACCTGCTAATGGAAAACTAGCCACTAAAACCCCCAAAAAAAAACTTCTATTACACACTTGAAATGTGCTTAATTCTATGTAAAATCTATTTGTAAAAGTGCCAGGTGGCAGAAGCAGGGGGAAACCTGTCTATGTAGCTCTAAAAAAAAAATGTTGCAAAAGACGAGTTGTGCTGTCAACGGCAACAGGGGCTTAATTAATGTAGGACGGGATGAGGGTTAAATCAGGAGACAGAGCTAATCTAGCAAACTTCTGGCCCATCTCGATTTTAGCCCTCCTCCAAAGCACTTGAAAGGGTAGTCTCAGAACAACTAACTGAGTACCTAGAAAAGCATAGCATTTTCTGCTTGCAACAAGATGGATTCCAACAAAACCACTCCACCATCACACCATTCAGCTTTATGGGGCCCTGGATAAAGGGATGGCAATGGAGTCTATCTTCATAGACCTCACCAAGGCTTTTGACACAGTTAATCACCAACTGCTACTGAAATGTCTCCTCTCTACAGGATTGTCAATGGACTCTGTGACCTGGTTCCATAGTTACCTCACTCATGGATCGCAACATGTCAGGATCCACAATACAATCTCTGAGTCCAGGGAAGTAAACCTAGAGGTCCCACAAGGTTCTGTCCTCGGTTTTCTCTTATTCAGCCTCTTCATAAATGACATGCATTCCACCTGTCCTGCACACTCCGTACTCTATGCAGATGATGCTGTTATCTCCGTCTCAGGGAAAGACCTGGGATCAATTAGCTCTGAACTTCAGCCCAATTTTTGTACATTGGAATCCTGGTACACCAGAAATAAACTGCTACTCAACTACAAAAAGACAAAGAGCATGCTCTTCATCACCCCACAGAGCAAGATTCGATGGTTCTTACTGCATACACTTAGTAGCGAAGGAGAAGTACTAGACCGAGTCAACACATTCAAGTACTTAGGGATTCACCTTGGTGACACCCTCACCTTCACTGCCTATGCTGAGCAACTGGTAAAGTCCACCAACATGAAGCATGGCATCCTGTACAGACACCACACCTCTATGACTCCGGCTGCCCTGAAACTTGTTATTTGCAGTTCAGTTCTCTCATCTGTGGATTATGGCCTTGTTATTTACGGGGCAGGCACAGACACAGTGCTTAACAGGGTCAAAACCATCCTCAACAAGGCCTGCCACCTGGTCCTGGAAGTACATAAAATGACTTACTCTTGTGACCTATACAAGGAAACCGGCCAGCTCCCACTCTGCCACAGACTCCAATACCAGGCCTGCCTCCTTGCAAAAATGTCCCTGATGGGGTTCATGCCTAGTGTTACTTCAGCCCTCTTTGAGCCTGCACAACCATCTAAATGCACAAGAAGTGCCTCCAGGGCTGTCCTAACTGTTTTCCCTTCAAACAAACCACCCTTGGTCAAAGATCCCTCTCCTACTGTGGGCCTAAATGGTTCAATGATCTGCCTGCAGACATTGCCAACTCCCCCAGACTTGGCCACTTTAAAAATGGGCTTCGATCTCTTCTTGCCAGCAAATCTGACTGCCAGTGTTTCTGTTAACCCACAGCCTCTGACAGCCATTCTCATACTTGTCAAACATTACCCTCTCTCACTCCCACCCTCCTGTTCCACAACTGCCCAACCTCCCACCCCCACCACCTACTACCTCCCCTTGACAATGCCTCACCTTGGCTATTAAAACTGCATTTCTGCAGACTGGGAGTGCCCTGTCTGAACTGTAAAATGATTGTTAAACACTTTACCACCATTAAATAGTGCTACATTAATATGTTTCTCCGCAAGTGTAGTCCTGTTTCTCCTTACTTGTTGTACCCTGCTTAATGTTGTAACTGCACACTAATACCACTTGTTAGTTGATGTCTTTCTGTTCTGCAATGTTTCATCACCTATAAATGTCTTGTATTCCTTGTTGACTTGAAGCATCTGTAAACATTGCCCCTGGCATAAAGGTATTAATCCGAATTTGAAATAAATAAATAAAAAATAAATAAATAAATTATATAATTCATCATCACTTGTGAGGGGTCAGTACTTGAACTTACTTGTGGCTCTAAGAGTTATTGTCCTGTCTCCTCACCGATGAAGATAAAGTCATATTTTGTGTCAGCCTATTGCATATCCTATACTAATTGTTTTTTTTATTTATGTGCCAAGAAAGCATGAATCATAGTTGGGGGGGGGCTTTGAGGAACTGGGCAACAAATGTAGGCAATTTTAAGGGGGAACTGGCCTTTATATTTCTGGATGTACCACTTGAATTCCAAGTAGGGTAACTGGAAACACTTGAAGAAGGAAATGGGGATGACTGCTGTGCCCCTAGATTGTTCAGGATGGTTTCATTACCAAATGCACTGAATGACCAGCAGGGAAGGCTGCTTGCACAGCAGTGCACATTGAGCCAGTAGACTGCTGGAGATTCAATAACCATGGTTTATTCGACAGCACTATCATACTCCTTGACTTTATCCCAGCAGCCCCACGACCCAGGCTTAGTCCCTGTTCCAGAATGGCCAGCTCCTTTTCCACCACCACAGCTTGCAGAACTTGTAGTTGGTAGCACTGTCATGGTGGAACATTTATCAGCTCCCCCTCTGAATTCCTTTCTCTTCCATTTCTTCTCTTCATGCTTATACATGCATATACAACACCATGCATGACAGAAGATGAGATGATGTAGCTGCTGGTGGATGTTAACAGTGATGATACATGTACAGTACACACACAAGCTGCAGTGCTATATAACTTATGAGGTTACAGAAAAGAGTGACACTACCAGGCTACACCTCCTCATACACTGACAGACCACAAACCACCCCACTGAAAAACGTTTTTTACACAGCAGTCTACTTTACTTTTCAGTCATTGACTGGTTGGCAGGCACACATGCAGACACTAAACAAAAAGAACAGTTTATGTTCCCTGCTACACCACAAGCAGACCATAATAATAATATTATGTAAAATTCTTAAAGATCCCTCTGCATTGCCCTGCTCTTGCTGCAGGTGACAATTAAATAAAAAGTCGACATGGATGTCTGTGTCCTCTACACCACAAGCACTCAGCAAAAAGAATATTTGTCAAATGTATATTTCAAACTCTGGCCCTACCCATTTCCTAGTCTGCTAAATTCCCTCTGCCCCGCCTGAGCTGCATAGTCAGCAGTCATCAATGCAGGCTCACACTGTGCACTCTCTCCTCTGCATTATGATTTCACAAGCCTACTGGCTGAAACTACAGTTAAATGTTGTTAAAATTAGATAGCTAGAATAAGTCAAGATTTTCTGATGATTTTGAAAGTTTTCTGATAAAAAACACTCTTTTTCACACACTATAAAAGGAGCTTCTTCAGTAGCCACTGCCACAGATAGTTCTCCTGTGAGAGAGAGAGAGAGAGAGAGAGAGTTAGAAATGGCACTGAGATATGTGCAGTGCTAGGAATTCCCAATCTCCAGCATTTATAATTGGTTGCAGCAGATCATATGATTTGCCAACACCTTGGACATGATGTTGAAGTGCCAAAGAGAAACTCTCAAGTTCCTTCAGACCAAATTTGCAGATATCTAAAATCATTGTCAAACAGTTTGGCTCAAACAATCTACCAATACCAAAAAGATCACATGCAGTCGCAGGATGAAGTATACATGATTTATTATAAAGCTATAAAAGCTATAAAAAAGTAGAACTCACCTTTGCTACTGGCCCGCTGAATTGTTCCACTGAATGTTTTTGTACGTAAACTCTTTTTCAAGGTGTGCTGTTTTCTGAGGTATCCAAAATGCCAGATGTCATCAGTTTATTAATGCAAATTCGGCATCCTGAACTGACCAAACATAAAAAATATGTTCATGGGCGTGCGGCACAGCAAGCCCTCTAATGCAGCAGAAATGCTGGGAAGGGGTCAAGGGCTCCTACTTGTAGTAAACATATATGTACTTATCCATTAGGAAGTACTCAGGGTGTCATAGTGGCTGTGTTCCATAACTGCAGCATTGTAGTCCTTGATAGTTCCTGTCATGCCCATTGAGTGCCTTTATCTGTAGTTCATTTCCAAGAATATAGATGCCTGCCAGCTTATACTCCTATATCTGAGTCTCTGTCCTACCCTCCTAACCCCATTAAATACACTAGTGTTTTTGGCCCTGAGTATGGACCAGTCTTGAGCCCAGGTTGAAAAGTATGCATGCAAAATATGGCTATGGACCTAGATGCATGATTTATCCAGGAATCTTCTGCTTTTTCAGGAATCACTACAAGAACTCTATAAGAGGGTGTGAAATCAGGAACTGGGCTCAGTTTTGCTCTGTATGCATGACTGCGAGGCTGGAAGCCACAAACTGAGTGTGTTCACGCAGAGATCATCAGAAGGAAGCCTTTCCAAGTCAGATGTAAAAAAGGAGCCCAGGTGTTTATGTGGAGCTTGTCAGGCATGCACTGAAAGAACATTTCCCAAGTAGGGACTGACTCCAACTTTGATAATTAGAATAACTGAAGCCAACACCTGACAAATAGGTTCTGTGAGCCCAATTAGAAGCCACCAGAGAGACAGCAAAGGAGGAGTGACAAATTTCATCATCACTGGGGTGTGAGTGGAGGTAAGATCGTCACCATGTCACTTTGTTGAGGGGAAATGCCCCTGAGGTTTGGAGAGTTGTTTAATCTGGTAGACAACTATGGAGACGATGGCCACTTCATCTGAGTACGGCAGCCAGTGTACAGATGTGTTAGCCAGGATGAAGTGCAATAACATGCAATAATGACATGTCACAAAATCCTGCATGACAAAAGGGCTTAATTGCCATTGACTTACAATGGCCCCTGGAGTAAATTGTAGTACTCTGTGATATTTTGCAGCATTTCTGTGCTTCATTGTGGCTTGACACATCTTTTGTATCTCTACCATAGTAAAAGGCTAGGCCAGCATCCAGTTTGAGATCCTGAGGGGCTACAGCTGTGCATACCAGGGAGTACTAAACTGTGATTCACTGGGAATCTGATCTACAGTATGTATTGTAGTGTAGTGTAGTGTCTTTCGGATGAGATGTTAAACCAAGGTCCCTTCTGCCTGGATTGGTGGTAGTTCAGGCAGATGCTAAAGATCCTATGGCACTTATTGAAAAAGAGTAGGGTTTCTTATTAAAGAAAGAAAAATCATACAAACAATAACAGGTGCAGTAAAAAAGAAAAAAAAGGAAAACCATACAATCATTTTAAACATGTCAAGGAAAAAGGAAAGAAAAACCTAGTTCATCAGTTTACAATATTGACTCGCCATATTACAGTAGAAAGCTTAAACCTAGAACCTTTATTACGTCTAGAATACCTTTACACTGTGCAGGTGTTTATATTTTCAACAATGAATACTGACTGCTGACTATTGGTCCTTATCAAGTCACTGGTGCATCAGAGTCAATAATCCGGGACATGTTCCATCAGTTAGCTCTGACAACATTGCGGGGAAGCATTTTAACATCTCTAAAAATATAACAGTAAGTTCCTTCTGAATTTTTGTATCAGCTCTAAATGCTCTATCTGCTTCTGTTGTAGGGTAAACAATGATCTTGTGTTCCAAATGAACCATGTAATAATTACTAACACAACACGGAACTTGCTCTTATTCCACTATAAGGCCTGACCACTATAATGACCATATATTAAAGCCTCATAAGTCATGGAACCAAACCATGGTGCATTCCACTCTGTTGACAGTAGTGCCCAAAACCCCTGCATATAGGAACAGATGAAAAATAAGTGCTGTATTGTTTCCAGTGTAGTAACACATTGTGGCTTACTGCAATACCATTCCTGCAGCTGCTTATGTTTATGATTGGACTTGACGTTGATCTTTTCATGACAACTAAGCCAGGGAATATCATACATTTTCTCTGGAAGTCTAGTCTCTGTAACTAAAGATTCTAAGGAGGAAACATACTGTGGCGGACATCTCGGGAATATAACAAGGTCTTGAAAAAGAGTCTCTTGTATTACTTTACAAATATATTTCCTTGGTTTAATAGTGACTTGTGAAATGATAATTTGCCACCACTTAAGTTCAAAAAACATTTCTCTAATGTAGTCTGGTACAGCTATTGATTTCTTTAATACTCTTAGCCACCTATTTTCCCACTGGGTAAACCAAGGTACACAAGTTGTCAATAAGAGGGGTACCTACTCTTGTCCCACAAATACTAGTAGGGGCTTAATATTGCTATATAAGAAAACAGTAAAATAAAAGGTGATTGGATTAATCATACCCAACCCTCCCTGCTTAATCCCTAAATAGGTCACATTTCTCTTTATGGGGTTCAACCTGCTCCCCCAGATGGCCTGAAAAAAATACTTAATACAGTTGTTTCTAACTGTTTTGGCAGCAGATAAACATGGCTAACATATAAAAAAATCTGTAATAAAAAAGTTTTAACTAAATATACTCTCTTCTGCTTACTGTGCTTCCACTTATTCCAACCAGTAACTAATTGTCCTTGTGCCAATTTGGGTTCCCAGTTGGCTAAATCATCATGTTCTGCATCATAACATATACCTAGAATATTAATTGGATGCCTTACAACAGGTATACCTTGAATATTCTGAAAAGTGGATCAGCAGCCCCCAATTGTTTAGCCACACATTTAGTCTTACTCAAATGAAACCCCACATAAGTGTTATATCTATCACACATCTGGATTGCTTGTTCAGCAGATCTAATGCTTTGTACCAAGATACACAAATCATCAGCATACACAATTGCCACAAACCTAAGAGTAGTTTCCAAGATGGACACATGTTGTAAATCTACAGAATCATTCAATAAGCATAAAAGGGGGTCTACGCTAAAGGCGAAGAGTAGAGGACTCAAAGGGCAGCCTTGCCTGACCCCTTCTCTGCAATGCACATGGGCTGTTTCCAACTCTGCACTAAAGAAACTACTACTGCAGTTTTATATAAACTTTTGATCCATTCTATAAATATTATGGGTATCCCATATTGTTCTAACACTGCCATAGAAATGTATGACTAACTGAATAAAATGCCTTCGTCTGGTCTAATGAAATACCACCCCGTTGTGTGGTCTCTGTGGCTGTGTTCAAACAATTCCCTTAAAAGAATGAGATGATCTGTTATTTTTCTACCTGGCACCGAGCATGTCTGGGCTGGTGAGATTAACAAGTCAGCTATTGCTAGTGGTCTAGTATTCAGGATTTTGGCTAGTAATTTATAATCAGTATTCAATAAAGTCAGGGGTCTCCAATTCAGAATATTACTTTTATCACCTCTTTTTAAAAATATATACACTCTCTGCCCTGTAGTCATTCTCAATGATGGATTTTATTTGTGTAGGATGGCAGAAAACATCTGTGCTAATTCCTCTAGGATTTTGCTCCCAGTGTATTTGTATACCTCTATAGTCAGACCATCACCTCCCGGGGATTTATTACCTACTAAGGTGCCCAATGCCTGAGCCACTTCTGTCCATCATATTGGCTGGATAAGGGTCTGCTTTTTCAACTGAACAAACAGGGATGTCCAAATCCCAAAACAGAGTCTGATAATCTGTATCATTAGAAAGATCAACGGCAAGCAGTTTCTGCGTATGTTGGAATACAATCCTTTTAATGTCTTGGATGTCCTCACAAAGTACATCTTGCTCATCTCTTAAACCTGCCATTTGTTTTTGCCTTACACTATTATGACAAGTTTCATATGGACAGGTATATTCTTTCTTTCCCTGTTTTGTAAATCTCTGCTGATTCCAAAAATGTTGTGCCTGTGTTAGATGAAAATCCACCATTAATTTCTTTAAATTATGTATTTGTTCCTGAAAATTCTGACCTGTTGTATATGATAATGGAAGTAATTTTTGAAGTTACATTCTATTTTGTAAGTACTGATGATATGCAGTATGCCTTCTGTGTTTAGAGTAAGTTTTCAAAAATGCTGTCAAATCTGCTATAGTGTCTTCCCACCACAAGGGGTGGGTCATCATACATGCAATATACAGATTTTCTGGCTTCTATGAATGACTCAATTCCTTGAGTGATGTCAGGAGATTCAAACAGTGAAGAATTACATTTCCATATCCCTAGGCCATAATTAGTATATACTGTGTTTCCTACTACCACTTTCAGTAACCTATGATTGGAAAATTCTGATATTAACACATCAGCAGTCTGGATGCACATAGATGAAGAAATAAAAAAATAATCTATTCTTGTCACTAATGCTCCCTTCTGAAAAGTGGGTACAGATCTCCCACTTGATACTTGATGTGTATCTTTCAACTGTGCAGCCTGGGGGATGTTTTTGAGACAAGCCATGTCACAAAAGAGTTTTTTTTTTCATTCTAGTGTTTACCCCCCTGTCTGCCAGTGAGGTGCTGCAATTAAAATCACCTCCCACTACCACAGTCTGGGAAGAGTGCAGGTATGGTTGAATACATTGGAATAATTCTATTTGTTCTGTCTTTGTTTGAGCTGCATATATGTTAATAATGTGAAACAACACATTTTGAATCTTAAGTTCCAGAGGATAAGTCAAGAATCCTGACTAAGTGAAAGTCAATACCTGAAGTTAAAATCACCAGCCCAGAGCACGAATCACTACCAATGGACCAATATGATGGACCTGCATACCAAGCTTTGGATGCTTCTTTAATATCCTACAGCGTGAGAAGTCTTGCATCCTGCAAAAGGAATACTCCTGGCCCATGAGATATAAGAGATGAAAATACCTATGATTCTTAATACTATTTACATTTAGTGAATAAAAGGCTATAGGAGTACACATTACAGGGAAGTTAGCGAATCCTCACTCAAGGAGGTTTTCTTGTTGACCTTCTAGTAGATCTCATTACCTTAGGCTTGGCTGTCCCTGAAGTGTGGGGCTGTGTTGCACTGTGTGTATTGCTAACCACGTTAAGTGGGTCCTCTGTATCTGACCCACCCTCTGGCAGGGAAGATCATATAGAAGAGTCATCTGATTCATTCCCTTACGTCTCCAGTATGTCACTCAGGGGGCTGAACCTATTTGCAACTGGTATCCCTGTAGTTCTCTGAGCTTTGGATCTAGGTTGTGACCAATTCTGACATCTGTGCATCACTTTTTTAGCTTTGCCTATCTCCTGTGGTGGCTGGGGGAGGCATTTCTATCTGCATATCACCTGCGTCAAGCAAGGCTGGTGACACCCCCTCTGCCACATGTGTAGCTTGCATAGGAGGTGGCACAGGCAAATCCCTAAGGGGAGTGGCAACCTTTAGCTCTAGCTCAGCAAGGGCCTCGACTGGGGAAGTTAACACCAGATCCCTTTGGGTGACCTCCTCTGGGGGGGGCCTGAGGGGGTATGGATCTCCCTCTTTCATCTGTGCCATGGCAACCAAAAGCATCTGCTCTTCCGTATCTGCCTGATTGGGTTGATTATGAGTCACCCAGGGGCAAGAATGATGTGCATGCCCCTTAGTATCACACAAACTGTATGTTCATTGTGACAATGACCACTAGTATGTCCCATATCCTACATAAAGTACATTTTAACTTGTTGCATAAGCTGCTGATATGTCCTGTTTCTAGACATCTATAGCATGCCTTTGATTGCTCCTGATAAAAAAGTACTCCTTTGTCACGTCCAAGAAAAAAGCTATTAGGCAGGTGCTATAAACCTGTCTCAGTGGTATGTAACACAGTCCTCACTCTCCACTCCCCAGTCCATATCTTTTCATCATCGAAAATGGCCTCTGGATTTCCCAACACCATGCACCTTTGCTTGAGTCAGTATAGTAGATCCATTGCATTAACACCTTCATTCCTAATCAAAACTGTGATTGTCCTATTTTGTGGCTTAGTCAGGGGTATTGCCTCAAATGGAGACCATAAAGGTGTAGTTTTCAACATTTGATATGGCTCCCAGAATTTTTGCAGACCACTGCTAAACTTAAAGCTCACATTGAATGATTGTTCCCCTGAAACATGTATAAGAGCATAAATTTCTGCAGCTGTGTAAGCCATAGATGTTTTCAAAAGAGTTTTGGCAACAAAGAGGTGGTCAGAGAAGACATCCAACCCCCCTTTGTAAATTAAAAGAACAGCATTATGCCATTTAGCTGGAAAGACAGGTTCTCTGAAAAAGGAGGCATAAGTTCTTCTATCCCCTGTAGTTTGTGGCCCTTCAATGTTAGCTGTAGGATTAGGCTGAGGTGCTGCTGGCCCTGTAGGCCCCTGTGCATGATTGCCCAAAGAGATGGCACTATAGCCAGGTGGATCACCATTGGGAACCTTTGTGCCTGAACTGTTAAGACACAGATGAGGGTTCTGGGTGAGCTGTAATTCTTCAGATAAATGCATAGGGGACTCAGCTTCACTTAAGGGGATGTCAATTACAATAGGTAATTCTGCAGTGTCACTAGGTGCTACAGATGCTGCAGCATCATTTAGTATATTGTCATGCAGGCTGGGCATATGAAGAGGTGAAGAGCCTGAAACCCAGCACCCTGTCTGGTTCAATTCCCACCCAGCTCCTTGAAGTACAGAATCCACAGACCAGTCTGAATTTTATAAGTCTGATGTAGGGGTGCCACTATGTTGACTTGAGGCCGAGACCTCAGTACTCGCCATTCCAGGCATGGCCCTCACAGTCTCATTTGCCAAATTCCCTTTAAAAGTAAACAAAAAGGAGGAACTAGTACTTGTCTTCAGCAGCGAACCAGCAGTGGTCATAGGATCTGCTGTTGGGTTCCATGCTGTAGCCATCTTGGGTATTGCAGTGACTTTAGGATGTCCTGGCATCTGTATTAAGCGTGTCTGATCCTGCAGCTGTTTTTCACATGACAGCTGCTCAGTGCTCACACTCGTCCTCTGTGAACGTCGGTGACATTGAGCTATCACACTCTTCAATTCTTTTTGTCGGTGTGCGAGCTCCCGCTCCTCCTGCAGCAACTGAGCTTCTAGCCAATTGGGTGCATCTTGCAAGACATCTCCACTCAGTACCTGGAGAAATTCATCCAATTGTATATCCTGATGCTCTATATCAGGCCCATTTATTCCTTCCTTCCTTTTCTTCTCCGTTGGGGAACATTAAAGCAGTTATCTTCTGAAGTCAGACACTCCATCTGGAGAAGCTGGTGCATCAGAGTAATTTTCAGTCTCTTGAGTAGGTAAGGCAGTGGAGGACACCAGCTCCACTACCTCTTGCACATCCTTCTCTGCTGATGACTCAGTGAAAGTGGCCATCTTGCAGACCAGAGGTTCACCCTACAGGACAGTAGGGAATTTTTTTATTCAAAACCTCAAACAAATTATACAACAGTGTATTATGTCATACAAAATCATAATGAAAGAAATCAGAAACAGAAATAAGTAGAAAATCACACATGAACGGAAACAGAAATAAGCCATACTTTTACAAAACCCTCATCCCCACTTCACCAAGGAGTAGGGGACCTTTATAGTCAAAATTGTAAAACAATATATAAACAGGAATGTATTATAACATACTGTACACATCAAATAAGGAAATCAAAGAAAACCCATAAATAAGCATTACAGCAGACAGGAAACATCAAACCTAAATAGATCATATTACTGAACCCCCACTAAAAGAGATGGGAGAGTCTGGAAAATAACTTCTAAGAAAAACAAAACAATGTGAACATCACACAACATACAAAATAAGATACACCCGAAAACAGAAAATCTACAAAAAAAATGATAACATCCATACACTGACAAGTCTGCTTATCAATAAAATCATGAAAAACCCCAAAATAATTCAAAAAATTATCCTCTCATTAGAGAAATAGGGGGATGGAAATTCACAGGAAAAAGGAGTCATACAGTGATGAACACTAAAAATATAAAATTAAAAGAAAAAGTGCAGATAGGTATTGAAGCATACAGGCCTCATAATGAAAAAAACAAGAAAGTACAAGCAGTAAGGGCTGAAAAGTCAAACAAATATCCTATGGAAAAAAATACAGTAAGCCCCCCCCCCACACACAAAGGGAGTAGGGAAATAGAACAAAGAAAAACAAATCTAGCAGAGCAGTACTTATGGCATCAAAATTAACAAGAAAATAAAAACACAATAAAACCAGTAGGCAGCAAAACATGCAAAAACAGTCCAGAAACATGATAGTACCCTCAACACCAGTGAACTCTCAGTCTCCTATGCATACCATCATCCAGTGGCCATCCAAGATGTATTCCTCCACCACAATTTATACAAAGAAAAGGAAGCTATACATCTATTAATACCATCATACCCATTCCATCATCCTGGGAAAAACCCCTGACACAATGCCTGATATGATAACGTACCAAAGGGATTTAAGGGCCAAACTTTGTGCAAAAAGCACCAAAACGATATAGCAAACAGGCAATCTAAAAAAAGATGCTGCATCTTCTCGATGGTTTCAAAACAAGTGTCTACTGTAGGGCACACCTGTTCCTTGACATGTTTATGAAACAGATTCCTCTTTACTCCCAACTTAAAGTACATGCAAAGCCAGAGAAAATCCCACATATAAGCCGGACTCCTAGCACTTATCAAAACTTCAGAGATGACTTGTTGATCCTTTGATAAAAGAGATGTATACCATGGTGCAATCAAAAGATGTTGTTCTAACAGAATGTTATGTAACCTTTTTTGGGATAAGGTAAGCAGATTTGTCTTGACCACCTTCCAGGTCTTCAATTTGCTGACAGGATCCGCCACATATAAAGGCAAGGCTGAAATTTACATTTTGTTTAGGGATGGGTAAATGCATCTACCAAGTCTGAAAAAGAGGTCCTACACTATCCATAAGCCATCGTCCCCAGAGAACATTCTGCTTTCTCAAAAGAGGTACAAAGTTATGGTAAATAGATGCAACATAGAGAAACAAAACAGGAGTTATCATAGCTAGTCCACCTTTGGCCACGGGCAAGTAAGAGACCCCTCCCCTTAATAATAATAATAATAACTTCATTGTTAAAGCACCTTTCAGAAATATCAAGGCACTTTACATCAAAACACAATATACAATATCAATTTTAAACATATAAAAATAAATTCATTAAAACATCATTTAGTTAAAACAAACCATGCGATCATTCATACGATCAGCAAATATTTACAAATAGTTTCCATTAATCATCCAGATAAGCCAAATCCCATAAGTAGGTTTCTAAATCTTTCTTAAATACCTCCACAGAGGTGCACTCCCTTAGCCGGCGTGGTAGAGAATTCCAAAGAGTGGGTGCGGCATAAGAAAATGCTCTACTACCAGAAGATTTTAAATTCACTCTTGGAATCTCTAACAACCCCTCGTCGGCTGAGTAGAGCATTCAGCTGGGGCAGTAAGGCACCAGAAGTTCTTTCAGATAGGTCAGACCCTGATCATGAAGGGCTTTGAAAGTCAATAAAATGACTTTAAAGGTGATCCACCACCGTATAGGAAGCCAGTGCAGTTCGCGCAGCACCAGGGTAATGTGACTGGATCTTCTTGTCCCAGTCAAAACCCAGGATGCAGCATTCTGCACTAGCTGAAGGTGACAGATTTCAAACCCAGAAAGCCCAAAGTAAAGGACGTTGCAGTAGTCCAAGCCCGAGGATGCAAAAGCGTGGACCAACGTTGGTAGGGAGTCAGACAGAACAAGGTGATGCACCCTGACAATATTCCTAAGATGGTAAAAGGAAGTCCTGACAACAACTGACATTTGAGATTGAAGGGTCAGCCTATTGTCTAGGACAATCCCAAGGTTGTGCACCTGTTCAGAGGTTGAAATTGACACACCACCAAGAAAAATTCCAGAGGGCGTGCCATCATGCAACCTCGCTATCTGACCACCCGGGTCCACCACTAACACCTCTGTCTTCTCTGAGTTCAACTTTAACCAACTAGAATCCATCCACCTTTGGATTTCTTCCAGACAGTTATTAAACACTGAGTGTGCTCCATCCTGGTCAGGTAAAAAAGACAAGTATAGCTGGGTATCATCTGCATAGCAGTGAAACCTCAGCCCATACTGTCTTATAATGTCTCCGAGGGGCAGCACGTACACTGCAAATAACATGGGTGACAGCACTGAACCCTGAGGCACTCCACACAACAAAGGAGTTGAGCCGGAGGAATGAACCCCCGACACAACTCTTTGTGATCTCCCAGTGAGAAATGAAGTGAACCATTTTAAAACAGTTCCTGACATTCCACAGATTGACCTTAGGCATGTTAACAACACCAAGTGATCCACGGTGTCAAAAGCTGATGAGAGATCAAGAAGAACTAGAATGGTATGTCTCTTCTGATCTCTTCCTCTCAGAAGATCATTAAGCACCCGAACCAGTGCAGTCTCGGTGCTGTGTCTTTTACAAAAACCAGATTGGAAGGATTCGTAGACATTATGGATGGTTAAATGGTCTTCCAATCAGGCTGCCACTACCTTCTCAATAACTTTCCCAATAAAGGGAAGGTTAGAGATTGGTCTGTAGTTTGAAACACAGTCTTGGTCCAGAGTAGCTTTTTTCAAGAGGGGTGTCACCACTGCCTCTTTCAGGGAGTTAGGAAACTCACCAGACTCTAAGGAGCACTAGACTGTTTGCACCATAACTGGACCTATGGTCTCAATACAACCCAAAATTAGGGGAGTTGGTCCAGGGTCCAAACTACAGCTCGTAGGCTGCACACTATGGATGATCCTCATAATATCCATGACTTCCAGTCAACAAAAGGAACTCCAAGAGAATTGAGGTATTGTGAACTCGCACTGTTCCACAACATCACCCTTAGAGATTGCCAGATGCAAGCCCACTCTGATGTCAGCCACCTTAGTTGCAAAGAACCGAGTGAGCTCCTCACACTCTACTTGTGAAAAGGCTTTTCGGACTTGCAGACAGGCTGGGTTGCACAGTCTGTCTACAGTCTGAAACAACTGAGTCAGTCGATTCTGTGCTACTGCAATCTCCCTGGACAGGAATTCTGCCTTCTTATGGGTGATTGCAGATTGATAGATAGAGTAATGTTCCATCAATCTAAGGTGGTTGGCATCAAGGGTGGATTTTCACCAACAATGCTCTAACCTTCGCCCCTATCTCTGCAACTCCCTCAGTGTCCCATCAAACCAAGGGGACCTGGGGTGAAGGGATAGGGGGCACTCACAAACAGGAGCAATAAGATCCAGGGCTCCCGTAATGGCCGTATTATAGGCCGCCACCAGTGCCTCTGGGTTACTGCTAGTCAACACGAGGGATGAGAGGTCAAGGACCGCTACAAGGCCCTGGGAAGTAATATTCCATAATGGGTGGTACCTGACCATCTCCACAGGGGAAGATCTTCTCAGGGGTGTAAAAGTTGAACCTCATGGTGTGGTGGTCAGACCAGGCGACTGGTTCCACCTCCACGTTGGATGAATTAATCCCTAACAGGAAGACTAAATCCAAAGAGTGCCCAGACTTTATGTGTAGCAGTGGAAACTACCTGTGTAACGCCCAAAGAAGACATAAGTTGGAGGAAGTAGTTACCAAATTGTGAGAGTTCATCGTTGACCCAGGTGTTAAAGTCCCCCAGAACCATCAATCTGGGCAACTCAAATGACATATCAACGAGGAAGTCTGCTAATTCCTGTAAGAAGCGTTTCCCATCTCCAGGTGGACGGTAGATGAGAACAACGCGAACGCCTACATCTGCTACAAATGTACACTCAAAGGATTCAGCCTCACCTACTACTCCATTCGTGAGGCCCAATTTAGCCTTAAAACAGACTGCAACCCCCCCACCCCTGTGGTCCAATCTCGGGCGGTGTATCACCGAGTACCCGGCCGGAATCATGGCTTCCAATATGGGGCCTGAATTTTCATCCAGCCAGGTCTCAGTGATGCAAGTCAGGTCAGCCAAGCTAATAAGATTGGCTAAAATAGTGGCCTTATTCTTAACAGACCTGGAATTGCATAACACCGCCCGAGTTGGACAAACCTCAAAAGCTGTCTAGCCTATCTGCCCACCAAATTCAGTAGTGCCCTTAGGTATGGGGACCAGACATGGGAAACCCTTGTCTGGACTCCATTTTGCCCCAGGGTGCTTTCTGGACTTAGTAACCCCGATGCGGTAGCCCCACTCTTTCATCCTCTCTTGTTCACCCACTCCCACCCTCCTCACTCTCCTATGAACAATCCCCAGCACTCTACAGCACTGGTACGTCTCGAACTGTAGGGGAGGAGTATAAAAAGGGTGGAGGGCACGAAGAGAGGAGGATGAATAGCGCACCACCATGGAGCCTGCCGGCCAGCACATGATTTAGCTCAAACTAAACAATATACAACAAATATCTAACTAAACTAATCTAAAGACTCTAAATACCTATAACAGAATTACTAACAATTAAAATCCTGAAATCCTCTAAAACAATAATAACTTAAACAATAAACCTAACCCAACAAAACCTGCAAAACCACCCTCCTCCCCAACTGGATAGAATTCAAACCCAGAAAAACAGAATATAATAAAATAAATAAAAATCCTCTCTCACAGGATAAAATGCATATACAAATATAAATTCACTCCTCCACCCTCTCACAGCCGAGGGAAAGGGAGAATTTTGGGCACTCCCACTACCCAAAATATATACAATAATCAAACAAAAATAGAAATAAAAAAAAAAACACAATAAAAACAAAAAGAAAAAATTAATGCAGGTGTCCTGGTCCTCTCACTAACCAGGAGACTAAAAAAAATAAAAAGTCTGGAAAAGAAGTCAACCAATGGTAGGAGAAGTCATAATGAATCCAACAGCAGCTTCAAATAAACCAATTAAATCCAAAAGTCGTGAAGGATCGTGAACCAGCAGACTATCGAACAAATTGCTAGTACATTTCTGTTCACAGCAAAAATTCCTGGCATCAGTAATTAATTTACAATGGGATTTAGATGACTGCCCCACAAACACTGGAAAAAAAAAATGCTATATAGCATGGTTTCCTTAGTTCTAGGAGAGGGAAGATTACACTCAAAAAAGGAAACATGGGCAACAAAAAGGACTTAATCATAGACACCCTTTTTTCTTAGACATACGCCATTTATTCCAGGAGGACACTTTTTGTTGTGATTCTAAACATTTCAAGTCGCAATTATAGATCTGCAATCAGGCCCTCCAAAATAAATACCCAATATCTTCTTGTATCCAGTGCTTAGGGGTCCCCATAATCCTACTGAAATCACTAACAGTGTCTCCAATGGGTAAACAACAACTTTTATGGCAATTAATAGTGGAACCTGTAATCCTTGAAAAATCCTGCAACAACCTATGAGCAGCATGAGCTGAACAGTCGTCGGTCAAAATCAGTGCCAAATCATCGGCATGTGCAATTGTAACAATAGGGGCTTCATCACTCCCTACTGACAGTCCCTTGATACTCGGGTACAAATTTAGTTTATGTAAAAGAGGGTCAAGGGTCAACACATAGAGCACCGGACTCAAGAGACACCCTTGTCTCACCCCTCTAGTAACTCGGACTGCTGTTCTGGACCACCCATTAACACTGGGCAAGAGGTCCACCTGCCTGTAACAGGCTTGCAGCCAAGAGATAAAGGAGAGGGGGGAAACGGTAAGCTTTAAAAACTTCCAGTAAATAGTTGTATTCCACCCGATCAAACACTTTAGATTGCTCCAAACTGACCACATGACCCATGACTTCCCCAGATGTGCCCTTCTCAAAGATCTTACAGAGGAGAATAAGTGCCTCCTGGATCCAGCGGGAGGGTACCCCACTAAACTGTGAAGGGTGAATAATAAATTCCAAAACTCTGGCCAGACGTGTGCCAAGAATTTTTGTGAGAACTTTATAGTCAGAATTTAGAAGGACTATAGGCCTTCAATTCCTGAGATCCCATCTCTCACCCATTTTAAAGAATAATACCAGGACACACAAATACATACTTTCTGGAAGAGATCCCAGGTCTAAAGCACTATTATACACAAGAAGTTATTCATCACCCAAAACCTCGAAAATACGTTTATCATGTGGCAGGTCATCTGATCCTGGTGAAACCCCAGTCTTTAAAGACCAAATGGCCTCCTACAACTCCAGTTTCATGATGGAAGCCATCAGGGGAGTATGACAATCCAATGGGAGAAAGGGAAGATTGCAAGTCCGCAGCTAAGCTGTCATACCATCACAAGATAGCCGAGACCTGGCAAAAGCATTGCTGACAAATGTTCGAATTTCTGACCAAAAGACAGTTGAATCAAACAGTTTAAAACTATCCTCCCTAAGCAAATAGGAGATCTGTTTAGCATCTTGAGAAGAGACACCAACCTCAAGAGGCACCGTTTCCCCCTTTTTATCCACTGTACCAAACCACTGGCAAGTTTCCAAATGTTTCATAGCGTCAAACTGTACTTAGGCCAAATCTGCCTTGGATTGAGAAATGGCCGCATGAAGGTCCAACCGTCCGGCAGACTGTTGTAGAGAGAGAGAACACAGCCGTTCTCATAGGATGCGTTGCTGATCCATGTGGTGCTTACCCTTCAACCTGCCCAGGATTTGAAAATATATCCTGATATTGTTCTTTGTTCCCTCCCACCACTTATTCGGGTCATCATATAAAAAATACACTGACTTGCATGCTTTCAAAATATATCTGAAACCAGTGAAAATTTCAATGATATCCAATAAACTTAAAATAATTTTCCATAATCCCAGCCTTCTCCTCAGTTCTGGGAGATTCCCCAAAACCACTGTCAATAACTTATGGTCAAAGGTTGCCAAATCTGTGACAGTGGCCCTGATGAGTTGTAAATTTGATGAAACAAAAAAATAATCAATACACAACATGCGAGGTCCACAAGAATAAGTATGAGGTGTTGTGTCGTACAAAGTTGAAAACACATCTACTAACCCAGAGTCTCGAACTACAGCCAATAAAGAATTTGTATCACAAAATAGTTTACTAGTTTTGAGACCTTGATCATCGAGGGACAAACCACAATTAAAATCCCCACCTAGGACAACAGCATGGTCTGTAAAAAGAAAGGTTTTAGATGTCTGAAAAGGGCCGCTCTGTCAGATTTCAGTTGTGTCGCATATACATTAATAAGGTGAAACACCATCCCTTTCATACAAATGTCCAACAAAAATGCCCATCCAGGTTGGATCTCTAATAAGCGTATTACTTGAACTTTAGGAAAAAAAACAGAACCCCACACCCGTACAAGTCCTATCTTCCTGGGACCAAAAACTATCTCCCCAGGACCAACTAGCGCTGGCAGCTTCCAAAGCAACTGGGGAATGGAGACAGACATCCTGAAAAAAAAACACAATCTAATGTGGAGGACACAAATTGTACATGGGTGCTAAGGCGTTTCTTTTCAGATTGTAGACTGTTCGCATTCAAGGATGTGAATTTCACATTGTGTAGGTCAGACACCATAGAAAAGAACTGAAAACCCTCACTGAACTTTACTGGAGGCCCGTGTTACACTCCCACATTTTTGTGCCAGAGATCTAGTATCCACAGTAGTATCTGTGTCAGATAAAACTCCTGGCAATAAAGAAGGCAAAGAATTAGTGTCAGAGTCACCCTCCATCTCTGGCTGTGCACCAAGCAAGGCAGTGTAAGGGTTGTGCAAGGGCAAAGGCTGCATGACCCCTTTCTTAGATCGGACCATGGCTTTAGATCTCCTGCCTTTTGGAGGTTTAACTACTGTAAAGGCTGGTTCCAAAGGGGCATCCACCGGGGTCCCATGTCAACCAACAGAGTATCCACAGCAACCTGAGGGGTGCCTAAGGGAGTTGGTAAAGTTTGAGCACCATCTTGTTTGCCCAGCTGGGCCAGAGATCTGCCCCTATCTTCCAACTGAGGAATAGTGGAGAAAAATTGAGAACTGGTGTTAAAGAGGCCCTGCTTAGCAGCAGTCCTGATGTAGTAGTCCTGAACCCCAAAATCTGAATTTTCATTATTTTTAGCTGCCTAAGGGCAATCAGTGAAGTTATGACCAGGTTCGTCACAAAGATTACACTTGGGGCCACGAAAACAGTGTGCACTAGGATGCCCCAACTCCCCACAATGAGTACATTTAAGGATATCACAGTTGGTACTAATGTGCCTCGGGGAACTACACTTGAAACAGGTGCGTGGTTGTCCTGAGTAAAAGAAAAAACCCATGTCTCACCCAATAAAAAAGCAATTGGGGAGATGAATAATGTCCTGAGCAGAGTGTTGTAAGATTATTTTCACTTTCCAGCCCCAATTACAGAATCCCTCCTCATCCAATATGGGGCTTGGGTTGCCTTGAACCGAGCAACGCTTTTCCAACCAATAGACAATATTGGTGATATTATCTCGCTCATTCCGGAATAAAATAGTGACCACACAAAATGGCTGTTTAGTCAGTGGGATCACCAAAAACTTGGCCCACGTAGGATTAGTCTTGACACTGGCATATTTACACCAAAAGCACTCAAGAAGTGCTGGAGTATAAGGGCATACACTTCTGATGGAGTAAAGCTCTGGGACTGTTTCAAGAGCACTTTCCCAATGAAAAATCTGTCAGGGAGTGTATCCATGTTGCCAATATAGCGTAATCTTATGGCATTCCTTTGTTTAGTGAGTTCCACTGGCTTGTAGAAGAGGCTTGTGAAAGATTTACCCCCAGATCCTTCTCCATCCTTTTGAGACCCAGAATCCACGTCCACAGTTTGTGCAGTCTGCAGGTTAACTACCATCCCCTTAGCAACAGAGGAGTCTAAAACATTCATAGAATCCAAGTCACAAATCTTACCTTCATGTCGTTTGGTGGTATCCAATACAGGACCAGCATCTGTGGTCTGTAGAGGTGATTGATCCAGGGGTGGGAGTCACCAGATAAAGAAATGGCAGGGTCTGGCCTCCAAGAGCCATCATCCATAGCAACCCAAACTGCTCTCTGGAAAGCCTCATCAGGTGACCATGCCTTTTCCACTTCCTCGCTCCAATCCTTCCTTGTTGTGCTGTCTGTCTGGCTCTGCCATTGCGGTAAAGCATTGAGAACAAATAATTTCACCAGCCCCACTACACTAGGCCCAGTCGGCGATGTCAAGGATCGCATCCTCTTTCTTTCATTCTCCTGCTGCAAATGCGCTTGCTGAATCTGCAGACTGACAAGCTCCAATTCTGCCTTAAGGCAGTGCTGCTTTTGCTCCAAGCTAAGATCTGGTGTAATATTAGCAGGGTGGACTGCCTGCGATAATTGCTGATCAGAAATCAAAACGATAGATTTCTTTGACTGGGTGACCAAAGTAGTAGATCAGGGAGGGGCTGTGGACATGGCCTACCTAGACTTTAGCAAGGCATTTGACACAGTCCCACACAAAAGATTAATATATAAGTTAGCCAGCCTGGGAGTGGGTCCCAAGATGACAGCCTGGGTAAAGAATTGGCTGAAGAATAGGACACAGAGAGTAATAGTAAATGGAGTCCACTCAGAAGAAAGGAGGGTTACTAGTGGGTACCGAGGGTTCAGTAGTTAGGACCAGTCCTCTTCAATGTCTTTATGTTTACATTGCAGAAGGACTGAAGGAAAAGTATGTCTCTTTGCAGATGACACTAAGATCTGCAACAGAGTTGATGCACAGGGTGGGGTGGAAAGGATGAGAAGGGACTTGGCAAGGTTAGAGGAATGGTCAAATGTATGGCAGCTTAGATTCAATGCTAAGAAGTGCAAGGTAATGCACCTGGGAAACAAAAACCCAGGGGAAGAATACACAATGGGGGGTGAGATACTAACAACAACAAAAATGGAAAGGGACCTGGGGGTAGTCATAGCAGATGACCTAAAGGTGGGCAAGCAATGTGAGAAGGCAGCAAGGAGGGCTGGAGGGATACTGGGATGCATAGGGAGAGGCATCACCAGTAGAAAACAGGAAGTTATTATCCCTCTGTACAGACAGCTGGTGAGACCCCATCTGGAGTACTGTGTGCAGTTCTGGAGACCCAATCTCCGCAAAGACATAGACAGGATGGAAGCTGTCCAGAGGAGGGCAACTAAAATGGTGCAGGGTCTGCACCGGAGGACATATGAAGAGAGAGACTTAAGGAGCTTAATATGTATAGCCTCGAGGAAAGGAGGAGAGGGGGACATGATAGAAACTTTCAAGTACCTCAAGGAATCAACAAAGTCCAAGAGGTAGCATCTTTCAAAAAGAGGTGTGCAAGAACAAGAGGGCACAATTTGAAGATAGAGGGGCGGCTCAGAGGTAATTTAAGGAAGTATTTTTCACAGAGAGGGTTGTGGATGCATGGAATGGCCTTCCGAGGAGGTTGTGGAGTCAAAATCAGTGGTGGAATTCAAGCATGCATGGGATAGTCATAAGGCAATTCTGGGGGCCGGGGGTAGGAAGAAGTAGGCTGCTGGTTAACTAGGATCTGCAGCTTATCCAGTAGGTAGGGAAATGGGCAGACTGGGTGGGCCAAGCGGTCCTTATCTGCCGTCAAATTCTATGTTTCTATGTTTCTATGTTTCTATGTTTCTATGTAGGCCAAGTGCTGGCCCACATCTAAGTGTACTCCAGCCATGTGTCCTCTGATTCTTGTAGCATCTCCATAGGCTTCACAAGCGGAGCACCGCTAACATCCATACTTCTGCCTTGCAAGTCAGTCAAGCACTGAACCGACGACCACTGAGCCCCCTACTGGAGAGAAGGGGAATTTTTTATTCATAACTAAAATATACATGTATACAAGAAGAGTAATGCATCAAACAACAAAACAGAAAGCATTAAAAACAATACAGAACTCCATGTCTAAGGTGTGCACATCATAATTAAAGCAAAAGTAATGCTGTCATAAAAGAAACAAAAGGAAAAGAAAAAAAATTCAAAAACACAGCTGTTCTGATTATACATGCTATAAACATAACACCCAGACCCTCCCAAATCAAGTAGGAACGTCATGCCACAGTATGCCTCAGGAAACCCCATCCAAGAGAGTAACACATGAAGAAAAATTAGACTAGAATCTACATGTTAAATTAGGACGAATGAAACATACTTGTATTACTAAAACATTCTTTTTCTTTCCCAAGTCAATCCAGTAAAACAGAAGATCAAATGTAAGAATTCCTAACCTCAATCCCTAGTGTCTTGTATATTTTAGGATGCCACAGCTGCAGGCCAGTCCCTCCACCAGACCGCATGCATCTGCAGCAGAAATGTCAACCGTTCTTTTTTATCGATATCTTTCACTTCAGTGTTTATTCGACCAAGTAGCCCTGCCACATCAATATTTTTCTGCTGCAACACATATTGACACCTAATTTGCCATATAACCCATTTTAGGGTTGCTAAAACCACTCGCAGCATTCTCTTGTGAAATTTCTTCCATCCTCCTCCAATTTCCCCATATATTAAAATATCATAATTCATATGTCGCATTTGCGGTAAACCCCAGTTTGTTGCCAGCGAGTCCCATAACCCATTGATGTATGAGCACTCAAAATACAAATGTCTCATCATTTGGATCTGATTCACACTCCCTTCTCTCAAACATACCCTGTCTACTACTGCCTTGTGGTGGTGCATCACCCTGACATTAAGTTGGTCATAGTAACACATCCACAGTGTATCCCACATTTTTGGAGGGACTCAAACTTCTGTCAACTGAGATACTACATCTGTAGTTGAAATATTGTGCGGAAGAGTAAAACAAGGAACCCTATCTACCTCTTTTACCACAATATTTTTATAGTCAACCTTCCTTACCATATACCTCATGTCCTGCGCAGTCAGGTTCCATCCTTTCAATTTCTTAAATACTTCCTTTAAATATAAAGATTCTCCCACAAAAGGAGTTCTACAGGGGCCCCATGATTGAGTTATCCATTTATGAAAAAACAGATCACATCTGTCTCTAAAAAAAATCCACCCATGGCAGAGTACTACCAGTTAGTAATGGTAAAATATTGGAATACACATACATAGGGTGGGATATTCAAAAGGGTTGCGCCATGCGCAATAGGGTTGTCCCTGCGCAAGTCCAAAAGTGTGCCATTCTGCGATATTCAGCAGGAGGCAGTTGCGCCACCAGCATGCTGAGCAACAGCGCATTACAAATGGCGGCATGCGCAACTGAAGGGGGTGGATCCATGCATAAAGAGCGCAATGCGATATCCAAAGACTTGTGCAATGCGCAACAGCGGACTAGCCGGAAGTTGCACCCCAGCGGAAATGAGCCAAAATAAAAAGGCTCAAGGAAGCGGCGCAAGAACGCAACAGGGATGCCAAGTGGGGAAGAGTGAGAGAGAAAGACAGACAGTGACAGGCCAGGGCAGGCAAGGGAAGCAGTGTGGGCCATAGGCTGCAGAGGCCAGCGGGGGGGTGCCCGGTGCAGCGGAAATAGCAGTCAGGACAGCCGGGGGTAACAGAGCAACATCAGCGGGGGCACAAGCCGAGATGGACAGTGGCAGCTTCCACATGGAAGCTGTAATGAGGGGTGAGAATGCAAGGTGCAGGGGCGAGGCCGTGGATGGGCCCGTCAGTGATCGCCCCAACAGGCAGTACGTGCCGCATCAGCTTTGAGTTGTACACAGATGTGAGATAGGTAGGCGTTACGCCTGAACAGGGCAATACTGAGGCGGCTCTGGAGCTGTGCAGTGATGTGATGCAGGCACCCTCACGACAGAGTCATGCTCTGTCAGTGGAGACCAAGGTGACAGCCTGCATGTGCCTGCTCGCCACGGGCACCTTCCAGAGGCCAACAGGGGACACCACAGGCATCACACAGTCGGCCACGTCATGCATCCTCACCCCATTCCTCAGCGCACTGCTGCCACATGCTGCGGAGCACATCCATTTCCCCAGCACCGCGGCAGAGTGTACAGCAAACATGCAGGCGTTCCACAGGGTAGCACGTATGCCTGGCATGCTAGGGGCCATAGACTGCACCCATGTGGCCATTCGCCGCGCCACCTGGCCCGATGGGGCCGCGCTACAAGAATAGAAAGGCTTCCCCAGTGTCAACTGCCAGGTGGTGTGTGATGCCACTGGGCGTATAATCAATGTCTGTGCCACACACCCTGGCGGAGCACATGATGCCTTTATATGGCATCAGTCCGCACTGTGCCATCGATTCGAGAGTGGGGACATCCCCACAGGCCATCTAGTGGGTGAGTACGAATGTAGGAAATGCAAACTCGGGGCAAGGGTGGGAATGCCACAGGTGCCATGGTAGTGGCACACAGGAATATGGGCAATATGGACCTGAACATGAGACTGATCTCCACTATCTCCACACAGGTGACAGCGGATACTCACTCCATCCCTGGCTGCTCACACCATACCGGCGCCCCATGACCCCATCGCAGCAACGCTATAATGAGGCACATGCCGCCACACGCAACATCATTGAGTGGGTGTTTGGGATGCTCAAGGCACGTTCTGATGCCTAGACACCTCCGGCGGTGCCCTACAGTACAGACCCTCAAAGGCTTGTGGGATATTCCTGGCCTGTTGTATCCTGTGGGATAGCCATACAGGTTGAAGAGGGGGACAGCGATGGGGATGCCAGCGGCGCCGGTGTTGATGGTGATGAGCAGCCCCCCCTTGGACGGCGGAACCCCCGACTGATCCGGCAGGCCCAGCTGCACCGGGACACCATCACAGAGGAGCATTATGCACAACACAGGTAAGTCAAGGGGCCATGTGCAAACAACACTGTCCTGGCGCAACCCACAGGCACACAGAGTAACACACCAGGGGTGCATGACGGCAAGGGGTGGAAGGGACCAGGCACACAAACACACCATCAGGGAGGGCCGAACAGTCATATGGACACACACACACACACACACACAAACACACCAGGCACAAAGCGTACATGGGCAGGTGCACAGCAGAGCAGGAACAGACATGGCAAACACACAGATCCACAGACCACACCCACCACCTGTACTGTCCAAGCACATGTGTCAGATGCTGGGCACCCTTGCACCTTGGTGTACAGTACAATGCAGGCATCATCATGCACATGCACCTGTGGACAGCAGTCAGGATGGTGTGCAGGTGGTCCGTATGTCGGCGTGATGGGAAGGGCACCCACCAGTGCACTGCCCACCATGACGCACAGTGCACACAGGGCAGCAGCAGAACAGGCCCGCACTGGGAGACAGGTCAGTCATGTTGCACTGTTCCACGGCCACCGCGGATGCGTGGGCAGCCCCACCATGACCCAACAGCACTGGCAGGCTGAGCAGGGGCCACATGGGGTGGCACCGATGGACCACCAGGGGTCCCACTGCGCGATCGCGACCTTGTCCGCACTGGGGTCTGTAGGATGCCAAACATACCTGCACCAGGGGTGCTTGGGATGCCCACAGCAGAACCCGGCGTCGACAGGCCTGGTGTCGCACAATGCCAGGAACAGGGAGTGGAGAGCGTACTGTGTGGGGTGCGCGGTACAGGAGCACCTGTGTGTGTGCCGAATGCAGCCACGACAGCGACCAATGCCTGGGTCTGCCTGTCAATGGCTGCGGTCACATCCATCCACCTATGGACCATCTCTGCATGGTCCAGAGCACACTCCCTGCTGTGCCACTCCACAGCCACACACAGTGCCTCCACAGACGTTGCAACCCGCCTTTGCTGCTGTACTGATTCCCGCAGCAGGCGGGTGTGCTCGTCCAATGGGTACTCTGCCACAATGGCATCCTGTCCCCCAGGGTGTGGAAGGTCCTGATGCACAACACCCCTTGAGGGTGGGTGCTGTTCGCCAGGACCAGGAATGGGTGTATCAAAGGGTGGCGGGCATGTGCCACCACTGGACACTGTACCCCCAGACCTGATGGGTGACTGCTGCTGCCCCTCCAACCGCTGTGCCCCAGGGACCACTCATTCCACCGCTGTGGCCGCAACAGTGCCAGACACCTGCACAGCCACCGGTGCTGCCCCACCTGTGCTGACAGGCACAGCCTGGGACTGTGCCAACATGCTGGCACACAAGTTGGAACCAGCAAGGCCCAGGGGCTCATGCTGGCCTGCTGTGTGTCCGTCATGGGACACACACATGTCACTGCCCATTGCAGTCCTTGCATCATCAATGGTGCAGGTACATGCTACAGCCACAGTCACAGCGTGCTGGCATGCTTGCATGCCAGACTGCTGAGACACAGGCTGTGCACCCCCCACACCCGACTCACCAACACCAGAGTTGGCAGCCCAGCGTGCATGCTGGTGCAGTGCATGCTGGCTGGTGACAGAGGTGGATGGACCCTCCTCCATGTCCAGCAGGTCATCCTCACTGCCTGGACCCACCACCACCACCATCCCCTGAAGACGAACAGGATCTGTAACAGAAAGAGAGGACATGTGAGTGCATGTGAACAACCTCCCCTCCCCAACACCACCACCATGTCATACCGTGCAGTGATGGGCTTCCACCTGTCTGGAATCCACCTCCAGGTACGCCCTCAATAGCACTGCGCTGCATTGATGTAGCCAGTCGGTCCTCAGTCGGGGTCAGCTCCACCACTGCTGGCTGGCCCCCGCCAGTGCCAGCACATGCCGCCCTGAGGGCTGCCACCTTCTCCTTCACCCTCCTGCGGTCTCCCAATCTTCTTTTGCATTCCTGCACGAGAGCTGGTGGCTTCCGTGCAGGTTCACTGCCGGGCTACCCTCTCCCATGCAACCGCACGGGCCTGAGGGGTGCCCCACCATCCACTCAGTAGTGCCTCCTCCTCCAGGTAGGCCTGGAAGAGGGCCTCAGTCTCTGCCGTGGTGAAGTTGGGCCTCCTCCTCTTTCACCCACCATCCTCACCCTCACCTTGGCTCTGCTCGGTCATGGCGATCTGTATGGGTGGAAGTGGACACCTGTCACTGTGCAGTCTACAGCATTATACCATGCCCATTGTCCAGAACATCCCACAGCATGCAACTCACCTCTCACCTGCAGTAACGAATCTGGCCAAGCCCACACTGTCGCACTTTTATAGCAAAATGCATGCAAATTAGGAGGAGCAACTGTAATGAGATGCAAATCGCGCCACTGAGCCTTTGAATGGCTGATCGGATGATTTGCATGTGTCAGCTGAATATGGCGCCATTGCGCTTTTCGCAATACGGTTGAGTCGGCTGAGCCAATAGCGCAGATCTGTGACTGTGCGGTACACTGCATTGCGCATGCCCAGGTAGCTTATGCAGGCGTCTGCTGCGCTGATGACGTGCTGTGCGCGATCGGCAATTCAGGCCATGGCCACCATTGTGCCAGAGGTGCTGCAGCACTGGGCACTATATGGTGCTGTGGCACTACTGCGCAATAGTCCACTGTGGCACTGGCACGTAGGTGGTCGGTTGCGCAGGATGCGTAGACGTCAGATGGTGCTGTGTGTGGCCTTGCATCATAGAGCCCTGACCTGGTGTCCGACCTTTGCCCCCTGGCGCTGTTCAGCTGCCATGTGTACGGCCCTATTGCGCTGTCTGGTGACAGCGCTATGTTGACCGATGGCGCTGTACGAACAGCGCGATTGGAACCTATGGTGGTCTATTGCGCAACATTTCCATGTGGGGTTGCCGCTCTGCGGGGTGCCATATTGCCTGCTGTAAAGTTGGAACAATGGCACGCAGGAGGGCACTCCAATGGAGCCCGGTGGAGGTGGACAACCTGGTTGCCCTGGTAGAGCCCCACTATGGGGCACTCTATGGGGAGGAGCCCCTCACCATGGCTCGAACCCAGGTCTGGCTGCAAGTGGCCAATGACCTGGTGGGGTCACTGGGCGGCGCCGGTCTGCCGAGCAGTGCGCCGCACAGGTACAGTGACCTCCACAGGAGGCGGACTTGCATGAGGCTACGGTCATGTGCCAGGAGGGGTGCTGCCTAGGCCAGGTGGGTGTACCATCTATGCACCTGTATTCTCCGTAGGGGTGTGAGTGTGTTTTGGTGGCTGTGCATGGGTGATGGCTCTGACATGGTTGGCTGTGTCCGTGTGTCAGGTGTGAGATGCATGGTTCTGGCTGTGTGGGCAGGCACTCTCACTGGGGCAGGGGGCAGTCTGCTTTGGAGTCACACTGATGTTTTTCTCAACATTTGTCTCCCACAGGCCGGGCAGAGAGGATGCAGGCATGGGATGAGGAGGGCCGTGGCAGGGCCCCGGTGGCAGTCGGTGGTGCTGCGAGGGGTGGGCCACAGCAGCAGCAGCAGCCACAGCTGCTTGTGGAGTGTGAGTATCATTACATCATGGATGCTATTGCATGCTGGAGGGGGTGGGCATGACCACCAGCCATGCACAACACAACCATGCATGACACAGGTGACATTTATCACTGTCCAGTGTCACTGCACGTCTGTGTGTGCGTCACTGGTGGTCCATGCATGCACTGGGCACATGGCTGTGGAACTGGCATTGCACCACATTGCCATGTCACTTGACAGCCTTGTTTGTGCTGTGATGGACATGGGCAGGGTGTGTGTGCAGTGGTGCACATAGCTGGTGCCGCCTGGTTGGGCTTGCCATGTGCATGGTCACTGTGGGTGGGTGCATACCATCACAGGTGTGGGACATTGGGCTATATGCCTTGCAGGTTGGGTGGTGTTCAGGGTTGTGGTCAGTCACAGCCATTGACTGTGTTCCTTTTCCTAGGCCCCACATGTTCCGTAGAATTGAGCGGGCACTGCAACAGCTGACCCGGTGTCCATGGAAAACAGGACCATCCTCCAGGATATACAGCGCCATGGGCTACGGAGGAGGCACAGCCAGGCACGACGGCACCAGGCAGCAGAGGACCAGCCTGCTTGGGCCTGGGCCGGCTTCCCTTCCACTTCACCCATCCCTCCCACCCTGCCTTCCTCTCCAAGTTGTTCATCCTACCCCTTGTCCACCCCTACCTTGTACCCTTCCCCACTCTCTTGTAAATAGTTTTGTTGTTCATTTTGTACTTTACATTTTTCTAATATATATATATTTTGATATGAATACTGTGTTGGTCTCTGACTTGCAGCTGGCTATAGTTGCTCAGTTGCAGTGGTGTGCATGCCATCTGGGGTGGTATGGTCCTGGCTATGTGTGTGTGTGTGTGTGTGTGTGCGTGTGTTTGTGCATGGGGAGGTGTCTCCAGTGTGGCAGTGACTTTCTGTTGGTCTTGCTTCTGCTGCCACCCACTGCTGGGTGCACAGGGTGGGTCTGGCTTGTATGGTTCTCTGCTGCACGGTTGACGGTGCCGGGGGATGCATGGTGTTTCCTGCAGTGCCAGTCACTGCACATGGGTGGTGTCTTGGGTCATGGTGCAGGTGTGCTGTGCATACAGGGGCTGATGTGCACTGTGGTTGTCAACCCCTGTGTGTGGCAGTCTCAGCCTGCCAGTGGTTGTGCTGGGGTGTCATGGCCCTGCTGTGCTTTGTGGCTTGTCCCCATGGGCCAGTAGATCATCCGTCCCACCCCAGTGATGCTGTGCTTGGGGTGTGCAGGTGTCTTTTTGGTTCTGCAGTGTTTCCTGTGCCCATGTGGCATGGCTGGCGGTGGGCCCCAGCCTGCCTCCCTGGTTGTGCAGTTCCATTGCTCTGCTGGGGGGGGGCTCTGCTTGCACTATGGCACCTCTGGACTGCTCAGCTGGGCTGGCCTTGTTGCACTATGGCGCAACCTTTCTGCTCAGCTTCCCCTTCCTGGTTGCGCTATGGCGCAGTTTGTGCGATATTCAGACGTTGGCTGCTTGTGCAATTTGTTTTGCTCCATGTTTGAATATCACGTCTGTTGCACATATGCTCAATTGAATTGTGCTTGCTCCTGCTGTTGCGCACATTTTGGGAGCAGTTTGAATATCTGGGCTATAGTGTAAAAGAAGATGAATGGGTGTAACATGTCCAGCCCCCCCTCCTGAATAGGCCTATATGTTATCTGTCGCTTAACTGGATTTAATATACTGCCCCATCACAATCTAAAGGCTATACTGTAAATCTTAGTTTCTGACTTAACAGGTAAGGAAAATATACTACTTGTAGTTGAAAAAGGGGAATGATGAAGGGTTTAAACAAGAAAAATCTCTTTTTTCATGGACATAGGGAAGGATTTCCAGCAGTTCCATTTTTCCTCTTCTTTCTCAATGCATACATCCCAATTTAGGGTTGCCAAATCTTTGTTTGCAAAAAGGATTCTCAGAATTTTTATTGGAGGGTCTGATAATTGAATACCTCCTACTGCATCAGAACCTATGTCCTGTGCCTCATCAAGCACCACTCCCCCACATTTATTCTTATTAATTCTGGACCCTGATGCCTTTGAAAATCCTCTACAATTCCCAGAGCTTTCCCTCCTGTGTCTCTGTCTGCCACCAGAAGTGTCACATCATCGGCATAAGCCAGAACCACTGGGAACTGTTGACAATGTGACCCCCTAATGTGCCTTATGTCACTATCTACTTCCAGCCTTCACAAAAGAGTACCTATAGTTAGTACATACAACAGGGGGCACAATGGGCACCCCTGCTGTACCCCCTCTTAAAATTGGTATATGTCTCCCTCTCCTACCATTTACCACTGGAGTGGAAGACGCATGTCTATCCAAAAGTTCCACCCATCTCACAAACCCCTCAGGTATGTCATACTTCCATAAAACTGCAAACAAATTATCATGGGGAACTGCATCAAATACTTGCAATTGATCCAAAGTTAAGAGAATCCCCTGAGAACCATGTTGGCTAAACAGCTCTCTGAGTAACCTCAAGTTGTCCATCATTGATCTGTGAGGTATACCACACATTTGAGCTGATGAGACAACATACTTGGCCACATTCACCAATCTGTTGCACAAAACTTTGCTTAATAACTTCCAATCCACATTCAGTAGACTAACTGGCCTCCAGTTCAAAATGTGGGCCCTATCACCTTTTTTATACAAAAAAATCAAAAAGCTGTCAGCTAATGCTTGGGGTAAGGGAAACTTTCCCCACAATATCTCATTAAAAACTATCAATAAATGATGACTCAATAATTCCACCATTTTTTTATAAAACTCTCCCAGCAGTCCATTAGGTCCAGGGGAAGTACTTGACTTGGCTGCCGCAATTGCAGTAAGCAGCTCAGCCTTCATGATAGGCGTGGTAAGAAACTTCGCCTCACCCCGTGGAATATTAGGGAGGGCAAGATGCTGTAAGAAATCCATTAGGGAATCTAAACAAGCCTCAGACTGTCCAAAGACCTGTCTCACATGCGTCTCCATGACCTGTAGCATTTCCACTCCATCATTTATAATACCCCCTGCCTTTTTCTGCAATTCCGTCATAAACCAGGATTCCACCCGCTGATGACAACTATCATATGGTGTCAGCTGACTTTCTTTCCCCTGAGTGCCTAACTTCTCTTCAAAAAACAGAGTTTGGGCCCTGTAATATTGAAAGTCTCTCATGTCTGTTTTAACCAATGTTATTTGTTCTGATAAATCTTTCCCTGTATCCACCATCTGAGACAATAAAATCTGCAACCTATGCCTTAGTTTAAGATAATTTAGATATTTAGAAGTGGCTGCTTGTTTAGCCCATCTACTGCAAAATAATCCTATGTCACTTTTAATGTCTAGCCACCATATCAGGGAGTTGTCATAAAGATGAAAGACTGAAAGACGGGCCGAAATTTCCTCCTGCAATGCTGCTAGTAAGTCTGGATCCTCTAAGGAGGATACATTAAACCTCCAAACCATGCTAGGCAGTGGCTTGTTACAAGGGGTGCCTAAACGCACCTGAAGTAGCACATGATCACAGGTCTCAATGGGGAGAGTCTCGCATGCAGCCACAGGCATCCATTGTGAAACAAATATCATGTAAATCCTAGTAGATAATCTTCCTTATAATAGGTATGTGCAGGACTAGTGGACTTCTCACCTGCACAATCGATCAAGTTGGCACATTTATACATCGTACTTAGAAAATTAGAGTCATTATATAATTTGTTAGTAAATCCTGTCTTATCTTGTAATGACAAAATACAGTTAAAATTCTTCCCCAAAACTACAGATTTAGTTGTATGCAAATAAGGCTGAAGCTTCTTAAACACCTCAATTCATTGATATTTTGTCTGTGGGTTGTACAGATTCACAAGTCTAAGGTCATGACCCTTAAATCTCACATCAACCAGCAAAACACGGCCTAGTATAAGATCCATGAGTCTGGTTATTATTGCCCCCTTACCTGAGATCAAAATGCCCAACTCTGAGCATGTTTTCTCCCCCAGAGACCAAAAAGATGGACCACTATGCCATTCTTGTTTAGCTAAGAATTGCTCTCTAAGTGCATGTAGTCTCATGTCCTGCAAGAAGATAATATCCATCCTTAATTCCCTCAACAAATAAAAAGTTGTGCATCTTCTCTGGGGGTTTTTAATACTATTGGTGTTAAGCAACCCCACTGCAAGAGACTCTGGCATCTTATAAGCCAAGTAACATCTGACAACAAAACTCCATCATCTCCTTTTCCAGGTGACATGCTGTTAGATCTTTTTGTTTTCTTTTTTTTTTTCTTTTTCAGAGTTTTCAATTCTCCAGAAGTTCTTTCATTATCCGTGGTCAAATATGGGAGAGATGAGGCCATGGAAGAGGTATCTGATTCTTCTTCCTCATCTGCATATTATTTTCTCTTCATCAAGGAGGAAAATCTATTGCTGGTTTGCAGTAAAAAATCCTGACTCCCTCCTTGTAACCCATCATCTTTTCTCATCTGGCTCCTTGTAATCCTTCTGGACTTTTGCTGCTCCCATTGCTCAGTAAGTGGGGGTGGTAAAAATATTTCTGGGGCAGAGTCTGTTTTAGATTGTAAGAAAGGGTAGCTCTCTGTACCACCTCAGGTTCATCCAATGATTGAGGGCCCAATACTTTACCATTTCTGTGCTCATGAACCTCCTTTGCTGACTGCGGAGGTGCCTCCTGACTATGAACTGGTGAGCTCACTGAGAGATCTGCCCCATCCATGTAAGAGCCAGAACACTGGCCTCTATGAGTAGCAGAATGTTGACCTTCCTGAGACATTTCTTCAATATCTTCCTCATTTCCCATAGTTTCAGGGCCATTATGAGCTGCCCAAGGACAATTCCAAAAGGAGTGACTCATTTCATTACAGAGATTGCAGTGTAATGGCGAAGGACAACTGATTGCTACATGCCCAATACCATTGTATAATGAGCATTTAAGTTGGTCACAGATGCTACTCAAATGGGAGTAGGCCCCACACTGAAAACAAGATCTGGGCTGGCCTACATAGAAAATAAATCCATGATCCCACCCTAGATAGAAGCAACTGGGGAGGTGCTGTATTGCTCCATTCATCGGGGTAATCTCACTTTAATCTGCCAACCCCCTGTCCATATGTCTTCTGAGTCAATAATCACGTCAGGGAGCCTCAACATCGAACATTTAGTTTTCGACCAGTATAAAATGTCTCCTATCGCAACCTCCTCATTTTTAAAAAGAACTGTTATTGTACAGTATATTGGTCTGGAAAGTGGAATAACCATGAAATGTTTCCATTCAGGTGTTTGTTTCAGGCCCTAGTATCTCTGCCAAAATCGCTCCAAGCCCTCGGCTGTTTTGAAGCTAACATCGAAGATGGGGTCACCTGATGTATGTAAAAGCGCATATATTTCATTCGCTGAGAACCCCATACTCTCTTTGATCAATATTTTCCCGATGTGTATCCTAACAGGGTACACCTCCAGGCCTCCCCTGTACTTGATTTGAACTGCATTTTTCCGTTTGGCCTGTTCAAGGGGTGCATGGAATAAACCAGCAAATTTCCTAGCTTTAGGGCCTTGTGGCCCTGCCTCGGGCCTTTCAGCGCCAAGGTGCTCATGTCTAGGGCAGCCTTATTCACTGAGATGGACTTGTGGAACTGCAGGAGCAGGCTGCATCTGAATTGTGGTAGCCTGGGTGTGGGGGATCAGGATCTGAGGCTGGGGAGGGGAGTTGCTGCCAGCCATTCCTTCCTCCATGCTTTGAGCTTCACCATCTATAGATCTTGCAGTTTAAGCCAATTTGTTTAAAAACAGGACATGCATCTGAGGGGTGACATTTAATTCCATAAAGGAAGGTACCTCCAGGGGATCACTTGCTGCACTCTGTAATCTCTCTGGGGAGATTTTAAGGATAAATAGGGAATCTCACAAAATTGCTTGACAAATTCAGCGCTACTACTATAGCTCAGGAAGAAAGATTGATGACTACAGAAGATGAAGTACCTTGTGAACTAGGTCTGCATTATTTTTTTTTTATTCAAACTGAGTCTTAGGAAACTGTTTTCATAATCTCCAAGGAATGCTTAATTGGAACTCTGGACTGCAGAGATAGAAAGTTCAAACCAAATTTTGGCAGGAAGAATGGAATACCAGAAATGTATTGCTTGATAGTCGTATACAAACACGTTTTTGCTAGGGTACAATCGGATATGAAGGACAAAATGGCATCTGTACTTGCCTTAAGCATGAGAAGATTGTGCAAAGAACAAGAGGCTATATAGCAGTTATATGCCATAGTATAAGAAGCTGTGGTAGAAGAAGCATGGGCACTACCGATAACTTTCTTTGCATGTTCCAAACAGAAAGTTATATCATTATGAAGTCTTCGTATTGAGGTGGTTAAGTAGGTTGAGGATCCACTTGAGTCACCATGAGATGAAAGTTCTATAGGGCCACCAAAGAGAATCTCTTTAGAAATACTGTAAAATATCTGGAATTAACTGACCATGTAAACTGCTGGAACTGCATGCTCAAAGGTTGAAGAAGCAGTTGACTGTTGCCTATCAGTTGACATCAGACACTGCTATAAAGAGGAATTAGGTTAATAAATAGCACTGTGACAAGAATGTCAGAGCTCATAAACTGTTGCCAGAAGAGAGAGCCCCTTAAGGAATCTAAGCTTGTCCGGCAAACATTTTACCAACAGCTGGGCAGCACCCCTTATATGGTACTGGAGCAAGTTGGGGCCTTACCTATGTGCAAAGAACAGCCAGAAGGATGCCCAGAGTGTGTCAAGATGATCCACAGAAATCACTTATTGTCCATGGGACAGTTGATCCAAAGTTCAAACACAGTTGGTATTGAGTCACCAAAAAAAACTGTAACAAGTGCTACTAATCAGAGATAGAAAACACAAAAAAGCAAAGCAAGTAATGATTCAGCCTCCACTGATGCTCATTAAGGAGATCAGGACAGGTCAGACAAAGATCCAGAGATGATGAGATACAATCCCACCATGGATCCCACCAGTCTTTTTAGCTGATCTAAATGTTACCTCAGAATAGATGCCTTCAGAGAAGTTCAGCTCTGCCAACCATCAGTTGTATCCCAATGCAACACCATTTGTGCCTTCAGGTACTGTACATGGTCAGTATGTGAAGAAATCACCACTGAGTAGGAAGATGAAGACCCTGTGAATACAGAGGATAAGATGGAATCCATTTTTTATCACGGCTATTTGTGGCTTCCTTGCCCTTTGACCCCCTTCCTCATTGGTTAACCCAGTCCTGTAACTCACACACAGGGTTGCTACAGAGGAAGAACCAGTAGCACCTCCATGCCTGGCTGGAAGCATGGCAGGGCACCCCAGCCCAGCTTCCCGGTTGCCATACCACATGCCAGTGGTCACTCAAAAAGCATAGTTGTTAGTACAGAAGCATGTAACACTACTTCCAGGCCATATGGCAGTCCCAGGTGGAACCCATTTTGACTGAGGATATGACTTTGCTGGTTGATAAGAGGGGGAGTTTCAAACTCAGTTATCAAGGAAGAAGTGACAATTCCAATATATTGGTGTATGCCCTGACCTGCCCACGCTTATAGCTCATAAAGGCATCTATGTCACTCCAGGTCACTGCCCTGTATCACCTTCAGTGGTGCAAAGGACAGGATTGAGCCTGTGCACACCAGTGCAGAACCCCCTGGTGCAGCCTCAAGGGTAGCAACCCTAAAGAAGCAAACTCCACAAAGCAGGATGAGAGGTACACACACACATTGACCAGCCCTGTGACCAAGCTGTAAATTGCAGATACAGTAGATTTCAATCCCATGTCAAAGGACTAACAACACCAAAAGCAACATGTTTTAGGTGCCACTGTGCTTTAACCAATTGGGTCTTCTTCAAGATGGAAAATCCTAATTATACCACACCTGCTTTTATACTCAACTTGGTCACGTGTGAGTGATTTAAACCAGTTACAACAACTGGGTGTTTTGAAGAGGTAGTAATTAGAGTAAATGTGACAAAAGAGATCCACAAAGCTAATAGATAACCAATAAATTCATCTTCCGAAACAGTATATGATACATATGTATGCATGAATCAACTACTGTCAAGCTTTTTTTTTCACAACATACAAAATGAAAGAATAACGTTTAATGTAATATGATGTAAGAACAGTAATTGCTTAAATATTCAGTCCTGTCTGATAGTTGCTGGCCTAATTGCCATGTAGTCGAGAAGGCAGTGGCACTGAGAACAATGCTCCAATCTCCCCTCACACACAGAAAATTGTAAAGCAACATTTTGATCAGCTGCTGCCATCATGACAATTCTGGATCGACCTATGAAAAACTAGAAAAATATACAGATATAAATATATCATAGAGATAACACTGAATACAGAGCTCAGAATACTCTATTGCAATACTCAAAGCAATGCCATTGAACATCAAGAAGGTGGTCACTGATGGGGGATATACTCATGTTCCCTGCTTGGCCCACCATATGAATCTAGTGGCAAATGGTTTTCTGGGCAATAATCAGCTGGCTATGAACATAGTGGATACTGTGAAGAAAATATGCAGTATCTGCCGCACTCTGTAAAGGCGTGTCAGGAGTTGAGGAGCATCCAGCCTTTTTCTGCCTAAATACATGTTCAAGCTGGATGTAGTTAAATTCCAGAATTTAACATATCACATTCTAGAGAGGTTTCAGAAGCAGAAAGTGGTATTGCATGAGTTCTTGCTGTTGAAACAATATTGGTGGTGCCAACAGAATGCTTTCTACAAAGATATAAATAACAGTCAAGTCTTTAGTTGACATACTGTACATGAATCATTTGAGGCAGTGACATAGGAGGTAAATAAAGCTGGCTGTATAGTCTGAAGGTTAGAGTGACAAGCTGTGGATGAGTTTTGAACATTCAACAGTTCTTGGTTTGATTCCCACAAACTGCACTTGCATACTGTGTGACTCTGAACAAGTCATTTAATCTCCCCAGTGCGTGGGGGTTGCCCCTAGAAAAAATAATTGTGCCTAGCAGGCCTTCCCTGGTTACCAAAAGAATATAAAAAACAAAGTTTCAGTACATCATGTCTTAGCATGCTACTTCCTCAGATATGCATTTGTATATGTTCCTAGAGCGCTTCAGTGCCAAGTTTAAGGATACTGAGAGTAACACAGACACTATTGCCCTTACAATTTAATCATGTGCCATCAGAGAATGCATGAATAAATATTTAGATATAATGTGTCCTATGTACTATATCTAATGCTCGAACTTGCTGTGAATTGTATATATCATGTTCCTATATGTTACTTTTGATGTATGAAATTAATGTCAACTGTTTTTGTACCTGCCCAGGTTCACCTTGGAAATCAATTCTTCTCAAAGGTGCATCTCCTAGTAACATAAAGATTTGAACTGAATATCATGTTTGAGCAAGAGCAATATGCCCTAGCAACCGATCTGGATCCTAAATTTAAAAATCAGCTTGAAAGCATCCTTCCCCCTGGTGAGGACCTTGATTACTGGAAGGAAGTACTTCATGCCAAGGCCTAAGAGATGTTTGCAGACCACTCAGACTCTGAAAAAGTCTTGATGGGGTGGGGGGGGTGACACATGTGTCAATGCTGCTGTAGCAAGAAACAGAAGATGTTATCATGTAAAGGAGGAGTAGGAGGCACAGGTGCCAGATTATGCAGGCAGAAAAATAAGTCATAAGAAAGCAGATGGTTCTGTCTCTCTGTGTCAACTAAAAATGGTGTGTCACTGTTGGCGTTATCACCTAGCCATCTGATGACATGTAGTACAACACAACCAGCATCACAAGAAGCTCATCTATCCATGGATGAACAGATGGATAAACATTTTATTGACAGCTCAGCCCTATAGATATACTGTATGATGATCCACTGAGATACCTGGAAAACAGAGCTGTGCCTGGGCTTTCCTGTATCATGCTGTGGTGTACAACATCTCAGGTCCATGTTCTAGTGTATACTAAGAGCGTATGTTCAGTGCAACTGGTGCTCTAGTGAGTGACAGTTGTATCCAGCTTAGTACTGTACCTCTAAGGCAGAAAAGCTGATCTTTCTCAAAATGAAGATTTAAGAGTTCTGAATATGTCCCGCTCCTCTCAATCTCCTGCTTGAGTGTGTACCTGTTGCAATACCTCATGTGGTGCAAAAAGACCCTGATAAGTCTTAATGATGTTCATAACCCATACATCTCTGCCTAGGAGTTATTAATGTTCTGTTTTTGTTATATCTTTTATTACATCTTTGCTTATAGTATTAGTACACTTCAGACTACATTACTTTGCTTATAGTGTTTAAACTCTTATTTCTAGTCCACTGGAATGCACTGTTTAAAGGAGACATGAAAAATAGCTTGCTTTTAAGATCTATGATAATAGATTAAACTGCTGTGCCTCTTTCTTTCTGATCACAGGTAAGTGCCTTGCTATAAATTCGGTTTTTTTTGTTTTTTACTCCATTTTGCTCCTCCTCCTCCTCCTGTTTAAGTCTGCTTGTGTGTCAGTCTGCCTGTAGCTTCTGTTCCAGCTGAATGTAGCAGTCTTGTGATGCTGATTTATATGACGTCCTCCCATGGTTTGTTGCCCCCCTCTCTCCCAGAAGTCACATTATGTGTGCAGTGTACAGTTTCATAGTATGCAGTGTACTGAGTGTTCACTGTTAGCACTGGTCAGTACTGTTTTTTTTTTGTTTATAATCTTACCCTAAATGCTGCTGCAGACTGCACGAATAGCACTTCACAGACATGGCAAATAATTTACAGAGCTATAGTCCACAGTCCTGACTTGTTGAACAGCTGTCAAAGTTTGCTGAATGGGAGGGTATGACTCAGTACATTTATGTGTTGTCATCCCTTGCAAAGTGTACTTAAGGCACCTTTAAAAAAAACAGTTGTAGCATCTTTGCTGTGCTATCCTTGTTAAACAAATCTAAAAAAATATCAACATTAGATCATTCTATAAATTGTGTATCTGATGCCTGGATCACCAACTCCAATGGCATTACTGTGTTTTTCTTAATTGGCACATGGCACTCATTTGTAAATTAGAGTCTGGAGTCTGGCAATGCTTTGTATGTCATCATGTCTGAAACATCCATTCACAGGCTGCAGCTGAAGTAGAATGCTGATGGCGTGATGCCTCTGTAGTCCTTTGTCACCCTGAATGTGCAACTCCTTCCTTGTAAAACCATTGAGAAACATGTTTTTGATACTGGAAATCCAACAAAAACCACTCAATAGGTTAGCAACTCACTAACAAAACCTAGTGCCCAAGTACCTACATTAGAAACAGCTGCGATCATCCCCTGTCATTCAGACTGTGGCCAGCCATGGGGGTAAGCAAAGGGGTAGTGCCAGTCACTGTCTAGCAGGTGGGTGCTACTTGGGGGGCTACTACAGTAAGTGGGGAGTCACTGGGGCTGGTGGCGAGGGCACAGTGGGCATGGTGAGGTAGGGGGGGTCTGTGGTCCAATGGGTGAGCCGAAAGTACAAGCTGGATATGGGGAAATATGCATTTGCAAACAAGCAGACAATCAAGAGGCATTTGGCCACTGGTCACCAGGGATATATTTCCTTTAACACGGGTTGGTAGGTGGACCACTGGTCACCTGGAATGTATTTCTTTTAACATGAGTGTGCAATCAGGGGGTCATTGGACACCAGGAAAATATTTATTTGAAAACAAGCAGATGATCAGGGGTAGGGGAAAGAACACTGGGGAAATGCAGCATTTCTTTCAACATGGGTGGGAGATCAGGGGTGGAAGGTACACTAGACCACCAGGAATGGGATAGAGACAGCCCTGACATCTACTGTTGGGAAGAGGATGCAAACTCTATTTGCTCAGCACCTGTAATGAGGCCCTAATGGGAAGCAAATGACCCCATAGCACATTGCTAGTGCTATGGCAGATTGCTCCAGCAGAGCAGTTGCCATTTGCTGACCCTAACAGCCAGATTGCTCCATCAAACCCCATAGCACCTTATTGGACACAGACCTCATGTAGTTAGTAGGGTGCTGTGGTTTGCATGCACAAATCAAGATTGTGCTTGGCTGGTACATTAGAACATGGCATCAGCACTTGCACTGTGCTTCAGCATTTTCCAGTATGCCTGTAATTTTCCCCAGGCACTAATTTGCTTCTAGAGCAAGCTTTTAATGGGTGAAATCCAGGATCTTTGAATATCCTGGCCAGATGTCTTTCTAAACTCTTGAAACACACTGACTCCATATATCCTTGTACAGTATGGACCATGAAACAGTTAGATAGGGTGGGTGAGGGAGGGTTTGTTGCTGGTTGTTACACAGACTTGTTTCAAAACAGCAGTAGCTCCATACACAGTCATGATAATGTTCTGTGACATGGTCAAGAACTCCTTTTCTCAACTTTCAGCCATGCAGTGTTCTCTGTTAACAGACACACTCCAAAACTGATATACACAAAAGAATGCTGAAGTCTGCAGAACATCCCCTAGACAGCAGCATTACATATACAATATAGAAATGATATGTACATAAGAAATGATATTCCTTCTTTTGAAGTGTGTTCTCCCTTTCCTTTGGAAAGTATATGGGTTAAAATCTTATTGAAGGTGCAGTCCTATATAACTATTGATAACATCTATCGACCTCCATCTGCAAATTCAGATTACACAACTGATATGTTTAAAGAAATTACACATTGTTCAGAATCTCAAGATACTGTAATATTTGGTGACGTTAACCTCCCTCATGTTAACTGGGACTCATTCTCAGGACAGTCCTATGCTAAGAAAGGACTAATAGATGTGGTAGTTAGTACTGGATTACAACAACTTGTTACTGAACCCACTCAAGGTCCTAATATTTTGGATCTATTATTTACTAACATAGAGCAACAAATTAGCAGTTTACAAATTTGGGATCCACTTGGGACCAGTGATCACTCATCTATTCTTTTTGAAATTCAACATTTTAAAACTACACAAAGGAAGTTATACTATACAAAAAATTATAACAAAGCAAATTTTTCTAAAATCAATGAATACTTACAAAACATAAACTGGGAATCAAATCTTCTTAATTGTACAACACAACAAGCTTGGGACTTTTTTAAAAACATTGTACATTATTTGAAAATACCTTTATTCCATCTAAGAGGAAATTTAATAATAAAGGAAAAATTTCCTTGGTTCAACAAGACAATTAAAAATCAGATTAAAATAAAAATTAAACTTTTTAGGAAACTTAAGAATAGTTCTGTTCCATTTAAAACTACAGATTACATAAATACAGACTATCGGTGAAAAATTTAAAAAATTATATTAAATTAGCAAAAAATAAGCTAGAATTTAAACTAGCTCACACAAAAGACTGTCACAAATCTCTTTTCTCCTATATAAATAGTAAAAAATGTGTATCAAGGACCATTGGTCCCATTATAACCAATGGCTCTTCTCTATCTGATATAGAAACCTCAAATCTCTTTAATAAGTACTTTTGTTCTGTCTTCTCTCAAAAATCACCTATTAGTACATTTAAAGTTCACCATGTAGATTATCATAGGTTCTATCCAACTGACATCATACAGGCTATCAAAAAACTAAAAAAAAAATAGTAGTCCGGGCCCAGACGGTATTCATCCATGGTTTCTGATCGAAACCTCTATAAATATTTCTATACCTTTGTCAATTATTTTCAATAAATCCTTACAAGAAAGCACTGTACCAAATGACTGGCATTCAGCAATAATTACTCCCATATTTAAAAAAGGCAATAGAGGTGCTGTGCAAAATTATGGTCCAATTAGCTTGACCTCAGTGGCTGGTAAATTAATGGAACGAGTAATGAAGTCTCTAAGATTGTAAAAAATTAGGAATTTATGATTCAAATCAGCATGGGTTTACTCCCAAGTGTTCCTGCACCACCAATCTGATATCTTTTTACAATAATATAAGTACTCTACTAGATGTGGGTATCCCTACTGATGTAATTCTTTTGGACTTTAGTAGAGCTTTCGATAAAGTCTCACATGAAAAACTCATTACTAAAATGCACAATCTAGGTTTGTCACCTGATATTGTCAACTGGACTTTAAACTGGTTGAAAAATCATTCTAGAGAGTCAGAATTAATGATATCTTGTCTGATTCGGGTAGTGTGACAAGTGGTGTACTACAGGGTCGGTCTTGGGACCAACATTGTTTAACCTCTTTATCAGTGATTTACAAACAGGGCCAAATAACTTCATAGTTAAATTTGCAGACAATACTAAATTGGGGGGGGCAAGGTTAATAATCAAGAAAATATTTCTGCATTAAAGAAGGATTTGGAAAAATTAACACTTTGGGCAAATGAAAATCATATGCAGTTTAATCAAGACAAATGTTTAGTAGTGCATTTCGGTGTAAATAATCCAAAAACGATATATTATATATAAATGGACTACCACTTCACTCATCAAATTGTGAAAAAGATTTAGGGATATATGTTAATAATAAACTTACATCAAATGATCATTGTGTTAGAACTGCTCGCATGACCAACAGACTTTTGAGGCAAATAAAACACACTTATGTTAATCTCACTGAACAATGCCTTATTCCATTGTATAGGGCATACATTAGACCGTATCTAGACTATGGCTCCCCTTTCTGGAATCCAAACCAAAAAAGACATAGCAATTCTTGAACAGGTTCAAAGGAGAATAACTAGAATGATTCCAAGATTAACAAACTTGGATTATCAGAACAGATTTAAAGCTACTGGTCTCTTCTCTCTTCAAACTAGAAGATTAAGAGATGATATGCTTATGGTTTTTTTATATAATAAATTCACCAGATCTAGTGGAAAAATTTAGTCTAACACTCTCCAAAAGGAGACATGTTCTGAGACTGCATAATAAACAGCTTGAAGTAAAAACTTATAAAACCAGCAAAAGGGGAAACTTTTTTCCAATAAGAGCATCCATTGTATGGAACACCTTGTCACAAGAATTGGTAGAGGCAACTAGTGCCACTGTCTTTAAAAACCAATTAGATGTTTGGTTGAGGGATAATAGATAAATAATGTCCCACATAGTGTGGGGAACAGTCTCGATGGGCTCTGGCCTTCTTCTGTTCTTTCATATTAAGTAATATACTGCAATTATATAGATTGCAATTCCAGATGTTAGTGGTTGCACATTGGTCTGTGACCAGTAGCATTTTGAAACAGCTGCTGATACAGATGTCAGATATGGTATGGAAGCAGGCACAGTGGTGCCAGGCTATAGCCCAAATCAAAAAAATATTGTCTCTACCAACAGTGTCATCATTGTTATTATATCAGTGGATATAATTGTAAGGCTACGGGGGGAGGGAGTGTATGGAAGGGGACAAGGAAAAAGCAGACATTCTGAATGCATACTTTTGTTCAGTGTTCACAGAGGAAAGGGAAGGCATAGAACCACAGATAAGTATCACAGGCATCAATGGAAGGGAGGTAGACACTAGTCCATTTACTGAGGAGAAAGTCCTGAGGGAACTTGCAAGTCTGAAAGTGGACAAGGCAATGGGGCCATATGGGATACATCAAAGAATATTGAGGGGGCTCAGGGAAGTCCTGACTGTACCTCTGTCAGTCCGATTCAATGCTCACTGGAGATGGGAGTGGTTCTGAAGGACTGGAGGAGGGCAAATGTGGTCCCACTTCACAAAAGTGGAAGCATGGTGGAGACTGGCAACTACAGGCCAGTCAAGCAGACTTCAGTAGTGGGGAAATTAATCAAATTGCTACTGAGAGAAATGATTGTGGAATATCTTGATTCTAGTGGCTTACAAGATCCAAGGCAGCATGAATTCACTAGGGGGAGGTCAGGTCAAGAAAATCTGGTAGATTTCTTTGATTGGGTGACCAGGGAAGCAGGTCAGGGTGGAGCGGTGGATGTGGCCTACCTAGATTTCAGCAAAGCCTTCAACGCTCTTCCACATAGATGACTCATAAACAAGCTGGGTAGCCTAGGAGTGGGTCCTAAAATGGTAAACTGGGTAAGAAATTGGTTGGGGGATAGGCTACTGAGGGTGGTGGTAAATGTAGTTCACTGTGGCATAGGGAGGGTGATCAGCAGGGTGCCACTAGGATCAGTACTGGGACTGGTCTTCTTTAATGTCTTTACTGGCAATGTTGCAGAGAGGCTAGAAGGGAAGGAATGCCTTTTTTCAGATGACACTAAGATCTAGGTGGCGGGGTTGGAAAAAATGAATAGGGATCTAAGAAAGCTAGAGGAGTGGTCCAGAGAGTGACAACTGAATTTCAATGCTAAGAAGTGCAAAGTCATGCCCTTGGGGTGCAGAAACCCAGGGTCAGAGTACAAAATGGGGAGAGTAGTCCTGGCTACCACCAAGCAGGAAAGAGACCTGAATGGGTCAGTGGCACTGAGCGAAGGTGTTTGCTCTGCATGCTGGAAACCCAGGTTCATGCCCTGAGCCTGGATATCATGAGCAAAGTCCGCCGGGGAGGGAGTTTGGAGTGTCCTTTGGATGCTTCCCTCCTGGGGGGTTGGTGGGCTTTCAGCACCTGGAAGTAGCTTGGAGTGGCATTCTTGGCAGTGTGGTACCGACACACGCTGACTCCCCACCCCTCGGTTGCTGCTGTGGCTATGTGGTTTGTGAGAGGGGTGGGTGGGTGGACAGAATCTGTCCCGGTTGACTGGATGATGGCTGCCTGTCCCCATCACCACAGTAGTCCGGAAGTGTCCGAGCAGACACTACTGGGCCCGGGACACGTGTCTGTGACTGTGGGTGATTCTCACCCAGTGCCTGCCCCACAGAGGGAGGCACTCCCAATGAAGGGTTACATTGGATTACCCCAGAGTCAGGGCAGAAAGGGGTAGCAGATGGTGATGGGAGGCAGTGTTGACGGTGGTCCTTGATGGTTAGAAGGAGTGGCTGACTGGGAGGCTTGAAAGAAGCAAAGAAAAAAAAAGAAAGCTATCTAGGGGTAATCATATCAGATGAGCTAAAGGAGGCAAAACAGTGCAACAAGGCAGAGGGGAGAGTCTTTCAGATGTTGGTTTGCATAGGGAGGGGTATCACCAGTAGAAAGGGGAAGGTGGTGATTCCATTTTATAAATCACTAGTGAGACCTCACCTAGATTACTGTGTCCAGTTCTGGAGACCTCATCTCCAGAAGGACAAAGACAAAACAGAGCCTGTCCAGAGGAGGGCAATTGAAACAGTATAGGATCAGCATCAAAAATACTATGAGAAGAGACAGAAGGACCTAAATGTGTACACTCTGGAGGTAAGGAGTGAGGGGGGGATATGATAGAGACTTTTAAATACCTCACAGGTATAAATAACGTTCAAGAGGGAGGACTTTTTCAGAGAAAAGAATGCTCAAGAACAAGGGGTCATGCTATAAAGGTGAAGGGGGTAGACTGAGAGGAGATGCAAGGAAGCACTTTTTCACAGAAACAGTGGTGGATGCCTTAAACAGCCTCCCAGCAGAGGTGGTGGAGGCAACAACTGTTATGGGATTCAAGAATGCATTGGATAGGCATACGGAAACCTCTGTAGCAAGGAAATAGGGGGTAAAGCTGGAGATTAAGTAAGATCAGCAGTGTTATAGTAGGTAGGGAAAATGGACATATGAGGTGGGCCAAGCAGTCCTTATCTGCTGTCAAACTCTATGCATCTATGTATCTATGTATGTATGTACAGTATGTATCATCCCACTCTACTGGCTGAAGGGCAATGTTGTTGTCCAATAGTAGGTCCTCACTGGCCTACACTGTAGGTTCAGTGTCCTCAGATCCTGACTCATTGATCATCAGCAATCCCTGTCATCCAGTGTATGCACCCTCTCCTGTACTTTCCAATGCACAAGGCCTAAAAACTTCCCTCTATCAGGACATACATCCTTTCATGTCATAGCACCATGCAATGGGAGTGAGGACTCTGTAGAGTCTCTGTGCAAGCACAGCACCTACATGCACACTGGTGCCCCCATTACTGGTGCTCCCCATGTAATAATCATACATAGCTAAAAATAAATAAGGACAAATGTTTTGAACAGTGCTGGAGTGAACTTTCGGGGGCCAGTGGGTCACTCTCACTAGAGGCTAGGGACAATTTTCCCAAGAGAGACCACATTGACCATTGCCATGGATGACATATACAGTTGCCCACTTGCCATGCCATGAGTCTGTGATTTGCTGACACTACCACCAGTAAAGATGACAATGAGAGGACCACTGGCACTGGCTTAAGGTAAGGGTAGAAGGAGAAAAGGGTGGGGGGAGGGCTTTTTTCTGCCCACTAAGGCAACTGATATTAAGTGGGTGAGGTTTTAAAAGCATTGCGATGCAGATTTAGAATTCAGATTTTTGACCTCCAATACCAACATTCTGAATTCTGAAAAAATGCCTGCAATCTGAAGTTTAGGATTCCAACAGACAGATTCTGAGCAATCCTATTTTGATGTCTGACCAGAAGAGTTATGGCAGCCCGGTGCAAAACAAAATTGTCTATTACTACATCTTTTACCTACTACCTAAGCAAGAATAGTATTGTTTGAATCAAACAGTTGCCATTCTTAGAGATTAGTAGATTCTGTCCTGCCTCTTGATCCAATATTGTTTTAGAGTTTGATAAATAATTAATATTTTATTGCCTGAGGTTAATTACAGGCCTCTAAAGCAGGAAGATGAGAGAGAGAAGGAACTAGGAGCAGATGTATGACTGGGGCAGCAAAATGGAAGTTGTAGCAGATCTCAGTCTGCAAGACATTGACTGCACCATCCCAGCAGCCAGGATCACCAGACGCCAGGCTTTGCTTGATACTTTGCAGGACTGAATGCTGGGGCAACAGATCAGGGATCTCACTAGACAATCCCCTGTTCTCAATATGGTACCCTTCAACTCAGAAAGACTAGACAGAGTGTGGGTTGGGGAACCACTGCGGTGCAGCTACCACAATCCTATATGGTTTGATTTGGCCATGAACACCAGCCTTTGTCTAGGGCTGAGGTGTTAGACCTCAGAAGCATGGATTTCAGCCAAAAAGAGGAAATTAGTCCTGGGGAAATAGAAGAAAGATGGGGGCGGTCATTAAAGGAGCTGTTATTGAGGCAACGAAAATATGCATGAGAACAGTCATCGAGAGAAACAAGTATAATAGACTAGTTTGGTTCTCTGAACAGGTCACTGAAGAAGTGAGGGCCAAAAAGTCCTTTATAAGGTACAAAGAAAAACAGGGGTACAAGGAATCAGACAAGTGTCAGGAAAAACAAGAGAGTCCAAGAGGGCAGTCAAAATTGCAAAGACAGAAGAGAAAGTTTAATAAAATAGATAGTAAACATTTTGTGTAACATGAAGAGGGGGTACACTATTATATTATAGATTTTATTAAAATACCAAACATAATAAGAGAATTGTCAACATTACACTACCGTGTAGTCATATAGTAAATTATGCTAATGTTAATATGTTTTTTATGTGATATTTGAAAATGTGAAAGATGTGCAACATAAATGTAATGACTTGACCTGTTGACCAATAAACTGAACTTGAACTTGAAGAGAGGCCAAGAGGGCACTCAAGACTGCAAAGGCAAACACAGAACTGCGTACTGCATAGGGAGTTATGGGAGGAGAAAAACAGTGCATTACATATATAATAGAAAAAAGAAAGATGGTGGAGGGAATTGTCAAGCTAAATGACTCCAAGATGGGAGCAGTAGTTAAGGGAGAAGAGAGGAGGTTGGCCCTGCAAGGGGACCTGGACACCTTGGAGAGCTGGGCTCACACATGGAAATTAAATTTCAATATCACCAAGTGCAAGGTGTTACATCTTGGGCGGGGAAACTCTAAACACAGGTACACCCTGGGAGGGGAGACACTAGAGGCCTCAACAGGGGAAAAAGACCTAGGGGTCTTGGTGGATGCATGTATGAATAACTCTGAGCAGTACAGGAGAGTGGCTAGCAAGGCAAACAGGATGTTGAACACCCTGCCAGAGGAAGTGGTGGGGGCTGAAACAATCACGGGATTTAAGAATGCATGGGATAGACATAAAGGAATTCTGGAGGTCAGGGGTAAGGGGCAACAGACTTCTAGGAAAACATAAACTGAACTTACAAGCTCAAATGGGCAGACTGGGTGGGCCATAGGCCCTTATCTGCTGACACTGTCTATGTATCTATGTATCATAAGGGGGATCACCTCTAGGAGCAGGGAAGTGATTCTGCCACTGTACAATGGACTGGTAAGACCACACCTTGAGTACTGTGTACAGTACTAGAGACCACACTTGAAGAGGGTCTTACAGCTCCTGGAGAGGGTACAGAGGAGGGCAGCTAAGATGATACGAGGACCAGGGGATCTGACGTATGAGGACAGACTTGAGGAGCTCTGCCTGTTTTCATTGGAGATGAGAGACGGGGGAACATGATTGAGGTCTTTAAGTACCTCAAGGGAATAAATAGGGTAAACATGGAGGGGATCTTTAGACTAAAGCTGGGCAGTATCATCAGAGGGCATGGTTTGAAGTTGGAAGGTGGAAGGGTGAGGGGGAAAAGAGGAGGAAGTTTTTCACTGATAGGGTGGTGGACCCTTGGAGTGCACTGCCTGGTGAGCTGGTTCAGAAATCCACAGTGGAGGGCTTCAAGAGAGGGTGGGACAGACACAGAAAGAGGATATATGAAATAAGGGGGGTTTGGATGGATGATAGGGGTTTCTGGAACATAAGGGGGGGGAGGGCCTCGGCACCCAACTAGGGATCTGAGGTTCGAGCAGACTCAATAGACTATAAGGCCTAATCTGCTAGCAATTAGTATGTTAGCATGTTAAATGAAGGGGCAGAATAACAGAGGAAAACAAGCAGAAAACAGCTGTGCTTAGTGACATCTGCTTGGTATTCACTAGGTAGAATAGTGGGCCCTTGCCAGACAGCAGCAGCATAAATGCAGCTGATAAATTGGTGCCAGAAATAAAGCTGCAGAAGTATACTAGCAAAAGAGTCCAACAATGGTTAGCAGCCCTGGAGGTAAACAAAGCCCAGGGGCCATATAGGATGTATCTGTGGGTGCTAAGGGAACTGGCATCAGCGTTAGCCAAACCCCTGGTGGGGCTATTCAAAAGCTCTTTGCAACAAGGGGTGGTTCCCAAGGACTGGAAGATGGCGCATATAATTCTACTACACAATGGAGAGACAAGGAGCAGCCAGGAAACTATAGACCTAACAGTCTTACCTCCATACTAGGGAAACTGATGGAGACACTAGAAAAAGATGAATCAGCACGTATATAGCACTTTTCATACACATTGTATCCCAAAGCACTTTACAAGCAATGCTTTCCATTCTTTTCTGGGGTCTGAGGGCTAGTTGTGACTTTAGTCTTCCCCAGCCCTCTCGCTGATACTGCCGCTGAAAATCTACTGTTGAAGCCAGACTGCAGGGAAGTATCTGAGGGCTGGTTGTGACTGTAGCCCTCCCCAGCCCCCTCACTGATACTACTGCTGAAAATCCACTGTTGGAGCCAGCCTACAGGGAAGAGTCTCAGGGCTAGTTGTCACTGTAGCCTTCCCCCGCCCCCTCACTGATACTGCTGCTGAAAATCCACTATTAAAGCCAGCCTGCAGGGAAAAGTCTGAGGGCCAGTTATGACTGTAGCCCTCCCCAGCCCCCTCATTGATACCACTGCCAAAAATCCACTGTTGGATCCAGCCTGAAGGGAACATACAGGACAAGCTCCAATTTGAACTTGTCACCTTTTTCTGGCACACTCAGCTGGATTTAGTTGCATTTAATTTTACTAGCTCCTTAGGAGCTGTTGCTTTCTTTGGGACATTTTTTGTTTAATAAGTCTTGTACTTCTTTGCACTGCTTTTTCTAAATTAATTAATTTGTTACTGTCTACTGCATTTCCCCTTCTGTCTGACCCTGTTTATCAGTGCTATTCCTCTGAAATCTCTCTTCTCTGTCCCCTCCCTGCTACTAGTTCTTAGAAACCCTGCCTAACCCTTCCCCTTTCATGCCTCAGTGCTTTGTATTTTAGCAGCAGAGGTTAATTCTCCCTTTCCCATTCTTTTTCAGGGTCTGATGGCTAGTTGTGAATGAAGCCCTCCCCAGCCCACTCACTGATAAGACTGCTGAAAATCCACTATTGGAGGCAGCCAGCAGGAAAGGTACAGGATGAGCTCCAATTTGAACTTGGCAGCTTTTTCTGGTGCACTCAGCTGGATTAAATTGCATTTAATTGTACTGGCTCCTTAGAAGCTGTTGCTTTCTTCTGGCCATTTTTTGCTTACTAAGTCTTGTACTTCTTTACACTTCTTTTTCTAAATTAATTCATTTGCTATTTTCTACTGCTTTTACTGCCACCAAAAATCCACTTGGAGTCAGCCTGCAGGGAAGGTACGGGAAAAGCCCCCTCACTGTATTAAATGCACTATTGCTCCAACCCCTCTCCTTTCTGATTGGGAAGTAACAAGGGAGAGGTAGGTCTCTGCTGCCACCTGGGTCATTACTGCTTATTGGAGTTGATACAACCCTCTTACCTCCAATTTCTACTGTTTTCTGAGTCTCACCTACCATGCTTTCTCCTTTTGGCTGTACAGACAGTGAGAAATGCCAATAACATTTCCCTGGAGTGTAGCTGGGCAAATTATCTCATTGTACAGCTAATAGTTTGAGAAGAGCTCTTACCAATTAACTGAAACTGATCTGCTCTAAGTTCTCATACTACTGTACTAAGAGGTCTTGCTACTGGAACTGGACCATTTCTGCATACCCATCGCCTTTGTACCTAGAAATCTGATAAACTGAACAAACAACCATCAAGGTATCTGGTCCTTTTCTCAACTAAAGATTTCCCTACCTACCATGTTAGGTTTTTTAACTCAGCCAGGATTAATCCTGGTGACAGCCGAATTGATACTTGCCCTTGTAACCCTCTCCACCCTCACCTCATATGATACCAGCTAACGACCCATGGTCTCATGCACATGATGAATCCTCTTTTGTTTACTCAAATCTTCTGATTAATAAAAACATACCCCCAATGCACAACTGGTCCCTTATTGCCATCTACCCTGCCAAACTGGGGTACTACCTCCGCACTCACGCTCCCCTTGAGCCAAAAGGATTCAGGCACTTTCTTCAGCCCCTCTGAAAGACATGGGTTCCCCTCTTGCATTTATCCCTATCTGGGGACATAGAGCTCAACCCTGGCCCCATCACTGGTGCAAATACTGTCAACTTCTCTAAATAGTTCTCTACAAAAGGCATTACAATTGCTCACATGAATATAAAAAGCTTGCATGCCAACTTTCCTGAACTGGAAACATGGGTTGTCCTATACTCCCCATACATACTGGGGCTAACTGATACTTGGCTAAGGCCTGACATTCCAGATGCTATGTATAATCTAAATGGCTACAACCTTATTAGATTTGACCAGACCTCCACACAGAGAGGTGGTGGGGTTGCCTTCTATTATAAAGTACACTCCAATGTCACTGTTCAACACTCCAGGTTAACTGGCTCCTGTGAAACCTTACACATGGTACTGGTATTGGGTGTTGCTAAAAGACTCAACCTGGTATGTGCCTACACCCCTCCTAAGGGTGCTGTCTCTGGGCTTAATGGTACCATAGATTATCTTTCGACTCTAAAGGGTAAATTTGAAGTCATTCTACTGGGTGATTTCAACCTGGACTGGTCTGGGAGCAACTCTGGTACATATACTGAAGCCCTCATGAAACTTCACCTCTCACAACTGATTCCTGAACTGATAAGAATCTCTGCCAGCAGCAGCCATCAATCTGTGTTAGACTGGATTGTTACTAAAAGAGCAAATAGGATCATTAATGTAGGTACATTCCCAGATTCCATTAGTGATCATTTACCAACTTTCTTTATCTGGAATGGGCACAGTCCCAAGACCCCTCCCAAAGAAATAAAGTTTTCAGATTTCTCTAAATTAACTTAGTAGTGCTATAATCTGATGAAAGAAGCATAGACTGGTCTCCAATTTATCTCACAGAGGATGTTGAGATGGCTCTGTACTACCTGATAACTAAGCTACTCTCTCTCCAAAGCAAACATGTACCCCTAAAGAAGATGTGAATACGGGTCTCTGCAACAAAATGGTTGCACAGTGATATCCTGGCTTCTATGAGAAGAAGGGACAAGGCCTGGGTCTCTGCTAAGAAGTCTCAACTGATGGCTGACTGGGACAGGTACAGAACTCTGAGGAATGCCTGTAAAAAAGACATAAGGGTGCCAAAAGGGACTATTGTAATAAACTTCTCCATTTCTCCACTAGGAACGCCTGGGGATTTTGGAACCACATTAAAACTTTTATGGGATAAGGGCCCAAGCCATCTATAACTGAAATGACACTGAATAATACCAGCTGTAACAAGTTAATCATGATAGCAAATGCTCTTAACACCCATTTCTTGGACCTCTCTGTGTACCTGGAAAGTATGGGTCAGTCCCCTGTACTCACTGATGTAATGATGTGCCTACCCGAACAGCCTTTACCCTAAGGATGGTCACTTCTGCAGAGGTGCTGCTGTGACTTCTTAAAGTTATCTCTGCATATTGATCTGCAGGGTCCGATGGTATATTACTTAAGTTCATCAAATCTTCAGCCCCTGCCATTGCTGCCCCACTTCTGAGAATATTTATTGTAATCCAGATGGTGCTGACACCATGGAAAATGGCTCGAGTAGTTCCTGTATATAAGAAAGGAGACACTAAAAACATTGTCAATTACCAACCGACTGCCATTCTCTCCACTCTTAAACTAATGGAGAAGGATTTGGTCACCCAGTTCACAGAATACCTACATTTAATCAAGCTCCTATCACCTGCTCAGCATAGCGAGCAAGGCATAGTACAACAAGAACTGAAATGCATCACTCTTTGGGTGGAATTTATTGACAAAAGAGAAATGTACTGCTGGGATGGACTGCACTTCAGCAGAAGAGGGAGCAGACTACTGGGAAAACACATAGTTGAATGTATAAATCAACGTTTAAACTAGGTACTATGGGGGAGAAGAATGTTCCCAAGGCCTCTCTAGAAACAGGCGTTCATTCTGGCACTAACCTACATGTAAATGAAATCCCCAGAACAAAAACAGCTGGCCCAGATAAAAACACTACTGGAGATATCAAAATAGTTTTATTAAATGCTAGAAGTTTGAGAAACAAAATTGATAAACTACGTTTTTTATTAGACACACACAAGACTGATGTGTGCAGGGTTACAGAGACACAGTTTACTGATATAGACTGGAACACTGATATACCAGGTTGCACAAAAATATATAAAAATAGGAAAGAGAGGTGAGGAGGAGGAGTTGCACACTACATAATTTACATTTATGAGATTAATAACTCCACTGACAGCAATGAAATGATATGGGCCAAAATAAAACTTCACAATAAATTGCTAAATATAGGGTTATGCTATCATCCACCAGATTTTAAGTAACGATGAAAATAATCTATTTATAACTAACCTTGAAATTTAAAAGATAATAAGCAACACAATAAGAATGGGTGATTTAAATGTTCCTAATATTAACTGGAACACATTAGTAGGTACCAATCCTACTGAAAATCAATTTGTAGAAATGACAAGTCAACAAAATCTAGACCAGTTAGTTAAAAAACCTACATGGGGGAGCAATGCTCTCAACTTAATATTTTCTAACACTAATAATGAAATAAAGGGACCCAAATTATTACCACCTTTGGGGGATAGTGATCATCAACTCATGTAAATAATATATAAATCAAATAACAAAACAGCTAAGGACAAAACCAAAATAAAGAATTTTTTTAAAGCTAATTACACAAGTATAAAGGAGTTTTTGTCATCATGGGACTGGAAGGAAGAACTAAAGAATTCTGATTTTGATACTGTTTGAAATAATATTCAAAACAAATTAAATTACTATAGCGACAAATGGGTGCCAGAAATATGCAAATACTGAAACAATCTTTGAGGCAGTATAGTGCAGTGGTTTAAGGATCTGAGCTGTAGATCTGGAGACCTGGGTTTGAATCCCACAGCTGCCTAGGGGCATACTGTGTGAACCTGAGTAAGTCACTTAACTTCCTTGTGCTCCCAGGTCGCAGCTGGAAACAAGCTTTGACTTAGTGTGCTACTCTTGGTTAAACAATATTCCCAATCGTAGACACCCTTCCCCCCTTGGTGGAATAGGAACATTAATAAGTTAATTAGAAGAAAACAGAAAATTTACTTGAAACAAAAAAAAATCAACAAGTAGTACAAGTACAAAACTAAAACAATGTGTTAAACAACTCAAAAATCAGGTCAGGACTTCAAAAAGGAAGATGGAAATCACTCTAGCCACAAAAGTAAGAGACAATAAAAAACAATGTTATAACTACATAGGTTCACTCAGAGGAAACCAAAAGGGGGTAGGACCAATCCTAACACCAAATGGGATTCTAACAAATGAAACAGAAATAGCAACTGAACTAAATACTTACTTTTTAAGCATGTATGAATGAAAAGAACAAATTACTATTAACATATCATCAAATGTAGATGGCTTTTCCTGTATTAGTAACAAAGAAATCAGAGAAGTCATCAAAGCCCTTAAGTCAAGTAGGTCGGCAAGCCCCAACAGGATAACTCCCAGATTCTTAAAGGAACTGGAAAAATAACTGGTAGGACCACTGACTCATCTATTTAACTTGTCCCTCAGAGTTGGTAAAATGGTGCCAGAATAGAGGTACACTCTGATCACACCAATTCACTCAAGCATTTGTCAATGCCAAATGTTGTCTCACTGGCATTGGCATCGGAAGTGCAGGAGTTAGAGACATATAATAGGAATGGCAGTGAAGTATTGAACTGATGCCAACCCCACCCCCACCCTGAAGAGACTGGTAGGTGTTGGGGTGTGCCTTTTGGATTGTCAGCTATAATGCACATGCCATTTTACCTCACCCTACCCTGTAGACACTGACAAGTGCTGTGGTGTGCTTTGGGGTCTTGGGCCTTATACTTACCCCAATCCATAAGGGAATACACTGAGGTGGGTACAATATAGGAGGATGGGGTGAACTTTGGGAACGAACACTCCAAGGCACACCTCGATGCCTGTCACTGGCTGCAGGGTGGGGGTGGGGGTGGAATGGCAGGATCATTACAGCTGATGATCCCAAGTCACACCCCTGACACCTGTCAGTCTCTATAGGGTGGGGTGTTACAGCTGGAATCCCTAATGCCATAGGTGTGTGTTGGTATTTCCACTCCAAATTATCAACATTGGCTTTCTGTGACCCCACCTCATGAAGAGCGGCACTATCAGTTTGTTAGCCGAAAGGTGATTTTGCACAGTGACTGCGCCATTTGGTGCCACAGATATGGAAACACATTTTGGGTAGGATTTGAAATATGACAACTGTATTGTTTATGCAGAGGTTTAAAAAAATGGCAACACTGAAAGTCTGGAGTGAAAATATGAAAAATTGGTGAAGTCATGAGCATGCATAAAAATTGCGCAACGCATGTCTGTGACCCAATTATTTTTGGGATTCTTTTAACCACATTTTCAGCATAGGCATTTTGGGACCTCCCCTCATGCACAGTGGCACTGTGATTTTGTTAATCTGTCCAAAAAGCTGATTTCCCACAGCGACCACGCCATTGTATGCCACAGCTGTGAAAACACATTTTGGGCAGGATGTGAAAAATGACACTTGTACTGTTCATAAGGAGGTGTGAAAAAATGCCAGTGTTGAAAATCTGGCATGAAAATATTGCAAATTTGTGAAGTTACAAGGGTGCATGGAAAATGCATGCTTGTAACACAGTCATTTTATGGACTTTTGTCACCAAATTTTCAAAATAGGCATTTTAGGACCTCTGCTCATGAACAGTGGCACTGTCATTTTGTTACTCTGTCCCTAAAACTGATTTCCCAGAGCTACCATGCTATTCTGCAACAGAAGTGTGAAAACACATTTCAGACAGGATATTTAAAATGACAGCAGTACTGTTCATAAGGAAGTGTGGAAAAATGGTGATGTTGAAAATCTGGAGTGAAAATTTTACAAATTCATGAAGTTACAAGTATGCATGGAAACTGCGCAATGTACCCTCATAAAAGTAATTTTTTTGATTTTTTCACGACATTTACAACTTAGGCTTTTTAAGAGCCCACCTCATAAACAGTGGCACTGTCATTTCATTAGTCAGTCCCAAAAGGTGATTCCGCACAGTGACCAAAAAATCACCTTTTGGGACCGAATAATGCCATTACAGTGACTGAATTCATGAAGAGGGTCCCAATAGCCCCATGTTGAAAATTTGGTGACAAAATTCCCAAAATGGCCGAGATATGCACCAAAGTTGAAAAAACCTATTTATGCCATTATACAGCTTACCGGCATTTCTTCAGTTCACAGTCGGCTTTGAAGAGTGCAGACGTGTTCCCGGTCCACCGAAGATCATCGTGCCGGGCTCCAGAGTGAAAGTATAAATTGAGGGTGTGTGTGTGAGGAGAGGCAGGGTATGCAGAGGGTGGGTGCAGGTTGGGGAGGGAGCAGGACAGACCCCGAGGGACCATTTTCTGTTTTACAGGTTAAAAAAAAAAGAAAAACATTGCAGGACTTTTTTTTTTACAGGGACATTTGGCATGCTGGGGGTGGGCTCCCAGCATGCCACCTGAGTGTTTTGGGGGGCCTGTAGCTGATGGGGGATTGGGCACCCCAGTCAGCACATACCAAAGAGGGGGCATGAGTCGAGGTGCTTGGGCACCTCCCTCGGCACACAACAAATGGGGGGTAGACATTATGCCAATGGGAAGTGGGCTCCCCATCAGCAAATTAAACTGCAGATGCCAATGGGGATTGGACCTCCCCATCAGCAAAGAAAGACTGTTAAGGGGCACATGATGCTGAGGGGAATTGGGCACCCCCCCTGTGCACACACTTGAAATGGGAGGGGGGGCCATTATGCCAACGGGAGTGGGCTCCCCCATCGGCAAATGAAATGGGTTGGGGCAAGACAGGGGGATTGGGCACCCCTGAAGTTGGGCAGTGGCAATCAGTCCCACCATGTTTGGTGAAAAACTTCACCAGTAAAAGCACGTCGGGAGGTATGTTATTGTGCCGCTACATGAGGAGCTTGCCTCTCATTGCAGTGACACTTTTGTTAGATGTGATGGCCATGTTATGTAAAGCTGGTGTCAGCACCTGCATGCTGGCTTATTGGGGAATTAGGGAAGCACCTATTGATGTGTGCCCTGCATTTACCCACAGTGACTGCACCTCCAAATCTGCTACTACTGCAATATGTTGGCTGGTGCGCATGCACGAGCCAACATAAAAATGGTGCAAGATCTGATACCACAAACTACTGACCTATAAGTCTTACATCGGTCATGAAAAGGTTTTGGAAAGAATTATACAACATCGTATTATTGAACATATGAATCAGAATAAAATAATACACATATCACAACATGGATTAATTGCTGGCAGGTCATGTCTCACCAATTTGATCTCATTTTTTGAACCAGTAAGTGCAGCCTTTGATAAAGGGATCCCAGTTGATGTGAAAATCCTGGACTTTGCCAAAGCTTTTTGACAAAGTGTCACACAAAATACTTATTATGTGTGGTTCATAGCTCAGTGCTTGTGCTACGTACTGTAACCAAATGTAGGTCTGTGCTTGGATACAGATTCCAGACCAGTAAGTAGAAGGATGCTTCCAAGGTTTTCGCTGTATGGAATGATTAGTGCTTAGGTACTTTAGCATAGACATGAGTAAGTCAGTGATTATGGTTTATGATGAACTGGATGGTATATGCCAGTGCATAGATCCTTGAACTGATAAGCAACTTATGACTTGATGTTTTGGCCTTTCTCTGTATCCCACCATACGATAGATGGTTAGTCAAGTAGGATGAGATCCCCTGGTGGGATAAGAGTGCTGGAGGACGTGTAAGGGGAAGAAGAAGGTGAGTGTGACTTGCTCTAAGCAGCACAGCAGTTGCCTGCTTGTTTATGTAGGATGTGGGGGGGAGCTCTTCTCCCACATAACCACAGGCATAGCCTTTCAATTATGTGTGGTTCATAGCTCAGTGCTTGTGCTACGTACTGTAACTGAATGTAGGTTTGTGCTTGGATACAGAGGGCAGATCAGTAAGTAGAAGGATGCTTCAAAGGTTTTTGTTGTATGGAATGATTAGTGCTTAGGTACTTTAGCATAGACATGAGTAAGTCAGTGATTATGGTTTATGATGAACTGGATGGTATATGCCAGTGTGTAGATGCTTGAACTAAGTAACGTGTGACTTGATGTTTTGGCCTTTCTCTGTATCCCACCATAGGAAGGATGGTTGGTTGAGTAGGGTGAGACCCCCAACGAAGTAATGAGCATCGTACGATTATCTTCTCCAGCTCCGGAGAGTGTGGCCAGTAGCATGCAGGAGATGAAAAACCCCCTTGGGGGGAAACCTCTGAGGACCCATGGCTACCGACCTGCCCATCCTTCTGGACATACTACGGGAGAATAATCCTAATGTAACAATATTATGATATCGGCTAATCCAAGTTCCAGAGTTGTAGATACTAATCCAGCAAAGCTTGAAGCTGAATCGAACTACTGAAGTTTAGAGTGTTGGATGACTATAGCAGAACATCCTTTTAGTGAATACCAAGTCTAGGAATTCTGTAATGAGCATAATAAGTCGAAGCGTTGACAGTAGCATTAGTCGAGCAATCCAAGGGTGAGGATGTCTTCTCCTAGGACATACATCCCAATGACTAGAGCTCTAGGCCCAGATCATGAAAGCTGGTAGTTGCTGATCCGATGGCAAGCTTTGCAAAAGAAGGCTGTGGTAAAGATGCACAAAAGTGGGATGCAAGCTGTGTGATCTGGAAAGGGCTTAGTGGAAACCTCTGATCTGGCGTGGGTGAAGGAGGCGAAGTGAAGTAGCAATAGAGATCCGCACTAATAGGTAAACATGAGGTATGATGGACCTCCAGGCCCGATGGGCGAATCAGGTTGTAGAAATAGGTGAGAGTCTCTGATATACCTCCAGATCTTGTAACGGAGAAGTAGGTAAATGTGTGCAGATGAAGTATCCAAGTGGACCTGCATGGAGGTCAGCATCTAGTATTGATCTGCATGATGCAGATGTAGCACAAGGATTGAGAGCTGAAAAGCTAGTGAACAGATTGAGCACTGCGTGCTGAGAGCGCAGTGAGCGTTGAGTGCTGAAACTTATGCAAAGTCAAACAGACTTGAGTGCAGAAGAATTCCAGAGGCTGAAGCCGGGGGATGGCCATAGACACTAAGCAATGGTTTGCGTAAGCAAGAAGCAATGATTACATAAGCAAGTGTGAGCAAAGCATCCGAGGATTGATGGCAAAAGTACAAATAATTCAGACATAGGTCCATATGGGGTGAAGAGCTCCGAAAGGTTAGCAGATGATGGGCAGGCAGGCTTAGAGTAGAATATGGTATATCCAGGCCCCGATGCTGGGCAAGGCAGGTGAGCAGGAGATGTAGTCGAGCCTCCAGGCTCTGATGTTGGGTGCAGGAATTGGAGTGGTAGTAGATCTGAATAAATGAAGCATGTCGGTAGGAAGCGTCCAAGGGAGTGAAAGGGAGCTAAGCCCCGACGAGGTAAGGATATGTGGCTGGACCACATGTAGGTCAGCCGATGGAATATAGGAGGTGTAGGATGTATGGTTGACCACATGTAGGTCAGCCAGAAAGTGAGGTAGGAGCAATAATGCAAACGAAGTGAAGCAGCATGGGATGTTGATGTAAAATCTGAAGACAGAGTCTGGTAGGTTATCCACAATGGAGCACAGATGGATCCTGGATGGATGGATGGTGTGGACAGTCAAGGTGAGAGCTGCAGCATCCAGAACTCGATCAGAATAATTGAAGGCAAGACATCCTGGAGTGTCCAATTTTTGATGGAGAAGCTCAGATGATGGTCTGCAGGCAGAATCCAGAGCAGGTTGCTAAATGAAATGATGGGGCACATGGCAGAGTACATGGCAGGAGTCCAGAGGCTGAAGGCAAGGAAGAACTAGGCCCATATGTGGGTAGGATGAGCAGCTAGACCACATGTAGGTCAGCTGAGGGAAGGAGTAGAGAGTGGCAGCTAGGCCCCATGAAGGCTAGTGGCCGAAGAACCCTCAGGTAGGGCAATAATCAAATCAAATCAATCAAACTTTATTTGTAAAAGGCACCTTTCCAAAACCAAGGTGCCTGTGCATAACATAATAAAAATCAATAAATAATTAAAACAATGTTAAAATTAATCCAAGGCAGCAACATTTAAAAATCATTATATGCAAGGCTAAAAAGATGTGTTTTAATGCCTCCTTAAAGCTTTGGACAGTCGGGCAATCTCTCACCTGATGAGGTAGAGAATTCCACAGGGTTGGGGCCATAAACCTAAAAGATCTGGCCCCAGAGGTCTTTAAATGAACCCTGGGAATCTCCAGCAATCTCTCGACAGTAGATCGGAGAACACGTAGTTATCAGTACTACAAAAGAGGAATTAAAGAAAAACTTGGCCGGAGTCACGTGATGCGCCTGGAGGAGTAGCGGCAGTCTCTCGGGTCTCCCCTCCCCGCTAGTGAACCTGCAGTTATATTTTAAAAATTATTCGGTTTTCCTCATCTAGTCTCTTTCTAAAAGCTTCGAGACTACAGCGACTTCTTTATTTCGGATTTTGGCTTCCCACGAAGTATGGAGGGCTCAGATCAGGAGCTAGAAGCCAAGCAGCTCGGCGAGCTCATCGCCAGCAGAACAAGAAGAATTAACTCCGCCAAAAATCTACAACGATTTATCTACAATTAAAGAGGCATTGTTTAAACTAATTGACGAGGTGGCAGATTTCAAGCCAGCGCTGACCAAGCTAGCCCGTCGGGTGATGGACGCTGAAGCCAGAATTTCCTCCATCGAGAGAACCATGGATAAAAACAGTCCAGCCATTGTAGATTGCAAGAGAATGATCGCTAAATTTGAGGACCGTCTTGAGGACCTCGAGGGGAGAAGCAGGCGCAACAACCTGGTCCTGCTGGGGCTCCCTGAGGGAGAAGAGGGTCCCAATACAATACTTTTTTTACAGAAATTCTTGAAGAAGTCAGTGGGGCCTTTGCCTAATGGGCCTGAATACGTGATTGAGAGGGGCCATCGTGCCCTGAGGGCTAAACCTCCTGCTTCGGAACCGCCGAGACCCATAATCTTCAAGCTGTTAAACTATCTTGACCGCGATCACATTTTGAAAGAAGCAAGAAGATTAATTGGTATTTTGTGGGAGGGAAGAAGATTACGGCTAGTCCCAGACCTAACTTAGAAGGTGAGGCAGGCTCGAGCAAGCTTTCGACCCATTACCTCTAAGCTGTGGGCCTCGGGCATTCGGCATCGCATGTTATACCCAGCCAAACTAGAGGTCACTCTTAAAGACGGGATCAAGCGCTTCGACTCTGCAGAAGAGTCTTTAAAATCACTCACGACCTCACTGCCAGATCTATTTCCCAAAAGATGAAGATCTCTGGGCTTTCACTTACTCGGGTGTCAACAATCCGGATAGTCTAACCAGCTAGGCATTTAACTGAATGATCCATCTCAAACTCTACCTAAGTCCTTGCTAGCTGTATTCCTTTTTGTGATTTATTTTTCGGTGCATTATTAATGCTTGGTATTTTGGGGGGCTTATAAGAAGGACCTTTAGTCATTTTTTTTCTTTTTTTTTCTCTACATTTTGCAGGGCCTCCATAAGTTTATTCCACAGATGAAGTGTACTAGCCTCTGCCACAGGAGGGAGCTCTTGGACTATTTAATTTTCTTGAGTCATTTGTCTAAGCCACAAGACTACATATTTTAGGTTACGACTCTGCGATTGTGTTCCTCTGGCAAAAGTGTGGAACTCCATGCAGTTTATGATTCAGGCTAGCAAGGATTCCCTTGGAATTATAGTTTTATTGTTGTCATAGCTTAATTATCTAGGCAACAACTAGTTTACTAAATAACTCACTAAGTAAAGTGAATTGCATAGCGAAACCAAGCTTTGCATATTTCGTTTAGCTTTTGAACCTTAGCCCTGATATTAGTTAGTGTGATTTACTAGTTTAAACATGTTTTTTCTCATACCTCCTATGATATATAGCCCTTGATCAACAGGTGGGGATAGGAGACGTTGTAGTGTAGTAGAGGCAACTGGTAATTTACCTACATTTTTATCTCCTTGCTCCCCTCACGTTGGGGTTCTTATTACATCTTGGGGTCATGCTTAATTTTTCGGCCCGCCCCATATCCTATATTTTTAGCACCGATCAGGTGATAGTTTTTTTTTTCTCTCAGCAGTAAGGTTTTCAATTGCATAAAGTAGAATTTTCTAAGATTTCATTTATGTTCTCAAGGTACTCCTTTATTGAAGGTGTAAGACTCCGCAGGTCAGTATCCATGGACTTGATGGCATTTTTTTTTTTTTTTTTTTTTGCGGTACCTGTATGTCATACCATGGACCAGAGATTGAGGAGTTGGCTCCGGGCCAGGGGGATCATTTTAAGGGGGGCTTTAGGAGGGGGGAAGGATCCTTTTGGGGTGATGGAATTTGGGTGTTGTTGTATTAGTTTTGTTAGATTATTGTTGGGGTGGGGCTGCTATCCAAACTTTGTCCATAAGTAGATTAAATTGGGTCTGGCTAGCATTTTGAATATTTTCTCATGGAACATCAATGGGGGAAGAGATAACCAAAAAAAATTAATTATACTAAACCACTTAGCTCAATTTAGTCCATCAATAGTTTTTCTTCAAGAAACTCATGTACTCTCCGATTGGCTCCATCATTTTAGGAAAAAATGGGTGAGCCAGGTATTCGGTGCTGGGTATTCCTCGAGTAGTCGGGGGTGGCCATTTTGGTGGCGAGGGGTTCCTTTTATCCGTCCGAGCGATTTCTGACTCGAATGGCAGATATGTTTTGTCCTGGGCAGACTCGGAGGGGCGAGTCTAGTGCTGGGATCAGTATATGGCCCCAATTTAGAAATGCCATCTTTCTTTACCCAGTTGGCCATGATTTTAGCCTCCATGAAAGATGTTCCAATGATCTTGGGGGGAGACCGGAACTTGGTCCAGTCTAACCATCTGGATCGCTCTTGGTATAATGGTGTGCATCCCTCCCCAGCCCAGAGAGCGTTAGTAGAGTTTACATCATCGTTGGGCCTGATGGATCCTTGGAGAATGTATAACTCTACCACTAGAGATTATACCTTTTTTTCGCCGGTCCATAAAACCTACTCACGGATCGATTATTTCCTGGTTGGCCAGCAATGTTTGTCCTACGTTGAGAAGGCATCAATCTTAACTCGGGTAATCTCAGATCACTCTCCCATTAAACTCCGTTGTTCTCCCCTGCTCACTCCACCAAGATCCTATTCATGGTCCTTAAATAATGCTATATTAAAGGACACCCAGACATTAGCTCATTTTCAAGTGTTTATGATCAACTCAATTAAGACCAACTGGGGGTCTATTAATGCAGCAGACCAAGCTTGGGCCGCTCTTAAAACTATTTGGAGGGGGGAGCTGATACGGATAGCTTCAGTACGTAAAGTGAAAAATAACCAGCTATTAGCGAATTGTTTAAAAAAATTAGTGCACTGGATGCTTTAGATGAGAATCTAAGATCGGAGGATCAAGAGCAAGAGCTGACTACCCTAAGGGCATGGTATGTTAATACTTTGAGTGAGAGAGTTGCGAACTCGACTTCTAGACTAAAAGCTGCCTACCTAGGCCAGGGTAGTAAAGCCTGAAAATTATTGCCATGGCAGTTAAAGCAAAGAGCTGCTGCTAAATGGGTGTCAGCCTTAAGGCATCCGGAAATGGATAAGTTGATTGCAGATCCCGAAGGCATATTGAATATTTTTTTTGATTTTTACAAAAACCTATATTCGAGTCAACCGCTTTCACCACAGAATGATAGTAAAATGTGCAAATTTTTGACTAAAATCTCCTTTCCTCAAATGTCGGAGGACTTCAAGCAGATGTTAATTGCTCCCATTTCAAATGAGGAGATAGGGAGAGTTATCGACTCACTAAAATTGGACAAAGCATCCGGCCCAGATGGGTTCACACCTCTTTTCTTTAAGTTGTTCAAGGAAAGTGTGATACCATTATTAAACCAACTATATACCTTTTGGTATGAGCAAGGGATTAGAGATAAGACCCTCTTTGAAGCCAGGATAATTTTTTACCTAAACCTGGTAAGCCCTCAGATTTGGTCGGTAACTTTAGGCCAATCTTTATTAAATATAGATGTAAAGATCTATGCTAAGATTCTGGCCAATAGGTTAAAATTAGTGTGGCTTGAGCTGTTGAGTCCTGAACAGGCTGGATTCGGCAGGCCGCTCTTCAGCTGACCATTTCAGGAAATTATTTATTTAATTTCGCTTCTACGAACCCGGATTTGGAAGCATCCTTGGTTTCGTTAGACGCCGAAAAAGCATTTGATCGAGTAGTATGGGCCTTTATGTTTGCAACACTTGCTAAATTTGGTATTCCGGATAGATTTATACAGCATATTCGGATCCTCTATTTGTGTCCGACTGCTAGAATTCAATGCAACAATTTAATCTCAGCTGCTTTCCCCTTATTGAGGGGTACGAGACAAGGTTGTCCCTTGTCGCCATAGTTATTCAATTTGTATATTGAACCTTTAATAAGAACTATCAAATTGAACCAGTCAATCCAAGGGATTTGTATAGGAGACCTGGAATTTAAGTTATCAGTATTCGCTGATGATTTATTGTTGCATGTCCGGAATTCAACAACTTCCTTCCCTCATTTGCTTCACTTAATTTCCTGTTTTAGCGAATTTTCGGGATATAATCTAAACAAGAGCAAATCAACGGTTTATTCACTTTCCCCTACCTTCAGAAAAGTTGGTGCCTCTCTAGGATTACAGTGGCAGACAAAATCCCTAGCTTATCTGGGTATCCAGATTTCGAGAAATCTAGAGGGAATGGCAAAATTAAATTTGAAGCCCCTATTCAAATCCATTAAGGAAGACTTAGAGAGGTGGTGGAAACTTCCTTTGACCTTCTCGGGGAGGATTAACACAATTAAAATGATGGTGCTACCTAAAATCTTCTACCCTCTCTTCAATCTAAACGTGCACCTCTCTAGGTCCTTCTTTAGTCCGCTCTACAAATATTGCTCAGACTTTTTGTGGAAAGGTAGACCACCTCGCAGGGCCTATTCTAAACTTTGTTCTCAACGGAAAATAGGAGGTCTCCAGATACCGGATTTTTATACTTATTACTTAGCAATTCACGGAGCGAGGTCGGCTCTGTGGGTTCAGGAAGCAGAAGTTTCTTCCCCCGGACTTGACCTTGACCTTGACCGAGCGATTTCTAGCGAGGTCAATTTGGACTTGGCGTCCCTTTTATATGTTCCATGGTCTAAGGTTCCCACTCTTGTCAGGAATACTCCATTAGGGTGGGATATCAAGGCTATGCATCAGCTTTATTCGAGATTAAATATTTCCCATGTATTTGATTTATCTCAACCCCTTTTGAGAAATCCCAATATTTTAATAGGCAATCAGCCCATTAAAAGGTTTTTGACTGACTCTCCCCTCAAACTTCGGATTTCGGATTTTTGCTCGGGCAATTCCATGTTTCCCCTCTCTGTTTTGGTTGAAAAATTTGGGGTGAAACCTCGGTGTTTGCTGCGATTGTTTCAAGTTCAAAGAAGCATTAGGTTTTTCCTGCGAAAAGGTAAAAGGTCTGAGGAGGCAGGGATACTTTTAAGAAAGTTATGTGACCTCGCATTATCTGGTAATGCAGTTTCTAAAATCTACAAGTATGTTTTAATGAGACTGGATTCTAAGACATCCCCTGTCCCCCCTTACTGGGAAATAAACCTGCCTATGGGATGGACGGAGGAGATTTGGGAGAAAATCTGGGTCGATCTTTATTCCTGCATTAAACAAGATAGATTGAGAGACACCCAGTTTAATTTATTACACAATCTATATTTTTCCCCCACCAAACTTTCTAGATTAACTAGACAGTGTTCCCCAGTTTGCAAGGACTGTGGTGATCCCTTAGCTACCACCTTTCATAAAATCTGGTCCTGTCCAAAAATAGCGAAGTTGTGGCAGTCGGTCAAATGCTGGCTGGGCCCGTACTGTGATTTATTAGCCTTTTTCAATGTAGATGCTTGTATATTTGGGATGTACGCCCAAATTCCATCTAACACCCAAAAGTGCCAATTGGCAATGGTAGCTTCTGTTATTAAATTATTAATTCTTCATCACTGGCGGGATGATTGGGCCCCTCGTTTAAAGAATGGTGGGTGAATTCTTGAATGCATTAAATGCGGAAAGGTCAGTGTTAACTTTCTTTAATGTATCAGGTAAATTCCAAAGTGTTGGGGAGTCTCTTCAGAGTCTGAAGGATAGATACGGTTATTAGTAGTGGAGACCTTCTCCTTTACACTTCCTCCACTTCTACTCTCCTTTCTTTCATTTTCCCATCCTGCATCCTCTTTCTTTATTTTTCACCCCTTTATTCACTGTATTATTACCTTATTTCTTTTCTTCAGTAATTGGTAGCCGAGGTTACTCTGATTTCTGAGTTTCTCTTCTCCCATATAGTCTAGGTTGCTAGCTATTATTATGACTGACTTTAGAGCTAATACGGTACTAGATTTGTACTTCATGTTTATTGGATAGCTGCTGGGGGGGATGTGGGTAAGGGTAAAGGGTATTGTGTGTATTTTATTCTGATTTTTTTGTCATATTTTGGTTATGTATCTTGCATTTGTATCCTGTATGTTGTGTGTTTTATTTTTTATCCTTACAATAAAATGAAGTTATTTGCAAAAACCAAAACTTGGCTGCGTACATACCTGAAAATATTAAAAGTTTTTTTTTTTTGCCAAATCTACTAATGGACTCTGGCCTTCTGAGCTTCTGATATTCCTGGTAGTATGAATTCTACTAGTAGTATGAATACGTTCATCAGCGACATAGGATTGGGGCTCCAGAGCAGGTTGTGTCTGGTCACAGATGACATTAAACTCTGTGCTACTACAAAGCTGACAACTTGAAGGGGATAGGGGATTGCAGAGAGACTGGCAAAGTCTGGGAAATTGGTCCAGTGTATGGTGACTGAATTCAATGCAAAGATGTGTAAAGTAATGTACTTAAGGAACAAAAACCCAGAACAGAGTATGGGATGGGAGGGGTTCAGCTGGACACGTCACCAGAGGAAAGGGGCCTAAGAGTCATTATTAGTGACTCCCTTAAATCAGCCAGCTAGTGTAACAAGGCCTTCAGTAAAGTTAACAGGATGCATTGGTGCATTTGGAAAGGGTTTGACAATAGGAAGCAGGAGGTAGTGTTGCCTCTGTATAGGTCACTGGTAAGGCCACATCTGGAGGCCCCACCTAAAAATGAACAGGACTAGGCTAGCGATGGAAGGATGCAGGTAACCAAGATAATCCAGGGCAAGGAAGATAGATCCTATGAGGATCAGCTAAAGGTGCAGAACATGTATTTGACTGAAACCAGACAAGTGTATGGGATATGATAGAGACCCTTAAGTTCCTGAAAGGAATAAACAAGGTGAACTGTGAAGAGCTATTTACAGATAACAAGAGAAGCTAGGACAAGAGGTCATGATTGGTGGTTAATTAGAGGGGGGCATTTAGAAAGTTTTTGCAGAAGTATTATTTTATAGACATAATGGTTGAGCCATAGAATGGTGAGCTAGCAGAGGTGCTGGGTGCCAGAACCATAAATGGCTTCAAATATAGCTGGGATGGAGCTATAGATATATTAGCTACTTAATGGAATGAGGGAGGTGGAAACATGGAGAACAAAAAGGGGAACATGGTAAGTGTAGAACCCAAAGAGACAATAGGTCCTGAGGAATGGTACATACGCAAATTAATTAAAGACATCTCTTTCATATGTGTGTACTACCAAAAAGACAAAGGCAACAACAGAAGGTTGTCATAGGATGTTGCCCATAGCTCCCACCACATACAGGGCATGGCATGTGTCATGGTAATGTAGGAAAATATCAATACTATTCAAATCAGGTTTGCCATTTGTTGGGATAATGCAAGAAATCATTGGTATAGTGAAGTGTAGTGAAGCAGTGTACCAATGTATACCTGTGAATGCATGACATCTGTCAATGTAATGCAGAACATGGCCACTGGATACCATAGGATACAGGTCATGTAGCATGCAAATACAGGATGATAGGTATGTACTGTATGTACACAAGGACATATGTGAGAGGTGCCATTGGACACCTGAGAGTAACTGACATGTTGCAAGGAACCACAGGGTGATGCAAATGTACATGGAAAAGAGAAGGAGTTGCATCCAGGAAAAATAGAGGGAGTGGTAGTTGACAACTGGATGTACCTGGTGCAGAATGGGGAATGGGTGGGGAATGGCAGTAGATAACAGTATATGCTTGGCACAGGATGGGAAATGGAAGGGAGTGCCAGTTTCCAACAGGGCATGCTTAGCACAGGTTAGGAAAAGCAAGAGGACTGACAGTTTACAACAGGGCATGACTGGCAAAGGATGGGGAAAGGGAGTGATCTGCCAGTTGACAAGAGGGAAAGATTAGTACAGGACGTGAAAGTGAGGGGACTGTGAGAGACCTGCCAGTTGACAATACAGCATTCTGGGCAGCAGAAAGAGAAAGAGATAAAACTAGTGCCAATTGATAAATGAGCATGCTTGGCACAACACAAGGAAACAGAGGAAAGGAGAGGGAAGTGCCAGTTGACATGACATGCTTGGTACAGGATAGGGAAAGGAAGGAGAGTGCCAGTTAACAACAGTGCCAGCTGACAACAGGACAAGCTTGATTCGGGAAAGGGAAAGGAAGGCCAAATCTGAAGAAGCTCTAACAAGTAAAGCATTGGGCATTCTGGCCAAGGAGAAGCATCAAGCTGTCTGATGTTTGCCTGAGACTGTACATTGTGAAAAATAAAAATAAAGTTTGGCAATTAATTTCAGAGTCATAGTGCTTCTTCAGACGCCTATGTAATTGACCTTTTGGCTGATTTTGGTTTAGTCTAATGCAGGGGATGAGGCATCCCAGCTCAGTACCTGAACTTAGCACCATAGGGTGCACACAATACCCAGCATAGGGAAAAAGAAGAGGATTGCCAGTTGACAACAGGGCGAACTTGGCACAGGATGGGGAAAGGGAGGGGAGTGGCATAGGATAGCAGTGCATCTTTAGCCTTGGCACAGGTCAGATAAAGGGAGATGAGTGACAGTTGCCAACAGGGTGTGTTTGAGGCAGAAAGGGAAAGGGAAAGGGAAAGGAAGGGGAGTTCTGGGACATTCTTGGCACAGGAAGGAGGAAAGAATTGTACTGTCAGTTGCCAACAGGGTATGCTTTTTACAGGACAGGAAAATGGAGGGAAGTGGCACTGAACAGTAATGTGTGTTTAGCCTTGGCACAAGTCTGGGAAAGGGAAGGGAGTGAAGTTGCCAAAAGGGCATGCTTGCCACAGGGAGAGGAAAGGGAGAGGAGTGCCAGTTAACAATAGGTCATGCCTTGGTGACAGCACTCATAGACACGTTGTGTTTTGCAGGCTGACACAGTAATGTTAACATGGTGATTTTCTTGTTTTGTGCCCCCACCCTTTTTTTGTGGCTTACAGAACACTTTTTTTTTATCACAAGACATGGGGTTCTTCTGGAACATCTTTTTTCCCTCTTGCAAGTCAGCAGGCACAGCTGAATGAAGTCGCAAGAAACTGACATTTTCTGCTTTTCTCCTACTTTTCCTCATCCTCCTCCATTGCACCACCGGAAGTCAGAAGGCACAGCTGAATAAAGTCACAAGAGGCAGTCAATTTCGTCTTATTCTCCTGCTTCACAGCACCTCCAGAAGTTAGAAGGCACTTCTAAATAAAGTTACATGAGATAGCCAATTTCTTCTCTTTCTCCTCCCCTTCCTCCATGTCATCACCATAATTCGTAAGACTTAGCTGAATGAAGTCACAGGAGACAGTAAATTGTTTCTTGTTCTGCTCCATTTCCTCTTCCTCCGAGGCACCACCAGAAGTCAGAGAGGATGTCCCAACTAAAAAAAGAATTAATGCTCATCTGTTCACCATCAGGGTTCTTGAAAATTAAACAATTATTTCCTTGAAAAGGGGGTTTTGCCTTCTGACTGGGGCCACATGTGAGCAAACTCATTTTTAGAGATTTTAGTGCAATTTGTTCAAGCATTATAATCTAAAATGGTGAGCTGCTTTGGGGACATCGAGGAAAAAACAGACATATGAATCATTTGGATGATTAAAGGCAACAGTTAAGCAAATAGAAACTCATATTCATAATCAGAAGTCTCTAAGAGAAAGTACACCATGTGAAATTGCTACATGGGCTACTAAGTTAATGAAACTGGATTAGCCCTTTGTGTTTAATTTGAATAAAAGAAGAGGCCTATGCAAGTAGCAGTATCAGCGTTGGAGCCACTAACTGATTCCAACCAGTGATGTCACTGCAGGCTACATACAGAGCAAGCTTTAAATACAGGAAAGAGAATAAAAAAGGAAGATACTGTATATACAGAAAAGAAATATGGGTAAGCAAATAGGAACTGGAAATACTGCAGTGTTTCTGTTCCCCTTTAATCTTTTCCTTGCCAGATCCTCTGTTCCTGCTCCTGTCCCCAATAAATTCTGTTGTATGTAGTTGTGCATCACTGACGCCTTCCATTTACTACTTATTAGAGTAAACAGCCTTACTGTTTGTTGGGTATTGCACTTGGTGGGTGTTGGTTCAGGTGCTGTCTTTAGGGGCTTTATTAGAATACTGTATCCCCCCCCCCCCAAGAGTGGCAATACTGGTTTTAACATTGGACCCACTTACATTCCCTGGGCGGAGGTACAATGCAATAGAAACATAGAAACTTAGCATGGGATTGCAGATAAGGCCTGCCAGGCCCACCTAGTCTGCCCATTTTTTTTTAACCTGTGTTTTTTTGCTGCAGACCTCATTGGATCTACAGCACCATTTCTTCCCCTCCTTTCCTTACACCTATGATTCCCTTGAGCCTGTCCCAGACATTTTTGAACCACCCCTCCCAAAATATTTTACCCCACTACCTCTACTAGAAGGCTATTCCAGGCATCCACTACTCTGTCCGTGAAGAAGTACTTCCTCACATCACTCCTGAATTCATCCTCCTGCTTTATAGCATGCGCCCTTGTTTCAGAGAACCTTTTTCTGTGAAAAATGTCCCCTTCTGTACCTTTTTAATGCCCATGAGGTGCTTAAGGGTCTCTATCATATTCATCCCTCTCCCTCCACTCCTTCATGGTGTACATATTTAGCTCCTTTAGCTTCTCCTCATAGCGTATTTGATGCAGACCCTGCATCACTTTGGTAGCCCTCATTTGGATCCCCTCCACTCTATGTCATTCCTGAGATGTGGTCTCCAGAACTGGACACAGTACTCAAGGGAGTTCTTACCAGTGATTTATACAGAGGCTACACCACCTCCCTCTTCCTGCTGGTGATGCCCCTTCACATGCACCCCAGCAATTATTATTCAACTTGGATCGCAAACCTCAATGGGAGTTTAAATGACCCAGACCACTCAACCTTAAGTGAACCCATAAGGCAGGGGTAGTGACTAGGGAAGCCAAGCTGCTACAGGCATCCCAGAAAATGGTTGCTCAGAACATTGCATCATTCATGTAAAAGACAAGCATGGTCTAGAAGTTAATGGGAGGTACTATGACCACTGGTAATCTGTAGTCTGTACTTTTTTCCTTTTCAACACACATTTTCTGTAATTAGTACCCACCCCTAACTACATATGTACCATTTTCTGAGAGACTAGTCTGCTGTAGTTTAATAAGAGCGTATGTATAGTTGTGGGAGAATTCAAGAATGCATGGGACTGACATATGGCAATTCTAATGGGGGGGTAGGAGGAAGTAAGCTGTTGATTAACTAGAATCTGCAGCTTATCCATCAGGTAGGGAATGGGCAGACTAGGTGTGCCAAGTGGTCCTTATCTGCCATCAAATTCTATGTTTCTATGTTGTATATTTTAACATTATAAACGTCCTGTTATTTCAAATAGTTATTTGTTACCCTCAAAACAATCATCAATGGTGCCAAATTGCTAAGCATATGAAATGCTACAGATCCCTAAATGCAACTCATATACTTCTTTAATGGTCTCATTAGGAAAATGATTTTTAGAATAATTTTGCAAAATGGAAATCATTAGTGATTGTATCAATTATTTTTAAATTTAATGAAGTGGTCATTATGTCATCATTTTAAGGTCCCTCCATCTGTCAGCCTTTTGAATTTGAAATAGTTTCATGATTTATGTAGTTTTAAAGCTGCTACTCTTAACTTTATGCAAAAAATGTACATGTTCACCTATTTTCAAAATAATAATTTATGTAATAATATATTTGAACTTTTTAATATTTATTCTGATTGCAGATGTGTTACATGTACAAGTAGGTGCAACTGACTGACTGCTATCTCCATCAGAGTCTCTCGTAAATGAGATTTTTCATCTCAGTGAGTTTATCTTAGTGGGCAAACTTAAATGTTTAAACAAATAAAAAAAAAACTATTGATTCAAGTAACTTCTTTTAGACACTGTTGAGTCAATTCCCGTCAGAGCTAGTATTTACATAGTTTAATTGAGCAATGTTGCATTGCTGAATGTTTCTGACCTTGTACCAGTGGGAGGAATGACACAAAATAAACTAAGATGCTTCTATTTTCTTTGATACAATTTATTTGAGCTCATTGAAACTTTGTAATAATGCTGTATGTGATCAGTGATTGCACATTGCATGGGTAATATAGCATAGCTATAATCTTTGACCAGCAAACAGAGAAAGCAGAGCAAAAAATGTATAATTAGTTAAAAATGTAATATTAAAACAAGTTAATTTGCCTGACTAGGCAGGTGGACTCATATTTTACATGCCCTGGCCAAATTGTTTTGTAACCTTAATGATTACAAGTGCATCCAATATCTGGATTAAAAAAAAGGGTTGGAGGATTAGTCTGCAAATGTTGTTGATTAGGAGTACATTAGCTAGTGAGGTTGCAGAATGTCAAGAGGGCGTGAAAAGGAGGACACAGGAAAATGCTGGCAAGAGATATTACAGGATGGGGAATTGGACTGCAAAGAGAATGCATAATTGAGACAGCAAAGCGACAGTAAGCAAACTGCAATTGCTCAGTACTGATTCTGCCCCCGTTAGTTAATGCCTAATTGGATAAACTGAATTTTAAGTTAAATGCCTTGGGCTTTATTTTACTTGCTCCAGGCATGCAGTTAGCTTCATTTACAGAACTCTGCTTTTAAAGAACTATTGACATTTTACTTATAGCAATGCTGAGAGGTATGCCAATTTTAGCATTGGGCTACACCTCCATCACAAATAAATTCTCCAGCATTGGCATTTCCAAAATGTGACAAGTACATTAGTGTTCTTGTGTAGACTTAACAGTAATTAGTGAGTTAGTTAGTTAATTGGTTAGTTAGTTAGTGTTGATTACTGGGTCACACACTCTGAGCCGAAGGTCCATCTTCAAAAGTTACACAGTGCCATATCCAGGTAATGTTCTCACATTCTGTTTATGTCTGTGTTAAATAATATCATATCTGTTGTATTTATTATGAATGTGTTTTCTATTGTGTATCCTGGTCACCTTTGAAAAGGGGTTTGCTCCTAGGCCAACCAGGACAACAAATAAAAATCAATCAATCAATGGAAAGAGAAAACATGCAACATTCAGGTTCAAAAAACATGCTAAATTGTAACTGCATTTTGCATGTTTTCCCTGGTTCAAGATCAAGCATTGGTCATTTGAAAAGCCACCAGAGAAACTTTGCACTTAAATTAATAGTTGACCTTAAACATTAATAACAACCCCTTTTACACAGACACGATATACATATAACCAACTATTATAATGAAATAGTATTGATTGAAAAGAAAAAGTTTAAAACTTCTGATACTACTATTCTCTCTTCAGTGCTATTCCTTTTTCTTTTTATTCTTATTCTTTAACAACTTGATAAGGTCGTCTAGGTACAATACCTGTTTGCTGGGGTAACCTGGGAGCACTGTGGAGGTTGTGTGACTTGCTCACAGTCATGCAGTATGCAAGTGGAGGTTATGGGACTCAAACCTAGGTCTGCTGGATGTACAAAGCTCATTCACAGCTCATTACTCTAACCTCTAGGCTATACAGAACTCTGCTTTTAAAGAACTATTGACATTTTACTTATAGCAATGCTGAGAGGTATACCAATTTTAGCATTGGGCTCCACCTCCATCACAAATAAATTCTCCAGCATTGGCATTTCCAAAATGTGACAAGTACATTAGTGTCCTTAATGAATATATAAAACTGTTACACACCACTAAAAAGATGTAGTCTGAGGAATGCTAGACATACAACAGTAAGCAATCATGTTGTGGGAAGTAATCTCTGAGGCACTCTGCAAACCTTACAAATAGGGTTATGTTCACCTAATAGGTTGCAGATGCACTTGTGACTTCAAAAGTGAAATTCGAGCTAGCTCCTGCCCTGTTCTGTTTGGACAGTCTCCAGTTTCAAATGTGCATTCTGTCCAGACTGCAGCACAGGAGCCTAAGATACAATATATATTTTATTACTTTCGGAATTTGGACAACTGCATAGACACTCAGGTACTTATTTTATAATTTTTGACTAACATCCATTGCAATTTCAGGCTTTAGATTCAATTACATTAATTTCTATACCATACCTATCCTAACGTGTCTTTTATTCCAGTAGAAACCAGCACCTTGTTGGAATCATCAACTTTGGCAAAAGGGCAAGTTATTGAACTCTTTGCCTTTAGATTTAGTTCATCCCTGCATGCTGCTGTCCTCATTTAAAACAGTGCACTCAGCTGTGTTGAAAGTGGCATGCCTATGCTCACTCTACATGCCTAAGTATACTCTTGACCTCTCAGGCAGCAGTCACCTGATGTGCTGCACATTCCTGATCAGTGGAGAGCTTCCCTGGGAATGGTGAGCTCTCTGGATTTTGAATGACATGCTAAGTGATGTCTTGGAGCCCCTTCTAGTGATGCCAGAATTAATCATTGCTCTCCACTGTCTTTGGTGGCAGAGGGGAAGATGGAATAACCTACAGTTTCTTTGCCAAGTATCACTGTGCTTGGGGATAGCTTGGCCAAGATGGACAGTGCATCTCTGTATCTTTCACAGTTTTGTACTGATATCATTTACCTATGGGCAGTAGCAGTGCACAATCGCCATTGCCCATGCTGCAGTTCCTTTGTTCTGATTTTATTACCCTTTCACCTTGCTGTCTGGGGCATTGGCTTGTGCATATGTGTGTGTGTGTGTGTGCAAATGCCAGCAGTCAGCTGCCACCCACATGTGTCTTCTCTGGTGCATGAGCTGCACAAAGAAACTCCATACCCAAGTGAGTACATGCACATTGCCTGGATGGAGTCCCTGCCCCTCATGGACATCATGACATGACACTCACACATACAGAGAATGTAGCTTCCATATTAGTCATGATGCCAACATGCAGGGGGCGGTGATACATTTGGAGAAACTGTTAAAATGGCACTAAACTGCAAGGAGGCACTGGAGCTTCTGCTCCTTGTGTATTCTGTGCATCACGTAGGAATAATGGCCACCAGTGTTGGGCTTACTCCTCTATGCTCTCATGTCCAAAAAATGGAAGGCCTTCCTGAGCAGACCTAGTTGCCAGAAGTGATCTGCTTCATGTCACTTCCTGCAACCATCTTGAGCATCCTCACTCTACGATGGAAGTCTTACAGCCACTGGAAGTGACCCATTCATGTCACTTCTGGTGCTCATATTGCATTACTTCCACAACTGCAGAATTAACTGAACCTTTAAAGGCCTCATAGCTACTGAAAGTGACTGTGTCAGTTCACTTCCTGTGGCCATCTTGTAACACAGGCAAATAATACTTCAAAGGCAATGGCACAAGCAATTAACTAACTGACCCAGCCATAAACACCCATACTCATACGTCACAGTAGCTGAATTACATAGCTTAATAACATCTAACAATATCACTGCCTACCTTTGCTAAACTACGCATGCACTGTAAAGACAATATAGTTCACTTGGCATTCACTATTATTGACTAGTTGTTTTTCATTCACTCTTTCCCCCTTGCTATCTTGATGGGATGCCCTCACTGTCGTATTAGCATGCAACCAATGCCCTAAAATGTGATACATGACCATATTGTACAGGCCATGATTTACTCAATGTTTATGCCCCATTATGTCTCCTTACTGCAGGCATTAAGGCAAAGACAAAGACATCATATCTGCAGGGACTCACTGCTCCCTTCACATACAGGTCATTTCTGTCTTGTGTGTTCAGATGACACAATAAAATATCCAGAGGTGGCAGGAACCAATGAAGCCCCACATACGTCGCAGGCCAATAAATGCACTAACAAAGAGGACACAGTTATTTCCCCCTCCCAAGGACACAGAGGGAGATGGAAGTGAAGCAACAGCATTAACTGCCCTAATATGAGTACAACTTCAATCAATCAATCAATAAATCAATCAAAATATTTATTTAACCAGATGAACTCCACTGAGCAATGCTTATTTTCGAGATGGACCTGGACAACACATAGTCATAATGTACACAATGATTACACAACCAATAATATAAGATGCAATTGCACAGAAACAGATGCCATAAATCTGATAACAGTAACATGGCATATACAACAGTAATTACAAACATATAAGAAGTCACAGCAATTAAATAATATGAATACAATGGCCTGAAAGAAACCAGAGGAAGGAGGAAGGGGTCAAGGATGTTGTATAAGGTTATTAAGAAGATTTTGACAGGGGGTGGGAGGAGGAGGAGGAGGAGGAGGAGGTAGCAGGGGGCAGGAAGTAGAGGAAATGAAGCAGGGAGGCCCAAGGGTAATTGGCAGCATACCAGGGACCATTGTCATAGTCAAGTGGATTTCGTACAGACTCCATGTTGGGGTTGGTGGGGGGGTCATTCTCAGCTTAAGGGTATAGTTACAATAACATATAACAGTGACAACTGAAGGTAAGGAATGAGAGGGAATGTGAAATGTAGGACCACAATGATAGATATATAATGTCATGACATGTAGTATTTTTTAATTTATGACCACAATGATACAGAAGCTGGTGGAGCTAGTGGGCCCATGCAACCAGACTCCCACATCAAATGACCCCAATCCACCACCAAAACCAACTTTACCACCACCAGCCAATCCCCCTCCTGACAACAAGGACCCTGAATCAAGCAATGAGTCTGGCAAGGAATCAGGCCATGAGACAGACATTAAGGAAGACCCACAGTTATTGACCACCAAGATGTGTTTTGACTACCAGGTACTTCATCTGGTGCATAAAATCACAACAATGGTGGGCTTCAATTCCACTTCATCACCTCCAGAGTCTATGTCAATGCCATCACTCCACCCTGCTTTAAAGCACAATGACACCTTACTTATCTGCGATGTCATAGATGAAGTGATATTCAAGGAATGGAAAGTGGTGGACCCAGCTAGGATCCATGAATGATGCACATGGTATAAAATGTACCTGCTTCAAAAAAACTAATTGAAGATTTGGTGTACTGCCCCACTAGTCAACCCCCAAGCTGTGGCACTCAGTAAGAAATTAGGGTTACCACCTTTTAAAAAGCCTAAAGTGGGGCATTTCCTACTGAAACATTTTTTCCGAAGGATAATATGTAACCTTGACCAATGCAACAGACTTGTTTTCTCTAAATAATCAGAATTAAGACTAAGTACTATAGTTTTTTAGTTGTTCCGAGTGGTTGTTATCATTTTAAGGTATTTTAGTTAGGGTACTACAGTTTTTTGCAACATTTAGAGGAAAGTCAGAAAATATTTCTTTCTACTATAATGTCTGGATATGTAGTAGTTTTCATGATTTTTTGCAGGATACAGCTGCCCAAATCAGGACTGTCCTGCAAAAATCAGGACAGGTGGTAACCCTATAGGAAGACAGTCCTATCGTCAGAGGGGGAAACAGGGCTGAAGGAACCCATGGACTGTAAGATGGAGGAAATGCTCAAAAAGAGCTTTAAGCTGGTGGGTTAAGGAATCAGAGTGGCCATGAGCATGATCTACACCGACAGAGCACAGCTATCTTGGATGCAAGATGTCCATAAAACACTAGCACCCAAATCAGCAGAAGCACAACTAATGGGACAGTCTATCCAATCCACCAAGTTTCTTGATGACATGGTAGTGGGCTCCTGTAGATAAATACTAGAGCAGCAGCTGTGGCCAACAGGGCTCAGAGGACCCTGTGGCTGAATTTATGGGATGCAGACATACATTCAAAATTAATGTTCCAGAAGTTGTCCTTCAGAAGTTCACACCTTTTTAGTGAAGGCCTGGAAAAGTATTTGAAAATAAAGGAAGGTGGTAGTACACTGGGGAAATAGAGGGTCTCTACAGACACTTACCTACCATTCTATCAAATATTTCACAGGTTCAGAAACTTCCACAGCATGCATCAACCATAAAACCACAACAGAAACAACATGTGTTGCTGTGCATACCCTACATCTAACAACAGCAGATTCTTAAATCAATTTGTGGCATAAAAGACATTCAAAATGGAGAAAGCCAGAACCACAGTAAGGGCCATCCATCCAGGAAAACTATCTCATATCCATAGACATGATGGATATGTACCTTCACATTCTGATCTTTACACCACAAATACCTCTGCTTCACCATAATGGAACAGCACTTTCAATATCAGGCCCTCCCATTTTGCCTAGCATCAGCACCCAGAGTATTCACAAAACGTTTCATAGTGCTGGCAGCAAAAATAAGAGAACTGAGCATTCATGTCTTTCCTTATCTGTATGACTGGCTAGTCAGATTCAGATCCACAGCCCAGTCATGCAAAGAAACAATGGTGGTCCTACAGAGCCTAGAGAATCATGGGTAGGGAGCAGTGAACCTGCAAAAGAGCAGCCTGAATCCCAGCCAATGCATGGAGCACCTGAAAAAACTCATCAATGTGGAGACAGGAGTGGTGTGACCCTCAGACAAGAGGGTATGTAAAATGATATTTCAGGCAACAGAACTACAGTGCAACCATCATCCCACTCTAAAGCACATCTCCCAAGTACTAGGCACCATGGCCTCCTGTATAGACTTAGTACTATGGGCAAGATAGAGAATGAGGCCATGCCTGCTGCTGGCTGTACTGCAGTTAGCAGAGACAGATTACACAATAAGGGTGAACATCACACTATGGGTATGAAAGTCACTGCAGTGATGGAAGCAACAAGCAAAGCTAACCAAGGGCATACCACTGCACCTACAACATAAGGTCATAATTGACACTGACACCAGTCTGAACAGATGGGGGAAGCAACAGGATCCCAGATGGCCCAGGGCACATGTTCAACATTAGAATCAAGGCTGGCCATCAATTTACTGGAAATATGAGCAGTACAATGCACTAATCAATTTCAAGACCACCACAGCAAACAAGAACATCCTTATTTGGTCAGACAACAGAGCCACAGTGGCCTACATTGTCATACAAGTGGTAAAAAGAGCAAGGCCATGCAGAGGGAGGCCATTAAAGTACTGAATTGAGCACAGAACCACCAAGCACACATATCAGCCATACACTTAGCTGGCAAAGTGAACACCACAGTGGACTGGCTAAGCAGGCAGAGGATACACCAGGGAATAGACGCTGCACCAACAGGTGTTCCAATAGATAAACAAAAGATGCGGCATGGGCAACTAGATGTTATGGTGACCAAACACAATCCTCAAGTTTCCAATTTGTACACCAGAGTCAAAAAGCACTAAGCACTAGGCATGTATGCACTGTCTTTTGAATGGCACTTTGAGGTGGCATATGTATTTCCACCATTCCCACTAATTCTGCATGTTTTAAGGAGTGAGGTTCATCCTGATAAAACCATACTGGCCATGAAGATCATGGTTTGCAAAAGTGCTATCCATTGCACAGGATCACCCATGGCACCCACCCAACAGACCAAACATACTCAAACAGGGGCCGGGGACTCACCCCAGTTTGCACAGCCTACAGCTGATGGCCTGGCTCCTGAAAGGGAGTTACCATTAAAAGAAGACTACCACCAGTCAGTGATAGACAAAATGGTGCTGTCCAGGAAATTGTCTACCACACCAGCCTATAAGAGACATTATACCATGGACCTCGGACACCGACCATTGAAAACGGCAGGCTGGCACCTTACCTCCATTGTAAATCCTCTGATAATCACCGCAAAAGGTGCCAGCCAGCCACATCTCAATAACAACTAAAAAAAAAAAATTAAAATCATTCAGAGCCGCCATCTTCGTTTCCTCGCTAAGCGCAAATCAGCACGGCACCCTCCAAGCCTCCTCCCCCAGCTCACAAAACATTGTTTTAAAAAACTGCCTGGCATAAACACAAATTCCAAGCTCGTATATCTCCTAAAAAAACCTGGCAAACCTTTTCAGAAATGTTCCTGTAATGCCCGCTCCCTCCGAATTCCATCACTGTTGCTGCACTCAAGTATGCTTCCGGCCTCCCAGCTCCTCACTCGTACCTCACAGTTACGGGGAAAAAAAAAAAAATACATCATTCAAGCTGATTGCCCCAGCCAAAATAAAATAAATATGTCGGTCTGTTCCTGAAACCGAACCCCAAAGCAGTACTCAAGTCGCAGGGCACTTACTACAACAAACTACTCCTACCCTATGTCTCCCATCACTCGGCCTGCTGGCACTGCGTGAATCCAACAGCTGGTCACCCGACGAAAAGGTAACAGTCACCGGCAGTACAAAACTCAAACTCCGCAGTCCTCCTGATACCAGCTTGGCCAGGACTATTTTTTTTTTTACTGTGCAAGGTTATTTGTAATAAAAACCGCCTTATATATTTTTTTTTAAAAGATGCTTTTTTTTTAATCAATTAAATATTTCACTGATGGCATAATAGCAATAAGCCACTTGGGGGATGTGGGTTATCAGGGATTTACCACGGCTGGTGAGGATTTACCCACTCGGCTGTGCCTTGTGGGCAAACCACGCCAGTTGTGGTAAATCCCCTGATAACCCACACCCCCTCATGGCTTATTGCTTAAGTGGTCAATGTTTTTTCATTGGTGTGGGATGAAATTACTGATTCCAGAAGACAGCTATAGCAGACATTCTACTCTTCCTACAAAAGGAATTGGACAAGGGCATATCCCTCAACCATGAGAATACAGCAAACAGTCACTGAAGCAGCACAAGATCAAGTGAGAAGCACAGCCCTGGGTACTCACAATGATATAATACAGTTCCTAAAGGTGGCACCAAACATATACCCCAGAATCAGACAACTCACAGATCCCTGGAATCTCAGCTTAGTTCTCTGGGCTATGACTGCCCCACCATTTGAACCATTTGCTTCAATCAGCCTAAAGTGGTTGAATCTCAAATAAATATGTTCAGCAAGGAGAACATGTGAGCTATACACACTTTCCTTTAAAGAACCCTTCCTGAACTTTCCTTTTCATCATCACACAAGGGCACAAGAAGGACCTGTCTGCATCAAAATCCACTATAGCCACATGGCTAAAGAGGGCCATTCAGGAGGTATACAAGGCAAAGGCCATCACACCACCCAAACAGCTGAAACCTCACTTAACCAGGGCAGTTGCCACCTCATGGAGTGAAAGAAATTTGGTCACAACAGAAGAAATGTGTGCAGCCACCACCTGGTCATCCCTTCCCACATTTACAAGACACTATAGGCTAGACATTCTATCCAAACTGAGCACCAGCTTCACCCACTAGGTTCTGAACACAGTGTTACTCTCAGAACCCAATGATGAACAGTCTGTCTTGCTCGAAGTCTAACACTACTGCTTTTTACTATCCAGTTTGTAAGGACTGTGGAGTTTCTCAGAGATTGCTTCCTACAATGGTAGTTTACTCATCTGGTAAAGGTGACTGTAGAAGTCTATCTCTGAGGCACTCCAGTGCCCTTCCAGAAGGAGACAGCTCATGAACATGCACACAAAAAAAGTGATACAGTATTGAGTCCTGGTAAACTATATAGCTGGAGGCTTCTAGTGTGTACATGGTAGACAATAAAGCTTTAGAACTTTCATATTTGACATCAAACATCTTTAGTCACAATCCTCATACATGTTAACAAAGTTTCTTTCCTAGATTCATAATATACCTTTGTAACATTGAAACTGTAGACTGTCTAGGCAGAACAGGGCAGGAGTTAGCTCGGATTTCACTTTTGAAGTCACATGTGCATCTGCAGCCTATCAGGTGAACATAACCAGTTTATTAGGGTTGTGTAGTGCCTCAAATATATACTACCACAATCACCTTTACCAGGTGAGTAAACTACCATTACATTCCCTGGGCTCTAGGCATACACCACTCAGTTCTTTAGAGGTATACTGAACAAAGACCCATAATACAGAACCTAACAGTGAAATAAAATGCATGTAGAAGTCTACAGCACATGAGTAACACAATTCAATGGAACCGTGTGGCTGAGAAATTAGGTTTTCACTGGTGAAGACTATACTTTGCATCTAGGCTCACCTGTCAAGTAAAATGAATGTGTTGGTTTCATTTCTGTAGTGGCAGCTATACAGCACATCATTTCCCACAATGTTCAGTATTTGGTCAGAAAGCCCATCACTGACTGAACATAAAAAAATTCAACACCTTTTCATTGTTGGAAACAGAGGGCTCCTATAAGCTTAGTATCAAATGAATGTATCTTTGTCACCTCCCTTTTTTGACCATTAAAATTTGTTACTTTTGTCCTTCCTAACAACTTGATTACAAAACTGTTGTGGATTTTGATCTTTACATCTTTCCTTATCATTCTTAATGGTTCACAAGAATCAGACTAGCAATATCACTTCCCATCCTAAGGTGCCTTCACTGACTTCCTGCTCCTGAAATAATCAGTTTAACTTCTTCTTCATATATACAAATCCTTTGCCAGTCTTATCCTAGCTGTCTGATCTGCTAAAATCACACTCTTATTTTGTTTCTTGCCCTCAGCCCATATCAGTCTTCAAATTAATATATCCCCATCTTTCCTGCTTAGGTGACTGACATTCTTTTCTCAGACCCTACTCTCTGAAACAGGTAACCCAAGGAGCAGTGAAATGGTAGCTCATAACATTAGAGACTTATATCACTGTAAGAAAAACTTTTCACTGTAAAAAAAAAAAGAATTTTAAATAGAAACTTTAATGCATTTATTTATTTTTCCTTTTATTTGTTGACCTGATAAGTACACTGGCCAAGGGACCTTTTTCAAGAATGACCTGGAGCCCAGGTAGGTGAAGAAAAGGGTGGAAATCAGACGAAGTTTCTAGAACTGCAAATAATTATGAAAAGAAGAGTAATGCATGCAGAGGTTAGTCATGCAAGCATCTGTGGACATGAAGATATAGACAATAGTGTCATTATTTATGCATCATTTTAAAACGGGTAGAAAAGTTCCAGTTATGATTGGATAAGAGACATAGTTTGCTGTGCTGTTATCCAGCCATAATGTGCCAACCAGTGCTAATTGTTCCCACTAGAAAAAGAAACTGGCATAGTAGCCATCTTGAATTTGTCACCCTATCACCTCAGCAACAATCAGAAAAAAAAACATCAAACATACCAGATACTCAGTTTGACCTGCAGTTTGAAAAATCATCTAGCTTCTTTTAAACCAAGATTAGCAGCCAGTTGAACAGCCACAGTCTCTTGCCAAAAAAAAAAAAACACAGTGAGTAATCATAAATCCATTCTAGAAATGACTTTGGAAAATTTAAAGTGCAAAGGAAATGTGTCTGGTCCCTTTTAGTCTGAAAGCTCTTGACAAGCTATTTCAGTTGAGATATTGGGCTTGTGAGCAGTTCACAGATAAATATAAATACTTTAATCATCCACAAATTAAATGAAGGCTGCAGGCATTTCATGTACTCCTGTGACAAAAATGGAATGTCACTGAGGAGCAACCATATGTTGTTAAGCACTGCATTATCCCTCAGTAATATCACTTTCTGTCTTAAGTCCATATGTAGGCATGAATATGTATGCTGTACAAACATGTACTGATTTCATGGGGTTCCCTATCCACTTTAGTACCGTGGATGCCTGGTGATTCCCTTGGGAAGCAGTCAATTGTCCAGGCTTACTTTAAAGACATATACTCTCTTCATGGACAATGTCTTTATTGGTAGACTGTTCCATAGGTTCACCTCACTATGGGAGAATAAGTGTTTCCTAATGTTATCTCTGAATGTACCGATTCTGAGCTTCAGGACTTGGCCCAGTGTCCTGCTATAGGACACCAGACTCAAACATTTCTTCTATTCCATCATGTCAATAGTCTCAAGCATGTTGAAAACTGGAATCATGTCCCCTTTCTGCCTCCTATTCATCAAGGTGAACTTGTTAAGGGCCACCTGTATCTCTATAACTTTTAGCTTTCATACCACTGATCGTTTTGGTGGCTCTGCACTGCACCTTCTCTACTGTTTTAATGTTAGTGGTTAAACCATTAGGTGCATAAATAATAAGGTGATATAGGGTTGTAACCAGAGAATTTTGATGGCTGGGCCCACAGATACTTAAGTTGGATTATAAATGTAATTTTTTAACTACGTAAATACCAACATGGGGTACAGGGGATGCGTAAGCCCATATACATTATAAACAAAAATGGGTTTCTGGTTATTCCATGTTGAAATGAACAGGAAACCATTTTTTCCTGAATGAAATGTAGTCACAACTAACTATTATGTAGGTGAGAAATCAGGAAGTCTCTATACTAAACAAAGAGAGTTGGCATGATTTATCATCACTGGAAGTAATAAATGTACAGCAATAAATATTTCTGAAACTACTTACTTCAGTATATTTTGTAATAACCTTCTTTGTAGAAATTTAAAGAGATGATACTATAAATAAACTTCCTGATCCTAACTCTAAAATCATCATGACTTGACATTTAACAACTAAATACAATGTTTTGTTATTCTCTTTAAGAACATGTTTGTTATTTATTTATGTGCTTAATTATTAATGTGTTTTCAGTTTCCAAGTAAGTCCACTGGGAGCAAATCCCTTTTACAGGGGTGACCTGGACAACTGACAGAAAGAGAAATACAAACGCATTTACTTTACAATTTAAGTTTACATGAGGTCACAAGCAAATTCATAGAAAACATTTACAAGTGTGCTGTTCATGTCAAGACTGTTTAGAATTTGCTTTGAAAGCCTCAACTATCCATGACATCCTAACATGTAGGATACAGTTCCATAACTTGTGAGCCACATATGTGAAAGAAGTGAGAAATTCCTACATACTTACTATAATTTACTTTTCTGTTAGCTCCAACTGTGTCAGTGGGGAATAATTACATATGGGTAATGTACTCCCCTACTTGGTAGTATTGCAGCTCAAAGCTGTGACCTCAGCATATAACCTTGTGAAAATAAATGTTCCGAACACTGCAGTTACTTGGTTTCCTATTGTACCCATAGAGGATTGAGTATGAGCAGCCACACACAACAAGGATATTCTTTTTTAGAGAAGTTTCCTTGGTAACAGATGACCTCAAGATTGCAACTCAAGAGGTGCTCTGTTACAAAGGGAACCTCGAGATACAAGAATATCCTTGTTTGGGTATGACTGCTCATACACAATCTTTTATAGTGTATGGGCAGTCACAGCATAGAAAATCACATAAAAGCAGCTAGTGAAGACAACGGAGAATAGAAAGTTTAACATTTTCTTTTTTGTAACTGACACAGTGTGCTGCAGATGTTTCTGCAAGTTCAAGTTTTAAAAAAAAAACTATTTCCAGCTTGACTGGATAGAAGAAAGCAACTATATGGTAGCATTCCAAGTTGTTCTACTGTAGTAATGACATCACTACTGCAGCAGAACAACATACTGATGTCACTACTGCAGCAGAACAAGCATATTCCAGGAATGAAATTCCATGCATAACAGCATTCCACAATACACTATACAGTACTCCTAAACACAGATATAACTATTAATATCCGCATACCCAAATGAGCCCTCTTTAGTTAAATACTTCATTCATGAAACTTGCCTTGCTCATGAAAAGAAAAAGTATTGCCTACCTTATCTGAAGACATGTCTTAAGTAACCAAATCAGTCACCCTTCACATCACCCCCCCCATCCTTCAGGCAGCAACTGTGTCCCTTCTGACTTGCCATTGGTTTTGTAGAGAGGCTGTCATCAATACTGAAAAATAAATTCTTAAATGGAACAACATGTGGATTTACTCTAGTAACAAGAAAGTATTAACCTGGTGTGGTCTGCACATTCATGATTTCAAAAATGTAACTAGGTAAGCTGCTAACCTATCAAGTCAAACAGTTGGATTATACCGTGATGCCGATGGGTAACAGATGAACCGTGAACACTTGATGTGTGCTCTGTGACTTTTCAGAGTTCATCTGTTAGCCATGGGGAAGAAGATCAGATACCTCAGGAGATGAGGATTAATGGGAAGAAGAAAAAAAGATCAAAGAAGCAAATGATCAAGAAGGATGGAATCAGTTATGAGAACAAAAGAGATATAAAATCTTATAAAAAAACACGCATTACACACATGTGAGAGTGGACAAGAAGGGAAGAGGGAATCAGTAGAAAAAAATATATATATTCATTATGCAGGTGTGGTCCCCAACAGCACAAGAAGAGACTGATAGTTTCTTAAGCAAAATTAATTAAAGGAAGATCACTGAGCAGGATGCAGAATATCTAGATGTTGATATTACTTTGTCAAATATTAACAGGATGAAAAAGCTACCTGATGGAAAATCTCCTGGGCCAGATGGGTATACTCAAGAATTTTATAAAGCATTTAATGAGGAGATTGGCCCATGCCTCCAAGAGATTATGTTGCAGACCGAATGTATAGGATCTCTTCCCCCTTCTCTTGGTGAAACAATAATTATGTTAATCCATGGAAAAGAGAAAACAAAGACCAATTGCAGCTCTTATAGATCCATTTCACTTTTAAATTTTGACTATAAAATAATAGCCAAAATCCTGGTGAAGACATTAGGCAAAATAGCTAAGAAGCTTCTTCACCAGGACCAAACACACTTCATTGAGGAAAGGAGGCTCTCTCATAATATTGAGTGAACCTTTATTATAATTGAGAAATCTAGAGTCATGGACTCTGTCCTTTTATCATTAGATGCTTAGAAGGCATTTAATTGAGTTAACGTGGCCTTTCTTTTTGCCACAATAAAAGCATTTGGGATTTATGGTATTTTTTTTTAAGATGGATGAAAATTATTTATACAAAAACAATATCCCAAGTGAAAACAAATGATTGCATATGAAAACCAGTCATCTAAAAAGAGGTTCTTGACTGAGATGTTCTTTCTCTTCCCAATTGTTTGCTTTTTAGTAGCAGCAATAAGGGATTCAGCCAATATTCAGAGTATCTTAACAGCCAATAAAATGCAATCCATAGCTATTTATGCAGATTATATCATTCTATATCTGAGAAATCTTTTATACTCAGGCCAAGTAGTACTAAACCTGATAAAAGAATATAGGGCTATATCAAGCCATAGAGTGAACTAGCAAAAAAATTAAAAAAACAACCTTAGCACAGATCTGGCAGAATTTTATTGAAATGTGTTGATTAGGTAGGCCTACTGAAACTAGTGTCCCATTTTCAGGGGTGACTCAGAGTTAATTAGCATAACGTACAGTAGCATGAGGGTGCACAACCTTGATGCAGAAGATCAGAACTCTTAAGTTCAAAAACAGAATAACTCACATATGAAGTCACAAAACAATGAGGCATCCAGGGTTAATTACACTTTACATTTCGTACATAACACAACATGTGGATAGTATCAGATTTAGGTAACAGCATAACTGATAAGTGTAAGAATCATTGGTTACAGTTACAGTGGTTACTCACAAGCAAATGTGTCTTAAGGATGTTTTTGAATGTGCCTAGAGTAAGAGCACTTTAAGACCACAGGCAATAGGCTATTCCATAAGACTAGTACAGAAATTGTAAAGGACTTGTCACCTGCTCAAGTCTCAGCCCTTGGGACCTCTAAAAGTAGACAGAGAGAGGACATGAGTGCCTTTTTCTGAGATCTGGGCTGAAAGATGCCTTGGAGACTGGCAGGAGAAATCACTTTGACCAGCACAAAGGTAAGACAAAGAACTGGATATGATAACCTTGCCTCACAGGAGGGCCAGTTTAGGGCAGCTCACACATCACAGGGGTGGCTTCTGAGCTGAGCTCCAGCCACAAAGCATGCAACTTTGTGGTACAGAACCTGGAGTCTGTTTAGCCCTGAGCCCTGGAGGGGTTGTTGAAGTGGGGCACCATAGAATAACATAGGCAGCTGTGTACCATTGGCTATGGCCAGCCTTGCTTTGTTACCAAGGTACCCACTGATTCTGTAAAGCAGATCCATTTTTTAATGCAGGGACTTCATCACAACCTCAACATGATGTTTGAGTGAGATTTCCTGGTCAAGAACGACTCCAAGGTATTTCATGAATCTATCATTTTAGTCTGTAAGCCAGCCAGATAAATTATCTGAAGGAGTTTCTGTCTCTTTTTGCCCAGGTGCCTGGAGCCAAACAGCATAGCCTTGGTCTTCTTTAGATTAAGGCCTTGCTTATTTTTGAGTAACCAGCTTTCCAAGTTCCTAAAATCAGTGTTCAGGGCAGTGCTGATCTAAGCCACATCTGCTGGGCTTTTATACAATATGGCATCATCCACATACAATTGAAGATTGCCTCCCCACCACCACCACCACCATTGTTAGGCATGTCATTGATAAAGAGTGAGAACAGTAACTGGCCCAGTATGGATCCTTGGGGTACCCTGTAGATATTGATTTAAGAGTCCAACACAGTACCCCTCCATTTCACTAGCTGCATTCTGTCTGTTAGATAGTGCCACAACCACATGCACATCAGGTTGTCTTCCAGAACTACAGTATATGCCTAAGTTTGGAGAGCAGAAGCTCATGGTTTGCAAGGTCAAAAGGTGTAGAAGGCCGTAGAATACATCCTGATCTACCAACAACAAACAAAATGATTAAATATTGTGGGGTTAACATCACTAGAGAATTCAACAAACTTTGTGAGATAAATTTCCTACCCATGCTAGAGATTTTTTTCTGATTTGGATAAATGGGAGAATCTCCCATTAACTATAATAGGAAGCACAAATATTATGAAGATGAACTTGCTTCCTAGATTGCTATTCTTGTTCTCAGCCCTACCAATATTTATTTATAAAGGGACTTATTAGGTCTGAAAAATAATTTTAGGAGGTTTCTCTGTCAGGGAAAAGGCCTACAGTTACAATTGGGAAATTATACCAGCCACCTGAAGTAGTAGGTTTGAGAGTTCTGATTATGTGGTTGTATTCTACAGTAGCTGAGCCAGAAGGGTTATATTGCTGGTTCATTCGGGAAGATACCAGTGTAAATCCAGTCACTTCAGAGGTAGCTCTACTCTCATACATGGAACCAATATCTGCCTTAAATATAAACTGGGATAGGTCATCAGAGGCTGAAGAAATAGCCATAGTAACTAGAGTGATGGTAAACATTTGGCAAATAGCCAAGAAAATTATGGAAAGGGCTTTCTCTCCTTAAACACTACTTTATACAAATCCAGATTACCCATCCTCAAGGACTGATTATACATTCAGGAACTGGGCAGTAAGTGTGTTGGAGCAGATTAAGGATTTCTTTAGGGGCGATATTTGAATTCCATATAAGGAACTGTTATCAGCATTTAACCTGACTCATGGGACAAACCTAAATTATAATCAAATTTGGGATCACATTAGTGTTAAACAGGTACAAAAGATTTCCCAATTCCATGAATGCTGGAGTACTATTGTAAGCAGTCAAAGGACAGGGAGAGTATGATAGGAAGGTGATATTCTTTGCTGAATAAATAGAACAAAGTCTAGTGACAGAATCAGCATAGGAAAATGATCTAGAAACAAGGTTTTCAGACAAAGATTAGCAAAAGTTCAGGAACCCCACAAAACACAAAAATCAAAAACACAAAATTAAAACAAATCCAGTTTAATTTGGTACATCAGACATACATCAGAAAAACTTAAAAAATGTAATCAAGATATTTCAGATAATTGCCTGAGGTGCTTGGAGAGCAAGGAAACATTCATACATATGTTTGTTAGCTGTAAGCATTAAAATTATATTGGGAGAAAGTGTTCTCAAAACTGTGGATTATTATGAAGTTAAGCACATCATCTGGCCTTGGACCTTAGAAAGGCCCATCTACAGTGGCACCAGCCAGGATAGAGCACTGTGATGTTGCAGTGTATCAAAATGCTGCAGTATATATATATATATATAATATATATATATATATATATATATATATATATATATATATATATATATATATATATATATATGTTGCAGGAAACAGTGTAATGCAATGGCAGTTTTGCCCTTTTGTCATGTAATGCCTTGGGACGTGTCACTAACTGCAAGTTATTGCATTATATTATGACTGGCTTCACTGTAGGTCCTCAAATCTGGGACAATTCTCAACAGCAGGACTTCATAGTCCTGGCAATCGTTATGGCAAAAAACATAATTTTATTACATTGCTAGGACCATACTGCTCTGTCCCACATTGACTGGTTTAACAGTTAACTGATTGGTGTAAGCCAGCAAGAATACATTGCTCATTTACAAATGAGCAGAACAAATTTTCTAGAGTCTGGACCCAGTTCCATAGGTGTATTGGGAGGAGCTGAAATAGAAGTGAATATGATAGTATAGGACAATGACCACTAAGCACATTAGAAAATGGGATAGGAAACAAGGGGGGGAAGAAAAAAGGAAATTCTGAGTAATGATGAAGGGGCTGACTTGATCATTTGCAAAGGAATACGGCCACCTGATGAAAAAAAGTTTAAAGTGCATCTGAACAAATAAAAAAAAAACTTGCACAGCTGTCCAGAAAAAACACCTTTCTGTAATATATTGGACAATATTCTTCAGTCGAGCCAGTGGTTCCAGGGATATGCCCCATTTCTAATGCTGAAGTTGACAGAAAAGGAAATTATGGTACGCAGTAAGGAATTTCTCCTTTCTGTATCACTCAGTGTTGTTAATGGGGGACAATTACATATGGTTTCTAAGTACCCATATTCAATAGGCAGGGAAGAATATTGTCCCATATATGACCTATAAGGGAGACTACAGAATTCATCTTCTAACAGTACTCTGAGCCTGAAAACTGCATGACCTGAGCTCTGGACATCCAGTCTGTAGTGCTTAATGAATTTATGAATCGAGGACCACATTGCCGCTTAGCAAAGTTCTACCACCAAGGCCTCTCTTCTTTCTGCCCATGAAGCAGCAAGAGCTCTGGTGGAATGTACTATGATCAAAGCAGAAGCCTTACTCTTTTCTGCCATACATGCCTTCATGATACAGGACCATACCCACCTAGCTAGGGTTGCTTTTGAAGCATTTTTCCCCCTCTTCACCACTCTGAATAGCATGAAAAATCTTTCAGACCTCCTGAACTGTTATGTGATTTTTACGTTTGCTTGCGCACATGCGCAAGGAACGTTTTGGGAGAGTAGCACACTTTGGAGGTGTGCCTCTCCCATCCAATGCATTGCTCCCTTGAGCAGGCGTGGTGGTCCTGCACCAATAGGTGCAGGAGCTCTGTATGACAGCGGTGTTCCTCTGCTTCAAAGGAAAGCACCACTGCCATACTGAGCACCGCATCACACCGTCCCCCCCTCGCATCATGTGCTCCCCCCCACACACGTCACGCCACCCCCCCAAAGCTTTGGTGCCATGCTGGGAGCCCACCCCAGCGTGGCAAATGTTGTTTGCCGACAGGGTGCCCAATCCCCCGTCAGCTCCATGGTTCCCCCAAGCCATCCTGCTGCCACGCTGAGAGCCCACCCCAGTGTGGCAAACGTTCCCTTTGTTTTGACGACGGGGGTGCCCAATCCCACATTGTCTCCTCATCCCCCCAGCCATCTTCTGCCACGCTGGGAGCCCACCCCAGCATGGCAAACGTCCCATGTCGTCGTTTTTTGTTTTAAAACCTGTAAAATAAAACGGTCCCACGGCGCATCTCCCAGCCCACCCTCCCACAACTCACCCCACCCACTGTGCACCCAGCCTCCCCACACCCCCTCTCCCCTACTTACCTCCGGACTCCAGCGACGATCTTGCAGACTGGGAACACGTCTGCACTCTTCAAAGGCGACTGCGAACTGAGGAAATGCCGGTAAGCTGTATAATGGGCTAGATAAGGGGGTTTCAACTTTATTGCATATCTCAGTCATTTTGGGAATTTTTGCACCAAATTTTCAACATGGGGTTTTTGGGACCCCTTCTCATGAATGATGTCACTGTCATGGCATTATTCAGGCCCAAAGGGTGATTTCACAGGCACTGCGCAGTCACTGCATGAAATCACCCTTCAGGCTCAAATAATGCCATGACAGTGACATCATTCATGAGAAGGGGTCCCAAAAACCCCATTTTGAAAATTTGGTGCAAAAATTCCAAAAAATGACTGTTTTACGAGTGTGCATTGTGCAGTTCCTACGCAGGCTCATAAGTTCACGAATTTTCAATATTTTCACTCCAGATTTTCAACATTGCCATTTTATCACACCTTCTTATGAGTTGTACAGCTGTCATTTTTCACATCTCACCCAAAATGTGTTTCCGCCCATGTAGCGCACAATGGCGCAGTCGGTGTGCAAAATCAATGTATGGGACACATTAAGAAAATCACAGTGACACTGTTCATGAGCAGAGGTCTTAAAATGGCTATGTTGAAAATTTGGTGAAAAATTCCTAAAAATGACTGTTTTACGAGTGTGCGTTGCACAGTTCCTACGCACGCCCGAAGTTTGCGAATTTTCAATATTTTCACTCCAGATTTTCAACATTGCCATTTTACCACACCTCCTTATGAGCAGTACAGCTGTCATTTTTCACATCCTGCCCAAAATGTGTTTCCACCCATGTAGTGCACAATGGCGCAGTCGGTGTGCAAAATCAATGTATGGCACACAGTAAGACAATCACAGTGACACTGTTCATTAGCAGAGGTTTTAAAATGCCAATGTTGACAATTTGGTGAAAAATTCCTAACAATGACTGTTTTACGAGCGTGCATTGCACAGTTCCCACACACGCTCCTAGCTTTGCGAATTTTCAATATTTCCACTCCAGATTTTCAACATTGCCATTTTACCACTCTTCCTTATGAGCAGTACAGCTGTCATTTTTCATATCCTGCCCAAAATGTGTTTCTGCCTATGTAGCGCACAATGGGGGTAACAAAAAGGTCATGCCGACAATTTATTGTGCAAATACCAGCAATCGCTCAGGGCATTAGGGTAAAGCACCATACATGCCAAACACCATTGCAAATACCTGCAAGTGAACGTTCGGCATTGACAAATGCTTGTTAGACATGTTTTGGCTGCTCTATGAAAAACCAGCTTATGAAATTCCTTCTCCTTTGGATTTGCGGGCTGCAGGCAGAAGGATGGAAGACACACTTCCTAGTTCAAATAGAAGGCTCTGGGAACCTTGGAAACAAAGGAAGTGACTGTTCTTAACATGGTATCCAGTGAACATGGTGACTGTGACTAAGCACTTTTAAAAAGGGTGAGTCAGTCACAGCACCTGTGTTCTGGGTTGCCTGCCAGGGTAGTGACTGGATACAGGGTAGGCAAGTACAGCAACAGATGTCGCTATATATACATGAACGTGGGGGGGGACCACGTCGCATGACAGTGGAAGGGGAGGGAGGGTATGTGGGGTGTAGTGCAGCAATCAGCTGCCGAGCTGGCCATGTGGAGTGGTGGGTAGGTGGCAATCTGGGGTTGGGAGGGTGCTGGGTTCAGTTCTGGGTGCAATCATATTTTTGCATCGGTCGGGGGTTTCAATTTTTTTAAGTTTTTCACCCCCTCTACATGCACCACCTGGAGCTGAGAATCCTTAAGCAGGGGGATGCAGGGGGTGCAGCCCCCACATAACATAAAAAAACAATCACTGGTTTTCTAGTTGTTGTGAGTGTACATTGCCGTAATTCATTTTCGGCTATGTACACTTACCCAAACGGCGATCACCCTTCTGCGATCGCCATTATAACATAGAACCCCTTAGCACTACCTTGTCCTTGTGCATGATAAGGTAAGGTACTCTAAGCAAAAGTGCCTGGAACTCACCAGTCCTCCTGGCCAAGCAGGTCACAATCAGGAAACACACCTTACAAGAATGGATGTCCAATGGCACTGACAACAGTAGCTCAAAGGGTGCCTTGAATAAGGTGCGTAATACTAGGGTTAGATCCCACAGCATAGCAGATAGCCTGAAAGACAGCTGGCTTCTTCTTACTGCTTTAAGAAAATGGATACCATCTGGATTTGTACCCATGGAGGGCCCCACAGAAGATCCCAATACTGCACCATTAGCAGGTATCTAACCCCACAGAGTGCTCAGTGCTAATCTTTTGTCTAGTCCTGAAACATGCTTAGACTTTGACAGCAGATAAGGACCACTTGGCCCTCCTAGTCTGCCCATACCATACTGAGGACAGTCACCTCCTTTGTTTTCCGCTTGTGCAAAATTCAGAATTTGCAGGACCATAGACTTGGTAGGTCTAATATCCCTACCTCTGGCGCAAGTAAAAAAAAGTTTCACACCCTGTCATAGGTGGCAGAGGTAAAGATCTTCCTAGAGGCCAATAAAGTGTCCACCTAAATTTTGGAGAAACCCTGCTTTATGAGCCTCCTCCTTTCAGAAACCAGGCTGTCAGCTGCATAACCTCTGGATCTGGATACACGATTGGACCTTTACTGAGGAGGTTCTCATGAAATGGAAGCCAGAACAGTGCTTGGGAGGACAGATTCACCAGATTTGAAATCACGGCATTGTAGACCACTCCAGTACTATCAGATGAAACCTTTCTCTTAATGTCCGGATCTTTCAAAGTACCTTGGGCAACAGTAGAAGCAGAGGAAACATGGTTTGCTCTGTCAAAGTCCAACTGCTGTGACACAGCATCCACCACTGACTGAAGAACCATGGTACCTGGGCATTTAACTTTGATGCAAACAGATGTCTCTGGGGCTTACAGAACCTTCTGCACAGTAGGGCGAACACTTCTGGGTTTGGGAACCACTCCCCTGAATGCACATTCTCTCAACTTAGCCATTTGGCATGTACATTCGAGTACCCTATCAGGTGAACTGCTGTAAGGGACATATGATGAAGCTTTACTTACCAAAGGACCTTGTCACTTCTGTGAACATGCTTGTGCCTCAATGACTGTTTATGTATGCAATGGTGATGGCATTGTATGATCTCACCTTCACTGCCTGAAAATGGAGCAAGTCTACATACACATTCCTCCTCTCTCATATATTTATCTGGAGACCCCACTCCTGAGGGCTCCAAACTCCCTGTACCAGGATCTGATCCAGGACACCCTCCCCCCAAAGGGCTGACACTAGTGGTCTAAATTAGTTATTGAGGAATCGGGAAGAGAGTTACCTTGAAAAGAAGCTCAGGGTTCTTCTGCCACATAAGAGACTGAGATGTCAAGTTTCAAGTACAAGTTTCAAGTTTTATTTATCTTTTTTTTAATCACTGCTCTCTTTTTCCTCCTTGCAGCCACAGTTCTGCTGTTCATCCAGCCACTGCTCCTACCTTCACCCCCAACCCTGAAGCCGACGTGCCCAGCTGGCATACTCAGCTACGACCATCGAGAGGGGCTCCCCCTTCAGCCCTCGCACCCAGCGAAGATCCACTACCGGCACATGCCTATTTCAGGCATCATCGGCCGGTGAAGTGAGCGGCCATCAAGCTGCCACGGACCATGCTGCTTTTCCCCTTTTTCTTCCAAAGGGAGCACGGATGTGTAATGATGTCCGCACACTACATGCAAACATCTGCCATGCTTCCTCCCCACTAAGCACCCAGCACAGCTGTAGTTCCTCCAGGCATCCCCAGGGACCGCCAGAGCTCGACGTGCACCCACCCCTTTCCCCAGGACTAGGAGAGCTGTCATTGGACGCTCAATCCTAGTCCTTCCCTTCTGACCCCCCGACCACCAGGGCTTGTTCCCGAACCCGGGTCGCCAGCGTGGAGCGAGGTGTGGTGTCCAGCACCTTAACCCTCAGTGCCACTGGGCCGGGTTAAGTTTTATTTATATTTTAACAGGATAAGGCACTAGGCAGAACCTGTTTTCAGGGTCGTCCTGTGTACATTACACATACACACAAAATGTTAACATGAAAAGTTACATACAACCATAGGAAGTAATATAACAGAGTTAATGATAATCACATACAAAAGGATACAATTCTAAAAAAAATGCAGTTTTGAAACTTTTGTAAGAAGGCACGTTACACAGTTTTGGAGGCAGGAATTCCAGTTAGTTGTTGCAATGTAATCAAAATACAAATGCCCATATCTAGTTTTCACTCTGGGGACTTTCAATCCCCTACTCTTGCTTTCTCGCAGTGAATAACCCATTGCATTTGGTGTCACTTTATCTGTGAGATATTCTGGTGCTAAACCCTTATAATGCAAGGCAATGGGGATCGATGCCTGGTAGTTCTCCGAGGCTGGAGACCACATAGCCAGCATCTTGTTCTATAGAGGCTGCAAGTGAATTCTGGTCCATAATACCAGCTCCACCTTTGCTGTCATCAGACACAAGATCGGGAGTAAACTGTGAGATGAAACCACTGACTGGATTCTCAGCTGCTGTGCCTCATGGATGTGGTTCTCCTGCCTTGTTGCAGATTGAAAACTCACTGCTTGTCCATCCAAAACACCACCCTCAGGTGCTTTCGTTTCTGTGATGGCTTCAGGGAACTTCTTTAAATGTTCATTACCCAGCCTGGCATCTCCAAGACCTCCAGAGTCCTTGCTACTACTCTCTCCACCATCTGTGTTGCTGGATCCATGATGAGAAGGTCATCTAGAGAGGGGAAGATATGATGCTCTTCCTGCCTCAGTTGCACCACCAACACAATTAAAACTTTTGAGAACACTCTTGGTGCATTCACCAGACCCCACTGGAGAGTCTGGTACTGAAAATGGCATACAGAAAATGTTGATGAAGGATCAAAATGTCATGATAGGCATCCTTCAGATCAACTGACACCAGAAGTCCTCTGTATGAACTATTCCAGTGATGGATCACAGGGATTCCATTTTGAACACTGTGTCCTTGACAACCTTGTTTAGGTGTTTCAAGCCTAGAATCGGTCAAAAAAACCTGACTTCTTGGAGACTATATAGTTAATTGAGTAAACCCCATTCCCTGCTTATCGAGAGGAACTGGAGAGATTGCTTCTGGTGGTCCAGAGTCTGGCTGACTGCATGTAACATCATACCTTGGTCAAGGGAGCTTCTTGTACTTGTCTAACCATGGCCATCTTGCTCAATAATTTGATCATAGCAACACAAATTGAGAAAGCATTCTGGAACCGATGCTTAAGCAGACAGAATTGGGTTGATGTCTAGAGGCTCTGTGTCTTGAATCTCTTTTTACTGTATTGTCCTGCAACCCTCCATTATGAGGCTGAACAGTGACTTACAATCAAAGGGGGATCAGAATCCTTTTCTTGGGGTTCCGTCCAGTAAGAAGGATACTCTTCTTCATCTGACAGATCTGGTTCCATAAGGTCAGAATTATCCCCAGACCCCCCTGATTCCTCATCTCGACCTTCTCTGTCATCAGGATTGGGGTCACCTGCAAATCTGGGTGAGTAAGGACATCCTTCTCCATTGCACCTGGATGTGCCTGTATTAGTCTCCTTCTGACCTGAGGGGCCAGTTTGGGGTTCAGGGGTATTTGGAGGGATTATCCTAGGATTATCAGCATGGAGCATGTCCTTTAAGAGAAGCAATATGGACTTGTGCAACTCAGCTTTACCAGCGGGTAGCAAAGGTTCACCCCCTCTTCAGTTTCTATGGTTCAGCTGGGCAGAACCAAGATAGACATCTTAGATTGTGTTACTCAGTATGGACAATATGACCCCAATGGGGATGGAATCATTGTCCTGCAGTAGGTCTTACATCTCTTGAAAAAAATTAGTTTGCAATAAACCATAGTGCCACTAGCACAGATTTGCCAGAAAACAGACAGAAATATAAATACTGCCCTTTTTAATTTGAATCAAACTAGTGGCATCTCCTCAGCTACCAAGTAGTCGTGGTTAGAATGTAAATCAGCACTGCCCCTTTAAATTTCAATTGACAAATCTACCTTCAAGGAGACACTGCCTTTTTAAATACTGCTCCTGTAATACTAAATCATACAGGCTGATTCTTCAGTTATGTTAGGAACAGTCCCCGCCTCTGTTCATTCCAATCTCCATGTACTGAAGGGCTAGCAGCAGCCCCCCCCCCCCACCATGCTTAATAGCTATTAATGGTGGATGCTGAAGAGACAGTGCTCAGCACTTAAAGTGGGTGCTGGAGGACCGAGAAGGAAACTTCTCCTGAAGAGAAGTAATCTGATGTCACATGCATGCTGAGCCTCGTGATGTCAGTACATCTGTGCACACCCAACTTGTATATGCATTTCCCTTCAGCGAGCACAAATAGTGCATGAAAAGTGCTACATGCCACTGGCTGGCAACTGGTCAGACAAGATGAGAAACAGCACCAGAGAAAAGAATGTGAAGAATCAGGCTGCTATCCAGATGAGCCCCAAATATAGAGGAAGCTCAACAATCAGTAAAATCTAAAACAAGCACAACAAGAAAATTCTGCCCCTACAGAAAGAAGAACTGCACATTATTCTGCCTTACTGATAGTTTTGAACAGAGGGCAAGGGGCTGAAGCAAGCCCAAAGGCTTCCCCTAGCTAGTCCCTCGCACATAGATGCAGAAAAAGAAAAAGAAAATACCAAGGGGGAGAAAAAAGGAAAAAAACAACAGTCTACCTCTCTATGAAAGAAATACAAACCAGCAGAAAGATGAAAAAAGTGAGTAATTTGATACCCTTTATTTGACCAACAAAAGATTTACAGAACACAATCTTTCAGGCTACACAGAGACCTTCATTAGTTATTGTAGTCAGGTTCTGCAGAAAACAAGCTTATTAAGATAGAGAAAGCTACTGGTAAATAAACTTTTACACATGTATAACAGTTCTTTTGATAAAGAAGTATGCAGACTCAAAAAAGAACAGTCTTTGAAATACCAGGTGGTTATAAATCAGATTAGTGATGTAGATTGCTCTCTTTCGAAATGGATTGGGACAGCAGGATACCTACAAATTATAAGATGTTTGTATTCAAAGAGCTTTGCTAAATACAGACTGTGTTTGTGTGTGTGTGTGTGTGTGTGTGTGTGCATGCGTGTGTGTGTGTGTGTGTGTGTGTGTGTGTGTCTGTGTGAAAGAGAGAGAGAGAGAGAGAGGAGGGGCATTACAGTGTAAGAGATAATGTGTATAAATACATGTACAGGAAAGGTATATGCACCTGAACCAAAAAGAAGACAATTAGTTAAAAGGAAACGTTCTCGGATTTATAACATATCTAGAATAACAAAGAGGAAGGTTCCTTACCTCAATGGGAGTTCTTCTGTTGCACAGGGATCATAATTTGCCCTTGAGCAGCTACTCACACAATTCCTTTCCACTTCCTAGTAACCCACTCTACCTCCATGCTCCATTGTTTTATGTCTGTATAGGAAGAGTGCAGGGTGTGCTCCATTGAAATCTATGGAGGGTCATTTTCTGACACTGTTTTTTGCTGTTTAAGTGGACATTAGGTGAAATTGGAACCGGGGGACAGATTTTCAAAGGCCAGAGAATGACACAGGATGTTTGCATCAAAAACTACTGATGCAAGGAGCGGGATGCATCAAACCTTGCACCAGTTATGATTTTCAAATAGTGCTTGCATCAAAAACAAGTCTGGATGCACCAGAGTGGCTTGCCCTATGCTTGCACCAAACCAAAAAAACAGTGCCATGTCGGAAGGGATGCCTACATCACTGAAATGTTGCACCATCCCCTAATTTGGGATTTTCAAAGAATGCCAGTCCTGTCTTTGTGCCTAAGATGCATGTCACTGTTAGACCAGCCAGAGCTGGTCTAAGGGACACTAGAACATATAAAAAGACCCACTGCAGGTGAACAGACCTGACTATGCTACTATTAAGGGTCAGCATTCTCCTGCAGGACTAGTTTAGAAAATTTGGGGGGCTTAGTCTCGGACATTTCATCTGCTGTTATATTTTATTTAGCTAGCGTCATTCTCGTCTTTTGCGTCATTTTTTACTCAACTTGCACCATTTTTTTTTACTCAGCTTGCACACATTTATTACTCAGTTTGCACCATTTGTTTACTCAGTTTATGTCATTTTCATTCCTTGAGTCATTTTTTTTACTCAACTTGCACCATTTTTGACTCAACTTGCACCATTTATTTTGGTGCAACTTGCATCATTCTCATCCCTTATGCCATTTTGTTGATGCAGTGCACCTCTTACGTCAGTTTGGGGGACTTTATCACAGAGAACACTTTTCTTGCAAAATATGGTGCACGATATTTGGCACACCTAGATCTGGCTCAAGCTGCTTGTTTGATGCAGCTTGCATGGATCTAAGGGTCCTTTGAAAATCCAGCCCCAGGGGTCAACTAATAAGAGACTAACAAAGTGTCACAGAGGAACTCCCTTTGAGATAAAGGAACTTCTTTTTCTTGTTTGACTGATCAAGAAAGGTTCACTTTAAAATCTGTAATGGGACATGAAACCAAGGTCTGTATTACTACTTTTAGAATCAAGAAGACAAATAAGTCGGAGCTCGTAAGCTCACCTTTCTTGTGTACTTTTGAAGTGTCCTTTGCAAACCAGGGTAGAGAGGTCAGAAATGAATTGGATCAATTGAGAGAATTGTTGTCCCACTGGTTTCTCAGTCTTTTTGTCCTTTATGTTGTGCCTGTGTGAGCTAATTCAGGTTGGAAGGATTTACCTGGCTTCCCCCACATAGCCTGCATGTGGACACTTTTTGTACTAGATTAGAGATGGGCAAAGTTGGGAAACTCTGAATTTATGGCACTGTTTCTGATTTAATTGTATGCTCCTAGCCTGTTTTTCTGTGAGAGACACTGAAGTCAAATTTTCTTCCTCCCCAACCCCCTCCCCCACATTTTATTAAATGATTGTTCCTTGTGGTGAATATTCTTTTTTTTGGACCATTTCTTCTGGTGTGAGGGTCTCAAGGTAGCTAGCTTGTGAATTTCATTGTTAGATTGCCTCAGAAAGCTGGAGAATATCTCCACACTTAGCAAAAGCCTTAATAAGGTTTCTAGTTGCAACTCTATATCTCTGCCTGCTGGATAGTTTCATCCTTGGACTTAGTTACATTCTCACTCCTGCAGGCAATTGCACATTTGCTTCAGTCTCCTCTCAGGCCTGAATTCACTGCTTTCTCCCTTTTTCCCTAGTTCTACCTTCCCTTCTTTTCCTTACCAGTGTACACTATGGGGGTGATCTCACTTCACTGCAGCTATGTAGGAGTATTTTCCCTTCTGCTAGCCCTCCAGCTCTCAGTAGATCTTCTCTGCCAACCATCTACTGACTCTGGCTACTCAAATAAAGCCAAGGACTGGAGCTATTGTTTCTCAAACCTAATTATCAGGGACAATACCTCAATCCCTGAAACCTGGCTCCTAAAGCTTATCCCATTTGCTAGTATAGCTGACTGCCTAAGCCATTCCCTTTTTTATATGCCACTGGAGGCCAAACTCCAAACCTCTCTCATTGAGACCTTGGTACCCCTATGTCATCTCTCTCTGGTGATATTGAACCTAACCCGGGCCCTCTAGATGGCATCACTCCCAAGAACCCATCTTATTGGTTCACAGAAAAGGGTCTTAGACTTGCACATATGAACATTAGAAGTCTGTTAGCTAATTTTGAGCAGCTTGAAGCCTGGATTGCTCACAACTCCCATTATGTCCTAGGTCTAACCTAGACTTGGTTAAAACCTCATATACCAGATTCATTATGTAGGATTAATGGATATAAACTTCACAGATGTGATTGTCCAAATGCTAAAAAGGGTGGTGGTGCTTTGTTTTATATATCAGACAGGACCCTGACATTAAGGTCTTCCCGGGCAACATTACCTGTCTATGTGAAACTATTCATATAGTTATTACCTTAGGTCTTACTAAGAAACTAAATGTAGTGTGCATCTATAACCCTCCTAAAAATAGACTAACAGGCCTGACTAGGGTAACTGACCATCTTTCCTCACTAAAGGGTAGACAAGAGCTTATTGTTTTGAGGGACCTCAACATGGATTGGCTAGGGAAAAACTCTAATCTCTATGCTGCTAAACTCAGCAGGTTACACCTGTATTAATTGATCACTCTCCTGACCAGACAGGCTGGTAACAGCAGTCTTCAGTTTCTTCTAGACTGGGTCATCTCCAATAGGCCTGAGAGGATCATTGCTCTTGGAGTTTTACCAGACTAAATCAGTGATCACTCCCCAGTTTACTGTGTTTGGAAAGTTAGGGCCCTTAAACCATCCCCAGAGAAATTCTTTTCAGGAATTTTTCAAAAATGGATAAAAGAGTCCTAATCTTAGAGCTAAAGAGCATGGACTGGGCACTTCTATATAATACTTGTAATATGGAACGTTCTGCTCAATACCTCCTTACCATGCTTTTGAACCTTCAAGACAAATATATCCCAGTAAAAAGGTGCCGTAACCGGGGATCTGCTATCCGCTGGTTAAATTGTTCACTCCTGTCCTCTCTCAAAAAGAGGGATAAAGCCTGGAAAAAAGCTAAGCTAACCCAGTCCCCTTCATATTGGGCAGAGCACAGAAGACTCCTAAACCTATGTAAGGTTTCCATCAGATCTGCTAAGGGCAATTACTACCGTCAGCTCCTTAGTACCTCTGTCAGTGACTCTCATGGTTTCTGGAGTCATGTTAACACCATCATGGGGAAAAACAAGTGCAATACCATCTCTGATATGGTTGTGGATGGTTGTAATTGCAATAACCTGTGCACTATTACTGAGGCTTTTAACTCCAGATTCACTGACCTCTCCTCCTATACTGTACCTCCTGGGCCTTTTCCTGTCACTCCGCAGGATAACCTTAAACCTTCCAACCTATCTTTCACCCTTCGCCTGGTCTCTGAGAGTGAAATCTTATGCTTACTTAAGTCCATCTCTCCTCCTGGATCGGCAGGGGCAGATGGACTCTTACCAAATTTTCAAAGAACCATTGCACCATCTATAATCTCTTCAGTGACTAGACTTTTCAACCTGTCTCTTCTTACAGGACATGTCCCTTCCCTCTGGAAGATTGCTCAAGTTGTGGCGGTCTACAAAAAGGAGGACCCCACTAACCTAGATAACTACCACCCTATTGCCATCCTCTCCACCCTCTCTAAAATACTGGAGAAAATTGTTGCTACCCAGGTCTCGGATTAGCTGTAATCCTTCAGACTCCTCACCCCTGACCAACATGGTTTTTGACGTGGGCACAGTACATCCTCTGCTCTCATACAATTTAAAAATGTCAGACTCGCTATGGACAAAGGCTCTCTCACTGGGGCTACTTTTGTTGATCTTAAAAAAGCGTTTGATTTAGTTGACCACCCTCTGTTCCTATCAAAGTTGTCTAGGCTTCTCTACCTCCGTCACCACCTGGTTCCAAAATTATCTTTTGAAGCTTCAACAATTTATCCAGATCAGAAATGCTAAGTCCTGTCTTGCTCCTACTTGGATCAGAGTGCCCCAGGGTTCAATTCTTGGTCCTCTGCTGTTTACAGTCTTCATAAGTGACATCCCACCACTCACTGGTGCTTGCTCAGGTCTGCTATATGCCGACGATCTTGTTCTTTACTCATCCTCCTCAAACCTCTCAGATATCAACCTGAATCTCAATTGTAACTTCAATACCTTTCAGCGCTGGCTATTGCAAAACAAGCTTGTCTTAAATAAAAATAAAACAGTGACTATGCTCTTCAGTTCAAGTTCAAAAATTCAGTCCTGCACCCAACCATTAAGTATCAGAGTGTTTGATGGCTCTCCCCTTAACACAGTTACCTCTTTTAAATACCTAGGAGTAACCCTTGGTCCAACCTTGGATTTTGACCTGCACCTAGCCTCAGTCATTAAATCCATCAATATTCAACTTGGGCTGGCATATAAGGTGAGACATAGCCTAATATCCATGACAAGGATGGCCATAGCACAAGGGATCCTGAGAATCAAATTGTTGTATGGGTTAATAGCCTTTCTGGCAACTACCGGAGGGCTCCTCTGAAAGTGGAATGTCTGCCACCACAGCATTTGCCATTTTGCTCTGTCTATACCTAAACGTACTCACCGATGCACACTATACTCCAGTCTGGGATGTTTTACCCCCTCAGCTTTCCGTCAGTTTACTTCCTACTGTTTTATAAAGAATATAATCTTCTCCCAGATACTTAACAAACTGGCTCTGCTGCTCACACCTGTGACCTCTGCCTACCCATTGAGATCAGCTGACAAATCCCTTCTTGTCCAACCGAGATATAAAACCAAATTGGGGGAGAATGCTTTCTCTAGCTGGGCCCCTAAACTATGGAACTCCCTTCCACTGAGTCTAAGAATTTCCCCTTCTCCACACTGCTTCAAACAGGAGCTTTGTATGGCTCTTCTAAGCTCTGAACCCTTCTCCTGTTCTCTAGTCACCCACTCCTGTACTGGTTCCTCCTAGTTGCCTACCGGCTCCAACCTCTACTACTCTCAAAACCTGTCTTGAAATCTTGCTATTTCCTCTCTTCTACAGTAGCACTTACTCACTAGTTGTATGACTTACAACTGTTAGTTATTTGCACTTAAATTCCTGTTTTGTTACTACATATAGATTCCTGCAAATGTTCTGTCATTGCTGAAAATTTTGTAAAAGTGTACTATGTCTGACTTCTACTTGTTCCTATGATGTTTTCTTGTATCTACTATTGTCTACATACCCTTTGTTGTAATCTCCCATGTCGTATCTGAAAATAGGCAGCTATGCTGTCTAGTGTACCTGGTTAACAAAAACTAAATAAATAAATGAATTAATTTGTGGATGAGAAATGTGAAGTCCCACCCTCAAAGTGAAGAATTTTGCCCACAAAGTGCAGAATTTTGCCCACAAACAGTAGAATTTCACCACTTGCAGGCAAAATTCTGCCATTCAGGGGTGAAATTCTGCACTTCATGGTGAAATTCTGCAAAAAAAGGGCAAAGTCACATGGGAGAATTTTGAGCCTAGAAGCAAAAATTCATGGATTGCTCCTTGGAGGAGTTTGTTGACTTCTCCAACAAATTTAAACTTCACAACATTTCTACACCGGATGTAATAGACTACATTCTGGGATCCATATATATATATAACTCTATTGAATTGCTTGTTTTCTGTGGTATTAAAGTCTGATGTGGAAATGTGTTTACATGTCTCACATTTAGGAATATTGCAGGGTTTAGTGCCTGTTAGTGTTCTGTTGTTTTGGTCAGGTATAAGTTTACTCTTAACAATCAGGCTGGATAAATTAGGTCATTGTTTGAAAGACAGGCAAGGTGGTTCCTGGAAAATACATTCCAAAGTCTCATCCTCACTGAATATTGATTATAGATCCTTAATAATTTTCCATTGAGGCTCCAGATCAGGATTGTATTTAACAACCAGGGGTGTCCGGTTTCTTGTGCATGTATTTATATACATTGGCCCAGATATTCAAAAGGGTTGCACCATAAGCAATAGGGTTGCTCCAGCACAAGTCCAAAAATGTGCCATTCTGTGATATTCAGCAGGAGGCAAATGCACCCCCCAAATCACGCTGAGCAATAGTGCAATGATAATGAATGTATGCACAACTGAAGGGGGAGGAACGCTACAGGGAAGGCAAATGAGGCTGAACCATAGCAAGTCAAACTGGGCAGGATGGACACACAGGGCAGGCCAGGGAAAGGGCACCCTGAACAGAGAGGCACAGAGAAGGTGTGGGGAGCCACAGTCAGTGCAGAAGGGGGAAGTGCCACACAGCACAGAGGCCACCACATTTAGGTGTTCCCAGTGCAGGGGAAGTAGCAGCCAGGACAGTGGGGGGAACACAGAAACAGCTGCCGGGGGTGAACACAAGCCAGGGACATGGCCAGTGCCACAATCCAGATGGAGGCAGTAATGAGGGGGGTGAGAAGGTGGGAAGCAGGGGGGAACAGCTGTGGAAGGGCCCATCAGTGGTATGCCCCCAACAGGCAGTACCGAGCCCGCACCAGCTTCGAGCTGTACATCGATACTCAGATCATGGGCCAGTACCACCTGAATCAGGCAATTCTGAGGCAGCTCTGTGTGCTGTGCAGTGATGTGATGCAGGCACCCACACGACAGAGCCATGCTCTGTCAGTGGAGACTAAAGTGACAGCTTGCATGTGCTAGCTCTCCATGGGTACCTTCCAGAGACCAACAGGGGACACCACAGGCATAACCCAGTCAGCCGCGTCAAGCCACCTCACCCAATTCCTCAGCGCACTGCTGCCACATGCTATGGAGTACATCCATTTCCCCAGCACACCGTCGGAGCACACAGCAAACATACAGGACTTCCACAGGGTAGCACGTATGCCTGGCATGCTAGGGGCAATAGACTGCACCCATGTGGCCATCCGCACACCATCTGGCCCCGAGGGGGCCGCATATATTAATCGGAAGAGCTATGTTAGCATCAACTGCCAGGTGGTGTGGGATGCCAGGGGGCACATAATCAATATCTGTACCACGCACCCTGGGGGAGCACACGATGTCTTCATCTAGCACCAGTCAGCACTGTGCCACAGATTCGAGAGTGGGGACATCCCCACTGGCCACTTAGTGGATGAGTATGCAAACCACACAGACAAACATAGGGCTTGGGAGGGGCATGGCCAGAGGTGACATGGGTAGTGGCCTACTTGGCCTGGGGCAGGGTGATGCTGATCACCAAACTAACCTCCACCCTCTCACACACAGGTGACAGTGGATACCCACCTGTCCCTGGCTGTTCCACATACACGGGTGCCCGTGACACCATCGCAGCAACTACAATGAGGCACATGCCACCACATGTAATGTCATCAAGCTGCAGGTTCGTGCATGCTGAAGACATGTTTCTGTTGCCTGACACCAAGGTGCCCCATAGTACAGCCCCTCAAAGGCCTGTGGGCTATTCCTGGCCTGTTGCATCCTGCACAACATGGCCAACAAATGTGGGATAGCCGTACAGGTTGAAGAGGGGGACAGCAATGGGGATGATGAGGATGCCAGTGACAATGGTGATGGGCAGCCCCCCTCTTGGGCAACGGGACCTCCGACTGCTCCGGCTGGCACAGCTGCACCAGAACACCATCACGGAGGGGCACTTCAGCCAACCCAGGTAAGTCATGGGGCCATGTGCAACCACCAGTGGCAAAGGCACAACCCACAAACATGCATGGACACACACCAGGGGTGCATGCCATCAAGGGAAGTGGTCGGGCATGGAACCGCACACACCACCAAGGATGGGTGAGGTCTAACATGGCACATGGTCAGACACACACACACACACACACACACACACACACACACAACTCACCAGACATGCAAAAGGTAGGAGAACACGACCCAGAATGCCACCCCTAGCCACACACATGTCCACAGACCACCACGCCCACTGCCTGTCATTGTGCGTGTGTCAGATGCTGGGCACCATTGCACAGTGGCATACAGCGCAATGCAGGCATCATCATGCAAACACAACTGCGGACAGCAGCCGGAAGGGTGTGCAGATGGACTGTGTGTGTGCGTGCAGGGCCGGGTACCCACCCGTGGATTGCCTGCTGAATGACACAATGCACACAGGGCAGCATCAGACAGTAGCCACGCTGGGAGACAGGTCAGTCACGTGCCACAGTGCCATGGCCACCACGGATGCATGGGTGGCCCCGCCGAGACCCGCCAGCAGTAACAGGCTGACCACTGGCCTCATGGGGTGGCACCAACAGTTCCCCAGGGGTTCCACTGTGTAAATACAACCGTGCTCACGCAGGGGTCTGCAGCACACCAAACATGCCTGTGCCAGGCGTGCTCGGGATGCCCACAGCTGAACCCGGTGTCAACAAGGATGGTGTCATATGATGCCGGGAATGGGGGGTGGACAGTGCACTGCATGGTGTTTGCGACGCATGGGCAAATAACTGTGTGCCCATTGTCAATGACAGCAGTGAATGCCTGTGTCTGTCTGTCAATGGCAGCGGTCACATCCTTCTGCAGTCAGTCCATCCCTGCCAGGAGCAGAGCGTATACTGCTGTGATGCTCCTCTGCCTGGTGCAGAGCTGCACTCAGTGCATCCACCACCGTCACAAGTCGCATCTGCTGATTGACTGATGCTTGCAGTATGTGGGTGTGCTCATCCAAGAGGACATCTGCCTGATCGGCATGCTGTCCCTCAGGGTGTTCGTGGCCCTGATGCTCATCACCTCTTGAGGGTGGGCACTGCACACCAGAGCCAGGCCTGGGCATGTCCACAGGTGGTGCACTGATGCCACCTCCTGACACTGTACCCCCATGGCCATTAGCCGACTGCTGATGCTGCCCCTCCAGCTGCCACTCCCCAGGGCCCAATGGTGCCGCAGCAGTGGCCGCAACAGCCTCACTGTCCTGTACACACACCAGTGCTGCCCCATCGGTGCTGACAGGAACAGGCTGGGACTGTAATGACATGCAGGCCTCCATGGCAGCACCACCCACAGCCATGGCAGCGATGTAACCTGCTGTGTGGCCATCCTGTGGCACACATGTGTCACTGCCCATGATGTTAGCACCACCATCATCGGTGATGGATCCGGCACCAGCCTGAGTCTCAGCATTCTGGCATCCATGGACGCTGGCACTCTGGGACATGGGCAGGGCCTCCTCCACACCTGTTCCACCAACATCAGTCTGGACGTCCAGGCGAGCCCACTGTCGCCCTGACCCACATATTCCTGTGGAGGTGGATGGGCCCTCCTCCATCTCCATTTGACTGACTTCAGTGGAGAAGCCCACCACCGCTGACCCATGCAGATGCTCAGGAGCTGTAAGGGAAAACAAAGTCACATTACTGCATGTGACCTACCCAGTCCCCCCCAATAGACAGACCATGACCTACAATGCAGTGATGGGCTCCCACCCATCTGGAATCCACCACCCAGAACATCCTCAATGGCACAACGCTGCATGCTGCCAGCAACCAGCTTCTCCTGTGGGGTCAGGCATAGCACCTCCGGCTGTCCCCCACCTGTCGGAGACCATGCTGCCCTGATGGCAGCCACCTTCTCCTTAATCCTCCACCTGTCTGTGCCCATCTTCTTCTTGCACTCCTGCACAGAGCGCTGGTGGCTGCCATGCAGGTTTACAGCACGCATCACCTCCTCCCATGCAGCAGCACGGGCCTGTGGTGTTCCCTAGTGTCTGCTGAGAAGCGGCTCCTGGTCTAGGTAGGCCTCGAACAGGGCATCTGTCTCGGCCTTAGTGAAATTCGGCCTCCTCTTCCTCCCATGACTCTGTTCCTCTTCCTCCACCACACACTCGGTCATGATTCAGCCTGTGAGAATGACAGGTGTTACCTGTGACTGTGCAGTCCCATGCATGTCCCAAAATCCACAGTCCACACTCCCAAACAGCATGCAACACACCATAATAGACTACAGTAACTGACTATGGCCAGTGCAGCCCAATGTTGCACTTTTATAGCGCAAGCCATGCAAATGCAGTGAGGCGCATCTTTAAGTGGATGCAAATGCAGTGACTGCACCATTAAATGGCGGATTAGCTGATTTGCATATGCCGGCTGAATAGCGCACTGTTGTGTTTTGTACAATTGTGTTGAACGTGCTGAGCCAAGGGCGCAGTTCTGTGACATGCGCAGTACACACCTAACTGTGCATGCCCGGGTTGATGATGCAGGTGCCTGCTGCACTGCTGATGTGCTGTGCATGGGGGCAATGGAGGGCATGGCCACCATTGTGCCAGTGGGCGCTACGGTGCTGATTCACCTATATGGATTGCTTTCAATGGCACTGTGGGGCGTGGTAGCACTGGGGCAACAGCATGGTATGCCTTCAGGAGGTGGTACACAGGCACCCAATTGTGCTACATGCATTGGGCTCCAATCGCCTGTGGCTGTCCATGCCAGAGACCCTTGACCCTGTGCCCTACCTTGCCCCCCTAGGTGCCATGCATCAGGCATGGGAAAATACTATCGCCTGCTGGTGAGACAGCATGATTGGGAATGGCAGCGCTGTACCACGCAGTATCTGCACGTGGTAGGACCACATTGCAGAGCACCATTTTGACTGAACTGAGCAGCAGAGATGGCGCTGAGGCGTGCTGTGCAGTGGAGCCAGGTCGAGCTGGCAAACCTTGTGGCCATAGTGGAGCCACATGTTGGGCCCTTGTTTGGGGAGGCACCCCTGGACAGGGCCAGAAGTCAGGTGTGGCAGGAGGTGGCTGACACTCTGGAGGAGGCCACCGGTATGGGGACCTAAGGTCCAGTGACCTGGACCTGCTTGCCTGCCTGTGGGCACATGCCAGGAGGGGCACAGTGCCTTGGCCAGGTAGGTGCAACATCCATACACTTTTATTGTTCATATGGGTATCACGGTTGCATGTGTCTGGCACATGGGGGGGCCATCCAGTGTTGGCCGTGGTGGTGGTATTGGGGTGTGGGGTGGATGGGTCTGGCTGTGTGGGATTGCACACACATGGGGGTGGGGGAAAATTGCTACAGGATTGTACTGATGTTTCTTTCTCCATGTTTTGCACCTTAGGGCCCGCAGAATGCCAGCAGGTCAGAGACGGGAGGCACCGCCTGGAGGAGCAGGAGGCCAGGAGGGGTAATGGTGGTCAGCGGCGCATGGACCACCCTGATGATGGTGAGTGCCTTACATCCATGATTACTATTGCATGCTGTATAACTGGGCGGGCACCGGGGCATGGCCACCATCCATTGACACCCCTGCCATGCACGCAACGTGTTACAGTCAGCACCGCCCAGTGGCACTGCATGTCTGGGAGTGCGTCAATGGGTCCATGTGTGCACCGAAGCATGGCTGTGTAATGCCTTCACACCGCGCAGCCAAGTCACTGTACTGCTATGGTGGTGCTGTGTGACATGGATGGTGGTGTGCAGTGGCCCACATGGCTGTGGCTGCCTGGGTAGGCAGGTCTCATGGACACAGTCACTGTGGGTGGTCGCACACCATCACAGGGGCATGGCACATGGCTGTATGCCATGCACAATGGGTGGGCTGCAGGGGGCTGGACAGTCACACTTATTGACTCTGCTCCCTCATCCTAGGTGGACGGTGACTCCAGGTGCTGGAGAGGAGTGTGAGGGAGCTGCTCCAGGTGGTAAGAGCAACACTGGAGCTGTTAGAGTGCATTCACTGCCACGGGGTAAGGAGGAGGAGGAGCAGCAGACATAGGTGCCACGTGGAGGAGGACCAGGGCACACACTGAGGACTCCATGCCCCTACTACCACCTTCCCCCCTTTGACCCACCCTCACACCCCTTCCTCCCTCTCCCATATGTTCACCCCTGCCCCTTACCGCCCCACCTGTTATGTGTCCCTTCCCCCCCATACATACTTGTAAATAGTTTTGTTATGCTTTTAAATATAAGCATTTTGTTATAACAACTGTGGTGGTCTCTGATTTGCAGTGGGCTACAGGTGCTCAGCTGCAGTGGTGTGCATGGTGTCAGGGGTGGTTCACGCATGGGTGTTTGTGTGTGTGTGTGTGTGTGTATGTGCAGAGGTGAACTGCCTATGGTATGGGCAGGAGGATCAGTCACTGTCTGTGGTTTGTGTGTTGTACTCTGTGCACTGGATGCCTGTGTGCAGTGGTCCATGGGGCCTGCACTGTGTGCATGGCACCCCTGTTGGACCGTCCATGGCCTGTGCAGCTGACACCCTTGCATGTCTGTGATATGCACGGTCTGCTGGCGTGTCAGTGGTGGCTGTCCATGCTGGATAATAACTGTACCCGGCACAACGCCAGGTTGTCTTCCATCACCAGTATGGTGCACTTCTGCCTCCAGTGGCACTGTGGCCTCTGCTGTTGTTGTCCACCATCCATGCTGTCGCTTGTGTCTGTTGCAGGGGATGTGCTTAAGTGTCTGTCACCTGTGCTCCGGCGGCATGCTGGTGGCATACAGCTTCATGGTGCCTGCGCAGGGTGGCTGGCACACCTGTGCAATGTAGGGGTGCTGGCTGTGTATACACATCAGCCGTGGCCATACACCAGTGGCTTGGTTGACCCGTTACTGTGTCCCTGTGTTGGTGTACCCTTGGGTATGGGTAGATGTTTGTCCATGGGCTGTGTTGCATCCTGTGTGGTGCATGCCTCCATGCTACACTGTGTGTGTCTGTGCTGGCTGTTGTGGCCAGTGCTGGGATGGGATGTGTCCTTGGGAGGGTGTGCAGGGTGCTGTACCACTGGAGGTGGGGTCCAGGGCATGCTCTGTCACATGTGGGGTACCTCATGTGCTGACACATGGTCAGTCTCTCAGCTGTACCTCAGGGGGGACATGTAAGGAGGCACTGTGTATGCATCTGTTGCATCACTGTCTGCTGCCACCCGCTGCAGGGTGCCTATGGTGGGGGCTGCCTTGCATGGCTCCATGGTGCACAGGGTTGCATTGTCACAGTGGGGGTGGTGGCATGCATGGGGTATCCCGCACTGTTGGGTGCTACTCCTGGGCAGGGTGTATGGGGATCATGGTGCAGGGTGTGCTCTGCATTTGTGGGATGGTGTGGTACGGGGTGGTCGGCCATCCTTGTGTGCCGGTCACAGCTTGCCAGGGGGTGTGATGGGGCACCTGGGCCCGGCTGTGGGTTAGTTGCTGTATCCATGGGCTGGTGGTTATTCCAGCTCTCCCCAGCTGTGCAGTGCATGGGGGTGTGGGGGACGATGTCTGTTCTGCTGTGTGTTCCTCTGCCCATCTGTGGCATGGGTGGTGGGCCCCTGCATCCCTGGTTGTGCTGTTGCATTGCTGCCCTGCTGCTGGGGGCATCCCTGGTTGCGCTATGGTGCATCTGGACTGCTCAGCTGAACATCCCTTGTTGCACTATGGCGCATCAGATATGCTCAGCTTGCCCTCCCCACTTGCGCTATGGTGCAGGTGGTGCGATATTCATTCGTCGGTCGTAGGCGCATCTTGGCCTGCGTAGTTTTTGAATATCGCACTTCTTGCACATGGGCACAGTGGACTTGCGCTTGCTCCTGCTGTTGAGCACTTTTTGGGCACAGTTTGAATATCTGGGCCCCTATCTCTTATACTGTACTGTATCTCAGACACACACACACACACACTCTGTATTTAGTGATGCTCTTTGAATATAAACATCTTATAACTGATAGGCCTCCTGCTGTCACATTCCATTTCAGGAGAGGAGTCTACATAACTAAATCACCAAATTTGCAAAGACTTTTTTTTGTCTCTGTATACTTCCTTATCAAAGGAACTGTGACACCCATGTGAAAAAGTTAATTTACCAGTAGATTTCTCAAGCCTAAGAATCTTGTTTCTGCAGAACCTGGCTGTGATGCCTGATGAAGGGCTCTGCATAGCCTGAAAGCTTGTTTTTTTTTTTTAAATCTATGGTGGGTCCAATGAAAGGTATCAAATGACCCACTTTGTTTATATTTTTCTACAAGCACCAATGCAGCTACAAACAGTTCTCTACAAACAAGCAGAGGGAGGGAACAAAAAACAAGCAATGTACTGAAAATGCTGGGGAGGGAGCAATGACTGGCTCTCCTACTAATGGCAAGGAAAATTATTTTCCTGTGGCAAGAGGCTACAGCTTTGTAGACAGACCTAAAAATAAAAGATGTCACAAATGTCAAGTGGTCCCCACTCAGGCATGGTAGGCACTGGAATGGAAGTTAGTTTGCAGGTTTGTCAGTTTGAAAGCTGCTGCTTAACAGGCATGATTTCTAAATTTAAAGGTACACCCAGAGACCAGGAAGTCCCAACTTACCTAGGAGTTCTGCTAACCCAGAGAAAAACAACATATGTTATGGAAAACAAAGAAAAAACTAATCTTCCAGATAATGCAGCTCTATGCATGCTACTGTTTCAGTGGCATAGCTGAAATGGAGTGCCTGCCCTACATGGACAGGGTTTGGGCTACCTGTAAGAGCTCCTGATTCTTTACTGCCCTGCCCTCCCACTCCGCTTAGCTGATGAGGGGTTGTTAGAGATTCCCAGGGTACAGTTGAAAACATCTGGCTCACGCACTTTTATGTTTGCAGCTCCGACTCTGTGAAATTCTGTGCCTCATCAGAGCCGAGAGTGCCAGATCATGGTGAGCTTTAAAATAGCTTTAAAGACCTTTTTGTTCTGCCAGACATTTAGTGATTAATCATGATATATGCTCCTAATTGTTTCAATATTTTTTATTACTTGATTTTAACTGTATTTGATGTTTATGTTCTTTGATTTTTTTAACTGTTTTATGATTGTACAGTGCTTTTATTTTAGAGATTGCACTTCATAAAAAAAGTATTATTATTATCTGGAATGTTTTAGTTCTCATGGTTCTACGCTGAGGTCACAGCTTTGAGCTGTACCACTACCCCAGTGGGGGAGTACAATACCCATATGTATTTAGTACTCTTTGATAACATGGAGTGATACAGAACATTGTAGTTTAAGAGGGACATTAAAACAGTTACTTATGGTAGATTGTGGGGTCAGGTAAATATTCTGAGGTTTTAGCACCTCGCCCAGACAATAAGGGAAGGATGAATCCACAATTTTATATATAGTTTTCCTAATGAATAAATGTTTGCCTGGCTTCAACAGACAGTCAGTTCAGAGCAGAAGAATATGAACAATGATGTGTCCTCTTAATAGCATTTTGAAAATATCTCCTAATTCTGTTGTAAAGGAGATTTAACCATGATAAATCTGTAAGAGGCAAGGTAGACAGTAGGGCAGTGGAAGCACCTCCAGAGGTGTTGGTAAAGAACAGGTTCTTCTCATTGGACTGAGGGGAATATGTGGAACTTGGAGGGTTGGGTAAAGATGGTGAGCTGGGAAGGGAAGGAGGTTGTAGGGGGAAGGACTTCAAGGTTGTTAAGAACAGGGGATGAGTGGGAAAAAGTTCAGGCAAGAGGAAGAGGCCAGGTGAAGTGGGTAAGGAAGTGGTGGGGAAGGATGACTAAGATAACAGACAGGGAGACAAGCTAAAGGAAAAGGTAGGGGGAGTGCAAGGGGGAACTGAGGGCCAGATGCAGGGAGCTGGGACAGGGGTAGCTGGTGCAAAGGGTTGAGGGGGAGTACATGATGGAGGGGAAGGAGGGGACAGGCAGGAGTGGGCAGTGGTATGGGTGGAGGGAGGCTGGACTCAAGAAGTGGAGAGGGTGGTGGTTTTTTGGGATTTGATTGTGAAGGGGTGAGATGGGGATGGAAGATGCTCAGCACAAACTGTTGGAGGGTAGAATGTATGCTAGGGATGAAGACAGGGAAAGTAGAATTTTTGATAGCCCAGCCCGTGGGGCAGGAGGGAGGGAAACCTCATATAATAGTGCTCCTGGGTATGAACGGCCTTGCAGAACATGAGGTGGGAGTGGTACAAGAGGCAGGGTGTTAGACAGGGGTGCATCCTTGATCCCCTTATATTTTGTTTATATATAGACAAATTTCTGGTATTGCTAGAGAAGTCATTTACTGACTCCCCTAAAATTTTATCAAAAGAATGCCCTGTCTTGGCTTTCACAGATGATCTAATCTTAATCTACTATCTCAATTGGGTCTATCTAAAAAGCTAAAAATTCTGAATGATGATGCTACTGAATACAAATTGAAAATCAATAATGCTAAGAGCCAAATCATGATTTTCGGATCTGGACGTTGTACAAAAAGTTGGAAAATCAGTAAAAAAAAAAGTACTACCGTTAAGAATTATAACTATCTTGGCTTGAATTTTGCTGTAAATGGCCTATGGACTAAGCATGTCAGTCAACTACAGACTAAATTGAAACAAACAGCTAGCTCCTTATGCTTGTTTAACAAAAAATATGGTGGAAAATCAATCAGACCTATATTACAAGCAGCTAAATCGAAGTATTACTCCCAACTTTTATATAACATAGAAGTATGAAACACTAGTAGTTTTAATTGTCTTGAAGTTCCTCTTATGAAATTACTGAGAACAACTTTGGGTTTGATTCCTACTATCCCAGCTGCTTTAATTAGAGCTGAATTGGGCATAACACCCTTAGCAACTCTTATTCAGGCCAGAAAGGTAAATTACTGGATAAAAATAACTTGCATGAATCAAAACTGAATACCATCTATGTGCCTTAGTGAGAAATATTCTTGACTTAATCAAAATCTTCTTCAGTCAGGATGGCTGAAAAATATATTAACTGTTTTAAAAGCTAACAACTTGTTGTTTTTAGAAAAGTATGTATCAAAAGAATTTTCTATTAGTCTTAAATATCAGAAGTTTGTTACTTCCAAAATTTCAGATAACTATAAACTGAAAGATCCTGAGAACAACCAAAAACTCCATATCTCAAATTGGTTGATAAAGGTTAATGCAAATCATTCCTACAGACACTATTTAGATGTCCTAACTGATTTTAATCAAAGGAGATTTTATACTCTTTATTATATGGAGTTGTTCCCGAGTAATGTCACTAAAGCCAGATATGCCAAGGTTAATGATAAATGTACAAGACTTTGTGGTTGCAATGGTTACGATACTGAAGATCTGAAACATGTTGTCCTATATTGTAGCTGGTGTGATGGCATTAGATTTAAATGGCTTACTCCACTTCTACAAACTATCCAGACAAATGATGCGCAATTGATCTTACAGATATTATTCACCAGCAGTGATGAACCTGTTATTAAAACCACTGCACTTTACTTAGATAAAATTTATAAAGTTTGTTTAAAGAAAGGGTTCTCAATACCCTTAGGGCCACCTTACATTTTCATTGATACATTGATACTGCATCAGAAATGGAAGGGTGTATGAATTTAATTGCACAGACTATAATTGTAACACTTTGACCCTGGAATTACTGTATGCCCTGTTTTATATCTTTTTATTTTCTTGTACAGTACAAGTCACATTAAACTGTTCCTTCAATGAGTTGGTGTAGCATTTCTGAATGAGTTGCATAAGTATTGCTGGGTTCAGCACAAAGCCCTGCACAAATTGATTCTTAAAAGTTAAAACTCAGTTTTGCATTGCAATATGACTGGACTACAGATGTATGCCAAATGAGTTGCAAAATCATTTTCAAACATTACTTTTGAGCTGGTTTAGCATTAAAAAATAATGCAATACAAGTTGCCAATGCATTGCCAACTGCAAAAAACAATGCTAAACCAACTCTTTGGTGGAACAGTTTAATGTGACTTGTACTGTACTGTGAGTCTGAATTTTGTACTGAAGTTTTGTTAAAGGTCTATGACAGAACAATAAACGTACTAATTAACTAACTAACTAACACATAGAAACATGGGGCTTGATTTTCAAAGGGGCTGGAAGACTGACACAAGCTGCAGCAAATGGCAGCTTGCATCGGTTCCCGGTGCGCCAGGGACCCTGCACCAGATTTTGGTACAGGAGGGATCCTGCCATCAAACTCCCTGCAGATGTCACAACCATTTCCATGCTTCAAAGGAATGGTGCATGGAAAGGGTTTGTTGGAGGTTGCCACAAGTGGGCAGTGACTATCTACTAGACAGCATATTTGCAACATGACAGATGTACAGTTAGAATCTCTTCGCAGCAGACATAGATCACTATACCTTAGTGGGGCAGTGCATTGCAAAAGCCATGCCGTGAATGTTACTAAGAACAAAATAACAAAGTGAACTTTTGTGTGTCATTTCCCTGGAATTTGATGGACATTCTTGCTGCAGACCTTCTACTCTAGCACTCCAGTCACCTGTAGCATGTGTCCTACTGGTGCCAAGCACCAGCTCTGGCACTAAGCCACCCATGCAATGTGAACTGTCCATCAAGGACTACCATATTGGACCCCTGTCCCAGCTGAACACTGTATGCTCACTCCAGCTTTACTACCAGAGGGCATTTACCTGCAGCATGTGATGTCTTGCCAGGGAGAAGGTGTTCACCAACCAGTAATGGTGAGAATGTCAGGCATGGTTGTAAGCCAAGCAGTGGCCAACAGTCCCATAACAGTGTGCCATCCTAGTGGAAAATACAGCTGGGTGTGTACCAGCAACAGGTAGGGTATGGTGGACATTCCAGGTACCTGCACGCACATCCCCTCACTGCCCCTGAGAACATTGTCAAGTGTTGGGGTCTGGGACAGGTACCAGACATGGACATGTATGGGATGTAGGGTGGACACAGCTATCATCTCACATCTCAGCTGCCATAAACTGCTTTGGCTGCTACTGTGTGCTGCCCTGGGTGGGATACTACTATGGGTCCCGGAACAACTGTGGCCACTTCAGCCAGTTGGGTGAGACTTTCGTGGGTGCCACTGTCAGTGCACAGCCTGTTAAACCTGCTGTTTGTGATCTAACAATGGGCAGTGTTTGCAGCTAGTGTGGGGGGGGATTGAAAATCCCACAGTCTGTATATGGCAGCTGTACCCTGGCACAACACCCCTCAGTGCCATAGTGCAGCCTGTATCATGCTGCAAGCCAGGTGCAAGGCTGTCTGCTGCAATAGGTCCCAATGGTGCCACAAGCACCATTTGAAAATCAGAAATGACACAAGATGCAGCACAGTGAGCCCCTTGGATCATAGCTCTTTGACACAAGCATCTTGCATCATTCCCAATGCTTTAAAATTGAGCCCGTAGTCTTTCATGTGCTCAGGAGGACTGACAAGATCAAACAGAAACAGACAGAGATCTTATATCTGATGTCCTCCAGCAGGATGCGGCAACACACCTTAAGGCTCAGATGTGGCAAATTCAAGGGTAATGTTAGGAGGCAATTTTCCACCAGAGGATGGTGAACCTATGAAACAGCCTACCAAATGAAACAGTAGACATAAATATAGTACAGGCCTTCAAGACAAACATGGACAAATCTCTGCTTACAAAGGGAATCACAGGGTATCCACGGAAGTAGATTAGCTATGGAACCCTTTAAATTAGCATATCTTTGCACAACATACTTATTCATCCCTACTTATGAAGAAGTGTTGTCTGACATGATGGACCTAGAGTGCTTCTTGACGTTAAATTACTATGTTACAGGTCTGCATATGAGCCCAGTTGCAAAAGGTCATGCTACTGTGCTGGTGATCTGGGTTCTGGAGTAGACTCAGGTACAAGGTTGGGCAGCTGCACTGGGGAAACAGCACTGCCACTGAGAGGACTTCCCATCTAAGGGAGGAAGAAGGTGTCAGTACAAGACCGCCAGTGCCTCCTGTCTTGGGCCAGGGTGCTTAACCCCTTCTCTGGGATTACTCTGAATAATATGCAATAGCAAAACCCTGGGCACTGATGTCATCTATTGGGTGGAGGCAGACAAAATGGAAAAATCCCAGCTTCCAGCTACATGACAGTTGATGTTTCAATTAATCACCACACCATGGAACATACAGCCAGCCAGAAAAAAACAAATCTTGTGATTTTTTTTTGAGGGGGGGTAGGGGTAGAATGGCCCTATCCTGGACTCCAGCCATAGGGGACAATTCATAGGAAATCCAGCAACATAAAAGTGGAAGGCTAGTGTGTTAGTGGGTTAATGGAGCTGGGTGGTCGCCATAACTACAGGGTAAAAAAGTGAAATGTGTGGAGGGGGGATAAATTGTTAAATAAGAATAGTAAAAGTACCAATGGTACTAAAGGTGCCATAGAAGGCCTGTACAAAATAAGCATGTTACCGGAAAGAAGGCTGGCAGGCTTCCCCTGGCAGTGAAAAAGGAAGTGACATGAGGGATGGAGTCTGAGACACAGCATCTATGAACCGTGAGAAAGAAAAAAAAAATATTCTGCTCTGGGGATCAAAACCAGGCCCCTTACATTGTATTGCTTGGTAGCCTGTCGCTCTAACACTGTATGAAGCATTCCAAGACAGGAGTTGCAGGCTATGGCAAAGGATATTCAGCACTTATTCAGTGCTGAGTGCAGCCCCACCCACCCCCCTACTTGCAGTAAGTTTTCATAATGAATAGTCTGTATGTTTCAAGTATTGTTTCCTAAGTTTCATTTCCACCTCAAAGTCTCATCTTGAACCTTTCAAATTATCAGCAGTATAGAATGTCAAACATTGCTGAATGTCTATCAATACAGTAACATCAGCAATGGCATCTAACAGTAGCTCTCGTACTACATAAATTGTAATAAGAAAGGAAAAATATGTTCCACTCTGGGGATCAAACTCAGGCCAACCTGCCCTCTACTGCTTGGTAGGCTCTGGTTGTACTGCTGTGCTAAGCATCCTTTACAGGAGATACTTGTCATGGCAAAGGACATAGAGCAGTGAGTTCAGACACAGCTGCAGTGCATTTTCATAATTAACTGTCTATTTGAGGCAGTGTCAAAATCTGAGCTAAAAAAAACAAAATTAAGTTATCAACAATATAGAACTCCAAATCTTGCTGAAAGTATAGCACTATCATCATCAATGACATCTAACAATTTATTTCATACTACATTAATTGTAAAAAGAAAGATAAAATTGTTCCACAATGGGAATAGAACACCCATTGTGAAAGTCTGCAACCCTATGCTCAGACCTAAAAGCCCTATCTCCGACATCATCAGTGACATAATGCAGCCAAATCACTCACACTGAATGTACCTTTCAGTGTGACTAAACGCAGAAAAGAGTATGCATGTCCACAATAGGCATGTACAGCTATGCTGCTGACACCTAAAATATGATTGCATTACAGTGGTTGTACAGTATATTACACAGTGATCGCTTAGCAGTGGCATGGAAAGGCAAAACCTAAAACAGTGAAGACATACTTTTTGCTGTTAGCAAGACAAATATTTTTAATTAAACATGCATTTTGTTACAGTAATTTGACCTGGGCTGAATTCTGCAGCACACTGCATGTTAAGCTTTGCCCTTGGCCTAACATAGCTATGCACCAGAGGTGTCTGAGGGCCACAGTACAGTACAGTTTACATTAAATGGTCATGCCAATTGCAATGGTTACTTACATTATCTTGTGTTGTTTTGCTATGCTAAGCCAGCTCAAGAATGACTTTTATGAAATGTTTTTGCAACTACTCTATAACACAGCTGAATCTGCTTATATACAAAAAGCACTGAGTTGCAATTTTTACGCAATCGTCTTTGAAAGGTTTTATGCTGGATCCTGCAGTACTCACTCAACTCATTGAGAAATGCAAAAATTACTCATTGGCATGACTGTTTTATGCAACCTGTACTATAGTTTCAACTGAAGTAGCTTTGAGTTCTGCTTTCTATTTCATATATATGCACAGCACCCCCATAAATAGGTACCAAAGGATAAATCAGTATGATGATAAAATCTTAATGTAAATGTATATGAACTCACTGACCTTTCCTCCTTAACATTACTGTAGCTTGAGGATCGCAAATTATATAGGTAAAATCAATGTACAGTAGTGTACATAACCCAACTCCTACATTCATTTTAATCAGTTGTCATTTATTTTTTTAAGTTTTTGTCACATATATTCACTGGATACAAGTCTATAATTTACAAAACAGTTCCACTGGCAGCAGTATTGGTTATATTACTACATTAATTATTACTATTATCACTACTATTATTATTACTATTACTACTATTATTATAAAAAAACACAATTACAGTAATAGCATTCACTCATCTAGAGAGGTCAAATATTGTAGCTTTTACAGGCATCATAGTCATTGTAACAGAGCAAATTTCACATAACCATTTTTTCATACCAAGAGCATTTATGGACTAATAGCAGAGCTAGAGCATTCTTGAAGCTTGCTATTCTCACTTTATTGCTGCAGCCAGATATAATTATTTTATGAGGGTCAGTCTGAAAGTGCCATTACTGTGTGTTTTAACATTTGGAAATCTGAACATTTGATTTCCATCTCTCAAGTTCTACTTGCCGACTAACGAGTCCACCAAATACACTAAGTAACTGGGTGCCTTAAAGGGACACTGTCAATAATGTTTGCATCATATTATTTCTAGTTGAAAGGCCACATTTTATGATTGCATGCTTTCTCTAAAATTCAGTGATGTTGCGGAATGCTTTATCTCCTTCCTTTCTTAATAGAACCGAAATGCATGCTAATGTGTAGTTATACCCATCCTTGTTTTGTTTTAATACCCTGTTCTACTTTTGTTGCATTATTCCTGAGCATTAGTAACACCCCTAAGCAGTGCAGTCACTCACAATGCAATAGCCTCTTCTCCTGCCATTACATCATGAGTGCCTAAACTGTTAAGGGGTGTTCAAAATTCCAGGAGGGATGGAGTAGGAGTTGATCAAGGACTTTAAAAAAACATGTTTTTGTGCAGTAAAACCATTATGGTGGGCAGCCTGTTTTTCTCTTAATAACAGAAAAAAAAGACTCAGAATCAGAATCAAATGGCCATCTACATCAACAATCTCAATGAAATGTGAGCAATGATAACGTGATTGTATTTTAAAATACAGACCCTTTGAGGCTTAAGTGGATTGACAGTGTCCCTTTAAGTTGTACAGATCTGTGGACCAGAGTTCTGCAAGCCATATGCCATTAGCTACTCAGTTCTTTGAAAGAGTTGAGCAATGGTTAACAATGCATTTGTAGATATGGTTGACTTGGTTTATTTGCAACTACAAGCACATTAACTCTTTGTTAGGGGCTGAGAGTGGTATTATTCTGGTTGTCTATGACTGTCTGTACAATTCTGTGTGACTGTACTGCCAAATTTTGCCAGGACTCCTTAGTAAATACAATCAGAGATGTTTAAACAATGAAAAGAAATTGTAACTCTGGAGTGGAAAGGGCCAGTGTGGATGGATAAGTATAGTTCTTATGTAATACTGACCTGCTTTTAAAATGTTCCCAAAATATTACTGAGCTGTTCCAACTAGTTGTTATATAACCGGTTTAGTACTTAGTGGAAAACTTCAGAGAATGAGCCAAAACAAACTCAGTGAGCCCCCACTGAGACTGCATGCATTACACTGCTACACTGCTTACAATTATGAAGCTCACGAATAATCCAATTATTATTCACATACTTAGTGCAAAGAGTGGGAGGTGGTGCATACGCTATCTCAGCACAGAGGGAAAAAAAACTCTTCTATCACTGCTGCTTGGGAAAATTTGCAATTACCTATAACCTTCCAGAGTGTTGTCTTCAGGGAATAAGCAGAAAAGAGACAGGGAAATAAAAGAGGCAATGTTTAGTGAAGGCTCATTACAAAGCTTTAAAAAGTAAAAAAAAAATGAATATAGGTTGTTCTGGGCTCATTATGCTGCTGCAGCAGAAAACTGGTAACCATATTCATCTAACTGGAAGAGGAAAACAGTATGGATTCTTCCCATACCCTAATGTAGAACTGGTACTGCTGGGAAAATAATCCCAAAAGGCAGTCTAGTTTCTAACGTCTATAATGTACTGAATTCTTACAGCAGTGGCTTGATAGACCAACTATAACTCATACTTTAAGTTGATCTGAAATACCAAGAAGTGTGACAGGACATCTGCTGAAATTCAAATGTAATCATTACACTTTCCATACAGAAAACAATGTAGTTTATAGAATAAGTCAGGAATTTCATAAATACTGTTTGAAAGGACTCCAAAGACATGTATCTGTGAAATGAAAATCAAAGCTTCTTGTGGCAATGAGGTCACAGCACATCAGCAAACCAGTGTATTCCAGAACAACCTTTAAATTCCTAGTGGGAGTCCCCCAAATTACACTTTTTAAGAATTCCCTAAAAAAAGAACTCACTATAAAATCTGCCTGTTGTTGCTTTAAATGACTAATTACCCTTTTGCACTGTCTTAAATGACAAAATACCCATTTGTATTATGTCTGATTTCTCCACTGCAGTACCTTTGTTTGTAACCCTAATGTCTGTACTGGACCAGACTCCACTTCAGCTGGCGAGTGTATGATGTGTACACTTGTTCATTGTCCTATGTAGATGTGAAACCTTTGGAAAAGAGCACTTGTGTGCAAAGGTGTTATCTGAATTTCAAATAAATAAATAAATCATGCCTGACTGCAATCACAAACACCTTTCTAAGAACCCTAAAGTTGGCCTTAAAAATAAAAGAACCTTAATTACAACAAAATGAATTAAATATTCTTTCTTCTTAAGATCTTTCCCTAAACACATGCACAAATTCAAAAAAGGAAATATTAGTTGCAGCTTTTACATTTTGGTGTTTTTATTTATTTATTTAGTAATCAGAATTCCAACCTTTGAGCTAGAAGCTCATTTACAAAGGATCATCGTCACAAGGGTAGGGGAGGGTACATAAGTTTGGAGTCAGTAGCAGCTTAATAAGCATTGTCAAGAACATCTAATAGCAAGAAAAATGTAAGCAGGAGAAATCAGTAAACATTGGCAATAGCATAACAATATAGGATAATGTTCCTTTGTTAACCATGAAAAATTCCCTTTCCTACCTTACCTACTTACCAGGGAAATCTCTGTGCTTCACCTACCACAGATATAGCTGATGTCCTGGCACAATGTATTCTACTATATGGTACTAATGCAGTAAAGACCTATTATATGGTTGCAAGAGTGGTTTCATGCACATTATTATAATATTAGCACTGGAAACCAGAGGTGCTTGGTTCTGATACCCTGTGAATGGAGGTGAGGAGGAACTCTTACAAGTGGTCACGGTCAATTCAGCATATACAACAAACATGACTGGCCCTGAATTAGCCCATTTTCAGGGCACCTGCATGTCAGACACCCTTTACAGAGCAAGAGTGTCTCTGTACAGGGGAAAACAGCCTTCCAATTGTTTTGGAAGTGCTCTCCCAAATCTACAATGTGTTGGGGGGAGTAGGTACATTCTGCTTGTGGAATTCAGCAAATTTTTGAATTCTTCTATTCCTTGATAAACAAATATTTTATCTAACGAATGTGAGTAAATACAGGTATGTTATAGATGGGAAGAACTCCTTTTTACTACTTTCTAGTTTTAATGAAAGAAAATTCCTTTTTTAATGAAGCAAAGTTGTGTTTTTTTATATTGTTTTAGAGTTTACATGTTTTATGAGAGCAGTAAAATGCTCCATTGTTTGTGCGAGTGTGTGAGTTTGCATGCATGTGTGCATATGTGTGTGTGTGCATGTGGGTGTGTGTTGGGGAGGATTGTTATGTGATAACAGTATTTCCAGATACTGAAGACCCTTAGAGTAAGTACCTTATGCCTCACAATGCCCCTGGATGGGAGCTTTGTTGTTTTATTGCTTATTTTTATTTCAACTCCAAATCTATTTCACATCTGTTAAACTATGCAAAACCACTCTGTACTCAATTATAAATCCCTTGTATAATATTAACCAATCAACATTCAGAACTGCATTGCATCTTACTCTACATGCAGCTGTTGTCTTGTGTGATGTCATTAAAGTGTAATGCTCAACCTCAGCTGTGCGGTGGAAGTGTGTGCTTTCTTTTTTTTAATTAAAAAATAGAACTTAAAACTAGCTATAAATCACTATAGCCCACTACACTAATTTAAAATAGAGAGAATAAGGCATGTGCAACCACGCACAACAAGGTTGTCTTTCCCATAAGGTGTTCTGATGACTTTATAGGGACCTCCAGAGCAAAGGTTGGGAGGTTCTTGATGCCATCAGAACCCCAAGATGAAAACACACATGAGTTGTCCATAGTTGCCTGTGCTTTATCTTATATAACATGTGGTTTAAAACATAAAATTAAAAAAAGCTGCTTTCTTCCCCTTCCGTTTCATTGTTTATTAACCTCTAACAAAACAGAAATCCAGAATTACCCAGCTAATGAGAACTCACATGGGTGAAGGGTGGGTTTGTTTTGCTAAAATGTGAAAATAACAGAAGACTTTTTTATGGGAGGGTCTGGGTTTTGAGTATGTGGGTGGAATGACAGTAAAACTGCAGGTGGCACAAGTTTCTAGTTTAATTAAAAAAAGCTTTTGTACCACAAAAGGGCATTCCATGACCTTTGAATTTATTTATTTATTTCATTTTTGTTGACCAGGTAAGAGCACTAGACAAATCCTGCCGATTTTCAGGCACGACCCGGGGAAGGGGGATACAGATGAATGCCAACTGACCATGAACCAGATTAAGCTGTTGGTGGTATTTTAGTGAATGGTAGTATAATAGCTCTTTAGTTAGTATGGAAAGCCATGCACAACAAGGGATAACCATATACTATATAATATATAGTGTCTGGGCAATGATATGCAGCAAGGCTGTGTTTCCATTGAGGGGTTGAGGTGACATCATAGGGACCGCGAAAGCAAAGCTTGAGAGGTCCTGATGTCATCTCAATTCCGAGAGGGAAACATAGCCTTGTTTGTGTATCATTGACCATATAATATTTTTTATAGTATATGGTTCCCTGAGATTAAACAAGTTAAATTTCTGAATGTTTTTTTATTTTTCACAAGGTTTCATACCTTGTGTTCATGCTCCCTTTTGCCATTGGCTGCTCAGTCTGCTGAGAAGTCCATCGGTACAGTCCTGTTTCAGTCCCAACACTTCTGAGATTCATGGCTGCAGTTGATTAAAAAAAATGTTTTTTTTTTGACTTTCACATTTCTGTGGTTTGGAAACACAGAGCTGACTGTGGCAGTCCATGTCCAAACTGTCTTGGTGAACCACTCAGTAAGCAGCACCACCATATTTGCTTGAATTTGTTTTTTAATAGCCCCGTTTGCTCCAATCAGGTAGCAAATAGCACAGTGCTACGGAGTATTAATTATAGAACATGAACAGTAACTTTTAGAATATGCACAACAACTGTTAAACATGCTTGGGATAGGCATGGAGGATTCCTGGTAGTCTGGGGGGGGTGGTAAAACCTAATGCCAGCAGTTCATGATAGAGCGCAATTGTTAGTGGTAATAGAGCAGACTAGTTGGGCCAAAGGCCCTTATCTTTTGACAATTTCTATTTTTGTATATTTCTATGTTTTAGAACGTGCACAACTTTTCAGCAGCTACTGATTTTTATACATAATAAGGCCAAACCATTTGCTATATGTGTCTTTGCATTTTATGAGATAACTATTATGACATAAGAGTTTATGCAACACCAGTGGAGATACAAACAACTAGATAAAAAGTAATATCTTATGCCCAGCTCACCAGAGATCAAGTTATGTTGTGGGTATGGTATGTAACAGATGGGATCTAGGCCTGTCAGGTGTATCACAATGCATAATAAGCTAATCAGACAGCAGCTTTAACAATGGTGATGACATCACAATAGTGCTGTACGGTACTGAAGTCAGCGGTTGAACTCAGAGAAACAGTTAAATCTTCAAACTGTTTATGTAAAAGTTAGTTCTAGCAAACTGATGTATAAATTAAATTTACAATGATCTGACTCAAAATATGCTGTTTATCAACACTTTAAGCAGGACATTTATAACACACTCATGGTTCCACCACTTGTGAGTTATTGACCTAAGCACATGTGAAGGTGAATTTAAAAGGACTATACTTTAAAAACCTACTACATGTAGACTGCATACCTATATATCAGAACATGCTTTCTAGGTGAAAAATACCACTAAGATCAGTAGAGATTGCATCAGCAATGAAGTAAAGCTTATGTGCCAAAGTTTGTGATTGTTAGATGCTTTTATTCAATGAAAACTTGATGGATACAGTGTGATCTAGGCCCTGTCCATAGGCACAGACAGACTTGAAAATGGGGTGATCCAAGTTTAATCCCACAAGAAACAACTACACCATATGTGACCGTTATAAACTCTCTTATCATCCTAGTGTTTTAGTCCTCTCAGCTGTATAATATGACAAAAGCAAGGCCCATGAAAAATGAGATATCACATGTCAACTGGATAATCCAGGGTTAACAAGTTGTAAGAAGTGCAAGTAAAGGCTACAAATATGGTTGCCTGGATGGAAGCCACATTTTAAAAATGAGAACTTCCTTTTTTAAAACAAATGTTGAAATATTAAATAAAGGTATTTTTGCTAGGATGTTGGTGCAGTGGCAAGGTTGCCACTCATGACACCTATGGAATGGGTTCAGGAACAAACTCAGGGTGTAGGAGAGCCAGAAGCAGGGGAAGGCAGAACTACCCACAATATGCTCTCCTCCTTGGGTGGGTGGCTGTCTGATCCCTGCTGCATGGGCACCTCCTGGGGTGTCCAGGAGGTGCAAACAGGTTGGGTATGGGAGTGGGAAGGGAAGGGAAGATGCACTGGCTGTATTGCATGCCCACACTCACTGCATACCATGTACTGCAGATGCACAGCTAAGAATCTCATGGTAAGTGAAGAGGAAAAGTCCTCCAGACACAGCAAGATGACACTGACATTACTCTGGTTTCATGCCTCCTGCCCACCCAGCATGATGGAGCTTCCTTGCCACCAAATTCAAGAAAATCCATTTGGGGTTTTGGCAACCCCCCAAAGGCTCTACTCTTAGAAGATTCCACAGCAAGCACATAAGGGGAGCATCTTGGGGACTAGGTCAGTCTCAGAAAAGATCACATGTGCCGGCCCAGTGGCATGGAGCTCTGACGCATCATAACTTATCTCTTTCCACAGTGGTGACCCGAGTTTACTGTGTGAATGGGTTGCAGAGGGTCAGCCAGGAAGGGAGAGGATTGAGCCTCCAGAGGACAGTTCTCCTCTTCTGGGGAGGGAGGGGAATGGAGAAAGGCATCTGCCTGACACCTAGCAGTGGCTGGGTGTTGGCACACTTGGTCATGTACAAAGTGGGGGTGGAGGTATAGAAGATGAATAGAGCAATGCATGTGGAAGCGCATGCAGCTCAGCCATTGCTGGCATTGTGTGCTCCAGCTCCACACTTGGGTTCCAAACCAAGGAAAAGTAGAAAAATGTCTTGGGTGTGTCAGATGACTAATGGCATCTGCAGGCTCTACTCCCGACCATCAGGTGCCTCCCGGAATCTGTAACCAGTCTCAGTGGGTTATGGGACTCCCTGATGCCCTGCTATGGAGGGCAAGTCATGGGGGAAGAATGAAGAATAGAAGTCCTGTGGTATGGGGGGGAGGGTGCTGGGAGAACTGGCAAGAACATGGGCTGACCAGGTGGGTGATACTAAACAAACAAGCAACAAAAAAAAAGATCACATTTCACAAGTAAATTACAGTATAACTAACATTTGAAGTGGCAAATGTAACATAGAGGCACAAAGCACAATTTGTAACCAAATTTGTGGTATCTGAAAATGTAGCCTCTTCATTGTGGGTAATACCCTAAGATACTAGGCAGGAATCAAACCTACCAAAAGAGGTATATTTATTTATTTTGATTACCATGTAAGCTCACTGGGACCACATACTTTTTTACAGGAGCAACCTGGGTACATGATATAGGAAAGAACATGCAGAGCAGAAAATAAAGGCTATGTACTGTATAATACATTTGCTGTAATGTACATTTAGGGAACGCAATTACACACCACATTCAATCACAGATTTTTCTTGAGCTGTATTATGCAGTGCTGAAGCTGTGCTGCTGTCCCTTTGAAGAACAATTATTTTCTTAATCTAAGAACTACAAAGAAAAAAGGCTACTGTATTTTCATTTTTGCACAATGTTGAGTATATACTATGCTACAGAAGTGGTGAATACATTGAGTAAGTGGAGAATAATGAATAGGTGAATGTGTTATGAAGTTTTTGTACACACTGGAGGTGTGTGATAACCCATAAACCCCAAGAGTGAAGCTTGAGAGATTTATGTGGTCATCACATACTGAGGGTGTGTAAGAAAACTTCATAAGCACACAATAGATTATGTTTTATTTTTTATAATAACTTGCTCCAACAGGGCAAGTAAATGTGAGCACCCCAAATGCCATAATAACTGGATATGGTGTCATACCCTGTTATTATGACTTTCGATCACATTGATAATCAGTGTGATAAAGGGGGTCTTCAGTTATTATGTAGCTAACACATTATGAGTTGCAGTGGAATACATACAGTGTTTATCTCCACTAGTGAGTAGTCAGACCCATAAGGCACAAGTGGTGAAGTCATAAATCAGTTATAAAAGTCTTACAACTCAAATGTGGTGATACAGCATAGAGGATAGTGTATGATAGCCCAAACACAACAATGCTGTTCTTACACCGAGTGGTTACTATGATGTCAAGGACCTCACGAGCGAAGCTTGAGAGGTCCAATTGATGTCATAAAAACTACAAGGTGTCAGAAGAGTGCTGTTTTGTAGCAGGGCTACCAAACAATATTCTAAATAGTGTATGGTGTACAGAAGCCCAGAATCGCTTACTTTTTTTATTTTTGGCACCCAATCTCTCCGCTCCACTGCCCCCACTTCACTGACAACTTCCTGCCACCAGTTCATGCACGGAACACTACACCAGCCATTAACCAATGAAAAGAGCTAATGGGGACACTTGTATTGTGACTACCATGCTAATGCAGAACAAAAAGTCATTCTGCATTAGTATAGACATCACTACTGCAGCAAAGACTTTTTACTGTGAATGGATCTCCATACACAATCACATTCCACCACACACTATAGATGTGCTATTCCACTTTATAAAATGGGAAAAGGATTTTGACTAATTTGATTGGTTCTTAGCCATGCATTAGAAGTGTCTAACACATGGCTAAAAACTTGTCCAGCTAAGCAAGATATGATCTGTGTCAAATTCCTCGAACCCAGCTTTTAGAAATGAAATAGTCACCATTTTTTTTTCTCATTCAAAGCGAGGAAAACATCGTAGGCAAACACATAACCCATAGCATCTACTCATTTCTGTGACTTGTACACAAACTCCATAATACTTCCAACAATCACATCTCTGTCACTCCTGTTTTTTTTATTTATTTTTTTGTTTGTTTTGTTTAAAATGATAACAGTGCACCCACTTACTGTCGCTCCCCCCTGGCAGTCTTCCGCTCACTCACCCTCACCCCTCACCCAGCCATTAGACAGGGACAGAAAGCACTGAAGCTGCAGCCCATTTCTACACCAAAAGAAACCTGACTTACTTTTTTTTGTTTCTATTGTATGTACATTTAAAATAATATACCAGCCGTCACTGCTGCCCTACGCTATGGTTTTATACTAAGTATACTTAGTTTCATACTAGCTTTTACTGGTCAATCTGGGACTGCTCGTGGCTTGTCTCTCAATTTCCACCTACTCCTACCAACCTTATCTTGATCTAATTTCTCCCTCCCCACTCTGTTTCCCTCCTGGCCTTTACTCATCCTTTACCTGCACTCTTTCCTACTCCTCCTTCTCTACACCTTACATCCCTCTACTCAACTTTTCTTCCTACCCCCCCAGCTGTCTCACAACTCTCCTTAACTGACTTCCTTCTGGTCTCCATTTCTTTTCTTTAATTTCCTATCTAGTAACATAGTTAGCTAGCCCTGCCTGCACCATGTTTGTTTCAGTATCATGTACTCAGCCCTCAGTTTTGATGCACTTATGTATATTTTTTATTTATTTATTCAGTCTCAGATTACAATACCTTTGAGTGCAAGGCACTCATTTACAAAGGTTCCACATCAGTGAGGAGGGGTGAACAAACATACAGAGGTGGTAATACAAAGACCAGGTTTAAGAAAACAGTAAAGTACTTACTTTAATTATCTAGAATTAATAACTTTAGTAGTGGAGAAGAAAGGGGGGGTGTAAGAGGAGAGAAGAAGAGGAGAGAAGAAGAGGTGTAAGCACCCAGAAGGCCTATATATGATGCAATATATGTAATAGATATACCACTCTGAGGTGTGCGGTCACGCTCTGATATACGCACGCCTTGGTGTGTGTTATGCGCACGAGCCGCGGGCGAGTGCATCAACCCACAAGGCGTATGATATCAGAGCGCAACCGCACACCCAAGTGGAGTATATCTATCTTATAAAATGGCTATAGATTTTTTTTGGGGAGTAGTCCTTCTGTGTAGTTAGTAATTAAATGATATGTTGGCAGAGGTGACACTTTTGGTGAAAAACTGTATTTGTAAATGATTTTAACTTTATGTAGTCATTTTGGTGTGAAAAAGTATTTCTGTAATGCAGTGTCACTTTAATTGCCAAATTAAGATGATCGAAGCGGTGTTTCATTTTACGTTGTTGATAGGTCAGTGAGGATGGTGTGTTTAAAATCAGGTGACTCGCTCTTTGCTGTCGTTTCCATAATATTAGTTCCATGGCGCATGCGGAAGCAGCGAGGACAGATCGAGAGAGTCGGTATTTAGAACGATTTAGTGCCAGAGCGCAGTGTTGGCGGCAACACTCGCTCCCGCCTGCTCACGCTTCTAAATGACCGAGTGGCTCGATTATCCTCGCTGCTTCCTCATTGCATATGGAGCTAATATTAGGGAAAACCGGCACAAAATAATAAAAGGCAGTCACTTTTCTGATTTTTTAAACACACCATGTCTTACTTTGACCTAGTAACAGCTTCTCACTTTCTAAAATGAGCACCGCTCGGTCACGCTACATTTCCCTATTGAAAGTGAAAGTACTGCAGGATCGTGGTATTGTGAGTGGAAAGGCATCTTTTTTAAATAAATGAAGAGAAGAATACAAAGGAATGTATGTTATAGTTTTTTATATAGAGTTAGGTTTCTGTTAGTCAGAGTGGTCACAGTGGTTACAGTAATAAAAGTGGTTGTACAGTGTGACACTGTAAACATGGCAGGCAGGATTTGATTTTTAAATTAAATTTTCAGTAAACATTAATGGTAGGATGAACAGATCTGTTTCTACAGTGTGGTGCTACTACTGGTATATTTATTTATGGGTGTGGGTGTCAGTTGCACATGTGTGTTAGTGTGGGTGTCTAGCTGCACCAGGTGTGGAGTGGTCTTGCTGCTGGTGAAGAGGTTTTGAGGAGTGGAAAGTAGTTCAGGCGTGCGGTCATAGTGAAAGGTGTGCGGTCGTTGGGAAATAATGCACGGTCATGTGATGTGTGTTGGCCAATTGTATCACTGGGATTTTTATGATTTTACCACACCATTTTATAAAAATATATATATATATATATATATATAAGACCTATGTATAATGCACTGCATTACTTGTATACTCTTATCCTATGTATTGTTCACTGAGGCAGTTTGTTTGAGGGGAGTTAGAATAAGAGGCAAGGTTTTTCTGAGAGCTTATTTATCTCTGAGATATTTTGTAAGTTTTGGTGGTGTTTTTAGCTTAAATTTGTAGTGTACAGCTGCAGCTGAGCACTGTGCTAGGTTTGGTGGTTGGGATTGAAAAGGCCCCCCCCCCACCAGCCTTTCTTATATATTGAAAAGACACTGGGCGTTGGGCTTGAAGGCTGTGAGGGAGGTTCTTGAGGAGCTGGGAAATAGTGCTGCAAATAGACAGGGTCAAGATAGAAAGAAGAGGAACCACAAGAGGGAGAATGAAGCAGAGGGAACAAAGAATAGGAAGGGGTAATGGGGCAATGGTAATGGCTTGAAGCAGTCTGGGAAAGTCTCTGAGTGGGGCCTCACCCAAACTATTCACAAACCGTGTCCTTTAGCCCCTGAGCTCTTTCACCTCTAGCAGTCCCTGCTCAAGACTTTTATCCACATTACCAATGTAGGCTTGTCGCTCAATCTGTACCCATATAACTGTAATAACCTGTGATTACCATTCCTGTAACACTTAAATTGTAACTAAGCTGTAACTGCCTGTATCTACCAAAACTGTAACCGCAGTGATGTATGCTGTAACCACAATATTGTAACTAAATGTTGTACTGTATTTGTCCTCTTTGTGACAAGGTACCTTTGGAAATGAGCCTCTGGCTCAAAGCTTGTAAACCGATGCATGCATAAATAAATAAATAAATAAATAAAATAAAGGGGACAAGGTAGTGGAGCAGGCTGGAATGAGGGTCAGTGGAGAGGAGGGGGGCAAAGGAATCCAGAAAAGGTGGGGAACAGAAGTCACAGGGAAGAAAGGATCATGGGATGTAATAACTGTGGAGGGGAAGTATTCATGGACACCCTGTGGAGGACAGGGGGGTGCCCCATCTGTATAAGGCTGGGTAGGCTAGAGAAGGAAGTACTAAGGCTAAGGGGGAATGTGTCAAAGATGATGAAGGGGCATATTAGGTCAGGAGGAGAAGGGAATGTGGAAAGCACAAAATACATCCAGGAAAAAAAAGATAGGAGTAATAAGAGGGACGGAGTGGTCAGGACAAGTGGGCAGTGGAGGTGACACAGGTATGGGAGACAAACATGCAAGGAAAATAGGAGGAGGAGTACAGGGAATTGGTAATGCTGGGAGCTCAGATGGGGGAAGACCTCTAACAGAGCAGTATAAGGAGGGGAAGGAGGAAGGGGAAGCGCAGCCCATGGGTACAAAGAACAAAATTACTAAGGATAGAGAGATGGAGAAATAGGTGAATTGGGGCAAAATGGGTTGAGTACAGTGGAGAACACAGGGGGAGAAACAGAGACAATAGGAGGGAACATTGTGCAGGAGACGGAAGATAAGAAGGAGAGGAGAAGAGGAGGGTGGTGAGACGAAGAAGGGAGGTGTATAGGAGTTGGGAGACTCAGTACTAAGAGGGGTCAGGTGGGGAAGCAAAGAGGAGAGGCACAATAGAATTTGGGTGGAAGCCATGCCAGGAATGAAGACAGAAAGGGTGGGGCAATCCATGCTAAGGTATGCAAGCAGGGGAAGGGAAAAGCCTCACCTAATTATACACCTGAGGAAGAATGATCTGGTTGATGGGATGGTAGGGGAGGTTTAGAGGAGGTCTGAGGAACTGGGACCTCTGTATGAGGGAGCAGGCAGATCTGTCACCTTCCCGGAGGTACTTCCCATTCCCAGGGCAAGCATGGCAAGAAAACGGAGAATTCAAGAGTTTAAAGAATGGCTGAAGGCCTGGTGTCAAGAAAAGGGGTAAGGGGTAGGAGGGTGGGGGGTGCTGGGAGAACAGCAGTCTGTATGCAAAAGATAGACTGCACTTCAATGAGGAAGGAAAAAATATACTGAAGACAAGGATAGGGAAGCACATTGAGGAGCATTTAAACTAGGAGAGTGGGTAGCAGGAGGGACAGTGGTGTTCAGAGGCCTAGTTATGTGAAACCAAATGGGCTTACTCACTGTACTAGCAAGATAAGTAGGAAGGCAACTACTAAGGGAGTGGACATAAGGGGAGAGAGGTGGGGGGAGGGTAGAGACAAGGGTTAGAGGGTGGTAACACTAAATGCTAGGAGTCTGGGGAATAAGGGGGTGGAACTACAGGCTCTCTTGGAGGATGGGGATGTGGACTTGGTGGCTATAACCGAGACAGAGGCCACCCAACTCCATGACTGGGACATGATGGTTCCGGAGTACAGATTACACCAGAAGGATAGGGAAAATGGGAAGGGGGAGGGAGGGTGGCACTGTACATAAAGGATGGATTAAAATGTGTACTGGAGGAGAGAGACAAGACAGATACAGAAGCACTGTGGGTGCAACTACAGGTTTCCAAAATAGATCACTAAGACTGGGGGTGGTGTACAGGCCAACCTCTTAAACTGAAGGGATGGACAGGGTACTGGCAGAACAGATCAGGAGGAACTGCAGAAAATGGTGATGATGGTGATAGTAGGGGACTTCATCCTGCTGGGGCTGGAGTGGGACACACCTACCACAAAGAGTAGAAGGGAGCAGGTAATGCTGGACTCCTTCCAGGAAAGCCTTCTAGTACAGTTGGTCAAGGAACCAAATAGGGAAAGGAACACCCTTGACCTCGTACTGATGAATACAGAGTGAGTGAGGGATGTGAGGGTAGAGGAACCACTGGGGGGGTAGTGACCACTGGACAGTATGGTTCCAGTTACAGATAGCTAAAGAGAGGATGGCATCTGGCAAAAGGGTGCTGGATTTCAGGAATACCAACTTTAAGATGATGAGGGAAGTGGTACAGAGGTTCCTGTGCAAAATTCAACCTGGTATGGACACACAGCAAAAGTGAAAACTGATAAGACAGGGGATAGTGGCGGCAACAGAAACTTGCAGCAGGACCCAGATTAAGAAAGCTAGGGGGACAAAACCCAGCTGAATAAATAAAGGGGTGCCAGACAGGGTGAGGAAGAAAAGGGCAGCTTACAGGAGAGACAGAAAATTGGGGAGGGAGGACAATAGGGAGGAATACCTGAAAGAAGTGAAGGTAGTGACCAGGGGGATAAGGGCAGCAAAGGCAGCAAGGGAACTCAGGCTGGTGCAGGGCATAACAAAGGGGAGAAATACTTCTTTAGGTACATCAGGGAGAAAAGAAGCTGTAAGGACCAAATTGTAAGACTTAAGAAGGAGGGGGGATGGGTGGAGGAAGGGGATGAAAAGGCAGAAGTGCTCTACGACTACTTCTGTTAAGTCTTCACGAAAGAAATGGAAGGGTCAATACTCATAGTAGGAGGGAGGATAGAAATAGATGGGGAGGTGACAGATGGTGAAATCACAGTGAGGAGGGTGCTGGAGGGGTTAAGGGCATTGAGGGTAGACAAGGCTCCGGGACTGGATGGAGTACATCTGAGAGTGCTGAAGGAGCTGGCAGAGGTCCTGGCAGGGCCCTTGACAGATTTATTTAATTCATCTCTAGACACAGGATGCATATCGCAGAACTGGAGACTGGCTCATGTGGTTCCCCTCCACAAGAGTGGACCCAAGGACAAATTGAGGAACTATAGGCCAGTAAGTCTAATGTCCATATTATGAAAGCTAATGGAGACCATCCTAAAGGATAGGCTAGTGGCACTACTGGAGGTGAATGGTGTGTGGGATGGGAGGCAGCATGATTTCATTAAGGGCAGGTCATGCCAGACCAACCTAGTATAATACTATGACTGGGTGACTAGCCAAATTGACAGAGGCCATGCGGTGGATGTCCTGTACCTAAACTTCAGTAAGGCCTTTGATTCAGTACCACATGGGAGACTTGGACTGAAGCTACAGGGCACAGGGACGAGAGTAAAACTGGTGAGGTTGGTGGAGAACTGACTAAAAGATACGTAGCAAGGGTGGTGGTAGGTGGGGAATACTCATCCCCTAAGCCTGTGACAAGCGGTGTTCCACAGGGTTCAGTTTTGGGCCCAGTGTTGTTTGGCATATTTATTGCAGACATTTTGGTGGGAATCAGCAGCAAAAGCAGCCTATTTGCAGATGACACCAAGATGGGAACAGTGGTGGATAAGGGGGGGGGTGGCAGGGGCTACAGTAGGATCTGGCAAGGCTGGAGGTATGGTCTGACAGATGGCAGCTGGGGTTCAACGCAAAAAAATGCAAGGTGCTGCACTTCGGAACAAAAAATCTGAGGTGAAGCTACCATCTGAGGGGAGTGCAGCTGGAGGTAACAGAAGAAGAGAAGGATCTGATCTGGGGGTGCTCATCACAGGAGCAATGAACAATTCTGCACAATGCAGAAAGGCAGCAGCAATGGGCAACAAAATGGTGGGGTGCATTGCAAGGGGAATTACCTCGATAAGAAGGGAAGTTATTCTACCATTGTACAGATCATTGGTTAGACTCCACCTGGAATACTGCATGCAGTGCTGGTGCCTGTACCTAGAAAAGGACAGTTGGCTTCTGGATGGGGTGCAGCGTAGGGCAACGAAGACGATTCAGAGCCTGGGGGAATTGTCATATGAGGTCAGACTAAGAGAGTTAAACACGTACACACTGATGGAGAAGAGGAACAGGGGGGATATGATTGAGACCTTCAAATACATGAAAGGGTTAATCAAAATGGACACAGAGGGTCTATTGAGAAGGAGGGTGGGGAGAGACACTAGTGCCATGACATGAGATCGGAGAGGGGTAGATTCAGGAAGGAGGTGAGGAGGCATTTCTTTACGGAGAGGGTAGTGGCAAAGTTGAACACACTACCAGCTGAAGTGGTGGCATTTACCACAGAGGAATGCTTCAAGAAAGGGTGGGACAGGGCAAAAGGGAGGGTAAAGGAGGTAAGGAGGGGTGGGTGGGCAGCTGCTGATTAGGGAGCTAACTGCATGCACGATCAGCCTAGATAGACCATGATGGCTTTTTGCTGATGGCAATTTTCGTATGTTCGTATGTTCATTTTATGTACTGTATTTTTGAGGTGTGTGTTACACAGTTCTAATGCACTTCCCATCTTGTCTTACTGCTTATGTAACCAGTTATGCAGTTGATATATACCACACTACTGTTAGTGTTTTATTACTGTTTTACTTTAAAACTGCTTTTCTTTTCATTGTAAACTCCATCTCTGAGCAATTGTTCTGTCTTTATGCCAATTTCTAAGTAGAAGTAATATGTTCAAAGTGAAATAATACGTTCTAAGTATGTAAGGAAGGTAGCCCTTCCCCTGCTTCATTTTGGTGTTGTGGTTGGCTGCAATTTTTTGTTTTCTCTTTTCCTGCTGTCTGCAACTCTATTTTACCCATTGTGGTTGTTACCTGTCTGCTTGGAGCTCTCATGGAGGGCTGGCCACCCTCTATGTATCTCCCCATATGCCTGTTTATCTCTTTATCTAGCTGTGCTTCCTTCTGTTCCTCCCTTTATTCTTTTCTGTCCCTCCTTTTCCATGTGGTCTGTGCCATGTCATGTAGCATGGTAGTGCATGTGCCTGTGATTGTAGAAGTAAAGTCTAAAGCCAAGTCCATTGGGCTACCTGGTTCACAGTATGTTACCGTGTAAAAGCAGTCTACAGCACAAATGCATTGTTATGTGCCATTCTGTTCCCCTTGTTTAATGGCCATAAGGAATCTGTGGGGTAAATCCTGGCTTGCTCCGTTAAAGTGCACATAATGGAGTGAATCATTCTTTAATGCTACCCTTCTGTTAGGCAGCCATGGCCAAATCTGTAAGTCTATTACATCTGGTTAATGCTGTAAAATGAATTAAGTGAGGTTATTCTGGTCTACCTCTTTAAAGATATTCTTGTGCTAAGAGGAGCACTTGCTGGAAACACTATTAACTCACTTCCATGTTCCCTAGCCTTTCTGTGGCTGCAAAGCTTCACCATGGTTCAGCTGGTGTCACCACAGCAAGCACTACATTAGGATGTTTGGGAAAAAGAAACATATGTTATTTATCTGTATTTGCCCTTTTATAAGTGCAGACATTCCCCATTTCCCCCTTACATCATAGCAACAACTGATAATGTATTCAGGGCTGTATAAAGTAAAATAATGTATGTATTTTTAGCTGTTATAAGCAGTTCCCATGGGTTCCCTGTTTTAGTCAGCTAAGCAAAAACCTGTAAAGCAGCAAGTGCCATCAGTGTTAGACTGAACTGTTTGTTGACCAGATCCTATAAATCCCTGGACCTTTTATCACTCCAATATGCCCTGGCAAACATGGACTGGTCCTACATCCCACTGGCTACTGGTATCGACTCCACCCTGGAGTACTTCAAGACCAGGTTTCTCATAGTCTGAAACCTTTATGCCCCACTCAAACAGGCCCAGGTGTGAGGAGACCACTTGCCATGACTCTCAGCAGACCTCATGACCCTCCTCAGAGCCAGGGACCAGGCATGGAGGTCCTCCAAGGTTTCCAGCTCACCTGAGGATCAACAAAGTTATAGGGCTCTACATAATGCCCGTACAAGGCAAATACGCTGGGCAAAAATTAACTATTTCAAAGACACCTCTTCCACACCAACTTAAACCACCCCATTAAGTCATTATTCTCCCCTACCTTGCAGTCCCCCACCCCGGTCTTAAATGTAGGTGGCTGCTTAGTCACTGATCCTCTTGCAGTGGCTGCTGAATTCAATACCTTTTTCACAAACTTTACATCATAACTGCTATCCACTCTCCCCCCTGTCCCACACCCCCTCCTTCCACCTACCCTGTTCTAAACCTTCCCTCTGTCCCCTCCTTCACCTTTCACCAGATCTCCCGGCTGAAGTCTACAACACCCTGCTCACCCTAAATCCTGCCAAGGGCAAGTGCCCCACTGATCTGGACTCTAAAATGCTCTACCTGTCAGCCCCTGCCATCGCCATCCCTCTGGCTTCATTCTATAACCTCTCCTTCTCCCTTGTCTCTATCCCTTCAGAGTGGAAGCATGCCACAGTCATCCCTCTCCTTAAAAGCGGTGATCCCTCTGCATCTGGGAACTACCGCCCTATCTCCCTCCTTCCTATCTTGGCCAAACTCCAGAAACACCTTGTCCTTTCTCAACTCTCTGCTTTTCTCAACTCCTCCTTCTTCACACCTTACCAGTCTGGTTTTAGGAAATCCCACTCCACCACCTCTTTTCTCCTTAGACTCGTCGATTTCATCTTCACAGATATGGATAAAGGACACATTACCTCATCATTTTTATCGACCTGGCAAAAGCCTTCAATACTGTCTCTCACTCCCTCCTCCTTTCAAAGTTCTCTCTTGCAGCTTTCTCTAGCGTGGCCACCAGCTGGTTTCACTCATATCTGGTATGCATATCCAAATCTGTCAGAACTGGCAACTCCACCTCCGACTTCCTCCCTGTTAGCTCTGGTGTACTCCAAGGCTCAGTTCTTGGCCCGCTATTGTTCTCCATCTTCTTGAACGACCTGCCCTCTGCCTGCCCAAACACATCCATCCACATGCATGCAGATTATACTGTTCTGTACACATCCGGCACATCATCCACTGATGTTGCGACCAGACTTTAGCTAGACTTCAATAATGTTCAGCTCTGATTTCACTCTAATCAGCTCTTTCTCAATGCCAAGCAAACTGTCTCCATGACCTTTGGCACTAGGCAGAGACTTTCTTGGCTCCCTTTCACCCCCCCCACACCCTGGATGGGCTTCATTGGAGGCTTGCACCTGCTTCAGATATCTTGGGGTCTGGCTTGACCAGCAGTTCGATTTCTCTGTCCACATAGATGCAATCCACAAAAAGCTTCACCCCAAGCTGGGTGCTTTGTACTGCAATCGTGGAAGCATCCCTCTGCTGGCTCACTGTGCAATTGTGCAGAAAATGATACTCCCTATCTTTGACTATGGGGATGTAGTCTACAGTGTCGCCCCGAAGTCCACCTAGCCAGACAGGACACCCTCTTGCATTCCTTCTGTCATTTTGCTCTTGACTGTCCTTCCTCTACCCATCACTGTGCCCTCTACCAGACACTGGACCGCCCATCACTTCAGGATCAGTGGCACTCCCATGGCTAAAGTCTGGGCCCAGTCCCTTCCCCCATATCTCACCTCTGTCCTATCAGCCCCTGCCCTCCTGGTGTACCCCCTCAGGAACAATGACTCTTGTTTACTGGTTCTACCACTAACATCCCTCATGGCAGGCCAGTCAGCTTTTAGAGATCACATATCTAAATTATGGAACTCCCTCCCTGTATCCATTAGGACTGCCTCCCCTAGTAGGCACCTCAACTCCCTTCTCAAAGCACACTTCTCCTCCTCCTCCTCTTGCTCTTGTGCCCATATTATCTCTAGTACCTTGGTTTAGCCACTGACGTTACTGAGGCCATGTCAGGATTCCTTTTTTTTGTCTGGATTTATTTACTACTATGTGCATTTCACTGTCATGTGCCATGCACTATTGCCTCTGTATGCAGTTCATTTTTGTAGTTCTCGTCCAAAGGTTATCTGTACACTGTACATGTTCCTGGATTCTGTATATTGTGAATGTTGTATTCATTATGTTGTATCCCTTTACCTTCCCCCCAGGATGCATCTGGAATTGAGCAGTAGTCTGCTCATTATGCCTTACTGGTAAAAATTTAAAATAAATAAATAAATGAATAAATAAATTATGGTTGCTCCTTATGCTGTGGTTCTGTGTTAGAAACTCTCCCATGGAGCTGGTGACATTTCTCTGTATCACTGTGCTAAGTGCGTGCCTGTTTCTGTCCATGGAGCTAGGGTATGCTCCCTGATGCTATGCATGAGCCTTCAGTAGCCTGCTACTGGGTGCAACCATGGAGGCAGAACCAGAGCTAGTACTGGGTAAGTGTAATCAATACTCTGCCCTGCTCAGTGTCCTGCTAGACTGTGATCTGCTTTGCAAGGTGGAAGGTATTCCTTCATAATCTTGTCATTATACAAAAACTCAGTTTAAGTAATAGGAAAACATGATGAATTTAAAATCATCGTTGTCATAAAGCTGTTCAACCTATTTAAAGGAAAACCTGACTTAACCTGTTTCGATCACACTGTTGAACTTTTGGGAATAAAAGAGGAAACAAAACTCAGGGAGAAACAAGAATTCACATTTGGCTGCTTGCATATAAAATATGTTTTAGATAAAAAGGGAAGCTTAAAGTAACATTAAACAGCATTCCCTCACTGACTTCAGCATGTATGTAATGTCCCAGTAGGTGAAATAAGGAAACAAGACATATGTATGTTCTCCCTTATCTATGGCCAGGGCCACTGGAAAATCACGGCTGTGATTATATAGTGGAAAGCATGATTATTTGACCCCCCCAGTAAAATATGCACTCCCCACAAAATATGCACACATGGGCTGCAGACATTTGTTGTGCCCACTGTAGATTCTTCCAGCCTCATCTGTCCCAAAGTTTACACTGTCCCTTTACACTGTCCTCTGCCGCACAATGCCACTACAATCCTCTGTGCCTCCCTGTGCCTCCCCAGCCATCTCCTGAGTACTGCCCTCCCATCCCCAGTCCTCATCATCAGGCATTTGATGTTCTCTTGGAGTCCTGACCCCAAGTGCTGCCCAAAGAACAAGGGCACTGCATGGGTTTGCTGGTGTGTGACACACTACTAATGTCACTACAGCATGTCACAGCAGCAAAATCCAATAGGAATGCCCATTAGGTGTTTGTTTTTTCATGTCCTTTCTGTGTGCTTTGTCCCCCCTCAGGTCCACCAAAGTAGTCGAGAATGCAGTATAAATACAGACAGACAGGTGAGGGGGAGTCAGAGCTGAGCAGGTGTATTCTACTGCGAGTGAGGAGTGAGCATATCCACTGCCAATCAAAGAGCGAGGAGCGAGGAGCAATGAGGGAGAATGAGGGAGAATGAATGAAGCAACTGGGAAGCATCCTGCCCTACTTTGCTGTTGACTGCTGGCTGGCAAAACCTTTTCTTGAAAGAGCAAATCACTACAGCTCCAAGTGTGCTCACAACCTGCCACTGCTGCTGCTGCCTCTGCTGCTGTTGAATCAGGTATGTTGTGCTGCAATATCCTGTATGGGGCTAATAAATAATGTAAGGGAGAATATGATATATGGGGTGGGGGAGTTTGAAGTAGTTAAAAATTGTGTTGCCTTTTTTTGGGGTGTGGGGGGTTGCTCTAGGGAAGAAGTAATAAAAAAAATGAAGAGGAATGGTGGGCGCCAACCCCAGACTAGGGAGTCAAGTGCTTCAAAAATGGAGGAGACTGGGAGCTACGTTGGGGGTTCAGATAATTGTATTGCTTGGGGGGTGCTTGGGGGGTGCTCGGGGGAGCCCAGGAGGAGATGAAAAATAAAATGAGGAATGGTGGGATGGGGTTCTGAATAGGGGGCTTTAAAAAATTGGGCCCTTGGATAGAAGTGGAGGCCATATTAAAATGTACAGCTAATGTAAAAAAAGTTTTTGGTTTTGTTTTAAGTATGTCAAACTGCTGCTATATAGGAGGGTGGAGGGACATGCCTGGCAGACTGGCACACATGTTGAAAATAATTTTTTTTCCATCATGCATGGCAGTCATCAGGGTCCGTCCCTCACTCCCATGGTGTGTCCTTGACTCACTGCTGTGGTTCCTCGGAGATGGAGTGGAGGGGTGGGCCTGGCGGACTGGCGCACATCGTGAAAAAAATTGTTCTGGCCTCAGGTGAGGGAGCAGAGTGGAGCGGGTGACCAGAATGGCACAGAACAATTTCTTTCCATCATGTATGGCAATCACCTGGGTCCATCCCTCGCTTCCAAGGTGTGTCCTTGATCGCTGCTGTTGGTTCCTCAATGATGGAGTCAAGGTGTGGGCCTGGCAGACTGGCACACATGGAAAAAAATTTGTTCTGGCCTCTGATGAGGGAACAGGGTGGAGTGGGTGACCAGAATGGCACAGAATGACTTTTTTCCATCATGTATGGCAGTCGTCTGGGTCCGTCTCTCACTCCCATGGTGTGTCCTTGACTCACTGCTGTGGTTCCTCGGAGAGGGAGTGGAGGGGTTGGTTGAGCCGACATGGCACAATGCCTTGCTCCAGTGTTCTATATAGTGCCCAAATTAAAAATAAATTGAAAGGCAGCAAGAAAACTGAATTTCTAGAGTCTTTTGTTCCATGGATACTAGCAAGTCTATGGGCAAGTTTAGCATCATGAAAAGGCAACTCCAGGAGCTGAGGTTTTGAAACCAATCTGCCAGCTTAGAACACTGTGGGATGCAAGCTAGTGGTGTGAAATTGGAGGATCAAGCATCCCAAGGAAAGCTTTTCTCACTCTATGCACTGATGACCAGCACAGCTTCAGAGCATGTACCTCCAAGAACTTCGACCTGATCACGAACAGTCGCTGAAAGAGGTGGTGGAAGATCAAAATGCCTTCATTTTTCTGGATAAGACAACAGATGCCTGTGGGTGTAGCGTGTTGGCTGTTTTGGCCCAACCTTTGCTTAATGTTGGGGAGCAGCCACTCCAAATAGGTGTGGAGTTTTTCCATCATGTGAACAACACTACAGTATCCCAAGCTGTACTAAAAGTGCTGTACACCAATGGGGTGAACTTCAATAAAGTCTTTGCCATTGTCACGGACAGTGCAAGTTACATGCACAAGGCTTTTGAAACTGTGCTGTCCTGTGTCCTACCAAATGCCGTGCATGTCACTTGCATTGCCAACCTCCTCAATTTGGTCTTGGAAGTCTGGGCGGACACACTGGAAGACTTAAACACTGCTGTTTCCCTTGTTAAAAACATATTTTGCCAGAGCCCAATGCGTAGGCATCAGTACTTTGCCTTCATGGAATCCAAGCAGGGCCCTGTACCCAAGATACCAGTATGTGCAGTGGTAACTCAGTGGTGCTCCTGGGTTAACGCTGTTCAGTATTTGGTAGACTATTTGCCTGTGTTAACAGAATTTGTTGAAACACTGCAATCTGATGCAGCAACCTTGAAGAGCCTGAAGTGCTTGTTGAAAGGCAAAGCAGCAGAGCTGGTAACACAAGCCACTTTTGTGGTGGAACACTCTTCTGAACTTGTTAACCTTATTCTACAGTTGCAGTCAAGCAGCCAGCCACAGGGACACTCCATATTTGGAAGGGTGCAAAATGTGCATATGATTTTGGACTTCTGTGCCACTGCAGAGGAAACTGAATACAAACCAAATATAGTAGAAATATTGTCCCGCTGTCAGTTACATGAAAAGCAACACTGTGTGAACCTTTTTCAGAAGGTTATGTTGGACAGCAGTGAGAAACTGGACAAAATTTTAAAATCTCATCCCTCAGTCAGCACATTCAAAGCTGCCCAAATCTTTGACCCAAAGCAGCTGCCAACACTGGACAAGAAAAAAGTAAAACACACCCAGGAGCTGCCATCTCTGGCTGGTGTTTCAAACTTTGAATGGCATGGGTACAGAACTTTTGCCCAGTCAGTACCCAGTGAAGATTTTAGTATTGCTGAGTGGTGGGAAGCACAAAGGGATACAGTTCCACATCTTGCTGCTGTGGCGAAAAGGTATATCTGGCTTCCTGTAAGCAAAGCAGATGTTGAATGGACTCTTTCGTGCACACAGACCTTTTAAAAGACAATCGGCGAAGTTTGACAGATGACAACACTACACTACTTCTTATGTTGAAGTACAATAAGAAATATTAAAGATCTTAGTTGGATAACCATTGCTGCTCATTCTATGATGTAAACATCCTTTCTTGACGATCTGGTGTGGTGGTGGTGGTACTATACTTTTACTGTAGAATACTAATAATGTTTATTGTTTGAATTATTAGAGGTGGTGGTGGTACTGCTTTGACAATGATGCTACTATTATAATGTATATTGTTTTTTGATCAGTCGTGGATGTTTTAATAAAAACTTATATCTTTTGTATGTGTCTGTGTTTTTTTGTTTTTTTGCAAAAATGTATACCTTTTTGATGGCTGACTTTGATATGCATCACAAAGCAACTGAAATTGAAAACCCCATACTTGTACCTCACAAAGGAAAATGTGTGCCCAGCAGCCTGTTAAATCCCCACAAAGTCCTGCAAAATTTGGGAGAAAAAAATCCCGCAAATTCCCCACAAAATCTGCTAAAAAATTCCACAATTTCCGAGTGGCCTTGAGGTCTGTGTTCTCTGAGCTGTGTGCTGCTTAAGCCACTTTCTTGTGTGTTCTATGTATAAGAACTGGCAAGATGATCTGTCCCCCCTATATAGGAGTTGCTGTGAGTACTGGAAAGCTTCACTCAGATGTGCCCCATATTAAGGGAGGGGGAGGCCAATATGCAAAGTAAGTAATTATCCAATTTATGAGGTTCATTGTGCCTAAAAGCTTGTTTGAGACTAACTACATCTGTGAACCTAGGTAATATGTTTCCATGAACTGATTGTGCTGTTCATGTATTGTTTCTGTAGTTCTATGTGCGTTTACCCTGTAAATTATGAATGGAGGTGGGACTGAGAGCTCCCAATGGGAACAGTCTTCTGAGCTGGCTCCAATAAAAAGCTGCTTTTCCCCTTATTGAAGAGATCACTATCACTATGGTGGAGTGAACAGCTCCATGCTGTTATGTTCTGGGGTGAATGCCACCCTGTTATATGTGTGTGAATGAACAGCACATTCCTGAAATCTCTAAAGAGTGTACTGATTGAGAGGAGGTCTCCATCCTGACTTGTCTTAAGAAATTCCTGTCAGTTGTAACTTCTTTCCTAAGAAATCACCCTTTTGAGGAGACCACCAGGTTGGTGAGCTGGTTAGCTGTAGATGATATCGGGTAATTAGGAAAGTTGAAAGAAAGTCCTTAATCTGAAATCTGAAAATGTGCCTTTTTTTTAATTTGTCTTTTTATTGAGGCACAGACACATATGTATTAACAGTGCAATATTACAGAATTATCCATTTCATTGTTACATGTAAGCATAAGCTGATTTGTGGTAGCATTTAGTACTAGACAAGTCATTCATGGTAAAGTAATGATGGAGACAAAAGATATTAGTTATGCTATGATTTGCTTATAATCTACTATTTAACAAAACCCGGTTCTTCCCATGAGGCAGACACACTGGACAGACATAAATTTTTAATACTCCTTGTCTGGTCCACACTGGATTTCTTTTTATCCAAAGTTTGAGCTTTGTGTAAGACTTATGAAACAAAGGCTGTATCAATTTTCATAATATGCAGCACCCAGCATTGCCATTTGAAGTGAACTTGCCCCATTTTATCATGAGTTACTGAAGTTACTTTTTCCATTTCAAATATTTCATTTAAGCAATATACCATGAGAGGGTGTAGGTGATGCCAAGATTTACCCACGCCTGGTGTGTTGTTTGGTCATGAGGCCACAGGCCGAGTGAGTAAACCACACCAGGGTGGGTAAATCCTGGCATCACCCACACCCTTGAATGGCATATTGCGATTATGCAGTGGCCCCCTTCAGTTATGTAACATAAAATTCAATACAACTACAGTTTTTTTTGCCTTTTTCATATTTTTTGTGGAATTTATTGTTGTGCTACAAAAAGTAGTTCCCTTTTGGTAGGTAGAATAATCCCCCACATGTTTAGCCAAAGAGAAGACCCTGTAAGGTTTTAGTTGTTTTTAATTTTTTTTGTTATCAGTTACTGAGGGTGCTGGTCACCACAGCACAAGACAGGTCCTGCAAGCATCAGTTTTTGTGCTTTTAAAAGTGGCAGACTTAACTGACAGTGTGCCAGCTGCCAGAGCGCTGAAGCCCTGAATGGCTTTTGGTCACCTTCCACCATCCCCGCTCAGCTAATCAGGTATTTGAAGACCTTTATGGATGCTGAAATGAGAAAAGTGTTTAGTAAAATTGAGGGCAAAAACTTAGAGAAAACATTTTTGAAAAGCTGAGTCATTATAATGGGCATGCACCTATGCATGTGCATAGCTGCATGCCCAGTACTACAAGTCTTCTTTCCGGCAGTGATTTCTCTATGTTTTAGGCCACGGTTTTAATCAAGAAAGTCTTTGCTCTGTTCAGTATCTGTGAAAGGTTTGAAGATAGGTGTTGGATGATATGCTTTTGTTTTTTCTTTTACCAAGGAATTACTTGTTGATGGAAGAAGAGTGAGTGTTTCAGGGAGATCAGCTGCCATGGTTTTGGGAATGTGGGAAGGGAGCCTATTTCACTGTTTACAAGTGAGCCGGGTGACATAGCTATGATATGGTTTTGGGACCGCTACCTTAATTTGTTCTTATTTTTATGTTTGCTTGTGCGCATGCGCTAGAAACATGATGTGACAGTTTAGAAGAGAAGCGGGTTGTGGAGGCGCGGCAGTGTTACAGCCAAGGGAGGCACTGCATTTGGGGGCTTGGCACTAGTGGACCAATGGAGGTACAGTGTGCGGATGACACTGGTCTCCAAAAAGTGCACCAAGTTCTAACATTTTCACTGTAGCAATCAAGGGCCGCCTCATTATTGCAGCATCAGTCATTGTGCTGCAATGAGGGAGCAACCCGTCATTGCAGGGCAGAACATTAGCTAGCCTAATACTGTTTGTGAACATGGCAGGAGGCTTGCCGCCACATTCACAAATAATATTAGGCAGCCTCCCATGCTGAGGGGGTGCCCAATCCCCCTTGGCAGCATGTGCCCCCCAAAACGGTCTGTGCTGGCCAATGGGGGCCCCAATCCCCACCGGCTTCAGTGCCCGCAATGTTTATTTATTTAGCCAAGAGCCCACCCCAGCTTGCCAAATGCCCCTATAAAATTGAAAACCATCCTATGTTGTCTTTTTATTTTAATTTTTCCCTGTAAAGGAAAAAACGGTCCCTCGCGGTCTGCCAGACCCACCCTCCCAAAACCCTGTGCTCACTCACTACACAGCCTGCCTCCCCACACTCCTCACCCCTATACTTACCTCTTGGAGTCTGGCGTGATGATCTTTGGTGGACCGGGAACACGTCTGCACTCTTCAAAGCCGACCACGAAATGAGGAAATGACGGTAAGCTGTATTATGTAATAAATAGGGTTTTTTCAACTTTGCTGCATATCTCAGGTATTTTTTTTGAATGTTGACACCAAATTTTCAATATGGGGTTTTTGGAACCCCTCCTCATGAATTCTGTCACTGTCATGGCATTAATCGGGCCCGAATGGGTGATTTCATGGTCACTGTGCGAAATCACCTTTGAGGACTGAGTAATGAAATGACAGTGCCAGTGTTCATAAGGTGGGGTCTCAGAAAGCCTATGTTGCAAATTTGGTGAAAGAAATCCTAAAAATGACTGTTTTACGAGCGTGCATTGTGCAGTTCCTTCGCAAGCTCATAAGTTCGCGAATATGTAACATTTTCACTCCAGATTTTCAACATTGCCATTTTATCACACCTACTTATGAGCAGTATAACTGTCATTTTTCACATCTCACCCAAAATGTGTTTCCACGCATGTAGCACACTATAGCGCAGTCAGTGTGTGAAATCAATGTTTGGGACAGATTAAGAAAATCACAGTGACACTGTTCATAAGCAGAGGTCTTGCAATGGCTATGTTGAAAATTTGGTAACAAAATTCCTAAAAATTACTGTTTTATGAGCGTGCATTGCGCAGTTCCTATGCACACTCATAAGTGCATGAATTTTTAATATTTGCATTCCAGAATTTCAACAGTGCCATTTTACCACACCTACTTATGAGCAGTACAGCTTTAATTTTGCACATCTCACCCAAAATTTGTTTCTGTGCATGTAGCGCACAAAAACACAGTTGGTGTGTGAAATCAATGTTTGGGACAGATTCAGAAAATCACAGTGACACTGTTCATTAGCAGAGGTCCTAAAATGTCTGTGTTGAAAATTTGGTGAGAAAAGTTCATAAAATGACTGTGTTACAAGTGTGCATTGCGCAGTTTCTACGCACTCTCGTACCTTCACACATTTGCAATATTTTCACTCCAGATTGCCAACACTGCCATTTGCCCACACCTCCTTATGAACAGTACAGCTGTCATTTTTTACATCCCGGCCCAAATGTGTTTTTGCACTTCCGGCACAGACAAGCGTGGTCGTTGTAGTAAATCTGTGTTCAGAACACATTAATAAAATCACACTGACACTGTTCATTAGCAGAGGTCCTAAAATGGCTATGTTGAGAATTTAGTGACAAAAGTCCATAAACTAACTGTGTTACAAGCGTACATTGCCCAGTTTCCACGCACGCACGTAACTTCGCATATTTGCAATATTTTCACGCCATATTTTCAACATTGCCATTTTTCCGCACCTCCTTATGAACAGCACAACTGTCATTTTTCACGTCCTGGCCAAAATGTGTTTTTGCACTTCCGGCACAGAATGGGGTGGTCGCTGTGGGAAATCACTGTTTAGGACACATTACAAAAATCACAGTGACAATGTTCGTTAGCAGAAGTCCTAAAATGCCTATGTTGAACATTTGGTGATGAAAGTCTATAAAATGACTGTATTATGAGTATGCATTGCGCAATTTCCCCGAATGCTTATAACTTTGCACATTTGTAATATTTTCTCTCCAGATTTTCAACATTGCCATTTTCCCACAACTCCTTATGAATAGTGCAGCTGTCATTTTTCACATCCTGCTTGAAATGTGTTTTTGCAGTTCCGGTGTAGAATACCGTGGTTGCTGTGGGAAATCAGTGTTCAGGACACAGTAACAAAATCACAGTGACACTGTTCATGACCACAGGTCGTTAAATGCCTATGTTGAAAATCTGGTGATGAAACTCCATAAAATGACTGTGTTACATGCATGCATTGCGCTGTTTCCACGCATGCTCAGAAGTGCAAGCATTTTTAATATTCCCACTTCACATTTTCAACATTGCCATCTCTTCATATCTCCCTATGGATGGTGCAGCTGTCATTCTTCACATCCTGCCCGATCTGTGTTTTCATACATGTGGTGCAGAATTGCACTGTCACTCTTGAAAGTCAGTTTTCAGGTCACATTGACAAAATCACACTGCCACTGTTCATGACAAGAGGTCCCAAATGCTTTCATGAGGTGGGGTCACAAAAAGGCCATGTTCAAAATTTGTATTATGAATACCAACAAATGCCTGAGGCATTATGGTTTCTAACCATAACGTCCTACCCTGTACAGACAGGCATCGGGGTGTGCCTTTGGATTGCCAACTGTACTGCTCATGCCATCCCACCCCAACCCCCCAGCCACTGACAGGCATCGAGGTGTACCTTGGACTCTTCGTCCCAAGACTTCACCCCATTCTCCTATGCTGCACCCATTTCAATGTATGTCCTTATGAAATGGGGTGACTGTAAAGCTAAACACCCTAATGCACAGCTCAACACGTGTCGGTGTCTGCAGAATAGGGTGAGGTGACATGGCTTGACCGTCATAGGTGATGACCCAAAACCTTACCTCAGATCCTGTCCATCTCTACAGGATGGAGGTGGGGTTCATGTAAAGTTCAATACTTCACTGCCATTCCTATTCTGCATCTGTCTAACTCCTGCATTTCTAATGCTAATACCAACAGGCAAGCATTCAGCATTGACAAATGCTTGTTGTTACTGCTGCACTGGAAGTTGTCCATTTACTGAACAAGGCAATTTTCCTGAGTTCATCTTTGGGAGCTGGTGAGAAAGGTGATGGTTTTAGATCCAATATGGTTTGGGAACTGCTTCCTTAATTTGTACTTATTTTTGTTACTGCTGCACCGGCAGCTGTCCATTTACTGAACAAGGCAGTTATCCTGTATTTATTTTTGGGGTCAAATTGAAGAACACATTGAGTAGTTTTTATGTGGGAGGGGTCAGAGTGATACTCAGTGGGCATTGCATGAGGCTGACTGGCACTCCTTCCTCTTCGGTGGTAGCACAATTTATAACATGTAAATCGTGCCAGCCAGCCATTCAGGAAACAGTATTTTTTGAGCCATTGTATAATCATTATTTTGTTCCAGCTTTCTAATGCAGGAGGTTCTGGCTTTATCCAGTACCATGTGATAGCTTTTTTTGGCTGCTAATAGATAAAAATAGGGGATCTAGCAGTAAGTTACACGTCTGTGGGTGAGATGGAGAGGAGTGTCAATTCCTGGGTAAGTTCAATAGGATTATCTGCCAGTTCCTCTATCTGGAGGAGGACTTGTTCCCAGAATGTGATCAGAATTGGGCAGTGCTAGAAAATGTGACCATGACCTACAGGGTTGGCTCCACACCTTATCCAGCAAGCCCCAAAAGATACAGGTATATATTTTGTTAGTGTTGAAGGAGTACGAAAAAATCAATACCTGCATTTCCAGTCAAACTCTCTCCACACATTGGAGGGTTTTACCTTAATTGCTGGCAGTGTGTATGGGTTGGCCTCCTATAAATTGTTGAAGTGCAATATAGCTGTTTTCAATTAGGTGACCCCAGAGGTTCCCTCTCTGGGCATCTATAATCATTGCCAACAGTAGGGTCAATTTACTCAGCATTTTGGCATAAGATTTTTGTTTATGTAACAGATATGTTCTAACTTGGAGATGCTGATAGTGTTTTCTGCCATCAGATCATATGCTGTCTGTAAGAATTCAAAGGGGACAACCCTGTTAATATCCAGGAACTGGAAAATGTGTGATAGACCCAGTTGTCACCAGTGTCAAAATACTAAGTAATTTGGGATGGCAGAAACTCCTCATCGGCCTCCAAGAGTCTACAAAAAGTAAAAGATTTGAGTCAGTGCTTTATGTCTCTTTATGTAGTACCAGATTTTTAAGGTATTTTGGGTGAAGAGTGTGAAATGCGTAAGCGGGATGGTATAGCGAGAGTTGCAAATAGTATACAGCTTATAATGTGTAAATCTTTTAAGTAAAATGTTATGGTTTTCCACAGTGGATCTGTACTTGAAGTTACCCATATTAAAATAATTTGTAAGTGAGCTGCAGGGGCGTAGTTGAGTAGATTGCACAAATTTGCCCCTCCCATTATTCGTGGGAGTTGAAAAACTGAGTACCTTATTCTTGGTCACTGTCCTGTCCATATAAATTTTGCTATCATTATATTCCATGATCAGAAGTAAAATGCCATCAGGATCAACGGGAGAGTCTGAAAGAGGTATAAAAGGCAGGGCAATATATTCATATGAATTACCTCTATACATGAGAAAAAATTTTGTGGTAAGTGTTCCCACTTCTGTAAATCCTCCTGTATAGTGTTAGTGGTTCAAAATCTATTGGTTCAAGGTTCTGTAAGCACCGATGTATACTAATCCCTAAATATTTCAGTTTTGTACTGTACAATTTTAAAGGTAATAGTCTTTTTAGTATGAGAGAGAGGGTATAATGTGACAGGAGAACCTCTGTTTTATGTATGTTCAATTTGTAAACCACTAATTGGCTGATCTTATTCATAATTTGCCATGTCTCCTTTATTGAGCATCCAGGATCCTGTAGGGTAAGAAGAACATCATCAGCATACATCATGATTTTATACTCTTGGCATCCAATCCCTATCCCTTATATTCCTGTACTCTTTCTTATTGCTTGGGCCAATTGCTTTATATAGACCGCAAATAACAAGGGGGCAGTGGGCAACTCTGCCTTATGCCTCATCCCAAACTAATTGAGGAGGATAGAGTCACAGTTACTCTTATGTATGCCTTCAGAGAGGCACATGTGTTCTGTAGACAGTCTACAAATGTGTTTGGGAAGTTAAAGGATGACAGGGTGCTCCACAGGAATTCCCATGACACCCTATTAAATGCTTTTTCAGTGTCCAAATTCTGGAAGGCTGCTGGGATTTGTCTAGTGTGGACCCGTTCGGCTAACAGAAGAGACTGTCATATATTATCCATTGTTTGCTGGCACTGAATCAAGTCAGACTGATCCAGATGGATCAAAAAGGAAGAATTGTTTCCAGTCTTTTAACCAGTAGTCTACATTCAGTATGGATACAGGGCGGTATGAGGAGGGGCATATAGGGTCCTTGTTTGGTTTTGGTATTGCTGCAATGATTACAAAATCCCACAATAGGGGAGTAGCTTCCCATAAGGGCAGCAATATTATGTTCTTTAATTTCTTGTACCACTCAGCTGGGAAGCCATCTGGTCCTGGGCATTTTAAGTTTTGTGCTTCTTTAATTTGGTAGTCTATTTCTTCATTAAATATTGATGCTTCTAGGCTGGCTTTTTGGGTTTCAGATAGTTGGGGGAATTGTAAGGCTTGAAGAAATACATATAAAGAAATTTGATCCAGCATTGGAAAGACTGCATATAATGTTTGGTAATGATGAAAATTTATTTCATTTTTAAGCATTATCATGTGTAATTTGTTTTGTGATAGGGTCTCTTATCTTTAGTATACACGCATTGCTACATCACATTCTTAATTTTTGGGCCAGGTTTATATTGCTTCGTGATCCACCTCCATATGTCGATTGTTTTAAAAAAGCCAGGTTTTGCTGGACTTTCTAGTCCAGCACTTCTTGCAGTTGTTTTTTGGTTTCCTTGATCCTTTCTATAATGACCAAGTCTTTAGCAGTATCAACCTTTGATATTTATTGAGCTGTTCCATGAGATTGTTACATCTTTTGTCTCTTTCATTTTTTTTCCTGGAGGCATATGAGATTATCTCCCCCTTTATGACCATTTTTAAGGTAACCCAAAGCACAGGGGCAGTCACTGATTGTGTGGAATTCTTGTGGATGATTTCTGGAATCCTTGCTACAAGTGTGTCACCAAACAGTTTGTCTTTCATGAGGGAAAGATTCATCCTTCAGAAAGAGTGTTTAGTTTCTTTTTCACCAATTGTATTTTTAGAAGTAAGGAGTGATGGTCCAACAATATTCTTAGGCCATAAGATAAATCTTGGATATTTTGAAAGTTTTCACAGGTTGCAAAAAAGTAGTCGATCCTGGAATATGTTTTAAGACATTGTGATAGGAAAGTGTAAGTTCTTTCAGCGGGGAAGAGATGCCTCCATATATCAATTATTCCCAAGTTGTTGAAGTTTGCCTTAGTATATTTTTGAGTCAGTGAGACTCTGTATCCACTAGGGTTAGAAGTGTCCAGCTCCTGTGAAAACACAACATTAAGGTCTCACCCCATTATCAGCTGACCCTCTAAAAGTTCCATTAAGTGGCCTACAAATTTTTTGACTACAGGTGTCTCTGCATTAGGTGGTAAATACATGTTAACTCATTGCCTACACAGGAACTCACTTAAGTTGCAGCACTTGTCTCCTGTATACTGTTAACAGTGAATCCTGGGCATTTCTAAGCAAAATCAAGCCATAATCGGCATGCTGCAAACAAATGCTAGTAGCACAAAAACCATAAGAGCTAGACACAAAGTATGAGTGGCAAACCTGTTCAGCATAAAATTACCTTTCCAATGGTGGTATGCAAGTAATAATATGTAATTTTTTTTTCTATGCTGGTCAAAACAGTAAAATAAAACATTTATTTCACTAAAAAATGCACCATAAGCTTTTTTAATTGGTAAATATGTAACATATCAACACCATATTAAGCATCCAGACATTAGATGTAGTTTTAATAATTTGTTTGTAAAAACACCCACTATTTCTGTAGCATTAAACACAATTTTCCCCATTTTAGTCAAGGTGCATTGGTGAGGTTTGAGGGATGAATGTGAACCATACACACCATACCATAAACAAATGCATATAACTCCTAAAGTATACATGATACACGCAATGTATCTGCTGCAAAGTTGTTCCACACAAAATTGCCATTCCAATGGTGCTATGCAATCAACTGTGCTCAATTCATTTTTTGTTTTATACTGGCTGAGATACCCAGAATGTGTGTTTTCTTCAAGGTGGTTCTTGATGGACAAAATGTCTGCAATACACACCATATCATAAACAAATGTGAATAACTCCTAAAGTGAACATGATACACACAAAGTGTCAGTGGCAGAGTTGTTCAACACAACATTACCTTTCTAATGGTGCTATGCAGTCGGTTCTAATCAATTCTGGCTGGCAAGTAATATTAAAACATGTGAGTGACATCTCCAGATGTTACTAGGGCACACAGGAAGTCTGTAAGTGACTTCTGTAGTCATTTTGGGACACACTGCCGTACATTTGCTGCCACCTACAGGCATATTCTAGGAGGCAATGAATTAACTAGTGTTATGTTTTGTTGATACAAATGTCCCTATATAATGGTATTGCAACCCTGATTATCAACATATGTTTGTTTTACTTCTACCTCTGTGGTACTAGGAACTAATATAGCTGTTCCTCTGTTTCTACCATTTGGGTGTGAAGAAGTATACACTGAATATCTACCCCCCCCACACACTAGTTTGGCAGGTACTGAGTTAAAATATTGAAAGTGAAACAGCATAGAACAAAACTGTGATATCAACACAGTGAAACCAAAAACTACTACGGGGCAAAACAGCTACAAGGACATAATAGTACAGATAAAGTTTAGTGTTATCCCTGTAGCTGTTTGGGGACAGGAAGAAAGCTTCTGCAGTGAGGGTGTGCTGTGGAGTGTGCTGCATACCAGCTGCCATGGAGGGTAGGGCACAGGCAGCAGAGGTTGGCGGAACAAGACTGGAGCGTGGTTTGAGTCCCATGGCAGGTGATTTTTTTTGTCTTTTTTGGGACTTCATTTATTTTGTCTCCCCACCTCCTGATCAGGGCTGGGTTCCACCTTCCCTTCCCAAGGAGTTCCAGGGCAGACTGTATGTGTGAACTATCCTTTTCTGCCTTTACCTGTCTATGTTTCTATGTAAAGAGCAATAACAGTAGATGTTCCCTGCTCCAAACATTGTCCATTCTTTTTTGGATGGGAGATGTCAAGTCAATCTTTCTACACAGTGTAAATTACGTCTTTAGATTAAGAAATCATAAATTCTGCCTGCAGCATAAAGTGCTACTAACTGTAAACAATTCATCTAGATCTAGTACATTATATACCAAAGGAAATGAAAAAACTGAACCCCACCCCTAAAGTTTCATGCCAGGAAATGCTTCAGCAGAGGTTAGAAACCTCAGGTGTGGGGCTTAGTTTTCAGTCTGTGCTCCTTGCGTACACTGTTGGGCTTATTAGTAAAGGAAAAGGATTTTTCTACAATGATGAATATTGCAGTGGTCCTCCATATATCTTTGACACTACTGTGAATCTTCATTGAGAGCTAAGGTGCACACTCTGCTATTTATTTCTTGGCTTTTCTATTATACTGCATTGTTCTGTACAACAGTGGCCTTCAGATTCTCCCACTGTGGCAACCATCTAGTATACAAAAAATGCTTTCAGGTATGTGGGAGGGTGAGCTAAGTCCCCTTTTGTGTTAGGTTTTTAGTCATGCTCATGACGATGGTCAGGTTCACCTGGCAGGTGCCATGAACAACAAAATAAAGTGACAGAAAAGCCAAAGAAAAACAGACTCATCATTTTCTGACAGCATATTCTGCTTTGTCATACGCTGCACCTTCTGGTTACAGGTTGGCTCTTCAGAGCAGCCTGCATCTCTTTGCATAGATTTAAAACATACAGACTTGGAATTCCTTCTCTTAGTGTCTTCTGTTTTTAATATCCTTACTAGGTAGGGCTACATTAAAGCAAGCTCAAGTATTCTGGGGTTTTATGCTGGCCAACTGCTGACAAGCAGACAGAAGCTATGCTTATCACAGCATTTTCTTTATTGTTGGAGGCTTCAAACCTTTTGGAATTATACACTTTACTTTTTTTTACAATTTTTGGCTGGGAAAGGCACACAGAGCCCACTTCCATGTGCCTCTCAGGAGCACAGAGTGGATAAATTACCTGCTCAAGGTCACAGAGCATGCAGGGAGAGGTTGTAGGAATCAAATCCAGGTCTGCTGGATGTACCAAGCTCATTCACAATTAACTGCTTCAACCTCAAGGCTATACTGCCAGCCAGAATGTTATACTACATACCATAAATGTGTAATATGACTAAAAATAAGGATAAGAATCAATATAGAGTATTGTGCTTTGTTAGAGAGCATACTACTGTACATGTTGCAGAAAGTATGCCTAGACATCACCCAAATCCCACATTTTTTACTTGTATGCCCAATGTCTTGGATCATATTCTTTGAGGATATCTCCTCAACAGAGTCACCACACATATAGATTCTATTGTAAGCCATTGGCATCAGGATCCCTTGAGAGACATTTCATGCTGTAACCACCCACAATGCCATGCAGCCAGCATACAGAATTGCATGTCGTGCAACTTATGAGTAGGTCCCAATTATGTTTTTTTACCCACCTTCAAGTTAATAGTGGTTCCAGTGGGAACTCCTCCTTCAGCGTCCATGCTTTCATCAAAGTGTTTTTTCCATCCATTCCCAGATGGTCTGCTTTTACATCCAGACATGTGATGTTACTCCTGTGGATTCACTGCTGCTGTCCACTTGTTTTCAATCAATTTATGTTGTCAGACCCATTGATAGTCAATAAAGGGTTTCTTTGTAGTTAATCTGTTTGTTAAAATATTTTCACTTATCTTACAAACTTAAATGCTTATACATTTCATTTAAGAACTGTAAGGCCCCCTCATGGGTGGGCTTATTTCTGCCCTTAGGGACTCTCCCTGGTGCTTAGGGAGTTTGTGTGCTGTGGGGGTGCCCTTTCTGTTGCCAATACTTGGGGAAGTAGAGTGGAAAAAAATATATATATATATATATATGTATGGAGTTTAGAGAGAGAGAGAGAGAGAGTGGGAGGAGGGACCAGCAGGTGTTGCTGCAGGACAGTTTGGGGAGGGATTCCCTCCCTCCTCTCAGGCAGGTGGGACGTCTTCAGCTACAGTCCACAGTTAGGAGTCTCTGAGGGAAGCAGAACAGACAGGCAGTTGTGGTTGTTTGTGTCCAGGGTTCCCTTGGGATGGGTGGAGAGACCATCAGTTGGTAGCAGAGGAGTTTGCAGAGCCGATAGTGGAGGACTCTGATGGCATTAGGCCCAGTCTGTTGAAGTGTAGTTTTTGGGCCATTGGGGGCTGTTGAGGTGATGGCAGGACTTCTACAGGGGATCAGAGGATGGTGGCATCTCCTTCTGATCCCAGTTCCCCACATGGCATGTCAGCTCAGGGGATGAAGTTGGGAATGGGTGGTGACCTGGACTCAATGGTGCCTGCTGTGCCCATGCCTGGGGCAGGCTATGGGGTCTACATATGGGTAGGCCTTTGGGCCAATATAGGCCATGTCCATCTCAGGCAACATGATTTCTGCTGGAAGGAGGAAGCGACTGTAACTGTGCAGAGATCTCAGCTCTGGGGAGAGCATCAGGAATTGTGTGAGGGAGGGAGTACCAGGGACAAGTCGATACCAGGACTAATGTGAGGAACATTCATGGGAGCAGCTACAGTAGGTTTCAGGCTACTAAACTTTTGACTAGGAATTGGATTCTGAGTACAGACCCACAGCCCAACTAAAGCCATGGACATGAATGGTATACCTACCTCATACCAGCTGCACATAAGTTAGAACAGTGAGGAGCTGTATGGCATCAGCCAGGTAATTCCCATACCCTTCCAGACCAGGTGCTAGATCCTGAGTGCAGAGCCACAGCCCAACTAAAGCCATGGATGTCGATGGTATACCTCTCTGATACCAGCTGCACACAAGTTAGAACACTGAGGAGTTGCACAGCCTCAGCCAAGCATTGCCCCTCCTGAACCAGGCACTAGATCCTGAGTGCAGAGCCACAGCCCAAGTGAGAGTATGGTCTTCAATGGTATACCTCAATGATACCAACTGCACACTAGTTATGAAACTTAAGGGTTGCAAGGCCTGAGGCAGGCAATGCCTGCACCCCCACCCTACCAGGTACTAGATCCTCATTGCACAGCCATAGCCCAATGAAAGACATGAACATCAACAGTATACCTGTCTCATCCCTACTGTATACAAATAATGCTCAAGACACATAGGATAAGGTTTAAGATTAGTTTTTATTATTTAACTATTTAAATATTTTTAGGCCAAATTATTTGGTTGCTCCTGGGATTGGCAAAAAAACAGTTATTCATAGATATTCTTAATTATTTGTTCTCTTTTTAATTTTTGGTATTTCACATACTAAATCTACACTGTCAAATTTTTCTGCTTATTAAGTATTTAACTTAGGATTTATATAGAATGGCTAAGTTATAACCTATGTGACTTTATGTAACAGAAGATGTATTGAACGATTTCTAATTTCACTTACATCTATTGCTAAGTAGTATCAATAATGTTTCCATTGAGACTATGACATGAATGCAATAGGCTACCCAGTTACACATTTAGATAATCAACACTAACAATACATTATTGTTCCTGTGAATATCACTATTTGACACCTATTTAAGCCAAGTCATTAGAACAAAAATAGAATTTGTTTCACTGAACAATTTAATAGCATTTACTTCTTCACTGCATACGCAAGGGACACTAAGAAACATTTTGTGGTTCACATGAGCACATAAAGATATTGTTTTAAAGAAAAACCACATGTGTGGATGATATAAAAAGTGCTAAAATAAGTATCAATATTGTCCCTATGATTAGAAAAGTTAACTTTAACTCCAACAGTAACATTATGAAGTTCCATTTGTCTTTATTTATTAATTCTGCATAAATAATTTAAAAGAAATTGTTACATATCCTATTTGGAAATTATCATACTTTTTATGAAATCTGTAAACATCTTTTAAGACTCTTTCTGCGCTATCACTGGTTATTTATTTGAAAGTGAACCAACCAATATCAAGAAGACAAAAGAGAACAATGAAGAGAAATAAGTAGCACAGTATGTCTGTGGCAGAAAGATTGTATGGTACACAACAATGTGTTCTTCTGGTCTTGAAATGAGAAGAAACTTCCATAACATTAACAGTATATATATATAGAAAGATCAAGTTAAAGTTACATCATACAATGGCAGGCACATACATAGCCATTGCTGTACTGTAACTAGATCAGTAAGTAAGCAAAATAATTTGAATAATCCTTGCTGATATCATACTGTGGTAGACATATCACAGCCATGTCATCACTCATGATGAAAAGGTTGGATCATCTCCAAACTGATGCATTTTTTTTTATTGTTTTATATTTCTGGAACTGGGAAAAATTCCTCATCCGACCTCCAAAATATGGATGATCCTATAAAACCAGGCGCATGCCAATAGTTTGCATTGTGAAGCAGAAGTACACAATCATTATTGACATTAGCTGTCAAACAATGAGTTGCAGACAGCTGCGCAGACATACAGAAATGCATGCATACACTGAAAATAGGGCAGATAACCACATGTATACATCTCTATGTTCAGTTATCAACAACATCACCAGTAGCACTTAATGCAATACAATAACATTAAATGCATAAATAGAGCAGTTTTCAAACAGTTAACGTAGCAATGGATGCAAATTTTCTTTTCTTTTTTTTTTGTCAACAAATGAAAACAGCTAAGAATCTTTATAAGCAACATAGCGTCAATCTGCAGTTCAGCACTATATACAGCACATATGTACAAATCTGAGTCGCATTGTATTGGTAGATGTTGTCATATCAAGTCTCAACAGCATAGTTCCAGAACAGTGACAGATAATTCTGTCACATACACTTCAACAAATGCAGCGCATTGCAAACAGATGACATTATCATGTAGAAAGTCATGCTGTGAATGTGAATGTGAATCAAAGAACTGCATCTGCCAAGACATAACTCAATGACTGACGTGTGTAATATCCAGTGCCCTCAAGTCTGCTTGGATTCGGTGGACGTCAATTCAGTAAGTAAGTATAATAGTCAAGGTCAACAATGTAGACAACAACAGGAAAATGACTTAACTTAACCTGATACATATTATTTAAAGAAGTATAACAACTTACACAATATGTAGAGAAGAGTGCTTAAAACTCTGATACGCATATCACAATATTATTGATTCTGTCATTACCATGTAAAATAGCACTGTAAAACTGAATACACAGTGACATGCGCAAAATATACAAGATTAACTGAGATACCTGCAAAAAGATATGACTCACTGACTGTCAAATGATAACAGCTCAATACCCTCAAGTCTACTTGAGCTGTAACATGGCAGTCATCGTAGTAAGTACATCAAAGTTACAAATGCTTCATATTACAAAACAAATGGTTCTAAAAATTGTATTGCAATAAATCATGAAAATAATTGTGTTTTGCATCCAGCATATCAGTATGACACTGAGATGAACAAGTCAGTGCCTACTACAGTCTGTTACGTAGGTGCAGTGTTGTGGTTCTCTTCTGCAATGGCAGCAAAATCAGAGTAATTCACAAGGGCTATATTAATACTGTACAAGATCTAAAACACCTAGATCACCATCACTACTATTGCACAGTGGTTGTTTCACATGAAAGGTCTTAGCTCTTCTATCAAATCAAAATAAATATGTAAATAAATGGGGAAAAAAGACATCTAGCTGCAATATACAGTCGGAACAATATTGTTGCAAATATACTGGCTAAGTAAGCTGCCGTGATCAGATACCATCACCCCTCCACATATCGTGCAACATTGGTGCAACCGAGAATGATGACATATGAATCTTTCAGATTCCTTGGTAATATTTCTCTCAGAGTGCATACTGCATCATTGCACTCCACCCATACCTTTCTGAACCTTCGCCAAGTGACATAGTGCCCAGAGTGAATAGATAGGCCATGATGGAAAATAATTGCATGTGTGTCAAACTGACTTCCTGAGAACATAGTTCTTCCAGCAATGAAGTCAGATATTGGTGTTGTGACTTTCATGCCTTGAGAGTTAAAACATTGCAATACAATCATAATGTATGAACTGGAAGATGTAACTCTCAAAGAGCAAACACAAGAACGACCACATCTTTGGCACAGCCAACCAGTTTCTGAATTTGCAAAAAAACCTACAAAACTTCACTGATCTCTGTTCAGGGACATAGACAGACAACCACAGCATGTCATGAGTTGCTTGTGATTCTTTGTGTCCACATGACAAACATATGTGCTTGCACACATAATCAACTTGAAAGTGTTGGCGCAGATCAATACCATCATCTGCCAAACTGTTTATGATTCCCATGATGAATTCTGTGGCATCTTGTTGCGCACTGTCAGCAAACATTGCTTGTCCTGCATACTTTGCAAGAGTTAGACATAGAGGAGTCAAGCTCTGTAAACTGGGCAACTCTTCTTGACTACCTCTAATGACTCTCTTTAATGCTTCAGACAGAGGTGTCGACTGACCCGAGTTCAAGACATCAGCAAACTCAGGCAGATGCAGAAGTGCCTGCATTGTAGCATTGGCATAGCAGTTTACTCCTGTGCTATTGTCAAATATTGGCAGTGTCTGAACCCCAATGCATCTCTTGACAGGTGGAGATGTGATTTGTTGATGTAGAGACTGGTTGCCAATAGAATGGTGAGGCGACGATTGTGGAGTCTTACTATGCTTCCTCTTCAAAGTGTGCCCTGCATCCATTGGGACATCTGTTGCTGATGCATATCTCGGAACTGGCAGTAAAGAAGCATTTGGTTTCTACAACATACATAATCTGTTGTACTCAGCAATGCATTTACTAGCAGCATGTATCTTACTTTCTGCAAAATTCACTGTGTGCAGTCCAGACAACCATCTCACACCAGACAAAACAACATAAGACATGCCATCCTTGAATATACCAGTGCCTATATCTACAATGGCACTACCAAGGCTAAGCCCTTGTGACTTGTGTATAGACACTGCATGAGCAGCACACAATGGGAATTGTTTCCTTGTCACATACCGAAATATGTCTTTCACAAGCTCAAACTTGACTGTCACTCTGACTATTGGTAGAAGAGTATCACAGTTGTCAAACTTAACCACAAACTCCATAGTTGTCTTCTGCACATTATACTGGAACTCATGAATGTACCCCATGGCTCCATTCACAAGACCATGCTCAACATCATTGTTTCTGCGAAGCATGACCCATGCATTCCTATACAGTGGTAGCACAGCTTCCAAACCAGTGGTATGTGACATATCACTTGTGAGGTCTCTGAGATGCTCAACCATTTTTGATACCATTGGGCATGTTAGGCTGACACCATCTATGGTATCTATGGATGTAAGAGTCACAATAGGTTCCTGTTCTCTCTGGATCATGATCTCTTTGAACTCTGCACACTGCTTAAGTCTTGGAAATAGACATTCAACATGTCCCCCTAGATTTCTGCACATGTGCAAAGATACCACAAGCATCCTGAATAAGAGCATTATTTCTAGCAATCATGCGCTGTCTTAGCATTTCAACATGAATGGTTGACAATACACCAATCTGAGCCTCATCAAGCAATGCTGTGTAAAACATGTCACCTTGCTGCCTCATGTTCTGTAACAGTTCAACATATGAGAAGAACTCCAACAGATTGACACCACCTATGCATCCGATGGTCTTCTTAGCCTCTTCAACAGAAAGAGTACAGAAAACATGCTTGCCATTCACAAGAGCCAGCTGCAGGAGATCCCCAAGAACAAGAATATTCTTGCCACCAAATGATATGTCATCATCAGTACCAAATATCTCCTGTGGATGTAGGTGAACATATGTAAGGAGAACATTTGAAACCATGCTGATCTCATTTATTATCAGCAATTGCATCTTGTCAAACATTGACCTCAGTTCAGAGACAACCCCAAATAACAGTTTTCTGTAATCGCCACTTTTGCCATGTTCAACTGGCAACATAAACAACCTATGAAGTGTGACACCACCTATGTTATAAGCTGCCAACCCTGTAGGAGCAGCCACAATAACATAAGTTGCAGAATTAGTAAGGTCATGCACACCTCTGGTAAGAGCCTCAATTAAGAAACGTTTCCCAGTCCCAGCAACACCACTGACAAACATCCTCACTGGTGTCTGCTTGTCACAAACATAGTATCTGATACTGTGCTGAATAGCATGTTGGACACCATGTATCACAGAGTGATACACAACTTTCTGATGTGAATTCAATTCATCAACAATGTTAGTAGCTGCCTCTGACAAGTGCATGTTTTGTTGCATTGCACCCTCTACCTCTGACATCAGCACAGCTGGGTCATTAGGAGGAAGAGGGTCACCAAGAGTCCCTTCTCCCTCAACATCAACCATATCTTGTGATGTTACTGGGGTATCATCGTCCAAAACCTGCCTTGCTTTCTCCAGCTGAGTTTTTCCATTTCGAGTCTCTCAGTGTAAGTGTCAGACACCTGACCCTTAAAGGAATCATAACTTAACATGAACTCTTGTTCATATGTCTCAGATGATCCTTTCAATTCAGACTCTGATTGCTAAGGCTTGAATAGAAATAGTGGAGCAAAATAGTAATGCTCTTTGCTTTCTGTTGTATTCAAGCTGAGTTTGCAGTGGTTAATTAGCCATGGCTTCCACTTCTTCACAAGTGAATCATTGAAGCCAGTAACTTTATATATGTTCTTTTCTAGTTCAGAAGAAATTCTCCACTTATAATCATACCATTGAGCAACTTCAGACAGACACAGATTTTCCATAGCACTGTGGTGCTGTGGATAGTAGTTGTCTATTAAGTTGCTCTTCAGAATATTAGTGGATGTTGTACTTGTAGCAGCCAAATCTTCAATCTCTTCATGGCTCTTAAGCACATGGCACATGTTCTGCTTGCAGTTCACATTCAAATAACAAATGGACTATGATTTCCCATACAAACATACACCTGTAAGGCAGTCACTTGCCTCATAAGCTCCACACTTATGGTGTGAAAGAGTCCAAAGCCCAAGCGACCACAGTCTAGAAGACATTGACCTATTGCAGTTAGACAGCTCTTCCCACATTTCTTGCAGGTATGTCTGCTCATGTTTAGTGATGTAAAATGTCACATACCTCACCAAAGCCATTGAATTATCGGTGACAAACTGAGCATCAACGTTTGCCTGAAACATCAACAGAAGAGAAGGGCTATAGCCATTGATATAGACTTCTGATTTCCTGCAAGGCAGTTCATATACTTGCTTTGTTGATTTTGCCTTCAAGTGGTGTTACATGGCAGAAAACACATCATTCAAACAAGCATCCATACAAGCTCATTTTGGGAAACTAAAACGGCACCAAGTGTACCACTGTACCCTGTTTTTCACTTTTCTATGGCAGTACTTCCCACACAAGTGCCTTTGGAATTTCTGAACCAACTCTCAAAGTGTTGCACTGTCATACTTGTCTGGAATCTGGCATGTGACATATTTCAAAAGGAAGTTCAGGATTTCACTTGTCTCACTGTCACCAATATGTGGGGCATCTTTAATCCACAGCACATGTGTATGTGTGGAGCTCACAGAGCTTGGTAATCAACCCTCCAGAAGTAGTATTCAACAACCCCAAGAGGAAGATTCATCTTAGACAGTATGAACTTCAAAAGAGCCTGGAACCATGGTGGAAGTAACGTGAGACGGACACTGGATCGAGTAAGCACATTTCAGTGAGAGTCATATTCTGTATGTTATCAACATCAGAGTTTGCCCATCTGAGAAGATTAAGTAGATCATCACAATAGTATTCAGCACAACTCAGTGTCACAGACCATGTTGCTGGTCCAAACTCCCTCAGCATGCACATCACCTCAGAGTGTCGTCTGTACCAATATTGTTTAGCACCATGCATGCTGGACAAAATAGAAGAATGAGTGACTTGTGGTGTCTCATCTTTGTTCTGCTACTTGTGTAGTAACTGTGCAGCCATCATATTACTGAACTCTGTGCCAAGTCTCAATGTATGAGCAATACTAGCAGACAGGGCACTAAGTTCACTTTCCCAAAGATGGAACAGGTATGCAATGTTTCTACAGATTTTGCCATCCTTATGTAGAACTCTTGAGGTCCTATACTCAGCTCCTGGCACATGAACTTCTCACTCATCTAATCGCCCACCTGTACCAAGTGGAAACAGATCAGGAAAATGTGCCTTAAGTGTAGCCTCCCATATGCTTACAGTATTGCCCTCCACTTGCTTCATCTGATACAATTCAATGTTATCCACCACTGGATCCTTCCCATGCAATGAGTGTATGGTGAATTGCTCATAAACATTGTGTGCAGATGCAATGTCAGCCTTCTCCAATATTGCTTTGTCAGAGTCTTCCATAGCTGTCCCTGTAGAAAGACCTGCAAATGTGTCGATATCAATGTCAGAATAAAAAAAAACATTATGCTCCCTTAGATGTCTCAAAGCATGCTTTATCTTCTCAACATTGACTATCCCTTGCCATATTGTTTTTGCCTTAGTTGGGACATCATTCACCAAAATTACTACACTATTATCCTGAGAAATAGTGTACACATTTTCTTGCAAAGGCAAATATACAACAGAGCCCTTCAGAGACCATAACAGTTCTTTCTTCAGTAGGTCTTGCATCCTTGTATTAAGCCTGATAATTGTTTGAAATGGCTTCATGGTCTGAATTAGAATCTGTTCAAACAAGTTCAAGACTGCAATCTCAGCAGGAGTTGCTTCAACTTCCATTTTATTCAGAACAGATCAAGGAGATAAAGTGTCCCTCTTAATCTTGTTACAACAGTAAGTACACAGTGACACAGTTCTAACTTCAGCAAAATCTGTCTTTAAAAGAAGAAGTGTATGAAGATACCCCCACATAACATTCCAGCGTGAAATGTTCTGCAGTCCTATCTTGACACATTGCTCTTTATAGAAGAGGCACTCACAAGATACGCAAATGACATCAATTTTTTGTGTCTTGCTAATTTCAAATTTAGCAAAGTCATTACCAAATTTTCTGAGAAGTTGAGCTTCTTGCACTACTGATGTGTGCATCATATTTGCATGTTCATCAACAGCAGCATTAGACCTTAACCTATGGCTTGTAGTTGTAGTTGTAATAAAATTTATTTATACAGGATAAGGACAACTTCAAACACTGTTAGGGCCACAATAGCCATCTTTACAAGGTGCACCTGTTTTGATGTCAAGTACAACATTTCAACAATTAAAAACAGACGGTAACATCTGCACATTTAACAATGCAAGAAATTACTTAATACAAAGACAAACAGGTTTTGTATCAAATCACACGACATCAAGTAACTCAGGTCATCTATTACATACACAACGAAAACATATTTCTTGCTTCATAGCAGAATTAAATTTAGCTATAGTCATATACTGAGTTTTCAATGTCAGTGGGAGTTCATTCCAGGTAATGGCAGCACCTTTTCGAAGTCTATTCATTTTTAAATGAGTAGAAGAGCTCATGCCTTTTTTCACATGTGCGTGTCTCTTGATATGTGCACATGAAACAGAAGACCTGGTCTGGAGAGGTGGAGGTATTTTCTGGCAGAAGCTGTGCAACTCCTCAGTGTTCTGACTTGTGTGCAGCTGGTATGAGGGAGGTATACCATTAATGTCAATTACTTCAGCTGGCCTCTGAATCTGCAGTCAGGATCTAGTACGTGTTTGGGGGGGCATTGCCTAGATGATATTGTGCTACTCCTCAGTGTCCTACTATGTGTATAGCTGGTTTCAGGGAGATATGCCATTGATGTCCGTGGCTTTACTCGGGCTGTAGCTCTGCACTCAGCATCCAGTACCTGATCTGGGGGGGTGGGGGTATTGCCTGCTTGAAGCCATGCAACTACTCAGTGTTCTAACGTGCATGCAGCTGGTATGAGGGAGGTGTACTGTATAGGTACATGACTGTAGTTGAGGTGTGGTTCTGCAGTCAGGATCTAGTACCTGTTCTGGGGGAGGGAGCTATTGTGTGGCTGATGTCATGCAACTACTCAGTGTTCTAACATGTGTACAGTTGGCATCATGGAGGTATACTGTTGATGTCCACGGCTTTAGTCAGGCTGTGGGTCTGAACTTAAAATCCAGTACTTGTTCTCTTGGGTGGGGGGGGGAAATTACCTGGCTGAGGCTGTGCAACTCATGAGTGTCCTAACATGTGTGCAGTTGATGTCAGTGAGGTGTGCGATAGATGTTGATGGCTTTACTTGGCTCTTGCTCTTTTTCTAACAGTTACTCTCTATTTGTTTCAACAGATTAGCAAAGAATACACAAACATTAAATTTGATTCATCTTCTAGAAAATTTAAAAGTAAGTCATTAATTTGTATTCTTGTTTAAATACTCAACAGCTCAGTACACAATGATGCTACATTCAATAATGATTTCAGTAGTATTAGAATTGTGTATTTATCATTCTGTTTTTGTCTAGGTAGTGCTGCCACAGCTAGAGACAAGGGTGTGAGGGGGCGGGTGAAGCAATTTTATTCAAACACTAATGTTTTAAATATTTCTGCAGTTGTGGCTGCAACAGGCAACATAGAGAACCACTATCACAGCACAACGTTCTTCAACTGTCTCTTGTGGTCAAGGCAGATATGAAGAAAGCAAAACCACAAAACCACATGGCACCACAGTGAGTGGCAGGTAGTATAGTGCTGTTGCCTTTCTGATGGTGCTTCATAGAGTTGAAGACAATGCACACTCTCATCCTGCTGTCTACAATATGGTTGCCTGCCTGTGGGAGATGACCTAGATAAGTCTAGTGGCACTGCACTTACCTTTTGGAAGCACATACCCAGACTACATTGGTGATAGACCTTTTACTTGCTTGTAAAATGGCACTGCACCAGCTATAAATATGCACACCCTCTTCACTGCCACTATAGATGAATAACACACCACTGGTGGCATTGACTGGTACATCTTTTTATGATGGGAAAGAAATCCCTGTGCCCTGACAGCATGAGACTTGGTTGTACACTTTGCATTTAGAGAGGGCTACAACTACCTAAACCAAGTCCCTGTCAACCAGGGCAACTCACTGAATGCATAAGCCATCCATTTCCTAGCCTGCATCACAATCATGGATACAACCTTTACTCATATAAATATATATATAAACTTCATGTATTCCATGTTAGCATTCTGTCTGTCTGGTGGGGGGGGGAGGCATTCCACTGGTTGAATAATGCAGAACTTTGAATTCTTCTATTATATGGTAGACAATTACACAATGTATTGAGTATAAAGAAACACAGATGGATGCCAGATACAAAACATCTGTGGAAGGACTATTTGACATTATCTAACAACATTTAAGGTTTATTTTTTTGTGACTTTGAAAACTTTAAGAATGTATTTTTTTCGAGGTTGACAATGGGCAAATTTAATATAGACAATAACACATGTGTGGGTGTTGGTAGTACTGAGATTCCCTCTCACCTAGAGGCTAAAGGCACCCCACCTGTAGTCCTGTGCATACCTACGCTTCTGTGTGTGAACGTATCTCAGTCAACACCCAGCCATGTCTTATTGCTTACAAAATGCACTGGCACATCAGCTTTGCACTGCCACATGATACACCCACCTATACTGTTTTACACACATTTCACAAATTTGCCAATGCATCTCACTTACACTGCATGCATGTCCTTAATGAGCTGCACACAAATACTCAAACCACAATAAATCTTATGTTAAATGTTTTTAAACAAACACTTATCTTTTATCCAGAGCTCAAAGATGCTAAAGTCCTGGAGTGATAGGGAGGTGCAGGCCCTCATTCAGGCTATGAGGGAACATGCCAAACCCAGGTTTGTGATGAGGGCAACAAACCTGAACCTCACACATACCTAGGGTAAGGTAGGTCACGGTTTAAACTGACAGTATACAAATATTTTTTTTTTTTAAGTATTAAGTATGGTAGAATAATAATATCTGTGGAACTATAGCATAGCAGTACAGTTTATTAAGACATAGCACACTGGTAGTAGATCTGATTATGTAAACACATGCAACCACAAGGAGTTATACAGCAGTGAAATGTGTTATTCAGGTATAATACAAAAAAACAGCTGTTTTCAAGACTCGTGAGAAGCCACAGCCACATGTTTTACTATGACCAGTGAAGGCTGCTACTAATGAGAGTGCAAAAACTGCACCAGGTATGTAATTACAGTGGCACAGATTTGTTGCCACTTAGTAACTATTGCACATGACAATTTCTGACCACCGATGTTCACTGCGAACTTGATTTAACAAGTGTGATTGTGTGGCAGTTTCTCTGTTGAAGGCATCAAACAAGACAGCTACAGATGTGCTTTTTTAACTTATGACATAAAGGGACACTAGGGCCCATGGAATTACACTGCCTATAGTAAGACTGAACATACACATAAGCAAAATTTAACGTATCAGAGTTGATTCTAGCTGAGTGCTGTGCATTAACTGCAGAAGTGCTATCCACCAGGACTGTTAAGTGATTAAAAAATGAGATTACACAGGGCAACAGGCAGGCTAAATGGAATGGAATCATGGAAGTGATGTGTTGCTGCAGAATGAGCCTCCTAGCTGCACATGTGAGCAGAGTTGTTAGACGTCATAAACTTGACCTGCAGGCAAACCTTGTGTGTTCATATTTTCAGATCTCCACTTGTCAAACACATAGTATAATACTGTGTTATTAACTGGTCTTTTAGTATATTACTCAATCTACATATAAAACTTTTACGTAATTATTCACAGTACTATCTTTTTCTATATTTGTATGCAGGTTAGCCGTGCCTTGGGGAGAGATGGCATTACTAGATCTGCCAATGAATGCAGTAGGAAGTGGAAACTCACCCGCCAGACCTTTTACAAGGCAAAGGCAGTGGCGGGTGAGATGCGCAGGAACGTCCGGGAGTGGTTCGACATAGCTTTTGCTATGTGGGAGGAAGCAGGGAAGCCAGAATTTGGTGAGTGACATCATGGTAGTAAGTATATCTTATTAATGGTCTTCAGTGTTTCAAATGTTATATCTTCAACAGATCTGTCACAGCAGTTGAATAAATCCAGTGACAATCTCAGTGTCTTGGTAAGTTTGTGTCAGTCTTATTAGGTGATGTCATATATCACACATTGCAAGATTAGTACACTGTTATTATTATGCAATTCAGTATTCCATAAGGAGAAAGAACAGAGATGGTTGCCTAACAAGATAATGATGTTATAACATTTCAACATAATGCTACTATTATTTACTCTACCAATCTCTCAATACCATACATTGAGCCATTTTTTATCACATTGTGAAATGTTATCAAACGATTTGTTAATGTCATTGAATTCTTGGTTAGTAACATGAATTGCCCAAACAGTAAAACAACTACTATACCTCGAAAGGGTCTGTCTGATCTCAAGATTTACCCATGCCTGATGTGTTGTTTGGTACCAGCATGCACCCGAGGTGCCATCAACACAGCAAGCATGGCTACATCCTGGTATCACCCACATCATCAAGTGCCTTGTTACACGTTGTATTCATTGTTAGCAGAAAGTGATAGATATACTGATTTATTCCTGTTAGGAAAAAACAAAATAGTGCGCCTTTGAGCAATTTAACTGCATTTGACCTTTTTTGTAAAAAAAGCTTTAGACTAGGCAGTCACTAGTAGTACTGAGCTCCATAGTTCATGCAGACGGAGGAACTATTTTATTACAAAACTGATATTTAACTAAATTTTCCTTTACAATTTTTTTTTTCACAGTGCCCATTTTGTTAGCACAATAATACCCTCCAGGGTGGGTGGTATTGTGCTATACCATTCCTTACATGGGTTATAAGCCCTCTGACCACAGTGTTGGGCCTTATTATGACCCTGGGCTGTACGGTATAACCCAATGCCGTCCACCCTGTCAGGTATTATTGTTTACATATGTAAACCTGTGTCTTTGTTGTCAAAGTGTTACATCAATATGTTACAGATGGTAATATAGTGCAGCAGAACTTCAAGTACTACTAAAATGATATTGTATACAATACAAACATATTTAAAACACTGACTGTATGTTTCTTTCTCCCTCAGCCACTACATCAACCACCCCTGCTTCCTCCCAAAGAGTCCAACTAATGCCACTCCCAGAAGGTGAGGACTGAAAGGCTTCGGTCGAGCAGCTACTTGTGCTTGACTCTACTGGTGAGTCAATGTTATACTGGCATCTGTCTTTTAACTGAACCTCCAATATTTACTCCTCCATGCTGCTATCATTGCCTGGCACAGAATGAACAGCTAGTCAATCTTCTAGCCTGTGGTACCTCATATCAGACAAATAGTATGTTGATGCTTCGAGCTTCATTTCTGATGTGGGTCTATACTCAGGATGTCATGACTGATCTTGAGGGTCTAGGAGCCACTGTCAACTGAATCCATCCACAGTTTTACGTGAGCTGTATGTATGCAGTAATGATCCAGTACATAGTCTGGAGGGAGGGGGGTGTGTATAGCCTGGCTCACACTATGCAACTCTTCACTGGTCTGACATGTGAGCATGCTTTACTTACTCTGTCACTCTCCACACACCATCTAGTACCTGGTGTGTGCAGGTGGTATCATCACCTGATTCAGGCCATCCAACTTGTCAGTAGGCTAACTTGTGTAGATGTGTTATTAGGAAGGAATATTGCTGATGACCACGGCCTTAGTTGGCTTGCACTTCTGGACTGATGACACACTACCTGAGTCAATGGGGGTGGTAGTGTGAAGATATATTCTCTGGCTGGGGCCTTGAAATGCCTGAGTGCACTCCCTCATCTGCAGCTGGTATGAGACAGGTATGCTGTTGATGTCCACATCTTTACTTACCCTACAGGTGTGCATTCAACATCAATTAACTGTTCTGGGGAGGAGGGGGGAGGAGGGGGGGACATTGCCTGTCTGAGACAGTACAACTCCTGAGTGACCTAATATGTCTCAGCTGATACCACAGAGGTATGCAATCAATATGCATAGTTTTACTTAGTCTGTGGCTGTGCACTCAGGATCTAGTAGCTGTTGTAGGGATGTGACACCATTGCCTGGCTGATGGCATGCAACTCCTCAGTGTCATTACTTGTGTGGAGTTGCTATGAGAAAGATATACCACTGATGTCCATGGCTTTCATTGGTTTGTAAACCTGCACTGAGCATACACTATGTGATGGAAGGGGCAGAGCATTGTATGGCTGACTACTAGAAACAAATCAGTGGCCCACCTTGTGCACTCCTGGTATCAGAGAGACAAAGCATTGGTCTACACATCTTTACTCAGCCTGCAGCTCTGCACTCAGGATCCAGTACCTGTTGTGGGTTTGGGGGGGGCCATTTCCTCCCTGAAGCAGTGCAACTTCTCACTGTCCTTGCATGTGCACAGCTCATATGATGGTGGCTATACCATTGATATCCGCAGCTCTACCTATTGTCTGACTCTGTGGTGACTATCCAGTAGCTGGTGTGCAGACGTTGTAGCATTACCTGGTATGACACATGTAACTACTCAGTTTTCTAGCTTGTGTGGAGCTCATATCAGGAAGCTATGTCGTTAATGTTTATGTCTTCAGTTGCCTGTACCTCTACACTAAAAATACACTATGTCATCTGAGGGGGTGGGCCTTTGTCTCAGTCAGCCTTTTAAACTCTTCAGACCCCACCTTGTCTGCAGCTCCTATCACAGACATATACCCTTGTTGTGCACATCCTTAGTTAGCCTGTGGCTGTGTACTTAGTATCTAGTACGTGTTCTGGGGAGATGGAGGCAATAGGTTTCAGGTTTTGCCGGCATGATGCACTTGTACCCCTTTCAGTCCTACCATGTGTGCAGGTGATATCGCAGAGGTGTACTGTCAATATTCAGAGCTTTATTTATCGTGTGATTCTGGACTCAGAACTCAGTCTCTACTGTGAGAAGATGGGACAATTGCCTGGCAACTGTTCCGTGTCATGACTTGTGTGTGGCTGCTATCAGGAAACTATTGCATCCATGTTCACAGCTTCACATAGAAATCTTTAGTTAGCCTGTAGCTGTTCAGTCAGCATCTAGGACCTATTCTGGGTGGAGGGGGGACCAGCATTCCCTGCCTGAGTCAGTTCAAGTCCTCACTATGCTAACATGTCTGCACCTTGTGTCAGGGTGGCATACTGTACTTATCCAGAGATTTAGTTAGTGTGTGACTCTGTACTCAGCATCCAGTTCCTCGTGTGGGAAGAGGTAGAAGCATTCCCTAAGTGAGAACATGCAATTGCTCAGTGCACAAACTTGTGCTGAGCTGCTATCAGTAACCTATTCAATTTCTATTCATGCCTTTACTTGCCTTATGCCTCTGCGCTAAAGATCCATTACCTTATCCAGAGGGTAGGGATGGGGGGGAGTAAAGTCTGCCTGAACCCTCCAAACCAGTGACTGATGTACCTTGTGTGCAGCAGTTATCAGTGCCATATGCCACTGACGTACAGACCTTTACTTAACCTATGGCTCTGCACTCAGGATCTATTACCTGTTCTGGGGGGGTCAGCATTGCCTGCCTGAGTCAGTGCAAGTCCTCACTGTCCAAACATCTGGGCATGTCATATCAGGGAGGCATACCATACATATCCACAGCTAAACTTACTGTTTGATTTTGCACTCAGCATCCACTGCCTGGTGTGGGAAGGTGGGATCATTTCTTGGCTAAAGAAATGCAAATTCTCAGTGTCGTAACTTGTCTGGAGCTTCTATTAGTAAGATTTAACATTGCTGTCCATGGTTGCACTTGGCCTGTAGCTCTGCACTGACAATACACTCACTGATGTGAGGGAAGGAGGAGGGGCATTGTCTGTGTGAGACCCTGAGACTCCTCAGCATCCCACCTTGTGTGCAACTGTTATCATGTACTGATGCCATTGATGTCAACATGTTTAGTAACCTATGGCTGCCTACTCACAATCCACTACCTCTTGTCTGAGAGGTGAGGGCATTGCCTCTCTCAATCACTGCAAGTCCTCACTGTCCTAATATGTGTGCAGCTGCTATCAGGGAGGCATATAGTACATATCCATGACTTTACTTACTCTGTGGATCTGCACTCAGCATCCAGTGTCTGTTGTTTGCATGTGGGAGCATTGTCTCATTGAGGCTATTGAACTGTCAGTGTCTAAACCTGTGTGTACCTGGTATCAGTAACCTTTGCCATTGATGCACGCAGGTTTACTTGGCCTGTGACTCTGCAGTAATGATCCCCCCTCTGATCTGGGGGGGGCTATTGTGTGGAAGAGTCCTTAAAACCACTGAGTGTCCCAGCTTGTCTGCATCTGGTATCACATACTTATACCATTGATGTCCACATATTTAGGTAGCCTGTGGCTGTCCACTCAAGATACAGTACTTGTTCTACTGGAGGTGGGTGTATTCCCTGTCTGAGCCACTGCAACTCCTCACTGTACTAGTATATGTGCAACTCGTATCAGGAAGGTATTACATCCATATCCACACCTTTACTTTGTGTGTCTCTCTGCACTCAGCATGCACTAACTGGTGTCCATAGCTGGGAGTATTGACTGTCTGAGTACATGCAACTCCTCAGTGTCGTGACTTCTGTGTACATGCAATCAGGAAAGTATGCCATTGATGTTCACAGCCTTACTTTTCCTGTACCTTTGCACTGAGGATACACTACTTAATTCAAGGAGCTTGTGGTGGGGTGGACAGGGAGTATTCTGTACTTGACCCCTTTAAACTAGTTGATCCAATAGGGAGAAGGGGTGAGACATTGTCTGCATGAGGCCTTAAAAGTCCTCATCTTACCTTGTGTGCAGCTACTATCAGGGCAGGTATACCATTGATGTCCACATCTTTAGTTAACCTGTGGCTGTTGACTCAGGATCCAGTACCTGTTCTGCTATGGGAAGGGGGGATTCCCTGCTTGATGCCATTTAACTCCTCAGAATTAACAATTCACTACAACTGGTACTACAGAGGTATACTTACACATAGTAACATCCACAGACAAATAATGTTTTCCCTTTTACTATGTTTTTACAGAGGATGAACCATCTATGGAGGGTGCTGCTAGAGGAGAAGACCCCACAGAGGAGGTCGAAATACTAGACATCAACCCCTCTGTGGAGGAAAGAACAGACACTCCAGCAGTGGGTCATCCACCATGTGCTGCAGGTCTGCCTGGGCCACCAGCTGAGGAATGTAAGTAACTTCAATTATAACACAGACATAGTTGAATAGTCAATCAAAAAAATTAAACTACTAGTTTCTCCTATTCTAAATCCTCTGATAACCAATTACTTTCTATGACAATGGCATCTATTGCATGTACAGAATAGAAAGTAATACAATAAATAATGTATATACAATGATCACCTGTCAGAGAAATGATTTACCTACACAAGGGCTGTTTGACCTCGGATAACTGCACGAGTGGCACAAGCCACAACTGAGATGTCCGAGGTCAATCAGGACAAGTGTACATAAATTGTTTATCTGATACATCACCATTGTATATATTATTTATGCAACAGGTATGCTTTCTGCCAGTGCAGGGACATTTGCTTTTCGTTCTTTATCTTTTCTGCATACGTTTGTCAAAAAAAGTGAAAGTAAAATGTCATTTCTGCTGCTTTTTGCTACTTATAACAACATATACCATGTAATCTTGGTACGGGTGAGTGGGGATCCAGGTTCAATGTGTGTTTATGGACGATGTTCTGGGTGGGCAGGTGGCCACCCACAGCTGGGCTGCTGTGTTACACCCTGCAATACTGCAGTCTGCCTTTCGGTGGTCGGGTGTTGATTATACTCTGCAATGGCTGAGCTTTGAGCCCTCCTATGTGGAGAGATGCAGGGTTGCACCAGCATATCCAGCGCATATACCGTGCTGAATATGAGCTCTCGGGAAAATTACTATGGCTGTGAAAGATTTACCCACTGAGCTGTACTATGTATACAAATCACTGTGGTCATGGTAAATCACACCATATCTGATAAAATAGAACACACTGGGGTATATTATGCAATCTTTAAACATCATCATAGCATTTCTCAGCAACAAGTATTGCTTGAGTGTGTTTTTTTTAAGCAATATACTATGACAGACAGTATGTGTATTGGTGGGTTTACCACGCCTGGTGTGTTTTGTATGCAAGGCACAGCAGAGTGTCTTAACCACACCAGAAGTGGTGAATCCAAACATAGACCCAGTTTCTTTCATGGTATCTTGGTATCTGGGTGGGGTAGGGACCAGCATCTTGCTAGTGCAGAATTTTCAAGTCTTTTGTATAGTCATATTTACCTTTAACAGTGGGTATACAGGAGGATTAATAAAGATCATGTCATGTGTTTTGATGAATGAGTCTACAATATTTTCATGTGGCATTGTATGAAACAAATCTAACAATGGCTACTTAATTTGTTCTATTTTGCTGAAGTTTTGTTCACAGGTATGACGCATAGTAATTCTGCAGATAACACCATTGTAGAATACTACTGTTCATATTGTTCAATGACAAATTCTCTGTTGAAGCAGTCTTTGTGCATATATACAAGGGATATGTGTGCTGCACTTGTGACACAACCAACTTATTTGAACAGTAGCTTCTCACCTTGAGAAACCTCATGAGTAGCAAAGAGATCACAGACTACTGGACAAATAACTTTATTATCACACACTTGCATATGTAGTTTCATTGACTGGACTTTTCCACTTGAATTCTGTTATGTATTATTAAGCTCGTGAGTTTGTGGGACCATGCTGGGGTGAGGGGAGAGGGTGGGCTGGGTTGCCTGCATGGGTTGTGTGTCTTTCATCGTTGTCCAAGTGCCATGGAGGCTGGCATACATGGGGTCTTTGGGGCTTCACAAGAAGCAGCATTTATCAGGAGCTAGTGGGGGGTTCATACTGCCAGATTGTGCCGCAAGGAGTGGCAGGTTATGGGAGCTGGGGAGGAGGGGAGTGGAATGTATCAGCAAAGCAGTTTAATTACAGTATTATGAAATCAACACAGCTATATTAATCTACCATAGATGTTAATACAGTTTCTCTCTCATTAATAAAAAAAAAATATACCTCACTACGGTATATTACCGTAAGAGTACAGAAAGCTTGGTTTACTGACATGTCTCTTCTTGTAATTTTTCTCTCCACAGAGTCTCTGGCTGTTCTCCAGACCATCAGCAGCACTCTCAGCCAGCTGCTTGAGGATGTGGAGGGTGGCAACAGGGCTGTAGCCCAGCACGCCCATGTCACTGCAACAAAAATAGACTATATAATTAATCAAAACGCAGAAATTATAGATTTGCTGCAGTGACATGGGTGTGTAGGGCATGCGGCCTTAATTGTCACCCGTGGTCTGGAGAAGAGTAAACAGGAGCCTCACCCAAGCCATACAATCACTAAGGGAGATGGAAGAGGCCTCTGTTACTTCGCTCGAGACCACCCATGGTCTCATGGTGTGGCTGGCTGAGAACCAGCTGGAGGCCATGGAAGCAATCCACCATCTCCTCTGACAGGACCTGCAGCATCTTCTAGATGACTCAGCCTCCACAGCTCCTCAGCAGCAATGGCCCCTCGAAGGTGCCCCTCCCACAATACCACCACCACTTACAGATGAGGGGCAGCAAGTCCCTGCTCCTGCGCAGTCTTCCTCTTCCTTCTCCTCTCCCCAAGGCACAACAACCTGAATGGCCAGCACCTCCCTATCACTCCTGACCATTCTTTTAAATGTTTTCACACAATTATTTATTTTTGACTTATATCCCCCCCACTTCCAGTGTGAAGCAACACTTTTATTTTTTTTACTTCTTTTATTTTATTTATGTTTTATTTATTATCCCTTCCCCCACCCCGTGAAGAAACAGATTTATTTATTTTACTACTTTTCCATGACAATTTAAAAAATATTTATTTTTGTATAAAATCATTATTTTTATAATTAAACATTATTGTTTCACAATGAGGTATTTGGCTTCTTCTTAAAAATACATGTGTGCTACTGCAATAAGAAAAGTATTCCATTGATATCTATGACTTTAGTTGGTATCTCTCTCTCTCTCTCTTCTCTACACCTATGATCCTGTACCTGATTTACGGGGATTGAGGGCATTGCTTGGCTCAGCCCATGCAACTCACCAGTGTCCTAATGAGTGTAGCTGGTATCAGTCATGTATCTTGTATATGTCAACACCTTTAGTTGGGCTGTAGCTCTGCACTCAAGACACAGTAAGGTCTGGACACGTATGGGGGCATTGCCTGATTGGCACCATGCAACTACTCAGTGTTCTACCATGTGTACAGCTGGTATCAATGATGTATACGATTGATGTTCACAGCTTCACTTCACTTGTGGCTCTGTACTGAACATTATGTACCTGGTTTAGGGAGGGGTGGGGCATTGCCTGGCTCAGGCTATCTAACTCCTCAGTGTCTTAACAGGTGTACAGCTGCCATCACACAGCCATACCAATGATGTTCATGGCCTTGGTTGGTCTATGGCTCTGCACTCACGATCCAGTACCTGTTCGGGGGGGCATTGCCTGGCTGATGCAATGCACCTCATGAGTGTTATAACTATTCTGGAGTTGGTATCACAGAGGTATAGCATTGTGTAATGGGTTTAGTTGGGCTATGTCTCTGGACTCAGCATCTAGTACATGGTCTTGGGGGGACATTGCCTTGCTGAGGCTGTGCAACTCATGAGTGTCATTACTAGTCTGCAGTTGGTATCACAGAGTATGCCATTCATGTCCATGGCTTTAGTTGGGCTGTGGCTCTGCACTCAGGATCTAGTACCTGTTCAGGGGGCACTGCCTGGCTGAGGCCGTGCAACTCATGAGTGTCATAACTAGTCAGCAGTTGGTATCACAGAGTATGCCATTCATGTCCATGGCTTTAGTTGGGCTGTGGCTCTGCACTCAGGATCTAGTACCTGTTCAGGGGGCACTGCCTGGCTGAGGCCGTGCAACTCATGAGTGTCATAACTAGTCAGCAGTTGGTATCATAGAGGTATAACATTGATGTTCATGCCCTTAGTTGGGCTGTGGCTCTGCACTCAGGATCCAGTACCTGTTTGGGGGGGTGAGGCATTGCCTGGCAGAGGCCATGCAACTCCTCAGTGTTCTAACTTGTGTGCAGCTCATATGAGGGAGGTATACTGTTTATGTCCATGGCTTTAGTTGGGTTGTGGGTCTGCACTCAGAATCCAATTGCTGGTTGGGGGGGCATTGCCTGACTGAGGCCGTGCAAGTCATGAGTGTCATAACTAGTGTACAGTTGGCATCACAGAGGTATACCATTGATGTTCATGCCCTTAGTTGGGCTGTGGCTCTACACTCAGGATCCAGTACCTGTTTTGGGGGGGCATTGCCTGGCTGAGGCCATACCAGTCCTCAGTGTTCTAACTTTTCTGCAGATGGTATGAGGAAGGTATACCATTGATGTACATCACTTTAGTTGGGCTGTGGGTCTGTACTCAGCATTGCCTGGCTGAGGCTGTGCAACTCATAAGAGTCATAACTACTCTGCAGTTGGCATCACAGAGGTATGACATTTATGTACATAGCTTTAGTTTGGCTGTGGCTTTGTACTCAGGATCTAGTACCTGTTTGGAGGGGGGGGGCATTGCCTGGCTGAGATCGTGCAACTCCTCACTGTTCTGACTTGTGTGCAGCTGTCATGAGGGAGGTATACCATTGATGTCTATGGCCTTGGTTTGGCTGTGGGTCTGCACTCAGCATCCAATTACTGGTCTGAGGGGGTGCGGGCATTGCCTGGCTGAGGCCATTCAATTCATGAGTGTCATACCTACTGTGCAGTTAGTATCACAGAGGTATATTGTTGATGTTCATGGCCTTAGTTGGGCTATGGCTCTGCAGTCAGGATGCAGTACTTGTTATGCGGGGGTGGGGTCATAACTTGGGTGAGGCATTGTTGCCAATGTCTGTCTTTTATAAAGGTTTCATAAACTTGTTTACATGTACTGTGGTAAGAGAACCTCTCATTGTTATTTCTTTCTCAAAAAGTAAGGAAATTCTTTGAAAAAAAACTGCATTAATGCAACAGTTAGGGTTTTTTACAGCGACAAAAATGAGGAAATTCGATGTTAGGGTTTTCAATCCTAACTCTGACTTCCCCCACCACCACTGCCACACATACACATACACAGAGACCCGCACGTAGACACACACACACACACACACACACACACACACACAGAACACACAACTATGGGAGGTGGTACAAGGCAAAACAACCAATCACAGACACACACCATAACGCAACAGAAATAATATACAACTTCTTAAACATATCACAACAGGCATCCATCATCATGTTTCACCAACTGTATCACTTCTGCTGCCATCTCAGTCTCTTGGGTGTATACACCAACATCTGGTAGAAGCATCTGAGATAGAGCTACCAATAAATCTGTTTCATCACTCATATGACGCTGTGATACAAAAAGGGTAAAGTTGCTCGGAACACGGGGCTATGTTGTTATGGAGGAATACGAAGGTTGTATGAATACATGTTCTTGCTACTTATATTATGGTGGTATGCAGAAATGGGCAAGTTGCTGGGAACATGGGGCTATGCTGTTATGCAGAAATGGGCAAGTTGCTGTAGCACAGGAACCAAAGGGGCCCACACTCTCACTAATTCATGTTGTTTACTTCTTATATTATGCAGTTATGCAAAAAACTGTAATTTTGGGAAAGTTGGAGGAAGCGCGGTGGCCTGAAGGCTGCTGGGGTCTCACCAACACATGTGTTTCTCTACTTATATAATGGATTTATGCAGAATCGAAGAATTTGTTGGGAGCATCGGGCTATGCTGTTATGCAGAAATGGGAAGTTGCTGGTGGTTTGGTCCCATGGTCCCACCAATACATGTGTTTTAGTAGTAATATTATGCTGTTACACTGAAACGGGCAAGTTGGTGGGGGACATGCTATGCTGTAATGGAGAAATGGGCAAGTTCGTGGTAGCATGGAGCTATGCTGTTATGCAGAAATTGACAAGTTAGTGGGAGCTGGGTCCCATGTTCTTACCAATACATGTATTTTACTAGCAATATTATGGTGTTATGAAGAAATGGGCAACTTGGTAAGTGCATGGGGCTATGCTGTTATGCAGAAATGGCCAACTTGGTGATACCATTGTCCTATGCTCTTATGCAGAAATGAGCAGCTTAGTGGAGGCATGGGGTATGCTCTCATGCACAAATGCCCAAGTTGGTAGTACCATAGGAGTATGCTTTCATGCAGAAATGGACAACTTGGTGAGACTTTGGGGGAGATGGGGGTAAAGGGCTCTGCACTGCCACCAACACATGTCCTTTACTTTCTACAGTATGCTGTTATGTAGAAGGGTGTACACACCCGAGAGACTGGGATGGCAGCAGAAGTGATACGGTTGGTGAAACACAATAATGGATGCCTGCTGTGGTATGTTTAAGAAGTTGTATGTTATTTCTGTTGTGTTATGGTGTGTCTGTGATTGGTTGTCTTGCCTTGTACCACCCCCCCATAGTTGTGTGTTCTGTGTGTGTGTGTGTGTGTGTGTGTGTGTGTGTGTGTGTGTGTGTGTATGTATGGCAGTGGTGGGGGGGGGAGTCGGAATTAGGGTTGAAAACCCTAATGTCAAATTTGCTCACTTTTGTCGCTGTACAAAACCCTAACTGTTGCATTAACACAGTTTTTTGCAAAGAATATGTATATATGGAGTTTAGAGAAAGAGTGGGGGGAGGGATCAGCAGGTGTTGCTGCAGGACGGTTCGGGGAAGGATTACCTCCCTCCTCTTTGGCAGGTCAGATGTTTTCAGCCACAGTCCTCAGTTAGGGGTCTCTGAAGGAGGCAGAACAGACATGCGGTTGTGGTCATTTGTGTCCAGGGTTTCCTTGGGATGGGTGGAGATACCATCCATTGGTAGCAGAAGAGTTTGCAGAGCTGATAGTGGAGGACCCTGGGGGCATTAGGCCCAGCCTGTGGAAGTGTAGTTTTTGGGTCATTGAGGCTATTGAGGTGATGGCAGGGCCTCTACAGGGGATCAGAGGATGATGGCAGCTCCTCCTGATTCCAGTTCCCCACATGGCATGTCAGCTCAGGGGATAGAAGTTGGGAATGGGTGGTAATCTGGACTCAATGGGGCCTTCCATGCCCATGTCTAGGGGAAGACCATGGGGCATACATATGGGTAGGTCTTTAGGCCAACATAGGCCATGCCCATCTCAGGCAACATGATTTCTGCTGGAAGGAGGGAGTAACTGTAACTGTGTGGAGGTTTCAGCTCCAGGGAGAGTAGCAGGGATTGTGTGAGGGAGAGAGTACCAGGGACCAAGTCGGTATCAGGACTAATGTGAGGAACATTCATGGGAGCAGCTACAGTAGGTTTCAGGGTACTAAACTTTCGCCCCGAGCATGAATTAACTTGGTGGCAGCAGAGGAGTACATTGCTCTCCTGAGGAGGAGGAAAATGAGTAAAAGCTCCAGAAACTGCAGTCCAAACCTGGAAGTTCCGGTCAACCATCCCAGCAACTCTTCCAGAAAGTTAGTGCCATGTATTTCACTGTGCCTTTGTTCAAGCATTTTGCCCTAGTTCAGGACTTGGCAGGCTGCAGAATGAAGTATTAAATCATTGCTAATGACTCGTTTGGGGACCTCACTACTAAGCCAGATCCTGACTTTTATTTCCCACAGGGTGGAAGTCCTGCCATTTAAGCCCCCAGCACACTGTGAACTGTGCCAGGAAAATTGCTCAATGGCGCAAGATCTGTTTCAAGGCTGTTTGTATTCTCAGGTTAAATTTCTCAGCTAATGACTAGAGATCTGGGACAGTAACAATCTTAATTTTGTTTTAAAAGAAAAATTAATAATAATGATTCTAATCTTGTAAATCTATGTTATTTAATAGCATTATTAAGTTAAGGCTGAGTATTTAAACTCTGCCTTGTGTGAGTGTGTGCAAACTTTGAGAGATTTATTATTATCAAAGTTGTTTGGTGTTTTTGCTCTCTGATTTGGTGGGTGATGTAGGGATGGGATTTCAAAATGGTTATAATGTTACTAACTGTGGTTTAAAAGTTTGAGGCCTCCTGGCACAGGTAAGTTAGGATCTTGTTTTATTTTTTCCAGTTTTTGGGTGGTTTCAACAGTAGCTGGGGAGGGGTCTTCCCCCTTGGGTTAAACTCTGTGGGTGCCCCCTCCAACATGCTGGGAAATGCACATTACTCAGTTTGTTTGGCTGTGGGGGTAGCTGCTTGGCCCTCTGTCCCCATTTCCAGGAGGAACTATTTTTCTTTTTTTTTTAAGCAGGATGGAGAGTGTAAGCAGCCTTCTCAACAGTGGGCTTATTTCTGCCCTTAGGGATCCATCCTGTGCTTAGGGAGTTTGTGCATGGAGGGTGTATTTTCTGTTGCCTTCACTCGGGGCAGCAGAGTGGGTGAATATATATACATGAATATATATGCAAACTGTGTGAGAGGCCTTTCGGCACCATGCAATTCTGCTTAAAGTTGGACCAGCATAACATTCTGTGGTGATTTGCATATGCAGCCCATGATGCTTTGCATTGTGGGGGCATGTGCGATTTTGTATTTTCTTGAAACTTGGCTTCCCAGCCAAATGCCCTTTGGGGTAACCCTTGCCTCAGTGTTTGCGCACAGAGGTTCTTTTGTCTTTAAATAGTTTTTTATTTTAATGGGTTCACCAATATATCCAAGGCACACTGCCTTAAGGGTAGCTGGTCCATTCCACTGGGGTGTCAAACAGCCGAAACACATGTCTATGTCTTCTGTTAGCACCCTTTGCAAACTAGTGAGAGGCCTTTGGCACCATGCAATTCTGCTTAAAGTTGGACCAGCATAACATTCTGTGGTGATTTGCATATGCAGCCCATGATGCTTTGCATTGTGGGGGCATGTGTGATTTTGTATTTTCTTGAAACTTGGCTTCCCAGCCAAATGCCCTTTGGGGTAACCCTTGCCTCAGTGTTTGCGCACAGAGGTTCTTTGTCCCATATATATATATATAGATATAGATATCTAGATATATATTTATATGCATATATATATATATATATATATATAGATATTATGGTAGCATGGTAGTGCTACCATAGATAGGGTTGAGGAGCCATTTCTATTTTAAACCCAAAATTTTGCACCTTAATAACTTTGCAACTGTTTGACAGATTTGCCTGAAATTTGGAATACATAATCAAGAACCATAGGCCTTGGGATCTGCCAAGTTTCGTACCAGTTGGATGTACAGCTGCGGGTTATTAAGTGTGATCTCTTGGCGTCGTTCGCTTTTCTGGAATTACTCACGTATCGCCTACAGGTATACGTGTTTGCATAACTGGCCGGAAATCTTTAGGGAACATAACAGGGGTCCCCAATGTGCCTTTTGAAGATTTGGTGAAAAAATATTTAACAGTTCAAAAGTTATTCAAAAAACAATTTCCCATTATAAGTCAATGGGAAAAGTTAACAAAAAGTTTGACAGTGTCGCAAATGCATTTTTACTTTTGCAAATGGCCCTGTCATTTTCGTAAATCCGCCATTTTGTTTTCAGTTAGTGATCAGAAAAATGCTTGGCATTTAAATTTGGGATCCTCTAGCAACCTAATTCTTTTTGTATTCACCTAGTTGGACCCTGAGGATGCTAGCCATGTCTTTATTTTGGGGTAAAACACCCCAGAAATATGTTTTTCAAATTTCTGGAAAAAGCTCTTTCATAAAGTACTTTCATTCTCATGAAAGTGTCGCAAATTTTTGTGAAAGTTTTCTCAAATTGCGACAGTAGTTTTCTAGTCTGTGGGAAAATGACAGCAATTCTTTGGCACTGTGCTGCAAAAGAAAGGTTGGGAGTTTTGGGCTGAAATTTGGAGGGAACGCAGCCGACATCTCAAAGACGTGCTTTCAGTGTTGTGTTCAAAAAATATTACACGGCGGCAAAGTTACGGCACTCCAAAGTTGACATTTTTTCCCATAGGATAACATTACGGCGCCCGACGCATTACAGGAATCCTTTGGCACCCTGCTGCAAAATAACGGTTTGGTCTTTTTTCCTGAAATTTGGAGGGAAGACAGCCAACAGCCTACAGATGTGCTTTTCCATGGTTTGGTGAAAAAATATTAAAGGGAGGCAAAGTTATGGTGCTCCGAACTTCTCTTTTTTTCCCATAGGATAACATTACAGCATTGTTGGCGCCTTTTCCAGGGCCGTGTCTACAAAATGGTCCGAGATACAGACTTTTCATCGAAACACTTAGCCCTCTCTGGGGCTAAGTAAAAACTAGCCAGAACAGTCGTAAATCATATGACTTTTAAATTTTTTTTCTATGTCGTACACTTCCTGAGATATAACCTATTTAGTATTCCAAGTCCTCATTTTCTGCTCCAATACCCATTATTATGCATACATTCTTTGTACTTCACTGTCTTTCTCTATGCAGGCTTTGGGGAAAACCAGTCTGTGCGCTTACATTACTGTTACCGTTGCCCTTTCCACTCTCGGTTCCGTACCCGTTTCACTTACCGTTGACGTCAACGCCACCATGTGCGTTATCCTTTGCATTTTCATTTGCGCTTGCGTTTCTGTTATTTTTTGCCATTTGTGTCTACAGTAATGTTTCTCTTTCTGTTTCACTTTGCGTCACCATGCGCATTGACATTTCCGTTTGCAGGCACCATGTTACTATGTGACAACACATCACGTGGCAGACGATTCCCATCTACGCCACCTTGTGCGTTACCCTTTCTGTTCCCATTCATGCTTGTGTTACCACGTGCGCCACTGTTAGCGCTTTTGTTTGCATTGCTGTTCCTGTTACTATGCCACAAGACATCCCGCCGCTGCATTACATTCACTATTTCTCATTATCATTCTCAAAAAGAAGGGAAATTAGAGGCAAAAAACTCCATTTAATGCATTAGTTAGGGTTGTTCCACAGTGACAAAAGTGAGGAAATTCGGTGTTAGGGTTGAAAATCCCCCTTGGACCCCCCGCCCACCCCCCAACCGGCATTGGGGTGTGCATTGGGGTTGTCGGTCCTAACTCTAACCCCATTCTCCTATACTTCTGCTGTTTTACACATGTGATGGGGTGAGAGTTAGGGCTGGTGACCCCAATGCCACCTCATGCAGGGTGAGGGGTGGCAGGGAGGATCCAAGGGGGTTTTCAACTCTAACACCGAATTTCCTCACTTTTGTCACTGTGGAACAACCCTAACTAATGCATTAAATGGAGTTTTTTGCCTCTAATATATATAGATAGATAGATAGATAGATAGATAGATAGATAGATAGATAGCTGAGAGAGTGAAGGAAGAGACCAGCAGGTGTTGCTGCAGGGCAGTTTGGAAGGGGATCCCCCCTTCCTCATAGGCAGGTTAACAGTTTTCAGTAGCAGTACACTGAGTTCTTGGTTAGGGTTCTCCGAGGGAAGTGGAACAGACAGGTAGTTGCTGTTGTTTGGGACTGGGATTCCCTTGTGATGGGTGGTGAGAACATCCATGAGTAGCAGAGGAGTTTGCAGAGCAGGCAGTGGAGGATCCTGTGTGGCACTGGGCCCATCCTGTGGAGGTGTAGTTTTTGGGTCATCGGGGGCTGTTGAGGTGGTGGCAGGGTCTCTACAGAGGATTGGAGGATGGTGGCATCTCCTCCCGATCCCAGTTCTCCACATGACACATCAGCTCAGGGGATGGAATGTGGGAGTGGGTGGCAGCCTGGACTCGATAGGGCCTGCCATGCCCTTGTCTGAGGCAGGCCATGGGGCCTACATATATGGTAGGTCTTTAGGTCAATACAGGCCATGCCCATCTCGGCCAAAAGGATTTCTGCTAGAAGGAGGGAGCCACTGTAACTGTGTGGAGGTCTCAGCTCCAGGCAAAGATGAAGAGATTGTGTGAGGGAGACAGTACCAGGGACCTGGTCGGTACCAGGACTAATGTGAAGAATGTTCATGGGAGCAGCCACAGTAGGTTTCAGGCTGCTGAACTTTTGCCTCAAGCATAAATTAACATGGTGGTGGCAGAGGAGTACATCACTACCCTGAGGAGGAGGGAAATTGGTAAAAGGTTCAGCATAAAGGAACTGATGACAAGGTAAAGTTCTTACCAGTGCCAATGGGTCTTCAGGAGCTTCACACTTCTGGAATGTGCAGGAACAAATCTCTGGTCCCGGGGTTAAGTTTTGCTGCTGTCTCTGTTGTACAGAATATCCATGCCTAAGAATGCCTGTAGCTCTCTCTCAACATATCTGTTGATGTAAACAAGTTAGCCCCATGGAGCTCCTTCTTTCAAGTTCTAAGCAGCTGGGACCATGAACTCTGTAATTGTTTAGGAGCTCAGGAGAATAAACTTGATTTGATTGTAGAAATTGGAGCCCAGTTTTGATTATTTCCATGAAGGGATTTTAATGAATTCTGTACACATTCCTGTTCTGGGTCTGTTGGGTTGGAGAAGCTTGAAGATGAACTGACCAGGCTGCCTGCTGGATTTCTCTGCTGTGTGAGATGCTGAACATCCTCTGGGGTTTGGTGTAAGTTTAAAGACATCTCAAGATAAGACATCCATGGTCTTATTCTGATATTTGCTATGGAAAACTTAGTGAGCTGCTAGAGTCTGGAGCCCCCTTGCCTCCATAACACGTGGCCCCTAGACATTGGGAATGGGGGGACTACATAACTGATAGAAGCAACAGTATCAAAAAGTTGTATATAGACATTCCAACAGTACTACATGAAGTAACTTAGGTTACACTCGCAGTTCATATTCTGGGTTCAGTAAGACTACACCAGGCCTCCTTCTAGTGTTTCATCTCCATAGCCTGGCTGGAGGTGCAGTACATGGTTCTTGATGGTAAATAGTCTTGTACCACTGGCCAAGGCTTTATGCCAATAACCTTGAGTAGAAAAGCACAACAAAGAGGATAGATATGAGGCCCAAATCCTGTATCTGTTCTCATGGAGCCAGCTGCTATGAAATTCTTTCAAAATTTGACAGTTAGGCCACTGCTTATAGCTATTCAATGTGAGAGAGAACCTTGTTGGTTCTCCATTTACAAAAAATGTAAATGTTTGGCTACAACACTCACTGTGACCAGTCACTGGGCTAGTGCCAACATTTTGGGGACAGTGGTAGAGAGACATTTCAACAGAAGCATGGCAGCATCTATTGTAAACCCATGGAAAAGTACTGTGGCATACAGATGCTTAATTTATGACAAGAACTTTTGGGTTCTGAGACAGTACCAAAGTAAGTGGGACAGAGACCCTATTCCGCTTTGACATCTCCAGCACGTGTTTGGACATCAGCCTAAACTGTTTCAGAAACATTTTGTTCTGTACCATCCATGGAACACTTTGTTCTAGATCAACCTACTTCTCCCATCCCTGTAAGGGTTGAGACACTGGATGCCACACCTTGAGCCACACCGACAACCCGGGTTCAGGAACTGACTTGGGCTGCTGGGGGTTGGCAGGGGAGAGGAAGAATTGAGCATCCCATGACTGCTCTCCTTCCTCTGGGGTGTGTGGGTGAACTGCATCACTCTGCAGCGGCAACTAACAGAGGCCAGATGCACTATAGATTGCATGCTCAATCAAGGGATGGATCGTGACGGGCATCTGAACAGCTGTGTGCTGATGCCATTGCACATCTGGCTCCTAGAGGGAGAAAAATGGTGGAAATTGTGGACGATCATGGCAGCTGATGGCCGCGCCCCTTGACATGAGAGGCATGCCCCTTGGGTGTCTGAGCTCCAGGTATAAGGACACCATCCACATAAAGCGTGGTGCAGAACTAATGTGCCCTACATAAATACCAGCCAACTGAATTTGCTCCTCAATGGCAATGTCCAGTTTCTTGATGGCCATTACAAAGAGTAGGGCCAAAAAATACTGTCTAATCTCATCTGTTTGTGTCAGGAAAAGTACTGTGACAACATCCAGTTAGAGAGGATTTTTACCACTGGGGAACTATCTGGGAACTATATCTGTACCCTACAGAGGAAAGAAAAGCTCACCACCATTGTGTGTATACCTGAAAGAGGTATCCCCACACCACCAAGTCAAAGACTTTCTTGAAATCTTTAGCTGCTGCTGTTGCTGAAGCCTTATTGGCCCAGTGAATGAGATTTTTCATTTGCCTAAGATCGCAACTCCCACCTGTGCAGGGTGAATAAGGCCAGTGAGGACCTTCTCGAAGAGGGATGTCAGCACATTCACCAATACATTGGCATCAGCATTAATCAGGGAAATGGGTCTGTAGCTTCATTGCTTATGGGGGTCTTTACCTTTCTTTGGGAGTACTGTGATTATCACTTCCTTCATAGAAGGAGGGAGTGCTTGGGTGTTATGTAATTCCTGAAACACTTGCAGAAGTGTAGGACTATGTCCTGAGGACAAAGATTGATAATAGTTTATATGCATTCCATCTCCCCTCCCTCTCCAAAATTTGCTAGCATTTATGTCCTTGATAGACACTTCTAGTTCCTGCAGTGAGATTGGGGCTTTCACCATAGTAACTTGGGCTGGAGTAATTTTTGGAATCAGGAGGGAGCCTAAGAACTTGGGAATGCTCTATTTGCATGGGGGAGCAGGTGGAGAATCCAGCAATGTATAAAAACATTCTTTGTAGTATTCATTTCAGCAGGCAACATTCAAAACAACCCCTGTGCATCGCCAGACTGGAGATATGCCTATCGTCTAAGCCTTCCTTATTTGGTATGCACACACCTTACTTGCCCACTCTCAACCCTTCCAGTAGGTGTGCTTTAGGCACAAAATGGCTAGCTCCACTTCTCCAGCAAGAAGAATGTTATGCTTTAAGGTTTGGTGATGACTTACACTGAGGGCAATGGATGTGGTCCTTGTATTCTGCCTCTGCTAGTGTTAAATAATTTTCTAGTTCCTTTATCTCTGCTTCCCTCTTGTGGTGCCTATGCACTGCATAGCTAATAATATTCCCTCATATGCTGGCTTTATAAGCCCTAAGTAGAGGTTTCCCTGGGCAGTCCCACTTTTCAAACCAAGTATTCAGTAGACGGCTGGGTCTGGCAAAGTCCAGTTAAAAGGAACAAAAATAGCCACACCACATACATATTTTTTCCAATTCCTGCTTTAATTCTTTGTATTGCATAACATGCCACCTGGTCTTAGCCCAGTGTTTCACCCTGCTGGGCTTCTCAGGGAAAGTTGCTCCGCATAACAGGGCCTGTGAGAAAGGGACCCAGCCATTATTTTACTGAGAACTTGACTCATTTTTAAGTTTTACCTACCCTCCTTCCACCAGTATAACAAACTGGGCAGAGGCCCAACTACAGATACTGCCTGTGCTCCAAAAAATACAGTAAGAGAAACCCTGACACCCATTGACTACAGCAAAAGTAGAATGAAAAGAAACGTATAGCCCATTAAGAACCAGGCCTTCTGCACCACCTACTATTAGTAGTCCATGTACATTTGTTTCTGAAATGGAGGCTGGGGTGCACTTTTATACACCTAGGTTGATTACCATTACGCAGTTTCAGTCAACTGGCATGCTTTAGGAAAGTTCACTTTGTGCTGTGGCCTGCTCCTTAGTTTTCTTGGAGCTCATTGGCAGTGCAGCAAGGCAACTCCTTCAACCTAAGACTTGGGACAGAGCTCTACTGGTGGTCACATGGCATTAGAAGAGTTGCCATGAACACGAGATTCCACCTCAAAGATCACTGCCTTCTGGAGAAATGTGAAGTGGTTGTTCCCCAGGTCCATTGACTGTCTAAAGAGGCTGATCTTCTCTGAGGTGAGTTTCAGGCTCCCAATCTCCTTTAACAGTTGGGCAAACATACTATCAGTTAAGGAATAATGTACAACAGGGTGTGTCATGCTGAGATAATGACATGCCTGGGGTGGTTTGGAATGAGGCTGCAAGCCCAGTGCCTCCAACACCTAGTAAGTGACTTTAGCCCAGCATAACATACACCATGGAGTGCATTATTCCTATTATACAATGGCTTATTGTTAAAAAAAATAACAAAAAGGGCTAAAACTATGTTTAAATTATATCTGGTGTATCTGTTTTATTAAAGAGAGGTATATCTAATAAAAAATAGTACACTATTTCTGATTTGTCCAGGAGGTGGTGCTGTTGTATCTGTCTCTCAGTTTATGTTCCCCTACTCTCTGTTTGTGTTGTCAGTAGTCACCCTAACCTCTGACCCCCCTCTCCCCGATTTTATATTTGTTTCTCTGTTTAACTACTTATGTCTGGTTGTTTTTTGTTTTTTTTATGTTCGCTTGCACGCATGTGCAAGAAACATAATGCCATCATCCGGGTTTCTGGAGGTGTGGCACCCTGTCTTCCAATCCCCTCACTGTGTTTGCAGGCATGGCCACAGTTTGCCAATGAATGCTGCAGCTGTCTATGACAGCAGTTGAAAATGCAGTGCCGTACAGTTGAAAGGGAGAGAGCCACTTCAGTGAGTACGGTCAGATAACTGAAGGGATCTCTCCCAACCCCCCCACAATAATCTTCAACTCAGATAGTTACCATATACATTTCACACAGAATGCCGACATGTGAAAACTTTAACTGAATGAACTTTACATCCACTGGCATTATGCACTTACAGCAAAAAGTCATGAGCGGACTGTTACACAAATAGCAAAGAAAACAAACCAGGAAAGCAGTCTGTGTCTGAGATCCTTTAAAAGTTTTACTTTTGATGAGTTGAGCTAATACCTTGGTGTTACATTATAGCAGGGCAGAGTGGCCAGCCAAGCAAGTGAGCCCAGTCCTCTAAAGCAATATGAAGAGACAGCAATGAAAAATGCACCGATGCACAAGGTTATGTGCTAGGGTGCCTGCAAAGGAACACCGATGAGTGAAACCTAACTCCACAAATTTGTATTTCTTTAAAGCTCACTTTAAGGGGCTAAAATGTTGAAATAAATTGAAGGGCATTTAAGAAGCCTTTATTAAAGGCAGCGCTGTTCACAACTCGATGATATGCACATTTTTAAAAGACTAGTAGCCCAGAATGGCAAGGGGGAGAAAAGAGTATTTGCTTTTCATTTTATCATTATTTTTTTCTAGACGGTTTTACTGGGTTTCCGCTTGGACTTTTATATCTTAGCAACAACACGCAGGTTCATGCCAGTCTGTACACTAAAATTACAGATCGGCAACTACTTGATTATTTAAGCTGCGTGTCTACTATCCTAAGTCCAGAAACTATCATGTGGCTTTTGTTGGGAATAAAACAGACTTCACTGAGGAGGCAGGGGACTGTTCTCTCATGTACTGTAATGCAAATTGCTATTAGTGACCCAGGAGAAAGTCAGCAGCAGTAGCTTTTGTTCCCACGTAGCGCAACAAAGTGACCCCAGTGTCTACCCTGAAACAACTTGCTATCCTACTACTGTACATTCTTTCCAAAGCTTGTGTTCCCCTTCAATGCTGTGACATGCAGGTTAAGTCAACATTTCCCTGTAACCCTCCACACAGAACTATGCCTCCTGCCTTTGGCTGTCAGAGGTACTAAACCCGACTAACTCGCACTAATCAAAGAAGCCAAGCACGCCCCTCACCCTGCCAAAGCCAGTTTAAGCTCCTGCCCTCTCCTTGTCAGAAGTGTTCTCTCTCTCTCTCTCTCTCTCTCTCTCTCTCTATCTCGTGATTTAATACCACTTCCAGTAGAGTGGTTAAAGCTAGGAGGTGACTGTTACCAAACTTGATGGACTCCAAGTGGGCTCTGACTCAAACATCAACCAAGCTTTTGGGACAATTGCTATCCAGTATTACTTTTTACCAAACACAGTATACTAATTGATTGATTCTAATTGTTATTACTTGGGAGGCTGTATAGCCTGAGAGCAGTGGACACTGAAGCTGGAAACCCAGCAGATTTGTGTGGTTTGAATCCTACAGCTGCCACTTGTATTCTGCAGTGTGTCCCTGACTAATTCACTTACCCTCACTGTGCTCCTGTGCCACTCCAAGAAATGGACTTTAACGTAGTGTGCCTTTCCTGGCCAAAAATGCTAAATAAACTGATGCGAATTGGAGCATCTTTGTAAGTGGTCTCAACTCCTTACTTTTCCCTAAACAATATGTTGTGGGTATGGTGCCAGTAGCTCTAAACTTGTAGTTCATTTGGAATACTCCTTTTGTAAAGTTTCTGAATCATGCATTTTTTTATAGCTCTGGCTGGCAGTTACAGATATCCACTGCAGATCATGACTTGCTGTTTTATTCTGTGTGTTTTGTTTTTTTTTGACATGACCTACCCCCTCCATTAATCCATGCTGTCTTGGGTCCTGCAACCTACTGGATTCAAGATATTCCACAGTTCATTCCTTCAGCAGTGATTCCATTAAGTTTTCCACCACCAATGTCAGGCTGACTGGCCAATAACTGCCAGCCTCTTCCCTGCTACCCTTTTTTTTTTTATAGTGTGATTACATCCGCCCTCCTCCAGCCCTTCAGAACCATGCCTGTTTCCAATCAGCTGTTAAAAAAGACTGTCAGAACTGCAGTTAGTGTTTTCCTTAATTCCCTCAATACCCTTGGATGCACCGTGTCTGTCCCCATAGCTTTGCTCACTTTCACATTAGCGAGCCCATTCAGGACTCTTTCTTCTGAGAATGGACTAGTGTCCACCTCCCTCTAATGCTGCTATTATTTTTTGTGGATCCTCCCCTTCTCCTTCCACTGTGAACATGGAACAAAAATAGCTGTTCAGATGTGTGCCTTTTCCTGGTCCTCCTCTGCCCGGCAGAAACTTTTTAACTTTGAAATTCCACCCCTGGTATTTCTCTTTGTGTTTACATGACTAAAAAAGTCTTGTCCCCTTTCATGACTGCCTGGGGCTATTCTCTCTTCTGTTTGCACCTTTGTACTCCTTACTGCCCTCCCTGCTTTCCCATGTTTCAACTGGTACACTTCTGTATCCTCTTCCCTCTGCATCTACTTATACCTTCTGAATACTACCCTTTTAGTGTTCACCATTGAGTCATGCCATTGTAGAAGTTGGCAAGCCAGAACAGGCTCGAGCATGGCTCGAGCCTACTGCCCGGCTCGGCTCAATCTCTATAAGCAACCGAGAGCCAAAGGCAAGCCAAGCAAGTTATTAACAAAGCAAGCATTTTTTCATCCGGAGTGGTTAGCATAGCGACTAAAACATATAGCTTCCTAGTGTCTTGTTCTCACTGCAGTTTTACCACCACCTGCTCTTTATTGTACAGTTTGTTTTGGTGCTATTAATTTGTACTTTTTGCATATTGCAACCTGTTTGCTCTAACTTATTGTTGTGCTCTACTCTCTTCTCCACCCCCACGCATCTGGAAATGAACTATTTCAGCTTGGTATGTTTTTCCTGGTAAATCATTTGAAATAAACTCCTTTTGTGCAGGTCATTAGGTACACTTTCAATAATGTAGAGGGTAACCTGCAAAAGGCATAGTTTGGCATGTGCTTTGACTTGTAGAGTCAAAAAATTCCTGGCTTGCACACCTATATATTGTATTGCAGGCTAGTTGGCCTATATAGTGTCAGAGCTGACCAACTCTGCTGTAATTGATGTTATCATAAAAGGAGAAATAGGGGATAGAACATGGCCTGATTTAAGATATTAATTTTATCTTCACAAGAAGGTATTGGTCTGCTCATATCTCATGAGTGACGAAGCCACGAATGAGATAACAATAGACCAATATCCTTGAATGAAGATGGAAATTATTTATTTTTATTGTTTATTTGTAATTTGTTAACCAGGAAGGACCCAAGATCGTTAAATGCCCATTTTCAAGGGGGGCCTTGAGATGTAAACAAGAGCAAAAATACAGAATAACTATGCAGTACATCTGTGTACACAGTAATCCGGTAACATTACATTTGCACATAAACAAGTCCATACAATATTTTTTAGCACTGTTTTAAATGTATATTGCAAATCAGTAGAGTGTAATGCAGCAGGTAAAGTATTCCAGAATGTAATGGCTTTTTAGATAAAAGAACATTGGCACTGGGAGAACTGAAAGAGTGAGGGTCTTATAAAATGAGTATGTTTAGATCTAATACTCAGGGAGCCAGCGTTGGGGCTAGCATCAGCCATAAACATACAAAAAAAAGCTCCAAATCCAGCCTTTAAGGAAACACCTAACACAGATGAGGGTAAAATAAACAAAGCATGACTCAAAAGAAGGCCAGCCAAGCAGTTTGTAAAGAGTGCAAAGATGAGAAAACCTGGGGCTGGACCCTGGAAGCAGCAAATCTACATATGTAATTGTACAGAATTTTGTCTCGGCAAGTCAGTGACACTAGCAGTGGCACAGACTGGAAGCCCACAGACCACTAATGACAGGAGTAGAGACTGAGCCAAGACTATCTTAGAGTGAGTGCACAAACAATATTTTACATAAAAGCTGACAGAGGCGAGTCTGTACTGACTTTACCAGTATGGAGAAATGCTCTTTAAATGAGAGAGTCTGTCTGGTCTATAGTAAAACCGAGATACTTGAAACCGTCCACTGTCTCACCAAAGGTGCCACGGTGCCACAAAAATCTTGAATTAAGTCAGAGGGAGTAAAGCCTTTAATTTTGTTTTGTTCCAAAGTGCAGCAGCATATACTTAGTTTTAATCAAAAGCAAACAAGCATTTGTCAATGCCGAACGTTCGCTTGCAGGTATTTGCAGTGGTATTTGGCACTTGGACGTGGCTTAAAAAAATCAGTGACAAAGAAGTACAAGCATTTGTCAATGCTGAATGTTGCTTGCTTCTATGTGCTGTTTAGGTATTTGGAAGTCATTGGAGTGCAAATATTGAAAATTGCGAACTTACGCAGGACGTAGGAAACTGGCTTAGAACGACGCTTGGTAAAACAGTCATTTTAGGAATTTTTCACCAAATTTTCAACATAGCTATTTAAGACCTCTGCTCATGAGCAGTGTCACTGTGATTTTCTTAATGTGTCCCATACATTGATTTCGCACACCGACTGTGCCATTATGCGCTACATGGGCGGAAACATGTTTTGGGCAGGATGTGAAAAATGACAGCTGTACTAGTCATAAGGAGGTGTGGTAAAATGACAATTTTGAAAATCTGGAGTGAAAATATTGAAAATTCGCGAACTTAAGAGCGTGCATAGGAACTGCGCAACGCACACTCGTAAAACAGTCATTTTAAGGAATTTTTTCACCACATTTTCAACACAGTCATTTTAAGACCTCTGCTCATGAACAATGTCACTGTGATTTTCTTAATGTGTCTCATACATTGAGTTTGCTCACTGACTGCGCCATTGTGCGCTACATGGACGGAAACACGTTTTGGGCAGGATGTGAAAAATGACAGCTGTACTGCTCATGAGGAGGTGTAGTAAAATGGCAATGTTGAAAATCTGAAGTGAAAATATTGAAAATTCACAAATGTACGAGCGTGCGTAGGAACTGCTCAACGCACGCTCGTAAAACAGTCATTTTAAGGAATTTTTTCACCAAATTTTCAAAATAGCCATTTTAAGACCTGTGCTCATGAACGATGTCACTGTGATTTTCTTAATGTGTCCCATACATTGATTTCGCACACCGACTGCGCCATTGTGCGCTACATGGGCGGAAACACGTTTTGGGCAGGATGTGAAAAATGACAGCTGTACTGCTCATAAGGAGGTATGGTAATATGGCAATGTTGAAAATCTGGAGTGAAAATATTAAAAATTCGTGAACTTACGAGCCTGCATAGGAACTGCACAACGCACGCTCATAAAACAGTCATTTTTTGGAATTTTTGCACCAAATTTTCAACATGGGGTTTTTGGGACCCCTTCTCATGAATGATGTCACTGTCATGGCATTATTCGGGCCTGAAGGGTGATTTCGCACAGTGACTGCGAAATCACCCTTCAGGCCCAAATAACGCCATGACAGTGACATCATTCATGAGAAGGGGTCCCAAAAACCCCATGTTGAAAATTTGGTGTAAAAATTCCAAAAAATTCCTGAGATATGCAATAAAGTTGAAAACCTATCTAGCCCATTATACAGCTTACCGGCATTTCCTCAGTTCGCAGTCAGCTTTGAAGAGTGCAGACGTGTTCCCGGTCCACCGAAGATCGTCACGCCGAGCTCGGTGGTAAGTATGGAGTGAGGGGTGGGGAGGCGGGTGCGAGGGTGGGTGCGGTTGTGGAGGGGGCCTGGGAGAAGCCATGGGACCGTTTTCAATTTACAGGTTTTAAAAAACAGATGACGGGGATGTTTGCCATGCTGGGTGGGCTCCCGGCGTGGCAGAAGGATGGCTGGGTTTGGAGCCGACGGGATTGGGCACCCCGTGCCGGCAGATGATGTGGGACGTTGGCCATGCTGGGGTGGGCTCCCAGCGTGCAGCAAAGATTTGGGCGGGTATGCTGTGTATGACAGTGGTGGTTTTGAAGAGAAGACCACCGCTGTCATACACAGCACCGCGTCCGATTGGTGCAGGACTGCCACGCCTGCTCAATGGAGCAGGGAAGGGGCACACCTCCAAAGTGTCCCATTCTCCCAATACGCTCCTTGCGCATGCGCGCAAGGGAACGTAAAAACCACCACTCACTCCGGAGCTGGAACTACTATCCCTACAGTGAAGGTGGTAATAAATACCAGAGTCCTTGTTTACTGCAAAAATAAGGATTTATTCCTGATGTAAGGCACATACATGGCAAGACATTAGATACCATTCTGTACAAAGCAATATCACTCACATATGTGATAATGCAGGATTCAGACCTATGCAAAATATCAGCTAGATCATTCACGAAAACACTAAACAAACTAGGCCCCAGGAAGCATGGGGGGATCCAAAACACATTCTTCACCCCCATAACTCTTTTGCTGCACTGGCAGGATGGAACTGTCAAGAGAAGATATCCATGGTAGTGGCATGGGAGGACATGAAGGACCTCCAAAGGGGAGACCCCAAGATGGGAGACAGAGGACCCCAGCAGAAGAGGAAGCAATATCTGGTGGGGGCCTGAGTTTTTAGGTGGTAGCTTTGAGAACAGAATGGGATGGAATTCAGGTGGGAAGGTAAGGTGCCTCTCTTCTGCCTCAGTACAAAGGGATGGGGAGCCAATTCCTAGGAGCAAGAGGAGGACCTAGATGTTATTGTCCATTTAGGGGATTAATGACCTGACAAAGGACACAGCAGGAGCAGTGCAGGTTAGGTTTGGGGAGTTGGGGAGGGGCCTGAAGCAGGTAGCTTGCATGATGGCCTTCACTGAGGTGCTATCTGTGTTATGGTTAGGGAGAGGCAGGGGAAAATCACACCTGGTTGAAGACTTGCTGTGAGGAAGAAGAGTTTGGCTACATTGGGGACTGGGGTCCAACCTGAGCAGATAAAGGCATGTACAAGGGAGATGGCCTCTATCCATACTGGGGGAATGGCAGTCCTGAGTGGAAGGTTTAAATACTACTTCAATGGGCATTTAAATTAGCCAAGTGAGACAGAAATAAAGAGGGAGGCAGTGAATGCCTCTCCAGAAAATGAAACACCAGAGAGGAGAAGTCGAAGGAAATACACTTCCCTGAGGTAGAGAGGCCTAGGTCAAGGGGGGTGTATGGTCTAGAGGTGGTTCTGAGGCTGTGAAAAAATTTAAGAATGGTGGACATAGAGAGATTAAAAAAAGGAGAGGACAGTACCAGGACAGCGGAAGAGTGAAGGATGAACTCTGGAGTAGGAGGCAAAGTATAAGGAGTGAGAGCCAAAGGGAGTGGAGAGTCATGTGTGCCAATGTAAGGAGCCTAGGAAATAAAATTCCTGACCTTGACCTTGCCAGCCTCCTCCTCACTGCTGCTCTTGTACAGAAGGACAGTTTTGACTCTTGACTTATTAGTCAAACAAGGGTCAACTCTATGGAGAGACCACAATTTTTGGTTAGTTTCTTTGACCAATATGTTAATATGCTCAACAAAAGACAAGTTGCTGTCTATCAAAGCACCCAAGTATTTATAACTATTGGTGTTTTTCACTTTTTGTTCATTTTCAAACACAAGGTCTAAAACCAGATTCTTATTTTTGTTTGCTCCTTGATTGAAGCTGTGTTTTTGTTGTTGTTGTTGTTGTTGTTGTTGTAGTTTTATTTACTATTTAACAGAAGGCCCGAAATAACAAACCACCTTTCCATCATATTAAGGTTCAACTGTAGTTTGTGGTTTAGTCTGGTTCGACTGCATGCGGAGGTATGCAGAGGATACCAATACTGTATCATCCACATACAGTCAAATCTCACTGTTCACAAGCAGATCTGGAAGATTATTCAAGTAAATATTAAAAAGGAGTGGGCCCAAAATGGAGCCATAGACATAGACATAGACATAGACACTGTCATAGACAGTTTGTGCCCCCCCACTAACACCTACATAGCATGCTGAGAGCCCACCCCAGCGTGTTCATGTGCTCCCCCCCATGCACACTGCATGGCTGATGGGGGTGCCCAATCCCCCGTTGGCTCTGCTGCACCCTCAAACAGACTTCCATCTAGGTGCCATGCTGGGAGCCCACCCCACCTTGGCAAAATTCCATATGGCGACAGGGGTGCCCAATCCCCCGTCAGCTCCACTGTACCCCCCAAAAACAGCTAACTTCCAGTTGCCACGCTGGGAGCCCACCCCAGTGTGGCAAATTTCTGAATGGCCAATGGGGGTGCCCAATCTCCCATAGCCTCCATTGCCCCCCCAAAAAAATTCCAGCTGCCACACTGGTAGCCCACCCCAGCGTGGCAAAAGCCCTGCATCATCTTCTAAAAAGAAAAAAAAAACACTCTGTAAAACAAAGAAAAGGTCCCTCGTTGACTCTTACCCCCTCCCCCAACATACGCCCACCCTCTGCGCACCCATCTCCCCCATCCCCCACCCCATACTTACCCTCAGGAGCCCAGCCAATGATCTTCGGTGGACCGGGAACACATCTGCACTCTTCAAAGCCGATCGCAAACTGAAGAAATGTCGGTAAGTTGTATAATGGCATAAATGTTTTTTTTTTCAACTTTGGTGCACATCTCAGCCATTTTGGGGAATTGTTTCACCAAATTTTCAACATGGGGTTCTTGGGGCCCCATCTCATGAACTCAGTCACTGTCATTTTGTTATTCGGTCACAAAAAGGTGACTTCTCAATCACTGCATGGAACCACCTTTTGGGACTGAGTAATGAAATAACAGTGTTACAATTTATGAGGTAGGCCCCTCAGAATCCTATGTTGAAAATATGGTGAAAAATTCCCAAAAATTACTGTTTTACAAGCGTGCTTTGCAGAGTTCCTATGCACGCTCGTAACTTCGCAAATTTGTAATATTTTCACTCCAGATTTTCAACATTGCCATTTTACCACACCTCCTTATGAGCAGTACAGCTGTCATTTTTCACATCTTGCCCAAAATGTGTTTTCGTGAATGTAGCGCACAATGGTGAGGTCGGTGTACGAAATCAATGTTTGGGACAGATTAAGAAAATCACAGTGACACTGTTCATGAGCAGAAGTCTTAAAATGGCTATGTTGAAAATTTGGTGACAAAAGTCCATAAAATGACTGTGTTTCGAGCGTGCATTGTGCAGTTTACACACACCCTGATAAGTTCACGAATTCGTAATATTTTCAGTCCAGATTTTCTACACTGGCATTTTTTCACACCTCCTTATGAACAGTACAGCTGTCATTTTTCACACCCTGGCCAAAATGTCTTTTCGCACTTCTGGCACAGAAATGCCTGGTTGCTGTGGGAAATCAGTGTTCAGAACAGATTAAGAAAATCACAGTGACACTGTTCATGAGTGGAGGTCCCAAAATGCATGCGATGACAATCTTCTGTAAATAATCCCCAAACGAATTACATTATGGGTGTGCGTGCACAGTTTCTATGCACGTTTGTGGCTTCACCAGTTTTTTTATATTTTCACTCCAGATTTTCAACATTCCCATTTTTTACACATCCTCATGAACAGTACAGCTGTTATTTTTCATATCCTGTTCAAAATGTCTTTTCGCATCTGTGGTACCAAATAGTGTAGTCACTGTGCAAAATCAGCTTTCGGCTAACAAACTGATATTGCTAGTGTTCATGAGGTGGGGGGGGGTCACAAAAAACCCATGTTGAAAATTTGGAGTGAAAATACCAATGAATGCCTGGGGCTTTAGGGTTTCCGGCCATAACACCCACTCCTGTAGAGACTACAGGCATTAGGGGTGTGACTTGGGATTGTCAGAAATGTCAGTTTTGATCACCCATTACCTACACCCACACCCTGCAGCCAATGACAGGCATCAAGGTGTGCCTTGGACTCTTCAGCCCCAAAGTTCACCCCGTTCTCCTATACTGCACCCATCTCATCATATTTCCTTATGGAATGGGGTGAGCATAAGACCCAAAGACCCCAAGGCACACCATGACTCTTGTCAGTGTCTGCATGGTAGGGTGTGGTGAAATGGCATCGCTGTTATACCTGATGATCCAAAGGCACACCCCAATGCCTGTCAGTCTCTGCAGGGTAGTGGTGGGGTTGGCTTCAGTTCAATACTTCACTGCCATTCCTATTATGCATCTCTCTCTAACTCCTGCACTACTAATGCCAATGCCAGCAAGCAAACATCCGGCATTGAGAAATGCTTGTTTACTTTACTTTCTCTCCCGAGATGTGCCTTGCTGTCCGCTGCCCTGCTGTTCTGAGCATGGGTCACACTGTTATTCTCTGTCCCTGCTGTGGTGACTGACAGTTGGAATGATGAGTGCAGTTGTTTATCTGATTCCCCAGGTATAGCTGGTATTTGTACAAGGAGAACAACATCTCTAAGTAAATACTTTCCATAAGGCGCGCAGTCTGTCTGTTCCTGGAGATGGCTTCATCTGCATCCTGTAGCCATGATCACAGTTTGTTTTCCTTGGTGGAGTCCACATTTATTTGACTGGAGGTAGAAAGAAGATTTTTTTTTAAAAGCACTGATTTCTAATTAAAGCAAACTGTGCTTTGGAAAAGCACACATGCTCACTTTGCTTATGCTGGATGATGACTGGGGAGTGTGAGTGAAGTTGGTCAGCTGAATTGTGTGTGAAGCTGATTGCAGTATGGGTTTGTTTAACTTTCAGTACCTTTATTTAAAAAAATCTGAAAACAGATCAATAAATCTGTTTGTCACATGTGTGGCACATTACTTTTATTTGCTGTGGTTTTGCATGCAATTTTCTGCAATGGGAGGGATGATTTATGTTAAAAGAAAAAAAGAGAACTACAGGCAAACTTCAGTGTGGCCATGCCAAGTGTGGACAACTTGGACGTGGCATGTGAAGTGATTTGTTTTACATCTGATGTGGTCATGTGTGTGTTGGGACTAAATCTGTGATGCTGTGCTGGAATAGCATCATGAGTCTAGCCCCACACTGACCAGTCAGAGCCTAGAGATTTTTCTTGCCATTGTATAATTCTTGACATATCATAGGCAGTAACTCCACCATTATAAGCACCATATTGTATCCTACACTTTTCATCTGACAGGAGATCTAGGCCTCAGCAATCAATTGATGGATGTTCCACAATCACATAGAAAAACTCGATAATACAGGTATCAGCAAACACAAGAAGTGAAACCATTATGGACTGAGCAGATGTAACTGTAATACCTTTAGCCAATTAGTTGGATTTTTTCCCAAATGTGTATACAGGTTTATGGAGTGGTAGATTTAGGCAGCCATCTTGTCAGTGGTTAAGTCATGCCTGGAAAGGGCTGCTTTTTCATCATTGTACATGTGACAATATTTCTCACACCAGTGTCCTTAACAGCTGCCTTGAGTGCATATACGTTAGCCGCAATATTGTCAAATCTATCACATTTTCAAAATGATCATTTGGTTGAGCAAAGTGAAGGCTTTAGCTGAAAAAAGTTCTTAAAAGGATTAACATGGAGATTCTGATAAGATGATCCCTGCTACTCCATCAATTTCAGGTAAGGAATTGCTCTTCAGAAAGTAGAAGTGCATTTGGGTGAAAATTCCCCCTTGTAGCATCACTTTTTTAAGCAGTGCCAGTTTAAATCTTGCTAGATCCAAATACTCAGTATGTGAGCTTGGGAAAAATCATTTAACTTCTCAGTGCTCCAATCTACCCAAATGTAGAAATGCGTAGACGCAAAATCTCACTGGAAATGAGATGTTGCTTCTAGTCGTATGCAAAACCGGGGAGGTTCTGGTTTTAGCTTTGCTTTTGCCACCCATTGGTTTGGTCCTGGTTTTGGTTTTGGTTTTCGATTCATGGCCAACATGTATTCAGTATTAAACTTATTCTGTGCCTTCATTTTAAAATATAATAATGAGTAAAACAGGTAAAGTTCTGTATAAAATGTTTTATAAGCATGCCAACTAGCAAGCCCCAACTGTTAGTAAGATCACAGGAAATCTTCTTGAAAACCATTTGAGACAGAGCTTTTATGAGTAGCTCATACTGTACCTGTAGCACAGCTTGTAGTCTGAATTCCTAGTATGAAAGCAGGATGAGGAACGATAAATGACAGGAGGCAAAGCATGCTGAATTATGGGACACAGACTGTGGCAATGTAACAGTTGAGTAGCTCCCAGCTTGTTTAGTCAGTTAAGCCAGTTTTTCACTGCAAACAAAAGTGTCTTGGCAACTGAAGAATAACAGGAGGACACAGTAAATGGCAGGTGATGGTCTGAGAGGAAACACATTTAAAAAAGTGTAGCAGCATGCACAAAGAGTATATCTGGTCCCTCCCCAACCTTTTTGAACTGATGTCATTTGTTTTATAAGCAGACTTGTTTATGTTGCCAGAACCCCACCATTTGACTATTTTTACTCTCATGAGTTATGATGCACATGCACATAACCACTGCAATGTATTTTTACATTTTAATTTATTAGTTTTTGAACAACACTGAATGAACAGGTCTAATTATCACTACTGTTCATGATGCTAGTAACCAGGGTATGTTAATGAGCCCAAGTTATCGCAGAACAAACTGAGGTACCACAGGATGCTGCCCCCCAGCCAAGAGGAGGACCCACTAGGGCTATGCATTGCCACCTTTTTAACCATGGGTGGCAGTACATGCTGGAGTGTGAGCAGGGCAGGGGAGGGACACCATTCACTGACCTGAATGGATGCATTGCATCCTGCCAGCTACAGCATGCACATCCCTGAGGGTGATGGGTGGAGCCAACAAACTGAAAAACATGTCATCTGAGCAGAGTAATGGCCACATGGAATTTGCAGATCCTTCACCCACTGACCCTGGCTAGCTGGCTGCATACAGTGCTAGCCTTTCTGAGGGCTCTAGGCTAGCCTGAGGATGTCTGCATGGGGAGGGGTTACAGCGGGTTCAATGCAGGGAACAAGGTAAGCCCTGGGAGAAGAAGAAGAAGAAGATGGGATAATGAGATTTGGGCTCCGGGTTGCCCGAAGTAGGTCTAAAGCAGGCTGTGCAGTAAGGGTGTAAAAAGTATAAATAAAAAAAGAAAAGGTGTAATTATGAAGACAGACTGAGGTAGCATTGTTAAAACATGCACTCACTTACTTTACAGGTATCCTAGTAAATTCTTTTTTCATTTTAGTTTTTTTTTTTTCTTTCTTAGATGAAGAACAGCAGATCAATGAAGAGTGGGGTTAAGTCAGGAAGATGTTATCCAAGAGAAAGAGATTTGGCATAGGGTACATGACTGGAAGAAATCTAATCCAGTGAGTGCTATCATTAGTTATTTATCAAATTAACTTGACCTTGTACTTATGATTGATGAACTCAAATACACTTAATTGGTATGTGTGTGTGTGTGTGTGTGTGTGTGTGTGTGTGTGTGTGTATGTATGTAGTTCTTTAATGCATTCCATGGAGTTACAGAGTAACCCATAGCTTTTTATGTTTGCTTGCATGCATGTGCAAGAAACATAGTGCCATCATCCGAGTTTTCGGAGGTGTGTCACCCCCCCTCTTCCAATTCAGTCAGTGTGTTGTCAGGCACAGCCCCTGTAAGCCAATGCATGCTGGAGCTGTCTATGACAAGCTCCAAAATGCAGTGGCATACAGTTGAAAGGGGGAGCTACGCTTCAGTGAGTAGCACTAAGGTATTGCCTGCTCATGCGCAGCTCCCCCACACACACACACACACATGCATGCATACTGCATGCTGCCCCCACGCACACACTCTATAGCCAATGGGGGTGCCCAATCCCCGTCAGCTGTGCTGTGCCCCCCAAAGTTTTTCAAATGCCACGCTGGGTGCCCACCCCTAGCGTGGCAACCTAATGGTATAGCTGACGGGGTGCCCAACCCCGCCGCTTCACTGTCTTCTCCCCCTAGTATTGGGTGCCACGCTGGGAGCTTCCACCCCAGCATGGCAACTGATCCTATGGCCGATGGGGGTGCCTAATCCCCATCGGCTCTACGATCCCCCAGTCGCCCTTGTGCCACGCTGGGAGCTCCACCCCAGCGTGGCAAACGCTCCGCGCCGCTTCTTTTTTTTTACCTGCAAAATAAAACAGTCTCACGCGCTTCTCCCAGCCCCCACAACCCGCACCCACCCACTGCTCACCCTACCTCCCCACAACCCCCTCACCCCATACTCACCTCTGGAGCTTGGCGCGACGATCTTCGCTGGACCGGGAACACATCTGCACTCTTCAAAGCCGACCACGAACTGAGGAAATGCCGGTAAGCTGTATAATGGGCTAGATGGGGTTTTTTTCAACTTTGTTGCATATCTCAGGTATTTTTTGGAATTTTTGCACCAAATTTTCAACATGGGGTTTATGGGACCCCTCCTCATGAATTCTTGCACTGTCATGGCGTTACTCGGGCCCGAAGGGTGATTTCGCAGCCACTGCACAAAATCATCTTTCCGGAATGATTAATGAAATGACACTGCCAGTGTTCATAAGGTGGGCTCTCAAAAAGACTAGTTTGAAAATTTGGTGGAAAAATTCCTAAAAATGAATGTTTTACGAGCGTGCATTGCGCAGTTCCTACGCACGCTCATAAGTTCGTGAATTTTCAATATTTTCAATCCAGATTTTCAACATTTCCATTTTACCACACCTTCTTATGAACAGTACAGCTGTCATTTTTCACATCTCACCCAAAATGTGTTCCTCTCCATGTAGCACACACAATGGCGCAGTCAGTGTGCAAAATCAATGTACAGGACAAATTAAGAAAATCACAGTGACACTGTTCATGAGCAGAGGTCTTAAAATGGCTATGTTGAAAATTTGGTGAAAAATTCTAAAATGACTGGTTTTACTTGTTAAGTGCTATGCAGATCCTATGCATGCTCGTAAGTTTCATGGTAATTTAATATTTTCACTCCAGATTTTCAACATTGCCATTTTATTACACTTCTTTATGAACAGTACAGCTGCCATTTTTCATATGTCACCCAAAATGTGTTTTTGCACATGTAGCACACAATGGTGCTGTTGGTGTGCGAAAGCAATGTTTGGGACAGATTAAGAAAATCACCGTTACACTGTTCATGAGCAGAGGTCTTAAAATGGCTATGTTGAAAATTTGGTGACAAAAGTTCATAAAATGACTGTGTTATGAGTGAGCATTGCGCAGTTTCCACGCACCCTCGTAAGTTCATGACTTTTTAATATTTTCAGTCCAGATTTTCACCAGTGGCATTTTTCCACACTTCCTTATGAACAGTACAGCTGTCATTTTTCACAACATGGCCGAAGTGTGTTTTCACACTTTCAGCGCAGAGATGCGTGGTCGCTGTGGGAAATCATTGTTCAGGACAGATAAAGAAAATCACAGTGACACTGTTCATGATTGAGGCACCAAATGCCTGAGTTGACAATCTGCTGTCAAAAATCCCCAACCTAATTATATTACGGTGTGCGTTGCACAGATTCTATGTACGCCGCACTTCACCATTTTTAAATATTTTTACTGCAGATTTGCGAACATTGCCATTTTTACACATCCCATGAACAGTACAGCTGTCATTTTTACATCCTGTTCGAATGTTTTGCACCTGTGGTGCTAAATGCCGTAGTCGCTGTGCATAAGCAGCTTGCTAACAAACTGATATTCCCCCTGTTCATGAGGTGGGGTCACAAAAAAAAAATGTTGATAATTTGGGGTGAAAATACCAACGAATGCCTGAGGTATTAGGGTTTCCAACCATAACGCCCAACCCTTTAGAGAATGACAGGCATCAGGGGTGTGACTTGGGATTCTTGTCTGTAATGCTTATACCATTCCACACCCTGCAGCCAGTGAGAGGCATCGATGTATGCCTTGGACTCTTTGGCCCCAAAGTTCACCCCATTCTCCTATATCGCACCCATCTCACCATATTTTCTAATGGAATGGGGTGTGCATAAGGGCCAAAGACCCCAAGTAACACCGTGACACTTGTCAGTGTCTGCAGGGTGGGGTGTGGTGAAATGGCGTGGCCGTTATACCTGACAACCCAAAGGCACACCCCAATGCCTGTCACTCTGTGCAGGGAGGTGGTGGGGTTGGCTTCAGTTCAATACTTCACTGCCATTCCTATTACGCAGCACTGTAACTTCTACACTACCACTGCCAATGCCAGCAAGCAAACATTCGGCATTGACAAATGCTTGTCTTGTCTTGCTATGGTTCACTGAAAGAAAAAAAATGGTGACTGGCATGAGACAGGACATGAATAACACAGAGAAAGGCTAAAGCAATATGTTATTTACCCCAGTAGTACTATTTTTCAGCATCACTGCCAGCAGGCTCATCATTACTACTGTCCAAGTAGTATTTTGGAAGTGATACTGAGAATACAGAAAATACACCATAGTGCAATTTCATAAAAGTCGGAATTTCAGCATTTTCTATGAGTAGTTTTCTCCCGTTTTACAAGAAACATATCCCGCAGAGCCAAATATTCCTTCTGAACAAACACTCATTACTGGGCAACTTAAATAGAAAAGGGCAATTTTTTTGCAGTGCTGGCCAACTCTATGCCAGTATTGAAGTGTGTCACTTTGAATATCTATCCTTTTGGGGTCCTCTAAGAAGTCATCCACCATATTGCTTGCTGAGTAGCTTGTGATTGGAGAAATAACATCATTGTCTTTCTCTGTGTCATCCAGTCCTGCCCAAATGTTGTCCATTGAGGCACAAGACGAATTACCCTTGGGTTCCAACCCATGATGCAAAAAGTTTTTTACAGGACTTTTTTTTCCTAGTTTCACTGGACTCTGTTTCTTGTATGGGAACATGACAGTTTTCATGATCAGCAGCTGTGTCACTTTTTTTGAGCCAGTGTTGTCACTTTTTAAGTAACTTTATTATAAAGTGCTGTTCTTTATAAGGGCTGAGGTCTAATCCACCAGATTACTGAAGACCTGGTAAACATTTTTTTTTTTTTAACATGAATCCAACATTGTTGCTAGAACATAATGGGCCAGATTTTCAAAGGGCAATGCAAGGATTGCAACAATCCCTGCATCAAACCAAGTTTTATGTTGGCTTGTGTGCATGCGCTAGCAACATCTTGCAGTAGTAGCACCGTACTAGCACTTTCAGAGGTGTGTCAGTGTTGTGGTAAATCCAGGGGATGCTTTAGCCTGTGTGTCCCTCAGCCACCAAACAGTGAGCATGCTGACGATGACAGCAGTTTCAGAGATTGCAGCCAACTTGAAAGAAATCTGCCACTGCAATGAGAGACAGGCTTGTCATTGCAGCGGCAGATCTGGCACACCTCCATTATGTGCTGTTCCTGGTGAAACATTTCAACAAACATGACAGCAGCTCCCTTCATCCACCTCATACAATCCCTAGAAAACTGACTTCAGGGGCACCCAGTCCTCCCCCCCGTCAGCAAGCCCCCTCCCCAGTTCAATTTGGTTGTCAATGGGGGTGCCCAATCTCTGTCAGCATTATGTCTCCCACAGTTTTATCTGTTTGCCAATGCAGGTTCCCAATCTCCCTCAGCAACATCCCCCCAACACAGACATGCTTTATTGCCAACAGGGTGCCCAATCCACGTCAGCTCCAGTTCCCCCCCCAAAAAAAAATAAGTGGAACACTGGCAACCCACCTCAGTGTGACAAAATGTATTGGTGTCACCTTTAAAAAAAAAAAACTTCCCCCAAAGTTTTTTTTCTTTTTCCCCTCAAAACAAGAACACAGTCCTTCATTGTCCATGGTGCTCCCTCCACAACCCACACCCACCCTCTGTGCACCACACCTCCCCACACACCCCTCACCCCATACTTACATCCAGAGATTGGCGTGGTGATCTTCAGTGGAGTGGGAACATGTCTGCACTCTTCAAAGCCAACCATGAACCAAAGAAATGCCAGTAAGCTATATAGTGGCATAATGGGGGGGGGGGGCAGCGGGTTCAACTTAGGTGAATATCTCTGCCATTTTTTTGACTTTTAGCTCCAAATTTTCAACATGGTGTTCCTGGGATCCCACCTCATGAAATCAGTCACTGCCAATTTGTTATTCTGTCCACAAAGGTGGTTACATGGTCACTCTGCCAGAATCACCTTTCGGGACTGATTAATGAAACAACAGTGCCACTGTTCTTGAGGAGGGCTCCTGAAAAGCCTATGTTGCAAATTTGGTGAAAAAATTCCAAATAAATGACTGTGTTATGAGCATGCATTGCTCATATTCCATGCTTGCTCGTAACTTCAAGAATTTTTAATATTTTCAGTCCAGATTTTCAACATTACAATTTTTTCACATCTTATGAACAGTATAGCTGTCATTTTTTCACATCCCTCCCGAAATGTGTTTTTGCACATTTGGCGCACAATCTCACGATCGCTGTGGGAAATAAGTGTTCAGGACAGATTAAAAAAATCACAGTGACACTGTTCAGGAACAGAAGTCCCAAAATGCCTATGTTGAAAATTTGGTGACAAATTCCAAAAAATGACTATGTCACAAGCATGCATTGTGCAGTTTCCATTCGAGAATTTTTAGTATTTTCACTTCAGATTTTCAACATTGCCATTTTTTTACACCTCCTTATGAACAGTACAGCTGTCATTTTTCTCATCCTGCCCAAAATGTGTTTTTGCACATCTGGAGCACAATGGTTTAGTTGCTGTGGCAAATTAACATTTGGGACAGATTATGAAAATCACAGTGACACTGTTTATGTGCAGAGGTCTAAAAATGCCCATGTTGAAAATTTGGTAAATAAATTCCAAAACATGCTCAGTATGCTCCCTGTAAAAAATTCTGCACCACGGCGTTGAAGTGCCAAAATACTGAAGTGAAGCCATGCCCAGCCTGACACACTTCACTGGTACCGTAAGTGTCCGATTTTTGGCACATGCACTAAACTTCAGTTCACCATTGGCTCACTCTTATCGTTAAGAAAATCTCCTCCATTGAATCACTCAAAACCCTCCTTCCATTCGCCCATGCAAAGGAGTGCTGAGGTTTCCTTTCAAGATCACTGCACAATCTGCCTCCTGATTTTCACTGTTCTTGGTCAGCCAGTGTATCTGCTTCTCCCTTGCCACTTCTGTTAAAACTGGCCAATCTGCACACTGTGGAATGTTGATTTGTCCTGTTCAGTCTGTAAATGTTTTGAACTCAGTTTATTCCCAACAGGAACTGGTTGGGAGTTCATCCAGATTACATAGGTAGTGCATATGTGCACAAGTCATGTGCTGGCCACATGGCACCATGGGCGGCACAAGCTGTGAAAAGTCTCCCACTGATGCTGATAGCTTACAGTCCAGTGTGTGTATAACTCTCCACTGTTACTGGCCAAACACAAAACTTTCTCTAGCTTTAAAGCAGTATTATAGAGCATAACATTTTACATTGTAACATAGTAAAAACAGAAAAATTAAAGGTCAGAAGATATTAGAGGTCCATCAAGTTCTGTTTTCCTGCTTTATAATAATGGTTGAATAAGTATGTTGTGCAACACATGCTAATTTATAGGAATTCTGTATCCTTTGTACTTCTCAGGGTACACTGAGATTCCTTTCATAAGCAGACACATCTCCTTTACCTAAAAGGCTTGTACTATCTCCATATCCACTGTCCTCACTAGTGGGCTGTTCCATAGGTTCACCACCTTCTGACAGAAGATGTATCTCAGAGTGTTACCCCTGCATTTATTACCTCAGCTTTAGGGTATGTCTCCATGTACTTTTGGGGGCCAACAGACAGACATGTTGCTACCTGTGAATCTGCAAAAGACTGAAATCATGTGCTGTCTCAGCCTCCTGTTCTCCAAGATGATTATGATTAGGGCCACAAGCCTCTCCTCACAGTTTTAGTTCCCCCATTCCCCTCATCATCTTGATGGCACTAAGTTGCACCCTCTTGTATGCCTCAATGTCATTTTTGTATTGAGGGGCTGGAGTGCCGCTTCCAGTATTCCAGATGGGGCCTGACTGTGGCTTTGTAAAGTGACAGGATTACTTTCCCCTCTCTGCTGGTCATTCCCACTTTGATGCACCCCAGCATTCTGCTGGCTCCTTGACAGCAGCTGCCAACTGCCAGTCAAGCTACAGCCCCTTGTCTACTATGAAACCCAAGGTCCTTTACCACTGCAGCAGAACAATCCTTGCATAGTGTGTGGGGGTCCTACCTCTGTTTTTCCTCCACACCTTACATTTGGTTATACTGAATATGAAACTGCAGGTATCCAGCCCCCCCACCAAGTCTGTTCAAGTCCTCTGGAAGTTTGTCCTCACTGTCAAGGGAGTCCACCACCCTTGCCATACTAATGCCATCTGCAAATTTAAAGAGCAGGTGTTTACTTCTAAAAAATAGACAACAGACTATTTTATTTATTGTATTTTGATGTGTTAGTAATTACTTTCTACTTTCATAATAAAATATTTTTTGTGCAGTAAAAAAAGGTGCTTTTTTGCTTTTGTTTTTCACACTGCTGGTAAAAAAAATTCAATAGAATTCTGGTATTGTGATATCGGAAACTACCAACTACATAGGAGTCTAATGTATTTCAATGAGAAATTAAATATATTTTCTTATCTTTTTCAAAAGAAATATATACTTCATTCAGCAACAAACTTTATCTTGTATATATTTGCATAATTGTGGTATGTACATCTGTGTGATTTTACAATTTTAAAAACAGTAATTTGCTTCTCTTTTCTTCTTGCCATGTAAAATATGTTTGAGAAGAAAATTGCACCTGCTAAATTATCACAAAAAGATCACAGATGCGGCCCAGTGGCGCTGAGGCTTGAGGCACTGGATGCCACACCTCGTGCCACACTGGAGACCCGGGTTCAGGAACAAGCTGGGGCTGCCAGGGGTCAGCAGGTGGGGAGAGGATTGAGAGTCCAGAGTATTACTTTCCTCTTTTGGGGGGAGGGTGACTTGTCATCTCACTCATTGACTGCCCTCTGGTGATGGCCAGAGGGCAGTACGAGTAGGGAGGCATGTGCTGATATCACTAAATCGAGCAGGAGGGATGGGTGAAAAAATGAGAAAATTGGAGCCAGGCAGGGTCCGTGATGTCTCCTGCAACCATGGGGGTCACCTCGGGGCATCTGAATTGGGTCTTTGGGGGTAGAGGGTGTGCCAGATCCCTATCTCCTGGCCCTGCAGTGGAGGGCAATTCATGGGGGAACTACCCGAGCCAGTGAGATGGGGTTGTAGCAAGCTGGAGACAGATTATCTTCGACAGGAGAGACCAGAGCCACCTGCCAGGGGTTCCCAGGGATAAAAAGCTTTATGAAAACCAAAAAAAAGATTGCAGATTATCAGAAATCACATGTTTCTATTAACATGTAATATTTTGGTGGTAGAAAGTGTTATTTCTCTATAAAAATCTGAAAACAGGTTTGTAGTTTTCCCACTGAAATGCATTGCCATTCTTGCCAGTAAAGCTTTTCTGACATCATAATACAAGAATTCCATTGGATTCCTTTTTTGCTAGTAGTGGGCAACATACAATTAAGATTATGAAAAGTTAATTAAAACAACAAATAAAAGCAAACAAAACTATTACAGAGTTATGTAAAGGCCTCAGATCTCCATTCTTTAAGATGTACATCCTTCCTAAGCATGTGCTCTTTAAACAATCTGCTTGAGATCCCAACTTTCTGTTCACTGATACAAATGTTACACAGCAGTTGTCCCAGCATCAATACTTATAGGATGCCACTGAGCTTCCCACTCCACTTTCAGGGGTGGTTGTCTACCACAGCCCAGTGCTTCCTGAGCCCACATCAATTAGCAATCCGCATTGTGTGTGACTCATTATTATGGCACTGGTACTTTGCAGTGATGCTTGTTATGCATGGGTGTGGCAGATTGTCAAAGTCATGCAGAAGTCCATATGACTTATGTCTATGTTTCTGCTGCATCTACAATCCTTGGCACCCCATCAAAAAAATGATTGAGTTGGTTTTGCATGATGTGCCCCTCATAGTGACATACAGAGAGGGGGCAAGAACCTTGTCCTCAAACAAATGCTCCATTATTCTTTCCCTGACAATGCACGCCAGGACACCAGCTGTGTTACCTGGTTGGACAACCTGTAGTTGTTCTGGCTCTGATCATGATCCCTTCTTGGTTTTATTATCTGTTTCTTTCAACTTAGTTGTGTTCATAAAAACTTTGGAGTTGTTTGGCTGAATCTGCAGCCTCTAGCAGAACACTCTGAATTAATCAATCAAATCTAGTTGAATCTTGACTGCATGTGTTAACCCCAGCATGCTGATGTAAAGGAGTTTGGTAAACAGTCTATGAACATGCCTTATGAATAGATGAATTTACCATCTATGTTTCTACTGAAATATGCACAATATAATACATTTCTTGGTTTTGAATCCATGGGCTGGCCCTGTTCCTTGGCATTTGACTATGTTGATTTATTTATTTTAATTAATTTAACTTGTAGGTTACTGTACTGTACACTCTTAGGATTTCAGATAGGTCTAACGCATCCCCTCCAGTGAGGTCCATTTCTGATTTTTAGAACAACTCTTCTGTAGGTGTGTTACAAAAATGACCAGGTGCCAGCAATCTCAGCAATCAGACCACATCTAAATGTGTTCTGAACTGATTAAGCTGCACTATATTTCCACTGTCACAGCCAGGGCATCTCCCAGTAGGTAATCACTTACAGATGTACATATTTAGGTGATAATTATTACTGATTGGAAACAACGTGATCATTTTTTTAACAAGTGCATGAGCTACCCCACAAAACAGACAGAGAGATATTTCAGGCTATACAATTCCAGGGTACTGGAAATTTGTTGATGCTTTTAGGATTGTTTTCCAATAATAAGTCTAAGTGATGTGCATGAACAGGTTCCATATATCCAGCTATTAAATTCCACCATCCAAAAGAATCTACACAAAGGAAAACTAGCCCATGTAGGAAGCAGAAAGAGTTCATTGGCAATTATCATTGTTCTAGCACAGCACTTGTTTTACAAGAAGGAAGATAAGATTGTTCTGATTATTTCCATGAAAAACTGTTCTTCAAGTACATGAAAATGAGGGCAGTGAATTAAATAGATCTTTGCAAAAACTAAACTAGTTTAAGATGCAAAAGTTATTCTTTTTGTAACTATGCTATCACAGTAAGTGCTGGAGCCTCAATGGTGTTGAATAGGAATGGGTAAGCTAGCCCATTTTGGAGTTAAGGTTTTATTCTTGTATCTTGGAAGTTTTGATTCCTAATCTAAAATCTGTGCATAAAAGGTGATAGTGTAGTCAACATTTTACAGTGATAGCCAGTGTCAAGATGTACTATATATCTAGATATATAGGAAAGTATCACAGAAAATCAGACTGAAATGAACTCGGGTTTCCTGTGAGGTACAGTAACTTGATGTATCTGAATATTCTGCAACATGTCACTGGCTACCACTGTAAAACAACTCTATAATGAAGAACCTGAGCACCAGGTAAAAGGTGTTTGAATTCTCTGCTCCCATTCAAGTTAAATGGCATGAGTGAACATGAATATGAGTCATATGAGTTGTGTAACTAAAGTTGGTTATGGGGTCCATATGTATCCCAGGCAAAGAAAAAAAGCAAATGCCCTGCTCATCCTAGGTAAGGGAGACAGAATCTAAATAAAAATGTGTGTGTGTGTTGCACTGCAAAATTCTACTCTCTTTGTATTGTTCGATGTGTAGCTGTAGCAACTGAGCTGTCCAGATGGTTCCAGATATTTCACAATATTTGTGAAGAGATTCTCTGAAAATCTCTCTGGTAGCCCTACAGTGGTGCTGCAGTTAATTCAGGCAGGAAACATCTTTCAAAATATCCGAAAAATTTTGGGAAATATCCAGATATATCATGGTTGCAACTGTATGTTGATGGGATAAGCTGCTGCTAATACAAGCACTACACTGAACAGATAAAATTAAGCAACACTGCTAGGAAATTCATGGTGTATTAATCAGCTCCTCTTACTTTATGTTACTCTGTGAGTGGCATTGACTATGCAAGAGTAATGGAGAGGATGGTTAATGTTAATGTGGAAGGGAGGCCCCCTGATTGTGTTGTTTTTAAGAAAGAGCCTGGGGACACAAATGGTACTGCCTAATGAGGTCTTCCCCATATCACTGATTGAAAGTATAAGCTTTTCTTTAGTATAGAGACCTACTGTAGTTCACAGGAAAAATATAAAAAACATAAAAGCACTAAAATGCACCTTTTCTTAACTGTTTAGCTGCACACCTTCTCTTATCTGTCTGTATGTCTTGCTATCTTTCCTGGATTGATTACTCGGGGGGGGGCCTTCCTGTCTCTGCCCTCCCACACTTATGGAAGTGAAGACAGCTTTAGCCCTGTTTAATCCTTTGTAAAAGTTCTTGTTTTCTTGGTATTTTGGCACTTTGTCTCTCTCTCTCTGGCGAAGTAGAAACAAACCTCTAAAAACGTATTTATGTATATTTAATTAATCAGTTCTCATGGGATAACAGTAACCCAGGAAACAGAGAAAAAGAGCCCAAGGCTCAGGACTTGCTTCAGCTGAGGGGAATAGCCTCCCTTCCCCCATAATAAAAGCAAGTGAGATTTTATAATATTTCTGAAGGGGGCTTATGTAGAGCTATTAACAGATTTAAACAATGTAGGGTAGATACCTTGTTCTAAAAGATAAATAAGCACTCTAGGAACATTTATGAAGTTTATGTCTTTAAAAAACAATGATTAAGTTTTCCTTCTGTTGTCTTTTTACCTATCAAAAAAGTTAATCTAAAAGGCAGTTTTTAAGTGTAACAAGAGTGGTTTGGGCCTTAAGGCCATACTGCAATTAATTGAGCCAAATTAAATTACTGATTGGATAAGCCTCTGGAAGGTATTTAACGTTAACTGCCTCTTAAGGTTTCAGTTTGGGTAGTTTCATTTATAGTGACTGGATTTTCTTACCAGCCTCCCTGATTCCTGATTGTTTTAATTATTTTCAAGTGGCCTTGCAGGCTTTGCAATGACATTCAGAAAGCAAAATATAGGTTGGAAACTACAGGAATGTGTGGGATGTAGCAGCTTTGGGAGCAGGCCACAGGTCTGGTGCAGTGTGTGTGTGTGTGACGATGTAGCTGCTTTTTGAGTGGTGCAGCTAAACACACTACAGTTATTGATCTATGTGCAATATAGTTGTACATGAAAGTAATTATCATCACATCTTAATATAGTCATTATACAGTACACTTAAGCAACAATGCATGACAGGCAATGTGTCATGCTGAGATAACATCACACCTCAGGTGGCTGAACACAAGTCCCCAGATATCCAAGAAGTGATGATATCCCTGCACAACCCACACCCTGGTGAGCATTATTGCTATTATACAATGGCTCTTGTTTATTAATATTTTGGGGACAAAAATAAGCACATGTAAAGGCTAAAACATTTCATAGCTGAGCAGAGAACAAGTGTTGGAACATCCATTTTATATGTAGGGACATCTATTTTTTAGTATCAGTTGTAGTCTTATTTTTAAATATTTTTTTTTTTTTTTTTTAGGAAACACTCCCCATGTGAAAACACAGCATCATGGGTATGCAAATTATCAATTGTCTGGTATCACTGTAGTGTGTTATGCAATACCAGTCAATTAGGTGTTTGCATACCCACGCTGCAGTGCATTCACTTGTGGTGTGTTTCCACATAAAAAAATAAAACTGTAAAACTAATACTATAAAAAAAAATGGTCCCACAGCATAAAGGAAGTGTTCTGACACTTGTTCTCTGCCTATGAAATGTTTTAGCCATGACAAATATTTTTATCTCCACAGTATTAATAAATAAGGTTTTTATATGAAAGTAAGTGTGGGTTACTTCACTTGCAAGACATCACACTTTCTTGGCAAGATGTGGTAATGGTTGTGGTTAGAATTCACACAGTGCTGTTATACTGAGATAATATCACTGTCCCAGACACTCTCTGATCAATCAGAGATTCTTTTTGCCATTATATAATTAAGCAATAATGCACGACAGGGTGTGGTATATCGTGGGATATCGTCACGCCTCGGGTGGTTGGGCACCAGGCCGAGTGCGTCCAATGACCCAAGAAGTGACGATATCCCACAATATACCACACCCTGGAGTGCATTATTGCTATTGTGAACTGGTTTAATAGTTTTCTGTTGAGAAAATAATAAAAATCCACTTTAAAATATTTTAATGTCTTTTGGAGTGATGGAGGAATATCTTTGAAAGAAATAGTTCCTGGAGGTATGGGCAGCAGGTGGCGCTGTTGTAAGTGGAGTTCAATGGAGGAGTGCATCTGTGAACCCAGTGTCACTTTCTCAGCACTAATGCTGAACTGTGTTTTCTCAGCATTTGACCCGTCTGCTCTGGGACACGGTAAAAATCTATGTGGATTTCATTTTTCATGAAAGCACTGCTGACACGGGACTGCTATTGTGTCAGTTGTGCTCTGGTCTCGTCACGTCGCCACCACAACCTGTCCGTCCGAGATGCTGTGTTGCGATTGTTTCATAGAGCAGAGGGTAAACTGCCTGCATTGTGTTTTGAAGGAGCAGGTGAGATTGGCAAAATCTTTTTTAAAACAATAGCTAAACGGCGAGGTCATTTTGTCCACGAGCTGGCAGATGTTTGGTTGGGATGGTCCGTTATGGTATTCGGAATGTTTTTGAATGAGTGTCCGCTGGTGTCTGCTGGCGGCATGGTGGTGTCTCAGTATTTCTTGGTTGGGAGCGGGTGTTTTAGTTATGTATGCGACTTGGTGGGAGTTTTAATAACTTCAGCAGTGGGAATATTTTTTTGCTGGTCATGTTGATGGGTGACTCGCTCTAGGCGTCTGAGTGAGGTGAACGTTGCAGTCGGAGGATCTCTTGCCTGTGAGGAGGCTGGTGACCGGAGGTTTTCTGAAGCCGTGATGATGTAGCCCGATATCATCACGGCTTCCAAAACCTCTCGGCCAATCAGCTTCCTCCATTTACGATCGCCGGTTAATAATAAAACTCAATACACCAGTGAATGGTGAAAGTGAACTATGAAATGAAAACAAGACAAATACAATAAGAAATACAATACTTATACTTTATAAAAAATACATAAATAATTGTATTTTTACATACATTTTATAATTTAAAATAATAAAATTGTGTACATATAAAGTAGGGAGGGCAAGTTATTTTGGTGCCATGAAGACTGGCAGATTTTAATTAAAAAATGTAGGCATCTCCACAACCCATGCATGTGTGTGGTTCAATTATACTCCTGGCCTTCAGCCCACAAAGATTCCAACAGTCACACAGAGTTCAGAAAGGAAGTGTAAGTCTTTAGCAGAAGTTGTTAGGCTTCTATTCAGGGTGATATCCCTTATTGTTTTGGTGGAAGAGGATCCTGTTCAGGTGGTGGCCCTGGTTGAGGCTCATCTGCAATTTCATCAAAGGAGTACTACAGTCAAAATTTGCAAAAATATATGTTATTCAGAGTGTCAGGATTTGTGTATTTATTCCAGTGTGCCCTTCCCCTTTTTTGCTATTTGAAGTTTTTTTCTCAATTTGTCTACTAGTGTTACGGCCTCTGTGGATCTCCATATTACTGTACCATGTCTTATTGCTCTTCTTTTCCCTACAATACCAACTGTCCCATGTAACAGTGATACATCCGGGACCACTGATTTAGCAAATACTGGTTTACAGTCACTTTTACAGCAGTACAGCTGTGATTTAAGTAATTTTCCTTATCCACTAGGCATGAAGGCTACATTTACAGTTTAGCAATCACTTGAGCTTTAATTGAGTAGGTACAGTATTCTGTATGAATTATTAATTAAGGCAGTAATGACTTAGGGTGATGTGTGTGGTTTTTTTTTATGGCTGGGAGAAGTTTGATGAAATTAAAAGCTTTAAAAGCAAAACATTTAGTCCTGCTCACTAGACCTAGACAAACATATAGCAAACATACAGAAAAAAAAGTATTGAATTAGAGTCATTTACTTCAGGCCAGAACATCAGACTTCTATCTTCAGCTTTCTGCTGCAGTAATTTCCCTCACTGAATCAGTGGAACTGGACACATCACTGCCACCTGAGACAGGAGGCATTATAGGACAGAGAAGAGCAATAAATCATTATAACATGGAGATCCCCAGAGGCCATTAAACTAGTAGGCGAATTTAGAAAAACAAACTCCTAATAATAGACAAAGGCAAGGACACACCAGGACTAAACAAACAATTCAAAACACTCTGTTCAACATATTTTTTTGAAAATTTTGATTGTAGGTCTCCTTTAATCAGAGGTTGTTGCTGCCTGATGAACTGTAAGTCCTCCATGATACCTGGGATGGCTGCACCAGTTGCTGGTTCATGGTGTTGACCACATCCAGAAATGTCCAGAGGTTTACTTGTTGCTCCTCATTCAAAAGCCTAGGGTGGTGTTAAGTCTGTGGAAAAGAAAGGAAACAAAAGAAAGAAATAGTAGCATAGTTTTTTTCTAACACATTTTACTTTATTTGATACTGTATTGACTCAGGCATGAATATAGTTTCAACAATGTAACACAAATGACATATTTAGTAGAGTTAATTTTTGCCTATTAGAATGGGTTGTTGAAGTATATTGCATGACATAACTCATTATACTGTAAAACACATCTGTATAAATTAATATCACATTTTGTGGTGTGAACTTGTCTATCATGTGATGAGTCAAGAACCAGTACACTATGACCATAACTATGCTATTCATAGAAACTGCAAATTAAGCAATAAGGCAAGACAGGGTATGCATTATTGTGCAATAATGTCACACCTTGGGTAGCTGAAGCACAAGACCACATGCCAAGTGCATTCAACATTCAAGAAGTGACTTTATTACACAAGAAATACAAAATCACACATGCCCCCACAATGCAAAGTATCATGGGCTGCATATGCAAATCACCAAAGCCCATGATGCTTTGCATTGTGGGGGCATGTGCGATTTTGTATTTCTTTGAAACTTGGTTTCCCAGCCAAATGCCCTTTGGGGTAACCATTGCCTCAGTGCTTGCACACAGAGGTTCTTTGTCTTTTATTGCACAATATCACACATCCCTGGAGTGTCTTATTGATATTATACAATGACTCCTTTGTAATAGAATAAAAAACAGATTTAAAATATGTTAAAATATTTTTTTACTCATTTTTTTTTACTGAGTAGATGTACATAGTAAACAAATACCACTAGTTGGAACTGCTGTTGTTTTGGTACAGTGGGATTCTAGTATTCCCCCACAACCAAACTCACTCATCTTTTGTAATGTCTTACTGCCACTTCACAGTTATTAACCCAGTCTCGCTGCCTGGCCTGGGGCGGGTGAAGGTGTGTGTGACTTTTTTTTAAATTTATTAATTTGAAAGTGAAACCTCAATGTGTTGAATGGCCAAGAGCAGAGGACTGAGTGCATGCCTGAGGCAGGGACACTGAAACTGATCAGACAGACTGTCCGTTTCTTACAGTAATTTAATTTAAGAAATGTTGCTATATTGCGACGTGCAGCACTGCTTATTTTCAGCACACAAAATAAGTACAATTTTTATGTCACCCTTTTTTCACAAAGCAAGCAGCTTCAGTGAACCATGTGATCAGCAGTTATAGTCTGGTGGTTCACCGAAGCCTCTCATGACAGGGAGAAAAGATGGCATGGAAATTAAATGCATTTATTTTGGCTGAAGTATGATGTTTGTTGTGACTAGTAGAGCAAGTGATAGAATTGTTGTTTGGTGATGGTGGTGTTGGGGGGTGGGAACCATGTGGAATTTACTATCTCGTACTGTTTACCTTCTGTGTGAGGATGTGGTGATTAAGCAGGTAGTGATTTATGATGTGGTTATGCGGTGTTTTGGGTGCCTGTCCTACATATAGTGATGTTATTTTTAAATAACATCACTGTCTAAAGGGCAGTCTGTCAAAACAGAGCCCATGATTCTTTCATGCCATTGTATAATTAAAAATAAATCGCTAACAAATTATACATTGTTTGGAAAACTATATGTGATTACATCTGTGCATTTGACTTGTTTTCATTGTTTACCTTAACCACTTTGAGCAGACTGTATGGAGAGAAAAAATGCATTTATTTTGAGTTATTCTGAGATTAAAACTGAAAGTATAACAATGAAGTAATTTGGTTATGACTTACTTGAGCATACGATCTCCATAAATGCATTGAATACAGTTGGGTGAACATCTAAACATAATACATATGCCACTTTTATATATGGCAGCTCTGTCAAAACATGTGACATGTTTATTTTATTTTATTTAGTTTTTGTTGACCAGGTAAGTGCATTAGACAAGTCCTGCCTATTTTCAGGCACGACCTGGGGAAGGGGGATACAGATGAATATCAACTGACCTTGAACCAGATTAAGCTGTTGAATGGTATTTTTAGTGAATGAGGGAAATTTGGCCAGGACACCAGGGAATTTCCCCTACTCTTTTTGATAAGTGCCATGGTATTTTTAACATCTACCTGAACTACCTCCAATCCAGGCAGATGGGACCTCAGTTTAACATCTCATCTGAAAGACAGCACCTCAGAAGTGCAGAACCCCTCTCATGCTGCACTACAGTGTCAGTACTGGGATATTGACCCAGGTGCCATATGTGGGAACTGAACCCACAGCCCTCTCATCTCCTTGCCTCAGAGGCGAGTGTGCTACCTACTGAGCCACTGACACTGCTTCAGTGTCATGTTATCAGAAGCTTCAAAGAAAGGGGCAGTGCTAAATTTATAAAGTGGTTAATTTAGACTGCAAAGAAGAAATTTTTTCATACTTATCATAATTTCCTTTTCTGTTAGTTCCAACATTGTCAATGGGATTCATTATGCATGGGTGATGTGTACCTCTACTAAGGAAAATGGTAAAGCCCAAGGCTGTAATCAGCATAGAATCCTTGGCAGCTGAACATTCCGAACAGCAGCAAATCTCCATTCACTTTTGTCCACACAGTGCCTCGAAATATGAAAATTAGATCGGTATAGAACATACCGTCTGTCTTGCTATGAAAGAACATATATAAGCTGCCTACATAGATAGAACTTAAACCAGAATAAGATACAGTAAACAGCTGCCTACCATGTCTGGTGAGTGGGGTTAAGGAACCAAGGCTTGTCTTCCAATTCTCTAATAGTGTGGAAAATTCCTTGCAGTACCGAGCCAAATGGAAAAGACTTGTCAAAGGAATTAACATAAACAGATGGGGAAAAAGGGATTGCAAACACTTTAATCACTCACCTGTAACAAAGGAGAAACTCTTATTTATTATCAACTTCAAATCTGTTAAATCTGCATGCTGGTAACCAACATTTAAATGCAGAACTGCTCTTTTTTTTGGCATATGTATATGCTGTATACAAGTGTAGCAGGTAAGCTATAGAGAGGTGTCCAAGCAGACTTACAATCAGAAGTTTATTACAAAACAATGAACATCTGAGGCTGGCATACTGATCAATATTCTTTTGGAAGAGCAAGGCTCGCAGGCCACACCCATTGACAATGTTAAATGAAAAGGAAATTATGGAGACATTTCTTCTTTCTGTAGCACGCCACATTGTCAATGATATTAATCATATTTGGGTTCCAAGAATCAGTACCCATGAAAAAAATGGGTGGGGGAGACTATTGTCCCATATGTCAACTGAGAATGGAAAAATAATTTACCTGATAACTGCCACCTGTAAAACACTGTGACCAAAGGCCGCATCAGCAGAACTTTGAATATCCAATCTGTAGTGCTTGGTGAATGTGTGGATGGAGGACCATGTAACTGCTTTACACAATTCTAAAACAGATGTCTCACCTTTGTCTGCTCAGGAGGTGGCCATAGCTCTGGCTGAGTGAGCTTTGATGAGAGACAAAGACCTCTTCTTTTCTGCAACATAAGCCTTGGCAATGCATGCCCTTACCTACCTTGCCAGGGTGGCCTTGGAAACTTTTTGTCCTTTCTTGGCCACTCCAAAATGAATGAACAACCTATCCAGTTTTCAGAACTCAGCAGTCCATCCAAGGTATGTCCTAACTGCCCATCACAAATCTAACTTGTGCAACTCCTTCTCCTTTGGGTGGGTTGGTTGCAGACAGAAGAATGGGAGACAGATTTCCTCCTTCACATGGAAGGCTGTAGGGACCTTAACAATGAAAGACAGAACTGTTCTGAACACCACCTTGTCCTTATACATAACAAACTAAGGTTCTTTGTGGGAAAAAGCCTGGAGTTCACCAGTCCTCATGGCTCAGCACATAGCAATTAAAAAGCACACCTTGTAAGACCGCACGTCCAACAGTACTGAAGAAAGAAGTTCAAAGGGCTCATTACAAAGAGCATTCAGGACCAGATTCAGCTCCCATGGAGTAACAGGAGATTGGAACAGAGGCTGACTCCTGCTGACAGCTTGCAGAAAATGAATAACCTCCTGGTTAGTCCCTAAGGATGATCCCAATGATGCTCAAAAGGCCAGTACCTGACTTCTCAAGGTGTTCAAGGCCAAGCCTTTTTCCACTCCTTCTTGCAGAAAATCTAAATTCTGCAGAATCATGGCTTTAGAAGGCTAGATATTTTTCTCTCTCTGGACCAAGTCTAAGAGGTGGTCAGTACACTAGCATAAGCTGCCAATGTGGAATTCTTTTTGGCAGTCATCAGGGTGTCCACTACCTTCACAGAGAAAGCCTGTTTTAGGAGACTCCTCCTTTCAGGGGCCAAGCTGCGAGCTGCATTGCTTCTGGATTTGTATGCAAAATAGGACCTTGGGAGAGAACATATTGAAAGAGAAATGGTGCATGTTGAGCTAGGTTCACTAAGTCCAAGAACCACGGCCTTCTGGGCCATCCCAGAGCTATTAGAAGAAAGCTTCCTCTTAAGTGCCTTATCTAGCATATGATCTTGGAAAGCAGCAACAGCAGAGAAGGGAAGGCATATGCCCTGCCGAAATTCCATCCTTGAGACAGGGCATCCACTGCCTCCATCTGTGGACAATGGCAGTGGCTGAAGAACCACTGCACTTGAGCATTCTGGCTGGATATGAACAAGTTGATCTTTGGATGATTGAATCTTTGGCACAGAAGGTCAAACACCTCCAGGTTCAGCATCCACTTCCCTGGGTGGATATTATCATGGCTTAGCCATTTGGCCTGAATGTTTTACTCCCCCTACCAGGTGAACTGCTGACAGAGAGAGAAGGTTGTTCTCTGCCCACAGCAGGAGATTGGTGTTTTTTTTTAGCATCTCTCTGCTCTTTGTGCCCCCTTGATTGTTTATGTACATCACTGTGACAGTGTTGTCTGACCTTAATTTCATGAGTTTTGACTGCACATGATTTTTAAAATGAAGTAGAGTGAGGCACACAGACTGCATTTCCCAGACGTTGATGTGTAGGAGCTGTTCCTGCACTGACCAAGTCCCCTGATTGGGAATGTGGTCAAGCACTGCCCCACAACCTGACAGGTTGGCATCAGTTTTCAGAATCAACTCTGGGGGGACTTCCAAGGGGAGTCACCTTGCTCAGATTTTCCAGACTCACTCAACCACTCAGAGACTATTGCAGGAGTGTGGAAACTGGAATCCTGGCCTGATTGTCCTCTGAGGTTGTATCCCAGGTTGACAGCAACTCTATCTGTAGGGGTCACATGTGAAGATGAGCCCACAAGACCAGCTCTATTGTCACCCTCATAAGGCTCAGAATCCATAGAAGGCAGTAAGCTGAAGCTAAAAAGTGGCTCCTCAGCAACTGAACCTCTTTCAGCAGGGTCCCTTTCCTGGCCAATGAGAGGATGACCTTCCCCTTGTCTGTCTTGAACACTGCTCCCAGGTGCTCCAGGGTCTGAGATGGCTTGTGAGAGTTTTTCTCCCAATTTACTACCCAGTCATTGGACTCCAGAAGCTCCAGAGTCCTGGCGACTGCCTTCCTCACCAATGCAACAAAGAGCACTGGAATGAGCAGGTTGTCCAGGTAGGAGCTCACATGATGTCCCTTCTGTCGGAGTTGAGCCCCCAGAACTATGAACACCTTCAAGAAAATCCTGGGGGATGTTTCTAGCCCAAATGGGAGCATCCTGTACCAAAAGTGTTGCCCCAGGACCATGAACCTTAGGAACCTCTGATGAGACTGCAAGATGGAAATGTAGAAATATACATCCCTTAGGTCTATGGATGCTAGATAATCCCCTAGCTGGACAGCCTGGATGATTGAACATAAGGACTCCATCTTGAAGGTTATGTGGTGTTTCAGATCCAGATTAGACCTGAAACCCCCTGACTTCTTGGGAACCACAAAATAAATCAAATAGAATCCCTGATCTTGTTTGCTGGGAGGCACCAGAACAATCATTGTAGTATGTGTGATGTGGTCCAATGTCTGCAACACCACTTGCTTGTTCATGGGGTCCTTTGGTGCAGGGGATGGCAAAAAAGCCCCTTTTAGGGAATGGTTGAAAACTCTATTGCATAAACTAAAGCCAGAACCTCCAGAACCCAAGCATCTGATGTTATGTGGGTCCATCTTGTGTAAAAATCATGCAGTCTTCCAACAAGGGAAGGGAGGTTGAGATGGGTCTGCATACCCTCATTGTGAGGTGTCCCCTTTTCATCCTGTGCCTCCATTTCATTTTCAGGTAAGGTGTCCTCTGCTACTATTGCTCTTGAAACGAAAATAGGATCCTGTACTCCTCTGGTTTCTGAAGTTTTGAAAGGGATGAAAACACTCTTGATATTGCCTCTGTAGGCTGCCCTCTTGCCATTTTGGAATTGAACCAGCTTTTTGCTGTTGTTTTGACATTGGATGGTGGCCCTTTTTATCCTGAGTAACCTTAAAAATATCATCCAGGCCTAAACTAAACAATAAGCCTCCTTCAATGACTCATTTAAACAGCATGGTCTTTGATGCCTAGTCAGCTACCCAATGCCAAAGTCACAAGCCTCGCATAGTGGACACAATGTGATAAGTGGAGCAAGCTGACATGCGTAGGTTCTCCACCATGGCATTCTCTAGAAAGGTGGAGGCTGGAGGGTCACGTGATGGCAGCCTAGAAGACAGGCAGCAAACTCCATTTGCTCCATTCCCTGCTCACAAAAAAATGACTGACCACTTTTTAAGAGGCAACGGCTAGGGATTTCGGACTGGATCAATATATAAACTCTCTCTGCTTCATTGTAATCATCAATAATGGATGTCTTCATGCACAAAGCACCACCGCGGCACTCACCGCCACCATCTCCTGAAAAATAAAAGGCCCCCAAATGGCCTAAATCTCAGGCACCGAAGGCAACTACTGGATCCACACCGCTAACAGAGGACCATTTCTTAGAGATTATGAGACTGATGCAGGACTCCATCGACAACATTACTGAGGAGTTGCATCAGATTAAAATAGCAAAAAGATTCCCTCACGACCCAAGTTGCAGATTCAGAAGCTCGCCTTACATCAGTAGAGAAAAAGCAAGATAAGTCAGCCCTGGATCGTGTACTTACTAACCAGAGAATTAAAAAGCTGGAGGATAAATTAGAGGACCTGGAGGGGAGGAGTTGCAGGAATAATCTTTTAATAATCAGTATTCCTGAACAGGAAGAAGGCATATCACCCATTCTCTTCGTTCAGAGATTCTGCGAAAAAATAGCAGGCCCCTCTCCAAATGGTCCTTCCTATACTGTGGAGAGAGCTCATCGGGCACTCTGGTCACTTCCACCCTCTGGTTCCCCACCCAGGCCTATAATCTTTAAATTACTCAATTTTCTGGATCAGCAACACATCCTTTCAAAAGTTAAAGTTCTACAAGAAGTCCTATGGGTTAGAATAACTCAAGATTTGCCACAGTCGGTCCAACTAAAATGGCAAGAGTTACACCCACTCGTATCCAAGTTGATTGCAGCTGGTAAGCCTTTCCATGTAAAATACCCTGCAATTTTGCAGGTTAAATTAGGAGACCACTGGCAGACCTATGACTGCCAGGAACAGGCATTAAATTAATTAAAAAAGGCACTTCCAGATCTGTTTAAATGAACCTGCCATTGGATACGGTGTAGACATTTAATTAAAATAGTAGCAGCAGCTTTTTTGTGCCAACGCTATGAGGTATCCATTTCCTTGAATATTGGGACGAGAGCATAATGTGTGATGCAGTCAACTGCTGACATTTTTCCTGCTAATTACCAGTTTTGTTATTTCAAGTAGTTGGATCTTACTGTGTAAAACCTTTCGACGCTGGCTTTAAAGATTCACTCGCTTCAATGAAGAAACCATATTTTCTCTAATATGAACCTGGTTTCACGGTCAATCCTAAACAATGTTCCTGGCATTTGCCTCTTAAAACTACCTGTGTAGTAATGCTGGCCCTAAAGGATTCATTTTTCTTTATGAAGATCCCACATTTCTTCTAGAATTACACCTGGCTCCACAGTCAATCCTTTACAATATTCAATGTTTGCCACTAAGGACTGCCTGTGAAGTAACAAGGCAATTATGTGAGAACTGACTATTTAATTTACAATTACGTTACATGCTGTGTTTACTTTATACTAGTATTTACCAACTACCATAATAATAATATATCTTAGCCCATTGAAATAGGAGATAACATTTCTCAAGAAAGGGGACTAGACCCCTTCAGACAATTCAATATGCTTTATTCATAATATTAGGGTCAGCTAGTTGATTTTTGAAGGTTTTATTACTGCTGAATGACTAAAAGTGAGTTAGGAGAGGGGTTTATGCAGAATGTATGTACTTTTAAGCTTGTTTTATATACATCACCAGACAGACTAGGTTTGAAATGCAGTTGTAAGAATGGGGGATAGTTAACAAGGGATTTGTGGGGGTTGGTATGGGGGGAGGCTATTGGACTATTTTATTTCTTTTTTGCTTATTTCATTTTGATATAGATAAAGGCATCAGGTATTTCTCTCAGTTATTCTATTTGCTTCACCTCGCATTAAGGCTTAGTCTCAATTTATAAATAATGTTTGGTCCATACATCATTTTAAGTTGGAATGTAAAGGGCGCCAGGGATAGATGCAAACGACAAATCATCTTGAAACATTTATGGAATCTTAAGGCTAATATAGTTTGTCTACAAGAAACCCACCTTAGAAGAGAGGATACTTCTCTCTTGCGTAAAGGATGGGTAGGGCAAGCTTATGGAGCAGAAATGTCTACAAATAGAGGAGGTGTTGCTATTATATTTCACAAAAATTTTCCCTTTAGATTAGAACATGAAATCTGGGATAGTCAAGGACGCTACACAATCCTACATGGACTCTTGGTCTCACACCAAATTACAACTGGTTCTATATATGGACCAAATGTAGACTCCGCAGCATTTTTACAAGTTTAATGGAAATGATTTCTTCTACTCCCCCAAGACAATTTTTCTTGGAGGAGACTGGAATATCACTCCTCAGCTCTGTTTAGATAGATTAGATTCTAAACAGTACAGTCTCTCCCCTGCACAGAGAACCTTACAAGAATTAATAAATGGGTTGGCTCTCCTTGATATTTGGAGAGTGCTTAATCCCACTGAAAAACAATTTACTTTTTTTTCTTTCCCCCAACGTACTTGTTCACAGATAGATTATTTCTTGATAAATTCCCATATTATGCCAGGAATAATGGAGGCTACAATCCACCTGTGGGTTACATCTGATCATTCCCCGGTTTCTATTACATACATCTTAGGACCTGGAATTAAAAGGGATTCCATACAGTGATTAAATACGCAATTACTCCAACTTCCCAATATACAGACCCGTCTCAAAACTTTCATTATCTCCTTCCTTGAAAGTAATGTTGGTTCAGTTCCTTGTATTGATATAGTCTGGTCAGCCCTGAAATGTGCTTTAAGGGAAGAAGGCATACGCTTAGCTTCTAACAGGCTTAAAAAGTTTAAAATGAAGACTGAAAAATGATTGCAAGATATCAAAGCTTTGGAACTAACTAACAGCAAGCACTCCTTAGAAACTGAATGGATTAAACTTCATAGGTTAAATTCCCAATTCTCAGACCTCATGTCCCAAAAAGCTGAACTCTCTTTAAAATGTATCAAGATTAAATATTTGGAATCTGGGGAATGTGCTGGCAAATTGTTGGCTATCCGTATTAAACAAGCTGAATCTACCCATTTCGTGCCAGGACTATACCTTGCCAGAGATGGCCCATTAGTCACAAATCTGAGAGAAATTACCCCCTGTTTTGCATAATATTATGGGGAACTGTACCATGCTGTAGAGGAAGAGATCCCAAGCGAATAACAACTACAAACATACTTTGACCAGCTGACTCTCCCGACCTTACTCATAGATAAAATTCCACTTCTGAGCACCCCTATTCTAGAATGGGAAGTCAGACAAGCAATTAAACAACTCACCATAGACAAGTCACCTGGACCAGACAGCTTCCCAACTAACCTTTACAAATTATACAGACTTTGAAACATAGACTTTGACGGCATATAAGGACCGCTTGACCCATCTAGTCTGCCCATTTCCCTACCTACAGGATAGGCCGCAGATCCTAGTTAACCAACAGCCTATTTCTTCCTACCCCCCACAAGAATTGCCTTATGTCTGTCCCATGCATTCTTGAATTCTTCCACAGTTTTAGACCCCACAACCTCCTCAGGAAGGCTGTTCCATGCATCCACTACCCTCTCTGTGAAATAATACTTCCTCACATTACCCCTGAACCCCCTTCTATCTTTAAATTGTGTCCCTTGTTCTTGCACATCTCTTTTCTGAAAGATGCTACCGCTTGGACTTTGTTGATTCCACTGAGGTACTTAAAAGTTTCTATCATGTCCCCTCTTCCTTCTTTCCTCAAGGGTATACATATTAAGCTCCTTTAGTCTCTCCTCATACGGCTTCTCTTGCAGACCCTGCACCATTTTAGTTGCCCTCCTCTGGACTGCCTCTATCCTGTCTATGTCCTTGCGGAGATGGGGTCTCCAGAACTGGATGCAGTACTCCAGATGGGGTCTCACCAACTGTCTGTACAGAGGGATAACAACTTCCTGTTTTCTGCTGCTGATGCCTCTCCCTATACATCCCAGTATACCCCCAGCCCTCCCTAATGCCTTCTCACATTGCTTGCTAACCTTAAGGTCATCTGATATGATTACCCCAGGTCCCTTTCCTTTTTTGTTGTTGTTACTACCTCCTCACCCATTGTGTATTCTTCCCCTGGGTTCTTGTTTCCCAGGTGCATTATTTTGCACTTCTTTGCATTGAATCCTAGCTGCCATACTCCTGACCATTCCTCCAACCTTGCCAAGTCCCTTTTCATCCTTTCCACACCTCCTTGTGTATCAACCCTGTTGCAGATCTTTGTGTCATCTGCAAAAAGGCATACTTTTCCTTCCAGTCCCTCTGCAATGTCACTGATGAGGACATTGAAAAGAACTCTCCCCCTTCTGACAAAAGTATTTAATTTTTGGCATGAGACAGGTTTCTCAGATCTTACATATCTTGAAGCTCTAATTACCATTATTTCTAAACTGGGTCGAGATCCACACTATGTTGAAAACTACTGCCCTATTTCTTTACTTAATGTCGATGTCAAAATATTGGCAAAAGTATTATCTAATCATTTGGGCCCTTTAATGGACACATTAATCAATAATGAACAGGTTGGTTTTATGTCAGGAAGATCCTCAAGTGACCATATGCACTGACTTTTGCACCTCATTCCCCTAGCTGGTAACTCAGCTGTACCAATGGCCCTTATTGCCTTAGATGTGGAGAAAGCTTTCGATCGTGTCTCTTGGCACTTCCTTTTCACCACGTTATCCCATTTTGGCTTTCTACAAGCACTTATTAACTGGGTTAGGTTATTATACACATCCCCTACAGCCAGGGTCTGGTGCAATGGTTACTTATCTAATTCATTCCCATTGCTTCGTGGTACTAGACAAGGCTGTCCCCGCTCCCCCCCTCCTCTTTAATCTCTATTTGGATCCCTTTATTAGGAGATTACATATGACACAGGGTTTGCAAGGAATTCAAATAGGAACTCGACAACATCTTCTGTCAGTTTACGCAGATGACCTATTATTACATATGATAAACCCAGCCGAAGGTATGCCAATCCTCCTACAAGAAATTGAATCCTTTTCAAAAGTTTCCTACTGTAAACTTAATTTGACAAAATACAATATTTTACCTTTGAACCAGCAATTACTATGTATAGATGTAGAAAAAGTTGTACTACACTGGGAACCTAAAAGTCTAACCTACCTGGGTATTAAAATTTTCAAAGAATATTCCTCTACCATCAGAGTGAATCTCATTAATTTAACTCAGATAATAAAATTGGATTTGGAAAGTTGGAATACATTACCAATTTCCCTATGGGGCAGGATCAGCACAGTCAAAATTAATGTGCTACCCAGAATCCTATACCCTCTTAATATGTTGGCCCCATATCTCCCTAAATCATGTTTTTTTTTTTATTCTTAAAAACGTACTTAACAAGTTTATCTGGAAAGGCAAAGCAGTAAGACGGGCATATCACAAACTTACCGCACTGAAAATTTATGGGGAGCTTTCTCTACCATCCTATTTTAATTATTATGGTGCTTTCCACATCACTCAGCTAGTACATTGGACATCCCAGTTGCCTGAAGGATGTTCTGGATCATATTCCCCTTCTTGGCTAGATATCGAAAAAACCTTGATATCCCTTACTTTATGCTCTTTACTGACTTTAATATACTCCTCTCCAAATTGCATTCACAGAGAGCTCTGGAAAACTCCAGTAAGATGGTCACTGAGAGCTCTGAGTCAGCTGCAGCGTCACATGAGTCTAAATTAGTATATAGATGGGAAACAACCACTTCTAAATAACCCCCATTTTAGAATCCAACAGAAACCTATTTCAATAGCATTTTGGCTCTCCTTGAGGGGAATGAGGCTCATTGATCTTGTGCCCAATGGCAGAGTACTTTCATATAATCAATTTCTGCAAAGCTTCCCTGATTTAAAAGGGTATCCCTTCAAATACTGGCAGGTTTGACATGCGGTTGCCTCCTTTTTAACCATCATGGGAACATCTGAATCACCCAACATGGATTTATCCTCCCTCCTCAATGTCGCTGGTCAGCCTTACCCTATCTCCAATGTATATAAAGAATTGCAGACCCCTGACACTCAACTACCTACTGGTATATGTTACTATTGGGTTAATACCCTATCACTCCCATTCATAATTGATTTCTGGCAACAAAAGTGGATCAACTTATATAGATTTGTTAAACAAGATCTCTTACATCTGGTACAATTTAATATTATGCTCAACCTATATTTTACTCCCCAGAAACTTCACAAAATTGGTAAAACATCTTCTCCTCAGTGCCCCCATTGTTCTGCTGGAAATGGGGACCTTTACCATATGTTATGGATGTGCCCTAAAGTACAATTGTTTTGAAGAGCTATCAAGAATTCATTGGATCCTCTTTTGACCTTAGGCCCATTATTCTCTCCAGAGTTTTGTTTGCTTAATCATTATCCAATAGGAACATTGAAGTCTAGGTAATACTTTATGGCTCTCATCTCTGCTGTGGCTAAGCTTATACTCATGAGGCATTGAATCGATGACTCCTTGCCTACAACATTAGAATGACATAGAGAAATGTTGCAGGCCCTACAGTTTGAAAAGCATATTGCCAGTATGGATAATCGATTGCAATGTTACCTAGACAGGTGGGGCAATTTAGATGCTTTATTAGCTGCATGGAAGTCTTGACTACTTAACCCACTGTTTGAGCATATTATAAATTGCTTATGGCTTTTTGTGAGGAAAACCTATATACTTGATGTCTTTATGGGGATTTGTGTTTGGAGGTTTAATTGAGCCCTCTGCTTTGTTGTAGTATACTTCTACTTCAAGATTGTATACACTTTAGATTTGTTGGATAAGCATAATATCATTATACAGTCTAATAAGTGTAATTGATTACTGACACTATGGTTATGACTGTCTTTATATTTCTGTATACTACATTGTATCTTGTTTTAGAAAAACTGAATAAAGTTTATTAAATTAAAAAAAAAGAAAGGCTGAGGCCATGGATACCAACAGCAAAATGCTTGCCCCTCTGAATCTGGGGGAATAAAGCTGCCCAGGGTCATAATGCACAAGTTTAATGATCTGGCAACAATAAACAAGGCATAGGAGGTGTGGAGGTTTGCGCTGTTGTAGGTGAATGCTGTTCTGCATGAAGCTTTCAGTTGCTTGTCATGCAAATTCTCTAAGGCCAAAGACCCTTCGATTGGGGTAGTAGTGTGTCTGACGGAATTATATACAGCTTTATCCACCTGGGGAGGGGTTTCCCACTTGCAGGTATTTTCTTACAAATAAAGGGAAACATTGTACCTTGGGTTTTGGCAGATATTTTCTCTGGTCCGCCCTACCCATTCTTGGTCATTAATCTGGACACAGTGAAAAAAGTTTGGAAAACACTTTGGAGCAGAGAAGGATGTGGACAGGAAATGATTTACATCAAATGCCTCCATGGATTGTATCTCCTTCAGTTGTAATGTTATAAAAGCTTCAGTTATCAGATAGGACAAGGATTTACTATCAAACAGGAGAAGGATAGGAATCCTCCTCTTTGGCTCCATCCACTCCCCTTCCTCCTCCTTATCCTCCTCCTCCTACTCAATTGTTTCCCCTTCAGTGGCACAGCAAAGACTGGAGAGTTGCTGCTGTCTGGAATGTTCAGGTGCCCAGGATTCTGTGCTGATTACAGCCTTGGGCAGTGCCATTTCCCCCAGTATGTGTGTGCATCACCCATTCATAATGAATTCCATTGACTAATGTGGAGTGCAACAGAATAATTTAATTGTCTGGTAATTAAACTTATAGATTATGAAGAAGAAAGTAATTGGGTGTATGACATGGTAACAATAATTGAGGCAATACGTTTGCCAAAAGATCAGAACAGGAGAGAATTTATCTGACCAAAGTTATAGACCTGTATTTTTATTATGCCAACCAGCGTACTACAAAGAAAGCATAAATACCTTCTCACCCCTGATGGAGACATGTGCCAGTGAGTACTCAGAATAGTGATTCTGAAATAACACAGCACTCAGAAAAAAAAAATTATACTGTCCTAAACCATCAGACACATTCTGGGTATCAAGAAGAAACCTGGATTTCCAGTGACCATCTTTAACCCAATTTAAAAAGTCAGGAGCACTCCAATCACAGTATCCAATCATAGTATGGAACGAGTAACTTGCAGGATTCAAAATCATAAAGAAAAAAATAATGTCGCTTTATTGCAAATGAACAGAAAGAAAAGGCGCTCCAGGTTACTGTTCAAAGTAGATACAATCACTAAAAGAAAGCAGATACACCTCAGCGCTTTACCCATTTAGCACAGGCTTCAGCAGGAGGTGGAGACAAAGAACATCATAGGCATTTAAATATAATTTCATTGCCATAACATACATTATAAGTAGCAATCCAAATGGATATAGTTTTTTTAAACATTTAAAGCCATGTTCGAGCATGAATCATTTGCATCAAGACAAATAAAAACAACGTTGTGTAAGCTATAATATTCAAAGTAAATTACATAAAACAATTAGAAAAATAAATAACTGAGGATTAATCCATCCATTCTTAAGAACATGTCAATACAATATCTATATTTTATATACTTTATACATAAAGAATAGTGTTGTAGAATCTCAGTGGTATCTCTTACTGTATTTTGTGATCACCCATTAATTCCAAGTTTAGGGTACATTCCTTGGGGATCCACATAAGCTCAACAGAGAATTCACCCTTAATTGATTCCAGACATATAGGAATAGGTGTGGTACTCCTATAAGACAGAACAAATAATACACAATATAATTAGTTTAGAAGCCATTCATGTCCACTAAAGTAACATCAAAGTATCAATATTTACAATGTAAGTGCTAGTTAAAAACTACTGTTTTGGGGGGGGCAGGAGGCACTGGAGAAGGGGTTGAAACCATTTTGTAGTATTGGTGAGGGTAACAGCAGTGTCCTAGTTAGGATAATGTATGTGGGTAATGTAGTGGTGGGGGTGGGGGAGGGACAAAGCAGATGTTCCACAATAGTCACATCATCTATCCCTTAAAAGGGTTTCAAATTCCATATCTCATTTAGGCCTTTGGGATTCATTGTGTTAAGTTTATAGATCCAAAGGCTTTCTCTTTTGAGAAGCATGCTGGTTCTGTACCTCCTCTAATGGAAGGTTTTATTGTTTCAAAAGCCATAAAATTAAGGCAAGAGGGGTCGCTGTTATGTTTCTCCTGAAAATGATATCCCACCAGGGAATCAATTCTCCATTAGATATTGATCTCACATGTTCCTGTAGGTGTTCTTTAGCCATTAGAACAGTCCTGCCAATATACTGCAGTACAGGCCACATGTACACCAAAGCATGTATATTACAAATGTTGTGGTGCATGTTATGAAATCCTGTATTTGTACAGTTTGGACAGGGTGATTGATAGATTTAGATGGTACAGTATAAGCATAGGCATTACAGTTCTGGCATTTGAAGAAGCCATTTGGTTTATTCCTCGGTCAGTTTGAGTTGTGTTTGAGTTGTCATTTATTTTATCTAAAAAATGACTTTTAACCACACTGTCCCTAATGCTGATGCCTTTCCTAAAAGTAACCCTATGCAACGTACTAATCATTTCTGCTGATCTATCATCAGACAGCAAAATGGGCCAATTCTTTCATATTACTGTATAGAAGGTTATTTTCACTGTTTGGTTATTTTTGCTATATTAGCTATTGCTGACAATCAGTGAAAATAAATGGATAGTGAAAAATAATGGACAGCTGATGTCAATAGTACTGTATTGAAGAGTAAGCTGTCCATGCTAATTCTATTGGATGAGAATATGTATAGAAGGTTGACTCCTGCTAAATATAATGGATGTTAATTCAACCTGCTATACAATATGTTCCTTTTCTGCCCAGCTAGTTGGTGGCACTCAAGGGAAAATGTGACTGGTTCAAAATTCAGTGTTTCTCCTTGTTTACTATGTGGTTTTAATAAGTCCCTTTGTTTTTTGTTCCTTGCCTCATTAAATGCTGCTTTCAGTAGTTCTTCCTTTAAGCCACTAGTTAGGAAGAGGTCCATTAGTTCTCTGCCTGGAATATCATAATCCTGTATTTTGGAACAATTTCTCCTTATTCTCAGAAATTGTCCATAGGGGATAGATTTCTTTAAGATGCTGAATGTGAGCTGTCAGAACGAAGCAAAGAATTAGTGGAAATCTCCTTTCTGTAGCTTTTTGTGGCTACTTGTTGTGCTACAGCATCCCCCTGTAGTGCCAGGTCCTAGTAGTTAACTTCTAATGCATCAACAGTAAATTTCAGATTGTAATCATTAATGTTAAGTCAGTCAATGAACTCTCATGCCTTTTCTTGTTCACCATCCCGTATGCATATATAATCATCTATGTACCGGAACCAGTTACTGTATTTATGTATAAAGCATAAAAATATAGATAACGCATTGACATATTCTTAAGAATGGATGGATTAATCCTCAGTTATTTCCTTTTCTAATTGTTTTATGTAATTTACTTTGAATATTATAGCTTACACACATTTATTTATTTTTCTTAATCATGATGCAAATGATTCATGCTCAAAGATGGCTTTAAATGTTTGAAAAACTATATCCATTTGGACTGGTACGTATAATGTATGATGTTGCAATGAAATTATATTTAAATGCCTATGATGCTCTTTGTCTCCACCTCCTGATGAAGCCTGTGCTAAATGGGCAAAGCACTGAGGTGTATCTGCTTTCTTTTGGTGAATGTATCTACTTTGCAATAAAGCTAGTTTTTGCTTTACGATTTTGACTCCTGCAAGTTACTTGCTCCATACTGTGGTTGGAGTGCTCCTGACTTTTGGAGTTGCATTTATGCTGGGGCTGCCAACCTCTTTTGCAGCACCCCCACCCCCTCAATTACCTCTGGCACTGTTACTTTTTGGATACATAATCATCTTTAACCCACTGCAAAATCTTTAGCAAAATCTGGATAAAATCAAAAAAGAACATCCAAATCTTACACGTCAGTCACCTCCACTGACAGCAGCATGTGCCATGCATTGTAATAAAACTTGAAGGAGCTTCTTGTTTAATCTAACTGTACAAAACTTGTAGAAGCCACTGTTAAAGCTGCCTGCCAAGCAAAACCACTTATACCAGCTATGACACAGAAAGCAAACTTGGCTTCCTGATCATGTGGACTGGCAGTTCCCAATGATAAACACTGCTGTGCAGTGCTTAACAAGGGACTTCTTTATGTTGCAAGATTTACAATTGTAGCAATAGGCATGTTCAGAATTTTACAATATTTATAAAGAGATTCTCTCTGGTGGCCCTACAGTGGTACTACAGGTAGGCAGGCAGGTAATGTTTCTAGTGCTATCTTAGAAATTTCAGGAAACATCTTACCATGTCAAGTGCTGCAAATGTAAATAGTTGGATTTCAAAATAAACTTCTTAGTTTTAAGCATCGCATCATGTTTTTTGTATGATCAGTTGTTATTGCCATGTTACTGTATGAATACATCAAGACATTTCCAGGTTGTATACTGTAATTATGGTGTGTAATTGTTCTTTCCAGTTACATGTTTAAAGACACGTCATACAAGTACCTTGTGCCCCATAAAATACTCAAGGCATACAATTGTTCACACATAACTATGCACCATCATCTCTCTCTCTTATTTTGTTAATTTATCCTGTCAAGCAGCAGTGGCAAAACAAGATGTGCAAGTGGTGCACCCTCCTGAGCAGGTGCTTACACACTCTAATTTTCTTCCCCTGTAGAATTGGAAAAAAAAATTAGTTTTGACATCATTAAAAAATATGTTCATCTAAATGTCACTGAAGTATTTCTTAAGTCATATGTTTGTTGTACTAAAATAAATATGAGCCTACATTAAGAGACTGTAGTATTAAAATACCACCAACAGCTTAATCTGGTTCAGTTTCAGTTGCTTACCATCTGTATCCCCCCCCCCGTCGCCCCTGAAAAAGAGACTTCTAGGCCTAGTGGGCTAACCAGGTCAACAAAATTCAACAACAACAAAAACAAGAACAACAAGAGACTATGGTATTAAACAAAGGCCTACCTATAATGAGTACAAACGAACATTTTTTATTTCATTATTTGAAATATTGTATACATTGTTTTTTTTCATATTATTGTTTCCATTGATTTTGTGCGATGAGCGTATATTATTGACTTATAGAGTGATGCTCAAGAATAAGAATGAGCTGATGCTTTATTTGCATTAGGTGAGCATGCTGAAATCCAGCATTTTAGATACTGACAAAGCCAACCTCCAAGCAGCAGTGCAACAGAAAAAATGTTTTTTTCCAAAATAGCTCGTTTCAGCTACTATTAATAAAAATACTAGTATATCCATCAAATCTACAGTATTTTTTTAATTGACTCTAAGGCTGCGCACAATGACATTTTCTGTTTTCTTGATCCTAACACTTGCCAGGTCTAAAATGTTGTTTCTAAGCCAAATGTGGTGCCCATTTTTATTTCTTGAGGAAAAAAATAAAACATTCACAAAAAGAGCAGGGTCAGATTTTTTCCCAGTTCTGTTACACTGCTCTTTAAGGAACTCTTGTTTCCTTCTGCACTTCAATGTCATGAGGCAGCACTTTTTTAAGGAAGCACACATTCAGCATGTACAAGTTGTTGGTAAGTCACATGCCATGGAGCAGCCAATCAGCTGTTCTGGAGATCGAGAACTCCTCATGCTGTATACCTTTCAGTGCCATTTCTCTCTCTCTCCCCCTCTCTCTCTCTCTATATATATCTATATATCTCTCTGTGTCAGATGGGAAGGACCTGTAGAAAGATGAAAGTTTTTCTTTCTTTCTTTCTTTCTTTCTTTCTTTCTTTCTTTCTTTCTTTCTTTCTTACTTTTATTCTTCCATTTCACTAGGTAAACATACAGAGATATAAAACAATCTTATTAACAGATGTGACCTGAGGGAAGGGTAACAACAGCACAGGACAATCAAATCCATACAGTATGCATTATGTCAAAGTATAAAAATACTGTACACTAGCAATAACACAGTAGAAGTTAAGAGGTACAGCACAGTGAGCAGAGATATACAGAACAGCACAATAATCAGTAATCAGGTACAATAACAGTAGGACATTGTGGATTTTTTAAGTAGTTATTTGACAGCAGTAAGAAAGAAAAGGAATCAATTTCCTAAAGTAAGATTATTCCACACTTGGGTGAGATGGAAACTGAAAGCAGTTTGACCTGAGGACATGTTTTAGTGCAGAACAACAAACCTATTTCCCACAGGGGAGCAGATATGATGCCCTGATTGGAGGTTGAGGGAAAGGAGTTAGCACAGATAGTTAGGGAGCATGTTTAACCAATATTTGGAACATAACAGAGCTAAGCATTGCACACCTTTATCCTGCATTAAGGAATGACCCAATTGGGTATAAAGTGTGCAATGATGGGTGGGGGAAGGGGTTCTTAGGATTAAACTGTAGAGGGTGTTATACAAAATATCAAGCTTTGATAGATGGCACTTTGGGGCAGTATCATAAATTACATCTCTGAAGTCTACGATGGGCAGTATTAACCTTCTCACAAAACATTTACATAAACCCTGTGAAGGACAATCTCCAACTCTATAGAGGGCACCAAGTTTTCTGAAGGGCCTTGAGACTGGTACTTGGATGATAAAGAAGAAGTCAATAGATTTATCCAGGGTGACCCCATAGAAACCTAGAAACATAGAAACATAGAATTTAATGGCAGACAAGGACTGCTTGGCCCACCTAGTCTGCCCATTTCCCTAACTAATGGATAAGGAGTAGATCCTAGTTAACCAACAGCCTACCTCCTTCCTACCCTCCCACTAGAATTGCTTTATGTCTGTCCCATGTAGTCTTGAATTCCCTCACTATTTTTGACTCCACGACTTCCTCAGGAAGGCTGTTCCATACATTTACAACCCTCTCTGTGAAAAAATACTTCCTCACATTACCTCTGAGCCATCCCCCCTCTATCTTCAAATTGTGACCCCTTGTTCTTGCACATCTATTTTTCTGAAAGATGCTCCCCTCTTGGACTTTGTTGAGTCCCTTGAGGCACCTTAAAGTTTCTATCATGTCCCCCTTCTCCCTCCTTTCCTCGAGGCTATACATATTAAGCTCCTTTCGTCTTTCTTCATCTGTCTTCAGGTGCAGAGCCTGCACCATTTTGGTTGCCCTCCTCTGGACAGCTTCCACTCTATGTCTTTGAAGAGATGGGGTCTCCAGAACTGCACGTAGTACTCCAGATGTGGTCTCATCAACTGTCTGTACTGAGGGATAACAACTTCTTGTTTTCTACTGAAAATGCCTTTCCCTATGCATCCCAGTACCCCCCAGCTCCTCCTTACTGCCTTCTCACATTGCCTTCCCACCTTTAAGTCATTTGATATAACTACCCCCAGGTTCCATTCCATTTTTGTTGTTGTCAGTATCTCACCACCCATTGTATACTCTTCCCCTGGGTTTTTGCTTCCCAGGTGCATTATTTTGCTCTTCTTTACATTGAACCTAAGTTGTCATACATTTGACCATTCTTCCAACCTTACCAAGTCACTTCTCATCCTTTCCACCCCACCCTGTGTATCAACCCTGTTGCAGATAGTTGTGTTGTATACAAAGAGACATACTTTTCCTTCCAGTCTCTCTACAATGTTACTTATAAAGACATTAAAAAGGGCCAGACCCAGTACTGAACCCTGTGGTATCCCCCTAGTAACCCCCCTTTCTTCACTGTGGACTCCGTTTACTATTACCCTCTGTGTTCTGTTGTCCAGCCAGTATTTTACCCAGGCTACCACCCTGGGACCTACTTCCAGGCAAGCTAATTTGTTTATTAATCTTTTGTGTGGGACAGTGAAAAATGCCTTGCTAAAGTCTACAGTAGGTAGGCCATGTCCACAGCCCCTTCCTGGTCTACTACTTTGGTCACCCAGTCAAGGAAATTGATTAGATTCATCTGACATGACCTTCCTACTGTGAATCTATGCTGCCTTGGGTCCTGTGCCCCTCTGGCCTCTAGGTACTCAACAGTTCTTTCCTTCAGAAGTGATTCCAACATTTTCCCTACCACTGAGGTCAAACTGACAGGTCTGTAGTTTCCTGCCTCCATCTTGCTCCCACTTTTGTGAAGGGGAATCACATCCACCCTCCTCCAGTCCTCAGGTACCACAATATCCTCCCATGATTTGTTAAAAGTATAGTCAGCGGTGTTACTAGTTCTCCCCTTAGTTCTTTTAGAATTCTGGGGTTAATCCTATGAGGCTCCATAGCTTTATCCACCTTCAGTTTTCAGAATTCTTTTATAACCCTTTTTTCTGTGAAAGAATTGATATCAACTCCACTATCCAGAGTGCTTCTATTGACTGGATTAGGTACCTCCCCCTCCTCTTCCTTTGTAAATACTGAGCAGAAGTATTCACTCAGTATCCCTGCTTTTTCCCTGTCCCTCTCTGCCCAACCACCCTCTTCTTTATTCAACCTCAGTATCCCTGCCTTAGTCTTCTTCACTCCCTAATGTACCTATAAGAGGTTTTATCCCCCTTCTTAACCGAGTTGACTATCTTTTCCTCAGTTTGGGCATTTGCTATTCTGACTGCCTTATCCACTTCCTTCTGCTTTAACTGGTACAGTTCTCTGTCCTGCCCCTTCTGTGTTTCCTTATACTTCCTGAATGCTATCTGTTTCTCCCTAACCTTTCCTGCCACTTCTTTTGAGAACCATAGTGTTTTTTTTCTTTCATTTGGATTTGTTTATTTGCTTCACACAAAGGCTTGTTGCCTCTGTGATGGAAGTTTTGATGTTTTCCCATTGTTGCTCCACCCCACTTTCTTGCCTGTTTGCTAGTGCTTTTCTGAGGCACCCTCCCATTTTGACAAAATCAGCCCTCCTGAAGCCCAGTACCTTCACTTTTGCATGGCTTGACTCTACAGCTAAGTTTATTGTGAATCACATTGTTTGGTGTCCCTTGTTCCCAGATGGCTACCCACTTCTAGATCTGAGATCCTCTCTCCATCCCCATTTGAGAGTACCAGGTCTAAGATTGATCCCTGCCAAGGGGGTTCCATCACTGGCTGTCTGAGGCATGCCCCTGTAGGGCATCAAGAATGGCCCTGCTCTTGGATGTGGCTGCAGCAAAGGTGCTCCAGTTAACATCTGGCATATTCAGGTCCCCCATCAGCAATGTCTCCCCCTTCTCTGTCATCCTAAGAATGCCTTCTATCATTTCCTTGTCCATTTCCTCCCCTGAGATGGGGTCTGTATACAACCCCTGTGCAGATTGTGATGCCATTTCTAGCCTCCATGGTGACCCACAGTGCCTCCTCTCCTCCCTGTTTACCCTTTAGTTCCATTGCTTGGTTCGTTTCCCTTACATACAGACCTACTCCTCCTCCTCCTCTTCTATACTTCCTGTCCCTCATATAGATTGTGTACCCTGGTATGTTGACATCCCAGTCATGGTTCTCTGTGTACCATGTTTCTGTGACTGCCATGATATCCAGGCATCCCTCTTCCATCAAAGCCACCAGTTCAGGGAGCTTGTTACCTAGACTACAGGCATTGATACTCATTACCCTCCATTTGTTTATGGCCTTATCCCTTTTTGCCCTATCTCTGTCCTTACTGCCTCTGTCTTTTTCTCCATTTATCCCTGCTCTACTCCCTATTGACTGCTCTATCTTGGTGTTTACCTCACTAACTACCCTGACTTTTTGGGGGGGGCTAGGATTTCCCTTCTCCTTTTCAGTGCCTCCCCCATTTGCTAGTTTAAATGCTTGCTAATGAGGTATTTAAACCTATCACCTAGGATTCTGGTTCCCCTTCTGGACAGTTAAAGACCATCGCACCAGTATAGGCCTGTATCCCTCCAGGTGGAGCCCCACTCCCCAAATGAAGCCAATATCCTCAGCTCTGCACCAGTTTTTCAACCACTGATTGAATCCCATAATGTGGAGTACCCTAGCCTCACCAGTACCATAGACAGTCAGCACCTCCGAGAAGGTTACCGTGCTTGCTACTTGTCTAAGGTCCCTGCCCAATTCCACAAACTACTCCTACGATAGTGTGATCCCTTTTCCAGCCAGGTTATTTGTCCGTAGGTGGACAATGAGATCCAGCTCCTTCCCCCATGCAGCTGCTTCCATGATCCTGAGGATTCACTCCCTGTCCCTCCAAGCCATGGCACCAGGCAAGCACTTTACTTCCCTCTCCCCTCCCTTCCCCAGTTCTACCCTCCTAATAATGGAGTCCCCCACTAGGAGTTGTTTCCTTCCCCTGTGGGGTCCCAAGCCATCCTCCTGTAGGTCTCCTTTGTGGAGGTTTCCAGCATCTTCTATGGTCTCCACTGTGGGTGCTCCCATAGACGAACAACACTCCACCAGAATGGCAGTTGAACTGTGGAGATGTACAACTTGAGGAATGCACCTCTGTTCCATCACCCTCACCCTCCCTGAGCCCACTGTGGTCTAACTGATCCTCTTTCTTGGCAACTTCTGAGGTAGCAGCAGTGGCCCTGGTGGTCCCTGGGTGGGAAAGGAAGGCCCCTGAATCCTGGCCAACTCAGCCTGGAGATTAGCAGCCTCCTCCCTCAGCCCAGAGAGGTGCCTGAAGATGAGACAACACCACATCCTCCAGAACATCTCCCAGAAGATTGCTGCTCCACAGCCACTGTACTGCACCACTCCCATCATGTCTTTACTTGTGGTCCCTTAACTGTTTTTTGTATACTTACTCTTTCCTCTCTCTTTTTATTTTTTTATATATATTTTTTCCCTATTTTCCTACTGCTTCCATGACCTTTAAGCTCCTGATCTTCCTGTTCTGGAACAGTAATTTTCTATATTCCTCAGTAGTCTTCTTCTTATTTGCTCAGAGTCAGACCTCCAGCAGCTAGGGGGTGATGGCCAGATACAGATTGTTCAATACCAGCAGGAACATCTGCCAGAACTAGACACATGGTGGATTCCATCCAGGGGGAGGGCCTCAAACAACTGGTACAACAACCCACAACAGACAGGGCTATCCTAGATCTAGTACTGACTAACAGGGAAAGGTTCACAGATCTCCAGGTAGAAGGTCACCTGGGGCCAGTGATGTTTCAATTTGGCCACTAGAAGTACATCATCCCATTCCAAGGCAAAAATATGGGACTTCAGAGGAGCTGACTTTGATAAGATGGCCAACAGAGTTAAGCTAGCCCTGGCAAAAACAAATACAGGTGAGGGGGGTAGAGGCAAAGTGGGCAAGCATTAAGGATGCAATATTTGAAGCAACATCCCATTGTGTTAGAGAGAAAAGGAAGTGCAAAATAAGAAGGAAACCACTTTGGTTTTCAAAAACAGTAGTAGAAAAGGTCAGAGCCAAAAGGCTGTCCTTCAGGAAATATAAGGGAACACAGCAGGATGAAAATAGGGAGGCACACCAAACTTCCCTAAAGGAAGCAGGGAAAGCAGTAAAGCAGGCAAAAGCCAAGACCGAGGAAACACTAGCACAAACAGTAAAAGATGGTGACAAGACTTTCTATAGATACATTAGTGAAACAAGAAAGTCCAGAGGGGATATTGCTAAGATAAAAAGGGGATAAGGGGGCGTGTGAGGAGGAGGACCATGTAAATGCATCTATCCTAAATAGATACTTCTGCTCAGTATTTACTGAAGAGAAGGTAGGGCAGGGCCCACAGCTCAGTACCATGGGAATGGGGGGAGGTGTGCATTAGTCCCTTCACAAAAGAAAGGGTCCTACAAGAGCTCAAAAAGCTCAGGGTGGACAAAGCAATGGGACCTGATGGCATACATCCCAGGGTACTAAAGCAGCTAAAGGTGGAACTAGAAGAGCCATTATCAGAACTGTTTAGTGAGTCTCTGAGCATGAGAGAGGTCCTAGAAGACTGGAGAGGGGCTCATGTGATCCTGCTTCACAAGATCAGTAGCATGGAGGAGGCAGGGAACTACAGACCAGTCAGTCTTACCTCAGTAGTGGGCAAGACTATGGAGGAACTCCTTAAGGAAAGGGTAGTGCAACACTTGGAATCCATAGGACCACAGGATCCAAGACAGCATGGGTTTACAAAAGGAAGGTCCTGTCAAACTAATCTCATAGATTTCTTTGACTGGGTAACCAGAGTGGCGGACCAAGGGGGAGCAGTTGATGTCACCTACCTTGACTTCAACAAAGCGTTCAATACTGTTCTACATAGAAGATTGATTAGTAAGCTGGGTGTGCTCGGGGTGGGTCAGAAGTTGATCAACTGGGTGGCAAACTGGTTAACAGGCAGAAAACAGAGAGTGGTGGTAAATGGTATACAGTCAGAAGAGATGCAAGTCACAAGTGGGGTACCTCAGGGATCAGTCCTGGGGCCAGTCCTCTTCAATATCTTGATCAGTGACATTACAGATGGACTGGAGGGTAAGGTTTGTCTGTTTTCAGATGACACCAAGATCTGCAACAGAGCAGATGATAGAGATGGAGTGGGCAGAATGAGAAGAGATCTGGATAAATTAGCAAAATGTTAGAAGAGTGGCAACTGGGGTTCAATACAAAGAAGTGCAAGATCATGCACATAGGGAAGAGAAACCCCAAAGCCACCTAAAGGCAGGGAGGGGGTTTCTGGTAGTCACAAGGGAAGAAAGAGACTTGGGCATCATCATCACTGATGTCCTGTGATCATCCAAGCAGACCACTAAAGCAGTAGGTAAGGTTAGGGGGATGTTGGGGTGTATTAGTAGGGGTATCACAAGTCAGAAGAGGGAGGTAATAATCCCTGTTTACAAGAAACATAGAAACATAGAATTTGATGGCAGATAAGAACCACTTGGCCCACCTAGTCTGCCCATTTCCCTACCTAAAGGATAAGCTGCAGATCCTAGTTAATCAACAGCCTACTTCCTCCTACCCCCCACTAGAATTGCCTTATGTCTGTCCCATGCATTCTTGAATTCTCCCACTGTTTTTGACTCTACGACCTCCTCAGGAAGGCTGTTCCATGTATCCACAACCCTCTCAGTGAAGAAATACTTCCTCACATTACCTCTGAGCCATCCCCCCTCTATCTTCAAATTGTGCCTCCTTGTTTTTGCACATCTCTTTCTCTGAAAGATGCTACCCTCTTGGAGTTTGTTGATTCCCTTGAGGTATTTGAAAGTTTCTATCATGTCCCCCCTCTCCCTCCTTTCCTTAAGGCTATACATCTTTAGTTCCTTTAGTCTTTCTTCATATGTCTTCTGATGCAGACCCTGCATCATTTTGGTTGCCCTCCTCTGGACAGCCTCCACCTTGTCTATGTGTTTGTGAAGATGGGTCTCCAGAACTGTACGCAGTACTCCAGATGTGGTCTTACCAACTGTCTGTACAGAGGGCCAACAACTTCTTGTTTTCTACTGGTGATGCCTCTCCCTGTGCATCCCAGTATCCCCCTAGCCCTCCTTACTGCCTTCTCACATTGCTGGCCCACCTTTAGGTTGTCTGATATGACTACCCCCAGGTCCCTTTCCATTTTTGTTGTTGTCAGTATCTCACCCCCCATTGTGTACTCTTCCCCTGGTTTTTCGTTTCCCAGGTGTATTACTTTGCACTTCTTTGCATTGAATCTAAGCTGCCATACATTTGACCATTCCTCCAACCTTGCCAAGTCTCTTTTCATCCTTTCCACCCCACCTGGTGTATCAACCCTGTTGCAGATCTTGGCGTCATCTGCAAAGAGGCATACTTTCCCTTCCAGTCCCTCTGCAATGTCTCTTATAAAGACATTAAAAAGGACTGGCCCAGTACTGAACCCTGTGGTACCCCACCAGCAACCCTCCTGTCTTCACTGTGAACTCCATTTACTATTACCCGCTGTGCCCTGTTGTCCAGCCAGTGTTTTACCCAGGCTACCACCCTGGGACCCACTCCCAGGCTGTCTAATTTGTTTATTAATTTTTTGTGCGGGATTGTGTCAAATGGCTTGCTATTGTCTAGGTAGGCCATGTCCATAGCCCCTCCCTGGTCTACTGCTTTGGTTACCCAGTCAAAGAAATCAATTAGATTTGTCTGACATGACCTTTCCAATGTGAATCCATGCTGCCTTGAGTCCTGTGCCCCACTGGCCTCTAGGTACTTAACAATTCTTTCCTTCAAAAGTGATTCCATCATTTCCCCTACCACTGAGGTCAATCTGACAGGTCTGTAGTTTCCTGCCTCTGTCTTGCTCCCACTTTTGTGAGGGAATCCATCTGCCCTCCTCCAGTCCTCAGGTTACCACCATCCCTCCATGATTTATTAAAAGGGTAGTCAAGCGGTTTTACTAGTTCTTCCCTTAGTTTTTAGAATTCTAGGGTGAATTCCATCAGGCCCCATTGCTTTATCTACCTTCAGTTTTAAGAGTTCTTTCAGAACCCTTTCTTCTGTGAAAGGACTAATATCATCCCCCCATCCAGAGTGCTTCTATTAACTGGATTAGGTATTCCCCCTGCTTTTCCATTGTGAATACTGAGCAGAAGTATTCATTCAGTATCCCTGCTTTTTCACTGTCGCTCTCTGCCTAACCACCTTCCTCTTTGTTCAGCCTCAGTATCCCTGCCTTAGTCTTTCTTTGCTCCCTAATATACCTATAATCCCCTTTCTTAACCAAGTTGGCTATCTTTTCCTCGGTTTGGGCCTTTGCTATTCTGACTGCCTTATCCACTTCCTTCTGCTTTAACTGGTACAGTTCTCTGTCATGCCCCTTCTGTGTTTCCTTATACTTCCTGAATGCTATCTTTTTCTCCCTTACCTTCCCCGCCACTTCTTTTGAGAACCATAGTGTTTTTTTCTTTCATTTTGATTTGTTTATTGCTTCACACAAAGGCTTGTTGCCTCTTTGATGGCGGTTTTGATGTTTCCCCATTGTTGCTCCACCCCACCTTCTTGCCTGTTTGCTAGTGCTTTTCTGAGGCACTCTCCCATTTTAACAAAATCAGCCCTCCTGAAGTCCAGTACCTTCACTTTTGTGTGGCTTGACTCTACAGCTTAGTTTATCGTGAACCACACTATTTGGTGGTCGCTTGTTCCCAGATGGCTACCCACTTCAAGATCAGAGATCCTCTCTCAGTCCCCATTTGAGAGTACGAGGTCTAAAATTGCTCACTCCTGAGTGGGTTCCAAAACTAGCTGTCTGAAGCATGCCCCCTGTAGGGCATCGAGAATGACCCTACTCTTGGATGTGGCTGCAGCAAAGGTGCTCCAGTCAACATCTGGCATATTTAGGTCCCTCATCAGCAATACCTCCCCTTTCTCTGCCATCCCAAGGATGCCTTCTATCATTTCCTTGTCCATTTCCTCCCCCTGAGATGGGGGTCTGTATATAACCGCTATGCAGATTGTGGAGCCATTTCCAGTCTCCAGTGTTGACCCACAATGCCTTCTCTCCTCCCCTTCCTGTTTACCCTTTAGCTCTGTAGCTTTGATCCCTTCCGTTACATAGAGAGCTACTCCTCCTCCTCCTCTTCTTCCCTCCCTGTCCCTCCTGTAGATTGTGTACCCTGGTATGTTAACATCCCAGTCTTGGTGCTCTGTGTGCCATGTTTCTGTGACAGCCACAATATCCAGGCATCCCTCTTTCATCAAGGCCACCATTTCAGGGAGCTGTTTACCTAGACTACAGGCATTGGTACTCATTGCCCTCCATTTTCTTATGGTTTTATTTATTTTTGCCCCATCCCTGTCCCTACTACCTTTTTCTTCTCCATTTACCCCTGCCCTTCTCCCTATCAACTGCTCTATCTTGGCGTTTACCTCACTAATTACCCTGACTATTAGGGGGCTAGGATTTTCCTTCTTCTCTTCAGTGCCTCCCCCCTTGGCTAGTTTAAATGCTTGCCATTGAAACATTTAAACCTATCACCTAGGATCCTGGTTCCCCTCCAGGATAGATGCAGACCATCATGCTTGTATAGACCTGCATGCCTCCAGGTGGAGCCCCAGTCCCCAATGAAGTCAAATCCCTGAGCTCTGCACCAGCTTTTCAACCAGTCATTGAATCCCATGCTGTGGAGTGCCCTAGCCTCATCCATGCCATAGACAGGTAGCACTTCTGAGAAAGTTACCATGTGTGCTACTTGTCTAAGGCCAATCCCCAACTCCGCAATCTCCTGTTGCACTGCTCTGATCCCATTCTCAGCCAGGTCATTTGTCCCTATGTGGATAATGACATCCAGCTCCCTCTACCTTGCTACTGCTCCCATGATCCTGAGGATTTATTTCCTGTCCCTCCAAGCCTTGGCACCAGGCAGGCACCTTACTTCCCTTTCCCCTCCCTCCCCCAGTTCTACCCCCCTAACAACTGAGTCCCCCACCAGGAATTGTTTCCTTCCCCTGTGGTGTCCTGGGCCACCCTCCTGTGGGTCTCCATTGTGGAGGTTCCCAGTATCCTCCTTGGTCTCCACTGCAGGTGCCTCCATAGAGGAACCATGCTTCACCAGAGTGGTGAATGAATTGTGGAGAGGCACAACTGGAGGGATGCACCTCTGTTCCACCACCCTCACCCTCCCTGTGCCCACCATGGTTCAACCACTCCTCTTTCTTGGCAACTTCTGAGGTAGTGGCGGTGGCCTGGGTGGTCCCTGGGTGGGGGAGCAGGTTTTCTGAATCCTTGCCAGGTCTGCATGGAGACAAACAACCTCCTCCCTCAAACCAGAGAGGTGCCTGCAAATAGGGCAGCAATGCAGTCTCCAGAATGTCTCCCAGAAGACTGCTGCTCCAGAGCCAGTGCATTGCACCACTCCCCACATGTCTGTGTCCCTTCCAGTTACAGATGCTTTTTTGTTTCTTTTATTCTTGTTTTAATGTTCAAGCTTGTGAGTGTCTCTACCCCCTATTTAGTGTGCTGTGCCATTAAGGATATGAACAGGTGTATGTTGTTAGCAGTTTTGGGGAAGTTATGTTAGATCCCCTGCTAAAAAGGAAGTTATGTGCTTGGGGTGGGTGGGGTGAGGGTAAGGGTGGGTGTGAGTAAACCTATGCCGTCCAGAAACAATCACCTACAGCTCTTACCCTCCACCCTGGAGAGTGCCTTCCTTCCTTTCAGACACCTATTTCACAAAGGCTAAGTAACAGGTCTAATTACAACTGACTGCAAATATCTCCCAGCTACAGTTCCTCCCTGGCAAATTAAAGTTAAAACTAGGAAAAGTCCACCCCAAAAACAGCATCAATACTAGTTACTTACACAGGTCCAAAAAGTAATAATTCAGTTCAGTGTAGTCTAGAAAATAACCTCCTTGATTCAAGGAAGCTGTGGCTGCTTTCTCACTCTCCCTGTCTCAGGCTCAGCACTGGCAGTTCAGACACTGATTAGGCCCCATCTGGAGAACTGCTTGCGGTACTGGAGGCCACACCTTCACAAGGACATTAACCAAATTGAGGCAGTCCAGAGAAGGGCAGCCAAAATGGTGCAGGGACTGCATCAGAAAACATATGAGGACAGATTAACGGAGCTCAATATGTATACCATAAAGCAAAGGAGGGAGAGAGGTGATATGATCGAAACATTCAGACACCTTAAGGGCATTAACAAGGTGAAAGAGTCTAGCATGTTTCAATATAATAAAAATAGCAGGATAAGAGGACACAGCATGAGATTAGAGCGAAGCCGATTAAGGGGTAATGTTAGGAAGTTCTTTTTCACAGAAAGGGTGGTGGATGTATGAAATGGCCTACCTCAGGAAGTGGTGGATATGAATACAATGTAGGGCTTCAAACAGGCATGGGATAGGCATAAGGGAGCAATACAGATGAGTATGAATAGATAGGTCATTGACAGATCAAAGGCTGATGGCACATCCATAAGGTAGAAAAAGAAATGGGCAGACTGGATAGGCCTTTCAGTTCTTATCTGCCATCATCTTCTATGTTTCTATGGAGAGCTACTCTTTTCCTTTTAGGATTGTGATTCTTTTGTGCCTCTGTGATCACTCCCTTCCTGCACCCAAACAGGAAGTACCTGTTGTTAGTCAAATCCTGTGCCTATAAAAGTAGAACCAGCTAAGGGTGGGGGGGGATGGGGGCAATATAGCCCCAGTAGAGTATTTTAGTTCTAACAGCACCTTCTTCCTCTTGCTGTTCTCTGCCACAAGCTATCTAGGTCAGTTTTTAAGTGCAAACACCTGGCTTCCTTCTCTCTCTAAGCCACTTCCGCTAATTAACAGTTTGTTTCTTCACCTAACTGCACAGATAACAATTCCTTCACCCCAATTCACAGTTTTTTTTCTTAACCTAACTAACTGCACTGACAACAATTCCTTCACCCAACTCAGACAAACACACTCTTTCTTTTTGTTTGTTTTTGTTTTTACCCTAAATTGAAGTTCCCAGTAATAGAGTTCTAGTTCTTTAGTTCAGTAGAGTAGTATAGTTCTAACAACACCTCCTTCCTCTTGCTGTTCTACTTGTAGTACTTATATTCGGATACAGAGTTTAGAGAGACACCATCGGGGGTGCGATTACTTTCATGAGCAGTTGCAAAAGATTTTTGATACTGAAGGGCATGGATGCAGTCTTGGATTATGGGCCAGACTGTTAGTATTAAACTGCATTAAAGTCAGCTTGAAGGGCAGTAGTCATGTTGGCTGGGCAGCATACAGAGGTGAATAGGATGGTATCATCCACGTACACGTGGATGCTACAGTGCTTTACAGTATGTGGATGATCATTTGCAAAAAAGGAGACTAGAAGCAGCCATAGGAAAGATCCTTAAGGTACTCTCCTACAAATAAGCCTGGGGTCAAATAATGCAGGGCCAGTAAGGACAGATTGTGAATGTGAAAAGAGTGTGACTTTTGAGCAGAACATTTTAAAAACCTTCACAACGTTGTGCGTTATAATTCTAGTTAGTTAATTCTCACAACATTTATTAACTGTAGTTTCAGGCAGGCAGGTAAAATCACGCTGCAGAAGAGAAGGGCAAAGTATAAGCCTGTCTGCAGGAGCATACAGAGCAAATTTAGTAAACTGGGAAAGGGTGCAGGGTGGATTTTTGAAAGATTTATTTGAAAAACTGTTGTTTTCTGAGTACTAGTGGTGTAGTAGAGGGCTCAGAAATCCACTTATTTTTATTTTTGTTTGCAGTTAAAGCTGTTTACCCCCATGCCCTGAGCAACCCATGAAACACCAGCCACCCCAGCCCCTTTACCCCAATTTTCTGCCAGTGCTTACCCTTGGGCAAAGCAGTGTGGCCTTGGTGTTCATTGGGTGCAGACTACTGGATTGTTGGATGCTAACAGTTACTCAGGAGTCCTTCTTTTCCTTTTTTCTTTGCCTGAGTAGTGTGTGTGTTCAATGACACCCAAACAGTTCCAAACATGCTTCCATACATGTGATGATGGCAGCTGCCACTCTGCCCCTTTCTGGACAGTCCCTGACTGACTTAACCCCAGGTGACACTAGAGGACAGGTTAATTCTGGGCACTGTAACCCTCCCTCTCCATCCTCTCCTGCCCTGGCTGACTCCCAGTGACCTGAGTATGCATCCAAACCTTGTCCTTCAGTGTGTTGTGAGGTGTGGCATCTCAACCCTCAGTGCCACAGGGCCAGTGTCCATATTTATTTTTTAATTGTATTTTATCCCAGCAACAGGTGAAGGACAGCTTAAATGTAGCAGACAAAGAAAGGTGCAGAGGGATGTTAAAGTAATTTTATTTTTTGTTCTTTTTGTTAACCGGGTAAGACCCACTAGCACAAGTGCTTGTTTTCAGACCTGAGAGCTCTGGGGTGGTTAAATGACTTACTCAGAGTCAGAAGGTATGCAAGTAGAGGTTGTGGGAATCAAACCTGGGTGTGCTAGATGTACCTGGCTCATTCACAGCTCATTACTCTAACATCTAGGCCATACTGCCAACCCATTTGTCTGCTTGAGAAATATTGTGATACTAACTACTGGTGGGGTAGCATGGCCTATTTTTTGCCTATTTGTGTATGGGCTGATGTGTGAGACATGGGATCAGAAGGTCTTTCAGTGGAGTGGTATATGGTCTATTCTTGGGGCGATGGCCTGGGGTGTCACTCTTCCTTATCACGTCATCAGTCATACAGTACTGTGTCTTGTCCATGCACATAGGCATCTAAGAATCAACCACAACTCTTGAGTCATCACTGTTAGCATCCAGTGGCAGCTGCATGGTATCATCATCTGCCATGCAAGTATTGTTGATATGTGTACAAAACTTGAATAAATGAACAGGTGGAAAAAGGGATGCAGAGGAAAGAAAGGAGCAGGTAAATATTCCATCTTGTCTGATCCACCAAGTACAAATTTTGCAAGGGGTGGTAATGGAGAAGGAACTGCTTATAGTGAAACAGGAACAGGGAGTAATGGTAGTAAGGCAGTGAGGACAAGGACTATGAGAATAATACTGCAGTCAAAGAAACCATGGTTCATAAGTCCTGGGAAATCCATTGCTTCCAATCCCACTGTAGTGCAAAGAGCCTTCCCTGTCAGTCATCCATTGCACCTGGAGATAAAACCATCTTGAGCAATCCAGAAGCACAGCAATTTCCACCTCTTCTTATTTCAAGTGATTCCAGTTTTCCTGCTTGGGATACAAGTGATCTATCCAGAAAGTTAAAGGGCTGGTAACACCAAAATATAGCAGTCAGAAAACTTAGTCATTTTTAAAAGTAGTCCCTTATTACTTTTTATTTCTGAATTGTTTTTCTGTTTCTATGTGCCTTTCTCTGTAATAGTACTGTACTGGCTATAGTGTGGAAAGCAGTGCTTCACACGGAAAAAGACATATCAGTAACACCTAAAGTTTCCTTAACTACACTATAGTTACAGGTATGCCAACCAAAGGTCAAAACCCCTACAGTGAAATCCCCCACAGTGATAATTTCAATAGGTTTTGAAATTGTCACTGTATGGCACCCTAGGGTGACATTTTGCCCTTTCTCTGACTTTCACCCTCCCTTCAAGTTAACTCTGACACGGAGTTAAGAATCTTAAAGAAGGGAGGGTGGGTGGTGCAGCCCCTTGCATGGGGGGATGGGAAGCACAGCCCCCAATAGAAACCACACAGATGTCCGACAGGCGAAATTCTGCAACATCAGGGGTCTCACTATGACGAACCTCGACAACAATGTTATCGAGTCAGCATAGGTAAACCATAGTTACAGTGTAACTACACTGTAACTGCATTGCACTTGCAATGCTGTTACATAAAACAAATGTGCAGCTACAGTGTAATTACCCCGTTACATGTAATTAATGTTTGCCTATCATGCAGTTACACTGAAACTGGGACTTAAAGTATGACCGACATATCCAGTTTTATTCCTCCCACTACATGATCAGCTGTGATTTTACTTGTAGTTACATCACAAGCCCTGCTGCCCAGTTGGTAATGTGTGTCACATGTTACCAATCAAGTAGTAGGAGATTGGCTTTTCTTGGTTACTAGTATTGCCACAGTCAGTGAGGTCCCAGTGCTGATGACGTGTAGGGAGGAATAGAACTTGCAATGTTGGCCTCCAAGTAGAGTACTGTTTCACACATCACATCAATTATGGTCAGGTAGAAAATCTTCTGATTAGCAAAATGGAAAAAAAATAAGATAGGTCAGATATAGGAAGTTATAGCTGATTACTTCTGAAAAAATACTATTTATTCCAGGCAGCACACTAGTTCTTTAAAGTCTAGTTCCCAAAACAAAAATAATCTTCCATTTGCTGCCCACTTCCTCAAAGTGTGCATGTGTGGGGGCACTGAGTATTTGGGTACAGGTGTATTCTGTGTCACTCCATGATTGACTGATTAATTGGCTGATTGACTGGATTTTTTAACTGAGTAGGCTCATTGAGACATGTGTCCATTTTTCAGGAGTGACCTGGATTACTTACATTCAGTTCAGAAACTGGACATTGTAACAGGGTTCTGTGCACAACAGTAAGCATCTTATGAAATGAAGACCAGCAATAATAACAGTGATAGTGACAGGTAAGTAAATAAGCTTTAATTTCTTAAGTGTCTAATCCGGGAGGCTCTGGGAGCTTTACAAAAAAGGTATAAAACATACAATCATATAGTTACAAGGGTCAGGCAGAATAAATAAAATGCCATAAAACAAGTTAATAAATACAGACAATAAAGCTAAACTGGGCTAGCACTAAATTTCAAATGCATGTTTGAACAGATGTTCTTTCAACCCCTTCTTAAAGGCCTCCACCGATGGGGCCTCCCTCAAAGACTTTGGAAGCGACTGGCCACCTGAAATGCACGGTCTCCCGAGGTTTTCAGCCTAGCACTTGGAACTGCCAGGAGGCCATTGGTGGAGGACTGGAGTGAGCACCCAGTGCAGACAGGTGTCAGAAGGTCATTCAGGGAGCCAGACCCTGATCTGTATAGGGCCTTATAGGTGAGCAAGCCCTAGTTGAAAGTAATGCTCCATCTGACCAGCAGCCAGTGCAGATCATGCAGGACCAGGGTCACTTGGCAGAACCTAGGAAGGCCTGTCAGCAACCTGGGCACTGTGTTTTGCACTAACTGAAGCTGATGAAGGTTCCCTCCACTTACCCTGAAGTAATCAAGCCTCAATGTGATAAAGGCATGCTCCAGTGATGGCAGGTCACCAGGCAGAATTAGGGGTTTAATCTGGGTGGCATTCCTCAGATGATAAAACCTGCCCTATATGACGGATGGCACCTGAGCTTCAAGTGTAAGCCTGTCATCAAGGATGACATCCAGATTACTCACCCTAGTGGAAGCTACCAGCGGAGAAGGAGCCCAGAAACTGACCTGTTTCTAACCCAGCAGCAACCACATCATGTCACCGACCAGGCTCAGTCACTAGTAGCTCTGTCTTATCTGGGTTAAGTCTCAGCCAGTTAGAGGACACCCAGTCCTGGATCTTGGACAGGCAGTTGTTAAGCACTTCCACAGCTTTACACATCCAGGAGCAAAGGACATATACCGCTGGGTATCATCTCATTAACTGTGAAAACTCAGACTGTAATATCTAATGATCTCCCCAAGGAGTAGCATGTACACCGTGAGCAACATCAGCAACAAGAATGAATCCTGAGGAACTCCACAGGGCAGGAGCTTTTGGCAGGTAGAGAAATTCTCTATCACTACCTGTTGTGCTCTGCCCATAAGAAAGGACTCAAACCAGTTGACTGTAGCACTGGTGAGTCCACAGAACTTTCTCAGGTGATCAAGGAGCACAGTGTGGTCCACAGTGTCAAACGCTGAGGAGATATCAATGAGAATAAGAATTGACCAGTCTTCTCTATCTCTTGCTCTGAGGAGGTCATTTTTCACCCTGACCAATGCCGTTTTGGGGCTATGCCTAGACCTCACCACAGACTGGAGAGGCTCATAGATATCAAAGACTGTGAGGTGTGCCTTAAGCTGCAGAGACACCACTTTCTTAACAAGCTTCCCCAGAAATGGTAGGTTGGAGACAGGTCAATAATGCGCCAAGACATCAGGGTGAGAACATCTAATGAAAGTGAAGAACAGCAGTAATAACAGTAGTAGTAACATATACATATTCTCAAAACCAGAAAATCAGAAATACAGTATACATTATCTATTTATATAGTACAGCTCAGCTGACAGGAATAGGACAAAGATCACAGATAACATAATACATCACTACATCAGAAGGTGGTGATGACATAGAAAGAATCAGAAGAAGCAGATACAGCAGGATTTAGGAGGGGACACTCTTTGAGCTGCCTTTCAAAGGATAAGGGTAAGGTGTCACAGATAACATGTAATACATTACAGCATCAGAAGGTGGTGATGACTTAACAAGAATTGGAAGAGGCAAGTACAACAGTATTTAGAAGGGGACACTCTTTGAGCTACCTTTTGAAGGATAAGGTGATGTGCCTTCCTGGTTGGGAAGAGGGAGCTCATTCCAGAGCTGGGAGGCTCTGCGTAAGAAGGAGCACTGACATGCTGTGGTCAGGGCCCTAGGGACCACCTGAAGACTAAAATAAAGGTGCTGAACCTCACACAACTCATAAAAGAGCCCACCAGACTCAACCACAAGACAAATAACCAATCCCTACTGGACTGGGCTCTCACCTCGCACCCACACATAATTCTGGGTGCAGGCCTGCTTCCAGATTCTTTAAGTGATCATCACATGATTTACATGATCAGGAAGGTACATAGCCCCTCTGCCCCCCCCAAGATGCTGCATATCCAGTCCTATAACTCCCTAGACCTAGGATCTCTCCTGGCAGACCTGGGAAGGATAAATTGGTCCTGCATCACCAAGGCATCCTTCATTGACAATGCCTTTGATGCTTTCAAAACCAGATTCCTAAAAATGTGGGACAAGCATGCTCCTATGCGTACAAAAAGAGTTAGAGGGGCTCATCTCCCATGGATCACGGCAGACATAATCAGAAAATGCCACTCCAGAGACCATGCCTGGAAAGCACATAAGAAGCAGGGCACCCAGGCCTCCATTACTATCTACAGATCCATTCGTAATGCTTGCACAAACAGCATCCGCCAAGCCAAAAAATGCTACTTCCTATCAACATTTAGTAAAAACTCTAACCACCCTACAGAGTTCTGGAAATCTCTAAAATCCCTGCTCCCCCAACCCAACCCCCACCTCAACACTACTACCTCAGGGCACCCTCATCTCCAACGTCATCTGCATAGCTGAAGTTTTAAACACCCTCTTCTCCAGCTGTGCTGACAACCTACTATCCTCCCTCCAGGAGCACACTCTGGCCCACCCCCACCACCCCCAAACATCCCAAACTCACACCCCTGTCCTGCTGTTCTCATTCCAACTAGTTTCCCCAGCAGAAGTCCTTCAGTCCCTGCGGGCACTGAACCCCAACAAAGGCAAATGCCCATTGTCCCTGGACTCCAAGATGCTATTCTTGTCAACCCCTGCCATAGCTGCCCCTCTGGCCACCCTTCTCAACCTCTCTTTTTTTCTGGGCAAGGTACCAACAGCCTGTAAAATGGCCACTGTCATACCCCTCCCTAAAGGCAGTGACCCCTCCTCCCCAGGCAACTACAGACCTATCTCCCTACTCCCTATTCTGGCCAAACTACAGGAGCAACTTGTCCTGTCACAACTGACTCAGTACTTGGACACCTCCTCATTTTTTATGCCTTACCAATCTGGCTTCCACAAAACCCACTCAACCGTCACCTCCCTACTATGAGTCACCGGAGACATTCTCACTGGCATCGACAAAGGACATATCACCTCGGCCATTTTTATAGACCTTGCTAAGGCATTTGATACCGTCTCTCATTCCCTACTAGCCAACATTTGACAGCTAACATTTTTCAAGTCAAACTATCTCTGGCTGGTAGCTGCAATACTGAACATAGGATCTGCAAGAAAGTGAATTGTGCTCACAACAGAGGCAGGTGAACCTTACAATTGTCTTTGGTTTGAAGCAGATATTCTGCAGGTGGAGGCTACTTCTAACTGAAAGGTGAAATAAGGAACTTAGAATTATCAGGAAAAGACAGTCTTTGTTACAATTCTTAAGATTTTCAGTGCAGGAAGAGTTTAAAGCACAGCTGCCTTATTTTTGGGGCTGACTGCTTTCAGAGCACAAACCACCAGACTGTTTTGGGGCTGGGGAGGTTTTACCTGTGTCTGACTTGGATGTCTGGATTTTTCTCTGTTTGATTAACAGGGTATTTTCTCTGTCAAATTGTTGTGTAGGGTATCTTGCTGACAGGAAGGCACTCATCATGAGCGGTGGGTCAGAGCTCTTAGCTGATTGTTTTGTGAGGGCACAGTTTAGGCCAACCCCTTCCACCCTCACCCCACCCACCCCTAGAAATAGGTCCTTTATACCTGGGGTTCTGACATCATTTCCTCAAGAGTGCAAGGTGCATATCACAGTCATATCCTCTCTAGCACACTGCACTGACAATACAAGCATACGCATTGTATAATATATATATATATTTCTATATAACAAACCAATCACACATACAAACACACACAAATAACAAAAAAAAAGTAGATAAACATGTGGGAGTAGTGCAATGTAATTGCTGTGGGACAGCAGTCTTCCGGGAGTCTTTCTGGAGGCTGAGATGCTGTCCTATTTGCAGACAACTCTCTGCCCTGAGGGAGGAAGTTGCCCGTCTTCAGGCCACACTGGACAGTAGTAAGGGAACCTTCCCCCAGGCCACACTGGACAGTAGAAAGGGAACCTCCCCCATCCAGGGAGCACCAGAGCCACCACCACTACCTCAGAGGTTGTGAAGAAAGCACAGTAGTTGGACTACAGTGGGCTCAGGGAGGGTGAGAATGGTAGAACAGAGGCACACCCAGTCAGTTGTTCCACTCCACAATCCATACACCATTCTGGGGGAGCATAGCTCCCCTATGGATGCACCCACAGAGGAGACTAAGGAGGCTGAGGACAACTATCACAAGGGAGGCCCACAGGAAGGAGGCAGAGGATAACACAAGGAAAGGAAGCAGCTCCTGGTGGGGGACTTAATTATTAGGGGGATAGAACTGGGGGGAGCAGGGAAAACTGAAGTAAGGTGCCTGCCTGGTGCCATGGCTTGGAGGGAGAGGAAGCGCATCCTCAGGATCACGAGAACAGCTGTATAGGAGTCGGAGCTGGATGTCATTGTCCACCTAGGGACAAATGACTTGGCTCAACATGAGATTAGAGCAGTGCAGAAGGACTTTGTAGAATTGGGAAGGGGCCTAAGACAAGTAGCACACACAGTATCCTTCTCAGAGGTGCTGCCTGTCAATGGCATGAGTGAGGCAAGGGCACTTTGCACCATGCAGTTTAATGAATGGTTGAAAAAATGGTGTGGAGAACAGGGGTTTGGCTTCACTGGGGACTGGGGTTCCACCTGGAGGGACACCAGCCTATACTGGCAGGATGGTCTGCATCTGTCCAGGAAGGGAACAAGTCTTTTGAGCAATAGGTTTAAATGCTTCATTGGCAAGCTTTTAAACTAGTCAAGGGGGGAGGCACTGATAAGCAGCAGGAAAATCCCAGCCTCTCCCTACAAAACAGGGTACTAAATGAGAAAAAGACCGAAGTAGAAAGGTCAGTGGGGGATGCTGCAACAGAAGGTAAAGCCATCAAACAATGGAGAGCAATGAGTGCCAATGCCCGTAGTCTGAGTAACAAGCTTCCTGAATTAGTGGCCTTGATGGAGGAGGAACATCTGGATATCATGGCAGTCACAGAAACATGGTACACACAAAACCATGACTGGGACGTAAACATACCAGGATACACTACCTACAGGAGGGACAGGGAGGGTAAAAGAGGAAGAGGAGTAGCTCTTTGCATAAGGGAAGGAATCAAAGCAACAGAACAAAAGGGAAAACAGGGAGGAGAAGAAGCACTGTGGGTAAATTTGGAGACCGGCAATGGAACCACAATCCGCACAGGGGTTGTATACAGACTCCCTTCTCAGGGGAAGGAAATGGACAAGGAAATGATAGAAAGTATACTTAGAATGGCAGAAAAAGGGGAGATATTGCTGATGGGTGATCTGAATATGCCAGATGTTAACTGGAGTGCAGTTGCAGCAACCACTTCGAAGAGTGGGGTTATTCTAGATGCCCTACAGGGGGCATGCCTTAGACAACTAGTATTGGAGCCCACTCGAGAGGGAGCAATCTTAGACCTGGTTCTCTCAAATGGAGATGAAGAGATGATCACAGATGTAGAAGTGGGCAGCCATCTGGGAACTAGTGACCATCGAACAGTATGGTTCACAATAAACACAGCAATAGAGTCCAAGTCATACAAAGGCAAAAGTACTGGACTTTAGGAGGGCTGACTTTGCAAAATGGGTGAGTGCCTAAGGAATGCACTAAGCAAATGGGCAGGAAGGAGGGTGGAAGAACAATGGGGAATAATAAAACTGCCATCACAGAGGTAACAAGCCTTTGTGTGAAGCAAATAAACAAAACAAAGCGATGTAAGAAACCACTATGGTTCTCAAAGGAAGTGGCAGTGAAGGTTCAAGAGAAAAGAAAGCATTCAGGAAGTACAAGGAATCACAGAAGGAGCAGGACAGAGAACTGTTCTGATAAAAGCAAAGGAAGTAGGAAGGCAGTCAGAACGGCAAAGGCCCAAACCGAGAAAAGATAGCCAACTCGGTTAAGAAGGGATAAAACCATTTATAGGTACATCAGGGGCAAAGGAAGACCAAGGAGGGATAGTGAGGCTTAATAAAAGGGAGGGAGGGTGGGCAGAGGGTGACTGTGAAAAGGCAGAGTACTAAACAAATATTTTGCTCAGTATTTACAAAGGAAGAGGGAGGTACCTAAAACAAACAGTAGAAACACTCTGGATACAGAAGTTGATACCAGCCATTTACAGAAGAAAGGGTTCTGAAAGAACTCTTAAAACTGAAGGTGGACAAAGCAATAGGGCCTGATGGGATTCATCCCAGAATTCTAAAAGAACTAAGGGAAGAACTAGTGGCACCACTGACTACCCTCTTTAACAAATCATGGGAGGATGGGGTGGTACCCGAGGACTGGAGGAGGGCAGATGTGATTCCCCTTCACAAAAGTGGAGCAAGGCAGAAGCAGGAAACTACAGACCTGTTAGTTTAACCTCAGTGGTAGGGAAATGATGGAATCACTTGAAGGAAAAATTGTCGATTATCTAGAGGCCAGAGGGGCACAGGACCCAAGGCAGCATGGATTTACAGTGGAAAGGTCATGCCAGATGAATCTGATAGATTTCTTTGACTGGGTGACCAAAGTAGTTGATCAGGGAGGGGCTGTGGACATGGCCTACCTAGACTTTAGCAAGGCATTTGACACAGTCCCACACAAAAGATTAATATACAAGTTAGCCAGCCTGGGAGTGGGTCCCAAGATGACAGCCTGGATAAAGAATTGGCTGGAGAATAGGGCACAGAGAGTAATAGTAAATGGAGCCCACTCTGAAGAAAGGGGGATTACTAGTGGGGTACCTCAAGGTTCAGTATTAGGACCAGTCCTCTTCAATGTCTTTATAAGCGACATTGCAGAGGGACTGGAAGGAAAAGTATGTCTTTTTGCAGATGACACAAAGATCTGCAACAGAGTTGATGCACCAGGTGGGGTGGAAAGGATGAGAAGGGACTTGGCAAGGTTAGAGGAATGGTCAAATGTATGGCAGCTTAGATTCAATGCTAAGAAGTGCAAGGTAATGCACCTGGAAAACAAAACCAGAAGCGTACACAATGGGGGTGAGATACTAACAACAACAAAAATGGAAAGGGACCTGGGGTAGTCATATCAAATGACCCAAAGGTGGGCAAGCAATGTGAGAGGGCAGCAAGGAGGGCTGAGGGATACTGGGATGCATAGGAGAGGCATCACCAGTAGAAAACAGGAAGTTATCCCTCTGTACAGACAGCTAGTCAGACCCCATCTGAGTATTATGCAGTTCTGGAGACCCAATCTCCGCAAAGACATAGACAGGATGGAAGCTGTCCAAAGGAGGGTAACTAAAATGGTGCAGGGTCTGCACCGGAAGACATATGAAGAGAGACTTAAGGAGCTTAATATGTATAGCCTCGAGGAAAGGAGGGAGAGGGGGGACATGATAGAAACTTTCAAGTACCTCAAGGGAATCAACAAAGTCCAAGAGGGTAGCATCTTTCAAAACAAGAGGTGTGCAAGAACAAGGGGGCACAATTTGAAGATAGAGGGGGTCGGCTCAGAGGTAATTTAAGGCAGTATTTTTTCACAGAGAGGGTTGTGGATGCATGGAACGGCCTTCCGGAGGAGGTTGTGGAGTCAAAAACAGTGGTGGAATTCAAGCATGCATAGGACAGTCATAAGGCAATTCTAGGGGGTGGGGGCAGAAAGAAGTAGGCTGCTGGTTAACTAGGATCTGCAGCTTATCCATTAGGTAGGGAAATGGGCAGACTGGGTGGGCCAAGCGGTCCTTATCTGACATCAAATTCTATGTTTCTACTCATCTCCAAACTTACCAAAGCAGGGCTCGCACACCCAGCCACAGAGTGGTTCCAAGACTACCTAGTGGGGAGGAAACAAGCGGTCAGACTTACCTCTCACACATCAAACCCCCTTCCAGTCACATATGGTGTCCCCCAAGGATCAGTACTAGGACCAATACTCTTCTCCATTTTTCTAAATGACCTCCCCTCTGCATGCTCCAATTCTTCCATACAAATGTATGCGGACGATACAGTCTTGTATGCATCAGGACCCTCAACAAGCAGCGTGGCATCTCTTCTTCAGGAGGATTTCACTGCCATCCAGCTCTGGTTCCAATCTAACCAGTTATTTCTAAACCCTAAAAAAACTGTGTCGCTCACTTTTGGCTCCCAACAAAGACTTTCCTGACAAACCCCCTGTCCCCGTTCAAAACCCTGGAAGGGTCTCCCTTGGAGCAATGCACTAGATATAGATATCTAGGCATCTGGCTTGATCAGTACCTAGACTTTGCACCTCACATTGACTCCCTGCACAAGAGGCTGCTCCCAAAACTGGGTGCACTTTATCGAAACAAGAACTGCCTCCCCACCCAAAGGAGGCTAGCCATTGTCCAAAAAATAATACTTCCTGTTCTCAACTATGGCAACATAGTATACACTATTGCACCGGCATCCACCCTGGCAAGTCTAGACACCCTATTCCACTCCTTTTGTCGCTTCATCCTAGACTGCCCGCAATCCACTCACCACTGCTTGTTATACAGCTCCCTCACCCTGCCATCCCTCCAAGAGAGCAGATTAATAAACAGCACTAGGTTCGCTGCCAAATTCTGGTCCCTCTCCCTCCCTTCCTACCTGGAATCCATCCTATCCCAACAACCTCCTCCTGTGTACTCCCTAAGAGGCACAGACCCTAGACTACTCCACGTCCCACTCATGTGCACTACCAAAGGACAGGCAGCTTTCAAATACAGAATCCCACAACTATGGAACTCCCTACCAACCCCCACAAGACACGCACAAAATCCCCATCATCGTACTCGACTACTCAAGGCTCATTTCTCCTCCAACTGCTCCTGCTAAGCTAACCACTCTCTACCAAAATGTGTTGTACAGTCTCATGTGATATTGTATTTCGGTCCCTATCTGTAAATTCCTGACTATGGTTGCCAGGAGTAAACTTGTCTGTATTCTATTTGCTGTATTGTATTGTATTGTACAAATTATATGCTATGTGCCGGGCCTTGCCCCCAGGTCGCATCTGGAATCGAGCATTGTTGCTCAGTATGCCTTCCTGGTAAATCTCATAAATAAATAAATAAATATAAGAAAGGAGGAGGAGGAGTGGAGTTGCCTCCTTTGGGACTTACTCACCAGGACCATTCTGAGACTAGAGAAGTAGCCATTTAGCATATTATAGGCAAAGCATAGGGTAGGGTAGGGTAGTTAAATGTATCTTCTGGGGGGCTGTTGAGGGAGGCAAAGACATTGCAGTGTTGTTTTCTATTGCCAGAGCCCACAGCAAATCTACTGATTCTGTGGTACCACAATTTTAGCTTGTTAAGTTCAGTGCCTTTCAGAGGGTAGAGTATGGGGGCCCTGTATAGGAGTGTGGGGATCAGAACAGTAGTTACAGACATTCAGGCTTTAGTAGTGAGATAGGCCCTGAGCCTATAAAGTATACCCAGCTTCTATGACATGTTAATGTGTAATCATTACACATGGGCATATACGCATCCTGCCTTTGGGCTCAGTGGTACACCTATACTTTAAGGGATCCATACGAAATCCTGACAGTCAAAATCCCAGCAACTAAAATCCTGACACCAGAAATCCCAACAAGGACTAAATCCCGACCATGGAAATCCTGACAATCAAAATTCCAACAGCACTTGGTGTTAACATCCATGTATAGGACAAATTGATGCACTGGACTGAATACTGAGTGGCGTATTAATATTAGAGTTGCAATTACACAGGCTCTTCAATAAAAAAGATTTCCATGAATCTGCTTGACTTGAACTGTAAGGTAGTTGCAGAAAGATTTTGGGAGCACGGAGAGGTTAAGTGACTTGCTTAGAGTCACACAGTATGCAAGTGGAGGTTGTTGAAATCAATCCCAGGTCTGCCTGCTGGATGTACCAAGCTCATTCACAGCTCATTACTCTAACCTGTAGGCTATACTACCAGCCCCACTAGTGCCATTCACTACACAGTATTAATCCATTCCAGACCCTCAATTAAAAGAAAAATGCAGCATCTTTTTTTAAATTCCCAGAAACATAATATTTTTAACTACAGTACAACTGTAACAGTATCAAGAGCAATTTTGTGTACTTTAGTATGGATAGAACTCAGGAGACTGAGCGAGGCTGGCAAGTGTCAATAACTGAAACCGCGAGTGAAACATTTATCCAGTCAGGTGGATGACTATGGACACTCCTAGGATCTGTGAATAATGGTACGCTATATGTAACAAATGATGTACATCACACTAAACTTAAACAGCATGCTCTGACACAATGAAAATGTTTTTGACTATTCCCAAAAATTAAAAAAAAAATCATAGACTTGTGGCAAGGTTAAGCATCTGATATTAAAAGAAGCATAGTTTTTTTTACGTAATTGTTTTAAATGGGGGGGGGACTGGACTCTCGACACCGAGTTATGCTTAACCCATAATCGAGCATTATCAGCAAAGGACAGTTTATCCAAGCTGAATGATGTCCAATAGATGGCCTTGTTGAGATTTTCATTGTCGGGATTTTGACTGCCAAAATCTATAGTCCAAGAGAAATCCACAAATAACGATGATCTTATGCATGGAGCAAGTTGTGAGGGTGTGTCAATCCAATTCAAAATAAAAGAAACAACTGCTCAAAACATGACTTTTTGGTGTAGAATGTCTTAAAGTTTTCTATTTTTTCACCAGCTTGATACCAACGTTTCACCAGTATATGGTTTCTTCTGGGGAGTTGTTAATATAAAATATTTTTTATTGTACAATAAGTGATGAGAATATATTCTTTAACATAAAACGTTTAATGAAATACAAAACTAATCTATAATGAAATAATTGAACTGCACATGAATATGTGATGTAATCAAAACAGCATAATTAACTGGTGGCTGAATATAATTAACTGGTGCCTGAGATATTCATGTGCAGTTCAATTACATCATTATTAAGCAATAAGGCATGACCAAGGGTAATGTGAATGGTCTGTTAATCACCTTCTAGGGGTGTACTGTGGCACGAGGTGTAGCCGAGTGCCACATGCCCCTAGAAGGTGATTAACTGACCAGTAACATAATCCCTGGGAGTGCCTTATTGCTATTATAATAAAACGTTTTTAAATAGTGTTAAACCTTGTTCAGCATATGGCTAAGCTCTACAAGTATGTTAATAAAAGATTTACATAAGACTGTTAGAATGTTTGCAGCCAATCATAAAACTCAATTTCTCAAACCCTTTGTATAATAGTTAATAGATTAATTTTGTATTTCGTTACATGTTTTATGTTGAAGAATATATTCTCATCACTTATTGTACAATAAAACATCTTTTATATTGTTAACAGCTCCCCAGAAGAAGCCATATACTGGCGAACCGTTGGGATCAAGCTGGTGAAAAATTAAAAAAAACTTTAAGACATTCTACACCAAAAAGTTGTGTTTTGAGAGGGATTTTGACCTTGTCAGGAATTTGGCTTTCAGGATTTTGGTGTCAGGATTTTGGTTTTTGGGATTTCATACCAGGCCCAGTTTTAAGAAGCTGTGCCTAATAGCCAGGAATGTTGGTGCTCTCAGTTCTGAGGCTCCATTTTCCTCAGCCTTTCTGTGCCAGTGATCAGGGGTAAAAGAGGAAACAGAGCTCTCTGCAGCAATGTTCTTCGTTATTTATATTGTTTTTTAATCTACCTTCCTATGTAAGTTAATGTAACTCAGCCGATAAGGATAATTTGTTCAGCAGGCATCCTCCAGAGGTAACAATCATGCATGTGATTTTATACAAACAACAATAAGCAATTTGTTAAGCCTCGTCTTTCATTAGAGCTTCAGCCTTGGAGATCTGGGTGTGGATTTCACAACAAAATTTGTTGGGGTCTCTGCTTTTGACAAAACTACTTATGGTCTCTGCTCATTTTTGTCTGCCAGGTGCCAGAGGTAAGTTACCTGAACTGCCCCCTTCCCAGTGACATTGGTTGAGCACTGTCCCCTTACCCCAGTTCTCTTAAGTCTTTTGTTATTTTTTTTTTCTTTTGTGTGCCTATCTTTCTTTTGGGATCATAAGTTTCCTTGTTTAGTTTCTTTTAGGTTGGAATACTTACTTATCAGTAATGGGCAGCATGAGCACTTTTCATGCTCTTCCCCAATGGCTGAGGGCTCCTGTTTCTGCCTGCTTCTGTCTGTTAGCCTAAACATGCACCTTTGGTAAGGATCCAATGCATGTGGACACTTACTGCCTGTATAATGCCTATCCAAAAACAGGGGGTATTTCTGTTAGGGATTAGTATTCTACTTTCAATTATCAAATTTATATTGAGTTAGAGTTGATAACGAGTGGGGAAGGAAGGAAGGAAGGAAGGAAGGAAGGAAGGAAGGAAGGAAGGAAGGAAGGAAGGAAGGAAGGAAGGACTTGTATCTTGTAGCATTATCTGATAATAAAGAGCCTTTATTTTTAACAGTGTGGCATAATGGATTTTTGCAGATCACACCCATACAAAAATGCAAGGCCTGAAAGAAGACCATGAAGCTATAGTCACATGACTCATTTTGCCTTTTTGCACCATGCAAGCAAATACAGAAACACAGCAACATAGAATTTGATGGCAGATAAGGACTGCTTGGCCCACCTAGTCTGCCCATTTTTCCCTACCAACTATATTATTGCAGATCCTACTTGATCTCCAGTTCTACCCCCCTTGCCTTACCGCTAAGGTTCCCTTATCCCTATCCCATGCATTTTTGAACCCCACTACAGTTTTTGCCCCAATCACCTCTACTGGGAGGCTGTTCCAGGCATCCACCACTCTTTCTGTGAAGACCTTACTTCCTCACATCTCCACTGAGTCTACCCCCTTCCAGCTTCATAGCATGACCCCTTGTGCTTGAGCATCTTTTATTCTGAAAAATGCTTAATTCTTGTGCCTTATCTATACCCATGAGGTATTTGAAACTCTCTATCATATCCCCTTCTCCCTCCTTTCCTCCAGGGTGTACATATTGAGCTTCTCAGTTTCTCCTCATAGGGCTTTTTATGAAGTCCCTGAACCATTTTAGTTGCCAGAGATGAGGTCTCCAGAACTGGACACAGTACTCTGGGTGAGATCTCACTAGTGATCTATAAAGAGGTAATACTACCTCCCTCTTTCTCCTGGTAATACCTCTCCTTATACACCCCACCATCCAACTAGCTCTTCCAACTGCCTTGTCACACTGCCTGGCCACCTTAGGTCATAAAATATGATTACCCCCAGGTCTCTTTACTGTTTTGTGGTCATTAATACTACTCCCTCCAACTTTTTACTCTATCCCTGGGTTTCTGTGCCCTATGCACATTATTTTGCACTTTTTCACATTGAAACTTAACTGCCATACCCTTGACCACTCCTCTAACTTTCTCAGATCACTACAAATCTTTTTCCACACCTCCTGGCATGTATACACTATTGCAGATTTTAGTTGTATCTGCCAAAAGGCATAACTTCCTATCCAACTCCTCTGCAATGTTGCTAATAAAGATATTAAAGAGGACCAGTCCCAGTATTGATCCCTTTGACAGCCCACTGGTTACCATCCCTTTCTTGGAGTGAACTCCATTTAATATCGCCCTCTGTTGCCTATCCCTTAATCAATTTCTTACCCAGTTTATCACCTTTGGACCCACTCCTAGGCTGCTCAGCTTGCTTACGAGTCTCCTATGTGGAACAGTGTCAAAGGTGTTACTAAAGTCTAGGTAGGCCACATCCACCACTCCACCCTGATCCAACTCCCTGGTCACCCAGTCAAAGAAATCTATCAGATTCATGTGACATGACCTCCCCCCTGTGAATCCATGCTGCCTCAGATCTTGTGGGCCACTGGATTCAAGATATTCCACAATCCTTTTCTTCAGTAGTGATTTCATTAATTTCCCCACCACCAAAGTCAGGCTGACTGGCCTGTAGTTGCCAGCCTCCTACCGTCTACCATTTTTGTGAAGTAGGACTACATCTGCCCTCCTCCAGTCCTCCAGAACTACTCCCGTCTCTAGTGAGTGGTTGAACAGGACTGTCAGAGCTGCAGCCAGTATCTTCCTGAGCTCACTCAATATCCTTGGACACACACCATCTGGCCCAACTGCCTTATCCACTTTCAGATTTGTGAATTCCTTCTGGACTGTCTCCTCTGAAAATGGACTAGTGTCCACCTCCCTTCCTTTGATGCCCATGTTACTTTTCTGTGGCCCCTCTCCTTCCCCTTCCTATGTGAACACTGAACAAAAGTATTTGTTCAGGATGACTGCTTTTTCCTGGTCCCCCTCTACCCAATCCTCCCTCCCTTCCCTTCTTAAACTTACAATCCCTCCCCGGTCTTTATTTTTTCACTTACATACCTGAAAAATGTCTTGTCCTACTTCATTACTCCCTGGGCTATTCTCTCTTCTGTTTGTGTCTTTTGCTCCTTACTGCTTTCTCTGCCTGCCTGCCTCTGTTTCTCATGATACACCTCCCTATCCTCCTCCCCCCTCTGTCTTCATGCACCTCCTGAATGCTAACTTTCTTGCCCTTACCTTCCCAGTCACATCTTTTGAGAACCATAGAGTCTCTTTTTCTACTTGCTTTTGCTCACTTGCCTGACATTGAGGTTTGTTGCCTTAACAAGGCCCCCTTTTATCTTTGCCCACTTTTCCTCCACTTCACCCAAGTCTTCCCACCCACCAGGGCATCCCTGAGGCATTCACCCATCTTTTTAAAATCAGCCGTCCTGAAGTCCAAGACCCTAGCCCTTGTGTGGTTCAATTCTGCCACAGCTTTCTTAGTTCCAAAGCCCTAGGTCTCAGGTGACAGTGGGGAAGGTATGTGTTATGAGGCAAAAGGCAGTGGAAAAATGGAGTTGCTGTACATAGATCCCTGTTAAAATTCTCAATCACATTTTCCATGATGAACTGCAGGTTCCCCCATGACACTTGCAATGGACCTTTTAGGCCAAAGGAGTTCACCACAGGTGTGTGAAGACATAGAAAAGAATGACAAGGATGCCCTACCAAAGAGGAGACAGACTCTGATGGCTTGGAGAAGTCTGAGTTCACTGTAGGCCAAAGATAAGAAGACTAGTCAATGTTAAAGGTCCCATCCCAGCAGAATCTGCTAAGCCATTGAAGACATCTTCTCTGAGGAGAAGGGGAGTGATATGATCACCCACAATAAGCATTCATTCCTCTTCTATCCAATCCTCAGTTTACCTCCTATCTGGTTACAGAAACATACAAGGCACAGGCTGTCATGGAAGTTCATTCTATGGGCCCCCTACAAATGAAATCTGTCTTCTTAACTAGAGGTAACACCTCAAATGCTGTCCAAAGTTTCAGCACTGCAACCAAATTGCCAATCAGGAATGGCCAGACATGTACAGAAAGAAACTGAGTGGGAAGCCAAGATCAAGATATTATCCTTTTCTGGAGGACATGCTAAAGAAGTGGGAGACTCCACCGAGCACTTATGTTTTGGTGACTCATATGGTTGCACAGACTACTTTCCCAAGAATATGCAATAACACCCATTCTATTTTTTGGTGGGGTACAAGTCATTGCTAATGTAGGGTCTGGAAGCTGTCCCCAAGTTTTGGGAGCAAAAGATTGTCCCATGACAAATGCATGGGTCTGGGAAGATACATTGTTGAAATACTGTACAATTAAGTTTATGCACATGTGCAGCCATACTGTATACAGATTTTAGATATGTCAGACCATGGTACTGGAAGCTTGTGGGGCAGATGGAAGACAGCCAGGGAAGTGAGCAACAGGTAACTGTCAGCCACCAGGGGAGGTGGGGGACAGGAGACAGTGTGCTACAGAAGCAGGGGAGGGACCACTGGACACAACAGATATATCTGTTCAGCAGAATCAGGTGGGGCAAGGGAGGGAGACCCCTAGATACCAGGGATATATCTATGTGGCTGATCGGGAATTAGGCAAGGGAAAAGGAACCAGCAGATGGCATGGATATATCTGTACAGCATAATCATTGATTCAGTGAGGCAGGAGGGGAGAGGGACTACTAGACACAGGGATATATTTATTTAAATGTTATTTATTTAAAAGAGATTTACCACAAAAGACATACTGAGCCATAACGCTCATTTCCAGATGCATCCTGGGGGAGGGATAAGTAAAAGATAATAAGCTGAAGCACAGTAATACAATTATATATTTCTATAAGATGGTGGAGGATTGGGTGAGGGAGTAAGACTACTGGAAACCAGGGATATATCTGTAATTTATGACCAGGGTCAAGCAAGGGAGGGGATCACTAGATTCCAGTTATTACAGGGCACTGCCCTTCACCATCACCAGATGGAGGCAGCTCAGATCACAGTGGCTGTGCTTTGTGCTCTGTTTAAAGGTGTTTTTTATTCACGTTAAGTAGGGGTGCTCTGGCAAGCTATTAGCATGAACAAAATATTTCCCTTCTCCCGGTGTGCAAATAGTAATGAGATACCATCTCACTAACATGCCTGTGGTGCACCTCTGTGCTGCAGCACACTCCACTTTATGGCAGCATACAGTGAGGCTTCCATTATGGCCATTTAGTTAACCAATATGGACCAAATAACCTGTCATTTCCTGGGGATTAACGATTGGCTGGGAGGGATGGGTGACCCATGGTGAAGCTGAGGGCCAACCCTCATGGGCCAGTCATTAATCCTCAGGAAACAAACAGCTGTGAGGTACTTATTGTGTTTATAAGTCTAATCACAGTAATGACCTTTTAAGGGGGACTTTTTTATTTAGTTTGCTGGGGGTTTTTGCAGCACGCACTCACAGTCCCATGTGCCTCCAGCTGTTGTTTGTAATAACATACCTTTCAGTACTCAGGTTTGTTTCATGAGGCAGTTTAAAGTGGCTGCCCTGAAATTGTTTAGGTAATAATGGTCAAGACTGAGAAAGTGTTACTTTTTTTATAATTTTATTTGACAAATTTTACACAGTAAAGTGTTTCTGCGAGAAGACACTTGTCACCTTAATGAATATGCAATGGCAACACTTAGTAAACTGACCAATCACTAGTGATGTTCTGAGAGCATCATGAATTATTCAACAAGAACATCACTAATGATTGGTCAGTTCAGTAAGTGTTGCCATTGCATATTAATTATGGCGACAAGAGTCTTCTTGCTGAACCAGTTCACTGTGTAAAATATGTCAAATAAAATAAAAAAAGGAACATGTTTGCAGTCCTGACAATTATTACTTAAACAATTTCAGGATAGCCACTTTAAACCACCTCACAGCTGAAAGGTATATTATCACAACAAAAAGCCATATCAGTTAACCACTGTTCCACATTCAGTTGTGTGGGTGCTGTGCCGGGCACTTCTAAGAGATTTCAGATTGGCAAGGCACCCAATTAGTGAGCTGATTTAGCTCATGAATAATTAATTAGACTTACAGGCCAGGATATTCAAACTGTGCCCAGAAAGGATGCAAATGGTTGCTCCACGCAACTGAGTTGTGTTGGAGCACAGAATTGATATATTCAAATGAGATGTGCAATGGTGCATCCCATCAGAATATATCAAAAACTATGTGTGGTGCAAATGGGGGCCTCGGATGATGTGCCAGCGCATCCTCCTGTCAGGTCTGAATACCTGGACTGGGTCTGCACAGTGTATCTTGGAGATGCGCCGAGTGAAAATTCCAGATATTCAGACCCAAACATGCAAATAGGGCCATTAAGCATGCAAGGTGCAAATGGGGCCATTTGCATGTCATTATAGCCCCACTTGCATGTCTAAAGCAGGATTAACCCTAGATAAATGTGCTGAATACAGCACACAGTCTCACTGGTTGTGTAGTGGCCCCCCTCCCATCCATGAGCGTAGACACATTTATTGCAATCCCTCCTTCCCTTGTAGTCTAGTGACCCCCTCCCAGCCCTGATTGTAAATTGAACAACTTTCCTTAGACATCACTAGTGGTCTAGTGGACCCTCTAGTGACCCACCCTCTGAGAAACCCACACCACACACCACTCACCTTCCATCCCAGTGTGGTCCTGCATCCAGTGGGCAGCACAACCCACATGCATTCCTGCATGGCTGCCCACCGACAGAGCTGTCAGTGATTGACAGCATACTGTACACCCGTCAGCCCATTGGTAGAAACTCTCAACCAGTGGGCTTGCTGTGTGTACTGTACATTGTCATTCACAGCTTTGTGTCCATTCACAAATTGATCCATTCACAAATGGGAACTCTATGGGTTTATGTTTAAGGCCTGCTCTTTTTTTTTTTGTAATTTCAATAACACCCGTGATCATGGGCACAGATTGGGTATGCCTATGCAGGCAAGCAAACAATACATTGATCAACTTCCACACACCCTTTACCTAATTTTTATGGCTATAGGTGGAGCCTACAGCCATCCTGCTTTTACTTGAAAAAGGTGTTTCTGTGGAACACATCTTTTAGGAGTTTTCAGTGTATCCTTCCTTTCTGCAAATCTCCATGGCAGTTAAAGAAATATTCCCTTCTTTCTGTTTAATTAGAATGATGGACACAGAACTCCAAGCTGCTTTTCTCTGAGAGCAAATGTGCACACTTTCCAAACAAATCTAAATATATTTAAAACAATTCAATGTGCACAAAAACAACCAAGGTAAACGCTGTTCAGGGCAAAAAGACCTTCTCATGAGGGTAGTCACTAATCTAAATTCTTTATTTTTTGTGAAATATGGCCTGCCAAACAACCTCATTTGTTTTATCTCTGAGTGAACACATTAGGAGTCATGCCAAACAAATGTAAATATCTCAGAAAGTATACAAGTTACCAGTATACAACCAACATGAAAGTTGTTCAGGACAAAATGACCTTGCATATGAGGGTAGTCACTAATCTGAATTCATTAGACTGTTTTAAATATAGCTATACAAATGGTGAAAATTGTGATGAAAAATGAAAATTCAGATAATCAGATGGCCATAGTTTAAAAATTTTAATTAGTGCAGCTTAATGAATAGGCTCATTTGAAAGGTTGTTTTGTCCTGAACAACTTTAATGCTGATGGTTTATTCATAACTCATACACTTTTAGAGATATTTATATTTGTTTGTCATAACTTCTTTGAAAAATGAAAATTCAGGTCATCAGATGACCATAGTTTAAAAAATATAATTTGTGCAGCTTAATGAATAGGCTCATTTGAAAGGTCATGTTGTCCTGAACAACTTTCATAAGGTTTATTATCTATAAGTTGTATACTTTCAGAGATATTAACATTTGTTTAGCATAACTCTTATTGTACTTCTAAACAGCCTCAGCTTTGCAAATTATTTTGCCAAGACAGGATTAGTTCCATCAAAAGAAAGCTACTCCAAGGTCAAATTTCATTGACTTGAAAGTTCACTCCCTGACACAAGCTATAAACCAACTGAAGCTTCATCTTAAAACCCTCTGTGTGTGTCAGTGCTAGCATTAGTAGATGACGATTAAAAACATAAGGAAAAATAACCTTAAAGAGCAGCTGACACCTTCAAGCGAACTTTAGCAAAACATAATATTTAGATAAAGTCCAGCTTGTATTTCACATAAGTTCTTTATTTCTCCTCCCCATTATTTATTGCTGAGGTCATTTGCATGAAAACAGGCTTTTTGCTCCTGAAGAGTTCATCCAATTCTGTTGCTGTCTCCCTACCTGAGGTCACAAAGTACTGCTTGTGACATCACAGTTGCTCTCATGGCAACAGATTGTGATGTCACAACAGAGCATTATGACTTGAAGTAGGGAGTAAGCTATAGAGGCAGATTAACTTTAAGGTAACTGCAAGGGATAAATATCATGTATCCATGCACATTTTCTCAGTAATAAATAATGAGGAGGAGAAATCTAGAATATATATGGAATACAAGCAGAATTTTACCTAATTATTATGTTTTTCAAAGTTTTCTTTGAGGCGTCAGTAACTCTTTAAGCAACATATAGTAAATAATGTTAAAAGTCTTATAAATATGAAAATATAAGTGTTAAGTAAAAAATATGTTAAAAGACAACTTGCTCAACTGCAAGTTTATCATTCACCAGCTGTTTCACACAGTGATGTCAATTTTACACAGTGTACTGTTCAGATACATTTTTCTTAAACTCTATGCACAATAAGTCCATATTACTCATGAATAGTCAAACTTATACTATCTTAAACAAGATATATTTATAATTCTGCAACAAGTGACTAGTGTATGTGTACATTCAAACCCAAACCTAACACAGCCCCCCTTGTACTTGAGTTACTGTTATCCTAATATGCCCACATATCAACATGTGTCCATATGTACCTAATCTGCTGTTGAATTAAATAACAGTTCTTTAAATATAAAACTGAAACAAAACACAGCTGTCAGATTCAGCTTTTATTCAGGCACTGTTAAAATAGGCATCATTTAGAGGTGTGAATATAATTTATAAAAAATAGAGACATTTGAAACAGCTGCACATAAGTAATCAATTCCTGTCTCTTTAGCTCAAGGAGTCATTTCTAACCTGTGCAGATGAGCATGGGGACCACTGTTTTCAGAGCATGCCACCACTGGCAGCAACCACTTCAAGACTGCTACTGCCTTCCCTTAATACAATCAGGGGGAAAACCTGAAGTAGTCTACCAGCACTGAGATCAATATGGTTAAAGCACATTTACCTGAAATCACTGCTTAGAAATGAATGATAAAGTGACTGTGATGATGAACAAATCTGAGACAAGATCTCAGGTTTGTTAATAGTCTCCTCTTGAGTCTGATTTTTATGGTTGTGTGGGCCAAATTCCAGAGATGTAATGCCATCATCAGATTTGTAAAACAGCACTGTGGAAGCATGTAACCAAATCACTGTCTGATGGTCTGCCCCAGTGCTCCAGCATAGTTTCCAGTGATTCTGTTTATGCAGCCCTTCCCCTCTGCAGGCCACATAAACACACCCACTTCCTGGCACACTACTTTTCCTTTCTGCAAGTGAGGATGTGATGGCCACGGTGTGCAACATGGTGGTGCAGACTTACACTGTGCATGCATGCATGAGTATCATGCATATGTATGTAACCCCCCACACCACCTTTGGCTAGCTGGCACCCCCCTTAAAAGAACTACTGACAACTACATGGCATACAATTTTCTTTTGGCAGAACTACACTCATGGTACCACCCCTAGCATTATAGTGTATGCCAGGCTCATTATCTAGAGGATATGGGATGGGGGTACATACTAAATGGACATTTTTATTTATAACCAGGTCCAGGAGAAGGGATGCTAGGCATATGCTAGACCTAATTGCTGAGGAGCCCCAATAATGTTCACACTAGAAGAAATAAGCAGAATGTCCAAAGCAGTAACTGGGATTTTGTAGTATGACTTTATTTACAGATGTTACTTAAAGCAAGGGTGGTCCCCCAAATGTTTATCATTGCAATACAAGTACACTGTCTTTTGCAGGACACTTTGCTAGGCAGTACTGTTTTCCACAAAAAAACATCTCTATCTCACTTTCAAATTGTATACTGTAGCTATGGGAAGTGCCACACACTTTAAACATTTTCCACACCCATTTCCATTTCCAAAGTGAATATCTGTGGGATGTGCCACAGACTTCAGAATCCTCCTGGTGCATGGTCTTTTCCCAGGGAACACTGGTGCCCATCCATGAACCACTTAGCCCACCTGAAAGTCCAGATGGCGCTCCTCACCCTTTGCCCCAAACAGCCTCCTCCATTCCTTCAGGTTTACATCAAATGAGTCTCCAGTACCCAATGAACTGCTAAAGACTCCCAACTTTAACTTTAAATTCAGCACAGCTGTGTTGAAAGGGGTCCTAATCGGTGCGATCTAGCCTTATGTAGGGCACACATTCCTCAGACAACTCCCTCAGAGAACAGTCTCAAATTTTGTACTCACAGATTAGTTATTCCTTCCTCACAGTCATGAAAAGAACAAAAGGCACCTTTATTTATCTGGCAGCTGTCAGATTCTACTTATTGTTCTCCCTTAAGGCAGCTGTGAACTTCAGGAACTTCAGGGGATTTCCTCTTGGATCCCCAAGAAATGCATTCCCTCTCACTCCCCCTGGAGTGAAACTTAAGATTCCTGCAGGCAAACTGAAGATTTTACCAAACTAGGGTGAGAAACACCAGGGCTTCCTTTGACAGAGTCCCAGTGGTAGACCTTCTGCCAGTCTAACTGCCACACTTGAACTTACTGATGAACATTCTAAGCTTCCCAAGAGCAGCTGACTCTAAAATGGTCATGCTGCTGTGAGAGTTCTAAATGACATAATCATCCTTCTCTCAAGCTAGCTGAGTAAACAATGATGTAATTATGTAGAAAGCTCCTAATGACCTCCCCACCAGCTGCCTTTTCCTCCCTGCTTAAGACTAGTACTAATGGGATTCTAGTAACCCAAGGGGACTTGGTTGTTACACATATTTATGTCAGCACCGCCATGTTGCGCAAGGCTGACTCCGGGGCAAACTGCACATCTGAGTATCATGCATGCGAAGTACTGTAATCTCTGCAGTATTATGGCTGACTCTTGTGCAGTAAGAGCACAGCTTATTCTGTTCACTACTCTTGCCACACTTAAAAGCTCTCCTGACCAGATCTTGTTATGACTGAATTTGCTCTATCTGGATTCCACATCTGATTCATCCACCGTCATACATATTGTAATATAAGTGCTAAAGACAGCAGTGCACACAGTGGAGGAAATACTGTAGACTTTAAAGCAATTTTGGCACTGTAAACAGTACTAAAAGGACACTGACCTGTTTTTTTGTTCAACAGCAATTTTGCTTTTTGGGGCTCAATGTCAGAGGTTTTCTTTTTTACACATTTTGAATCAAAAAGCATCAGTCACCTCTACTAATTAATACAAACATTTCATGTGTCAGTTTAAATCTAAGGCCTCCCACTAGTTCACAAATTGAAATAAACAATGCTCAATCACTGTGAAATGAGTCTGTCTTTGATCCCCCCCAATACAAAAAGAACACACAGCCAGTGTGGATACCATCTTGAACCCAGCATCTCCATTCCCCACATTCCCCGGTTCCTGCCTCAGGGCCCTTTTTAAGGGAACATACATTATTTGTTTCCTGCAGACATTGTCAGCCTCCTACTATCTATCAATTACTGACATGGCCAGCCCAAGCTTTTTTTCTATTATTCCCAACCCTGGGCTGGCCCACAGACCTGCCCTGCCTGAGCCATTGACTCTGCTAAATGCTTCCACCTCTTCCGTGGGTGGCTGCTTTCCTGCTTCTTTTCTAACATGTTCTGAGGCTGACCAAAGACTGCCATACTGGGCACAACAAAAAATAAAAAGCAAGGGCAGAGCAAATGGAAAATAACTAATAAAATCAAATGCCCCAAACTGAAAGGAGTGAGGGATCTTTTGTTTGCTGGCCTGCCTTAATCACTTCATTTCTCCATTACCTCCAGCTCCATTCTCTCCAAAGAAGTACCACAAGCAATCAGCCATTAGAAAAATGTTGTGATACACCCTAACCCATACCATCATACCTCCTGATCCTCTGCCATCCCAGCCTGCATGCATGTATGATGCTGGATTCCATATGACCATTGTCAAGTCATCCAGGTTCCTACCTAGTAATCCTCACCCTGAAATAGGAAATAGGCCCTGCTTGCAGTGGCAGTAGTCAGACTACTCAACTACTTCCTGTCTTTTTTCTTACCCCTAGACATGGGCAAGGCTGAATCCAATGGACTTACTGATCACTCAGGCTGCTACCCCTGTACCTGACTGTGAGTGTGATGTTGCAAGATGGCTTGCTGTCTGTGCTTGGACTCATTGGGATCATCTGCATTCCCTAGTGTCCACACATCTCTATGATGGTGACTAGCTACAGCTGGGGGCTTTTGTAGCTCGACTCTTCATCCTGTAATTAAGGAAAGGCAATGCCAGAATGACAGCTATTTGAACAAATCAGGGACAGGGATTCAATCAGGAGGCCAATCCCTGACCTAGGTGTATACACAACAACGGCCTCAGCCAGCAATCAACAGTTGGGATACAGCAGTAAAATGGGGTTTGGGGATAAACAGGCAGCACACAGCAACTGCATATATCATTTAGAGATATGTGGCAAGTTGGCAGAGTAGCACCTCAAAGGAAAAGCTTTCAGTCCAGCGGAATTGAATGGTTCTCTGCAATGCACGCACCACCACAAGTCACATTTAAAGTAATGTAAGAATTACGTTAAAGTTAGATGAGTTACTTATAAGAAAATGTAATCAGTAACTTCCCAAGATTACTTTTCTTACAAGTAATCAGTAACTACTGCACATTAAAGGGTGAAGTAATTAGAGTACAGTAACATGTTACTTGTAATGCATTACTACAAAACATTGGCTCACCCTTAATTATTTTCCTAGCTAGTGCTACAGTGTGTGTACATCAAATGAGAACCCATGCAGGAGCATGTTTGTTGCCCACATAAAGTAGTTCTGGCTCTCAATTCTCTAAGTACCAAAACAAGTTTTTCTCCCTCCTCAGTGGTCCAGTCAATCAGAGCAATCATAATAACACTTGCAACTGTAAAAGAAAAGAAACTTTTTGAACAAATGTGTAGATTACAAAGAAAGAAAACTATTATGGAGGTTTCTCTTACTAAGGACTTACTAAGGGAGTGACTGAAGTATGAATGTGAGGACTGGTCACTACATAAGTTTCTGACTAGTTCCTGAGAGTGTTTTTTAATTACCTGAACCAATCAAATACTGTCTTGCTAATGTCCATTATTGTGAATGACAGTGTTCATTTTTGTGATGGGCAAGTCCATTTTCATCAGCCATGTCACAAAAGTGACACAATTTATTATGATGTGACATGTTTTCATATACTGTAAATCATTGATGTGAGTGTGTTACAAAAGTGGGTAACCCTGATTTGTTTTTTTTTGTGGCAAACTGTGTATATATCATTGGATCCCGTAACCATCTTATTCTATGAAATAAAGTCTGCTTTCATGACATGACACTTGAAAATGGTCAAACGTCATACAAAGGCTGCACAGTGGCATGGAGGGCTGAGGCACTGGTGCCTTACCTCCTGCCATGCATGTGAGCCAGTTTCAGGAATGAACTTGGATTGCGGGGGTCAGCCAAGGTGGGAGATGATCAAGTATGCAAGGGACTGCTCTCATCTCCAAGAGAGGAGATGGATGGTGACCTAGTCTTAGACTGCCACCAAGTAGAGGACTCGTGGCAGTGCAGTGTCAGCTGCAGGAAGGGCAGGGACCATAGAAACATTGGTGGGTGCACCTCCCTGCATGCACCTAATGTCTTACAGCAAGGGGTAGGGATAAAACAAGGATTAAAGAGACATTAGGGACTTAATTAAGATTTGCTTGTTCATGTCTGAGTCTGCACAGCCACCTGGGTTGGTCCACCCAGGATTGTTGTACTGGACACAAAGGATGCCTTTCTCCCTCTGGCCCCATCATGAGAGAAATTTTGTAAGAGACCCCAGACAGAGGTGAGTCCCAGAGAAGGCGGGGAATGACTTGGATAAGTGGGACACGGCTGAGTGGCTGTCCTTGAATGAAGTGACATAATTGCCTATATATAAAAAAAAAATCATACATAAGCAAGCATAAAATAAAATGGTCAGAACAAATTTAAAAGGATTCTACTTGTTTAAAAATAATGGGCCTCATATTCAAAGGTTTCAGTGCGCTGAACAAAAACTACTATATTCAAACAAGTTTGTAGCACAGTGTGAGTGCCCTAAACAGGTTTGAATATAGCCCCCTGGAGCAATGTACTAATGAAGGTATTAAAAAGTGGGCTTGCTACTAAGCACAATCCCCTGCTAGCCACAACAAGGTATCTGCCTATCCTTACCATAGGCTGTCAGGGAACACATGCAATTCAGGTGTCCCAAAGTCTTGAACTAACTTGTTTTACTCAGAAATCCCCAAGCAGATAGATAGATAGATAGATAAACTTTTATTTTTATACAAGAACAATCATTAGGGACTTACGGTATCCCTGTTTACAACAAATGCCCTATACAACTATAAACATCACAAAACATGAATGCACAAACAATATAAAACATCATAAATAAAATTACATCAGACACTACTGTAAATTAATCTTGTCATCATCAAGTGATACCATCTATGGAAAGCCATTCAATTCAAAATGACAGTTTTCAGAATATAATTAATAGTGAAATGTCTATGACTAACAACAAAATGTTTACAGCATAATATAATGAAAATGACAAACATGAAAATGAGTATATCATAAACCGAAATGGTTATGAGACCTTCTGAAATGGGGATGACCTATACCAAAATGTATATGACACATACCAATCTGGACATGACATATACTAAAATGGATATGACATACACCAAGACAGAAATAACACTTATTAAAATAAGTATGACATACACCAAAATGGCTAGCGCACATACTGAAACAGGTAAGATGCATACCAGAATGGATATGGCACATACCAAAATGGGTATGACACACTTGGAATGGGTATGGCACAAAATGAAAAGGATATTCTGTACCAGAAAGGGTATGATGCATAAAGAAATGATTATGACACATATTGAAATGGATATGACACATACTATAGTAAAATAGGTATGACATACTGAAATCAGTATGAGACAAACCAAAATGGGTTTGATACTAACTGAAATGGATATGACACACACCGAAAATGATATGACACATGCTAAAATAATAATGACACATAATGCAGTGGATATGACTTATACTGCAATGACTATAACACATAGCAAATGGGTATTATATACAGAAATGGGTATGAAACGCCCCAAAATGGGTTTGATATTAACTGAAATGGATGTGACACACACTGAAAATGGTTTGACACATGCTGAAATAATAATGACACATACAGAAATGGATCTAACCTATACTGGAATGGTTATAACATAACAAAATGGGTATTATGTACCAAAATGGGTATGACTCACACCAAAATGGGTTTGATACTAACAAATAGATATGACGCACACTGAAATGGTATGACACATACTGAAACAATAATGACACATATCAAAATGGATATGACCTATATACTAGAATGGCTATAGCACATAGCAAAATTGGTATTGTAAAATAAAATGGGTATGAAACAAACTGGACTGGATATAGCACACTCTGAAATTGATGCGATGCACACTGAAATAGTTATGACACACAGCTAAATGGATATGACCCATACTGAAATGGATATGACCCATAGCAAAATGGGTATGACATACCGAAATGGTTATAGCACAGACTGACATGGATATGACACACACCGACATGGGTATGATAAATGCTGAATTCATTATGGCATACCAAAATGGATATGTCACATCTTGAAATGGATATGACACATACCAAAATGGGTAGGACACACAACAAAATAGGTATGACGAAAAAACAAAATGTATGTGACATGCACCAATATAGGTATGACACATACTGAAATAATTATGACATACACCAAAACAGACATGACACATACTAAAATGGTTATGATACATATTGAAATAATTATCACGCATGTCAAAATATGACATAAGTCAAAATATAATGCAAAAATTCCTGCAGAAGCTGGTAAAGGGAGCACAGAAGTGGGATAACATACTTGATGTGGTCCTCACAAATGGGGATAGAGCTGATGGAGTGGGAGGGAGGTCTGCTTAGCAGAAAGTGGCTATAACACAGCAGGCTTCAGGATTAGAAGAGGATATGAAGGGAATCAAACCATCATGAAGGTCATGGACTTCAGGTGGGCAGATTTTCTCAAGATGAGGGAGGTATTCTGGATTGAAATGATGGGGATGGAGGAGATGAGGGGTGAGGAACTATGAAATAATATCATGAGGGGCTACTTAAAGCCATGGAGAGCTGTATAAGGAAGGTGAGAAAGAGCAAAAGAAGGAGGAGGCCATTGTGGTTCAACAGGGAGGTGAAAGGGGCAATAGGAGAGAAGAAAAGGGCTTTCAGAGAATATAAGAGGATACAGGGGCAGGAGGATAGGGAAACATACAAGGAGATACTGAGGGTGGCAGGGCAGATGATTAAGAAGGCAAAAGCAGAAACAGAGGAGAAAATTGCTAGGCAGGCTAAAAGGGGGGACAAGACTTTCATTTCATACATAGGAGAAAAGAGGAAAGCAAGGCAGGGCACAGTAAGGGCAAATGGTGAGGGGGATTACAAGTGGAAGGGAGCTTCAAGAAAGCTGAAGGTGCTGAATAGATACTTCTGCTCAGTCTTCATAATAAAGGGCAATGGAAGGGGACCAGTGCTAGGGGGAAAGGGAAGGGGGGACAAAGTGGTGGATCCTAGGACAATCAGTGAGGGCAGGGTAAGGGAGAAATTGAGTACACTGAGGGTAGATAAGGCTACTGGCCCAGACATCCTATACCCTAGGTTGCTCAGGGAGCTGAAGAAGGAACTGGCGATTATTTAACTTGTCCTTAGATACAGTACAGGGTGGGTGCCAGATGACTGGAAGAGGGCTGATGTGGTGCCACTTCATAAAAGTGGCAGTAGGAAGGAGGCTGGCAATTATTGCCCAGTCAGCCTCACACCAGTAGTGGGTAAGGTGATGGAAGCGATACTGAAAGGATGGGTGGTTAGTTACTTGGAAGATGAGGGGCTGCAGGACAACCATTAACATGGCTTCACTTGGGGGCGGTTATGTCAAATGAACCTGATCAAGTTCTTTGATGGGGTGATGAGGGTGTTTGAACAGTGGAGGGCAGTGGACATGACCTAACTGGACTTTGGTAAGGCCTTTGACACTGTGCCCCACAGAAGACTGGTTAATAAGGAGAGTTTTGGGGTGGGACAGAAAATAACAAGGTGGGTGGAGAGTTGGCTGATGGGTAGAAGCCAGAGGATGGTGGTCAATTGGGTGCATTCTGGGGAAGTAGGGGTGATGAGCAGTGTCCCCCAGGGTTCAGTGTTGGAGCCTATTATGTTTAACATCTACATCAGTGACATAGCAATGGGGCTGAAGGGGATGTTCTGTCTTTTTGCAGATGACACAAAAATTTACAATGGGGTAGACACCCCAGAGGGAGTGGAGGCTATGAAGAAAGATCTAAGGTTGCTGAAGGGGTGGTCGAAAACATGGCAGCTGAAATTCAATGCCAAAAAATGCACAGTGATGCACTTGGGGCAGAAAAATCCAAAAACCGTATACACACTGGGGGGGGAGGGGTGGAGATGATAGCATCTGAGCAGGAAAAGGATTTAGGAATCATAACCACTGACAACATTAAGGTAGGGACCCAATGCAGCAAGGCGGTGGGCAAGGTGAACAGAATGCTGGCGTGCATAGGGAGGGGGATAACTGTTAGAAAAAGAGAGGTGCTGATACCACTCTACAGTTCCATGGTGAGGTCAAACTTGGAGTATGGGGAGCAGTTCTGGAGCTTCACCTATGCAAGAACATAGATGGCATGGAAAAGGTTCAGAGAAGGGCCACTAAAATGGGGCTTGTGCTAAGTGGGAAGTCATATAAAGAGAGGTTGAGGGTGTTGAACTGTACCCGCTGGAGACCAGAAGCAAGAGGGGGACACAATAGAAACATTCAAATATATGAAGGGGATCAATAAAGTGGGGGAGCGATTATTCTCAGGGAAGGTAGATGCAAAGACTAGAGGGCATGGACTGAGAGTGGAGGGGGGTAGGTTTAGGGGAAACATGTGGGGGCATTACTTCACTAAATTGGTGGTGGTGCCCTGGAATCATCTGCTGGAGGAGGTGGTGTAGGCCAAAACAGTGGAGGGATTCAAGATGGCATGGGACAAACAACAAGGGCTGACAAGGGGGAGGAGTGTGGAATCTGTGGTGGGGCAAGTAAAGAAGAAGGGAATGGGCAGACTTGATGGGCCAATAAGGTCATTTTCTGTCACACACATCTAAGAATCTATGTATGACCTATACAAAAATGGAAATAATGCATAATAAATATGATATGACACATTCTAATATGAATATGGAACTTTCTGAAATAAATATGACCCATACAGAAATGCATATGACACACACCAAAAATCGATAAGAAAAAAATACAATGCATATAACACATACCAGAATGGATACAACACAAACTGAAATGGATATGACCCATACTGAAATGGATGACTCGTACCAAAATGGTTATCACATGTACCTCAATCATTAAGATACTTACTTAAATCATTATAATGTATACCAAAATGAATATGACACATACTGAATTGTAGATTATGTGTATTTACTATATTGATTCTCTTGCTGAATGTGTACTGTAGTAAATAAATAAAATGATTATGAAGTACTGAAAACAAAATTATATACTAAAATGTGTATGTTGCACACTGAAATGAGCATACAGCAAACTGAACTGTTGCCAGTCTTGCAAGGCATAGACTGAATAGAGTGTAACATGTGCCAAGGTGTCGATACAGTGAACTGAAATGTTGTGATACACCAAGATGAGTATAACACATGCTGAACTGAGTAGAACACACAGTGAAAAGCACATGACTTGTGTAATCAGAGTGTAGCAACATCCAATGAGTTTCTGAAGGACCCCAGCAGTTCCTGTTCAGCTTCACTGCAGGTAAGAGCTCCTTAAATTGTGTGACTCAGGAATATGCACAATGTGCATTATTACATTGTTAGTTTGCCACTGTACCTGTTTTAGCTTTTGTTTTTTAGTTTTTTTTAAGATGACCTTTGTTTTCAAAAGTTTTGTCTTTCAACAAAAAATTCTGTTGTATGTGTTCTTTGAGTAAGGTTAATAGTCCTAACTGTAGTCCCCCAACAGGCAGCTACCAAGATAGCAGGCTGTGTGAGCACCAGCGTGGTATCTGAATGCACTTATTATCAGTAAAGACAGTACACTGAGTAGTGTGTGCTATTGTGCAGTACATTTTGTGAGCTCATTCTGATATGTACATAAAAAAGCACCTTTCCATAGAAATTGTCTGGACTGCTGGCTGTGTCATCATATTGACGGAATTGAAAGGCAGCACTAAGAATAAGGACAGGGCACCATTCATGATAGTGGAGATAATGAGGTGTGTGAGGAGAGTGGGGACATCCCTAGCAGCCATCTAGTGGGTCGGTGTGCAGGACACCGTGCCCATACAATGCACTCTGTGGCACAACACACAGCAGGAGGCAGTGCCGGGGGGGCCAATGACAGGGAAGGGCAAGGGCCAACAACCATGTGGAACATGGCACTGGGCAGCCTGCCAGAACAGGGCCTATAAACACAGTGACAGTGGTGCACCAGAGTACAGGGTGGGCAGGGCAGTTGCTTGACATAGCAGGCACAGGTGGCAGGGCAGCAGGAAACACACACACCCAGGTACAAATAATGTTGGGGCATGGCAAAGAACCATGACTGAACAGGACAGTGGCAGGTGGGCCCACAAGTAGAGATGCAGCAAAATTAAGTTCCGCTGGTTAAATGAATGTGAAGTGGCCAATAGGAAAGGCTCACTTCACCTTGTAATCATTACTTCGCGTTGTCATTCCGCCTCAACATGAAGTTAGGCAGAGTGGCAACAATATCTGCAGCCCCCCAGTGCTCCCCCACACAGTCACCAGAATGAATGTGCATCCCCAAAATGCTACTGTCTTATGTCCAGAAAACTCCCCAGTGCTGACAAAGTGAAATGAGAGCACAACAAGAAATACGAAGTCTCCCAGAAATAATGGTACACTCAGTCATGCACGCAGTGGACATGGTCACATCACACACAGACACCAGAATTAATGTGCCTACCCAAAATGCTACTGTCTTGTGTCCAGAAAATTCTCCAGTGCTGACAAAGTGAAATGAGAGTGTAACAAGAAATGCAGTCTCCCAGAATCAATGGCACACTCAGTCATGCACGCAGTAGTCACAGACAGTCACCAGAATTAATTTGCATCCCCAAAATCTATCCAGAAAATTTCCCAGTGCTGGCGAAGTGAAATGAGAGGGTAAAAAATGCAAAGTCTCCCAGAGTTAATGGTGCACTCAGTCATGTGAGCAGTGGCCACACACAGTCACCATAATTAATTTGCATCCCCAAAATGCTACTGTCTTGTGTCCATAAAATTCCCCAGTGCTGGCGAAGTGAAATGAGAGGGTAACACAAAATGCAAAGTCTCCCAGAATTAATGGTGTACTGCAAATGCACAGACAGATTAAGATTGCACTTTGCACTAAAGAGATGCAGAGTCAGACGCAAAGGTACAGCACCTAACCAGTGCTCATAAGCCACAAATCCAAATCTGGAAAAGAATACCTTTTGCCGGTTGGGGGGTAGTGCAGTGCATGGCAGTAACAGTCCACTACCAGTAAAGATACCACAAAGCAGTATAAAAAATTCATGCAGGTGTGGTGGATAGCAGGTTCACGCTGATGCAATTACTCTGGCACAATAAAAGTTGTCTGATTTAATGGTATGCATTGCACACACACTCTCACACACACTACAAGTATTGTGTAGCAAACTGAAAACCTTTAGCAATATAACCAAATGTTTTAAACAAACTGAAATTATACACTGCTGCACCACTACAATCAGCAAACAAATGTCAAGAATTACTGAAAATATTACTGTGTGTACATTAATACAGTTATACAAGAAAAATATAACCAAAACAGAAAGACGGCCTTTTTCCTGTCAGTTAATCTACCTACACCACAGATACGCCCCCCCCCCAAATCACACTTCACAGTACACAGACTGACTGTTCTAAATTAACATTCAAAATCCACACACAAACAATAAACACTTGATGATATAAGCACAGGAGGGTTTCCTACAATCAATGCACTAAATTTTGAGCAAAAATAAAAGCTCAAAAAGGCTTTTTTAACAGCTTTTAGAGGATTTAAATCGCAGAGCTTTGAGAGGAAACTGTCTCCATCTTCCAATACACACACACTACACAGAACTGAGGCTATGCAGAACAATCTAGAGCTCATGTGACCTGCAATCCCATGAAGCATTGCAAATTCACCTTGGAGCTCAATAACAAGGTGAAGTGATGCGAAGTACATTGATTTCAATGTACTTCACCTTAAAATTGGTGGAGGAGTGGTTTGGGGAAGGCGGAATAATGTGATGTCGGTTGCTCTAATGGACTTCAGATTCCCCTATTATGACATCGGCACTCCGCTTTGCGTTGTGGAGCACTTTGCGGATTCTGTGTTACTCTGTGAATCACTCTGCAGAGTGAATTTCAGCCACTTTGCCCATCTCTACCCACAAGAAGGGATGGGGAAGTGCAGGAGATGACAGTGGTATACATGCGCATAGTTACAGCATATCTGGATGTGGGCCTGGTCCCACTGGATGCAATGCAACACAGGCTGTAACATGAGGAATGTAAACAAATGTGCCTCCAGATCTGTAGCACCTGTTGGTCACCTGTGGTGTGGAGTGGCACAGGGCAGCCCAAGTTTAGCCCAGCACATTCAAATGATGTTTGAAGCAACTGTAATGAGGTGCTAAGCAGTTCAGTTGGGCCTGAATCTGGCAATGAGGCCATTTGCATACTCTGGCTGAAAATTACAGATTTGCTCCCAGACCATCTCAATCTGCAGGATGCATCTGATTAGTTTGGTGCATCTCTGGATGGCACATTTCCTTGCATGCGTGATATGTTGGATGCATTTGATGGATTTGGGGCATTATCATAGGGCGCATTTCTGCACATGCATGATACAGTGTACCGCACTTGACATGTGCAGTGGAGCATGTCTGGCAGTAACAGTCATGTATTGCACATCTTTCAGCAGTGTGCAGTGATGCACAGTTGCCTATACATCGCGCATTCCTATGGCACATTTGTAACATGCGTAGAGCAGAGCGTGTGTGCCTATTGCACATTGTGCATGACCCAGACATTGTCACTGCATCTTTGCAATCCAGCTCCAGGTGGACCTCTGTGACATATGCCATGTGTGCAGGCTGTAGGGGCCCAGGGTCTTTACCTGGAGTGCCACTGAGATGGCTAATCTGTTGGCACTCATGTTGCTCCTGGATGGCAACCTGCTTGAGGCAGAGGCCTTGCAGGAGGGCTGAACTGTTGTGTGGGTTAGGGTGGAGGGGCACCATTTGTGCCGTAATGGGATGCCTCACACTGCAGAACAGTGTTGGTACTGTTATGGTGAACTCAGCCACTGGACTGTGTGCTATTGTTCCTGTGGTCCACTGTGCCTGCAGTGTGGCTACCGTGTTCACCCTGCCTGGTTCCTGTGCACTTGTACTTCAGTGCATGGCCAGGCCATGCTGTCTATTGCACCCTTAGGTGCTGTGAGGCTTTGTCCTTGCTCTCCTGTGTGCCATGCCCACTGTACCTGTTTGTCCCCTGAGTTCGTGGTGTATGTGTGGTGCTTCTTACAGTTCCCATGTGGGCTGTGTCTGTGCCCATTTTGCATTTTTGCATTGCCACTCTCCACCCCTTTGGTCTTGGGCTGCTCCCTTGCCTGTTTCAGGTGTTCCAAAGCCCTCATTTCCCATGTGAAGTCCTTCCCTGTTGATCTAGTGTCCCTGGTTGAGATGCTCCTATTGCTATATTCAGTGCCCCCAGATACTCGGGCACATTTTGAGATATGCTGGTCCATTTCAGGTTGGGTCATAGTGCATCTTTGGTATTTTCAGCCCAAGATGCACTGGAGCATCTTACAGTATGTCTTCTGGAAATAGCAATGTTTTGTTTCGGCTCATCTTCTTTTAAAATGTCACCCCTAGTGTTTGTCTTCAGAATGTATTGGTCAGGATAACTATTTATAATGCTGGGACAGTAGATTTAGTTGGTTATTGATTTGCTTACATTGCCTGGTTCATTGCCATTATTATCTTCATTTCATTACGAGCAGCATTTTGAGGTGGTAGTGGGGCAACTGTGTAGTAAATTTGTGAGGTGGTAGTTGGTGAAAGACTATTTATCTTTCTCTTCAATATCTTTTCATAACTCTTTATTTTAAATTGTGTGTTTCAGTTGTCTTTAAATTGTGTACTGAAGGTTAGATTTTTTTTGCTGACTTTTTAAAACAAATTTCAGCATTTTGCCAACAGTGCCCACACAGCTCAAACCCCTGAGATGCCCTGGTGGCTAGGGATCCCCCATCCCCTACCCCGGTAAGTGTCCTACCACCACCCCACTCCAACCCCATTGTAATTAAACCACAGCGGGCAGAGTGGCACAGTCCTCTCTCTCCTCTCATCGGGCCACTGAGCTGTCAATGAATGAGTGTGTTCCATGAGTGAGCTACATTGACAGCTCAGTGGGCAGGCTGGCCATGGAGAAGAGAGGAGGCTTGTGCCAGTCCACCCACTGTGAGTTAATTATGATGGGGGTCAGAGCGGAGTGGTGGTTGGACACTTCCTGGGGTGTGGGGGGCACTAGACCACCAGGGATCAGAATTGGGAATAATATGGGACTGGGGATGGGAAGGGGGGTTGGGATACCAATAGACATTTAAAAAAAAAAATGTGCAGACAGAGATGGGGGGTTATGCACTAATTACACTTGCGTGGGTGAATGGGTGGAGGGACCACTAGCCACCATGGCATCTCAGGGGTTTGAACTGTGAGGGCACTGTTGAGTAGTGAATGGGGGAAGGGATCCCTGTTTAATAAGAGATTTTTTAAATAAAGTCGGGCGGGTGATCCGGTGGGTGGTGGGACTGCTAGCCACCAGAGATTCTTACTATATACCTATGGAGCAGGTAGAGGGGAGGAGCCACTAGACACCAGGGAGCTTTACTGAGGAATTAAATTGGTACAGGGGAGGCAGAATTTCCATGAAAGTTTGGAAATGGATTTTCGAACTTGTGCAGAAATGAAAGTCTGACTTTTGCTTCAGTTACATTGACGAACATTTTTTTTCCACAGCCCTAATGCAAAACTCTTCTTACAAAAAGGCAGTGTCTGGGGGGGAAGAGCAGAAAATGGATAACTGCTGGATAGCTGACTTCACTAATTGCTGTTTTTAGGGAAAAGCAGAACATTGCTAGCAGACTGTTTGCTCCATAGTGGCATAAACTAGAAACACATCTTATGGTTACAGAGTAAATGGCAAAATGATGAACTTTAATGTGTACATTAAAAGTGGCAAAATGCTGACATTAGTTTTAAAAAGTCAGTAAAAAGTCTAACCTTCAGTAAACAATTTAAGGCCAACTAAAACACATCCAATTTAAAATAAAGAGTTCTAAAAAGAGATTGATTTACAGCTCATCTTCTGAAACTTTTGAAAACAAAGGTCATCTTGAAAAAAACCAAAACAGGTACCGTAGCAAACTAACAATTTAATAATATACATTGTGCACATTCCTGAGTCACACAATTTAAGGAGCTCTTACCTGCAGTGAAGCTGAACAGGAACTGCTGGAGTCCTATAGAAACTCAGGGGGTGATGTTGCCCTCTGATAGGTTATACAAGTCATGTGCTTTTCACTGTGTGTTCTATTCAGTTCAGTATGTGTTATACTCATCTTGTTGTATCACAACATTTCAGTTCACTGTATCGACACCTTGTCACATGTTACACTCTATTCAGTCTATGCCTTGCAAGACTGGCAACAGTTCAGTTTGCTGTATGCTCGTTTCAGTGTGCAACATACACATTTTAGTATATAATTTTGTTTTCAGTACTTCATAACTATTTTATTTATTTACTACAGTATACATTCAGCAAGAGTATCAATATAGTAAATAAATATAATCTACAATTCAATATGTGACATATTCATTTTGGTATACATTATAATGATTTAAGTATCTTAATGATTGAGGTACATGTCATAGCCATTTTGGTACAAGTCTTATACATTTCAGTATGGGTCATATCCATTTCATATCCATTTCCATGTGTGTTGTATTCATTCTGGTATGTATTTTATGCATAGTATTATTTTCATATTGATTTTTGCTGTCTGTCACATGCATTTCTATATGGGTCATATCGATTTCAGAAAGTTCATATTCATATTATAATGTGTCATACCTCATTTATTATGCATTATTTCCATTTTAGTATAAGTCATACATAGAGTCTTACATGTGTGTGACAGAAAAGGACCTTTTTGGCCCATTGAGTCTGCCTGTTCCCTCCCTCTTTACTTGCCCCCCACAGATTCCACACTCCTCCCTCTTGTCAACCCCTTGTGTTTGTGCCATGCCCTCATGAATCCCTCCACTTTTGTGGCCTCCACCACCTCCTCAGGCAGACTGTTCCAGGCACCACCACCCTCTCAGTGAAGTAATGCCCCCAATGTTTCCCCTAAACCTACCCCCTTCCACCCTCAGTCCATGCCCGCCAGTCTTTGCATCTAACTTCCCCGAGAATAAGTTCTCCTCCACTTCATTGATCCCCTTTATATATTTGAATGTTTCTGTCATGTTCTCCCTTTCCCTTCTGGTCTTCAGCGGGTAAAAATTCTACACCCTCAACCTCTCCTCATATGACTTACCACTTAACCCATGCCCCATTTTAGTAGCCCTTCTCTGTACTCTTTCCATGCCATCTATGTCCTTGCATAGGTGGGGTCTCCAGAACTGATCAACATGCTTAAGGTGTGACCTCACCTTGGAACTGTAGAGTGGCATCAGCTCCTCCCTTTTTCTACTAGTTATCCCCCTCCCTATGCATGCAAGAGTTCTGTTTGCTTTGCACACCGCCTTGCTGCATTGGGTCCTTACCTTAATGTTGTCAGTAATTATGATTCCTAACTCCTTTTCCAGCTCAGATGTAACCATTCCACACACCCCAGTGTGTATGTGGTGTATTGATTCTTCTGCCCCAAGTGAATCACTGTGCATTTTTTTGCATTGAATTTCAACTGCCATGTTTTTGACCACCCGTTTAGCAACCCTAGATCTTTCTTCATAGCTTCCACTCCCTCTAGGGTGTCTAACCTGTTGCAGATTTTCGTGTCATCTGCAAAAAGGCAGACCATCTCCTGCAGCCCCCCTGCTATATCGTTGATGTAGATGTTAAACAGAATAGGCCCCAGCGCTGAACCCTGGGGGACCCTGCTCATCACCCCTACTTCCCCAGAATACACCCCATTGACCACCACCCTCTGGGTTCTATTCATCAGCCAGATCTCCACCCACCTTGTTATTTTATGTCCCACACTCAAACTCTACAGCTTATTAACCAATCATTTGTGGGGCACAGTGCCAAAGGCCTTACCAAAGTCCACTTAGGTCATGCCTACTGCCCCCCAATGTTCAAACACCCTCATCATCCCATTGAAGAACTCAATCAGCATAATTGCCCCTGAATAAAACCATGCTGATGGATATCTTGTAGCCCCTCATCTTCCAAGGAACTAACCTTTTCAATATCACCTCCCTCACCTTACCCACTACCGATTTGAGGCTGACTGGGCACTAATTGCCAGCCTCCTCCCTGCCGCCACTTTAATGAAGTGGCACCATGTCAGCCCTCTTCCAGTCCTCTGGCACCCACCCTGTACTGTATCTAAGGACAAGTTAAATAAAAACAATTTCTTCCCTTGTACAACAGCAGGCGACCATGCTGCAGATTCCTGGGACATTGTAAAACTGATTTTGAATCTGTACCTGGGACATTCCTTGCTTCGTTTACTGGTGGCAGAACCCAACCTCAGAGCAGATTTCCAGGCATAGCAGATGACAAAGAGAATGAGTCAGCAGCATATCCAGTTCGACTCACTCGCCAGGGCACAGCGACGGTGACATAGGAACAAATGGAATTTTGGGAGTCAATTTTGAACCTCGGCTTGCAGCACCTGATTGGGCTCTGCTCTAGCAGTGACTTACCTCCTCAGGCCACTCAAAAAAGCCTGAACCTGAGCCCCGCTGCTCACAATCCTGGACTTTCTGGGGTGGCGAGGGAGACCTCTCTGCAAGTGGGTCCCCCCCCAATCGCTGAACTGTAACCAGACTGTGGGGTAGAGACACCAACTTGTTGATGCTGGGCCAGGTGGACCTCCTCCACAAACAGAAGTAATTCTTCCCCTGCACAACAGTAGGTTACCATGCCACAGATTCCCGGGACATTTTAAAACTGATTTTGAATCTGTACCTGGGACATAAAACTGGGTTAAAGCTACTTAAGCAGTATACTGACAGGGACAATACTGCAGACACAAGTCAATAACTGCACTTGGGGTTAGGAGTTGCAAATGCTAATTGCTGCACAAACCGCAGGGAGTACGTGTGCGATGAGAACGCACAATCCCCTAGACCGTGTATAATTATAGCTAACTTAATCCTCAAGTCATAGATCCTGCCTAGGGCAGAGGTAGCAAAAGTTATCCCTTTTGTTGTCTCAACTAAGTATCATCTAGAGATATCAATCGCTGTGACCAGGCTTTACTCAGGGGAAATAATTTCTGGTCCTGCTGAAATCTACCCAAGGGACAGAAACTGCTCTGACTGATAGAACAAGCTTACAAGGTGAATCTGATTTCTGCTACACCCTATCCCAACGGGACAGGGTTATTCCTTACTACAGCTAATTCCACAGAAAGTAATTACTGGTATATTGTATTACCTGAAATCCCTGCAGAGACAGGATACCGGTTCACACCTGATAACTGGCCTTAAGACTGAAAATAATTAATGGTATATTGTTTACACCTGATATTCCTCCATAGACAGGGAACCTGTCCTATGCCTGAACACCTGCCTAAGATAGGGCTGTAGATCTTGTTACTAGACACCCCTGCACTCAAAGCATGCCTCACCAGAAGTGGACCCCAGATCACGCGCCTTGTGGTACATGCAACCCCTGGGCCCCTCTCTCCAATAGGGGGGTACTCCTGATGATAGTCTATATATTGTCCCTTCTCTGGGTGGTCAGGCTCACAGGCTTAGGGTATCCAGAAATAAGGGGACAACAGCACAATGACACCCCTCCTGTTAACTTCTACAATGGAATGACCCACTCTAGCTTACTTGCCCTCTCCTCAGCCCACGAGCTCATAAGAAAGGGGATATGCCATGATATCTTCCACTTTGCGAGCAGGACATGCCGAAGCTACTTAATCCCATCAGCCAGCCCAAAGTTACTCGGCCTGCTAGCTGCATTACTACTCCTGGCAGGTGACATACAACCCAACCCTGGCTCTAACACCACCAACTTCTCAATAACGTCTGCTCAGGACCCTCACTGGGCATTCACAAAGGGGCTAAAGACAGTGCATATGAACATATGCAGCCTCAGACCAAAAATGCAAGAGGCACAAGCCTGGCTTGACCTCTACAAGCTGGATATCCTTGCCATCTCAGAGACATGGCTTAAGGCCCACATCCTCGATCACAAGATACTGGCCCAAGGATATAGTACCTACTATAAGGACAGGATGACCAAAAGAGGGGGTAGTGTACTCATCTATGCCAAGGAAGCCATAACCGTATCACACCTCACCTTGCAGCAAAGCACCTGCCCAGATGGTGACTCTATATTCATCTGGGTTACCCTAGGGCACTCTAAGCAACTCACTATTGGCTGTTTCTACAACCCACCCAAGTTGGCTCTTCAATCCCTAGAAGCCATAACAAAAATCACGGCCCAAGGTGTTTCTTCAGAGCTCCTTATTTTGGATGACTTCAGTCTAAACTGGGCCCAGGACACAAACTACACCTTCATGGCACTGACCCAAGAGGCAAACCTGGTGCAGGCCATCTCAGAACTGACCAGATTTAACTACAAATTGGGGAACCACACCACCCTCGATTGGGCTCTGGTGTCCAATCCCGGTAACATCCAGAAAGCCGGCATAATGGCAGATTCCTTAAGTGACCACTCCCCCATATTCTGCATCTGAAATAACAGAGCACCCAAGGTCCAACCCAGAATACTCACTGCTCACGACTACACAAATGTCTCAGCAGTGCAGATTAATGAATATCTATACAGTCTGGACTGGAGCCCAATCACGCTCCTCCCCACCTTGGCTGAGGCCCTGGAGCACTTCCATAACGCAGTATGTACAGCAGCTAAGCTCTTCACCCCTCTGACAAAATGTAGAACAAAAGGTAGCTGCTACAAGTGGATCTCTCCATCCTTAAAAACCCTCATGGTCAGTCAAGACAAGCCTGGAAGAAGTTCAGGCTCTCTTCCCTTTCAGCCGACCTCGAGTCATACAAAGCCTTAAGAAACAAATGCAAGAGATCCATCAAACTTTTGAAAAGGGAGTATGTCACTCTCCCACAAAAAAACAACTTAGGCAACCTTAAACAATTCTGGTATCACATCAACAACCTGATCAGGAGTAACAATAAGACTGAACCTGGTCCCAGTGAGGTCAATGGTCAGCTAGTGGGGGACTCCCCTCAAATTGCTACTGCCCTCAACAATCACTTCACAAACCTCAAGGCCTACAAGGTCTGCCTGTCCTCTCTGACCTCGGCTCCAAACATAGTCAAGCCTACTTGCCTAGACTGTCACTCCTTCCATCTAAGACTGGTATAGAGAAAAAGAGGTCCAAACCCTCCTAAGGGCCCTGAAAGACACAGGCTCAGGAGGACCAGATGGGATAAACCATTGGCTACTTAAAACTGGAGCCCTATCCCTCTCCAGACCCTTGACCTGGCTCATAAATAGATCCCTACTTGAAGGGGCTGTTCCTGACCAGTGGAAACAGGTCAACAAGGTCCCAATCCACAAGGGTGGCTCCAGGGAAAACATAAGCAATTACAGGCCTATTTCCCTGCTCTGTATACTTGCAAAGCTATAAGAAAGGTTAGTCTATGGCAACTCAGGACTATCTGGAGTCTCATCAACTACCAGCCCTTTCCCAGCACAGTTTTAGAACTAACCATGGGACTGACACAGCCCTAATCAATTTCTCAAATGATGTGCTCAGAGCAATGGACAATGGGACACCCACTGGCGCCGTCTTTATGGACCTGTCCAAGGCATTCAACCTTGTTGACCACAAACTCCTGCTACAAAAGCTGGATCAAATTGGCCTAGACCCCCTTGCCCGCAAGTGGTTTGGGAGTTACCTATCAGGCTGAACCCAGAGGGTCATCTGGAAGGGTGCCATATCGGGTCCACTACCCCTAACAGAGGGAGTACCGCAGGGCTCGATTCTCAGCCCACTCCTTTTCTTCCTATTTACTAATGACCTAAATCTCCACTTTGGGGATAGCTCGGTCATTCAGTACACAGATGACACCATCATCTACTGATCCTTGGGCAACGTTGCAGCTCTAGGTTCCCTTCTCCAAGCTGACCTCATATCACTTGAGGCCTGGCTGAGAGCAAATAGAATGGTCCTAAATTCAGGCAAATCTAAGGCGATGCTATTTGGGCACAACTCCCTTGGTCATGACAGGTCTAAATCTCTGCATCTCACCGCACTCTCAGGAAGTGGCATTGAGGTAGTGCCCTCTTTAAAATACATAGGACTAACATTGGACCAATGTCTTACCTTCAAGTACCACGTGGATCAGGTTACCAGGACCATACACCATAAACTCGGTACCCTGTACCCACTAAAGGACCAGCTCATCCCTGAGGCCAGGACCTCAATCTCCACAATTGTTCTGCTCCCCACCCTGACTTACGCTGCCCCAATCATACAAGGCATTGCCAAGCAGGAGGTCACCAGGATGTAAATACTGTATAACAAGGTTGCCCGGTTTGCTGCCCAGGACCACTCACAAAGTCACCATTGTGACACACTTGCCCAGTTACGGTGACTCTCACTGACCACACATTTACAGTACCCCCTGCTCTGCCTGGCTTTCAAGCTACTCAGGCCATTAGCTCCACCCAGCATAGTAGGAACTATTGCAATCAAACATAACCCCAGGAGCCTATGGACATAAGGGTGAACACTGCTTGAAGTTCCCAGAGTCAGGACCAATGCTGGTGGCAGGTCTTTCTCCTACACAGCCCCCTACCTGTGCAATAAACTCCCACTACCAGTGCAGGAAACATCCTCCCTGATGAATTTCCACACCAGACTCAAAGCCCATATGACTGACGCCAGCACTTGACATTGCCATGGCTCATGAGAGCTCCCCCCAACTTGCTTCAACCCACCTAATGATCAAATCATCCATGTACCCCATCAGGTTCCACGGTGCTTCTCTCTAGTCATCGTCCTACAGCTAGCTTACCACTGAACACTGCAAGCTGAAAACTATGAGCTTATCCTGTAAAATTACCTTTCCTCCACACCTAGTGTTAAACCTATTGCCAACCTATTAGTAAGGACTGTAGCATGATGATAACCATGGCTGTAACCTGCATACACACCTGAAACTATTCTGTAACCCAAGTCTTTCTCTGTATAAAAAAAATGTATTGTTATCATGGGTCACCCCTGAAAAAGGGACTTTTGGGGCTCAGTGGGCCTACCCGGTCACCAAATTTAATAAATAAAATAAATAAATAAATAAATCTGGCTAGTGGTGACATCACTTTCTCCCTTAGCTCCTGGAGCTCCCTAGGGTGCAGAGCGTCTGGACCCATAGCCTTGTCTACCCTTGACTTACCCAATTACTCCCTTACCCTGCTATCACTGATTGGACTAGGATCCACCCTTACATCCCCCCCTTCCCTTTCCCCAGCAGTGGTCCCCATCCTTTGCCCTCTGTCATGAAGACTGATATGAAGTATGTATTCAGCACTTCAACCTTCTTGAAATCCCCTTCCACTTGTAATCCCCCCCTCACAATTTACCCTTACTATCCCCTGCCTTGCTTTCCTTTTTTTCCGCTATGTATTGAATGAAAGTCTTGTCCCCCCTTTTGGCCTGCCTAGCAATTTTCTCCTCTGTTTCTGTTTTTGTCTTCCTAATCTTCTGCCCTGCCACCCTCAGTTTCTCCTTGTAAGTTTCCATATCTTCCTTCCCCTGTGTCCTCTTATATTCTCTGAAAGCCTTTTTCTTCTCCCCTATTGCCCCTCTCACTTCCCTGTTGAACAACAGCAGCCTCCTTCTTTTTCTCTTTCTCACCTTCCTTATACAGCTCTCTGTGGCTTTAAGTAACCCCACCTTGATCTTATTCCAAAGTTCCTCACCCCTCATTTCCTCCATCCCCTTCATTTATCCAGAATACTGCCCTCATCTTGGGAAAATCTGCTCGCCTGAAGTCCATGACCTTTGTGATGGTTTGATTCACTTCATACCCTTCTCTAACCCTGAAGCTCACTGTGCTATGGTCACTTTCCCCTAAGCTGACCCTCACCCCCACTCCCTCAACACTATCCCCATTTGTGAGGACCATGTCGAATATGTTACCCCACTACTGGGCTCCCTGACCAGCTGCTGCAGGAATTTTTGCATTGTATTTTGGCATATGTCATATTTTAGCATATTTTGGCAAGTGTCATAATTATTTCAGTACGTGTTATACTCATTTTATTATGTGTCATATCCATTTCAGTGTAAGTCATATCCATTACAGCATGTGTTATAATTATCTCAGTATGTCTCATAATCATTTCAGCATACAGTAGGTCATATCCATTTCAGCATGTGCCATAACTATTTCTGTATGTGTCATAACCATTTCAGTTTGTGTCATATCCATTTTGGTGTATGTCATTATTATTTCAGTATGTGTCATAACCATTTCAGTTTGTGTCATATCTATTTTGGTGTATGTTATAATTCTTTCAGTATGTGCCTTAACCATTTCAGTTTGTGTCACATCCATTTTGGTGTATGTCATAATTATTTCAGTATGTGTCATACCTATATTATTGTATGTCACATACATTTTTTTGTTATACCCATTTTTGTTGTGTGTCTTACCCATTTTGGTATGTGTCATACCCATTTCAAGATGTGATATATCCATTTTGATATTTGTCATAATTAAGTCAGTATTTGTCATACCCAAGTCAGTATTTGTCATACCCATGTCGGTGTGTATCATATCCGTGTCAGTTTGCATAATAACCATTGTGGTGTATGGCATAACCATTTTGGTATGTCATACAGATTTTGCTATGTGTCTTATCCATTTCAGTATTGGTCATATCTATTTAGCTGTGTGTCATAGCTATTTCAGTGTGTGTTGCACCAATTTCAAAGTGTGTCAAGTTTGTCTCATACCCATTTTGGTATATAATACTCATTTTGCTATGTGCTATAACATTTCAGTATAGGTTATATCCATTTCGATATCTGTCATTATTATTTCAACATTTGTCATACCATTTTCAGTGTATGTCATATCCATTTCAGTTAATGTCAAAACCATTTTGGTGTGTGTCATATCCATTTAAATATATAATACCTATTTTGCTATGTACTATAGCCATTCCGGTATAGGTTATATCCATTTCAATATGTGGCATTAATTTTTCAGCATGTGTCATACCATTTTCGGCGTGTGTCATATCCATTTCAGTTAGTGTCAAATCCATTTTGGGGTGTGTCATACCCATTTTGGTATGTCATACTCATTTTCCTATGTGTCATAACCATTTTAGTATAGGCCATATCCATTTCAATATGTGTCATAATAGAAACATAGAAACATAGACTTTGACGGCAGAGAAGGACTGCTTGGCCCACCTAGTCTGCCCATTTCCCTACCTAGAGGATAAGCTGCAGATCCTATTTAACCAACAGCCTATTTCTTCCTACCCCCCACAAAAATTGCCTTATGTCTGTCCCATGCATTCTTGAATTCTCCCACAGTTTTAGACCCCACAACCTCCTCAGGAAGGCTGTTCCATGCGCTCACCACCTCTCTGTGAAAAAATACTTCCTCACATTGCCCCTGAGCTGTCCCCCTCTATCTTCAAATTGTGTCCCTTGTTCCTGCAGCATCTCTTTTTCTGAAAGATGCTACCTCTTGGACTTTGTTGATTCCACTGAGGTACTTAAACTGTCTATCATGTCCCCCCTCCTTTCCTCAAGGGTATACATATTAAGCTCCTTTAGTCTCTCCTCGTATGGCTTCTCTTGCAGACCTTGCACCATTTTAGTTGCCTTCCTCTGAACTGCCTCCATCCTGTCTATGTCCTTGTGGAGATGGGGTCTCCAGAACTGGATGCAGTACTCCAGATGGGGTCTCACCAACTGTCTGTACAGGGGGATAACAACTTCCTGTTTTCTGCTGGTGATACCGCTCCCTATACATCCCAGTATACCCCCAGCCCTGCCTACTGCCTTCTCGCATTGCTTGCCAACCGTAAGGTCATCTGAGATGATTACCTCTAGGTCTCTTTCCATTTTTGTTGTTGTTACTACCTCCCCCCCCATAGTGTAATCTTCTCCTGGGTTTTTGTTTCCCAGGTGCATTACTTTGTACTTCTTTGCATTGAATCCAAGCTGCCATACTTCTGACCATTCCTCCAACCTTGCCAAGTCCCTTCTCATCCTTTCCACGCCTCCTTGTGTATCAACCCTGTTGCAGATCTTTGTGTCATCTGCAAAGAGGCATACTTTTCCTTCCAGTCCCTCTGCAATGTCACTTATAAAGACATTAAAAAGGACTGGACCCAGTACTGAACCCTGTGGTACCCCACTAGTAACCCCTCTTTCTTCAGAGTGGACTCCATTTACAATTACCTTCTGTGTCCTGTTCTTCAGCCAATGTTTTAGCCAGGCTACCACCTTGGGACCCACTCCCAGACTGGTTAATTTGACTACTAATCTTTTGTGTGGGACTGTGTCAAATGCCTTGCTAAAGTCTAGGTAGGCCATGTCCACAGCCCCTCCTTGGTCTACTACTTTGGTCACCCAGTCAAAGAAATCAATTAGATTCGTCTGACATGACCTTCCCACTGTGAACCCATGCTGCCTTGGGTCCTGTGCCCCACTGGCCTCTAGGTACTCAACAATTCTTTCCTTCAGAAGTGATTCCATCACTTTCCCTACCACAGAGGTCAAACTGACAGGTCTGTAGTTTTCTGCCTCCGTCTTGGTCCCTCTTTTGTGAAGGGGAATCACATCCGCCTTCTTCCAGTCCTCAGGTACCACACCATCCTCCCATGATTTGTTAAAAAGCGTTGTCAGTGGTGTCACTAGTTCTCTGCTTAATTATTTTAGAATTCTGGGGTGAATTCCATCTGTCCCCATTGCTTTGTCCACCTTCAGTTTTAGGAGTTCTTTCAGAACACTTTCTTGTGTGAAAGGACTGGGATCAACCCCCCTCTCCACAGTGCTTCTGTTAATTGGATTAGGCACCTCCCCCACTTCCTCTTTTGTGAATACTGAACAGAAGTATTCATTCAGTATCCCTGCTTTATCACTGTCACTCTCTGCCCACCCACCATCCATTCTATTCAGCCTCACTATCCCTCCCTTTGTCTTTCTACGCTCCCTGATATACCTATAAAAGTTTTATCCCCCTTCTTAACCGAGTTAGCTATCTTTTCTTCAGTTTGTGCCTTTGCTATTCTGACTACCCTCCCTGCTTCCTTCTGCCTTAACTGGTACAGTTCTCTGTCCTGCTCCTTCTGTGTTTCCTCATACTTCCTAAATGCTATCTTTTTCTCCCTAACCTTCACCACCACCTCTTTTGAGAACCATAGTGGTTTTTTCTTTCATTTTGATTTATTTGCTTCACACAAAGGCTTGTTGCCTCTGTGATGGCAGTTTTGATATTTCCCCATTGTTGCTCCACCCCTCCTTCTAGCCTGTTTGCTAGTGCTTTTCTAAGGCACTCTCCCATCTTGCCAAAGTCAGCCCTCCTGAAGTCCAGAGCCCTCACTTTTGTATGGCTTGACTCTGTAGCAGAGTTTATCGTGAACCACACTGTTTGGTGGTCACTTGTTCCCAAATGGCTACCCACTTCTAGATCTGACTTACTGTCCTCTTACTGTCCCCATTTGAGAGTACGAGGTCTAAGATTGCTCCCTCATGAGTGGGTTCCAAAACTAGCTGTCTGAGGCATGCCACCTGAAAGGTATCAAGAATGGCCCTGCTTTGGGATGTGGCTGCTGCAAAGGTGCTCCAGTTAACATCTGGCATGTTAAGGTCCCCCATCAACAGTATATCCCCTTTCTCTGCCATCCTAAGTATGCTTTCCATCATATCCTTGTCCATTCCCTCTCCCTGACATAGGGGTCTATATACAACCCCTGTGCGGATTGTGGTGCCATTTCCAGTCTCTAAGGTGACCCACAGTGCCTCCTCTCCTCCCTGTTTACTCTTTTGTTCAGTTGCTTTTATCCCTTCCCTTACATAGAGAGCTACCCGCCCACCCTCTCTGTCTCTCCTGTAGGTTGTGTACCCTGGTATGTTAACATCCCACTCATGGTTCTCTGTGTACCATGTTTCTGTGACCACTACAATATCCAGGCATCCCTCTTCCATCAAGGCCACCAGTTCAGGGAGCTTGTTGCCCAGACTACAGGCATTGGTACTCATTACCCTCCATTTCTTGATGGCCTTACCCTTTTTTGCCCTATCCCTGTCCTTATTGCATTTGTCACTTTCTCCATTTACCCCTGCGCTTCTCCCTATTGACATCTCTATGTTGGTGTCTTCCTCACTTAGTACCCTGATATTTTGGGGGGGCTAGGATTTCCCTGCTCCTTTCCAGTGCCTCCTCCCCTTGGCTAGTTTAAATACTTGTCAATGAAGTATTTAAACCTATCACCAAGGATCCTGGTTCCCCTCCTGGACAGATGCAGAGCATTATGCCAGTATAGGCCTGCATCCCTCTAGGTGGACCCCCAGTCTCCAATGAATCCAAATCCCTGATCTCTGCACCAGTTTTTCAACCACTGATTGAATCCCAGGTGTGGAGCACCCTAGCCTCACCCATGCCATAGACAGGCAGCACCTCCGAGAAGATTACCATGTGTACTATTTGTCTAAGGCCCCTCCCCATCTCCACAAATGCTTCTTGCACTGCTCTGATCCCTTTCTTAGCCAGGTCATTAGTTCCTAGGTGGACAATGACATCCAGCACCCTTCCCTGTGCAGCTGCTCCTGCGAACCTGAGGATTCACTCCCTGTCTGTCCAAGCCATGGTGCCAGGCAGGCACCTTACCTCCCTCTCCCTTCCTCCCCAGTTCTACCTTCCTAACAATGGAGTCCCCCACCAGGAGTTGTTTCCTTCCCCTGTGGGGTCCCATTCCACCCTCCTTTGGGTCTCCTTTGTGGAGGTTCCCAGCATCCTCCTTGGTCTCCACTGTGGGTGCCTCCATAGAGGAGCCACACTTTTCCAGAACAGCATAGAAATTGTGGAGAGGTACAACTGGAGGGATGAGCCTCTGTTCCACCACCCTCACCCTCCCTGAGCCCACTGTGGTCCAACCACTCCTCTTTCTTGGCAAAACCTGAGGCAACAGCAGTGACCCTGGTGGTCCCTGGGTGGGAGAGGAGGTCCCACAAATCCTGGCCAACTCAGCCTGGAGATGAGCAACCTCCTCCCAGAGAGGTGTCTGCAGATGGGACAACACTGCATCCTCCAAAACATCTCCCAGAAGACTGCTGCTCCACAGCCACTGCACTGCACCACTCCCATCATGTCTTTTTCTGACCCCCTAACCATTATTTGGAATACTTACTCTTTCCTCTGTTTGTTTATTTCTTTTTTTTCTTCTCTCCCTACATACTTACTGTCTCTGCACCCTTTTATCTCCTGATCTTCCTGTTCTGAGACAAGAAGTTCCTATATTTCTCAGTAGTCTCCTTACTTGCTCAGAGTCAGACCTCCAGCAGCTGGGGGGGGGATGGAGAGCTACTCTTGCCCTTCTAGGATGGTGAGTCTTTGGTGGCTCTGTGATCACTCACTTCCTGCTCCCAAACAGGAAGTTCCTGTTGTCAGTTAAATCCTGTGCCTATAAAAGTAGAACTGGTTTAGGGTGGGGGGTGGAGGGAGGAAGGAGGGCAATATAGTCCCAGTAGAGAAGTTTAGTTATACCAGTAGCTCCTTCCTCCTGGAGTTCTGTCTGTCCTCTGGCAGAAGCTATCTAGGGCAGTATTTATATATGGTCTTAACTGCTCCTTCTAGCTGCGCCACTCCCCCTACTTTGCAAATCTTTCTACACTTAGTTAATTTGACAGATAACAATTCCCTTCTGACACCTGTGACAAGCACCTAGATAAGTACACAGATAACAGATAACAATTTACTTCAACTACCTCTATCAAACACACCAACTCCTTTTTTTTGTTTGTTTTTAACCCTTAATTGAAGGTCCCAGTACAAGAGATCTAGTTCTTAGTCCCAGTAGAGAAGTTTTAGTTATACCAGTAGCTCCTTCGTCCTGGAGTTCTGTCTGTCCTCTGGCAGAAGCTACTGTATCTAGGGCAGTATTTATATCTGGTCTTAACCTGGCTCCTTCTAGCTAAGCCACTCCCCCTACTTTGCAAATCTTTCTACACTTAGTTAATTTCACAGATAACAATTCCCTTCTGACACCTGTGACAAGCACCTAGATTAAGTACGCAGATAACAGATAACAATTTTCTTCAACTACCCCTGACAAACACACCAACTCCTTTTTTCTGTTTTGTTTTTTACCCTTAATTGAAGGTCCCAGTAAAAAGATCTAGTTCTTAGTCCCAGTAGAGAAGTTTTAGTTATACCAGTAGCTCCTTCCTCCTGGAGTTCTGTCTGTATTTCAGTGTGTGTCACACCAATTTCAGTGTGTGCCATATCCAGTCCAGTTTGTCACATACACATTTCGGTATGTCATATCCATTTTACTGTCTGTCATATCTATTTCAGTATGGGCTGTAGCCATTTCAATATGTGTCATAATTATTTCTTTCTGCATCATACCCATTTTGGTACAGCATATCCTTTTCAATTTATACCATACTCATTTTGGTGTGTGTGTCATACCCATTTTGGTATGTGTCATATCTATTTTGCTATGCATCTTACCTGTTTCAGTATGTGTCATAGCCATTTTGGTATATGTCATACTTATTTTAATAAGTATTATTTCTATCTTGGTGTATGTCATATCCATTTTGGTGTACGTCATATCCAGATTGGTATGTGTCATATACATTTTGATATAGGTCATACCCATTTCAGAAGATCTCATAACCATTTCAGTGTGTGATTTACTAATTCTCATGTTTGTCATTCTCATAATATTATGCTGTAAACATTTTGTTGTTAGTTGTAGACATTTCACTATTAATTATATTCTGAAAACTGTTATTTTGAATTGAATGGCTTCCCATAATAATCACAGGTTTTGGTTAAGACTTTCCATAATGCAGACTGGAATTCATGTAGGGAATTATTTGCCTTTAAGTCAGTTGGCAATGAGTTTCAGGATATATCAATACACAGCTGTAATGTTGTATCCCCATATTTGTTGTGCACACACATATGTAAGGTAAATTCCAGTTATTTGTCCCCAGTTGATATCTTCTATCCCTATATGGATCTGTTGTTATCAGAGGACTCGGGGGTGGGCAACTTTTGATTTCAACAATTTGAAACACTATTGTTAACCAACTATATTCTCTTTTATCCCCTAGCCCCAACCAGCTTAAGGCCAAATAGACAGCACAATGATGAGTGCCACATTTTCTTAGATTGTCAAATCTTGCCAATCTATAGTACATTTTATCTTCTTTAGTACAGTACTGCTTTAGTAGAATTCTGGTAAGTAAACTACCATTTCCCAAGACTGGAATTATAAGTTGTTTAACTAGTTCCACTCTGATCTCCTTTGATCAGCATGAAGATGCCCCTCACAATGCACCAAGTTTTTGATTTAGTCTTTTTCGCCCACAATTTTACATGTTCGGCAAATGTCAACCTGTTGTCAACATAAACACCTAAACATTTGTAACAATTTACATTAGTCACATTGTGATGACAAATGACCACTGAGTTATCTGAATCACATAATGGTCTCATTAAATTGTGAGATGGAAGGTGTTGCTCCATGAGTTAAGCACTTGTGGTGCCAAGTGTTAAAACAAAACTAAAAAGGGCTAGTCCCTCCATTCTGGTACACTTGTGAATATCACTAAATCCCAGGCAGCTAGTGGACCCCACCAACCCTTGATTCCCATCAAAATGTTATTACAATGAATAATTCTTCCCTGGTTGTCTAGTGGCCCCCTTCCCAGTCCTGCCATTAATTGTCCACTCCCTATCCCCCACACCCAACCTGTCCTACTCCAGTAAAGGTGACCTGCACAGACCCACTCATCTCTACAGATGACCGCAGTCTGTCACATGCAAGTACTGTACCACTATAATGCACTGTAAAGTGATACAATAGTTGTGGTACATCTGAAAGATACAACAAAGTTACTGTAAGTCCAACAAAGTACAAACTGTCCTTTTGCAGAGACTTATTTGCTAATATTTCCAATTACAAGTTTCCTTAATTCACATCTTTTTTGTTTTTGAGGTTTTTTTTTTCATAAAGACGGTGCTGCCCTATTTACCACACACCCTTCCTCTTCATGGCCATGTAAGTGGCTGCTGTACTCATAAATTCCACCTAAAATGACAGAATTCAGTTGCCCCCAAAAAACTCATTGACAAATAACCACATATGTGGTCATGAGGAGCTGGGAGGTTTAACTGGGACATCACCCAGGTGTGATGAAAAGTACTTTAAAAATAAAAAGGTATGCATAAAAGAAAATTTTAAATGATGGAAACTAAATCAATATGCATTCACAGTGTGCATTTTGTCAGATTAAGCATTTGTCACATCTTTATACATCCTGCATGTACTGTATCATTATAGAGAATAGTGTAATAATATTGTAATTGCATGTAGCAGATGTCAGTTGGCCATGGATGTGAGTGGTGGGTGTGTGCTGATTACCGTGGCTTGGACAGGGCTGGTTGGGTGGCTGGGAGTTGGGAATCAGATGGCAGGACTGGGAGGGGGTTCACTAGGCTACCAGGGACATTATGGATGTTATTATCATCCTAATGGGGATCAGTGAGGGAGAAGAGATCCACTAGACTCCCAGGAAAGAATTATGGATGTTGTTAATATTCCAACAGTGACTGGGTGAGGGATAGGGATCCCATAGGCTTCCAGGAATTTAGAAATATTCACAGGTGTACTGGGATGGGGGTACTAGTGCTGTTTTATTTGTTTTCTTCATACTGCACCACAGATGCTGGGGGGTGGAATTGTGCACTATAGAAACATAGAAGCTGTCAGCAGAAAAGGACCTCCTGTCCCACCCAGTCTGCCCTAAAGTCCCTACCTACTGTGTTACTGTAGACCCTAATTGATCCCCAGCCTTCCCCCCCCAGCCCTGTTTCTAAGGTCCCCCATGTCTATCCCATGCATGTTTGAAACCTGTTACCATTGTGGTACCCACCACATCTGCCAAGAGGCTGTTCCAGGCATCCAGCACCCATTCTGTGAAGAAATATTTCCTCACATCCACTTTAAGTCTCCCTCCTGCCAGCTTCATAGCTTCATATCATGTCCACTTGTTCCCGAGCATCTCTTTCTATGCAGTATACCTCCCTCCTGTATGTTATTGATACCGTTGAGGTATTTGAATGTTTCTTTTTTTTACCATTCACATTTTATTTAGTTTTAAGCAGAGACAAGATATATAACCAGTACACAAAGCATAATGTAACCTGAATAACTACAATCTTTCATAGTATTCCAAATGCAACAAGTCTCCGCCAAACCCCCCCATTACCCTTACCCATATAAAAACCCTCCCCCCATACCCCATTACCCTCCCCCACACAAGGCACTTACATCTAAACACCGTCATATAGGGTGTGTGATCTAACTACCTAACGAGTAAGATATATAAAGTGGGGCCCAGATCTTCTCAAATAGAGGCAGTTGATTATGTAGGACAGCAATCATCCTCTCAATCCTAAGACTCGCAAGGAGTTCCGCCAACCACTCAGAGTAAGTAATCCTAACACTATCCTTCCAATGTCTGAGTACTAGTTTTTTCACCGTGATGGAAATCAGGGCCATGTGGAATTTTCTCACTTTAACCGGGAAGCCAGACATATCTCCCAACAAACATACTTCAGGACAGAACATATCCTCCAAACCTAATAGAGAGTTAGCCTTGCCCTTTATTTCATCCCACAATGGGATGATTTTTGGGCACTGCCAAAAAATATGAAAGAGATCTCCCTTATCCAGGCCACATCTGTAACACTTAGGATCCTTCAATAGTTTTAGATCTGCCAGTTTTTGAGGAGAATAATAAATATTATGTAAAATTTTAAACTGAATAAGTCTCAAGTGATCTTGTCGAATAAACCTATGACAGCCCTGCCAAATTTGAAACCAGTCTAAGGTTGCTTCAGGGAGCACGTTGGCCCAGTATGAACTCGGAGCCAAGTTCTCTGCATAGGCCCAGAGGTATTTGAATGTTTCTATCATGACTCCCCGTTCTCTCCTCTCCTCCAGTGAGTACATATTTAATTCTCTGAGTCTTTCCTCGTAGGGCATCTGATGCAGGCCAAGCACCATTTTGATTGCCCTTCACTGTACTGCCTCCACCCAGTCTATGTCCTTCCTGAGATGGGGCCTCCCAAACTGGACACAGTACTCCAGGTGTGGTCTCACCATTGATCTATACAGGGGTAACACTACCTCCCTTTTTCTGCTGACGATACACCTCCCTATGCACCCCAGCATCCTACTAACTTTTCCCACTGCCTTATAACACTGCCTTGCTGCCTTCAGGTTATCAGATATGATGATCCCCAGATCTCTTTCCTGTTTTGTGGTTGACACCTCCCCCCCAACGGCTGCATTGCCCTTGGGTTTCTGTGCCCCATATACATCATTTTAAATTTGTTGACATTGAAGTCCAGTTGTCAAACCCTTGACCAGTCCTCGAGCTTTTTTAGATCTTCCATCATCCCCCGCTCCGGTGTGTCAACTCTGTTGCAGATTTTTGTGTCATCTGTGAAAAGGCCTACCTTTCCTACCAGCCCCTCTGCGATGTCACTAATAAAGACATTAAAAAGGTCCAGTCCCAGTACTGACCCTGGCACTACTGTGCACATTTGTTAATGTAGGCTTCTGGCAGTATTAAACAACACTGTGCTATCAGCCTGTACCACTTCCAAAACTCATTCAATATACCAGTGCATACACTATGCATTCATTTGCATAGGGTGTATGGTATCTGTTACTGTGAATGCACAGAACAAGGGACACTGTCAACCGTTTATGACTGCTTACCTTCTATAAAATTCATTGATGTTGCTGGTTGTTTTATCTGCCTCTTTTCTTAGTAGAACTGAACTGCATGCTAATGGTATAATTGTTCTAGAGCCTTTCACCCAAAGAAGGACACCACACTCAGTATTGTTTTTGGTTGCTCAGTTGGCATAGCATTTATTAAAACTTGTCATTCAAATTTTCATCAACAATACTGAGTTCCTTTACATGCCATATTTAAAAACATTTATTTTCATATTCTCTTTATTTGAACTACCACAATTTATATAATATTTTCATCGCATTTCATATCACATTTTATATCATATTTTTCTTCCCTCTCCACCCTCTGGATGTAAACCCAAAGGGTTCTTTCTTTCCTGTCCATTTTCTCTTTCATCCCCCCCGATGTAAACCTGAGGGGTTATCTCTTAATGTCTGGGCCAGGTCCAATCCCTGTCCCCATTTTTATTCCTGGGTGTCCACACCCTTTTTCTCTTATACCCCACCTTGGTGTAACTCCAGAATTTTTCCCCCCTCCACTCCAGAAACTATTTTCTTTTTCATTCTTCCCTCACTGTATCCCATAATTCCTTGGGTGGTGGATGGGTAATCAAAATTTGCCTAGCAAAAGTGAGAGAGAGCTGCCTTGTGCAGCCCATTATATCCCTCCTTTTGCACCCACCCCTTTGCTCTCTCTCTCTCTCCCTCTCCCTTTAACCTATCCCCAGCTCTCCTTTCTTAGTGCCCCACTCCATATCATGAGGTCATCTTTTCTGGAGCTGAGCATCCCTCTCTTCTTTCCCTGGCCCTCCTCCTATGACCACTTTTCCAAACCCCGCCCCTTGGTTCCCAGTGCCCCCTACCCCCTCCCCCATTCTCTGTCCCTCCTTCTAGGCTTCCAGGTCTGTAACAATGGGGATTGTCTTTTTAGAGAGACAATCCTTCTTGTTCTAGAGTCTTTCACCCAAAGAAGGACACCACACTCAGTACTGTTTTTGGTTGCTCAGTCAGCATAACATTTATTAAAACTTGTCATTCAAATTTTCATCAACAATACTGAGTTCCTTTACATGCCATATTTAAAAACATTTATTTTCATATTCTCTTTATTTGAACTACCACAATTTATATAATATTTTCATTGCATTTCATATCACATTTTATATCATATTTTTCTTCCCTCTCCACCCTCCGTGTGTAAACCCGAAGGGGTCTTTCTTTCCTGTCCATTTTCTCTTCATCCCCCCGATGTAAACCTGAGGGGTTATCTCTTAATGTCTAGGCCAGGTTCAATTCCTGCTCCCCATTTCCATTCCTGGGTGTCCACACCCTTTTCCTCTTGTCTGGGCCAGGTCCAATTCCTGTCCCCCATTTTTTATTCCTGGGTGTCCATACCCTTTTTTCTCTTATACCCCACCTTGGTGTAACTCCAGAATTTTTTTCCTCCTCCCCTCCAGAAAATATTTTCTTTTTCATTCTTCCACTAGCCTGTCTCTAGCTTGCATTGGAAGGTGGGCTTCTCCCCCAAACTCCTTCCTTCCTGCCAAATCCTCAACCCCTCATCCATGTCTCCCCTTGATTATTGTGATGATAACTTGTTTACCCCTCTCTACCTGCTGGGTCCCTCTGTTCTATACCACCTATCTATTATTTTTACTTGTGTCATCCTGCCATCATCACTTTCACAGCCATACCTTGACAACCACCTTTTTTTTCTGTTTTTTTTAGTTCTTTCTCTTTCTGGCCCCTCTCTATGTCCTGGTGTTCTTTGAGCATGCCCCCCATCCCCTTCTTACTACTTCCACTACCCAACTTGACTCTAGGTCCCTCCCCTCATGGTCTCTCTGGTCATCTCACATCTGCTTAAGTGTGAGTAACCACAAACGTGCTCTAAATCACTTGTCACCATAATGTTTACCAGGTTTACCATAATGCTGTTAGGTTCTGAATCGGTCTGGCACCTTCCATCCATCAATGGCAATAACAGGGCCCTCAATGCCCTCTTTAGTGCCCTTCCACCAGATCCATACCTTTTGTTGCTCAAAATCAATTGTTCACCCCCCCCGCCTTCTGTTCAGCCTGTCTCTTGGCAAGCCATATTCGGAAATGTCTCCTGCTGCTCCAGTACTTCTGTCCTGAAGCCGGTCTCTACAACACATAAACAAATCATGTGAACCATTTATTTTTATATGCATACTCTCCCCCCGCCCAGTTTTCTGTGGATAGATGAAACACTTCCTTAGTGATTTCCACTTCTGATTTTTTTTTAGATAGACAGATAGATAAAACTTTAATTTTTTGACAGGAAAATTAACTTTTAGGACCAGAGGAGGCCCTGTTTATCAAAGTTGTCCTGTATTAGAATGCAGTTTCAACAGATACAAAACATCATGTAATAAAATATATTACAGGAATAATCTTAAAGACATCACTCACTTAATTTCCCAGAATACATACAAAAGCAGAAATACACGATATACCATAAATCTGAATAAAAATGTTGTACTAAAGAATAAATATAAGCATTTAAAGAATGGGCAAAGTAGTATATATATGTATACAATTAATACAAGGCATGTTTCTAGGATTTCAGGTCTAAGAAAGGAAACATAAAAAAAAGAGAGAGGAGGGGGAGAGAGGAATAGTAATATCATCCCCTAATACTACCTAATGCCCCAACACAAAAACAACAATAAAGCAGAAAGAGTTTAGGAGCAATCTACAATCTAGGCAAATAAGCAAATGGTAGTATCACTTGATAACACCACAGCAAGCATTTCTTTTTTTGCACAGCTGGGTGTTCCCCAGCTCAGTTTTCTCAAGCCGTCCTTCAACACCCAGTGGGCTGCGGCCTCAGAGGCTGCTCCCAACTTATTGCATGTGATAATTATTTTCTGGATTTTCCCTCCTGGGACCATGCCCCCCCCTTTTTTTTATGATTCCCAGTTGCACCTTCTATAAACTAGGCAATGAGCCACTCTCCTGTGCTGCTGTAGTGGAACCTGGATCCCCTTTTTTCTCTCCACCACTCCATTTTTTGATATACCAAAATTTATGATCCTTTCTCTGCTCCAGCAGACAGCCTCTCACTACAATCTTGATACTGAAGCACCCTGCTGTTGGGACCTATGGCTCCCCCCTGAATTGCACCCCTCATAGCTTCCCCTGCACCCTACCTTGATACTGCTCACCTTGCATGTCAAGCAACAAACCAGTGGCAGCGCCTCTGCCACTTTACTCAACCACTATTCCCATATGGACTTTCTGCCTCCTGCTCTCCTCTGTTCCCAGCTGCCATCCTGTCATCATCCTCTTTGCCATTACACTCTATGATTCTGGCCCAACAATTGGCCGTAGCAGCTTCCACTCCTGAAATTAGGAAAACCAAAGATCCCTGGATTCCGTAGTTGCAGTGGGAGCAAGATTACAGTTCTGCTCTACACCCTGGGCCTCAGTAGCCATGGGCAAGTGGGCACTAGAGATCTTCCCCCCATCCCCCACAACTTACTTCAGCTCAGTAGCTTGAACAACCCAGTCTGTTTGGTCTCTTGTTGCTACAAACCAGCTCCCTCCATCCTCCCTAAGAGTGCTGCTGAATCATCTCTTGCCAGCTGGTACCCTAACACTTGCGTGTTATTCTGAAGTGGAAGTAAAGCTCTACTCCACCTCTGTCTGATGGTAATGATCAGTGTTAATGATCAGGGACATCCATATGCCCCCATCCAGATTTCCATTTCACAACTCCACCCTGCGTCCACATAACACTCAGGTTGGAGCTGCTGTGCTCCCTATAAGCAGCACCTTGAACATAAACATTCTCTTCCTCCATGTTGCACTGAACTTCTTACAGTTTGACACACTCTCAAGAGCTCTTGTCCTTTTCCTTTATGTCACCCTTGACCACTATACTCAAAAACTACCCCCATGGTATAGCCCCTTTTTTCCCTTGCCATGGCTCGAGCTAGGGGATGCGTAAACACATGCCCTAACCCCATGGCCTTGCAAGCAAGGTGCCAGTGATCCAATACTCACTGCACCATCTGAAACATCACTCGTCTTGCTTTATTTCATCCCCCAAAATACCCTTAATTTATTCCCATTCTGCCAAGGGAGCTTGACAACCCTTTTTTGCTCTATTTCTAAAAACCCACAAACAATTCCCCAACAGTGCCTTGAACCCTCCGTCCTTTTCCCATGGCTGGTGGCCCCCCGGCACCCAATACCTGTCTTTCCCAGGTCAACAGTCCTTCACCAATATTTTCTTCCCCAGCATCCCTTAAATGAGGCAGTGGTGGGGGGATTACACTAAGTCCCTAAACTATGGGCCCCAGTGGCAAAGGTCAACTGGGTAATGGAAATCCTTCTACAGGCCATAGCCATTCCTTTCAATGAAGTAGTCCTGCCATACCCACTTTGTCTGGTCCCTCATTCTCCCACCCAATCCCCTCTAACCCCCACTACTGGTGCCGCCATATCCTCTTGCTGACTGGCATCCAACCCCCCCATGTATCATGAAGTGGAGGTGAAGCTCCCCCCCGACTGGTGTTCAAAAAATCTGATGCATCCAGTATGCCCCCCCAGACTAAAAATTGTCATAACCCCATCTTTGACCCCGACGGTTCAGGCTGGAAATGCTGTGCTCCACAATTAGTAGCTCTCTCCAGCTGCCCATGACAGCACCTGAGACCAATAGTATGATTCCCCTTCAGCACTTGGGATCCTCTACCATCCCATCTATGAGTCCATTTTGCTTCTCCTAGTTACAACCCTGATCTGCATTAGACTACACCCAGCCCCCCCAAATGACCACTAATCTAACCCGACACCTCCCAAAATGATCAACCGGGCTGCAAATCTCAAAGGCTGGGGATACCCCTCTAGCTTCTGTATTGGAGTAATTAAAGTGATCCCCAACTGGAAGCAGCAAACACAGTCAGGCTATCCCATACACAGATTCCAGCATTGGGCCTATGGACAATACCTGGTTGAGGGCCTGGCCTCGCCACTGACACCAGTACTGTATTGTATGGAAGGGGAAGCAACCACTGTCTCTTGTGACCAGTTAGCGCACCCTCTGCACCTCCATGTAGTCGCTGCCATATGTTTTTTTTTTATGCCCCCTAACCTCACCTGATACATTGGTTCTCATCCCAAGCAGATGTGCCCCCAACCCCACAGGAACATCAGACCACAATTTTAAATTGTTGTACGTTCTCCCCTTGTAATCCTAACCACAGGAATTTGGAACAAAACTAACCTGTACTCTTTCCCCCAATTAAAATTAGCTTGCCCCCCAGCTGGACTGGGAATATTGTCACCAAAATGTGCTATCTTCGAAGAAAACCCCTCTTGTAAGATAGAAAGTGCAGGTTAGATTCAGTATTTTCTTTGTTAAATCGACCATTTCCAAAGCATACTCGGGCACCACCCCTTTTAGTACCCAAGTGCTGAAACCGAGACTATTGTCAACCAAAATGTGCCCTTTTCAGGAAAACATTCTCTGTTTTAAGATAGGAAGTGAAGGTTAAACCCAGTGTTTTTATTTTTTAAAAAACAGACCATTTCCCAAAGTATATTCGGGCACCGCTCCTTTTAATACCCAGGGACACAACTATCTTAATAGCTCTGATGGGACTCATCACCTAAATATTGCAGCGCCGCTCCCCAGGGCTATCCTGATGAGGGGCACTGATCAATTGTAAGCCTCTTAGAATCTCTGCTGTTGTTACCATGGTAAAATTTTTTTTTTTTTTTGCGTATTGTTTCTCTAACACAAGCCCAGCCCATTATGCTTTTTCTTTATTTCTATTGCTTTAACTGTGCTGCATTCTGAAATTGTTTTCTGGTCAATTGCCCCTACTCATTGGAGTTTACACTTATCGTTGTGCTGTCCTCTGATTTCTGGCATGTCCTTAAACATGGTGGCTGCCATGTGGCCCCAATTCCAATCAGTGGCTACCATGCAATCCCTTTTTTAATCCCTAAACTTCGCTCAGCTAATTCAAACTTGGTGTCTGTAAACGTGCATCCGATGTGGCCGCCTGTATTCCCAAAATGGCGTCTGCCACTCGGTCACCCTATTCCAACATGGCAGACCTCCACATGGCCCTGTTCTTTAAATGGCCACTATAATGTGGTCAATTCTGCACCTTTTCAAGCCTACAACCTAGCGCCCACCATGCCCATCTTCTCCCAACTGTTGGCCTTGCAGCAAACTGCTGGTTTATTACAACGGGCACTCTAATGGACTTAAGAGTTTATCATCATAAGTTCTTACCGCCAGCTTCCAAGTAAATTTTTTTTTTTGCCTTTGATCAACACAAAATCTTTACTTTAGAGCCCTTAACCACAAGTTGTATAGCTCAGCATAAGCCACAAGTGATTCTGGCTTTTTTGTAATCCTAAATGTTATAGTGTTAGCACCAAATAATAAAAACAGCAGGCAGCACCTATTGCCAATTAGTGCTGAAGTGCTAACCCCCACCGTAGTAAGCACGCATCCGATGCGGCCGCCTGTGTTCCCAAAATGTGGTCTGCTACTCGGTCACCCTACTCCAACCTGGCAGGCCTCCCCTTGGCCCTGTTCTTTAAATGGGCACCACCATGTGGACAATTCTACACCTTTTTTAGGCCTACAACCCTTTGCCCGCAATGTCTGTCCCCCCCCAACTGTTGGCCTTGTAGTACACCGTGAGTGTCCTCGAACTCGGGTCTTGCTGTTCACTCCCCTACTGGGTTGGCTCTTGTCCCATACCATGCTCTAAAAACTATGCCAAAAGCTGTTTTTCAGTCCCCTTGCTCCCCGCAGGCCCCTTCCCTGGTCTGCTCACAAGTGCATAGGCCTGTATGCCGTGCTCTCCCCATTTTAAAATTAAACCCTCTACAACCCCGTGGTTTTCCAAAAGCTGTACAACAAAGACAAAAAAGCCTTTTCCGGTCCCCTTGCTTTCCTGCGGGCCCCTCCATGCCATTTGCTAAATGAAAACTCTCTGCTGCCCACAGCTTCCCGGGGCCCCATATCTTGCTCCCGGTTATTCTCTAAGGAGGTCTCCCACTTCCTGCAGTGCTGTGATGCTCCCTCCCTGCTGTACTGAACTTCCTTAATGTGAAAAACTTTGCTCCCGGGAAGTCTCAGCCATCCCTCTGGTGACTACAGCACTGCTGCTCTCCAGCTCCTGACCTATTGAACGACTGATTGCTTTTTCATCATTTGCCACTTATTAACATTTGTGTTCAGCATGCACTTTAATAAATTGCTTTGCCCCCCCCCGATGTTTCCAACAACCTGATGTACACTACCATGGATAAGCCAGTCAAATGCAGGCTGATATATACAGTCTTGCAGCTGATGCAGATAACTTAAAATGCCAAATGCAGATACATATTACTTAATTGTACATTTTTCACACAACTGTGACCTCAACAGGTTTGCATTATTTCACTGGATTTCTACTATGTAATTGCAGCCTGCCTAGGCAGGTACATTTTAATTTTTTTTTAACAAAACTCAATTACAGCTAATAACTGACCTTACCCTTAAAAATGCAACAAACCTCAGGAACTCCAACCAACTGATGTGCTAAACAAATCAAAATTTGCCTAGCAAAAGTGAGGGAGAGTTTCCTTGTGCAGCCCATTATATCCCTCCTTTTGCACCCACCCCTTTGCTCTCTCTCTCTCTCTCTCTCTCTCTCTCTCTCTCCCTTTAACCTATCTTAATGCCCCACCCCATATTGAGAGGTCATCCTTTCTGGAGCTGAGCCTCCCTCTCTTCTTTCCCTGGCCCTCCCCCATGACCACTTTTCCAAACCCGGCCCCTTGGTTCCCAGTTCCCCCTACCCCCTCCCCCATTCTCTGTTCCTCCTTCTAGGCTTCCAGGCCTATAACAATGGGGCTTGTCTTTTTAGAGACAATCCTTCTTATAGCTAAGTTTGTTTTTTTTATTTCAAGTCTGTGAGCTACTTGTATTGCATACTTCTTGAACATTAGGAAGACCCTGAAACAATGCAGCCACTCATGATGCAATAGTCTCCTCTCCTTGCACTGCTTTATGAATGACTAGACTGTGTTGGGGTGTTCCAAATTCTTGGAAAGATGTAGTGGCAGTTGATCAAGGATTGTAAACTAACATGTTATGTGTGGTGACACCAGTGTGGTAGGCAGTCTGTTTTTCACTTTTTAAAAGAAAATCGGGGGCTAGATTTGCAAACCATTCTGGGACTAAGCCCCATGCTGCAACTCCATTTGCGGTCTGAAATCCCTACAGCTGCAGAGATAGAAATTCACAGCTGCAGCAGTTGTGGCTGAAGTTACAGCTGGTCTCACCAGCCATATGTTTTCCACAGCTGGGGGGATTTCCCGAGTAACACCACCCGCAAGCTGCCATAAATCATGGAGCCAGTTGTAATCTGGCTCTACCTTTCTGAATACCCACAACTGCGGGTAATCTGAAGAGCTACAAGTGGCAACCCACTTGCGCTATTTTTCATCCCCACAGCTGCGGATATTTCTTCAGTTTTGTGAATCTAGCCCAGGAATAAGACTCAAACCACCAGCTGCATCAGCAGTCTCTACAGAATGTGAACAATCATAACATGTTTCTTAACTCATTCAGGCCGAGAAACATCTGTAGAGGGCGCTGAACTTATTGTGCCTCAGGTCAATAGCGACTCCAGACGTACTCCATTTACTTCCTCCCAGGCCTGAGCATGTCTGGAGACGTTGGTATTTTAATTATAAATATATGCCCAGCCAATCATTGGAGGACTCATATAAGTATCTGTACATGTACTACACATGTAAGACCTCCATTTATTGGCTGGAAAACTGGTGGCTCCGATTTGAAAAAACGGAGAAAAACACGTTGGGAGCCTCCATTTGTAAGCGGCTGCACACAGAGCGTTTGTCTGCGTGGCAGTTGGGGAACAAACAGCGTTATCACCACTGCGATAACTGACCAACCTAACTCACGATGCAGAGTGCACATTTCTTTATTTCTGTGCTGCTTTTTGTTTGCATTTTTAACTTTGTAAGGCGAAAGAGGACCGCGTCCCCGAGGAGTTTCAGACTGAGGTGGGTGGAGTGGAGGAAGTCCTCTCGTCTCTGTCTCGCTTTCCCATTTTGGTTTCACTTTTTATTGCTCAGCCACACCTAATAGGGGCAGACTGGTTTTCGGGACCTCCTGTACTTTATTTAAAATGCTCATAATAACCACCGTGAAACTCGTTGGCCTTCTTTCCAATCTCCACGGGAAATCAGCATAGAATCTTGGCTACTGTGTGTGTGGGGGGGGGGGGATAACGGATCCATCGGTCACTGCACTGGGAACAAACAGCCACTACTGCACTGGGAACAAACAGCGTTATCATTGTTATGACCAACCTAACTCGCATTGCAGAGGACACATTTCTGTGCTGCATTTTGTTTGCATGTAAGGCTTTTGAATGAGTGGAGAAGTCCTCTCATCTGTCTTGCTTTCCGGTTTTGGTTTCACAGAGTCTTGGCTACTGGTACAGTTGTGTGTGTGTGTGTGTGTGTGTGTGTGGGGGGGGATAACGCATCCAGCATCGGTCACTGCACTCACTTGGTCTCCACAAAAAATCAGCTTGCTCATGCAAAGTGCTTGGACTCTGATGTTTTAGCTTCGTTTCTGTGCACTAACGATTTTTTTTTCTTTACAAGCAAGATTTGCATGTTTTGTAAACTGGTCCCGCAAGTAGCCATTCTCAAGTGTCTCGAGTGCTTTCGGAGGGGGGGCCAATAACAAGAGACCTTAGCACGCAGTACAGATCTGTTGTTTTAGTGAGCAGTGGAGCTGAATATGGGGATAAAACTCCAAACTCCCCATATCATGAGCTCCACCTTTTTAGAGAACTCACATGCTAGATTGAGATATAGAAATAACAATGGAATAACTGTAAATTTTAATGTGAGGTAACTCACTGCTACGTTTTTACCTACATTTTGGCAGAATGTGGTTCTGGGTGCTAAATGGGTGCTAGCCCGAAGCATGTCACCCTTCAATGAAAAAATGGCATGTTATGTTAGGGAAATTCATTTGGACTCTAAGTACTACATCTAGAAGGGAATTTATTGTAATTATTACTTAGGGAAATATAGTTTTTAATGTTTAATAGAAATTGTATTATTGCTGATATTGTTTGATATGAATGATACGTATCCATTCTTTATTGATTGTTATGAATATCTGGCATATTTACTGTAGTTTTAAATGTATTCTATATGTATGAGTGCCGTGATGCTCACTCATCTTTTGCTGCTGTAGCGAACTACAGTTTTAGCACAGTTTCTAAATGCAGCTTACCATACAATGACCATAACTTTTGGTAGGCTCTTTTACACCCTCCCCATCTTTTACTCAGTCAAAACTGCCAGATTTTGCACTTGCAGTGAATTGTTGCTTCAGAGAACTGCAGCAGGTGAATTTAAAATATACTTATTTAAATAATTATGGACAGAGACCCCTGCTAGCAGCAATTATTACTCAGTGTAAGCCTTTTCGTGCTCTCTGGGGCCAGAAAGTGCTGCAGAAAAATCGGGCCCTGAGTATATCCCATGCAGCTTCTCAGTTGTTTCAAAGCGCACCTGTTACACAACTTGGAAGAAGATGGACTGGACAATGGTGCGGTCAGTGTATGAAATCAATGTTTTGGTCAGATAAATAAAATCACAGTGACACTGTTCATGAGCAGTGGTCATAAATTGGCTGTGTTGAAAATTTGGGGACAATTTTCCCCAAAACGACTGTTTTACGAGTGTGCATTGTGCAGTTCCTACGCACGCTCGTAACTTTGAGTATTTTTAATATTTGCACTCCAGAATTTCAACATTTCCATTTTACCACACCTCCTTATGAGCAGTACAGCTGTCATTTTACACATCTCACCCAAAATGTGTTTTCGCACATGTAGCGTACAATGGCGCGGTCGGTGTGTGAAATCAATGTTTGGGACAGATTAAGAAAATCTATGCAACCGGTATTGTTTGCAATTTATAATTTTGTATGGAGATCAGGACTTCTGTGACTGGGAAAGAGGCAGGAATGGTGTGGTTTGCTCTGTTCTATGGCATAAATAGTTTAGGTTTCTATTCTCAAGTATGGATTCTAAGATCTGATTTGTACAGTTTGACGGCAGGGGAGTCTTGCTGTATGCGCTGACTCTGTATATTCGACTGAGAGTGTTCCGCATTGGGAGACGCATTCTTCAGGGCATGGCTTTTGAGGGTCACATCAGTGAACGAGTCGGGCCTTATTAGTCAGCCGCCTGTCCTGCTGCCCTCACGGACCCTACACTGTACACTGCATCAGCAACATCAGACTTCCACAAAAACAATTTACAGCAACCAATGGAGCCTCCTCAGATACACAGACATTCTTTGGGCTGTGCAATAAGGTATATGGGGGCTTATTCAGCTCACTCCATCAGGAAGAAAGTCAAGTACAGCAAGGCTGTTTTTTTCTGGTCTTGCAGCATCATGTGGGCTGCATTCTGAGGACATGCTGTGGTCCAGCCACTTGTCCTGCTCCTTTTGCTGTTGGTCTTTCCGACCCTCAAAGTTTTGTTCCATTTGCACCCACATCCCACTCTTGCTGCTCTGATGTTTTTTTTTTTTTTTTTGCTGTCTGCAGTTTTCGTTCCTGCATCTCCACTATAGAGGAGCTGTTGACCTTCCGGCTTCCAGAACCCTCTCCAGGACAAGGTGTATACAAGGTAAGACTTCCATATGTTTGCCAGAGGGTGGGCCTTCAGATGCCAGGGAAGGGTTTTGCTATCGTGGTGCCAGCTATCGGAGGGTGGGGAGGTACCACTGGAGACCAGGTTTTTTTGTCAGTGTGTTTGTGCGGGGTATCGGAGGGTAAGGGGGGAACCCCCTGATGCCAGGGAATGCTTTCTGTATACTGGTGCTGGGTATTGGAGAGTTGGGCATGTTCCCCTCCCATGCCCAGCCACAGAATAAACAAACGCATTCTCCAGTGTCCAGCCGCTCCCCACACTCTTGGAAATCAGACGCAAAAATATGGAAATCATTCCTTGGTGTCCAGTGCTCCTTCCGCCTCCGATACCTGGCACCATAATACACAAAACACATTCCTTGGTCTGCTGTGTGGCTCTGGTGCCGTGGACAGGAGGGTAGGGTGGACCTACAGATGGTCAAATCAATCTTTCTATTTCTAGACTTGGTGTCTTGAGGTGGGGTCTGAACCCCAGCAGCTGGGAATGTCTTTGTTTTGCTGTAATGTTGTGTCCCCATGGTGTCGGGCATGGGGGGGTGTTGGAACTGTGCATGCCTGAAACCATTTCTTTTGCTACTGTGCAGGGTGTCGTAGTGCAGGTGTCAACCCACAGCTGCTGTGATTGCTTGCTGTCAGGTGGGTGGGGACACACCACTACATGTAAGGGACTGTTTTGTGGGTATCATGGTGCTGCTTATTGGACTGTGGGTAGGAGCCACTGCACACCACCGAATGTGTTCTGTATTTCTGTGCCATGTATTGGAGGGTGGTGGTGGCTTTGTGTATTGTGGCATTGGGTATTGGACTGTGAGGCTTGTTCTCCTCACCTCCGATACCCAGCACCACAACACACAAGCCATTTCTTAAGGCCCATGGTCTCCCACATTCTCCAATATCAGGTGCAATAAGTTGGAACACATTCCCTGGTGTACAGCGTGTCCCACTCTCGATATCTGCAACCTATTCAACTCAAAACATACCTCGAATGTTGTCTCTGTGGTGTCGGGCATGGAGGGGATGTTGGAACTGTGCATGCCGAAACAGTTTATTTTGCTACTGTGCTGGGTGTCGTAGTGCGGTGTCAACCCACAGCCACTAAGTAAGGCCATTGAAACAACCCCACTATCACCACGGAACTGTAAACTACACCTGGCATTACCATTCCAGGTATCTAGGGCGGTACATGGTTTATTTTTCTTTTATAGACAAAGCACTAATATAGGGACAGTGGATATAGCCTCTCATTTGTGACTGTTTGTATTGTGTTGCATGTACTTCTCTGTGGTCTGGTAATGGGTGTTGTGTGTATTTTTGTTTGGTTGTGTTTATGTTCTAGACACACAGCAGAACAACTTGAGAAGACCACATGTAGGGGAAAGGCATTGTGAGACCGAGAGCGACGTGAGACTGAGAGCGACGTGAGAAGGCGTGAGATTGAGAGCGACGTGAGACAGTGTGAGACCCAGAGCGACATGAGACACTGCACAGAGTGTACCACTACAGAGAACTGACAAAGCAGAAATGGTTACGATCATAGACAACGGCATTTTCGACAGCTGCAGTGACAGTGACGAGGAGTTCATGGGATTCGATGATTCTGATATACAAGTTGAGTTAATGCCAATGGATCACAACAGTGACTTCAGTGAAGAAGACAATGTCCCACTTGCAACACTACGGGGGCAGAGGCAGTCCACTGTGAATGAACAGGATAAGCAAACTTGCTCGACGCAAAGACGGCAACGGAACTCGACTGAGAGTGAAGAGGATGAGAGACCTCTAGCAATGCTACTGAGCCAAAGGAACTCTACTGCTAGTGACGATGCTGATGATGATGATGATGATGATGATCAGCCACTTGCTACTCTACGGCAGAAGCTGCAGTCAACCGAGAGGGAGGAAGTTGAGAAGCTACTCGCAACTCTACGGCATGACAGCCACTTTAGTGACAGCGAAGATGATTGTCCTTTATCCACACTGAAGTGTGACTTTCTTCCAACCGAGCATATGGATGCTGAAGACCCAGCTACGAGTCTTAATGAGTATCACAATGACGTTTGGGATAGTCGATTGCAGACCGTGCACATAGATGGTTTCAAGGAGCCTGTAGGGCCTGTGACAGTACTGAGTGAGGAGAAGAAAGAACTGGACTTTATGAACCTGCTGTTTCCTCCGTCACTGTATGAATTGCTTGCAGAGGAGACCAATCGATACAGTGAACGGAAGCAGGTGGAGGCGCAGAAGGTGGACACGCAATGGACTCCAGTAACAGCAGGCGACATAAAAGCCTTTCTTGGGATTCGGATATACATGTCTGTGGTAAAGGTGCCATACTACCACATGTACTGGGGGAAGAATCATCTTTATGGACATTTTCTGATTGCACAAGTCATGACACGAGAGCTTTATGAGAAAATTCACCAGTATCTTCATGCCAATGACAGCACACAGAATCACCCAGAGGATCCCCAAACCATGACAAACTGCATCATGTTCACAAGTGCTGGACCAAGTTCTGCAGCATGCAAGGCGAGTCCCATCTTCACTGTGAAGTGTCTGTTGATGAGGCTATGGTTGGATACAGAGGACGCCTGTCATTCCGGCAGTACATGCCAAACAAAGCACAGCGTTATGGGATCAAGGTGTGGATTCTAGCAGATGCCCATAATGGTTTTGTCTCTGACTTTCAGGTGTACACTGGAAAGTGTCTCGGAGCAGTTGAAATGGGCCTTGGTGAAAGGGTAGTAAAAGACTTGACAACAGATCTGCGTGGCAAAACTACCATGTGTACTATGACAATTACTTCACTTCCGTGCGCTTGGCAAAGGAACTTCTAAGAGATGGCCTGTACTCATGTGGCACAGTGCGCACAAACAGGACAGGATGGCCAAAACAATTCAATAAAGTTGCAATGAGGAGGAAAGATAGAGGCCATTTTGAACACCTTCAGAATGGAGCACTTGTCACCACTGCTTGGATGGACAACAATCCTGTTTTCCTTCTGTCAACGAACCATGACCCAACACTGCCATCAACATCTGTGTCCCGGAGACAGAGAGATGGGACTCTTGTCTCTATTCCATGTCCGACTGTGCTGCAACAGTACAACACGCATATGAATGGAGTGGATATCGCAGATCAGCTTCAGTGCAGTACCCCAGCACAAGAAGGTCAAAGAAGTGGTGGCTATACCTCTTTGGTTCCCAGAATATGCACTGGCCAATGCCTTTACCCTCTATCGAGAGATCTAAACCATGTGCAGTGGTCCAAGAAAGGAAAGGTGAACAAGCACACACAGCTCGGTTTTCAGTATTCTTCTCTCGGAACAGTTGCTAGCAGGTACAACAACAGGAACGGAGTGCCACAGTTGCAGGACTCGAGCAGGACCCGAGTTGTGATGGACCTCACTATCCGCTGAAAGCAAAGAAGGCTAGGTGCAGAAACTGTGCATTGAAGAGGAGGCGTGCTGAGCCGGGGTTCATATGTCGAACTTGCAATGTCCACCTCTGCATTGAGTGCTTTCCGGAGTACCACAACTACAGGTGAGCTGATGCCATGTTGGAAGTGGCATGAGAAGAGGCTGACAGGACAAATGAAGATGACTTACAGGATGACCATAAACCAATAAATTAGTGTGCATACTGGAGACAAGAACAGTGACATGCCAGTCATTGAATTTGCTTCCCCATTGAAAAAACAAAGACTGCACTAAAAGAAGTCTCATGAGTGAGGGGGGACAAATGGTAAAAGCAATGGCAGAACAATGTCGAGTGGTGGGGTTACGTGACAGTAAGGGTGGGTGGTTATGGATTTATAGAAAGAAGGAAGTTTATACTGGCGCAAGCGGGTTGTCATGAGTATTGGGTGTGGCTGGGATTGTCCCGTGGGTACTCAGGAGCTAAAAAAAATACAAACAAAAACCAAAAAAAAAAAACAGTGCCATGCCAGTCATTGCAGGGCTGTGCAGAATGAAAATGCAAAATACTGAGCTAAAAGAGGTCTGGTGAGTGAAAGACAGGAGACGGGTAGAACATAAAGGCCATAAAGGACTGGGAGCATGGTGTCTACCAAGAAAAGCTAAGAACTGAGTGGAGGAGGAGGAGGAGATTGCATGCAGAGAACAGGACAGAATTGGCATCGGGAGGGGTGGGTGGGCGTTTTTTTCACTGACCAGACCAAGGGGGCAAACGAAAGAGCTAATGGCGGTCTGAAATGTGGCATTACTATGGCAGTCAACTGCTGCCTTGTTGTATCTAAGAAAGTTTCTCCTCCCTTTGGTCAATTTGGATTTGCTGTCACCGGATGTAATGCGTGACGAGTGTAGCAGCTCTCAGCCAGGCAGCAGACTATCTGTGACTGGCCACCCACTACATCATGTGTGAGCATAGTGACACAGTGACTCAGCCACTCAGGCGGATCCACGGGCAGCATTTTCAGTGGTGAGATCACAATGATGATGTGGTATGGTGGCATACTGATGACTGATGTGTCAGCTGCCAGAGTGTGAACTGCTGTTGGAAGAAGTTAGCAAACTAGACAACTCTGATCAAGAGGATAAGAAAAATGTCAGATATATACAAAGTGACATGTGACAAATCTGGTGTGCCTGTTTTTCTTTCCTCCAGTACCTCTTTCAGTTTACGTGGAGAGGAGGTTTAGCTCAGTATTTTTATTTTCATCTACCTGCCACATTGGATGCACTGTTTCTTTTGAAGCCAAGTCACGCATGTGGGAGATGGAAGAGCAGAAGACCACCAAGTGAAGCATGTAATGACTGCAATCAAGGCACGTGCGTGCCTGTGACACCTAGGGAACCGGAACAGCAGAGGATGGTCAAGCAGAGAGACATGGACATGGAATTTATAAAGTATGACACACAACAGATGAGAGGTTGGAGCTTTTCTCTTTTACTGAAGGAATCTAACGGACAGGGTGGAACTACTTTATCTACAGAATGACGCCAAAACAAATCAAGGTTGGAAATTCTGTATTTACAGAAGTACATATGACAGAGGCATGAAGGTCGAGGATGTGCAACAATCCAATATGTAAGAATGCTGTAATTTCTTCAGTGCAGATCATTATGGTACGCCATCTGAAAAAAAAAATAATTGTGATGTTAGTAATGCTGTTGACCGTCTGTATTCTAAATGCTACAACTTGTGGCTGCCGTGCCAGAATGCCATGGGTGCCGCCATGCACATGCTTGTACATGTTGGTATGCTCACAAAGTGGGCAACAGTTCTCATTATCGATACAGGAAATTATTGCACGACAATGTGCCGCCGTGCACTTGACCATATTTGTGCTGCTGCGGTGTTGCTATATATCAGAAGGATTGATGTTTAGTACCAGACTAGTATACTAAATGTGTTTTGGGGTTAGGTCAGGATAGTGAAGTTTGTGTTGATATGCAGCCTTAGTTTGTTATGCAAAAGAACTTCTGAATATTGCAGATAGAATAGCAAACACATTGATTATAATTGGGTACATAGTACCATTACAAATGTAATTTACGCTGGACTTTGGTATGGTGTTGATCAGGTACATATTTCTCACAAAATGTTTTGACCTGGCTCGTTTACCTGAGAAAATAACCCTTGTTTGGAATGTCAGCTACTATAAAAAAAAACATGGAGTAGACTTGACAGCATAGGAACATTAGAAGATAATTTACCACTGAACAAGTTTGACACTGACACTATGTGTATCACGTATACTTTGGAGTTATTTACATTTGTTTGTGGTATGGTGTTGGTCAGGTTCATTTTCCCACAGAAATGTTTTGACCTGGCTTCGTTTACCTGAGAAAATAACCCTTGTTTGGAATGTCAGCTACTATAAAAAAAAAAAAAACAGTAGGGAGTAGAGTTGACAGCATAGGAACATTAGAAAGACAATTTACCACTGAACAAGTTTGACACTGACACTATGTGTGTATCACGTATACTTTAGGAGTTATTTACGTTTGTTTGTGGTATGGCCTGTATGCCTGACAACTCTTCATCAAGCATCACCTAACCACCTGAAGAAAATGGGTAAAAAAATCTATGTTGTATATAACAAAATTTGCTTTTGAGTACAAAATTACTCTGGTAACAATATATACTGTATGGATGTTTAATTTGGTGTTGATATGTTGCATTAACACACTAAAAATGGTTTAAATTGCCATTTTTATTGATGGAAAACAATGTTTCTGCTATTTCAAATGTTGTTAAAAAAAATGAATTGATTATAATTAAGTGCATAGTACCATTAGAACGGTGATTTAGTGCTGAACAATTTTGCCACTCATACTTTGTGTGTTGCACCTACGGTTGATGAGCTATTCACATTTGTTTGTGGCATGCTCATTTTGGCTTGATTTTGCTCTGAAAGCTCCAGGATGCAGTGTTAAACGTATACAGGGCACAAGGGGTGGAACTCACAAAGAGCTCCTGAGGACTGAATGAGTTAAACTAGGGACACTTTGAAGGCCTAAGAGGGTTGACACTGTCCCTTTTAGTGTTGATCAAGTTTATTAAAATCATGCATAAAACCAAAAGTCATTACATGAACATTTAAAAACTATTAACATTTCATAAAAGGTGTCATGGTGTAGAGATCTGTTATCCTCCATTATACACGCATGTTGCCAGTCTGCAAAACTAAGCTAGAGTATTAAGTCCTTATTTAGCTACTATTAAGCAAATAGAGCATTGTATCATTATTATCGTAATTTATAAAATGGGTTGGGAGTTCTATGTGTCCTGACTGGCTGAGAGATACCTGTGGCTGTGTCCTTATCAGGACATATTGTGCCAACCAGCACCTCTTCAGCCATTCAGGACTGAGCACAAGCAAGATTGTAGTCCAACATTGCGTATCTATGTGGCCGAGCTGGAGCACCAGCCCCCACCCCCACAAGACAACCATCTCTTACTCCAGCCAAATTTTACACTGCACAGCACCATCCTTACTGAAACATAGAAACAGAATTTGACAGCAGATAAGGACCGCTTGGCCCACCTATTCTACCTATTTCCCTGCCTGATGAATAAGCTGCAAATTCTAGTTAATCAACAACTTACTTCCTCCTACCCTCCACTAGAATTGCCTTATGCCTATTTCATGCATTCTTGAATTCTCCCACTGTTCCTGACTCCACAACCTCCTCAGGAAGGCTGCTCCATGCATCCACAACCCTCTCTGTGAAAAAATACTTTCTAACATTACCTCTGAGCCGTTCCCCCATCTTTAAATTGTTCCCCCTTGTTCTTGCACATCTCTTCTTCTGAAAGATACTACCCTCTTGTACTTTGTTAATTCCCTTGAGACACTTGAACATTTCTATCATGTCCCCCCTCTCCCTCCTTTCCTCAAGGGTATACATATTAAGCTGCTTTAGTCTCTCCTCGTATGTCTTCTGGTGCAGACCCTGCACCATTTTGGTTGCCCTCCTCCTCTGAAGAAGAAGAAGAATCAGCATTTATATAGCGCTTTTCATACACAATGTATCCCAAAGCGCTTTACAAGCAATGCTAGACTAATAGTGAAGTGACTGAATGTGTAGTGGTGGCCATATTGCACATCATCACCCACACAAAGCCTGGATAATTGCATGAACCAGTTCATGGGAAGGCAAATGTTGGCCAGGACACCGGGAATGTCCTATACTCTTTGCGAAGAATGCCCTGGGTTCTTTTACTTCCACCTGGACACCCACCAGGACAACACCAGGATGGGTAGAAGGGACCTTGGTTTAACATCTCATCCGAAGGACGGCACTCCCTAGCAGTACAGCACCCCACCAATACTGCACTCAGAAGACAGTGATTTTTTAGGTGTAAGACCAATCCCAGTGTGGGACGAGAACCCATGACCTTCTGGTCCAGAGGTGGATGTGCTACCAACTGAGCCACGCTGACACCTAACAGCCTTCACTCTGTCTATGTCTTTGTGGAGATGGGGTCTCCAGAATTGCACGCAGCACTCCAGATGGGGTCTCACTAACTGTCTGTACAGAGGGATAACAACTTCCTGATTTCTACTGTTGATGCCTCTTCCTATGCATTGCAGTATCCCTCTAGCCCTCCTTACTGCCTTCTTATATTGCTTTCCCACCTTTAGGTCATCTGATATAATTACTCCTAGGTCTGTTTCGATTTTTGTTGTTGTTATTAACTCCCCCCCATTGTGTACTCTTCTCCTGGATTTTTGTTTCCCAGATGCATTACCTTGCACTTCTTTGCATTGAATCTGAGCTGCCACATATTTGAGCATTCCTCCAACCTTGCCAGGTCCCTTTTCATTCTTTCCACCCCAACTTGTGTATCAACCCTGTTGCAGATCTTTGTGTCATCTGCAAAGAGACATACCTTTCCTTCCAGGTGCTCTCCAATGTCACTTATAAAGACATTAAAGGGACCAGTCCCAGTACCGAACCCTGCGGTATCCCTCTAGTTACTCTCTTTTCTTCACTGTGGACTCTGTTTACTATTACCCTTTGCATCCTGTTGTCCAGCCAGTTTTTTATCCAGGCTACCACCTTGGGACCCGCTCCAAGGCTGGCTAACTTGTATATTAATATTTTGTGTGAGACTGTGTCAAATGCCTTGCTAAAATCTAGGTAGGCCATAGCCACAGCCCCTCCCTTGTCTACTACTTTGGTCACCCAGTCAAAGAAATCTATTAGGTTCATCTGACATGACCTTCCTGCTGTGAAACCATGCTGCCTTGGGTACTGTGCCCCACTGGCCTCTAGGTACTCAACAATTCTTTCCTTCAGAAGTGATTCCATCATTTTCCCTACCACTGAAGTCAAACTAACTGGTCTGTAGTTTCCTGCCTCTGCCTTGCTTCCACTTTTGTGAAGTGGAACCATATTTGCCCTCCTTCAATCCTCAGGTACCACCCCATCCTCCCATGATTTTTTAAAGAGAGTAATCAGTGGTGTTACTAGTTCTACCCTTAGTTCTTTTAGAATTCTTGGGTGAATCCCATCAGGCCCCATTGCTTTGTCCACTCTCAGTTTCAAGAGTTCTTTCAAAACCCTTTCTTCTGTGAATGGACTGGTATCGATCCCCCTTATTCAGAGTTTTTCTCTTGTTTGTTTAGGTGCCACCCCCTCCTCTTCCGTTGTGAATACTGAGCAGAAATATTCATTCAGTATCCCTGCTTTTTCACTGTCACCCTCTGCCCACATTCCCTCCCCTTTATTAAGTCTCTGTATCCCTCCCTTGGTCTTTCTTCGCTCCCTAATGTACCTATAAAAAGTGTTATCCCCCTTCTTAACAGAGTTGGCTATCTTTTCCTCAGTTTGTGCCTTTGCTATTCTGACTGCCTTCCCTGCCTCCTTCTGCTTTAACTGATAAAGGTTTCTGTCCTGCTCCTTCTGTGTTTCCTTATATTTCCTGAATGCTATCCTTTTCTCCTTAACCGTCCCTGCCACCTCTTTTGAGAACCATAATGGTTTTCTCCTTCATTTTGTTTTGTTGATTTGCTTCACACAAAGGTTTGTTGCCTCTGCGATGGCTGTTTTGATTATTCCCCATTGTTCCTCCACCCCTTCTTCTTGCCCATTTGCTAGTGCTTTTCTGAGGCACGCTCTCATTTTCCCAAAGTCAGCCTTCCTAAAGTCCAGTACTATTGTTTTTGTATGGCTTGACTCTATGGCTGTGTTTATTGTGAACCACACTGTTTAGTGGTCACTTGTTCCCAAATGGCTACCCACTTCTGAATCTGAGATCCTTTCTCCTTCCCCATTTGAGAGTACCAGGTCTAAGATTGCTCCCTCTCAAGTGGGTTCCAACACTAACTGTCTGAGGCATACCCCCATAGGGCATCAAGAATGACCCTGCTCTTGGATGTGCCTGCAGCAAAGGTACTCCAGTTAACATCTGGCATATTCAGGTCCCCCATCAACAATATCTCCCCTTTTTCTGCAATTTTAAGGATGCCTTCTATCATTTCCTTGTCCATTTCCTCCTCCTGAGATAGGTCTGTACACAACCCCATGCAGTTGTGGTGCCATTTCCTGTCTCCAGGGTGACCCATAGTGACTCATCAACTTCCTGTTTACTCTTTAGTTCTGTTGCTTTAATCCTTTCCCTTATATAGAGAGCTACTCCTCCTCCTCTTTCACCCACCCTATCCCTCCTGTAGACTGTGTATCCTGGTATGTTGACATCCCCGTCATGGTTCTCTGTGTACCAAGTTTCAGTGACTGCCACGATATCCAGGCATCCCTCTTCCGTCAAGGCCACTAGTTCAGGGAGCTTGTTGCACAGACTGCAGGCATTGGTACTCATCACCTTCCATTTATTTCTTATGACCTTACCCCTTTTAGCCGCATCCCTGTCCTTAATGCCTTTTTCTGCATTTATCTCTGTCTTGCTACCTACTGACTTCTCTACCTTGGTGTTTACCTCTCTAATTACTGTGTTTTGTGGGGGGACACTGGGATTTCCCTGCTCCTTTTCAGTGCCTCCCCCCTTGGCTAGTTTAAATGCTTGCCAATGAAGCATTTAAACCAGTAACCTAGGATCCTGGTTCTCCCCTGGACAGATGCAGACAATCGCGCCAGTATAAGCCTGAATCCCTCCAGGTGGCTCCCCAGTCTCCAATGAAGCCAAAACCCTGAACTCCACACCAGTTTTTCAACCATTCATTGAATCCCATAGTGTGGAATACCCTAGCAGCATCCTTGCCATAGACAGGCAGCACCTCTGAGACGGTTACCGTACATGCTACTTGTCTAGGCCCTTCCCCAACTCCACAAACTCCTCTTGCACTGCACTGATCTCATTCACAGCCAGGTCATTTGTCTCTATGTGGACAATGGCATCCAACTCCCTCCCTTGTGCAGCTGGTCCCGCAATCCTGGGGATTTGCTTCCTGTCCCTCTGAGTCATGGCACCAGGCAGGCACCTTATCTCCCTATCCCCTTTCTCCCCCACTTCTACCCCCCAATGATCAAGTCCCCCAGCAGGAGTTGTTTCCTTCCCCTGTGAGGTCTCATGCCACCCTCCTGTGGGTATCCTTTGTGGAGGTTTCCAGCATCCTCCTTGGTCTCCACTGCAGGTGCCTCCATAGAGGAACCACTCTTTGCCAGAACAGCATATGAATTGTGGAGAGGTACAACTGGAGGGATGCACCTCAGTTCCACCACCTTCTTCCTCCCTGAGCCCACTTTGGTCCTACTGCTTCTCGTTCTTGGCAATCACTGAGGTGACGGTGTGGCCCTGGTGGTCCCTGGGTGGGGGAAGAGGTTTTACGAATCCTAGCCAGGTCAGCCTGGAGACAGGCAACCTCCTCCCTCAGACCAGAGAGGTGCCTGCAAACAGGGCAGCATCGCAGCCTCCAGAATTTCTCCCAGAACACTGCTGCCCCACAGCAATTGCACTGCAGCACTCCCATCTTGACTTATTTTGTGTCCCCTCTCCTGTTGCTTTGTATGCTTACTGTCTTCTCTATGTATTTTAACACTTACTTTCCTCCTGCCTATGTGCCCCTTACAACTCTCGCCCTTCTTGTTCTGGGACAGGAACTTCCTGTAGTCTTCGGTAGTCTCCTCCTTCTTCAGTGCTTGGACTCAGACCTCCAGCAGCCAGGGGGGAGAAAGAGTTATTTTTTAGGTTCCTTCAAGGTTGATTAAACTAATGTGTCTCAGTGATCCTTCCCTTCCTACTGCCAAACAGGAAGTTCCTGCTGTCAGTCAAATCCAGTGGCTATAAAAGTAGAACTGGCTTTGGGTGGGAAGGAGAGCAATTAGTAAAAAATCTGTAGTTCTAGACTGCTGTATCTTGCTCTGAAACCAAAGTTCTCTTCTGTCAAAAACAGCAGGAAGCTATAATTGGAGATACCTGCTTTTGTACTCCTAAGCTGCTAAGCCACACCCCCAATTAGATTTACCCTCTGCTCTGACTCAGTAAATTAAGCTGATACAGCCCCCTTCCTCAGAGAAACACACAGTGACTTTCTTCTTTTTTTTACTTAAATGAGACCCCCTTCTTCTAATAAAGTATCTGTTTGCTTAATCCAAACAGGTACTGATTCCTGCTGAGATAGAAGTGAGTCATCAGTAAAAAAATCTGTAGTTCTAGAGTGCCGTTTCTTGCTCTGAAACCAAAGTTCTCCTCTGTCAAAAAGAGCTGGTGGGATCACTGGGAAAAAAAAATTGTTATGTCTTGCCCCTGATTTAAAAAGTAAAACTCTGCTGATTTTAGAGAAAGCTGTGATGATCCGGTTGGTGTTGCGTGTACACTCTCCAACTGGTAACCACCCCCCAACCTGCCTGAGCGCCAATACACATGCTGCTGCAGTCCGGGCTACCTCTAATGAAACATGAATAAAGCCACAACAGTGTGCGGCCACAAAAGTTAGAGTGAGGGGCTTTTCAAAATGGAGTAATCCAGATCTCTCATACAATAGCAGGGTGTTTGGGAAAGCCTTTGTAAAGAAAAGCGCTTACTATGGCAGCTGATATGGGACACACTCACTCTCACTGAAATTGGCTGCACACTAGGCCACTCATCACAAAACACTGATAAAGTAAGAAAAGAAGAAAAAAAAACCAGCAAATTGTCATATTGTGCAGGACTGTGTGTGTATTTGTGTGTGTGTGTGTGTGTGTGTGTGTGTGTGTGTGTGTGTGGTGAGGTGCGATGCGGGGTGTGGGGGGACATGTTCGCTCCTGCTGGAAATGTCTCTAAAACAAAGAATCAGAAAACCCGGGCAAAAAACAAAGCCAAAATAAGAGAAATACAAAACATAACTACATAACTAAATAAGTAAATAGAAAGCATATTGTGCAGGGTTATGCATATGTGTGTGTGTGGGGGGGGGGGCACAGACACCACCATCCTCTAATGACTTTTAAACATTTTCATTGCAATGCAATGTCAAGGACTATTTTTCGTTTACTTCTGGATCATATTTTTCACTCTTTTTATTTACAGTTTTTATTTATTATTGTTAAATTAACTTCTGACAGGTTGACCCATTTTATAAGTGTAACCCCACCACCGCCCCCCCCCATTTAACTATCAGTGCTGCTCCTCTCACCACATAGCATCTAGGGGCAAATGACAGGGGTGGGGGTTTACATAACAGTAACACACTTCTATTTCTGAGCCTGCTAGTACAGACAGGCAACCAAGTGTGGCAACTACCTGGCACATACCTGGTGGGACCATTTACCATGGCCAGCAACGAAGGTCCCTGGGAGAAAATGGCTGCTCACAGTTGTGCTAGGTTTGCACTTTTGGTCAGGGGCACCCAAGTAAATCCTGACACAAAGGAAGCAATAACATCACTGTCCAAACCAGGTTGGGATTCAAGAGTGTGGCTTTTATTCATGTAACAAAGTAGGAATAATCACAAAGCAAAGATGAACCACCGCAGGGTTACTCATACTGGTAATGCAGATTACTGAGGTACAGAAATTCCAGAAATCCCATTTAGCATAGGCATAATGAACACAAAGAGAGAACTCTCAGGTTCTGAAATGCAGGTTGGCACACACTGCCAGTTACTGGTACTTTTCCCCTTGACTTGGCACACACGGCCAGTACTAGGACACTTTCCCATATTTCATGAGGAATACTAGTGGCACACATGACCACAAAAGAGCACATACTGGCTTAAAATCTTCCAGTACCCACTATACTGATGTAAACTGAGAACAGAGAATCCAAAACCAATGACTGGGTAACTATTTTCATAAGGCACTGGCCAAATGCACTGACTAAAAATTGTACTGGTGCCCAAGCTGAACCCAGAGAGGTAAACTGGTTACTCCAGATGGGGGGTCTCCCACCTTTTGCTTCCAAGTTTATACTCGACCATTCATCTGGTTAATAACACCCTCACAGAAAACTTGTAGATGCTACTTTGAAATGTAAATCACATTTAACATACTACTGATTAAAAGTTTTGTACTTGGGCAGTCTCTCACTAGACTCCAAATATAGGCAGACACTTTAAAAGAAAACACACAGACACTGGGTGACAGGGTCCCTTTGTCAGAGAGAAATTTCACCACAAGGAATGCAGGTGCCCCAAGGCTATTCCAAAACAAAATCACAGTACTCACAGAGCAGTTGATTCACAGCCAACTTCAGACAAAGTCCAGACTGGACCAGGGGATTGCCCCTGAATCCTGGAGTACACACCACCCCTCCTGGGATGGAGCAGTGTGAAAACCACTTGGCTAGGTTTCCACTACTTCACCACTGGGCTCTACAGACTTACTCTAGGGTGAGAAACAAACAAAAACTTCTGGGTAGCTCTTTTACACAGCTGAAGAGAAGAGCTGCCCTACCTGCAGCAGCCTCCTCCACTAACCCCTACTACTGACTCACTACACTCTAACTCAACATTCTAAAGCTATCTCCCCAGAGCTGGACAAGAGTGTGGCTCATGCCACTGTGAGAGTTCTAAAATTACATCATCCTCTAGCTCAGCTGAGACTGAACACAGAGTATGACAGTGTGAAACCCATTTACCTGGTATTTCACAAGCTGCCTTCCCTGCCTGCCACTGATTCTAATGGGATTCTTGTAACCTTGGGGAACAAGGGGGCTACATAAGCAGAATAAGACACTCTGAGGTGTGGTTTATGGCCTGATAATAAGGTGATACATGATGGGCAGTAATACAATAGTGGATATATCAATACGAGTGGCAAGTGAGCTCATGATTATCACGAGTAACTCTGCAGAGCAGAGCCACAAGTTATTAAACCCCAAGCTCACTTACCACCAGTGCTGATAATATCCACTGTCGTATGACTAGCTCATCACATTTCCTTTTTATACAGTAGGGGTTGACCCCTTGTCATTCATTTTGTGAGGTTATATTTTTGGTTGTTTAGTTTTTTACCTGTTCCATGTGGTGTTCATTTTTCTTTGGGTGCTGTACCGCTGTTGTTATGAAGGGAATTTAGTTGTGGTTTGTTTTTGGTTGTTGCTTTTTTATCTTCATTTGTATTGGTTTTGTTGTCTAATGTACTGATTGGTCATTTATGTGGGTTACTTCTTAGTTGTTGGTTGATTTTCATGTGGTTTCTTGTGGTTGGTTGCTTTGGGATATAGGCGGGGTTGGGTTCTTCTGGGTTTCAGTCAGTGCGTCCGGTATGGTTTTAGCATTCGCGATCTTGAATTTTAAAGTTAATGTTAACATGTTTTTGTGTTTCTTTTGGTTGGTGGGTTTCCATGTGGGTACTGGGGTGTGGAGTTTCTTTTTGGTGGTGTTATGTAGAATTATCATTTATCGTGCGCTACTTGGGACCACGCACTGTTGCATTATACTATGTGAGGTAAATTGATTTTATTTAAGTGGTTCCTGTGTTTGGAGGAGTGCTTTGCTTTTCTAGTATGTCAGTATAAGGAGTTTGACTTTCCTTTAATTTATTATTTCTATCAAGTGTAGTTCGAATTTTTTTTAAATGAAGTGGGGGGGCAAGGGGGGAACTTGAATGTAGTTCGGCAGTGTTGTCACGATGACGTGCACACAGTGCCAGTAACAACAGATATGTAGCGAGAGTTGCGATAACCTGCTGTTTTTTCCGCTGTGTACAAGTCATGACTAACGCTTTTGCTTAAAGTGGTGATCTGCGTTTTTATTGAATGCGTTATCTGTCAAACCCTATTGTACAAGAGCACTTCCCAGGTACTAAAAGGCACTCGGCACAAGCACTTCATGCCTCATTATGCACCTGGGGCGTGCTCTTATCAGGCCATAAACCACACCTCATCGTGTCTTATTCCCCACGCAGCCCGACCACCCACCCTGAGGCAGTACCCAAGAAGTGGCCACTTGCCACATGGAGGCTCCGGTCCTCACCTACCACAGCAATTCAGCAACCAGCCCAACCACCTATGCCTGAGGCAGCACCCAGGAAGTAGCCACTTGCCACATGGAGGCTCCGGTCCTCACCTTACACAGCAATTCAGCAACCAGCCTGACCACCCAACCCTGAGGCAGCACCCAAGAAGCAGCCACTTGCCACATGGAGGCTGCGGTCCTCTCCCACCACAGCAGTTCAGCAGCCAGTTATATTCTACAGCTCCTCCAGGCTAGTGGCTCCAAATTTTAAACTTGACACCATTGGAGCCATGGTACATACTGAGAATATGGAAAAAGTATCAGCCCAAGATTGCACTCATCAAATCTTTGTTCTAGGAGATTCTATGATTTCAAACCTAGATAGACAAATATGTAATATTAATAAAGCTACTCGAACTCTCTCTTGCTTTCGTGGTGCAAAAATCCAAGACATCACAAAAATGAGTAGTCAGAGCTTAAAAAATAGTGGTGAGAACCCCTTGGTAATTATCCATGCAGGAGTTAATAACATTAGAAAGCAGAGTATTTAACAAATCAAAGAGGCCTACATAGGTTTAACTAATATACTAGCTGACATTGGTGTTAATACTGTTTTGTCTGAGTTATTACCTGTACCAAGAGCAGATCAATACACTGTGGATAAAATAAAACATGTAAATGATTGGCTTTGTGGCTGGTGCTTAAAACAAATTATAAAGTGCCTGACACACTGGGAACAATTTAATAATAAATGGAATTTTTATGCAAAAGATGGTCTACATCTAAATAAAAAGGTATCTGAAATACTGGGAAATAGAATTAATAAACAGATTGATGCCTTTTTAAATGGGTTATGGGGGGGTGACTTTTGACTTCAAAGTACCTTTTGAATTCAGTATAAGTCAATGTAATATGAGTGTGGAACCAAAGTTAGCTATTACTGAACAAGAACCAAATTCTACTATACAAGGGACAAAGCTCAAAATAGTATTACTAAATGCTAGGAGCCTGTTAAATAAAATTAATGAAGTCCAAATTATTTTACATTCCCAAAATATTGATATCTGTGGAGTAATAGAAACGTGGTTCACTGATGAACAGTGGGGACAAGAAATATGAAGTTATTCAGTTTTCAAGAAAAACTGAACCACCTCAAGAGGAGGAGGAGGAGGTGTAGCAGTATATGCTAAAGTTGGTATTGACTGTATGGAGGTGTATATAGACACCCCCTCGCCCCCCTGGTATTGAGATTTTATGGGTTAAATTAAATCAAGATTTCTATCCTATGGCAGCAGAGCTCTGTTATAGACCTCCATCTTTGGATTCTAATAAAAATGATTTATTTTTGAATTATTTACAAGCTATTAATTAACTAGAGAATATATTGTTGATGGGAGACTTTAACTTCCTGGGTATTAATTGGTTTAATTTAGAGGGGACAAATTATCAGGAATCTAAATTCTTGGAGACTATAGTCCACTTAGGACTTGACCAATTGGTTTATGAACCAACTAGACAGAATAATATCTTAGATCTGATTTTAACAAATATTGTGAATGTTCAGGAAGCACCAGTTATATTGGCTCCATTAGGAGATAGTGATCATTGTATGATCCAATGGTCTATAAAATATTTCAAACAGGATCTTAAAGGTGTAACAAAAATGAGGAATTATTATAGAGCCAATTATGAGGCAATAAAAGCCTATTTAATAAAATGGGACTGGCAAAAATAACTCTATATGTTATCTGTAGAAGAGATATGGGCTAAAATAAAAGAAAAAAAATTGATTATTGCATCTTAAAATGGGTACCAGAAAGAATAAAATATAAAAATAATAAAATGCTGCCACTTTGGTATACCACAGTAATTAAAAGTCTTGTAAAGGTTAAAAAAAAAACTTTAATAAATATCAAAAACATAGATCAGAGAACAACTGGAATACATTTCAACAAAAGGCTAAGAAAACAAAATCAGTCATTAAAAAGGCAAAAAAAGACATAGGCCCAGATATTCAAAAGGGTTGCACATGGTGTAACAGTGTTTTGCACCTTGCTCAACCCACTGATGTGCCCCGGCATGATATTCAAATGGGAATTGTGCCTGGCACAAATTCCGATTCGCCGGAATGCATCAGTAATGCGCGGCACAGGTGAGGCGTGCCCATACGCCTACTCTGCACATCCCAATATGCAGCCGGGATGTGCTGAGTTCGCTCATGTAACCCTACTGCGCCACAAAAGTTGATCCAAAAAAAGGACGGTTGGCCACCCACAGGTGAGCTGCCGTATTGCAGTGCAACACGGCAGCTGCCACCCTGTGGGTGGCCACCGAGCTCCAGATGCACCTGGCGGCACCCCCATGCCCGATCGCAGGCATACATACAAAAATAACCCTCCAAACTCTCTGGTGGTCCAGTGGACTGCTGTCAACCCAATCGTGGGCATTTGTAAAATAAAACAAATCAATATCCCTGGTGGTCAGTGGACCACTGTCAACCAATCGCGGGTTTAAGTAAAATAAAAATGAATCCAATATCCCTGGTGGTCAGTGGACCCCTCCCCACCCGCCCACTGGGCTCCACTGCCCGCTCCCCCAGTCAGTGGTGGGCAGCACCACCCATGCCGCCCGCTGCCCGCCCAACTCAGCACCATCGGTGGGGCTGCTCGCCCATTGGTCCTGGCGTGAGCCAATGGGCATGCAACCATACTGCTACACATTCCAGATATGTGAATGAATTCATTCACATATCTGGAAGTGTAGTACAAGGATATGGATGCATGCCCATTGGCTCACGCCAGGGCCAATGGGTGTACAGCCCTATAGACGGTGTCAGGCGGCAGGGCGCAGGCAGATGGGGTGCTGCTGTCTGCCGCTGATGGGGAGCAAGTGGTGGGGCTCAGTGGGTGGTGGGGAGGGGTCCGCTGGACCACCAGGGATATTGGATACATTTTCATTTTACTTAAGCCCGTGATCAGGCTGACAGTGATCCACTGGACCACCAGGGATTTTGGATTCATTTGATTTTACAAATGCCTGCGATCAGGCTGACAGTGGTCCACTAGACCACCAGGGATATTGGATTCATTTTTATTTTACAAATGCCCATGATTGGGCTGTGGGGCACATTGCCACGCTGCAGGAGGCGTCGGTCCCCAACGGATGCTGTCTGGCAGGGCGCCAGGTGCAAGTCGCCAGGGATCGGTGCACCTGCAAGCAAATGGGGGCATAATGACATGCAAATGGCCCCATTTGTGCCTTGCATACATTATGGCCCCATTTGCATGTGTACTTTTGAATATCGCGGTTGCTGCACATAGCACAACAGAACTTGCGCTAGTGCATCCCCCTGCTCCACTCTGGGCACTTGCGCTGGTGCAGTGCCACTGCGCCATGCACACTGTGGGTGGCCAGGGTGCTATATTCAACGATGCTATGCCATGGTGCAGCTCCATTGAATATTGCCCAGTCAACGCCTCTACGCAGCCAAGTTGTGCTGCGCCCAGGCTTGCGCCACAGCTTGGAGCAGTTTGGATATCCAGGCCCTGGGATATAATTTAGCTATTACTCAAAAGGATAATAAAAAAAATTCAATTATATCAGTTCCCTAAAATCTACACAGAGTAAGGTTGGTCCATTAAAGATAAATGGTGAAATAATATCTGATGAGCAATCAATGGCAAAAAACTTAAATCAATATTTTGGAAGCATTTAAAAAAAAATACTTATTTACAGATCCTATAGTCAGATTTACTGATGCTGAAATTTTTTCAACAATTAACTCATTTAAATCTTCTGCTTCAGTTGGACCTGATAATATTCCTTTTCTTTTTCTAAAAAAGTATCATATGAATTAGCCAGAACACTAATGTTACTTGCTGATGAATCCATCGCAAAGGGGGTGGTCCTTAACAAATTGAAAGAAGCCCTAGTAATCCCTATTCATAAGGGTGGCGTAAAGAAGGAAGAGAAACATTATTGACCTATGAGTCTAACATCCTGTATAGGTAAAATAATGGAAAAGCTTCTTTCCCAAAAAATTTGTACCCATATATTGAACCTAGGGCAGTCAGATATTTCTCAATATGGTTTTCAACCAGGAAGATCTTGCCATACAAAATTAATACTGTTTTTGAACCCATTAGTGAAGCACTGGATCAAGGATTTCCTGTAGATGTCATTTTTTTGGGATTTTGAAAAGGCCTTCGACTCTGTGTCACATAAAATCTTAATTGATTATTTAGTCAAAATGAAATTGAATAAACATATAATTGTTTGGATTACATTATGGTTAACTGACAGAAGACAGCAGGTTAATTTGAGGGAGAAGAAGTCTCCCTGGACCAAGACCACTAGTGGCGTGCCCCAGGGCTCAGTTCTGGGCCCTATTTTATTTAATGTTCTAATAGCCAGTATGACCACCATGGATGGAATATGTCTAAGCAAATATGCAGACAATGCTAAGTTGGGAGGAATTGTTAACGACATGATCTCTGCTCAAAAACTACAGGCAAACTTGAATTATATTTCTGATTGGGCTAATACACATACATTAAACTTCAATTTTACAAAATGCCAAGTGATGCATTTTGGAAAAAATAATAAAAGCTTTAATTATGTTATAAATGATAATTTATCAAGTAAAGTAAGTTCTGAAAAAGATCTAGGAATAATTATCTCTAACAATTTGAAATTCTCAGAACATTCAAACAATACAGTTAAAAAATGTAACCATTTAATTAATTGTATTCTGAAAAATATAAAGAGCAGGGAGCCTGAGATATTAATTCCCTTATACAGTAGCATAGTGAGATCTAATTTTGATTATTGTTCTTCTTTTTGTGCTCCAACATTAGTACAAGACAAACAGTCCAGAGAAAAAGTAAAAAGGAGATTCACTAGACACATTGCTAATATGAGTTCTCTCTCTTATAAAGACAGATTAACAGATTAAAAAAATTAAATCTCTACTCACTTGAATATTGTTCTATGAGAGGAGACCTGTGTTTAATTTTTAGGGCTACAAAAGACATAGTTCTGTTTGAATTCATATATTTGGATTGGCATCCTTCCGTGTGTACAATGAGATCTCATAATATGAAATTAAGGGCTAACATAAATAAGACCTCAAAGAGAAATAATTTTTTCACTCAGAGGGTAGTTTCTATTTGGAACTCCCTACCACAAGAAGTTGTGCAAAGTGAAAATTTATGCCAATTAAAAAAAAAAAAGATTTATATATGGATGAATCAAAATATGATTACCACCCAAGGTAGGGTGGCGAGATCATTATGGGCTAGACCCTCGATCTCGTAATTTTCCTATGAACATATTTTGTCAACAGCCACTGAGTACTCTGCTATGGACTGCAGTACTCAGCTACCAGACTTCTTGTACTAGCCCTGCAAATATGATTGATTTTCCAATTGTTGCATTTACTGCTTTTATCATTAATTTCAAGCATTTAGAATATTTACTGCATTTTATCAAGTACAGCAGAACGTAGCAAGTGATTTTATTTGGTGTGCAGGTTTATCAGTGTGCATGTGTAACCACAGCTTCTCTCTCACACCCTCCCCCCACCTAAGCCTTTAAAATTAATTTCTCCATTTTGCTCTTCCCCACAGCCTGACCACCCACCCCTGAGGCAGCACCCAAGAAGCAGCCACATACTGCATGAAGGCTCCGATCCTCACCTGCCACAGCAATTCAGCAATCAGGTATATTCTCCAGCTCCTTCAAGCTTATGGCTCTGAATTTTAAACTTGATGCCATTTTGCTAACAGTCACTGAGTACTCTGCTACAGACTGCAGAACTCAGCTAATGGACTTCTTATACTAGCCTTGCAAATAAGATTGATTTTCCAGCTGTTGCATTTACTGCCAAATTCCTGCAGAGGTTCCACGCTGGCTCCCCACCCACTGTCCCCAACCCCCATGCTATCTGGACAGCTACTCTTACAGCTGCTGTTAGTCACATGACAGCACCAAGTTGATTGGCTAGCTAAATGTTGACTTTTCCATGTGCTCCTTATACTATTCACCCATTAGAGGCATTTAGCTTGTGTTTACTAGTTAATCATCATTCTAGACAAAACCCACAGCTTGTGCACTCAACATCATTTTGTCACCCCTTACTCTCACTTAATTGTAGCAATAATTAAAATTTTAACATGTGACTACATACTATATTCTATTCTTCTCCTTTTTTCCCATTCTTCCACTTAATTGCAATCTGCACTGTACATTCATTTAACTGCACAGCCTCATCATGTTAGTAATATCATCTTGCCTGCTATTTTTATTCATACCTATCATTACCTTCCCACCTTCCAACTACCCCCAGCACATACCCCTACCATATTACCTATTTCTTGGACACCTATCTTAATTGCTCCAATGATTACATATGTAGTAACCACTACACCTTATCATCAAATCTGGTCCTATCTTCCGCATCTTCCTAATGTATCTCTCCTCAGTCCCTCACTCAAGTACCATACTACACTTCCTAAAAATACATTTAACCCCTTCACATTCCCCTCCCACAAAATCACGCTCGCTCACATCACAACCATGGAATAAGAGGTCTAAGCTTCACTACCTCATCATCACATTACTACTTCTAGCCTCTGGAGATATTTATCCCAACCCTGGTCCTTCCCTCTAAAACTCCTCTGACCTCCTGCATGGACTTAGACTTCTCCACCTCAGTATATGAAGCCTACTACCAAAACTTGACCTACTACTACTACCTCTCACCATATCTCTCACCCCGGACATTCTCATACTTAATGAATCCTGGCTTAATGCTAAAATATCTGGCAATTCCATCTTTATTCCCTGCTTCTCCAGTGCACACCTAGACTGTTCAGGAAGGGGTGGAGGAGTGGTAATGTACATCCCCTGCTCAACCCAATATACAACCATCATATCCACATCCCTTCCAGAAGCTTATGAGGCACTCATCGTAAGACTATCCCTTCATTTCTCCACCCCCATCTTGATGGCTGGGATATACTGCTGCCCTGGCCTTCCTACTTCTGTTGCCACTGATCTCATAACATCCATTGTTTCCCACACCTCCTCTGGTGAACTCTATGTACCAACACTGGCTATCCTCCTCCTCCCTAAATAAAGCCCAAAATGGCATAGCTGCCCAACACCTATCGCAATTGATCCAGGAACAAACTCAGTTGAACACTAACACACTAACTCATTTACTTATTGATTGGTCCCTCACTTCCCACCAGCACAGGGTCATCCAATCTGGCATACTTCCTAATGCTTTAAGTGATCATCACATGACCTACATGGTCCACAAAATAAATAGACCCAAGGCTCCTAACTAAATCTTGCTAACTAGATCATATAAACTGCTGGCCCTTGCTTCCCTTCTCCATGACCTAGTGTACATTGACTGGTCTCCTATCTCTGCAGCAAATACAGCTGATGAAGCTCTAGACTATTTCAAAGGTAGATTCCTCCACGTCTGGGACAAATTTGCCCTAATTAGGTGCTCCAGAGTCTGTGGTGACCACCTTCCTTAGGTCACACCAGAATTGCTGGCCTGTCAACATGCTCAAGGCCAGACATGGAAGGTTCACAAAGCCACTAAGCTGCAAAGCGATTTCCAACTATATTGTGCACTTCACAACACATGTACCAAAGCTATCAGGCTGGCAAAGGCTGAATAGTTCTGACCTACCTTCCAAACAAACATTACCAACCCTTCTAAATTTTGGAAGGTAGTCCACACTCTGTTCTCCCCCATCAAATCCGCCTGCCCCCTCCTCAAAGTAAACAACTGCTTAATAGCTGACCCCTCTACTGTTGCCTCTGTATTTAACTCCTACTTCACCTCCTGTGCCTCTTTCCTTCTCTCCTCCCTCCTCCCTTTCCTCTTCTCTTACACCTCTTTCTAGTACTAAACCTAATGTTTCCCCCTAACCTGACTCTTTTGCCTTCTCCAATGTCTCTCCCACTGATACCTTAGAAGATCTCCTTTCCCTCAACCCCTCTAAGGGCAGCTAACCTGATGGGCCTAACCCCAAGCTTCTATACCTACCTGCCCCTGCAATCTCATCACCACTATCCAATCTATTAAATCTCTCTTTCTTGGTAACCTGTGAGGCAGGCACATGGGGAAGGGCTCCGTCCGTAACGGCGACTCATTCCCCAGTGAATCCCTCATGGTGATGGAAGAGTAGGGTGGCCAGATGGGGGGGTGGGAAAAATGGGTGACAGGATGTCGCTATATGTATGTGCGTGGGGGGGCAAGCACAGCAAGCATGGGCTGGGAGGGAACAGAGCAGCTGTAGGGGATGGCACTGTGGTTGGTTGCCAAGCTGCGTCATGGCATCGGGGGTTGGCCTGTGGTTGGGGTGGGTGAGGTATCAGGTTTGGGTCCAGGCACTGGTGCGATTTTATTGCACCTGGCCCACACCTTTTATTTTTTATTGTTTTCACCCCCCCGACATGCACCCCCCTGGAGTTGAGAATCCTTTAGTAGGTGGGTGTGGGGGACACAGCCCCCTCACAGAAAGCATTAAAAATAAGTCCCCAGTGCCTTTTCACCTGTGCGCTGAGGGTGTCAGAGTTCAAAATGTTTTCAGCACTCTGACTTTGCGATAACGGCGATCACCTTTAGGCTTTCACATTCTCTCATAGAACCCTCTTTCTCTACTGCTTCAGTCCCAGCTACCTGGAAGTATGCTTTTGTCCTGCCACTATCCAAGGGTGGGGACCCCTTCTCACCTCTAAACTATCATCCTATATCCCTTTTCCCTGTCCTTGCCAAGCTACAGGAGCATATGTTTCTCACTCAGTTCACCTCTTCTCTCTGACTCCTGTTTTTTCACTTCTTTCCAGTCTGGTTTCCAGAAGCATCACTCCACCACTACTCCTTACTTAGGCTCACTGATTCCATCCTCTCAGGGATGGATAGTGGCCTGATCACATCTGCTATTTTTGTCGACCTCACTAAAGCTTTCAACACAGTCTTCCACTCCCTCCTTCTAAACAATCTCACTTCAGCTGGTTTATCTGACTGTACCAATCTGGTTTAAATCCTATATTGTAGATAGGACTCAATCAGTTTGAATTGCTGACTCCATATCCCCTCCTCTCCCAATTAACACTAGTGTTCCACAGGGCTCAGTTCTAGGACCTCTACTATTCTCTATGTTCCTAAATTACCTTCCTTCAGTATGCACCTCATCCTCCATCCACATGTATGCTGATGACACTGTCCTGTTTACTTCCAGATACTCTCCCACTGATGTAACAGCCAGACTCCAGCATGACTTTGACAAGGTTCAGCACTGGCTTAGCTCATATCATCTCTTTCTTAATGCCAAAAAGACTGTCTTCATGACCCTTGGCACTAGACAGAGACTCTCTAGGCTCCCAACCTTTCCCTCCTTCCACACCCTTGATGGGACTACCCTTGAGGACATCTCCTCTTTTAGATACCTTGGGGTTTGACTTGACCAGCACCTCAACTTTTCTTAACATGTGGATGCCATCCTGAAAAAACTGAACCCAAAGTTTGGCACCCTGCACAGGAACCATAGCTGCTTACCTCTATCGGCTAGGTGTGAACTCACCCAGAAAATCATTCTTCCTATTTTTGACTACTGTGATGTAGTCTATACTGTTGCTCCCAAGACCTCCCTAGGTAGATTGGTTACCCTTTTCAACTCCTTCTGCTGCTTCACTCTGGACTCCCCCCCCCCCACACTCATCACTGTGATCTCTATCATGCTCATGTTTTTCCTTCACTTGATAACAGGCATCTCTCCCATAGTGCCAAGTTTATTTCTAAATTTTGGTTTGGGTCCCTCCCATCCTACCCCTCTCCTCCCTAACCATCCCTCTCCCACTGTCTCAATCCTCGGATCCTTCAATGTTCACATTTTGGCAGTCCCTCATTGTTCAATCATATTAGGACAGTCAGCGTTTTTGCACCGCTTCCCTAAACTATGGAATTCACTACCACATCAAATTAGACACTCCTCTTCCCCTCTCTCTATCTCTTCATCCCTGCATAACTTCTTCTCTCCCAATTACTCCTGTTTCTAAGTTTCTGTCACTTTCCATTCAATACCATTCCTTCAGTTGGTCTCTCAATTTGATTATGGTTACATTCCAAACCTCCACACTCAATTCAGTTGACCTCAGTGCCTTCCTAAGCTGTATGAAATGTAATCCTACTTAAAGCACTTCTATGAGAAGAAAGTGACAATGAGTATGTAATGTATATGTACAGTAAGTATACAAGTGTTGTGTGTTTTGCTCTTCTTCTCACTTATCTCAAGGTTGTTGATACTCCCTTGCTGTATCAACTAACTGTTAGCACTTCATCTGTATTTCTCAAAATTGTATGTATGTAGTATTATAATGTATTGATGTATGTTGTTATTGGCAATTGTATTGCATTATATTATGTTACTATTTGTTGCACTATTTGTTATTACTCCAGCCCCCTTTCCACCAGAATGCACTGGGAGATGAGCAAATCGAGTCTTCAGTGTGCCTTCCTGGTAAAACTTTTCAATAAATAAACACATTCCTTACATAATAACTGGTGTTCATTTTTTTCCATATGAAAACCAGGTTATAATTCACCATTATAACCAGCTGGTTATAATGGCGAACATGCACCAGGTTTCCCCATGAAAGAGCCACATGCCACACTTCACTTCATCAAAATCAGTCACTCAGAATCAAAACTGTATCACTTTTTGCCCTAACATTGTAACTTACCAGCAGCCAGATCTTCATCAATTACTAAGTGGGCAATTACCCATAAGAAGGCAGAATTCCTGTGCAGGAAAATTGCTGCAGGGAAGAACAGATCAGCTCAGCTATTTCGGACTGTAGACCGGCTGCTTCACCCAGCCTGTCTGCAACTGATAAAATCTTTTTCATCCACTTTATGTAATGAGTTTGCTCTGTTTTCCTCTGACAGGGTGTCCTCTATCCATGCAGGGATTTTGTCAGTGAGATAAGTTTTGCCTCACAGTAGTGGGGTTGAGGGGAATAGAAGTATTCTGTAGCAGGGTTGTTGCTCAGGATACAAATGTCAGGCAGCCAACTTCATAAGTACATAAAAAATGCCAGGTTGGCATTTATCATTTTATTATTTTTAGCATAAAATGATAATCATACATAATAGAAAAATAAGACAATAAAGATTAATCCATCAACATCCAGTGCTTTCCAGGGTGTAGACATATGCTTTCTTATCTTTAAGGTCTTACACCTCGCACAGCCAGCTCAAGACTGACACCTTATCTAAAACTCCACCTCTAGTGGCAGGCTTTTATATATTTTTATCAATGACATCACTGTCATGTGACATCAATTTAAATTGTATTTAATACTCTCAAAAGGTTTTATGGTTCTCAACCCATACATAAACAATAACAAAAGGTTGTTTCTAAGCCAGGTTGAAAGAAGTAAACATTCTAATGTACTTATAGCATTCTTGTACACAATCTTAGTCAGTAAAATGCTCTTTCTTACATAATTAGCTTCAATTGATGTAGACTCCTCCCTCTAGCAATAATCCAAGAAACTAGAGTCAGTATAAATATAGGCCTCTAGGGGCTGCTTCCCTATAGCAACAGATTGAGTGCAGAAGCAGAGCTTGGGCAGCCGACACCCTGTCCTGCTGCAGAGAAGGCTGCAGCTTATCAGGCCACCAAACAGTATCTTTTCTCCCTATTTTTACCCTCTGCAGGACTGTTTACACACCAGCAAATTAATCTGAAGTAAGCTATTGACCCAGCATTTTGCTATGATGTGGGGGGGGGGGGCTATCAGTTCTTTATTTTAATTTTGTTTAAAAGGAATTACTTTAGTTTTGTATCCATATCAGGCCTTCCTGACTCTGCTCACACAGGCTTGAAGGTGACAGGACTTTTAACAGAAATCCCCAATTTCTATCCACAGCTACAATGCGTACTAGGGCTTAATGTAACTTATTTACTGTATTCATTTATTTTTAGGTTGCTGCGTAGTGTGCTATGTGTGACAATTCGTGCAGGCACAACAGCAGCACTATACAGACAGCATCTCTAGACACTGATACTTTTACTTCAGCAGAAAATGGTTTGTGCCTTATTGTAAGACCCAAGGGCCTTCCTTTTGTTACTACTCTTTCAGGGGACACTACCAGCCACAAAGTGGGGTCACTCTTCCTATAGACCCAACAATACTGCTGCTTGCTAACAGAGCATCTAATAATACTGTATTTTAGTAATATCCCACTTATGTTATCTTTGTATTTCTAGCAAGGCAGCACAGGATGCATAATAAAGTAGAGGGAAAGGGAATGCTGCTTACTGGTTTACTTAATCCTGGGTTCATTTAACTAGCCACTAAGTAAAACACATATTGCCACTTGTGTTTTAGTTTATAACTACAAGGTTCCCTTACGCGAACCTTTTTACCTGGACCCAGAAGGGAGAGAACTTGAAAGAGGGTTTAGACAATAGGGGGTACTGCTTAGAGGTGGCCTGCCTCCAACCAAGAAACAAATGGATAGCTGCACTAGAAAGGAAGATAGAGGTTGCAACCATAGAAAACAGACAGTGCAGATGGGTCCTTACTCAGTGGCTCCCTTTCTATATTATTTTTATTACTGCAATTAAAGGCACAGATGCATTTTATGTTTCTTACTTTCTTTCTTTGTACAGATAGCACTATTCTGGTACTTTAACCACAGCATTTAACATATCCCTGCACTTTATTAGCTAGCACTTTTAATCTTTAATTGTTTTTAAAGCACTCCAGCACTTTCATCTGTTCCTCCCACGTACTTTATATAACACAGGCATAAGTCAGGTTAATGGGGGGGGCAAGGAAAGACCCATGTCTCTCCCTAAAAGGGCACCTCATCAATGACGGGGGTCACCTAGTCACACACTCCATCAGTTTGGGATGAGTTTAAACCAGTGGAGGTGGCCAAGGTCACTAGGGTGGTCTTAGAGCTAAAGCACACATATTGTGAACTGGACCCAGCCCCAACTCATTTCTGGATGAGATGTGTCAAGGCTGTTGGCCCGGTGTTCACTAGGACTGCCCGGTGTCCAATGTCAAAGAGCGTTTTTCCAATGACCTTGAAAGAGACCATGGTGAGACCCCCTCTCAAAGAAACCATTTCTTGACCCAGACAACCTGGTGAATTACTGTCTGATCTCCAACCTGCCATTTTTCAGTAAGGTTGTCGAGAAGCTTGTGGTACGACAGTTCAAGGATCATCTTGTGTCCTTTGAAATCTATGAGCCATTCCAGTCTGGTTTCAGGGCCAGACACATCATGGAAACAGCATTAGTTAGGGTGCATAATGACCTCCTTAGGGCAAGGGACAGATGAGAATGGTCAGTTCTAGTGCTCCTTGATCTGTCATCAGCCTTTGACACTGTTGATCACTTTGTGCTTCTCAATCGTCTCTGTCAATACTGCTGACTCACCAGTATTGTCATCAACTGGTTTGAGCCCTACCTCACTGACAGGATGCAGTGGGTAGTGATGGAGAATTTCTCCTCCTCCCTAATACCCCTGATGTGTGGAGCACTGCAGAGTTCAATCTTGTCACCAATGTTGTTCACAGTGTACATGCTACCCCTGGGTGAGATCATTTGACAATACAGTGTGGAGTTTCACTTATGCAGATGATACCCAACTGTATCTGTCCTTTGCTCCTAGAAACACCCAGTGCTGTGGACGTGATTAACACCTGTCTGGCCAAAATCAATGACTGGATGTCCTCTAGCTGAATCCAGACAAGACTGAGGCATTGGCGATCAAGCCAGGCCACTGATGTGATGGGAGTGCTCCCAGATAAAACACTTTACTTGTTCTGTGGTCTGCTTCATTGGTAGCATCTCTGAGGGTGCAGGATCTTGACGTGATCCTGGATAGCAGACTGACACTTGAGGTTCAGGTGTCATCTGTGATCAAGGGTGTTTTTTACCACTTGAGGATCATCACCAAAATAAAGCCCCTCATTCCACCTAACGACCTACCGACGCTGGTGCAAGCTTTTGTTACCTTGAGACTTGACTACTGTAACTCTCTCTACTTTGGGTCACTGGAGGTACCCTTAGCTAGTTACAGCTGGTGCACAATGCAGTGGCCAGGTTGCTGACAGGTCTTCCCAGGTCCAGTCACGTGACCCCTGTCCTACGAACTCTTCACTGGCTGCCTATCAGGTGGAGGGTCCTCTTCAAGGTGGGCTTGCTCATCTATAAGGCCCTATTCAAGCTGGGCCCTGGCTATCTGGCTGAACTCCTGAAACTGACCACCCCTGTCCACTCCCTCCACTCCTTGACCAGGGGCCTCCTGGATGTTTGTAGGGTCCAACTAAAGACATCAGGTGACCGAGCACTCAGTGTCACCAGGCTGACCCTTTGGAACTCCTTACCATCTGCTGTCTGGGAGGCCCTGATGGTCAAACAGTTTAAACGAGAGCTTAAGGTTCACCTATTCTGCCTGGCCTTCCCTGATGAGACCATATGATCCGCCCTGGCTACTGCTTGTTGTACTTGGAACTGCTGACCTGTTTATACAGAATTTTGCTTAGTTTTTAAGACTGTTTTAGAAATGTTACTGTATTTGTGATTTTGAAGTTCTTTGAACTGTTGTTTTACTGTACAGCACGCAGAGCCTTCGGGACTGGTACTTCAAAACAAATGAGTGCACACACCCCTTCAAAATAACCACTTGAACAGCTGCTTTTTCACTGCTTTAAAACTTTTATTCACAGTGCCAGCCCCATGCTGTGTGCTGCTTCCAGGAAGTTTTTACGTTTCACACCCTCTGGTGCTTCAACAGAGAATACACTTTACTTAATAGTACAATAATTTATTCTCATATGCTAGTGAATTCCACCAATTAAAATAAAGAAATCAAATTCAAATTAAATCACGCGTTTCTGACATCATCTCATTACTTTTCAGATGGTCAGTCAGTACAATTGTTTGTTGTTGTCACATGACTAGCATCTCTATTTACTCTCCTTCATTCATAAAAATGATGCTTACAAACAAATGGAATTTCTAGCTAAGGAACAGAATTATTGATTACATATTGTTAGCTGTTACTAAAGTGAAGTCTCACATACTTAATCAAAACTATTCATTGAAAACAAAAATATCTTAAAAATAAAATGTTTTTATGTATTAAAAAAACAGCATTCATAATGCTATTTAGTTCATTATTATTTTAACACCAATATATCAATTCATATTCTTGATAAGTGCTTAATTCAGCTACTCAACAGTGTCCATATTAGGTGTATCTTCACAGTCTGTATGTGAAATTACAACTCCTCATTTAAGTCAGTAGATGCCACACCTAAAAACACAAATAATTATACAAAATAAATAATATATTAGTGTGTTCTAATGCATTATTTAGAATAAGGGGGGAGGGGAAGAAGGGAATGAGGAGGGTTAGGAAAAAATGTGAAAAGGAGTTATAAGGCAAAGAGTTTAGTGTTTCATTTTCAAATTATCTTCTTTTGAACAAGAAGGGAGAGAGTTCAAACTTCTCATTTAAACAAGAAGTTTTTAGTGCTTCTACTTTAAAAACCCATTCCTGTTCTTTACAATTCAACAGGTTGTTAAGACACCCTCCTCTAATGTTTTTAGGAACACATTCAATGCCAGTGGCAGTAACTCTATGTTCGGGATTGGGTGCCTTAGAAATAAAATTGCATTGCCTTGCCAATTGCCTCTGTCGACTTGTCCCACACCTTCCAGCCAGTAACAAAAACTCCACTTCCTCATCATGGAAAAAGAAGAAGAAAAAAAGTAGAAGTGTCTCAAACTGTGTGCCTCCACAGCCCAACCATGCTACCACTGAATTCTGCCCTCCACTGTACCATTCACGCCAGCTGCCACAATTCACTACATCTGCTCTCGCTTCTACAATCAAAAAAGCTTACAATAAAAGAAGGCTAGCAAAAAAATAAAATAAAACAGGACACACTGCACTAGAAAGCTAGAAGCACCAGGTCTGAAGAGCACTGTCAATAACAATGGTGTCCACTACAGCACTGTATTGACAGCACTCTCCAGAACAGCAGCAGGACAGAATGCCACTGCAAAACAGAGTGCAAACAATAAAAATAATCTTTTTACGTGGGTGGCTCTGCCCCCCCACACCCCCATGTGGGGGACTCTGCCACCCACAACCCCAATCTATAGGAGTCCCCCTCCGCATGGAGAGGATCTCAGGGAAAGAAAAAAATTTGTGGGGCCATGAAATACTGCTTCCACAGCCCCTTGTAAAAAAAAAAACAAAGAAAAGCTAATCCCACAAGACAAAATAATGGAGACCAGGATCAGAACCCTGGTTTCCACTACTAATCTGCCAAGTTGCTTTATTCCTTAGCCCTCCACACCACGGGAGCATCTCAGCCAGTGTCCTGCATTCCTATGCCCTTGAACTGTGTCTAGCACCAAGGACAGTGACCTGGGGAGCAATCACTCTGTGGCACTCTTCAACCTGTATCACTGTTTATGGGAGCACTATATAGACAATGCTCTTTTGTCCTGTGCTATTATGATAGCACTCTTCAAACCAGGTGGGAAGCAAGGTACTATACAGTAACAGTATGCACAGCAGCCTCATCTAGTAGTCAAACTAGACATCTGTCAACACACAGTAATGAAATATCCAGGGCAAAAAAAAAACAAATTCCAGCAATTACATACAATAAAATATGGTGAGGGGTGTAAAACTTAAATTTTACACACACCTTCAGTATGGGATGCTTTTATAAATCCCTTGAGCTTCACTCTCTGGGTTTATGTAGCATCCCACACTTTGGGTGTGTATAAAATTCACATTATACACCTCTCCACATGTTTTATTCTATATGTTGTACAGATTCTAAAATTTGTGTTATCCATTTACCCTCAGACCATTTAGAATCTTGCAACCCAGCAAAACATGTTTGGAGGTTTTTAGACATTTATCCTCACATAAGCAAATATTGCTCTGGTTATATTTTTGCCAAGTAGTAAAAATGAATGATTCAGATTCAATACACCATAAGCATAGCTGTGTAGTTGCTTTAATGTGGGTGCTTAATTCACAGTTAATTAGGTAAGATTCTCATGAGACAATTTAAGATTCCTATTATGAGAAACCATTTTAGCTGAGCTTATTTTAGATATATTGATTTGTTTTGAGATATTCTTAAGGTGTAAAATGGACATTTTATCTAACTGTATCACCATTCTGAGAACTACCTTAATTACAAAGAGATGGGAAACCATTCATATGTAAAATGTTATCTAGTTTTTTAATCATGTTTGTACATTAGTATCACTATACTTCTGTTGTAATGTTTGCTGTCAATAGAGTGCAATTATTTTTCCTACCTTGTTGCTAAAAATCAGAAGTTTAGAGTTCTTTGTATGTCTGTATTGATAGGGAAATTATGTCTCTCTTCCTTAAAAATTCATCCAGTACAAATTGGGGTAGACCTAGATTTAATCAAAGGAGAAACATTTTGCATAGGTTCTAATGTTTTGGCTGATGTCTCTGGTCAATATAAATCAATATAAAGGGTTTGGCAAGCTCAACCCATCAAATTTACAATACATCTTAGTAAAATCTATGGGGATGCACCTGGTGTGTGACCAAACAAAAGCATATAGTTAAGTTACCAGTTCTCTCCAGTCCCCATACTTCAGCTCCATAAAGTATGTAAGGTTTGACTTGAGTTGCAGAAACATCAGACATAAGTATTTTTAAATGAGTGACACCATGTGAACTTTAAAGTAAAGTCTTCTTCTGGTTTTCCTGTTATGAGCTCTGCATATATGTGCGTTTGTATGTGTACAATTTAGTAACAAATTGCAGCATAGAATATTTATTTTAATACTTGATTTTCTTTTATTTTAATGTAACATTAATGCAATTGTTCAGCAGTTCACAATGATCTGCACTGAATGCCAAATGCTCATATTTTTTAAGGTTGTCTATGGCATTATTTGCTATATTTAATCTGCTTTCTTAGCTGTGGGGGATGAATGGTATAAGCCTTTCTCACTAATGTTATGAGTTTGGAATTCCATTGCAAAATGACCCAGATGTGGGAGTCCTGCCTGTGCTAGCCAGGTTTCAAACAAGCAGGTTCCCTCATTGGATGTATGGGTGACTGCATGCTGAAGACTCTGTGGAGGAGCTTTTCAGTATATGATTGTATGCTGCTATTAAAATTACTATTAAAGTTACACAAGGTATACCATCATTACTTGCATTGTTTGAGTTATGGTGCCTTTCTTTACTTTGTTTGGAAAATTCTACCTTGAATCAAGCTTTTTGTTTTAGCAATTGTTTGAGCAGTGGTGCTTTTCCTTACTTTGTCTGGAAAATTCTACCTTGAACCGAGCTTTTGGTTTTTGCAATTATAAGGAGAAAAACTAAGATGTCCAAGTGTCTAGAAAACTCTACTTTAATTGAGCCATTTGTTTTAGCAGTTATAGAGAGAAAAAACAAGAAGCCAAGAATCTGAATCTGTGATGGTGAGTTGCTGAGTCACTGGGGTGGAGCTTGATGCTTATGGCTGCATGTTACTAACTGCTTTAAGAATTTGAAACTCCTTCCTTGTGCTGAGTGTCCCTTTTTCTGAGCAAATGCAGGGAGCGAACTGCTCAACTATCATGGCACTGCAGGGATCCAGCTTGAGATAACAGCACAGGCATATGGAGTGGTAGAACTGGAAGGTATAAACAATAAGAGAGAGACTGATAAATTGCTGGGATGCATGTCTGTGGACTGAGTATCAGTGGATGCTAGGATGCGGTAGGTACACACACAGACACATGAAACCATTGGATGTTGGGTTAAGTGCTATCATACCATGCTTTTTAATTCTAATGGAATAAAACATTTTTAACTTGTTCAAGGGTTTCTGGAAATGTTTTACCAGTTCGTATAGCTGGACTATACATGTGGTCTGTTATTTACTTCTGTGAAAGCTCCAGTATTGTTTTTGTTGCCATCTCTAGCGCTATGATTCTATCTGGAAGTGTACTCCGGAAGTGTACTGTCACAGATAGTTTTCATGTATTTCATAATCACTATTCCCCATTAACTTTGAATATTATTAAAACCAGCAGGAATATTTAATCCCCCAAATATTACTTTTTATAGGACAATGTAATGGAAATTTGGTCACTGAAACACTCATCCTCAGCTATGAATGGTACAAAATTCTTAAAGTAGAAAATATCCACACCTACATGATAAATAACAGTGCCACCCCATTTAGTAGTGAATGTTTGACAACCATCTAGATCACCTTTGTATCCCTATTTAAAATTGTTATATTATTCCTAGTTAGATATTCTAAAAACTTGAATTCCTTTGCTATTTTTTGTTTTCACATAAGCGTTGCTAGGTGAGATCCATAGCCATCTACCAGATTCCAAGCTCCCTGAATTACCTCAGACTGGTTTCTCACTCTAAAGTCTCCTGCTGTGATACAACATGCTTTAGGATTAGATGACATTATGGTCATTAGTAAATTACTACATTCTGTCATAATGCTATTAAATTCAGACTTTGGTATTTATTTTGTGCAATGTGTATGTCAACTGTATAAAGTAGTTATCGACAGACTTTAACATGAAACTAAACATTTCTCCACCATATATTGAACTTCTCCTATAACCACATTCAGTTTAGAAGTTACTAGAGGCAGAAGCCCCCCCCCCCTTTTTAGGTCTGCCATTTTTTTACCCATTTTCTTTTATCTTCAGCAGTAGTATAGCCATCAGTTAGAAATTAACTGATGTCTTCTATCCAGGCTTTTTGGAGAAGTATATCTGACCTCCTAATATCATTTAGCCAGTTGTCATCATTCACTTTGCTTCTTAATCCAGCTATGTCCCAATATAGAAAATGGAGAATTTTAGAAACCGGTGGCCTTCTGACTCCAGCTTTATATCACGCATCTGTACTACATTCAAAGGAACCATATTTATTTCTGAGCACCACTGCATCATAGTATTGTATTGAAGACTCCTCCAAATTTATATCCAACTATCTGTTATCTTACTGCTTAATCTTGTTTTTCTCCTCCTTAAATCAGATGACTCTGACTAATATCTCATGCTCTGTTTCAGTATTTCTCAAGTACTTTGTAATATGCTGTTTTTTTATAGTTCCTATAGAGATCCCTCTGTTTTACTGTTTCTCTAAGCTCTTTACTTAGTTGTGTTTCCTTCATCCTCAAAAAGGGAATCATTTATAAACAATTATGTCCTCCCTTAAAGTGTTACCATTGCCAATGATCTATTTTCTTATTTGCTTTCACGTCATTACTGCACACACCTTCCCTTTTGCTGTTATCTAGTAAGTATATGTGGATTTTGTATCATCCCAGTTACATTTACAGAATCATGGACATACAAACATTTTGGAAGAACCTGTGCTTCTGCAGCCACAGGTATAAGACATACACACTGACTTCTGCAGCTGCAGATAGAAATCCATGATACCCAAATTTCAACACTACTTCTGCCTGCAGAAGCTCAGGCCCCTGTGGGCCCAATACTTCTGTGGCTACAGGTACTCATGCATGCTGTAAGTCATACATAAACTTATGAGGGTCCTCTGCTTCAGAAGCTACAGGTAAAAGGCATACACACTGATTTCTGCCTACACTCCATCAGGTACAGATAGAAATCCATGATACTCAAATTGCAACACTACTTTTGCCTGCTGAAGTGCAGGCCCCTGTGGGGTCAGTGCTTCTGTAGCCACAGCTATCCAGCCACACTGTAAGACATGCAAACACTCTTATGGTTGCAGAAGCTCAGGCCCCTGTGGGTCCAGTGCTCCAGCAGATATATTTTCTGATCATGCACACTGTAAGATATACAATCACTTTACCTTGTAGATACAAAACCACAAAGATAGAACATTTGTGCTACTACATTTGGGTAATCTGGAAACAGTTGTATGTTGTTTGTCTTACCTGATGATGGCTGTTTGTGGTTGCTTGTGTGGTCATGTCTTTTTGCTGTTTAAGTGGTGTGGAATTAAAGTTGGAAACCCAAATGCCACATTTCACTACTTTTGTGGGGTTAAGTTGAGACCTAACTGGTGCATATAAAGTAACACCATTTTTTTTTAAATGAAATTATTTTGTTTGTGAGATAGTGGAATTGCATCCTCTTTCATGCCAGTCCATTTGGACCTATGTGAACATATGTAGATATGCTGGCCCTCTTGGCCATACACCAAGGGGAGAGTCCATCTGCCTGCAAAACTGCAGGACCCTCTGGGTCCTCCACTTTCATGTGGTGACAGCTGCAAAGGATTCATGGGGCTGTCTTGGGGGCTCTGGAAGGGCAGGACCCTCTGGGTCCCTGCACTTTTATGTGACTACAGATGCAGATGTGCAGGGAAAAGAGTCCATTTGGCTGCAGAAGAAAATCCAGAAGTAGTAAATTACTCTGTAGAATTGCCCCTTTGTAGTTTTGCCCCTCTGATTCCATTCAGCACATCCTTTTTCACTTCATACAACTGGTAACTATCTACATTAGTGCTATTTGCTTGAACATCCTGATCTACTTGAGAATTAATAATGAAGCTAATTTAGATTTGTCTACACTGTAGATGAAATGATAAAATTGTTGAATTCTTCTACCACTGAAGACCTACTGTATATCTGTGAGTTTTTTCTTTTCCTGAATCATATGTATTACTTTCTCTCCCCTATTACTATTAACATATTTATAACTACAGTAGTTTCTACATTATCCACCATGTCATTGATTATGTTATCAGAGGTCATAGCCATTTTCATTAATTATAGTGGACCAATATGTTCAGAGTCTCAGATTCATTTGTTAGTTTCCTGTTGTTGTGAATCCAAAACATTTATTAATTGCAGCAAATAGCCATCCTTCTTTTCTTCAATTTCTTGCCAGTATTTCTTTTTATTGTGAGGAGGTTAGGGATGACTTGCTTTCAGTTACATATGTTTTTCCCTTTTTGTAATACTTTCAAGTCCCCACTTGCATCAGTAAGCTCTGTGATCTTCTACTACTTGGATAGTTGTAGGCTTTCTTTATTTTATCATTTCATCATTTCAGATGCCCTTTTTTCTTCTCTTTAGCAAATAACAGGATATGTTAAGAATAACAAATAACAGTGTGTGTTATTCTAATATAATCAGCTGAAATTAGTCAATAATAAATGTTCACTAGATAAAGGACAGTATGTGTCTATATAGCCACTTTTTCCACTCTAGCTGGATCACTTCAACTATCTTTGAGTATCAGTTATGCTTACTGTACGTGATAGTTGCAAACTGGTCTCAGAAATGTCAAGATGTTTAAGAGAGTTACCAAATCAGGTATATTCTTACACCTGATGCTGGTTAAAATTCCTGGACATCAGTATACAGTAGTTGGAAACCAGTCTCAAAGCACTTAATATATTATTGAAAGAAAGTTCCCAAATTAGTTATAATTTTACACCTTACGTTGCTTAATGTTTTTATACAGGTAAATTCTCAAGCAGGATCACTTTCCAAACATCTCAATCTCCTTTATGCATGCATGTATTCTTCCTGGAAATAGCCTCAGATGCTCCATTTCAATAAATATTACAAATCCCTTCTATGTGATTTTTCTCATGGTAGAATTTAGCCCCTGCTATCATGTCTGTTCTCTCCCTACAATGGTCAAGTGACAGGTTAATAAGAATATGTTGCATTTGACAGCCATTTAAAGTGAATTCCAGTAACTTAAATAGTCTGCTACCTGTCTGCTAAGGTCATAGATATATATATATGCATAAGTCAGGTAACAGCTCTTATAAAAACAGTTTATAGGCACTTACATCTGATCATGATGCAAACATAGTAGACAGATGTAACAGTGAGGTTCATATAGTCTGTAAGCCATACAGCAACTTTATGCTAATGAAAAACTGCAAGGCTAAACCTTTGGCTTTCAAAGCATCTAGCAATCACAAATGTTGAATACAGTAGTTAAAACACATTTAAGACAAAATAAGTTTAAATAAAGTGCTGCTTACTAGCTATATATCTGTTTGCTCTATGAACAAATAAATGAGCAGCTCGAAACCATTAGAGGAAGCATTATTTTTAAGCTGAGGGGCATTTGATGAAATGCATCAGCTATGTGCAAAATTCAAAAAAGATTTTTTTTTTTGGTGCCTTCCCCTTGCACCCCCAACCTCCCGCTCCTTCTGGATTCCTAACGTCTTTGTCTTCCAGCCAGTCTTGCCCTTTGCTGACATTTTCTGCCACCTGATTTCCCAGGTTGTACCTGTGTCCTCAGAGGGTCCAGGAAAATCCTGCTAGGGGCCCCCTCCCTGGTGGAGAGGATTAGCATTCCTGGTGGATCCTCTAAGGTATACAGGCCTGGAGGTGCAGGAGCTGTGCATTGTGGGGACTGTGGCATGAGGTGACTAAGTGTAACAGCCCCCTTGACTCACCTTGGCTGATATGTATGTGATGCTCTTCACCACAGCAGCATCCAAGGTCAAGCTCACTGCTGGGAAAAAAAAGCATTAGTCTTCTTGGATTGCTTCTGTCTCAGTTTCCACTTGTAAGATTCAGGCACTGGAGAATCTCCAAAGTTTATTTATTTATTTTAGTCTTTGGTAACTGGCCCACTAGGCACATGTGCCTGTTTTCAGGGGAGACCTGGGAGCACTGGGCAACTTCCTCAGAGTCACACAGTATACAAGTGGAGGTTGTGAGACTCAAACCCAGGTCTGGTCTGCTGGATGTACCAAGCTCATTCACAGCTGATTACTCTAACCTCTAGGCTATACTGCCAGCCCAAGTTGAACAAGCTTGGATCCATGGTTTTAGAGGTAGCTTGGTTTGGAACTGCAATTTGTACCACCTCTGCTCGGAAGACATGTGCTAAGGTCCATCCTTTCATTCCTCAATAGGACATTAATCTTCTTGACACCAGTAAATGTGCAAGGGGCTGGCACCACCCCTCTCCATACTAGCAGGCTATAGGGTCACACTCCATCTGTAGGTGTGTCCACAATGTAAGCATGGCTTCTGGTGGGTGACTCAAATTCCATTTCCCCATCACTTGGCATTCAGCACCTGGGGTTAAAAACAAAGGGCAGGCATCTCACCTGTGAATCAAACCCACTCACTCATGTTCAGTGTCTGGCTTACTGCAAGTGAGCTCCTTCATATATACACACAGCACATCCAGAGATGTATCTCTAGGCTGTGTATGGACTGCGGACCCTTCATCTCTTGGCATAACTGAGCCAGTCTCTGAAACATGTTAGTGTTGGTCTCAATCAATGCTGGGGTCTCTCTGTCCATCCTGCTATTAGGGCACACCAAAACAAGCCCTTCTATAGGGGCCTGGACTCCAGCCACACTTAAAGGAAATTCAATGTGAATAACAATGTATCTCTGATACAGGTAAGGCTGGTCACTAACTCCCCAGACAGCCATTTCTTTGAAAGGTTTCAAAGGCATGTGGCTCAAATATTTCTGGTACCAGTCTTCAAACACAACAGTCACCTGGGCACCACTATCAAGTAGCACAGTACTATCCACCCCTTCAATCTTGGCTGGGACCATAGAAGACAGTCCTGTTAATCCTAGGGGGATCCTGGGGCCAGTAATGTTAACAAATTGCATCTGTTTCATAGAGCAGGTTTGGTCCAGTACCCTGGTTTGCTCCTTCACTGGGTCCCACTAGCATTTCTCAAACATATTCTTCTCTTTCATTAACTTCTGCACTACCAGATCAGAATTTTCAGGCATTTTGCAATACCTTGCTTGGTGCCCATCTTCACTGTACTGGTAGCAGAAACATCCATTACTGTTGGCAGTATTTACTTTCTCAGGCTCTGGCAGGGTGGATCTGCAGCCAGTGTAGTGTCTATGACCCTCTGAGGATGGAGTTGTCTCTCACTGATTTCTTTCAGTAGTTGTCTGTAGCGTGGCTGCCTGTTTGGTCAGTTTTTTTATTTGTTCCTTCAAATCCTGAGTTTCACTGCTGTCCCACCCAGGCTAGTCTTGGCTTACAGGAGTCTATATTTTTCTCAGAGGTGCTGCCATCTGGCCTTGCTGTGCAGCTCTACCCTCTTTCTCATGGACCTCATGCATCAGTTCACTATAGGAAGGGGGATTACTCAGCCACTCCTCCAACAGCAACTTCATCAGAAGTATTTCTGAGTTTCCAGCTTCCTCTAGGACTTCTTCTGACTGCAGCCTATTAATATTTTGATCAGCCACTGCTCTCTTACAGTAGGCTCCCTGTATTACTTGCTCAAGATGTATCAAGTATTCAGACATCTTTTCACCTACTCGTACTGTCTCTTGCAACTTTCTCAGAACTCAGATTGCACTGTTGGTATTCCCAAACATGCTCTCCAGAGTGTTAAGGTACATCTGAGCAGTAGCATCAGGTCGGGTTGCTTGAAAACTCTGATGCCATCCATAGCAGATCCTCTCAAACTCTCCCACAGCTGACATCTTTTCTTAGCTTTGGGACACTGGGGACCTTGCATTATAGGAGTGGCTTGACCCATCCAAGTTTCAAAGTCACATCCCAGGCTGGCACTGGTTTTCTCCCAAGAGAAGGGTCTTAGCCTTAGGTAGGACCCTGTTCCTCTGCCTGGCACCCAAGCAGTGGATCAAGCTGGAAGATGATCAGGTAGTGTGACCCAGTTAGTTTTGAACAGTTCTTGTACTTCTTGGGGAGTCTTCCCCTCTGCCCTCAACCACAATTCCAAATTCACTTTAAACTTGTCTGCATCTGATAGACCATTAGCCATTTTATTGGCATTGTTATGAATCACTAAGGTCCAGGCAGACCCACTCCCCCATGGGGAGAATGTGGTAGGCAGGTTGCCAACATCAATTTCAGTATCACTCTTGACCAATGCGCTTACACTGTTACTAGTATGGTCATATTTTAGTGCTTTAACCTTTAAATTGTCAAACATTCCAAAGCCAACAGTTCATCAACAATTCTGGACCTTTCATAACCTTCTGAAAAACCAGTCACCAAGAGGGCATTTTTGCAGTTGCATTTCTCCCCTTGGCACCAGTTTTCTGAGTCCCTGAGTGCCATTTTGCTTTTTCCAAATGCTTCAGGGCAATTTGTCAGGACAATTGTTCTGTTTTCTGGTAATCAGCTTTTTGGGGTACACTTGTGGGGTGTGGGAGGATCCCAGCAGTGCCTCCACTTGTAACAGCCCCCCCTTGACTCACCTTGGCTGTTGCAGCACCCTCAGATCCACACTGCACACACCTCCAAGGGGGCTGGCCTGGGTTCACAAGTGGACAACGCTATACAGGAGTAGAGTGACAAGGTGCCTCCACCTGGGGTAGTGATATGTGATACCTGGGGGATACATTCCAGGTAACCACCCCCAGGAAAATATAGTAAGTGCCTCCATAGTACCTTCCCCACACAGTAAATGCATACACTTTGCAATAACAAGCAATACTAAATTGTACCATAAACCAGCTTTCCATTTTATTATAGGAAGGGGTGAACAGGGAAGAAAATAGCACAACAATAATAAATGGCAACAGCAACTATACCCTATATTGTCTCCCACTCCTTCCACCTGTGGGAGCACCTGGATTTCACCCAAATGGCCATTAGAAACAGTCAGTCAGTTGTGGGGGGTACCTCACTGGAATTGCTCCAAAATGAAGGGATGCGGCGGAGATAAACAGTCCTGTAACTTGGAAAAGAATATTTTAATTGGGGCCTAATAACCTTTAAACAGATGCAAACTAACTTTTTCTGCCTGGGCTTACATTGGGGCTAGCAGAGTCACACCCAGGTCTTATTCCCCTTTTACTAACTAGCTAGCTACAGTAACTACTGGAAAATAAAAGACTCCTTGGAGCTTCAGCCCAGCTGTACTTAGAGTTTGTAGAGTCAAGGGGGGTTTGCAAAAACTTGTTTCAAATGGTACTGTACTGGTTGTTGTTGGTGCACCACAGCAGCAGTTTACAGGAAAACAGCAGCAGCTTCCAAACACACTCTTGTGGTGGAGCTTTGGAGCAGCCTCTGGCCCCAGCTCACACAACTTCTCCAGTTAGACTCAGTCCTGCAGCTTTCAAACTATTGTGCACAGAGGGGGAACACAGTTGCTCAGTATCTTTATTCTCTGCTGTGAAATCTCTTTCTCTTTGCAGCAAAATCTCTTGTTCCAGCTTCAGGCTGTAAATCACAAAACTCAAACTTATGGCAGCAGGTTCAAATCTCACCCAGGGAGCCACTCACACAGTTCAGTTCTTTCCCTGTTGCTACTTGCTTTTCTAAGGCACTCTGCACTAGTCCTGTCCTGAGGCCAGCAAGGCCAATGGGGCAAACAAACAGGCCTACTGAGCTAGGAAGCCCACATCAGTCTCTCCTGCTCTGCTCTCTCTCCAACCCACTCTGGAATCTGTCCTTTTGGTGGGCTTCCAGTCTCTTTTATAGTTTTCTCCCAGTTCTTACCTCATTGGCTGCTTTCTTCCTGGGCTCTCTAGATGTTCTTTCACATTTCCCATCAGATCCTCTGCTGCAGTAGTCCTGTGGGGGCTACCATATTTGTATACAGTTCCCCAATGCAGTGCAGTCCTTTAATTGTATTATTTTCCCACACTGCTGGCAGAAAACTGCCCCTGAGCAGCCCAGAGACATTTTCCTTGTGACCCCTGGCTCTGCTACTTGCCCTGGAGTCAGGGATATTGTTATGTTGTGGCTACATGGCTGAAACATTTACTGGAGCCACTGCTCCTTTAATTTTCCCAGCTACTGGCTGCGCATGTGAAAACAGCACTGCACAGCCATCTTTGTTTATGGTTGGACAGTCTGGCTTCTCCACTTTCACTGGGACTACTCTGTTTTCCTCCCTAGGCACCTGGAGGTGCAAATCATTGTTTAGACCTCAGCTACCTTCAAAAATGGGTCCAAGAAACAGAAGATTTCAGTGGCTGCAGCCACAGAGTTACAACGGGCACCATTGCCCTAATCCCACCTGGGGCCACTGAACCCAGGACACTGCTGGGTTATAACTCCATGAGGTAAGCCCCACGGGGGTGTGGCAGCTTACATAAGCAACTGTCATCCAGCAAGCCAAGATGGTAGCTAGTTTTTCATTTTGTGGACCCCCAAAACAACCCAATATTGTGCACTGCATTGATGTCCTGGAGGCGGTGTCAACTGACATGTAATCACCCACACCAGCAAGACTCCACACACCGCCAGGTTTCACTCTCTGACTAGTGCTTTGCAGTACCCTACCCTGGTTGGAGATTGTCTGTAAGGATGCTCTATCACCCTCCTTGCTGGCCTACACTCCTGATGTCCATAGCTCAGGGCTCAAAACTGGGTTACCTGAGTGCCGAGTGGGTTCCCCACCACTCAGTGCTACGGAGCCAAATAAAAAAACCTTTTTAAAATATAATAGTTAAAAGCACTTGAAAATGAAAACTTTCAATGCTGTGCCCTACCTGTAGTGAGTGAATATAAGTGGAGAAAAACTCATGGTTCTCAATAAAACAAGTAACTCATAAATCAAAGTAAAGTGTAATCCAATGTACTAAAACCCATTATGTCAAGTGTCTGATAAATAATGGCAACTTCAATATTAACTTATATAATACATATATATATATTATATATATATATATATATATGTGTGTGTGTGTGTGTATGTAAATATATATATATATTATTTGCAAACAAACTGCCTTAATGCAACAGTTAGGGTTTTTTACAGTGACAAAAGTGAGGGAATTTGCCATTAGGGTTACCACCCCTTGCACCCCTTGATCACCACAGCCCCAACAACAGGCATCAGGGTGTGCATTGGGGTCATTGGTCCTAACTCTCACCCCAATCCATGTGTAAATAAGCTGAGGTGGTGCAGTATAGGAGAATGGGGCAAGAGTTAGGACAGACAAACCCAATGCACACCCTGATGCCTGTTGGTGGGGGCTGGGTGGTCGTGGGGTGCAAGGGGTGGTAACCCTAAAGATGAATTTCCTCACTTTTGTCACTGTAAAAAACCCTAACTGTTGCATTAATGCAGTTTTTTGCAAAGAATGTCCTTACTTTTTAAGGAAGCATAGTAAAGTACAATGTTGCTCAAGCTGGTAGGAGCAAGGGCTCTGCACTCCCACCAACTTGCAAATTTCTGCCCAACATAACAGTACAAGTACTGAATATCATATGTATTGGTGGGAGCACGTATTGGTTCTGGACCCTGTGCTCCCACTAACTTGAAATGAAACCAAATTTTCATTCATCAGAGTGGCTTAATTCTGTGCCTGTTTACATTTTATACACCTAACCACTAAAAATAACCTCCATGGTAATAAGGCTAGCTACCCTATAAATATCAAGCCACTACCACAATGCAGCATGCTATTCACAAAATGTAAACTGCATCAAGCAATATCTCTGCAGCAAATTAATTTTCTGATGCCTAAACACCATAATTCACATCTACAGGAGATCCCCTCAATACCCTCCAAATTTCAAGCTAAAAGACCAAACCGTTTCCGAGATATTTAATTTTACATTTTCAGATTTTCATTCATTGGAGTGGCATAATTCTGCACCTGTTTACATTTTACACATCTAACCACTGAATAGTACCTCTGTGGCAATAAGGCTAGCTACGCTATAAATTTCAAGCCACTACCACAATGCAGAACGCTATCACAAAATGTAAACTGTGTCAAGCAATATCTCCACAGCAAATTAATTTTCTGACACCTAAACACTATAATACACATCTACAGGACATCCCGTCAACACACTCCAAATTTCAAGTTAAAAGACCAAACCTTTTCCCAGAAATTTAATTTGAAAGTTTTTGCACCTTTAAAAATTCTTTGATCGTGAGAATCGGCTGAGACCTCGTGATCAAAGTTCATCTTTGATTGTGGGGGCACACCTGGTCATAAAATTTGGGCTATCTGGTCCCTCCCAGAGACATTTGATCCAGCAAAAATCTGTCCATCTCATCACGCCTTCATGAACGAAGCTCGCAAACAAAGAAATCTTGCAACCAAAGAATTTGCAGGCTCATGATCAAAAAATTAAAAAATGTTAAAACTCCATTTTTTGACACAACTACATTAAACCACAGGCATAGCTCAATAGAGGGAAGTCCTCTGAGCAAAACCCATCATAGTTTTACTTCACAAGTCACCCCTGGGCTGAGACATTTTTTTCCAACCCATAAATCTGGTCAACTCATCCCTCCCTTGCGAACAAAGATTGCGATCAAAGAATCTCGCGATCTAAGAATTTGCAGGCTCATGATCAAAGAACGTTAGTGAGCCATGATCAAAGAATTTAAAAGCTTAAAACTCCATTTTTTGACACAACTGCATTAAACCACAGGTATGGCTCGATAAAGGGAAGCCCCCTGAGCAAAACCCATCCAAGTTTTACTTCAGAAGTCACCCCTTGGGCTGAGATATTTGTTTTTTTCCAACCCCAAACTGGAAACAAGATGGCGGCCATTATGATTGATAAATTTCTCACGATCAAAGAATCTTTGATCGTGAACCTGAAAATTCTTTGATCGTAAGGAGTTTGCAAAACAACCATATACATTTTTCCATAGACTTATAAAAAGTTTAATAACTTTTGAATGGATTAATATATTTTCACCAATCAAAAAGTGGCATGTCACCCAAGCTCTTTATATGTGCCAAGTTTCAGACTGGCACGCCATGTGGTGGCAGCACAGTGCCACAGACAAAATCTGAAAAACTGTCCTCAAAACTGGCGAAAAGTGCATTTTTCAGCGATTCACTGCACAAAAACCGTAAGTCCAATCAAAATGCAATTTGGCAAATCAAGAAATCTACCATGCCCCACCATGTATATCACATTTCATACAAATCTACTGAATGGGTCCAAAGTTATTAATGTGCAAAATTTCAAGTTTAACATTAAAGTGCCTTCATAACCTTAACCATAGGGGTGCAACCATGCCCTATATATATATATATATATATATATATATATATATATATATATATATATATATATAGAGTCATTGCAAAAAACTTTGTTAATGCATCAGTTAGAGTTGACGTGACAAAGGTAGGGAAATGAGGCATTAGGGTCAACACCCTAACCCCCCATGTCTTACCACCCCACCCCACCACCATCCACCACAGACCAACAGGTGACGGGTGTGCTTGGAATCACAGCCCTAACTCTCACCCCATTCCATGTGTAAGAAAGCTCACTTGATACAGTATAGGAGAATGGGGTGAGAGTTAAGCCCAATGAACCCAAGCCACACCCCATCACCTGTTGGTCTATGGTGGGTGGGGGTAGGGTGGTAAGGCATGAAGGGTGTTAGGGTATCAACCCTAATGCTTCATTTGCCAATTTTTGTTGCTTCAATCCTAACTGATGCATTAACAAAGTTTTTTGCAATGAATTTCTTTACTTTTTGAGAAAGTGTAATGTAACTGGTAACTGGTATGTGTTAGTTGGAGCACTAGCCCTCTGGGCCCCATAGTCCCTTCAAGCTGCCCATTTTTGCATAATGAGATGTGTCATAATGATATACATCTGTTGTAGTGCAGGCCCTCTGGACCCTATGTTCCCACTTACACATAACTACAGAGCCATACAGCAGCCCTACAGTGCTGAAAAGGAACCCATTTAACACTAATCTGCCAATATCTCAGTAACTGTAGCAGCTATGAAAAAAATTCCACTGCAGTTGTAATCATGACTTCAAAACCTCTGCAAAGCAAAAAATCTGTGTCTTGAACCGTTTCAGTGATACGAGTTCGGAAAGGCACTGTGGGTGCCAAAGTGTTATCCTATGGGAAATATCTGAACTTTGTAATGGCATAGCTATGGAACTGATATAAAAAGTTTTGCATCTAAACAGCATAATTCAAGTCTCTGAGACACCCCTTTTATATCCTGCAAATTTCAAGCCAAAAGAACAAACCATTTATTTGTAGTTCACTGGAAAAGTTTTACAATTCCTAGTTCCTGAGGTGTCAAAATCCCCATTTGCGAGGGCAATCCCCGTTCATGAGCTGTCAAAATCCCCATTCGCAAGAATTCCTTGTTCATTAGATTTTTGCCATCTGGTCTGGAAATCGTGATCAAAGATTTTGTCAGCTCGTGAAAGGGGATCAGCTCTCGAAAGGGGATTTTCACAGCTCACGAAAGGCAATTCTGACAGCTCGTGAAAGAGGATTTAAAAACCAATCCCCTTTCATGAGCTGTCAAAATCCCCTTTCATGAGCCAATCCCCTTTTGCAAGGTGACAAAATCCCTGTTCATGAGCCAATTCTTGTTCATGGATGGGCCATCTGATCTGGAAACATGATCAAAGTTCTGTCAGCTTGCAAAGGTAGTTGAAACTCTAGGATCTGACAGTTCCACGAGGGATTCAAAAACCATTCCCTTTTGCGAGCTGTCAAACACTTTTCACAAGCCGATCCTCTTCATGAGCTGACAAAATCCCGTTTGTGAGCCAACCCTTGTTCCTGAGATTGGGTCATCTGGTCTGGAAATCGCGATCAAGGATTTTATCAGCTTTCGAAAGGGGATTGGCTTACGAAAGGGGATTTTGTCACCTAGCAAACAAGGATCGGAAGTGACTGATGAACAAGGATTTTTTTAAATTCAAAACAGCCATTTTTTGACAAAAATGAAGCAAACCAAAGCTATGGGTTTGCTGAGGGAGCTACACTGAACAAAATCCATCCTTCAATTACAAGACAACACATCTGTGGGGCAAGTTACAACATTTTGTTTGTGGGGAAAAATGAAAACAAGATGGCAGCTGGCAAAAAGGGAATTTTTCCTCATGTATGAGAATTTTATAAATCCCCATTCATGAGGTGACAAAATCTTTGATCGCGAGCCCAATCCTCTTTCACAAAACATACATATAAATCTAAGACTGAACTGAGCATGCTCAGAAACAAAAATTCAAAATTAAATTACTTTGGAATGGATTAATATGTTTTCACCAAACTGATGCTGAATTGTTCTTTGGGGAACCTCTCTCAACCCTGAAAATTTCAGACCACAGTTGCAAACAGAGTGACTGCAGCGCAATGGGCAAAAATCAGCAAAAACGGCCAAAAAAGTGAAAAATATTTACTTTGGTGCTTAGCTGCATGAAAACTACAAATTTGACCAAAATACAACTAAGTATATCAAGTATATCAAGAGATCTACCATCCAAAGACACGCATTCCAAATTTCCTGCAAATCCATTGAACGGTTGCAAAGTTAGTAACGTACAAAATTTGGAGTTTAACATTAAACTGCTTACTCAACCCTAACTGCTGTATAGGGGCATGACTGTGCCCCTGCAAAAAAAAATATATATATATATATATATATATACACACACACACTCATATATATAGTTATACAAAAGGAGTGAGCTATAGTTTTCACTTATAAACGCATGTATTACTACCACAGTGAAATAAATGTAGGCCCAGGTTAATACAGTGATGATAAATGCTATTTATAAATACTGTGCTTATCTCACCAGCATGTATTCTCACTGTGGTGATGTCACAGATAAGCCTATTAACTCCCTCTCAGTCCTGCAACTTGTTTCAGCTCAGTAAAACAACAAATGAAATTTACCTGTCTTTCAAGCACCTGAAGCCTCAAGGTTTACTGCATTCAGTCTCATAGACACTCACATGCTGAGAAGCTCTTTAAAGTTAATACTAAAAAAAAGGAGCACTGACTGCTGAATACAACAAACCATGCAGTCTCATTGCAACAAATATACTTTGATACAGCTGAACTATACTGGAAGAATAAATACATTCTCCTTATAGAAGAAAACAAAACCAATGAATGTGGAAGAAGTTTTTCTACCTTGCATACAGTTTGAAAGCAACACAGAACCACTTTAGAAAAGCCTATAGTATAACTCACATACATGATGCACAGGTTGTGTGATGTGTGAAATATCTTCACTCATGAACAGTGACCTCTGGATACTCTCACTCATGTCTTTGGCACTCGTGAGTATCCAGAGGTCACAGTTCACTTATGAAGATATTTCACATATCACACTCCTTCCCATCATGTATCCCATATATTCATGGCAAAAATGCATCAGTTAGGGTTTTTCCACAGCAACAAAAGTGAGGAAATTCAGTGTTAGGGTTGAAAACCCTAACTGCACATTCCCCACCACCCATACCCCCACCACACACACACACACATGCAAGTTGGGGAAGGTCCAAGGCAACACAACCAGCAGGAGGTGTATACCTGTGTTACCATAGCAAGTAGGTAACTTCAGGTATCATACAGTAGTTCCAAACTTGTTTCATGAGGTTAGTTCATGTAAATGTGAAACAAGGTGGGAGTAGTGAAAACTGTGTACCTTGCTACGTTTTTGACATATGGATGACGAAAGACATCATGGGTGGCACAATGTTAGTCTATGGGAAATTGCTCAATTTTAGAACAGTGTAACTTTGTCATGCTTAAGTATTTTAGCACCAAAGCAGGAAAAGACACATCTGTGGGACCAGGGCTTGTCGTCCTGCAAATTTCAGCCCAATGGACCCAACCATTTGCTTGCAGGATGAAGGCAAAGATGTGCAGTCATCAGGAGCATACATTCATAAAATACTGTTGCAAACACAAAACTGTTGCAAACAAAACACATGACAGTGTCGCATTTATGAAAGCATGCAAAATAGTGTCACAAAATACTGTCGCAAACACAAAACTGTCGCAACTGCATAGCACGACACTGTTGTATTTGCAAAAGTGATTTTTTTTAAATATTTCAGAGAATGTGGAAAATCCTGTTTTGGGTCTTGTACACCCCAAAATACCATATGTGTAATCTGTGTTATGTATTGGTGGCAGTGTGTGGCCCATGATGGCCAGTTGTCCATAGTGATATGTGTTTTGCGGTGCGTGGAACATCTGGGATCAGAGTTAGCAGTGACACCATATGCCACAGCACGATGGATGCATGGGTGTGTGGTTTTGTGGTTTGATAGTTGTATGTTATTTTTTTTACCTGCTGCTGGTTGTTGTGATTGGTTGTGTTGCCTTGGTCCTCCCCCTACGTGCATGTATGTATGTGTGTGTGTCTGTGTGTGGTGGGGGTGGGGTGGGGGAATACACAGTTAGGGTTTTCAACCATACCACCAAATTTCCTCGCTTTTGTTGCTGTGGAACAACCCTAACTGATGCATTAAATGGATTTTTTTTACCATGAATTTCCCTTCTTTTTGAGAATGTGCAATACAAGTAGTGAATGGAATGTGGTGGTGGGAGCCTGGGGCCCATCATGCTGGCCATTTGTGCATAATTACCCTAACAGTAAAGATAACGCTAACAGTAATAGTGGTGCAAACGTAAACAATAATAATAATGGTAATGCAAATGTGAAAGCAGATGCAAATGCTAAAGCTCATGGAAATGGAAGCAGAAACACAAACAGTAACAGTAATGATGACGTAAACAGAAACGCAAATGAAAATGCAAGTGGAAATGCAAAAGGTAACTGTAATGTAAAAAGAAATCATAACAGTAACATTGATGGAAACGTAAATACAAACGCAAACATTAACGCAAACACTAATGGTAACGGTGATGGAAACGCAAACACTAACGGTTGTGGTACCACAAATGAAAATGCAAATGGTAACGCAAACACAAATGCAAACGGCAATGGTAATGTAAATGCAAACGCTAATGACAATCTAACAGTGACGCAAACAGAAACGGTAACACAAACACACGCACGCATGCAAGTGCAAATGCAAATGGTAACAGTAACATTTACAGTAACGGAAATGTAAATGCAAATGGTAATGCAAGCGTGAATGGTAAAGAAAATGCAAATGGCAATGGTAATGTAAACGCAAGCACAAATGCAAACACAAATGCTAATGGTAACACTAACGGTGATCCAAACATTAACATAAACAGTAACATAAACACAAGTGCAAACTGAAACATAAACGGTAACGGTAATGAAACGCAAATGGTAATGCAAGCACAAATGGTAACGGTAATGTAAATGCAAGCTGTGATGGTAACATAAATGGAAGCGCAAACACAAACGGTAATGGTAACGTAAATGCAAATGCTAATGGTAATGATAACGATGACACAAACACAAATGTAAATGCAAACAGTAAAGCTAACACAATCATAAACACAGACAAAAAATGGTAATGGTAACGCTAACAGAAAGGGTACTGCAATGCAAATAGTAATGGAAGCTCAAACGATAATGGCCAGGAAAACGGTAATGGTGAACCAAGCATAAATGGAAATGCAAACGGTAATGCAAACGCAAACAGTAACGCTAACAGTGATGAAAACAGAAATGCTAATGGAAATGCAAGTGCAAATGTAAATGCAAATGATAACAGAAACACAAGCGCAAACGTGAGCACAAACAGTAACACTAATGGTAATGCTAACGCACATGCTTTGTGTTCGAAATAGGTGCATTCAGAAGCACAGTGATTACAAAGAATGTGGGCATAATAGTGGCTCTTGGACTGGAAAATGAGCACTTGGAATACTAAATTGCTTATATCTCAGGAACTGTATGATGCAGAAAAAAATAAAAATCTTGTATTATTCATGACTTTCCAGGCTAGTTTTGCACTTATCCACCCAATGGGGAACTAAGAATTTTTGTGACAAAAAGTCCGTATCTTGAATCATTTTCGAGATGCGGGACCCAAAAGGCATGGCGGACACCATAGTGGTATCTATGGAAAATAGTGTCAACTTTGGTGTGCCATAACTTTGCAGCCCTGTTATATTTTAGCACCAAACCACCAAAAGACACATCTGTGTGATGTTGGCTTCCTTCCCTGCAAATTTCAGCCCAAAAGCCCAAACTTGTTTTTTGCAGCATGGTGAAAGAGATTTCCTGTTGTTTTGAGCTTAATGTCAGAAATTAATTTCACAAATCACAACACTTTAGCAAAAAAAATCACGAAAGTGTCGCATATGCAAAAGTACTTTGTGACACTACTTTTTACAAAAATTTAAAAAACATATTTCTGGGGTGTTTTACCCCCAAAAAAAAGACATGGCTAGCATTCTCAGGGCTCGACTCGGTGAATGCAACAATAATTGTGTCCCTAGAGGGTCCCAAATTGAAATGCCAAGCATTTTTCTGACCACCAACTGAAAAAAATTGCTGAATCACAAAAGTAAAAGGGTAATTTGCGACACTAATAACTGCATTTACGACACTTTCGCATAATTTAATTTTTCCCAGAGACTATAATGGGATTCAGTGTTTTAACTTTTGAACCTTTTAATAGTGTTTTCCAACATTTTTAAAAGGCACATCGAGGAAGCTGGCTGCATCTTCTCTGAAGTTTTCAGACCAATCATGCAAACCGTGCAGGCTGCAGGTGCGAGCAAAGAAATGCTCAAAAATACGTAAACTATGCATTTATTTGGTGCTTTGTAGCTCCATAACTGTACATCTGACCATAACAAAACTTGACAGAGCCAGAGACCTATGGTACCAGACCATGTATTCCAAATTTCAGGCAAATCCATCATATGGTGCCAAAGTTATTAAGGTACAAAATTTAAAATTTAACCTTAAATGGGGTACTCAACCCAAACTATAGCCACTATAATACATGCACACATATATATATATATATATATATATATATATATATATATATATATATATATATATATATATATATACTGTATATAAATATATATATATATATATATATATATATATATATATATATAGAGGCAAAAACTTAATTTAATGCATTAGTTAGGTTACCACAGTGAAGCAGAGCGATATTGGGTTGAAAGCCCCCTGGAACCCCGCCCACACCCCCAACCGCATAGGTGCGCAATGGGGTTGCCGGCCCAAATTCACCCCATCAGATGTGTGAAGAAGCAGAGGTGTAGGAGAATGTGGTGAGAGTTAGGACCAACAACCCCAATGCGCACCCTGATGCTGGTTGGGGGTGTGGTTGAGGGGTCCAAGGGGGTCTTTCAACCCTAACACCGAATTTCCTCACTTTTGTCACTGTGGAATAACCCTAACTAATGCATTAAACAGAGTTTTTTGCCTCTAATTTCCCTTTTTGAGAATGATAACAAGAAATAGTGAATGTACTGCAGCAGTGGGAGCGTGGGACGCTTCAGGCCCCGCACTCCTGCCATGTGATGTCTTGTCACATAGTAACATTGTGCCCGCAAACGCAAATGGTAATGCACATGGTGACGCAATGCGAAACAGAAAGAGAAACAGTACTGTAGACAGAAATGTTAAAAACAATGCAAAAGCAAGCACAAATGAAAATGCAAAGGGTAACGCACATGGTGGCATAGACAGGAACAGTAAGTGAAATGGGTATGGAACCACAAGCGGAAGCAGTAACAGTAACAGTAATGTAAGTGCACAGGCTGGTTTTCCCCAAAAGCTGCATAGAGAAAGACAGTGAGTACAAAGAATGTATGCATAATAATGGGTCTCGGAGCAGAAAATGAGGACTTGGAATACTAGAAAAAGAGACGTGCAAGAACAAGGGGGCACAATTTAAAGATGGGGCAGTTCGGGGCAATGTGAGGAAGTATTTTTTCACAGAGAGGGTAGTGGATGCATGGAACAGCCTTCATGAGGAGGTTGTGGGGTCTAAAACTGTGGGAGAATTCAAGAATGCTTGGGACAGGAATAAGGCAATTCTTTTTGGGGGGAGGAAGAAATAGGCTTTTGGTTAACTAGGATCTGTGGCCTATCCTGTAGGTAGGGAAATGGGCAGACTAGATGGACCAAGCGGTCCTTATCTGCCATTAAAGTCTATGTTTCTATGTTTCTATGTTAAATTGCTTATATCTCAGGAACCATATGACATAGAAAAAATATTAAAAGTCATATGAATTATCACTTTCCTGGCTAGTGTTGTACTTAGCCCCAGGGGGCTAAGCATTTTTCTGACGAAAAGTCCATATCTCGCACCGTTTCCAAGATACAGGCCCTGAAAGGCGGGGCGAACGCCGTAATGTTATCCTGTGGGAAAAAAAGAGAAGTTCGGAGTGCCATAACTTTGCCTCCCTGTAATACTGTTTCTCTAAACCAGCAAAAGGCACATCTGTGGGATGTTAGCTTTCTTCCCTCCAGATTTCAGTGTAAAAGACCAAACCGTTATTTTGCAGCAGCATGGCAACGAATTCCTGTCATATAGCGGATGCCACAATGTTAGTCTATGGGAAAAAGTGTCAACTTCAGAGTACCATAACTTTGCATCCTTGCAATAGTTTGTCACCAAACCACCAAAAGGCACATCTGTGAGATGTTGGCTGCCTTCCCTCCAGATTTCAGCCCAAAAGACCAAATCGTTCATTTGCAGCAGGGTGGCAAATAATTCCTGTCATTTTGGCCATAGTGTTGCAAAGTAGTGTCGTGATTTGCGACAGCTTTCGCAAGCATTTGTGACACTTTTGTGAGTGCGACACTACTTTGCAACACTACTTTTTCCAGAAATTGAAAAAACATATTTCTAGGGTGTTTAACCTCAAAATAAAGACATGCCTAGCATCCTCAGGGTCCGACTAGGTAAACACAAAATTAATTGTGTTGCTAGACGGTCCCAAATTTAAATGCCAAGCATTTTTCTGATCACTAACTGAAAATAAAATGGCAGATTTGTGACACTACTAGGGCCATTTGTGACACTATAAAGTGCATTTGTGACACTTTTGAACTTTTTGTTAACTTTTCCCATTGACTTATAATGGGACATTGTTTTTTTTAATAACTTTTGAACCGTTTAATATTTTTTCATGAAGTCTTCAAAAGGCACATCGGGGACCTGGCCTCATGTTCCCTGAAGTTTTCAGACTGGTCGCACAAACTGTGTGACCTGTAGGGATGAGCAAAGAATTCCAAAAAAGCGTAAACATGCATGCAAATCATGCTTAATAACGCCGCAGCCATATATCCAAACAGTACAAAAGTTGGCAGATCCCAAGATGTATGGTTCTTGATTGTGCATTCCAAATTTCTTTTTTTTTTTTTTTTAAATTCTCTTTTTTTTTACCTCCACGCCTCTCATCTGCACTTTCTGCTCTGGTCACGGACCCCAGGAGCCCCGGTCACCGGATATCACTGACTCCCTCGGTCATCCCTGGCTTGCCCCCCAGAGAGTGGGGCCGCAGTTCAGACCCCTCCCCACACCGGACCGCGGGCCTAGTAACTGGTTGGGGGAATGGTTCCGGTGACTAATCAGGGCATCCCCGGGGCAGAGCTTCATCTAGACACTAGGCGTGGAATTTTTAGCCCCCTTTATTCCCCACCCCCGAGGAGGCAGGGACGTGCAATGATGCCAGCATCTGCCCCACCTCTCTCCCCCAGATGTAAGCGCAGTAGCGTGAGTAACCCCAGCCTCCGCTTAGTCCCCATCGCCCGGTTGCTGCCCCAACCTCCCCATAGCGGAGAGTAGTCCGCCGGATGCTCGATCCTTTCCCCGCCAGCCCTCTGACGACTCGGGTCCATTCCTGAACCTGGGTGCCGGCGTCGCAAGTGGAAATCCCACCACTGTGCCGATGGGCTGGCATGCATTCCAAATTTCAAGTAAATCCATTGAACAGTTGCAAAGTTAGGAAGGTGCAAAATTTTAGGTTTAACATGTAAATGGCTCCTTAACCCTAACTATGGTAGCACTACTGTGCTACCATAATATATATACACTGTCTATATGTGCAAATATCTCAGTAACCATACAACCTATGAAAAAAATTCCACTGAAGTTGTAATTGTCACACTTGGACCACTGATTCTGATCCATGTATCAATTTTTTTTGTATTACATATAATTTATGTAAGGGAAGGGCAGTCCGAAGACTCACAGTCTTGCTGAACTGACTCATCCAAAAAGAAAAAACCCAGGTGATAAGTTCAAAGAACAGGACATAGCTAAATCTGCAGCTATTTAAAATGCAATTCCTTTGTTAAATTTTCTTTGAAGACAAGAACCAAAGTATCCTCTTTATAATGCCCTCAGGGAGATCCTTTGACTTGCACTAGTTGCCAGGAAGAACCTGTGTTCGAAGGGGTGTTGCAGGGAGCCCTTGAATTACATCAGAAAGACCTTTGATGTGTAGATAACAAGGATCCAGATGAATTTGGAAGGTCCAATACACATTCCCAGGATGCTTTGGAAGGACATCACAGAAACTGTTTATGTGTGTGTGTGAGAACAAAAACCAGTTCTGACCAGTTAACCTGAGGAGAGGAAACTGAGCATGTCACTTATCATTTTTTTTTTATTTTGTTGGGACATCCTGTACTGTAAAATATAACTTTTAATATTCCAAGGCAGAGTTTAATGACCCCAGAGAGAAGGCCGGCTCAGGACTGCTTTTATCCAACTGAGCAAGCCTTAGAGAGACACATATTATTTTATTTCTGACTGACAGAAGAAGGACAACATCAGCACTGTAGGAGAGAAGTATTATGTGGATAAGAGAGCTTAGTTTGTACTTTAAAAACCTGTTTTGTTTTTAAGATTGTATGTGTTTGGGATATTTGTTCTATATTTATTGTTCTGTTTTGATATTTTAAAGTAAAGATATATTTTACGATGGAAACTGCCTGGAGTGCCTTGACATTTCTTTTTATTTAAGTGGAGCTTTTAAAGGTTACAGTTAAAACTGTGTATGGGCTTATTGATATACCAAACTAGGAAATGAATAGAGTTCTCTAAAGTATTGCATAGAGTTCTAAGGGTTCATTTGAAAGACCTGGCTGGGTGCCCTTAGGCAAAGATATCTGGCCCCCCCGAAGACAGAATTATCTGAGCCTGATAATTGGGTATGCTAACAAGAGGTTATCAGTTTGAATCCCTCCAGAACTTGAGACTAAGGTGACTTGAACCAACAAAACAGACAAGAGAGTTACCTTGTTCTGTTCATTGTCCACAAATCATACACTCAGAGGTTGGCACTTTGGGAGTAGAGGGCTGACTGGCTGAACAAGTTTGTGACAGATTGGCTGGCAGCGGTGGCATAAAAAGTTTGGTGGTATAAGCTTCATTGTTCAATGTGTCAGCTTGAGACAATTTAGCTCACTTGAAAAAAAAAAGAAAGGCAGTGTTTTATTTCAAAAGGAAACAGAACTATATCCCTTGACTTACAGTTAAGTTCCCACCCATTTTTTTTCTCTGAAGTGCCAGTCAGAATAGTATTAGTAGTGAGGGAAGAAGAAATTGGCTTCAGACTACAGCAGACACACTGTAGATTTCTTAAAGCAGTTATTTGGGGACAGGGGAGTCCCATTTGGGGTGAAAGCCAGTAAGCAGAACCTCATAGAGGCCCTGATGGTAGCAGATACCCAGAGCAGTGAGTCACAGACCATGACTGAAAGGGACTAAACCTCAAGTGTGGAAGGGATAGCAGCCAATGAGGGGTCCCAAGCCAATGAGGAGGACAGCAGGGCCACTGTCAATGAAGGGACACAGCAGCAGGGACAAGTCACCAGTATCCTGAATTCAGAAGTTCTCAGGTTGCAACCTGAGTTGTGCAGGATGGAGCTGGAGTCCCAGGAGAGGAGAGAAAGGGAACAGCGAGAGGCAGACCATGAGGAGCATGAGTGCCAGCAAGCTACAGAGGAGAAGAGAGAATGAGAATGCAGAGAGGCAGAGGAGAGGAGAGAGGAACGCCAGTGGCAATCCAAACTGGAGAAGCTATGACTCCAACCAGCGGCACCAGGGCAGGTAAGTGGCTTGGGTTTAACTGGGACTGCAGGACTTGGTTACAAATTGAACTCCAAATTAATAGCAGAGTTTAAGGAAGGGGAGGACATGGATGCCTTTTTAAATTCTTTTGAAAAAGTTTGTATTCAGGTTAAAATTCCTAGAGAGTCCTGGAGCTTCCAGCTATCCCCGCTACTTACTGTAAAAGCTTGGGATGCATTGAGTCAAATGAACTATGAAGACAGTGATGATTACAGCAAGTTAAAAGCTGCACTGTTAAAAAAAGTTTGAATTAACTGCTGAATCATACAGAGCTAAATTCAGTAAGCTCAGGAGAAGCCCTGATATGAGCTATGAGGAGCTAGCCACGAAACAACGTCAGTGTTTAAAACATTGGTGGGAAGAAATTGAGGCAAACACTGTTGATAAAGTTGAAAATGTCATTTTATTAGAACAGTTTTATTGGGCATGCCCAGCAGAGTTAAAAACCTGGCTAGAGGACCGAGATCCAAAAACAGTACAAGAGGCTGCTGAACTCTCCGATCACTATGCCAAGAGCAGACCTGCTCTGAGAGCAAATGGGGCAAGTGTGGCAGTGCAGAAAGGGAAAAGTGCACCTTCAGGGCAGCTAAACCCCTCACTGCCTCCACTGAAACCAGTTAGCCCCAGGTTTCAAAGAAAAGATTTCTCTGAAGTAAGAAATGTTTGTTGGTTATGTAAAGAAACTGAGCACATTGCCAGTCAGTGTCCAAGAAGGGCAAGCAATAATATGCTAAGTAGTACCAGAAAGGAAGTGGGTTGTTTGTGTGTCCCTGGAAGCATGCCAGTGAACATGAGGGAACACATGCACCCAGTCATGGTAAATGGCGTACAGACACAGGGGTTAAGGGACACAGGGGCATCTCTGACATTGGTAAAGGGGAATCTGGTACAGCCTGGTCAGCTTATACCCAATAAATACGTAACTGTACAAGGGTTTACTGGTAAAGAGAAAACATTGCCACTCGCTAGTATTCTCCTTGACTGGGGTGAAACAGGGGGAACTGTGCAACAGGTGGCTGTAGCCAACACATTAGCAGTGGATGTGATCCTGGGTAACAATCTCCAACAGGGGATGGTATGTGCAGTTACCCATAGCCAAGTGGCAAGGGAAAATTGTAGTTCTCTGAGCCCCCCCCAAAGCCATTGGGGAAGATACAGAGAGGCTGGTTCCCCAGCCTGTGTCTCCAGAGGGGTAGACTGATAAAAAGAGGGTAGAAATTTCTCCAGTAGCAAGTAACCACATAGCAACAGAGGGTTACTCCAAAGAGGGAGGGATTACCCCTTGTCAGAGGGATGGGATTGACAGTGATCCTGAGGGCCCTGACGCTAGTGCTAGGGACCCTAGTTTAGCGACTGAAGGGGACCTGTCCCATGCCTTGGGAAGGTGTGAGGGGTTCACAGCTGCTCAGAGGAGTGACCCTGGTTTAGAGAAGCTGAGGGCTTGATCAGACTCAGACGGTGCACAGGGAGGTGATGGCAGACATAAGGTTTATTGGGAAGATGGACTTATGTATACCCAGGCAGTACATACTGAGGGAGGGATTCTAAGCAGGCAGCTTGTCATACTCCAGTGATATCATGAGCAGTTGCTCAAGGTTGCTCATGATATTCCCTTGTCTGGTCATCTGGGAATCACGTGCACAATGCAGTGGTTAGCCCAAAATTTCTATTGGCCTAACTTCACCCAGCAGGTGAAGAAGTATTGCAGGTCTTGTCACCGGTGCCAAGAAATAGGGAAGGCAGGCAAGAAAACCCAAGCCACCCGGATTCCATTGCCCATAGTGGAGGAGCCATTCCAGAGGGTGGGAATGGATATTGTGGGGCCTTTAAATACCTCCGGCTCCTCAGGGAAAAGGTTCATCCCTACTGTGGTGGATTATACCACCCGGTACCCCAAGGCAGTCGCCCTATCCTCACTGAGGACAAACAAAGTGGCTGATGCCTTACTTGTTATTTTCTTCTGTGTTGTGTTTCCGTAGGAGGTAATCACCGATCGAGGGGGTTCCTTCATGACCGACCTAATGAAATGTCTATGAAAGAAGTGTGGGGTGGTGCAGAGATACACGACACTGTATCACCCACAAGCCAGTGGACTTGTGGAACGATTCGATGGTACCCTAAAGTCAATGCTCTGGGCATTTGCTGAACAACATGGGAGGGACTGGGAGAAATACCTTCCCCACCTGTTGTTGGCATACAGGGAGGTGCCCCAAGAGTCAACAGGATATTCTCCCTTCGAGCCCTTGTATGGACGCCAGGTGCGTGGGCCCCTAGACTTGATCAGCGAGGACTGGGAAGGTAAGCACACCACCAAGGGAACTCTCATTGAGGATTACATCCTACGGTTTAGGGAAAGGCTGAAGGAGCTTATGGGGACAGCCCAGAGCAACCTGGCTGCTGCCCAACAGAAACAAAAAGGATGGTACGACCGCAGAGCCAGAGCTCGCTCATACTTGGTGGGTCAGGAAGTCATGGTCCTTATTCCAGTCCGGAAGGACAAGTTGCAAGCTGAGTGGACAGGACCATACAAAGTGGTTAGGAAGGTAAATGATGTAATCTACATTGTGGAGTTACCTGACTGTAGACAGACAGAAAGGATGTACCATGTAAACATGATGAAGCCATATGCAACTATGTCTGACATGGTGTTCACAGTGTGTAGTCATGGGGAGGGGACCGACAAAGGAGACCCCCTTCTGGACTTGCTGGAAGAAAGTAAGCAAGAGTCCTCTGTGGAGGCAGTAAAATTGTCTCCCCAGATGACCCTGGACCAGATCCAGAAAGTGAGGGAGGTTTTAGCAGACTTTGCCCCCTTGTTTAGCGCTAAGCCTGGACCAACCCCCTTTGCAACACACAATGTGGAGACAGGGACACAGACGCCCATATGGCAGGCAGCATATCAGGTGTCAGAGGCTGTCCAAAAGGACATTAGGAGGTAAGTGGAGAAGATGCTGGATTTAGGGGTAATCCAGAGATCCCACAGTCCCTGGGCCTCACCCGTAGTCCTTGTACCCAAGCCAGATGGCTCAACTCATTTCTGTGTAGACGATCATGGACTGAATGCAGTCACAAAGTCAGATGCCCACCCGATGTCCCAGACGGACGAACTCCAGGACAAGTTAGGGGGGCGACTTACCTTATGACCATTGACCTGACAAAGGGGTATTGGCAAGTAGAGTGGACAGACAGAGCTAGGGAGAGGTCGGCCTTCATCACTCCGATAGGCTTATTTGAGTTCAAAGTAATGCCTTTTGGAATGAAGAATGCCCCGGCCACTTTTCAAAGGTTGGAGAACTAGGTGTTAAATGGTGCTGAGGAGTACGCCGTGGTGTACCTGGATGACATTGCCATCTTCAGTACCAGCTGGGAGGAACACCTTTCACACCTTAGGGTAGTGCTGGGCAGAATACAGAGGGCCGGGTTCACTGTCAAAGCCGAGAAGTGCCAGGTGGCCATGGGAGAAGTGGCATACCTTGGGCATGTGGTAGGCCAAGGACAGCTCCATCCTAGCCAAATAAAGATAGAGGTGATCCAGGTGTGGCCCAGACTAGAAACCCAGAAGCAGGTCAGGAGCTTTCTAGGGACAGCAGGGTACTAAAGAAAGTTTGTACCTAATTACAGTGCCCTGGCTGCTGCCCTATCTGACCTGACAAAGAAAAAAATGCCAAGGAAAATCACCTGGGGTCCAGCCTGTGAGGAAGTCTTTACCAAACTAAAGGAGGCACTGTGCAGTGCTCCTGTTTTGACAAGTCCAGACTATAGAAAAACTTTTATAGTTCAGACAGACGCATCAGAAGTGGGTATTGGGGCAGTACTAAGGCAGACATCCAGTGAAGAGATGGACCACCCCATTGCCTAACTGATTAAAAAACTGCTTCCTAGGGAGCAAGTGTACTCCACTGTGGAAAAGGAGTGTCTTGCCATAGTGTGGGCCCTAAAGAAGTTGGAGCCATACTTGTATGGGCAGCCTTTTGTAGTGCAGACTGACCACAACCCCCTGTTTTGGCTGACACAGATGGGAAAAACAATGGCAGACTGCTCAGATGGAGTCTTGCTTTACAAGGGTATGACTTGAAAATCGTACATAGGTCTGGAGCCAAGAATCAGAACTCAGATGGTTTGTCCCATGTGTATGAGGAATGAACTGATTTGGGAAGCTCATCCCATGTAGGGGACAGATCCCCCAAATTCAGTCTAGGTGGGGTGGAATTGTCACACTTGGACCACTGATTCTGATCAATGTATCAATTTTTTTTGTATTACATGTAATTTATGTAAGGGAAGGGCAGTCAGAAGACCCACAGTCTTGCTGAACTGACTCCTCCAAAAAAAGAAAAAAACAGGGACAGAACAGAACATAGCTAAATCTGCAGCTATTTAAAATGCAATTCCTTTGTTAAATTTTCTTTGAAGGCAGGAACCAAAGTATCCACTTTATAATGCCCTCAGGGAGATCCTTTGACTTGCAATAGTTGCCAGGAAGAACCTGTGTTGCGAGGGGTGTCACAGGGAGCCCTTGAATTACATCAGAAATACCTTTGATGTGTAGATAACAAGGATCCAGATGAATGTGGAAGGTCCAATACACATTCCCAGGATGCTTTGGAAGGACATCACAGAAACTGTTTATGTGTGTGTGTGTGTGTGTGTGTGTCAGAGCAAAAACCAGTTCTGACCAGTTAACCTGAGGAGAGGAAATTGAGTATTTCACTTATCATTTTTTTCAAATCTTGTTGGGACATCCTGTGCTGTAAAATATAACTTTTAATACTCCAAGGCAGATTTTAATGACCTCAGAGAGGAGGCCGGTTCAAGACTGCTTTTATCCAACTGAGCAAGCCTTAGAGAGACACATACTATTTTATTTCTGATTGAGAGAAGAAGGACAACAACAGCACTGTAGGAGAGAAGTATTATGTGGATAAGAGAGCTTAGTTTGTACTTTAAAACCCTGTTTTGTTTTTAAGATTATATGTGTTTGGGATATTTGTTCTGTATTTATTGTTCTGTTTTGCTATTTTAAAGTAAAGATATATTTTACAACGGAAACTGCCTGGAGTGCCTTGACATTTATTTTTATTTAAGTGGCACTTTTAAAGGTTACAGTTAACATTGAGTATGGACTTATTGATATAACAAACTGGGAAATGGATAGAGTTCTCTAAAGTCTTGCATAGAGTTCTAAGTGTTCATTTGAAAGACTTGGTTGGGTGCCCATAGGCAAAGATGTCTGGCCCCCCGAAGACAGAATTATCTGAGCCTGAAAATTGGGTACGCTAACAAGAGGTTATCAGTTTGAATCCCTCCAGATCTTGAGACTAAGGTGACTTGAACCCACAAAACAGACAAGAGGGCAGACTCAATAGACCATAAGGCCTAATCTTCTGCCAAATAGTATGTTAGTATGTTAGTAAGAGGGTTACCTTGTTCTGTTCACTGTCCACAAATCATACGCTCAGAGGTTGGCACTTTGGGAGTAGAGGGCTGACCGGCTGAGTGAATTTGTGAAAGTAAACATGACTTTCAAACTTCCATGTGTGCTTAGTCCTAAAGGTGGACTAAGCTGCGGGTAGTGAAAAATCCATATCTCGCATCGTTTCCAAGATACCGGCACCGAAAGTCGCTGTGGGTGCCGTAATGTTATCCTGTGGGAAAAATCTTAACTTTGTGATGGCATAGCTATGGAACTGATTAATGTTTCTACACCTAAGCAGCATAATTCACATCTCTGGGACACCCCCTTTATACCCTGCAAATTTTGAACCAAAAGACCAAACCATTTATTTATAGTGCACTGGCAAAGTTTTTAAATTGCTAGTTTGTCAGGTGGCAAAATCCACATTCACGAGGTCAATCCCTTGTTCATGAGCTGTCAAAATCCCCATTCTCTAGAAATCCTTGCTTGTTAGATTTTGGCCATCTGGTCTGGAAGTCGCAATCAAGGATTTTGTCAGCTCATGAAATGGGATTGGCTCACGAAAGGGGATTTTGACAGCTCGCGAACAAGGAATTAAAAAAACAATCCACTTTCAAGAGCTGACAAAATCCCCTTTCATGAGTTGATCCCCTTTTGCGAGGTGTCAAAATCCCCAATTGCGAATCAATCCTCATTCGCGAGAAGGGCCATCTTGTCATGAAATGATGATCAAGGATTTTGTGAGCTCACAAAAGGGGATTGGCTTGCTAAAGGGGATTATGAAACCTTGCAAAAGGGGATTTTGTCAGCTCAGAAAAGGGGCTTCAAAAACCCAGTCATCTTTCATGAGCTGACAAAATCCCCTTTCATGAGCCGATCCCCTTTTGCAAGCTGACAAAATCCCCATTCCTGAGCCGATCCTTGTTTGCAAGATAGGGCCATCTGGTCCCTAAGTTGTGATCAAGGATTTTGTTACCTTGCGAAAGGGGAACGGCTCACGAACATGGGTTTTGTCACCTTGCGAATGAGGCTCGGAAGAGAGTCACGAAAGAAGAATTTGAAAATCTAAAATGGCCTTTTTTTGGCCAAAATGAAGGAAACCCAAAGGCATGGGTTTGTAGAGGGTGTCACCCTGAACACAATCCATGCCTCATTTGTAAAAGAAATCAGCCATGGGGCAAGCTACAACATTTTGTTTTGGGGAAAAAATGAAAAGAAGATGGTGGCTCACGAATGAGGAATTTTTCCTCACGAACGGGAATTTTATAAATCCCCTTTCATGAGGTGACAAAATCCTTGATCACGAGCCCAATCCCCTTTCACAAAAGATACATATAAATCTTGGACTGAACTGAGCATGCTCAGAACCTGAAAATTCTAAATTAAATAACTTTTGAATGGATTAATATTTCTTACCAAACCAAAGCTGGATTGTTCTTTGACCAAACCTCTTTCTATCCTGAAAATTTCAGACTATAATTCCAAACTGTGCGACCCCAGTGCGATGGGCAAAAATCATCAAAAATATGCAAAAAAAGAGAAAAACATGTTTTTTAGTGCTTCGCTGCATGGAAACCACAATTCTGATTATAACACAATTTTGTACATCAAGAGATCTGCCACACAAGATAGAGAATGCCAAATTTCGTGTAAATTTGTTGAACAGTTGCAAAGTTATTAAGATGCAAAATTTGGGGTTTAACATTAAACTGCTTTCTCAACCCTAACTATACTCTATAGATATATATATATATATTAGAGGCAAAAAACTCCATTTAATGCATTAGTTAGGGTTGTTCCACAGCGACAAAAGTGAGGAAATTCGCTGTTAGGGTTGAAAACCCTAACTCTGAATTCACCCCCCCCAGCACCACACACACACAGACACACACACACATTCAAGTATGAGGGAGGACCAAGTCAACACAACCAATGACAGACATCCAGCAGCAGGTGACAGAAATAACAAACAATTGTCTAAATGTACTACGAGACATCCTCACCCACCTGACCAGGTACTGCATGCTCAGTGGAGATCAACAGCAAAACTGAGGCCAGGTACACCAAACGTATACACCCCTGATTGCAGCTGCACACAATGTTCCACACTTAGTAGTTGCATGACCTTACCTACCGATGCCCCACACCAGACCACACCACATGTGGTTGGCCACCTGAGCAACAGAGTTCAGCAAAACCAAGGAGTTGTACAGGTATAATATCTCTGATTATAACAAGGGTTTGAGAAATGCAGCTTTCTAATTGACTGTAAACACTGTAACAGCCTTATGTTTAGTTTTTATAAACATACATGCAGAGCCTAACCATATGATGAACATGGTTTAATGTTGTTTAAAAACCAGTTTTAATATGATAGCAATAAGCCACTCCCAGGTATTATATTAATGGTCAGTTTATCACTGTCTAGCGACATGTGGCACTTGGCTATGCCTCATTCAACATTAAACCCCTACAGGGTGATTAACAGACCATTTAACATAACTGTTGGTCATGCCTTATTGCTTAATTGTCTTTATGAGTAGATACTCTCCCTCTGCTAGGCACTGCAGCAGCCTTGCAACACAGTGCCCCACCCAGTTACACCATACACTGTCTAGTTACTGGAGAATGGCTGTGAATATGCACTCATGAAGATGAACAGTGTAACTTGATCATTACAGTCATCGAAACCTTAGTGTGATTATAACTGACAGAGTCAATGATAGAGAATAACCCCTGCTGTCCTAGTACACTTACCACATTGTGAGTTAAATCAATACTAAAATACATTCTGTTTATATCTACACCATACCTACTTGATTCATGTTGTACCACAATTAACATAGTTATCACTTTGATAGCATCAGTGACAGAAGTGTGGCAAACCCAAACACTAGGCATACAGCCTGAGTATGAAACAACTGTTAAAAAAAATCACACTGTGTCCATAAGTGGCATAGATCACTCATTGCAACAATAGTAAATGTATTACTATTTGAATAAGTTAGTCATCACAGATGCAATGAGATTGTCTTTATCAGGTACAACATACTCAGTAAGTGCCTACAGGAAAATCTATCCTATATACATCTCCGATACAGGTACGTCATTGTTGGCTCAGTAGTGCTATGATATTTAGAAGTTGCTTGGCCTGATCCATGCAATTACACTGTTTCTTACAAAGAATACTTACTGCATCTTTAGTATTGAAACACACTGAAGGTCTATGTATGTACATCAGCAGTACACCTTCATCAGTAAGAATTCATCTGATACTGGCAGTACGAATTTCACAGCGTTGAACAGGGAATGCTTTTCTATACGTTTACATCAGCCTCTCTATCTTGAGTAAACCATTGCAGCAAATGTACTACTATGTAAATCACCTACTAAATGTAACACTACTTTTATCTAGAGCATGCTAGTGTCTTGTAGTTAATTTATGTACTTCTCTTAATTAATGTATACTCACTAGTGTTAAAACCTTTCTACAACTGTCATCATGCACCTTCAGCATTTATATTGACTAACGGCACAGTACCAGTTGTGGTGTGGTGTGGGGCGTCAGTAGGTAAGGCCATGCAACTACTAAATGTGGTACGTTGTGTGCAGCTGCAATCAGGGATGTGTACGTTTGGTGTACATGGCCTCAGTTTTGCTGTTGATCTCCACTGAGCATGCAGTACCTGGTCAGGGTGGGGATGTCTCGTGGTACATTTAGACAATTGTTTGTTATTTCTGTCACCTGCTGCTGGATGTCTGTCATTGGTTGTGTTGACTTGGTCCTCCCCCATACTTGAATGTGTGTGTGTGTGTCTGTGTGTGTGTGTGTGGTGCTGTGGGGGTGAATTCGGAGTTAGGGTTTTCAACCCTAACAGCGAATTTCCTCACTTTTGTCGCTGTGGAACAATCCTAACTAATGCATTAAACAGAGTTTTTTGCCTCTAATTTCCCTTCTTTTTGAGAATGATAACAAGAAATAGTGAATGTTATGCGGCGGCGGAAGCGCGGGGCCCATGGCATAGTAACAGGAGCAGCAACACAAACAGAAATGCTAACAGTGGCACACATGGTAACACAAGCGCGAATGAGAACAGAAAGGGTAACACACATGGTGGCGTAGATGGGAACGGTCTGCCACGTGATGTGTTGTCACATAGTAACATGGTGCCTGCAAACGGAAATGTCAATGGGCATGGTGGCGCAAAGTAAAACAGAAGAAAACAGTACTGTAACACAAATGGCAAAAAATAACAGAAGCATGGCGCAAATGAAAGCATAAAGGATAACGCACATAGGGCTTGCCTCCCGGCACGTAATGCAGCAGGGGAGCACGGGCCCAAAGGTCCCGCACTCCACCACATGATGTCTTGTGGCATAGTACCAGGAACAGCAACGCAAACAGAAGCGCTAACAGTGGCGCACTAAGGTAATGTAAGTGCAAAATGAGAACAGAAAGGGTAAATGCAACACGGTGGCGTAGACGGGAACGGTGTGCCATGTGATGTCTTGTCACATAGTAACATGGTGCCTGTAAATGGAAATGTCAATGGGCATGGTGATGCAAAGTGAAACAGAAAGAGAAACAGTACTGTAGACACAAATGGCAAAAAAGTAACAGAAACGCAAGCTCAAATGAAAACGCAAAGGATGAAGCACGTGGTGGCGTAGACATCAACGGTAAGTGAAACGGGCATGGAACCACAAGCGGAAAGGGCAATGATAACAGTAATGTAAGTGCACAGGCTGGTTTTCCCCAAAAGCTGAATAGAGAAAGACAGTGAGTACAAAGAATGTATGCATAATAATGGGTATCGGAGCAGAAAATGAGGACTTGGAATGCTAAATAAGTTATATCTCAGGAACTGTATGACATAGAAAAAAAATTTAAAAGTCGTATGATTTATGACTGTCCTGGCTAGTTTTGTATGTATCCCCTATTAGGGGGCTAAGAACTTTTCCAACAAAAAGTCCGTATCTTGCACCGTTTCCGAGATACGGGCCCTGAAAGGCTTTCGGCGACGCGTATTTATCCTATGGGAATAAAAAGAAAGTTCGGAGCACCATAACTTTGCCACCCTGTAATATTTTTTCACCAAACCACTGAAAGCCACATCTGTGGGCTGTTTGCTGCCTTCCCTCCAAGTTTCAGGAAAAAAGACCAAACCGTTATTTTGCAGCAGGGATCCAAAGGATTTTTGCACTGCGTTGGGCGCCGTAATGTTATCCTATGGGAAAAACCATCAATTTTGGAGTGCTGTAACTTTGCTGCCATGTAATATTTTTTCAATACAACACTGAAAGGCACATCTGTGAGATGTCGGCTCCGTTCCCTCTAAATTTCAGCCCAAAACTCCTAACGGTTCTTTTGCAGCGCAGTGCCAAAGAATCGCTGTCACTTCCCACAGATGGAAACTACTGTCACAATTTAAAGCTTTTCAAAAAGTTGACACTTTTGTGAGCATGAAAGTAATTTGAAAGTACTTTTCCAGAAATTTGAAAACATATTTCTGGGGTGTTTTACCACAAAATAAAGACATGGCAAGCATCCTCAGGGTCCGAATAGGTGAATACAAAAGAATTAGGTTGCTAGAGGGTCCCAAATTTAAATGCCAACCATTTTCTGATCACCAACTGAAAACAAAATGGCGATTTGTGAAAGTAACAGGCCCATTTACGAAAGTAAAAATGCATTTGCGACACTGTCAAACTTTTTGTTAACTTTTCCCATTGACTTATAATGGGAAACTGTTTTTTGAATAACTTTTGAACTGTTTAATATTTTTTCATGAAATCTTCAAAATGCACATTGGGGACCCCGGCAGCACGTTTCCTGAAGATTTCGGGCTGGTCGCGCAAACCGGACGACCTGTAGGTGCGACCGCAGAATTCCAGAAAATCCGTAAATGCGCACACAGATCATGCTTAATAACTCCACAGCTGTATATCCAACCAGTACGAAACTTGGCAGATCCCAAGGCCTATGGTTCTTGATTGTGTATTCCAAATTTCAGCCACATCTGTGAAACGGTTGCAAAGTTATTAAGGTGCAAATTTTGGGGTTTAACATAGAAATGGCTCCTCAACCCTAACTATGGTAGCACTACCATGCTACCATAATATATATATATATATATATATATATATATAGAGAGCAAAAAACTTCATTTAATGCATTAGTTAGGGTTGTTCCACACCAACAAAAGTGAGAAATTCGGTGTTAGGGTTGAAAGTCCTTTTGGCCCCCCTGCCCCACCCCAACGGCATCGGTGAACATTATGGTTGTCGGCTGTAACTCTCACCCCATCACATGTGTAAAGAAGCAGAGTGTAGGAGAATGGGGTGAGAGTTAGGACCGACAACCCTAATGCTAATCCGATGCCGGCTGGGGTGTGTGGCAGGGGCCAAAGGGACTTTCAACCTAACACGAATTCTTAAGCTTTTGTCGGTGTGGAACAACCCTAAATAATGCATTAAACAGAGTTTTTTGCCTCTAATTTCCCTTCTTTTTGAGAATGATAATGAGAAATAGTGAAAGTAATGCGGCGGCGCTCCCGCCACATGATGTCTTGCCACATAGTAACATTGTGCCTGCAAATGCAAATAGTAATGCGTATGGTGATGCAAAGCAAAACAGAAAGAGAAACAGTAGTGTAGACAGAAATGTTAAAAACAACGCAAAAGCAAGTGCAAATGAAAATGCAAAGGGTAACGCACATGGTGGCGTAGACATGAACGGTAAGTGAAACGGGAATGGAACTGCAAGCAAAAACAGTAACGGTAACAGTAATGTAAGCGCACAGGCTAGTTTTCCCCAAAAGCTGCATAAAGAAAGACAGTGAGTACAAAGAATGTATGCATAACAATGGTTCTCGGAGCAGAAAATGAGGAGTTGGAATACTAAATTGCTTATATCTCAGGAACTGTACGACGTAGAAAAAAAAATTAAAAGTCATATGATTTATTACTTTCCTGGCTAGTTTTATACTTAGCCCCATTAGGGGGCTAAGTACTTTTCTGACAAAGAGTCCGTATTTCGCACTGTTTCCGAGATACGGGCCCTGAAAGGTGTGGCGAATGCCGTAATGTTATCCTATGGGAGAAAAGAGAAGTTCGGAGTGCCATAACTTTGCCCCTTGTAATATTTGCTCATCAAACCACAAAAAGGCACATCTGTGGGATGTTGGCTGTGTTCACTCCAAATTTCAGCCCAAAAGACCAAACCATTATTTTGCAGCAGGACGCCAAAGGATTCCTGTAATGCGTCAGACGCCATAATGTTATCCTATGGGAAAAAGTGTCAACTTTGGAGTGCCGTAACTTTGCTGCTATGTAATATTTTTTCAACTAAACACTGAAAGGGACATCTGTGAGATGTCGGCTGCGTTTTCTCCAAATTTCATGCCAAAACACCAAACTACTCTTTTGCAGCTGGGTGCCAAACAATTGCTGTCATTTTCCCACAGCCTAGAAAAGTACTGTCGAAGTTTGTGAAAGCTTTTGCAAATTCATTCAACAGTGTTGCAAGTGCGACAGTACTTTGCAAAAGTACTTTTTCCAGAAATTTGAAAAACATATTTCTGGGGTGTTTTACCCCAAAATAAAGACATGGCTAGCATCCTCAGGGCCCGACTAGGTGAATACAAAAAGAATTAGGTTACTGGACGGTCCCAATTTTAATTGCAAGCATTTTTCTGATCACTAACTGAAAACAAAATGGTAGATTTGCGACAGTAAAAGGGCCATTTGCGAAAGTAAAAACTGCATTTACGACACTGTCGAACTTTATGTTAACTTTTCCCATTGACTTATAATGGGAAATTGTTTTTTGAATAACTTTTGAACCATTTAATATTTTTTCATGAAATCTTCAAAAGACACATCGGGGACCCTGTCCGCACATTCCCTGAAGATTTCGGACCAGTTGCACAAACTGTATGACCTGTAGGTACCACAGTAAAATTCCAGAAAAGTATAAAAGTGCACGCAGATCATGCTTAATAACTCCGCAGCAGTATATGTGACCCATACAAAACTTGGAAGATCCTAAGGTGTATGGGTCTTAATCATGTATTCCAAATGTCAGGCAAATTCACCAAACAGTTGCAAAGTTATTAAGGTGCAAAATTTGGGGTTTAACATGTAAATGGCTCCTCAACCTAATCTATAGTGGCACTACTGTGCTACTATATATATATATATATATATATATATATATATATACACATATATATATATATATATATATATATACACACACATATATATATATATATATATATATATATATATATGTTCTATGCATTAACTGTAAAAGCACAAGATAATTTAGGTTCAACACAAAAGTCTGAAATGAAATTTTTAGGTTGCTCCCTTCCTCGTGGACTCACTCAGTCTATCCTCAGATTGACAGATATAGAGTCAGTTGTGAGGCCTAAATGTTGCCCCATTCCATGTGTAATCATATTGAGAAGCAACAATGAACAAGAATGGGGCAACATTTAGGCCTCACAACCCCAATGACACACCCCATCATCTGTCAATCTTGGGATGATTGGTGGGTCCACGAGGGGGAAGGGGCAACCCTAAAGATTTTTCATTTCCTGACTTTTTGTATTTTAACCCTAAATGATACATTAATGCAGTTTTTTCCATAGAATTTCCTTACTTTCTGAGAAAGAATAGAAAACTAAGAACTTACGAAAGTTGGTGGAAGCATGGGCCCTTTGGGTCCTGCACTCCCACTGCCTTGTAAAAATATCTCTACCATCAACACCCTCCAAATTTCAATGTAAAACACCAAACCATGTCTGAGATATAACATGTTAAAGTTTGAGATTTTCATTCATCGGAGTTGCAGAATCCCGCACCTGTTGACATTTTACAGACACAATGACTGAAAAGTACATCCATGACACTAAATCTAGGTACCCTATCAATTTCAAGGCACCACCACAATGCAAAACACTGTCCACAAAATGTAAATTGAGTCATGCAATATCACCACAAAAAATATTTTCTCTGACACGTAAACATGGTAATTCACATTTACTGGACATGCCGGCAACACCCTCCAAATTTCAAGTAAAAAGACCAAACCATTTCCAAGTTATTTATACTTAAAGATTGTGAAAATTGGCCTATCTATTCCATTATAAAATCTGGCCATCTTGTCCCTCCCTCATGATCAAAGATGGCGATCAAAGAATCTCGAGATCAAAGAATTAGCAGGCTCACAATCAAAGAATAAAAAATGGTGAAATTTGAGTTTTAGGCAGAATTGCATGAAACCACCACCATGCCTCAATAGAACTAATCCCCCTTAGCAAAACCCACCTTCATTTGTATTCCTAGGCCACCCCTGGGCAAAGAGATTTGAATTTTTCAAAGGGCCATCTCGTCCCTCACTCACAATGCAAGATCACGATCAAAGAATCTTGTGATCAAAGAATTTGTAGGCTCGCGATCAAATAATGTGCAGGCTCATGATCAAAAAATAAAAAATGGTGAAACTTGAGTTTTAGGCGGAATTACAGGAAACCACCACCATGCCTCGATAGAATGAATCCCCCTGAGCAAAATCCACCCTTATTTGTTTTACTAGGCTACTCCTGAGCTGAGAAAATTGTATTTTTACCTCATGATGCAAGATCACAATCATAGGGAGGCACAAAAGCAAAGATAAGTCCTTGGACCCAGCACAAATACTTTAGGCTTGCCATTATTTACACTCCCCCACCCCCAGAATTAAGTATTAGGCAAACTGTAAACAAATGATTTATATTATTTTAATGGCAACTAAGAAGTAGGGGGTTCAATGCATTAAAAGGTGCATTGTGCATGATACCACTCAACACCTGTTGCTGTATAGATGTCTAGTTTCAGGCACTGGGCTTTTCCCAAAGGTACTGTGTGTACACTATTAAAATAATACTGTGATTTGTGGTGAAATATCCTTAGCGAATATGTGTGTATACTCTTCAGACAGTGCAGCTGCTCTTTCTTATATACCTACCCCCTCATATAATACCTGTGTTTAGAGCAATCCTATTCCTCCTTTAGATGGGAGTGCTCCACCCATCCCAACTCTCCAACGGCATCGTTCTCATTGGCAACTGTTGTATTTCATGGGTTTATTGTCAACTTCAGCAGATGCACATTGTTACAAAATAGAAATAATCATACACACAAAAAAATGTTGGACACATATGTCGAGCCAATTCAAACAAAGTATTTTTAGAACAAATAGCACAACTTGCATTGCTGTGGAATTGACATCAACTTTATATCTTTCCCCTAACTTGCATGGTCTGTGCTCTTAAATGCGACCCAGAGCTGAGGAGAGAGTATCCATTCCCCTGCATGGAGTGCTGCAATTGGGGAATTGAACTTGACTTGAGCTACTGAAGGCAAGTGCTAGATAGGCTACTGACTTTTAAACTGTTTCCATAGAGCGTTATAAGGTGTGTGTGTGTGTGTGTGTGTGTGTGTGTGTGTTTGTGTGTGTGTATGTGTGTCTGTGTGTAAGCAGAGCTGTAGAGCTCGCTTCCTCAAGCACCATCGGAAAGACTACTTTGATTTGCTTATAGCTGATGGCTGACTGACAGGTTTGAAAGGATGGGGTTTTCCCCCCCCCAACACACTGGTTTCATCTCTGGCAAGACTATGCATGCTTTAAAGTGAATTTTATAATATTGTTTTGTTAGAAATCTATTGTGTGGAGCAACATTTGCCTTGTGTGAGTAGAAAGACGGTGTACACACAGTAAGACTCTAGTTATGTATTGTGTGCCAGTGTAGTTATTGTATTGTGTGAGTGCACTGCCAAACAAAAGACTGAATACAGTACTTTATAAATTAAAACATTTTGCTCCAGAACCTGTGGAAAGAACTTGGATTGTACTGGTTCTAAAGTGGTGATAAGACCTTTATACCTTACTGCATGTTCCCTTTTTCTTAAAATTAGAGAGACATGAGACTAGTTTTAATGGCTTTTTGGTATTGTTTATTGAATTTTCCCTCCTATCTATTCCATTATAAAAAATCTGGCCACCTTGTCCCTATTTTGCTATCAAAGATCACGATCAAAGAATATTGCGTTCAAAGAATTTGCAGGCTCACGATCAAAGAATAAAAAATGCTGTAAATCAATAATTTGAAGGTATTCCAGTAAACCACCACCATGGTTCAACAGAATGAAGCCCCATGAGCAAAACACACCCTCATTTGTCTTTCTAGGCCACCCCTGGGCTGAGAAATATGATTTTTTAATTTGGCCATCCCGTCCCTCCTCATGATGCACGATCACGATCAAAGAATCTCACAATCAAAGAATTTTATGGCTCGTGATCAAAGAATTTGCAGGCTCACAACCCCTCCCCTCCTCACTGGATTCTACCCTCACATCTTGGTATACCCAATGCTGTACTTTTCACTGTCTCCCCACCCTACCTACATTCCTTCTTCCCCTTCCCCTCTTCCCTCTCCCTATGACTCTGGCACTTATCTCTTGTCTGTTTTCTCTGACAAATGCCACTGTCTGCCTTGCTTACAATGTTACCCTTGAATTGTATTAATCTGTAATCTGTTTGCAATGTCCACATTGTTGTAATGTCTGTCTTGATGTTCCCCATAATTTATATTTCTCTGATGTGGAACCTTTGTAAAAGAGCCTAGACTCAAAGGTATTTGTAATCCTAGACTTGATAAATAAAAAATAATAACTCAGAAGGCATAATTTCCCAAAGAACCTTATACAGCTCTCCAAGGAAACCATCTGATCCTGGAGATGCATCCTTGTGAAGGCCTTGAATCACTACCTGTAGTTCTAACTGTGTAAAAGGAACCACCACAGAAAGAGCCTGCTCCAAAGTTATTTGTGGAAGTTGTGCTGCCTGCAGTATTTGCGGAGTAAAACTCGAATTCACCCCCTCACTTCCAAAAGTCCTTTTAATATGGTCTGCCAGTACCGCCATAATTCCCTCATTATCATTCACTATCTTTCCTTTGAGGAAACTAAATCTGTAAACCCCTTTTTTTCTCTCCTTTTATGGCTATCCAAATAAGGATTAATCCTTTCCATCTTCCCTTGTGTGCCAAAGGTTTGTTCTCTTTGAAGTGAACCTAACTTGGAATATTGAAAATAGGACATTTCGTCTTTTACCACCCTAATCTCTTCATTATAATCTACCCCCATGGTATTCTGTTGGGAAAGAAAAAACTGAAGACGGTTCCATTGTTGTATATAATCCTCATATGAGGCCTTAGCAGGAGACTTTGCCTCGACTGAAAAAAACTAGTAAGGCATGATTTAAAATCCTGCCACCATTTGCTCAGTTCCCCATTGTATAAACATACAATAGAACATCTGTCCTGCACAATAGTAGCCAGTTCTATTCTAATATCAGGATCTAATAATAAAGAAGTGTTCAGTCTCCAAAACCCTGGACCAGCCCCCCGAGACAGGGGCCATGCAATCTGCACCCCTACCAAGGAATGATCTGAGGCTTCAATTTGAATATTCATCACTTTAAACACAAGCAAAGAATGTTTTAGAAAAATAAAATCAATGCGGGAAGAGAGGGCCCCTTTATAAAAAGTCGGCTGAGGTTTTAACTGCCACTCTTTATGGGCATCTTTTAGGCCTGCCTGTGACAAAACATTTTTTTAAAAAGGTCTTGTCACAGTACTGTTTACTATCCAAATTCCATAATTGAAAATTAATATTGAAATCCCCTTCTAAAAAAAATCTGTCTACTAGTGTGGAGATAGGGTTGGATTTTAGTTAGTAATTCAATCCACAAGGCCTTTGTTTGGGGACCATATATGTTACATAACCAACACTGAATCTGATTTATTTCTACATCTAACATAACTGCCTGTCCTGGATCAATATCCACTTTTCGAAAAATTTTGACATGAGGAGTAGAAAAACAGATACCGATTCCACAACAAAGATCAGGGCCTATAGACAAATATGATGAACCCCAACTCCATTCCCGTGAAGCATGATATACCTCAATATCAGAATGCAATCTAGTATCTTGTAAAAAAAAACACTTCAAAATCTAAGCTATGCAAAACAGCAAAGGTAGTAACTCACTTATAATGAGACTTAATACTGTTAACATTTAAGCTTGCCAGCCTCACATGGGTTGGCTCAGGGAGGAGGCTTTTTAAGCTTTATACTAGATCTTGTCGCACATTTAGAAATAGGTTTTGTGGCTTGTGGTTCCACAAGACCATTTATTTCAGAAGGGGCTGTCTCATCTTCTAGCAGCAGAGGTTGATCTTGCTCCATATGATCTCCCCAAGAGTAAAAAGTGGCAAATCTATTGGAAAGAGGAAGTGGGGAAAGAGGCTGGCCCCTCTCCTGTCTAGAAGTGGAAAATGTTTCTACAGTAATCTCTCCCACATCCAACTTATCAAAATCCATGGAATCAGTGTAAAACACGTCCAGTGGTTCCTTTCCCTGTGCCAAACCTAATTCACAAGAATTCTCTTGAGATATTGGATGCAAAACAGAAGATACTTCACATGGGGAAAGTGGGGCCTTCTCAGAGGGATAAGCCTTAGCACTAGAAGGGATATGATCAGTAACTACAGATCCAACTAACACTGGGCTTAACTGTACTGGGGAGCTGGGAAGAACATGCCTCCTCTGAAACTTTAGTCGGGGGGGGAGTTCTGTCCAGTATGTCATATGCCTCCTCTGTTTCCTGTCTCCCATCCTCTTCCTCTACCTCTACGGCCTCTGGAAGATGGAGGGGTAAAATGATCTTCTGTATCATAGGTTTGTCTATATGGCCGTTTTGCCTGGGATAATAAGAAATCATGCTCTGAGGGGTCTTCTGAATTATGGGCAGCCCAGGGACAATCAGCAAACCCATGCCTATCGTCCCTGCATAGATTGCACGGGGGAGGCAGAGCAATGAGCTGCTGTATGGCCCAGCACCCCACAGTGGAGACATTTAACCATCTCACAATTTACATTTAAGTGGGTAAGAGACCCACAATGATAACAGCTCTTAGGCTGTCCAGCATAAAACAAAATTCCACAGTCCCTGCCCCCCAAAAAAGAGCTGGGAAGATGGTGAATACCGTGGTCATTTTGTTGCAATTGAACACTAAAGGTCCAACTTACATTCCAAAAATCATTATCATCCATAATGGGCTGTGGATGCCCAATTAATGTTCATCTTTTTTCCATCCAGAAAATAATGTCTTTCACATCTACTCCTTCATTTTGAAATAGCAAAGTTACTGTTTTAACTGTGGGTTTTGTAATGGGAATAGCTAAGAATTCCTTCCAGAGTTCAGAATATTTTACTTCATAATTAATGCACCAAAACTTATCCAACAAAGACATAGAGCAAAAGCTGATGTCATAATATTGATTCCCTGGTGTATGAATGAATGCATACACATCTCCCAGTATAAACCCCAAGGAATCTTTAATTAAATTCTTGCCCACCCATAAGAGGTCAGAGGAGATCGGAGCCAGTCCCTTATAATGTAGAAGGACCACAAACCATCTTTTAGCAGCTACAGCAGGTTTATGAAACAAGCCTGCATACGATCTGGGTTTCTGAGGCTTCTCAGCTTGCCCTTCCCACATCTCTATTAGTAGGCTCCAGATCAATACCCCCATTTACTGTACCTGGCTTGGGAAAAAGACCCTCTGTGGTCTGCACCTCTGGTGTCCCCTCCAAAAATTCTTCAGGCTCCAACAAAGGAACCAGCAAAACGGAATCCATTTGCAACTTCAGGGCTAAATCCATGTTTGTGTCTGGTATTTCGTCACACAGAAGAGCCTCATTCCCAGTAATTAAATCAACCACCGAAGAAGCCAACAGTTGAACTTCAGGGGGCCCAGTAAGCAATCCTTCAGGTTGTTTCTTGTTAAGCATGAAATGTTTTACCTCCTGGGATTCTGGTGAACCCGGTAAGGGGACTGCAGGGTCTGGGATCCATCTGCTGGCTTGAAATAACCAACCCACTCTATATAAAGCTTCCCCTGGCATCTAGTCTGCCGCTGTGTCATTTTTGATCAGACTATCCTCCAGTGGGAAAACCAAAGTATGCGATTCAACAGAAATAGAAGGCTGTGATTCAGGATTAGGACTTATTCTTACTGGCAATCGCATACCGGTTTCCAGCTGGGAACTTGCAAGAGAACATTTTCTTTTCTTTCTCTCCTCATCCAACTTGGCCTGTTGTTCCTGAAAAGCCCATTCTGCTTCCAAAATTAAAGTGAGAAACTTGTTTCTTTTCGTCTAGTTCCTTTTCTAAACGAGCTTCCTCATCTGCAAGCTCTACCTCCTCAGAGATATGTGGGCAACCTTAAGGCATGTCCAAAACAGGATGCAAATCTGGGTGTAATACTGCAAGATCCAAAGCATTCAAGTTACTCATGCTCTGCTCAGGAGCTGTAGCACCAGCACCTTCCCTTCCATGATCTGAACCAAACTGAGGATTGCAGTCCTTCCTGCAGCGCTTCAGTGCCCTCTGCAGGAAATAGGGGAAATTCCCCAGTGTCCTGGCCAGATTTCCCTCATTCACTAAAAATACCACCAACAGCTTAATCTGGTTCAAGGTCAGTTGGCATTCATCTGTATCCCCCTTCCCCGGGTCATGCCTGAAAATAGGCAGGATTTGTCTAGAGCACTTACTCGGTCAACAAAAACTAAATAAATATATAGTTATTACAAAAAACTCTGTTACTGAATCACTTAGGGTTGATAGCACAGCAACAAAAGTCTGGAAATCTGATGTTAGGGTTACCAACCCTACTACCCCAACCCCCCACCCTCCATACACCAACAGGCATCAGGGTGTGCCTTGAGGTCATCAGGCCTAACTCTTACCCCATTCCATGTGTAAACAAGCTGAGATAGTACAGTATAGGAGAATGGGGTGACAGTTAGGCCTGATAACCCAAGGCCTGTTGGTGTGTGAAGGATGAGGGGGTGTGTGTTGGGTGGTAGCATTGGTAACCCTAACATTGAATTTCCAGACTTTTGTCATTGTATTATCAACTCAAACTGATGCATTAATGGAGTTTTTTGCAATGAATTTCCCTTCTTTTTGAGAAAGTGAAATCTTACCCATAGGTGGTTATGGGACCACAAGACCCTCTGGGTCCTGTGCTCCCATGTGTCTGTAGTATGTTGTGGGAAGCACAGGACCCTCCAAGCCCTGTGCTAGCATGCATGCATATTGTAATTATTTCTGAGTTTCATGTGGCCCTGTGCTCTGATGTAACCATAAAGGTAGAGAGGGACCTGCATTCCCATCATGCTGCCATCACTCAATAATTGTGTCCTGCACTCCCACTACTGCATAATGAAGGGCCCTGTACTCCCAGCATTACATAATGGTATCCATATGTGGGAGCGCAGGGTCCTCTGGGCCCTGTGCTCCCATGTACCCATAAGTATAGAGACATAGTGTAGGCCTAGAGCCATTCCAAGTAGCCCCTGTGCTGCAAATGTGGCAATATCTCTGTAGCCATAGGAACTTTGAAAAAAATTCCACCGCAGTTATAATCATGGCCTGGCAAGCTGCACACTTGCTTGGTACATAAGCTGTGCTTAGTGCAAAATCTGTTTCTCGAACTGTTTTTGAGATATAGCCACCGAAAGGTAGTGCAGAGGCCACAATGTTATCCTATGGGAAATTTAAAAACTTTGGAATGTTATAACTATGGAGCAGTTGTTTGTTTTTTTACCAAACCATAAAAAGGCACATCTGTGGTGCAAGCCTATGCTGCCCTGCAAATTTCAGCCCAAAAGTCCTAACCATTCTTTTTTTGCTATGAAGTGGCAAATAAACTGTTTTTCTGGCAGGTGACTATTTGCAAATTTGTGAAACTTTCACAAAATTTTGTGGAACTTTCACGAAAACTTTTTCGAAGTTCTGTAGGAAAAATGGCGTAAAAAGTTCAGAAACTATATTTTCAGGAATTATTTTTAAAAACTTATGTCAGAATTGTGTTCCTCTGGCCATGATTAGATAAACTCAACTGTTGGTGTTTACCAAGGACCAGTATTTTTTGAATTACATTGGCGTTTTTTGCCATCGCTAACTGAAAACAAGATGGCAACAGCACGAAAGTACAAACCCCATTTACGGCAGTAAAAAGTGTTTTCGTAAATATTTTTGAACTTAGCACATATTTTTTCCCATAGGCTATAACTGAAAACTTCAAAGTTTAATAACTTTTGAATGGATTAATGTTTTTTTACCAAACCTTCAAAGTGCACTTCAGTGACCCAGTCCCCATATACCCTGCAAAGTTCAGACCAGAACCATGAACCATTTGGGCTGTAGAGATGAGCAAAGAATTTGCCAAAAACTGAGAATTTTCCACACTTTTTGGCACTCCGCAGCTCTGCAACTGCACATTCAACCAGAATGAAACTTGCCAGATCCAGAGATCTACAGAACCAGATGGCACATGCACTATTTCAGGCAAATCGAATGAACAGTTGCAAAGTTATTAAAGTGCAAAATTTGGGGTTTAACATAGACATGGCCATGCAACCCTAACTGTAATGTCACTATGGTGACACTATAATATGTGTGTGTGTGTATACATATATATATATTTTTTTTTTATTCAAATCTCAGGTTACAGTATCTTTGAGACAAAGACTCTTTTACAAATGTTCCACGGCAGAGTAAAGACAACACAACAGAGAACTAAATACAAGACAAGTGGAATACATGATACATGGAGTTGGGTACAATCTTTCATAGAATTTACAGACAGATAAAGAGTTAACAATTCAGGTTAAAGCAAGAGCTACAATCTGGTTAAACTTTTATATTCAAGTTTCAGTAAAAAGTGCAGTAGGTTTCGGGACTTAAGGAGATACACAGGGGCAAGGACGGAGAGAGATGCTGTCAGGAATCTAACAATGTCATAAGAGTGCAGAGGGGAGAGAGAAGGAAAGGATGCTGTCAGGATTTGACATTGTCAAGCAGAGAATTGGGAGACGAGAGGGAGGACAGAGGGTTGGGAGGGAGTTTAGTGGGTGATGGGAGGGGAGACTGGGGTGGGAGTAGAACAGTGGGGGTTGGAGAGTAAGGGCAGGTCGGAGTCTGTGAGCAGTGTTTGGAATGGAAGTGCAAGGAGAACAGGGAGCACAGGAAGAGAGAAGGGAAGGAGAGTCAGGGAGGGGAAGGGAGAGAAGGGACAAGTAGCAGGAACAGAGAAATGGAGAGGGAGAAGGGGTATATATATATATATATATATAATATATATATATGTATATATATATATATATATATATATATATATATATATATATATATATATATATATATATATATATAAAATAAATAATGGGCAAGGGCTGTATATAAGGATGCTTACTCATCAGTGGGGCTAATTAAGGCTATAAGACCATGTTCCCCAAGGACGAGTGGCTTTATAGCCCTAATTAGCCCCCAAGATGGGTACACTTCCAAATGTTCCACCCTTAGCCATTGTTCGTTGAAAATAATACATTAAAATGGTTATTGTTATGGATATCACATTTGTGATTACATTATGAAACCTGAAGGTTTCTTGCAGCAAGGAGGGAAGAGTGTGTAGTGAATGCAGGTAGGAGTTTGCAAAATTTGTGGGTTTGAGAGGTTTTTATGTGTCTTTTTTCCAAGTTCTTTTGCAACTTGTTAATTGGTTTGGCTTGCTTCCTAATGATGTGTTAGTTGTGTTATTGGTAATGTCTGATAGAGTTTAATGCAAATGTTGGTATATACTTTTTTATTAGTGTAGGTATATACTTTTAATTGTTTGATTAGTGTGGGTATCTAGCTTCAATTAATGTAGATATGTAGCAGTAATTGTTTAATTAGTGCAGATATATACTTTTACTTGATAGCTTAGTCACAGGTATAGGGGGAATAAATGATTGCCTTTTCTATGGTGATCATTTCCCATCCATGTATTATGTACTGTATATCTAGAGCCGAGCCAGCCACAGTGCAACACAATAACTTGCAGTAAGTGACATGTCACAAAATACTTCATGACAAATGGGTTTCGTTGCCATTCAATTACACTGTTCCCTGTATGTTGGCAGTCTGGTAGCCATACTTAATAGAAGACTAGGTGCCCTGTACTGTAACTGGGACAGTCTCACTGGGGATGCTAGATGCCTTATTATGGCTTGCTCCATTCTATCATTGACAGATTATGACCTCCCTGTCTATACAGCTGCCTGAGACACAGTGGTAAACAGTAAAGCTGATCTGTAATAAGGTGTGCTGCTTTGTACTTGGCACAGATAACTGCACTAATAGTTGTACCCTTTATGCACTCACTATCTGGTATGTTTACCTAGCAGAATAAAGCTCCAGACCTGTTTGCTAGCCAAACAGGTGCTCCTGGGCCTAACACTCCCTACTTTAACAAATTGCTTCTGTACAGTTTCCAACCAATACAACACCAGGATCATGGCCAGGAATGCCCTTAAATCTCCTTTCTGAAGTATTCGGCTGGGCAAGCGATCATTTGCTGTTAGGGCCACTAAATAGTTAAACAAACTGCCTGATGCACTGCTAAATCTGCCAAAATTTATCAATTTCAGAGATTTTGTGGTCTGCCCTTGCAGTCCATTGCAATTGCAACCATTAAACTGTTTTGTTCATTTTTTCTCTGTACATATCCTGTGACTTTTTGTATAACAATCTGTATGGATGTTTTTCAAAACTGTATATAATTGTTCAGTCTTATGTTTTTTGTGCCTAACTCTTTTTTTTATTGTTATTATTATTATTATTATTTGGTAACTAGGTAAAGCCCATTAGTCACAAGTGCCTGTTTTCAGTGGTGACCCAGGAGTACTGAGGTGATTAAGTGACTTTCTCAGAGTCACACAGTAAGTATGAAGTAGAGGCTGTGGGAAACAAACCGAGGTCTGCTGGATGTATCAAGCACATTCACAGCTCATTACTCTAACTTCTAGGCTATACTGTCACTTTCCTCTGGAACTGCTTACTGTAGTTGTTATGTTTTTGTGAATATAGGCCGGATATTCAAAGGGGTTATGCCAGGTGAAACCCACTGATGTACCCTGGTGTGATATTCAGAAGGGGATCTCGCGCTGCTCAAATCCCGATGATCCGGGGTGCATCAGTAATGTATGCGGCACAAGTGCGGGGGGGCGTGCCCATGCAGACTTGGCACATCCCGATATTCAGCCCGGGATGTGCTGAGCATATGCTAGTGCAACCCCTACTTGCGCCTCACACACTGGTGCACAAAGTTGAGCCACAATAAAAGGACCAAGGGCTGGCCACCCACAGGTGAGTTGCCTTATTTCAGGGCACAACACGGATGCCGCCAGCTGTGGGTGGCCACCCGAGCTCCGGAGCCAGGGTCTGTTGTCGTCGTACCCCCCCCACGCCTGAATATGGGCATTGTAGAAGAAAAGATATCCCAGGTTGTCCAGTGGACTGCTTCCAGCCCAATCACGGGCATATGTATAATAAAAATACATTAAATCATCCCTGGTGATCCAGTGGACCATATCCAGCCCAGTTCTGGAAATGGACAAGCCCTGGTGGTCCAGCGGTACCCCCTCCCACCCACCCACTCAGACATGCCAGCCCGCTCCCCTCCCAGTCAGCGGTTTGTGGCAGCTCCCCACCCTCAAGCCATCCAGCCACCCACTGACTGACTAGCATTGGTAGGTTGCATGCCCATTGGTCCAGTGGGCCAATGGGTGTGCAGACTGTGTAGTATGGTGTGGCTCAGTAGGCTCCTCTTGGCCCACTCTGTGGACCAATGGGTGTACAGCCCTACTGTCACGCAGTCAATCGGCAGCCAGCCAGGTGGCTTGTGGGTGAGGAGCTGCCACCTGTCACTGACCGGGGAGGGGTGGCAGGTCTGAGTGGGCGGGTGGGAGGGGGGCCGCTGGACCACCAGGGTTTTTCCACATACAAAGCCTGCGATCGGGCTGGATATGGTCCACCAGGGATATATCACTTCTTACAATGTCCGCAATCGGGCTGGAAGCAGTCCACTGGAACACCAGGGATGATTTAAAGTATTTTTATTATACATATGCCCACAATCAGGCTGGAAGTGGTTGACTGGACCACCAGGGATGATTTAAAAGTATTTGTATTCTACATATGCCCACAAATGGGCATTGGGGCACTTTGCCATGATGTGCAGGTGCGTCGGTCTCCGACGGCTACAGCCTGGCAGGGTGCCAGGTGCAAGTCACCGGGGATCGGTGCACCTGCATGCAAATGGGGCCATAATGACATGCTAATGGCCCCAGTTGTGCCTTGCATGCATTGTGGCCCCATTTGCATATCCACCACTGAATATCACGGTTACTGCACCTAGCACAACTGCACTTGCGCTGGCACATCCCCCTGCTCCTCTCTTGCCACTTGCACTGGCGCAGTGCCACTGCACCATCTGCAATGCGGGTGACCACATTGCCATATTCAACTGTGCTGAGCCATGGTGCAGCACCATTGAATATCGCCCAGCATACTCCCTGGTGCATCCCAGTTGAGCTGCGCCCAGGCTTGTGCCCCTGCCTGGTGGAGTCTGAATATCCGGGCATATGTGTTTGACATGGAACCTTTATAAATGAGCACTTGTGAGCAAAGTTAATCTCTGAAGTTTTCAAAATAAATAGTATACTGCAGCATTTTGTGATAGCCCTTTCTGGACCCTTTTACATGTAAATACTGGCTGCCTCATCTCCAGGACCCGCTTTGTGGCTGCTTTGATGGCACTCTTTGGCAAAGGCCCACCCTCTTCCCTTGTGTAGACAAAGCAACAGTGATCATTAAGGACAACACCCTTTTGCACTTCCTCCTCTATCACCCTAATCCCCATTAGACAGCCTAACAATTCCCCCTCTTTTCTTCCTTTTCTCCTAATATACCAGAAGAGTTGTTCTTCTTCGCTCTTGACCCCCTCCACAATATGCAACTCAGCATCTGCTTTTGTCCCCTAATTACCCTCTTTGCCTCCTTATTTCTCAATATTTCTGCCCAGTCTTCCTTCCCCTGTTTTTCTTTGTACGTGGAGAAGGTCTATTTTTAGTCCTTACTCCTTTCTTGACTCTTACTGAGAATCACAATAGTCTTGTATAAGTTTTGGTTACCATTCTCATTCATAACTTAGATGTCTTGAGAATAGTCCCCTTTATTGTTCACCAACTCTCTTCCACACCTCCTATGATGTCTACCCAGACTAACGCTTCCATGATCAGCTTCCTCAGCTTATTTCACCATGCCTGAGCTGTGCTCTCAGACCCCAGCAGCGCCTCACCACTTTCACCGAGGATCCGGCTGACTTCTGGCCACCCTCCTGATCTCCCACTTGGACACCCCCACGAGGTATTCCACCGCACCTGAGCGGCACCCTGCCACTTTCACCAAGGATCCTGCTGACTTCTGGCCACCCTCCTGGTCTCTTACTTGGATGCCCTGACAAAAGGCATTCCACTGCGCCTGAGTGGCACTCTCAGACCCCAGTGGCACGCACCACTTTCACGAGGATCCTGCTGACTTCTGGCTGCCCTCCTGGTCTCCTACTTGGACACCCCCACAAGGCATTCCACCGTGCCCGAGCGGCACTTTCAGACCCCGGTGACACTCCGCCACTTTCACCGAAGATCCTGCTGACTTCTGGCCACCCTCCTGGTCTCCTACTCGGATGGCCCCAGAAGGTACAGCCACCAAGTTCTTCCAGAGCCGACCCGCTCGTAGTGGCTTTCTGATTGGAGCGCCTCTCTTTCTCATGCCTACTGATTGGCTCAGAGGGTAGCGCACAGCTCCCGATTGGTGTGCCGCAAGCCCACAGTAGTTATCTCTAGCCAGCAATTTTCTCAGTCCTGCAGTTGGAATCCTGCTTTTTCTCTAGCGTTAAGAACAGCCTGATTTATTTTTATTAGTGATTTTCAGCTCCTTTATTGTTGTTGTCTTATGTACTGTTAAATGCTGTCGCTAATGTAAAGTGCTGTAGTTAAACTGCTAATTTAACCTCCAAGAGTTAAGATACTGTCTCTTCTGCTGAATACCTAAAAACTTCTGTCTTTTGCTCTCTCTAACTATCTTTCCCAAGTCCCTCCTAACCCCTCTATACCTGTGCTTCTTTCTCTACTCTTGTCTGAGCAATTAACAAGCCCTCCCACTATCTCTTCAAATCTCCGTCTAGTCTAGTCTGCTCCTGCACTTGATTCTTACCCCTTCCCCCACCTCTAGGCTCAAATCTCACTGCTTTGCTCTTGGAACATCCTCCCTGTCCCTGTGCGACCCCCTTCCCTGATCTGTGCTACTTTAGCTAATCTTTTGTTTTCCTTAAGCACCCCCCTCCGCTGACTGTCTGCCTCCAACTTCCCGCCCAATCATTCCTCCTTTGTCCTAATCCTTTATTTACTCTGTGTCCTCCTCTTCTCCTCAGGCATTCCACCGTGCCCAAGTGGCATTCTTGGACCCCAGCAGCACCCCGGCACTTTCACTGAGGATCCTGCTGACTTCTGGCCACCCTCCTGGTCTCCTACTCAGACACCCCCACAAGGTACAGCAGCCAAATTCTTCCAGAGCTGACCCGCTCATGACAGCTTTCAGATTAGAGCGCCTTTCTTTTCTCTGCCTCCTGATTGGCTCAGAGGGTAGCGCACAGCTCCTGTTTGGTGCACCACAAGCCTAAAGTAATTATCTCTAGTCAGTGATTTTCCCAGTCCTGCAGTTTGAATCCTGTTTTTCTCCCCCCCACCCCACCCAGGCCTCCTATTAAATAGTCTATTTGCCACGCCCACTGTGGCTTTTTTAACTTTTTTAATAATTACAGTACTCTCCCCCCCACCTCTACCTAAGCTAGGTCAACTGTGTCCTCCCACTCTAATCCTCACTACCCGCCTTCCTTGCCTCTCTCAGCTTGCCTTACCCCTTTTAGCACATACAGTCCTTCCCCTGCCCACCGGTACTTGCTAGGTCCATCCAGTCCTACTACTTTACTCTGAACACTCCTGGCATATTCCTCCAAGGCCTTGATGTTACTACTGTAATGATTTAACGTAACCTATGAACCTCCCTCTTAACATCTTAGTACCCTAACCCCTTTAGCATTTAGTGCATTTATTGCAACTCGGGAACCTCTAGATTAACATTTCCTCATCTTCCCCATCTGGCTCCTGACTTTAGGTGACAAGGCATTCTATAATCTATCTTGTTGCTAATTTGAGCCCCCGGCTGGCTTCACCGGCCCTGTTGACTATTAGCCTTCCCTTGTCGTTAGGACTTATAAGTGGCATTACCACACCTTAGACTAAATCATGAGAGGATCCCTGTGGCTCCTCTTACTGTTGCTTCTTGCTGTGGTGCTGGTTGGCCCTCTCCAGCCATCCCAGTTGCCACCATGCTCTGCTCTCAACTCCTCATTGTGTCAGAGTAGCTTATCCTTCACTTACCCATGTGATCCTGAGTATGTCCTACTTCAGCCTTATCCCCAGCCTAGTCCTTTTGGGAGCATGCTCACTGAACTCCCCTTACAGGGTCCTCCTCCTGCTGCATCTAACTTTGACAACCCTCTGCACATTGCAGTTAGAGAGTTAGTTTTCACACTGTTAGGCCAGAATAGCTACAGTGAAAAAGCCCTGCAGGCCAAATCTAATAACTCTCACAGACGTGACAAAACTAGGAATCTTAGACTAACTATAGCCCCTCTTAGACAATTATTACTCATCCTTCTACTGTGCTCTGACAATGTTGAGCTCAATCCCGGCCCTCTTGACACTATAGCCTTGCCTGCTGATCTTGCAAGAGTCAAAGGCATGAGCTTCTTGCACAGTAATGTACACAGCTTGTTAAAAAAGCTTACTCTAATCCAAGCCTGGATGAGTCACACCTCTCCCGATTTACTTGTAGTTTCGGAATCCTGGCTTAGACCAGCTACATTAGACAGGGATGTCAATATCCTTAATTATGCCTTGTTTAGAGCTGACAGGCAATCCAGAGGTGGAGGGGTGGCCATTTATGTTGAGGACAAGTTTGCGGTCACCTGTCTCGAATATGAATGCTTGTCTCTCTAAGTGGAGATTTCGCAGTCCAGCGCAAGCCGAGTAATAGGATGTTACAGACCTCCTTCCACAGGTTTACAGCTCCTGTCTCATCAATCTGTAAAGCTGGAACAAGACCCCCTAGAAATAATTATCCTAGGGGACTGTAATCTTGATTGGCTATCTAACTCCTCAGTTCCTCTCACATCCTTCTGTGATGACCACGGGTTAACACAACTTATTTTTGAACCAATGTGCCCCAATAAAAGGAACCCTAACAGTAGTACTTTACTGGACATTATCATGGTGAGTAAGCCTCATCTCTTCACCCATGCCGGCTCCTTTTTCTCTGATGTCAGCCACCACTGCTTCATTGCAGGTGTGAGAACTGCCAGCAAACCCCCTTCCTCTCCAAAGTTCACTGTGAAGAGATCAAGGCATAACTCTGACTTTGTTTGCTTACCTCGATGAGTTTAAATACTCCTAGCGATGGCAGGATTTCTACCTGGCAAAAACGGTCACCTCCGCGTATGATATCTTCCATGACATCTTGACAGGGGCTTTCAACAAATATACTCCACTGGCTAAAATCCACATAAGGAACAAAGACTGTAGATGGTTCTCCCCTGAACTCAAGTCCATGTTCCTTGTAAGGGATAAATTTTGGAAAAAAGCTCATAGATTCAATATCCCCTTGGACTGGAATCAGTTTAGATTATTAAATGTCTGTACGAAAATGGTCAGAGAATTAAAGGCTGCCTTCTTTCACTCGGAACTCGACTCTGCTGCCAAAAGCCCAGATAAATTTTGGAAAACTATCTAGAACCTGTCTGGCCACACCTCTGGCAACCCCCTTCCATCTAAGATCAACTCTGGGAACTTAACCATCACTGATAGGTCGGAGATCTTAGATTCGTTCAATGACCACTTTGCTAACGCTGGCCTAGCATTTGATACTTCCCCAGCTTGCTCCCTATGCACCCAGATTGGTACCCCTTACCCAGATCCCCCTGCCTCAGACTCGGCATTCTCAGTATGACCTGCCTCACTAAAAGAGGTGGAAGATCTCTTATTGCAGTTGGACACCAGGAAAACTGCTGGTGCAGACTCAATAGACCCATATTTTAAAAAGATTGCCCATCATGTACTTGCCGTGCCAATTACCTACCTATTTAATTTATCTCTGTCTCAGGGCAACTTGCTACCCATATGGAAGACTGCCCATGTCATTCCCTTGTTTAAATCAGGGGACCCCTGTGATCTTAATAATTATAGGCCGATCTCCCTCCTTCCTGTGTTGTCTAAACTACTGGAGAAAATAGTGAATGCTCAGCTGCAGTCCTATCTTGAAACCAAGAATCTACTAAACCCAATGCAGTCTGGCTTCAGAGCTAACCATAGCACTATCATGGCCCTTGCCAAAGTAACCAATTATTGGCAGATGGAGTTAGACATCAATAACTATGTCTGCACTGTATTTCTGGATTTAAGTAAGGCCTTTGACACCGTTGATCATAGCCTGCTCCTCCTCTACCTGCAAACTATAGGCATGGACTCTCCTTCATTGCATTGGTTCACTGACTATCTAACAGGACGCTTTCAGCAAGTCAAAGCAGAAGGCGAACTGCCACCCTTTAAACCTCTCCAGTGAGGTGTGCCCCAGGGATCTTGATTAGGTCCCTTATTGTTTGCCATATATCTTAACAATATTGATAACTGTATACACAAGGCCAATGTTCATCTGTTTGCAGATAATACTGTCCTCTACCTAAGCCGTCCTATGCTAAAAGCTGCCTGCAAGGACCCCCAATCCAAATTCAATCTCCTCCAGAGCCAACTAATTCATAAAAAGCTCCTTCTTAACGCCAAAAAAAACAAAAGCAATGCTTCTCTCTCCACTTACCCTCTCAATTAATCCTGCAACTACTGGCTCAGTCCCTCAGATCTCCACCTTATTAGGAGAAAAGCTGGAATATGTCACAAAATGTAAGTATCTGGGAGTGTAGATAGATTACAGACTTTCCTTCAGGGAACACGCCGAGGATCTAATAAAAACACTAAGACAGAGGCTAGGAGTTTTCTTTAGAATTAGTCAATACCTAACCAGAGATGCTAAGACACGGCTGGTCCATCCACATTTCTATCATTGGTAGACTACATGGACTTCCTATGCAGTCAGTGTCCTACATCTTGCTTGACAAAATTAGGCACACTTTTATCACAGAGCTCTGTGGTTTATAATGGGACTTCCCTTCAGCACGCACCACTGCTCTCTGTATATGGCTGTAGGATGGACCTCCCTTAAGTCCAGGAGAGACAGAAATGCCGCACTCTGGACCTTCAGAACTATTTCAAAAAAATTGCCACATTATATTACCAAATGTCTTCCTCTAAATGCAATAGGTAACTACGTACTACAAAGTTACTCATATATCTCGCTCAAGGTACCTATGGCTAAATCTCTCTTTGACAGAGCAGCCATAAGCTTCATGCTGCCCTCATTATGGAACAAAATTCAAAAAACTCTTAAATTGCATTTACCTGTCCGCCTCGCTACCTTGAAGTCTCTATATTCCCATTCTTTCAAAGAAGTATGCAATTGTTTCACCCTCCCTAGATCTGAATCAATGTCCTCCATAGTACCTCATCCTGCCCCGCACAGTACTCAAATTCTTAAGACCCCTTAGTTCTGTCCCTGCCTTCCTTAGCCCTAGACACTCCATTATCTTCCTCCCAACCCCCCGACCTGCTTCCTCACCTCATCCCCAGTCTAAGTCTCCCATCATTAGGGTGAAAATCACTCATACCCTCTGGTTGAGACTATCTCTGCTCACCCTCCCTTGCCACTCACTCTCCTCCCTAATGGTCCCCTCCATTACCCCTTCCTATACCCTTCTCCTATCTTACCAGTTCCCTCCACTTGTATTCCTAATTATCTTATCCTCCCCCCGCTCCCTCTCCACTTCTACTTCCTGCTGCTCTCCATATTTCTCACTCATCTTCCCTCTCCTCCTCTCCTTCTCTTTCCCCCTCCTCCTCACTGTTCCCAGGTTGAATGCATGTACCTGCTCCTTTTTTTTTTTTGCACTTCGGACTTAAATTGCCACAAGCCTGCTTGTTCCATTTCTTTCTGTTGACCAGTCATCAACATATATATGTACTTAATTGCATTACCTTGTATTGCTATGTAATCTATGTTGTACCCAGGTCCATCTTGCAAATGAGCATTGCTCAATGATGATCAGCTGGTAAAATAAAGATTTTGATTGATTGATTGATTGATTGATTATTGAAGACCACCTTTCTAAAATCAAGGACTCCAATCTCAAGTGGAGTTTTCCAAACTCAAGGGCCAGTTCAAGCTAAATTGAGTTGTGGTCACTGTTCCCTAGTGGCTCTCCTACTCTCATAGCTCTTACCACCTCTGAGATGGTGAGCACCACATCAAGAATGGCAGCCTGCCTGGTGAGTTCCTTAACTACATGTACCAGTAGACAGTTCTGGAATGTGTCCAGCAAGACTTGACTTCTGGTGCTCCTGGCCACTGGAATATCTCAGTTGATATCCAGCAGGTTCCGATACCCACTACTATTACTTCCCCAATTGCCACTCTGCTTACTATTTCTTTCCCAATCTCCCTGCCCCTCTCTTCTCCTTGGCCTGGTGGTCTATAAACCACCCCAGCCACTGTTTCTTGCCTGAGGCTGCTGTGATGTGCACCCACAGTGACTGTACCCCCATTACTACACCTGATGCACCCATCTTCCACAAACTCATTGCCATCCCTGACATTAAGGGCTACGCCTTCCCCTCTACCTTTTTCTCTATTCCTATGAGACATTGTGTATCCACGGACTGGGACCCGGGGGGGGGGTCATGTCAAATGAATCTGATAGGTTTCTTTGACTGGGTGGCAAAGTAGTTAGATAAAGGTGACGTGGCTGACATGGCTTACTTAGATTTTGGTAAGGCTTTTGACACCACTCCATATAGGAGACTAGTAAGCAAGCTGGGTAGCTTATGAGAGGGTCCAAATGTAACTAACTGGATAAGAAATTGGTTAGGGGATAGACAACAGAGGGTGGTGGTAAATGGAGCTTTCTCTGAGGATGGGAGAGTGATCAGCAGGGTGCCTCGGGGATTAGTGCTGGGACTGGTTCTCTTTTATGTTTTTATAAGTGACATTACAGAGGAGCTAGACGTGAAGGTCTGCCTCTTTGCAGATGACACTACAATCTGCAATAGGGTGGACACTCCAGGTGGAGTGGAATGGATGAGCAGAGACCTGAGAAAACTAGAGGAGTGGTCAAGGTTATGGCAACTGGGTTTCAATGTGAAAAAGTGCAAAATAATGCACTTAGGACAAAGAAATCAAGGGGCAGAGTACAAAATGGGTGCAGTGGTATTGAGAACCACCAAGCAGGAAAGAGACCTTGGGGTAATCATATTGGATGACCTAAAGGTGGCCAGGCAGGGCAGCAAGGCAGTTTGGAGAGCTAGTGGGATGCTGAGGTGCATAGGGAGGGATATCACCAGTAGAAAGAGGAAGGGGGCGATACCTCTGTATAGGTCTCTGATAAGACCCCACCTAGAGTACTGTGTGCAGTTCTGGAGACCACATCTCTGGAACTGCACACAGTACTGTGTGCAGTACTGTGTGCAGTTCTGGAGACCACATCTCTGGAAGGACATAGACAGAGTGAAGGCTGTCCAGAGGATGGCAACTAAAATGGTGCAGGGTCTGTATCAAAAGCCCTATGAAGAAAGACTAAAGCATCTCACCACGTACAGTGAAGCCCACCAGGATGAAGCCCAACTCTGCAGAATTCTGCAGTAGAGTTACTGCAGTAAACAATGTAATTTCAATGGAGTTAATCCCTTTTGTCATGCAGGAAACCTGTGACATTGTGCTTCATCCTTTCTGGTCCTGTCCGGTCTCTGTACTCAAAGGCGCCATCAGTATTGGTGGGCAGGTAGTTCAGACAACCCTGGAGACCCATCCAACTTGAGTGCTATTATGCAATGCCAGACCCATTAAATACAAGACTGCAATTATTGCAGACCTTGTTGGGACAGCTGATCTGGCTTGCATCACTGAGACCTGGCTGGATGAAAATGCTGGCCCCATATTGGAGGCTGCAATTCCAGCCTAGTAGTTGGTGATACACTGCTTGAAATTGGACTGCGGGGGGGGTTGTGGTCTGTTTGAAGACCGAATTGGGTCTCACGGGTGTACCAGTTGAGGAAACTGGGTCATTTGAATGTACTGCAGTAGCAGGTGTAGGTTGTAGGATAGCCCTCATCTACCTCACCTGGGGATGAGAAGTGATTCCTACAGGAAGTAGCAGACTTTGTGATTGACACGACATTTGAGTTGCTCTGGCTAATGGTCCTAGGTGTCTTCAACACCTGAGTCGATGATGACCTCTCACAATTTGGACAACACTTCCTCCAGTTGATGACATCTCTGGGCCTTACACAGATCGTTACCTCTGCTACTCACAAACACGGTCACTTTCTTGACCTCATTTTCCTCCTGGGGATCAAATCCTCTGATCTGGGGGCGGAATCTGTCAGTTGGTCTGATCATTATACTGTGGCTTTCAATTTTTGTGCCCCCCCTCATAGGTCTGCCCCTGTGGAGATGCTCAGATACCACCTTTTATGGGATGTTAGTCCTGAAGGTCTAGCGGCAGTTCTTGACCTATCAGTGTTTCCTGTGGCAAGCGGGAGTCCAGAAGTCTTGGTTCTGGCCTATAATAAGGCCATTACTACAGGTCTGGATACCAGCGCTCCTGTCCGTGTTCATCCTCTCTCCCTTCATCCTCGGTCTCCTTGTTTTGATGGGACCTTGAGGGAGATCCGGCGACGTGGATGAAGGTAAGAGCATTGCTGGTGGAAATCTGCTCTGGAGGCCAACCATCTTAGATTGCTAGAACATTACCAAGTCTATCAATCAACAATCACCTGTAAGAAGGCAGAGCTCTTGTCCGGGGAGATTGCTGCTGCTCAGAACCGACTGGCTCAGCTCTTTCAAACTGTGGACAGGGTGTGCAACCCAGCCTGCCTGCAGTCTCACAGTTGGAGTGTGACAAGCTCGCTTGGTTCTTTGCGGATAAGGTGGCTGACTTTAGGGTGGAGATCCAACCAGCTCTCTCTATGGTGATGCTATTGATCAGTGCTCGATCATTCCCCCTCTCTTTTCCTGGAGTACCTTTGACCAGCTGGAGTTCGTAGATGTTATGCGGATTGTCCATGGTATGTGCACTACTTGCTGAAGTTTGAATCTGGGCCCAACTTCCCTGATTATGGGTTGTTTTGACATCATTGGCCCAGTCCTGGCATGGATAGTCTAATGTTCCCTTGAGTTAGGTGAGTTCCCAAGTTCCCTGAAGGAGGCGGTGGTGACACCACTCTTGAAGAAAGCTTCCCTAGACCCAAACTGCCTTGCCAATGACAGATCTATCTCTAACCTTCTCTTTGTGGGGAAGGTGATTGAGCAGGTAGTGGCCGTACAGTTGGAGTACTATTTGACCATCCATAGCATCTACGAACCTCTCCCATCTGTTTTTTGAAAGAGGCATAGTACCTAGACTGGTCTGGTTCAGGTGCTCAATGATCTGATGGCGAGAGATCAGAAAAGCCGTTCCATCATGGTACTTCTGGATCTCTCCTCAGCATTTGGCACCGTGGACCATGGGGTGTTGCTTGAGTGCCTGAGGTTCATCTGTGGCCTGTCTGATACAGTCCTCATGTGGTTTAAGTCCTTCCTCACTGGCAGAACTCAGAGGGTGGCATCGAGAATTTATTCCTCTGACCCTCTCTCTCTGTCATGTGGGGTCCCTCAGGGCTCGGTGCTGTCCCCCATGTTGTTTGCGGTATACATGCTGCCCCTCAGAGACATTGTAAGATGGTATGGGCTGAGGTTTCACTGCTATACTGATGATACCCAGCTCTAACTATCTTTTGCCCCCGACCAGGATAGTGCACTCTCAGCATTTAATAACTGCCTCGCTGAAATCCAGGATTGGATGAATTCCAACTAGTTGAAGTTGAACTCAGGAAAGACTGAGGTGATGGTGGTGGACCCAGGCCACCGGACAAGAGGGTCAGGAGCTGGTCAGCCTACGGGGCTTTTCCTGGGGGGCTCCCAGATTTTTGCCTCTGAACGGGTGTGGGATCTGGGGGTGGTGCTTGACAATGGTCTGACACTACGATCTCAAGTGTCAGCAGTCGTCAAGTCATCCTTTTATCATCTGAGGAACATTGCTAGGGTCAAGCACCTTGTTCTGCCCGGTGACCTTCCTACACTAGTCCATGCCTTTGTGACCTTGCACCTTAATTATTGCAACTCCCTTTACCTAGGGCTAGGGGGTTGATATCCACCACCTGCAGCTGGTGCAGAATGCAGCATCCCGGCTGTTGACGGAGATGCCACAGATGTGTCATATCATGCCGGTGCTGCATGAACTGCACTGACTGCCGATACAGTAGCGGATCACCTTTAAAGTCAGACTTCTGACTTATAAAGCCCTACACAGACTTGGCCCAGACTACCTGAAAGAGCTTCTGTCCCCCTACCACCTCAAGCAATCACTCCGCTCAGCTGACGAGGGATTGCTAGACATTCCAAGGGTGTCCTTAAAATCTTCTGGGGCCCATGCAGTTATGTATGCAACCCCTTCCCTTTGGAATTCTTTACCCCGTCAGCTACTGGAGTGCCCGACCATGGGGGGTTTTAAGCAGACATTAAAAACATATCTATGGCACCAAGCATATGCTGCCTAACTGTATTGATCTTACTCATCATTTGTTTATATCTTGTCTATTTTTTATCCTGTTTTTACTTATTCTGTATGTGAAGCACCTTAATGTTCCTGAAAGGCGCTTAATAAATAAAGATTATTATTATTATTATTATCCTGGTGGGCTTCACTGTACACCCTGGAAGAGACAGGGATATGACAGAGACCCTTAAATATCTCACAGGGATAAATAAGGTACATAAGGGAAGTATTTTTCGGAAAGGAAGGTGGTCAAGAACAGGGGACCATGTTATGAAGTTAGAGGGGAGTAGATTTACGAGAGATGTTAGGATTCCTGGAACAATCTTTGAGCAGAGGTGGTGGGGTGAAGACTGTGGTGGGTTCAAGAATGTATGGGATAGGCACAAAGAAATCCTATTGGAAAGGAATAAATCCAGTAAGGTCTTCTGTAACAATGTAGGTAGGGAAAAAAGGGCAGACTGGTTGGGCCAAGCAGTCATTTTCTGCTGTCAAATTTTATACTTCTATGTTTCAGGTGGCCCCCTTTTGCCTGACACCCCGACAGCGAAACATGGAAAAAGACCACACAGTGACAGTTGCTGTAATGGTCCATTTCCATGTTTCACTTTCCCCAGTGTTCTTCCCTCTCCCTGGACCAACTCCAACATGGAGTTGAGAATCCTAAAGTCTGTGGGGTGCAGGGGTCTGAGCGTCCTTCATGGGGGGTGTGAGGGGGCACAGAAAACACTGGGGGATTGGGCGGCACAATACCTGTGTCAGTATTGTGCGATCGCTGTGCAGGAGGTTGGCAGTTTTACTGTCGACCTAACTTGCTGCTTCCATCCCTATGACTGCCAGATCCCAGTCATTATATTCTGAGGCTCAAGTTTCTGTTATAGCCACGAGATTAATTTCAGTGTCCACCATCATTGCTTGGAGTTCACTGGTTTTATTACCCAGGCTCATGGAATTTAAGGAAGACCCCCTTCCATCTAACTCCTGAACCTTTTTTTGCTATTTACCTGCCTTTCTCCCTTATTCTTCCTCAGTATTCTTAATTTCTTGTTTTTTTGGTGATCGCACACTTTGTGTTCCCCTTCTCTAGTGTCCTTTTGCCTAGCCCAGTTTGGACCGCAACCTTATTTTTACCCACTTTGCTGCTTCAAGCCCCCAGATATATTGGAGTACTAGCTAGTTCCCCTTCCCTCTCTTATCACCTTGGTTCCTCTAGTTTCAGTCTCCCCTGCAGTCAGATTAACTGTCCAATACAGACATCAAACATCTGCCACCACACACTGGCTCATTCTCTTGTCAGGTGGAGTCCATCACCATTAAAGAGACTCCTGCCCCAGAAGTCCCATCAGTCCCCACACAAGGTGGTATTTATTCTCCTAGTGTCATCCCTTAAGTCACCCATTAAACAACTCTGTCTCATCTCTCCTCATTCTAGGCTTCTTCCCGTCCCTATCCCACAAAGAGAGGTTTTCAGAAAAGGTCAGGGAGAATGAGTGTGCTGTCAGTCTGTCCCCCAGTCTACAAAAGCTTCACTATCTCCACTGACTGGTTCGCCAGATCACTGGTACCCAGACATACCAGCTCCCCAGCTTCCCCCACCTACCATCCTCCTTATCTTGTCTAAATCCTGGATGGACAATGCACCAGAAAGGCACCTAACCATCCCCTCCCATCCAACTCCCCTTTCACCACCCTCTCAACCCTCACCTCCTAATTATTGAGTCTCTGACCACTAAGACTCTGTTGGTAGACCTTCGCTATTCATCTCTCCATGTACCATCATGTTGTCCTGCCACTTTCTAATGACTGATTCAGAGTTCCCACCAGCACAGTCGGGTACCTGAACCTCCTGTAGGGGTGCAAAGTGGTTTGCTATCTGAATGGTTTGGGGCTGGACAACCTCACTGTGGCTAACCCAGCCTCCCTTCCCCTCCCCCTCACCACCACTCTCTAACCCCTGGAGAAGTGGGCTTCTGGGGGATTTAGGGGTGTAGGGGTTGGCTCCAGCAGAGGTGGTGATGCAGCTGAGATATTTCTTTTCTTGCTGTCACCAGCTGAGCACAGAGCTCACACCAAGGTCCTGCAGATGGAGCAACCCCCTCCTCCAGCACATATTCCTAGAGAAGAGCACCCCACAGCAGCCAGAGTTGACTGTCTCCACTCTGTACCCCGGCCATAGACAGAAGCTGTGAATAAGGCTATATCTAGCTGATGGGATACATAATATTTAACTGTTAACAGTAGCAACAAGTAAACACTGAATTAACCCAAAATACAATTGATCGATACTAGATAACTATGACCATAACTAGAAATAGAGGTAAGAATTTATTTAGATAGGGTGCACATAGGGTAACATGAACAGTTTAAGGTAGTTTACTTTAAATACTTCTAACTCCTGACACATGATACACAGAATCCTCCTTCTGTCAAATATTCATTGGACCATAAGTCCACATCTCTCTGGGTCCTCTGGGGATTTGTAATTTGTCTCTGGGTTGCCTGATCTGCAAACTATCAGGCCAACAGATCCAAGGCTCCAGTTGCTGGGGGCTGCTTCACTGACCACATCTGGCATTAGAGGCTTCCTGAACCCTTCAGACTTCTGACTCTTCCATTCTCCAAGCAGGCTCCAAGTGGACCATCTGCAAGGTTAACAGGGAATAAAACTTGGGAGAAGGAACACTGACATTTATATAATATCTAAATAAATCATCACACAGCAATATGACAACAATGGCATTCCTTACATAAGTACAATCAAGCAATATAATAAAAACCAGTCTACTCCTTCACTGTGTATCAGTTCTTCTTGTACTCCATACGAAACAAGTATTAGAATATAGCAGTAGCCACATTAACAGGCTGTTAGCCATGCTATCCACACTAAATGTGGTACCAATCCTGTACCTTGAAACAAACTGACTATTATTCCCAGTCCTCACAACCTACTAGAGAATATTGTCTGATGATATAATGTGCAATACTGCTGTACTTATCTCCTGTGTTCATTGTAATTCCTTATTGTAATCTGTATGGTTTCCTATACTGTACTGTGTTACTGAAATTTATTGACTGTAACCATCTTGTACTCACCCAAGTCCTGCCTGACAATAGGCATTTTATGTCTAGTGCACTTACCCAGTTATCAAAGACAAGCACACAAACAAGTAAATAAATAAATATCTGGGCTAATGTCTCTTTAATTGGTGGCTTTGAAAAGAGCTTTTGATGCTTTCTGGGGGAAGTGTTGCATTCTGTTTTACTTATGTATTATGCACTGCTTTCTGGGAAGTAACCAATAAATATCTCATTACTTTTATGAGACAAATGGACCCCATCTGTGATGCTAGTCTTAACAGTGGCAGAATTATCCAAAGGACAAATGTCTGTACCCAGCACACAAAACATTCAGTCATGACCATATATTAAAAGCCATAGTTTTCTTATTGGAAGGTCAGATACTCATGAAGGTCAAAGAAAAGTGCAAATAATAAAAAAAAGGATTGAAATACTTTTAACATCAAATTGCTGGACATTCTGAGTTAAAACTTTCTAATGCAGATTCTTACTACTACTGTGATGCTGCTTTACCAACAATCTATAGGTTAAGCAAGACTGTGCTTGCTCTGAATTGTGGTTTTGCACAAAACAAAAATCTCTTCACTGCACTTTACACTTTTGCTTGATGTTCAAATGTACTTGACCTTCCAATTAAGAAACTATGGCCACGATTCTAGACTGATGGCACAAGTAGCTACCAAAGGCTACTTGTGCCAAACACTGTTGCAGCAGGGACCCTGCGTCTAATTCTTTATTGGGCAGGGTTCTCACCACTAAGAACTGTGACTTTCACCAACCGTACTGGTACACCAAATGGAAGGTGTACTGGAATGGTTGTCCGCAAGCCTGCAGCATGCCCAAGTGAAGGGTTCAAGTGCCCCCCAACACACAAATCCTGTACAGCCCCACAGAGATAGCACTCCCCCAATGCCCTGATCTCCTAAAGACACAAAAATGCCCCCAGGGCAGGCAGCCTCCCTCATGTCCCAATCCCCCAAATACAGATGACATGCCCCACAGGGCCACAGAGCCCCCATGCCCTGCATCACCCCAATGCCATTGCAGCAGCCCTGCAGGGCTAGTGCCCCCTCTACCCCAAGCCCCGATCCCTGGCAACTGTGGATTGTAATGAGCAAATATGCCAAATCAACCCCTAATATCCCTGGTATTCTAGTTACCCCCTATCCGGCTGTGCCATACCACCCCTCATCCTGACCCATAATCAGTCGATGACTGGCACAGCCCACCTCTCACCACCATGGCCAGCTGCCGAACGAGCTCCGCATGAGCATGTACTACTGTATATAGTATGCACTCAGTGAATGAACTGTTATTCCTGTGGGGTATGTCATCTGTATTTGGGGGATCGAGGCATGGGGGGTCTGCTTGCTCTGCGGGGCATTTTAGTGTCTTTGGGGGATCGGGGTATTTGGGGAGGGTGATACATCTTTGGGAATGGACCTGGGACACATTTGCACAACCCCCAGAGACACTAAAGTACACTTACACCAGCTAAAAGCTGGTGTAACTATACTTTGGTGGATGTCCTCTGGGGGTTGTTTGAGAATAGCAAACTTGGGGACTTTGTTGCTGCCCTTCCAGAATAGGGCACAACTGCTGCTGTAAACCCCCAGCACCATATGTCAGGGGGTTTATGGCGTAACTGGTGGTGTATGTCCACTTTGGTGCAAGCAGCCTGTGACATGTCACAGGCTGCTTTGCAGAATATCGCATGACACAACTCCTGGCGTAAATTGCTACTTGTACCATTTTTTTGGTGTAGCTCAATTTACACCAGGCATAACCCTTTGCGAATCGGGCCCTATATTTTTTTTTGCATCTGGTCATAACCAGATGACTTGAGTGCTCAATACCAACTTTTGTCCATGGGGCAATCCTGTTGCCATGTAGGCTAGCTGTACAGATGATTAACTCCCCAGAGACCCAAGCTTATTGCTCTAAAATTTGCGTGTTGGAATCACTTTGGATTGTCAGTTTTAAATGTTTAGCAGCTTAGCCCAAAATTCATCAGGCTCTCTGCCCCTCCTCTTTCTTTACTGTGGATGGCATTGTCTTTGAGATTGTTCCGTTTCAAATATCTTGGGGTCAATGCTGCGTGGAATTTTCAAATTCCTGTGGAACGTAATTCCTTGGGATTTTCAAAATTCCACCAAAATTCTGCTAAATTGTACCAGAAACAGAATGGTGCTATTTCATGGCAGAAAATAGTTGTGGCATGATTTTCTGCAGAAAAAAATGATGTTCCATTGAATATCATTCCATGAATCTCAATATTTTCCACGTAAATTGTGGAAGAATGTTTCATGGAAAAATGCTGTTCCAACAGATCACAGTAGGTGAAATTTCACAAAAGAACCAGGGAAATTCTGGGAGAAATTCCACAGGAAGAATGGTCATTCTGTGTTAATTCCACTGGCTGAATTCTGCATTCCACACAGCCCTACTTGAGGTGTGGTTGAATAGTAGGCTTGAATTTGCTATCCATATTGATGTTATCCACTGCAAGCTCCATGCCAAACTTTTTTTTATTTTTTTAATTTAGGCACTTTATTAGTTTCATTGTGACTGGGCTGTGTGGGTGGGGTAAATGAGTGACACAAGACCTCTATTTATGGTTAACACACCTTTTCTCAGTGTGATGTTTATTAGTCCAAAAGACTTATTTTTTCATAAAAGATATATACAAAAATAAATAACAACCATAAATGTAAATGAGTCTCATACTTCAGACAATAAATTATCAGAGGAAAATAAATTAAAAAAAAGCTCTTCTTTGAGCTCCAGAACTACCCTACCTCAGTAGTTCTGCCACAGAGTAGATAAATTTCTTTAAACACAATTTACTACAATCTTCTGTGCTATGAGATGACCCCTCCCTTCTCACTCCAAGGTTGATCTGCCATTTCTGAGCACTAGGGCATCTTTTATACTCTTCCCTAGAGTGTCATCAGGTCAGCTTATCCACTCCTAATCTGAATTACCATCATTCCTTCCCTAATACATACAGATTGGAGGATCAGCTGGACCATATGCTCAGATATGCTTAAGATACTGGTATTATTATAAATACTTTTTGTCCTCCTTTTGGTAGTGCAGGACAATATATAAACAAATACCTACTAATTGCCTGTAATTTGTGTAGCTCCTCCCCCAACTCAAATTGAGTGACAGCTGTCATTTCTTATACAACAGCCTCATCATGGGGATGCTGGCTCCTAAGGGCTCATTTTTTCCAAACTCCCAGCACTCAGGTAGGAACTCACTTTATTTCTTCAAACAGAAAGCAAACTTGTATTTAGTTCATATGGCCAATGATTCTTCTGTGCACACATGCAGCAATAATACCCTTAACACCTTACAACATCTTCTAAACCCAGTGGCTGAAAAGGTAAGCCATCAGCAAAACATTTCAGTTCTGCCATTTTCTCTGTGTCTGTTTCACAAGGGGTTCATTTTATTTAGCAAGAATAAATTGTTTCTTTAAGGCACGCATCAAGGAAAGTGACAGCCTTACACTTTCAGGGCACTGAGGCGCTGTGAGCAATCTCCCGGACTGTTTAAAAACAGTCTCTCACTTTTTTACCACGGGGAAATCTTATGCTATGGGCTTCTCTCCCGTGGCAGATCTCACTTCTCTGAGATCCTGTTTGGGTCCTTTATCTTCTGTAACCAGCGGCAGCCATTTCTCTCTCACAATGAAGCTAAACACAGCTTCTTGCAGGGAAAAACATCCCTGGCTTTACCAAATCCCCACAGGGGCTGAACTATAGTGCAAACATGCATTGGGGCATAATTTACAAAGAAAAATACCGTGCTCTGTTTTTCTGCCTGGGAATCATGCTTTCCCAGGGCATATTCAATGACCAGCTCCTTCTTACTTGTTCCTTAGTTTTTAATTTGCAGGCCTAAGGCAGGGATAAAAAAGAATATATAGAGGGAACAGCCAAGTGAGTTTAAGATACTATAATGGGTGGCCTACCCATAATAGTAGAAAGGATATAGTTAGAAAAATAGAATAGACAGAAGCGCTACTGCAGTAGGCATTTGGGGGAAAAGAAATGCCAAAGTCTGCTTTCCAAAAGGGGGTGTCCAACTTCCACATTCATCATTTACATTACATGAAACAAGAAAACATGTCTACATAGGAAGATACATTAAAATATGTGGTTCCATGTCCCTCTCCTTCCCCATCTCAAGTCCCCCCCCCACCATATCCTCCTCATCCCCTCTAGCATCAGGCATTAATGGCAGTGACTAGGGAAATGAAGTGGTAGAGAAAAAATTGAAAAAACAGAAAAGAAACCTACACTGTCATGGAGGAGGTCCTTGAGGTGGCTTGGCACCAGTTTAAAGCAGGTATAGAGTGTGCATTTGCTACCAAAACTTAGGTAGGAACTATGCAGGCTGGCTTTCAGCTGTTCAACCTCAAATTGAAGAGTAGCTCTTGCAGCCATTATGTGTAGTGCTTGATTCAAAGCCAACCAGTGACATAGCATTAATTTCTTAAGGGATAAAGAGATTAAGGCCGTGTAATACCTGCATTGACAAACTGCAGTACCTGTGAAGTTTTCAACCAAGCAGACTTCAGGGATAAAAAGGTCTTCAGTACCAAGCATGGGGTCTGCCTTGCTTCTTATAGTGTCCCAGAGGTTTCTAACTTGTGGGCATTCCCAAAATATATGTAATAAGGTTCCATCAGCCTGCTGGCATCTGACACAAGTGGGGGGGGGGGATTCTACCCAACTTATGTAATTTAACTGGGATCCAAAACATGTTATTCAGAAACTGGAACTGTGTTAACCTCAATCTATCCTGAGTAACATATCTATAGCAGTTCTGCCAAATATGACACCAGCCTCCTCTTAAATCAGAGAATTGCATAGACCAGTAATTGGGTATGCCATCTAGACAGGAGAAGGCTCTAACAAATAAGGAAGTGCAGATTTTAGATATTGCATTGGTAGAGTTAGTTATAGGTGAAAGGAACACAGAAAACTCACCAGTCTTATCATGCCAGGTTAACCAATCTTGTTTTCTGGTTAGTAAGTGTCTCAGTTGATACACTTTAAAGGCTTGAGAATGATCTATGTTATATTTACTCATAATGTCTCCTAAAGTCCTACAAACACCTTCTAGGAAGAAGTCTTCTATATTAACTCCATCAAGTTGTGGGATCCAGTGGGCTTGGATAAGTTTCCCACCTATCTTGAAGTTAGATTCCTAAAGTGGTTGAAGTTATGTCTCCTCTTTGCTTGTAATTTGCAATACATAATCTGAGTATGAATCTTAACTGAAGTTGCTTATGGGGAGTTAACTAGACTATGGGGGAGGTCCTTTGTTATTGTGTGTAAAAGAGCTTCTGGGGAAATACCTACTGATAGTATCAATTATTTTTCTAGTTTTAGCCACATAGGCTCATACAAGAGTGAACTCAGATCCCTTGGTTTGATGAGGCACTGTAAGTACTTACTTGTTTAGCTGGCCCAGTAATATAGTTAAAAGTGTGGTAGCCTTAAACCACCTCAATTTGTAGATGCTGCCATTTTAAAATAGGCCCTACTTGGGGGCTTATCCAGCCAGATGTAATCCATAGTACTGGAATGCACTTTTTTAAATCATTTCAGGGACAGCCAGGAATTTAGCAGATTAAGGGGTAAAGAGTCTTCGTACAGTATGTTCATCTTGACAACACAGATGCACCCCTAAAGTCGATAAAGGGAGACTTTTCCATCTAGTTAGATCCTGTTGAACTAATTGTAGGATAGCTTCTAGACTGAGTCATACCATTATGGATTCAAGCTATGGGAGCTCCATTAAAACCCCAAATGCATTATATCGTGCTTTGTTAATATACTGTTAAGGGGCAAGACTATAGTTTTGTCCAGGTTAATTTTATAGTTGGAGAGTGAACTATATTCCTTAATGGCTTCTAAGGTTGCTAGGAGTGAGTCCTGAGGGTGACTTAAATGCAGTAATATATCATCTGCTTAGGTTGACAATTTAAGTTCCTGAGATCCTGTGAGAATGCCTTGTATGCTAGGGTTTGTTCTTAGCTTAGTTAACAACAGTTCTAAGTAGATATTAAACAGAAGCGGCGATAATGGGCATCCCTGCCTGGTGCCTGAGTATAGTGGAAAGGTGGCTGAAAAAACCCTAGTACAGTATATACGTGCACATGGGTTATGGTAAAGGGAGGTTATCCATTGGATAAATAGTGGGGGAAAGCCAAATCTCTGCATAACTCAGAATAAGAGTTGTCAATCTACTCGGTCAAAAGTAGGGTTACCACCTGTCCTGAGTTTTGCAGGACAGTCCTGATTTGGGCAGCTGTGTCCTGCAAAAAAAACATGAAAAATACTACATGTCCTGACTTTTCAGTAGAAAACATATTTTCTAACTTTCCACTAAATCCTGTAGAAAACTATAGTACCTTAACTAAAATACAATAAAATGATATGAAACCATAGAAGCAACCAAAAAACTACAATACTTAGCCTTAATTCTGATTATATAGAGAAAAGAAGTCTGTTGCACTGGTCGAGGTTACATACTGTCCTGCGAAAAATCATGTTTCAGTAAGAAATGTCCCACTTTGGCTTCTTAAAAGTTGGTAACCCTAGTTCAAAGCTTTCTGCATCCAGGGATAGTAGGCTAGCTGGAATGGCAGAACTCCCTGGATGCAGAGAAAATGGGGCCAACTTGTGCAAGTGGTCTGATGAAGTTCTTCCTGCCATGAAACCTATTTGTTTACATAATTATGGAGGGTAGCAATCTCCAGTCTATTAGCAAGTAGTTTAGCTAAAATTTTAACATTATAGTTTAGCAGAGATATTGGTCTGCAACTAGTGACCTCTCAGCATCTTTACCGGGTTCATGAAGAACTATTATTAAGGTTTCTAGCAGTATTTAATAATAGTATCTGACTCTAAAATCCAGTTATACAGCTTATACAGCTAGGGGTTAGCTGCACAGCAAAAATCATGAAAAATGGGTAGGGAGAACCCATCTGGACCTGGAGCTTGTCCAGAGGCAGGGATCTGATGGTGGACTGTATCTCAGTTTTGTCAAAGGAGGTAATTAACCCTATTTTTTTGCTCCTCTGTTAAGATTGGTAGTGGTATGGAGTCAAGATATTCATCTACTGCAGACCTATCAGGGAGATGTGGCATTAGGCTATAAAGATCTTGGTAATTTGATGCGAACTCTTTGGTGATATCTTGGGGATTCAGTTTTATGGAACTATCAGATAGTGAGTGAATAACTTTAATAATTCTGGATGCTTCCTGGTGTTTAAGCCTAAGGGCAAGTACTCAACCAGCCTTTTCTCCCTGGACTATATACATCGCTCTGGTTTTCAGAATAGCAAATTCAGCCTTCTCCCTTAGCAGTTCACTATATTGATCCCATAAATTTACCAGTTTACACCTAACCACTTCTGTAGTGTTCAGTGACAGCTGGGCTTCCAAGCTGTGTATATGAGCCAAGAGTTCTAAAGCCTTTTGTTATCTCATACACTTCCTGGTAGATGCCAAGCATATGAATTCCCCTCTGTGGACACATTTTAAGGCCCCTTTTCTATGCCCATTCTGAATGTGGAACGTAGATTAACCTCAGTAAATTGGTCTATTACTTGTGTAATACATTCAGCTACCTTACAATCTTTCAACATTTGGTTATTAAGTTTCCATATTGTTTCTTTAGGTAGGTTGGGAGAAAAATTCAGTTGGCACCAAATTGCACAGTGATCGGAGATGTTCTGAGTTCTATTTTACTCTAATTCTCAGATAGAAGTGTATGACTGATCAAGAAGCAATCAATTCTGAGGAGGACCCATGCACAATGGATCGGAAGGTATATTCCTTAGAGTCCAGGTTAATAACCCTCCAAGGGTCACAAAGGCCACATTGATCAACTAGGTAACATATTAATCTCTGTGCCCAGGAAAGACCACTCTTTCTCTTATCAGATTTGTCCAAATTAGGGGAGAATGGCAAGTTCCACTCTTCACCTAATATAATATGCAATGTGGTAAAGGGTGCAAGAGCGATCAAAAGCACCATAAAAAATCTGGGGTGTCTGCATTAGGGCCATATATACAGCCTAAGGCAACCTCTGTCTGATATAATAGCCCTTTCAAAAGCAGGTAGTGGCAATTTTGATCCCAGATTCATCGTTCACAAGCAAAGGAGCATGTCTGGATAGCAAAATGGCTATGCTCCTGCTTTTCGTACTGTTCCCTGCAGTGTAAACTTGCCCAATGTATTGCCTCCTGAATAGGATAGCCTCAGATTCCAATAAATGTGTCTCTTGTAGAAATTATATGTCCCCCTTGAAGTATTGAATGTGCTTTAGGATCTGATATCATTTTGTTTTATTGCAAGACCCTCTGATATTCCATGAAAATAATTTCCTGCAATTAGCCATCACCTATACCAACAGATACAAATTCAGTATCCAAATGGCCATGCTTACAGCAAAAGAACCTGTGCCAGCCAGACCCCTGATGCCCACAGTTCTCACTAACCCCTCCCCCACCATAAAATATGCTGGCCCAACAACCCATCCCAAACTTAAAATTAGAATACATATAGATCAATGACCCCAGTACAGTACAAGTCCCCCTTTACCCACAGTCCAAATGATTATGTGAAGAAAATACACATCATAAGGTAGCAGTTGTCATCGATCCTCCTCCAACAAAAACTATTATGGTACATGATGTGCACTAATCCATAGTACCCTCTCCACCCCACCCCCCAGTGTAAAATATACTGTGTTCTGTCTGAGGAGTTTCCCTTTGACATCTGGAAAACCATGCTCAAATAATTGATAGGAATATTCCCCAGAGAATCACAGACTCAATTTAGTACCTTCATAATGCTAACAAGACCAATCATAAATGTGCCTAACAAATGATCAAAAGGAGAATCTAATGGTAATGTCCAGTTATGAACAGTAACAACAAACAGTAACTTGGTATACATAGAAAGGTCAAATATCAGAAAGTTGCATCAGAGAGCAGGCAACACAAAAAACAGAGCTTGAAAATTCTTTTCTGGTAAATACTTGAGGAGATAAAATAAACAAAACAAAACCAGTATTGTGGTGAGAAATTGTCACTTCCCATTTGTGGCTCTTATAGTAAATCAAAGAGCAAAGTTATCTTTCTAGAAGCAGATGCAGTTCGAGTGTTGTGGTATTCATCTGTAGTTGGTGACTCTCATCAAAGTTTGAGATGACTTTTGCAGGGTGTTAGATGCCATGTAAATAATGTTGTAAGTATCCCATGATGGTGGACAGATGATTTAAACTAAACAGATACGTACCGACCTCAGAGTTATTCCTCTATAATAAAGAAAAAGTCACCACAGTTCAAGTAGATCAGATCACCATATGGTCTGGTTGTTTGTAAACAGGGTAGTAGAAACAACATGGCAGATTTACAAGTGGTTCTGCATGAACCCAGATCTGAAGGAGAAGGGGTAATGAACACCAACAGGTTTAATCCATGATGGCCCATACTTGGGATCCAAGGCCCAAGGCCAAAACCACCCACTTATTTCAAGAGCTGAATACCAAATAGAAATCACATCGCCTCTGGCGATTCTTAAATAGCTCTGGTAAGGCCTTTGTCAGGGCAGACTCTGCAATCTTTCAGGTCCTCACAAGTGGTCCAACTGACATCAGTAAGCATTTGGAATCTTGCAGGAAGCCCAATTTGAATGTTATGCCTGCTGCAAGTAACTTTTGTCACTGTGGGATGAAAGGAGGCTCTCTCTCGATGTACTGTTACTGGTAGGTCCTGCGCCATTCATATCTTTAACTCTTTTCAGGTAACCTCTTGTATGTCTCTTATTTTAGCTAAGAAATGCTGACTTCCTTGGTAATTGAGAAATCTAAATATCTAGCGAGAGGCAGAGCACCCAAAGGAGGTATTGGGTGCAGCTCAACGAGAGCTCTATGGTATAGTTAGTCCCAATGAAGAAGGGCCTGCCAGTTTAGTAATGAGTTTTGAGTAAAGCGCACTGGATCTGAGCCTTCCCTTCCTCAGGCAGTGCCTATAACAGAGCATTGTTTCTTCTTCCTCCTCTCTAAGTTTTCTTCTTTCATCTCTAATTTAGCCACTTGCTCTTTAGTAGTTACAATTTGGGTCAAGGTATTCCATTTCCTTCTCTGTGATATAATTCTGGCCACATGTATCTCCTATGTGCGCCTGGTAAGGTCCTCCCAAAGCCCCAGCCATGGATTTGAGCTCTGTGGTAAGACAGCGGCTCTTCCCTAAAAGGTTGAAATTCAGTCAAGAAATGCCCTACTTGTGAGCATGTTCTGATCAGCTTGGGATGTTGTGGAGTGAGTAGTGTAGCAGGTTGAGGTTTGTCTTTTGCTGGCCTTCTTCGGTGTTGATGGCGGTGTATGCCTAAGCAATACCACCCCTCATTTCTGCATATATTTCATCACTGAGACACTGTCCTTTTGGATCTGGATGTAGGTAGTCAAGTTCTCTACACAAATTAAGATAAAAGAAAGCATTAAGTTTAAAGAGAACAGTTATCCAGAAATATTTGGAGCGGGGTTAGCAGGAGCACTCTGTGAGCTGCTACTCAGTTGGCTGCATCACATGACTCCTCCCTCCATGCCAAACTTAATGTCCCACAACACAGCTAAAGATTGACTCATGCCTCGGTCCACTGTGAGCTGATCCCCAAGATGGTGCTTCCAGTGTTTGACTATAGATCTGGCACCAGAGCTGGATGGTATCCACCTAGGGAGTGAGGAGATGGTGGGGTGTTGGTGGCAGCTGGTGGATATGTACAGCACTGCACTGGAGTCAGGATGTGTGCCACTGGACTGGAGGATGGCACATGTAGTACCATTACACAAGAGCGGGCCAAGGGATGAACTAGGTAATTATCATGTGGTAAGTCTCACTCCATAGTGTGCAAACTCATGGAAATGATACTAAAGGAAAGACTGGTGTCATACCTGGAGGACAGTGGCCTGAGGAAGTGAGACAGCATGGTTCATTTGTAGTTTTGGTATGTCAATTTTGATACAATATTATAACTGGTGACAGGTGAGCTGGATAAGGGTCATGCGGTGGATGTTCTATACTTGACTTCAGCAAGGCCTTCAATTGTAGCCTCATGGGCAGCTTGGGGGAAGCTAACTATTGTAGGGGTCTGGGCACAATTCCAATCTCCTGCCCCTCTTCTTTTCCTTGGCCTGGTGGTCTATAAACCACCCCAGCTACTGTTTCTTGCCTGAGGCTGCTGTGATGTGCACCCACTAGTGACTGTACCCTTATTTACACCTGATGCACCCATCTTCCACAAACTCATTGCCATCCCTGACATTAAGGGTCACGCCTTCTCTCTACTTTTCTATTTCTATGGAGACATTGTGTATCCAGGGACTGGGACCCGGGGTCATGTCAAATGAATCTGATAGGTTTCTTTGACTGGGTGGCAAAGTAGTTAGATAAAGGTGACGTGGCTGACATGGCTTACTTAGATTTTGGTGAGGCTTTTGACCCACTCCATATAGGAGACTAGTGGGCAAGCTGGGTAGCTTATGAGAGGGTCCAAATGTAACTAACTGGATAAGAAATTGGTTAGGGTGAGACAACAGAGGGTGGTGGTAATGGAGCTTTCTGAGGATGGGAGAGGACTCCAGTGGGTGCCTCGGGGATTAGTGCTGGACTGGTTCTCTTTATGTTTTATAAGTGACATTACAGAGGAGCTAGATGTGAAGGTCTGCCTCTTTGCAGATGACACTACAATCTGTAATAGGTGGACACCCAGGTGGAGTGGAAATGGATGAGCAGAGACCTGAGAAACTAGAGGAGTGGTCAATGTTATGGCAACTGGTTTCATTGTGAAAAAGTGCAAAATAATGCACTTAGACAAAGAAATCAAGGGCAGAGTACAAATGGGTGCAGTGGTATTGGAGAACCACCAAGCAGGAAAGAGACCTTGGGGTAATCTATATTGATGACCTAAAGGTGGCCAGGCAGGGCAGCAAGGCAGTTGGAGAGCTAGTGGGATGCTGAGGTGCATAGGGAGGGATATCACCAGTAGAAAGAGGAGGGGCTGATTCACTCTGTATAGGTCTCTGATAGACCCCACCTGGGTACTACTGTGTGCAGTTCTGGAGACCATATCTTTGAACTGCACACGAGTACTGTGCAGTACTGTGTGCAGTTCTGGAGACCACATCTCTGGAAGGACATAGACAGATGAAGGCTGTCCGAGGATGGCAACTGCAAATGGTGCAGGGTCTGTATCAAAAGCCCTATGAAGAAAGGACTAAAGCATCTCACCACGCATGTGAAGCCCACCAGGATGAAGCCCAACTTTGTAGAATTTCTGCAGTAGAGTTACTGCGTAAAACAATGTAATTTCAATGGAGTTAATCCCTTTGTCATGCAGGACTTCTGTGACATTGTGCTTCATCCTTCTGGTCCTGTCCGGTCTCTGTACCAAAGGCGCCATCAGTATTGGTGGCGGTAGTTCAGACAACCCTGGAGACCCATCCAACTTGAGTGCTGTCTATGCACGAGACCTATTAAATACAAGACTGCAATTATTGCAGACCTTGTTGGGACAGCTGATCTGGTTTGATCACTGAGACCTGCTATGAAAGTTGTTCCATATTGGAGGCTGCACCCAGCCTAGTAGTTATACACCCTGAAATTGACCGTGGGGGTTGGGTCTGTTTGAAGACCGATGTGTCACGGGTGTACCAGTTGAGGAAACTGGTCATTTGAATGTACTCAGTAGCAGGTGTAGGTTGTAGGATAGCCCCTCATCTCTCACCTGGGATGAGAAGTGATTCCACAGGAAGTAGCAGACTTTTGATTGACACGATATTTGAGTTGTCGCATGGTCCTAGGTGTCTTCAACACCTGAGCGATGATGATCTCTCACAATTTGGACAATACTCTCCAGTTGAGACATCTCTGGCCTTATGAGATCGTTACCTCTGCTACTCACAACACGGTCACTTTGACTCGTTTTCTCCTGGGTTTCAAATCCTTGATCTGGGGGGGAATCAATGATGGTCTGATCATTATACTGTGGCCTTTTTGTTCCCCTCATAGGTCTGCCCTGTAGATGCTCCAGATACCACCTTTTGTGGATGTTAGTCCTAGTCAGCGGCAGTTCTTGACCCATCAGTTTCCTGTGGCAAGCTGGATCCAGAAGTCTTGTTCTGGTCATAATATGCTATACACAGGTCTGGATACCAGCCTGTCCGTGTTCATCCTCCCTTCATCCTCGGGTCTCCTGTTTTGAGGGACTTGAGGGAGATGGCGACGTGGATGAAGGTAAGAGCATTGTTGGTGGAAATTGCTCTGAGGCCAACCATCTTAGATTGCTAGAATAACAAGTCTATCAATCAATCACCTGTAAGAAGGCAGAGCTCTGTCCGGGGAGATTGCTGTGCTCAGAACCGACTGGCTCAGTTCTTCAAATGTGGATTGGGTGCAACCAGCCTGCCTGCAGTCTCACAGTTGGAGTGTGTCATTGGTTCTTATGGATAAGGTGGTTGACTTAGGTGAGATCCAACCAGCTTCTATGGTGATGCTATTGATCAGTGCTCATCATTCCCTCTTTCCTGGAGTACCTTTATCAGCTGAGTTCGAGATGTTGTGGATTGTCCATGGGTGTACTACTTGTTGAAGTTTGAATCTGGGCTCAACTTCCCTGATTATGGTTGTTTGACATCATTGGCCCAGTCCTGGTATGGATAGTTAATGTTCCTTGAGTTAGTGAGTTCCTGTTCCTGAAGGAGGCGGGGGTGACATTGCTTTGAAGAAAGTTTCCTAGACCCAAACTGCCTTGCAATGATAGATCTATTCTAACTCTTTGTGGGGTTGTGATTACAGGTAGTGGCCAGCAGTTGGAGTACTATTTGATCATCCAGATCTAGTTAACTTCCCATCTGTTTTTGAAAGAGTGGTCTAGATTGGTTTGGTTCAGGTGTTAATGATCTGATGGCTAGAGATCAAAAGCTGCCCATCATGGTATCGGATCTCTCAGCATTTGGCACCGGGACTGGGTGTTGCTGAGTGCCTGAGGTCATCTGTGGCCCGTTACAGTCCTCATGTGGTTTAAGTCCTTCTCACTGGTAACCTCAGAGGTGGCATCAGAATTTATCTCCACCCTCTCTCTCTCTGTCATGGGGTGTCCTCAGGCTCGTTGTCCCCCATGTTGCTTTATACATGCTGCCTCGTATATATTGTAAGATGGTATGGCTGAGGTTTCACTGTTATACTGATGATACCCAGCCTAACTACTTTTGCCCCGCCGGACTATGCACCACAGTATTTAATAACTGTCTCGCTGAACCAGGATTGGATGAATTAATAGTTGAAGTTGAACTCAGGAAAGATCAGGTGATGGTGGTGACCCAGCCACTGGACAAGAGGGTCAGAGCTGGTCAGCCCACGGGCTTTTCCTGGGGCTGTGCTTTTGCCTCTGAACGGTGTGTGGATCTGGGGTGGTGTTGACAATTGTCTGCTATTTATATCTCAAGTGTCAGCAGTCGCTGTCATCCTTTTATCATCTGAGGAACATTGCTAGGGTCTCACCTGTTCTGCCCGTGACCTCCTACACTAGTCCATGCCTTGGACCTTGCACTTAATTATTGCAACCTTACCGGGCTAGGGGTTGATATTCACCACCCGCAGCTGGTGCAACGGCATCCCGGTTGTTGACTGAGATGCCACAGATGTGTCATATCATGCCGGTGTTGCCGATTTGTACTGACTGGCGATATAGTAGCGATCGCCAAAGTCAGACTCTGACTTCTAAAGTCTCACACAGACTTGGCCCAGACTACCTGAAAGAGCTTCTTCCTCACCACTCAAGTAATCACTCTGCCAGCTGATTAGGGACAGACATTCCATGGTGTCCTTAAAATCTTGGCCTATGCAGTTATGTAGCAACCCTTCTTTTGAATTTTACCCGTCAGCTACTGGAGGCTCACCATGGGGGTTTTAAGACATTAAAAATATATTTGCAAGGTAGCAGGCATTGCTGCTTAACTGTATTGATCTTACCATCATTTGTTTATATCTTGTCATTTTTATCCTGTTTTTATTTATTCTGTGTGAAGACCTAATTTCCTTAAATTTGCTTACTAAAGATTATTATTATTATTATTATCCTGGTGGGTTTACTTACACCCTGAAGAGACAGGATATGACAGAGACCCTTGGGTATCTCACAGGATAAATATGTACATAAGGGAAGTATTTTTGGAAAGATGGTCAAGAACAGGGACCATACAGTTAGAGGAGTAGATTTATTAGAGATGTTAGGATTCCTGAATCTTTGAGCAGAGGTGGTGGTAGACTGTGGTGGGTCAAGAATATGATAGGCATAAAGAAACTTATTAAGAATAAATCCAGTATGTCTTCTGTAATAATGTAGGTAGGGTGGGCAGACTTGTTGGGGCTACAGTCATTTTCGCTGTCAACTTTATACTTATGTTTCAGGTGGCCCCTTGCCTGACACTGACATGCAACATGGAAAAGACCATTATGACAGTTGTAATGGTCCATTTCATGTTTCACTTTCCCAGTGTTCTTCCTTCTCTTGACCACCCATGGAGGGTGAACTTAAAGTCTGTGGGGTGCAGGGTCTGAGCGTCTTCATGGGGGTGTGAGGGGCACAGAAAACACTGGGGATTGGCAATACCTGTGTCAGTATTGTGCGATCGCTGTGCAGGAGGTTGGCAGTTTTACTGTCATCTAACTTGTTGCTTCCATCCCTATGACTGTCAGATCCCAGCTATATTCTGAGGCTCAAGTTTCGTTAGTAAGATGATTTCAGTGTCCACCATCATTGCTTGAGTTCATTGTTATTACCTGCTCAGCATAGGACCCCTTCCATCTAACTCCTGAACCTTTTATTTACCTGCCTTCTCCTTATTCTTCCTCAGTTTGTTATTTTTTGTTTTTGGTGACGCACTTGTGTCTCTTCTCAGTGCTTTTGCCAGCCCAGTTTGGACCCAACCTTATTTTTTTCCACTTGCTGCTCTGGGCCTCAGATATATTGGAGTCCTATGTTGTTCTTTCTCACCTGGTTCCTCTAGTTCAGTCTCCCGCAGTAGATTAACTGTCCAATACAGACATCAAACATCTGCCACCACACCGGCTCATTCTCTTGTCAGGTGGAGTCCATCATCATGAAGAGACCCTGCCCCAGAAGTCCATCAGTCCCCACATGTGGTATTTATTCTCCCAGTGTCATCCTGTCACCCACAACCTGTCTCATCTCCTCATTCTGGGCTTTCCCGCCCTATCCCACAAAGAAGGAAAGGTCTGGAGAATGAGTGTGGTGTCAGTCTGTCCCCTGTCTACAAAAGTCATATCTCCACTGACTGGTTCGCCAGATCACTGGTACCTGATATACCAGCCTCAGCTTCTCCCACCTACCATCCTCCCGTATCTGTCTAAATCCTGATGGACAATGCACCAGAAAGGCACCCCCATCCCTCCTATCCTGTGCCCTTCACCACCCTCTCAACCTTCACCTCCCACCGCAGTCTCTGATCACTAAGACTCTGTTGGTAGACCTTCGCTATTCATCTCCATGTACCATCATGTTGTCTGTCACTTCTAATGACTGACTGAGTTCCCACCAGTAATGGTACCTGAACCTCCTAGGTGTAAAGTGGTTTGCTATCTGAATGGTTTGGGGTTGACAACTCACTGCTAACCCTGCCTCCCTTCCTCCCTCACCTCCTCTCTAACTCTGAGAAGTGGGTTTGGGGAGGTGTGTTGCCCAGCAGGTGGTGATGCAGTGATATTTCTTTTCTTGTTGTCACCAGCTGAGACAGAGCTGGCACTGATGTCCTGGATGGAGCAACCCCTCCTCCACATATTCTTAGAGATGAGAATCTCACAGCAGCCAGAGTTGCCTGTCTCCACTCTGTACCCCGCCATAGACAGAAGCTGTGAATAAGGCTATATCTATTGATGGATACATAATATTTAACTGTTACCAGTAGCGTCATAAACACGAATTAACCTAAAATACAATTGATCGATACTAAATAACTATGACCATAATTTAGAAATAGAGGTAAGAATTATTAGATAGGGTGCAATAGGCAATATGAACATTTCATATTTTAAATACTTCAACTCCCCATTGATACATGGAATCCTCCTTCTGTTAAATATTCATTGACATAAGTCCACATCTCTCTGGGTCCTCTGGGATTTTAATTTGTCTCTGCTGCTTGATCTGTAAACTATCAGGCCACAGATCCAAGGCTCCAGTTGGGTTGGGGGCTCCCACTGACCACATCTGCATAGCTTCCTGAACCCTTCAGACTTGACTCTTCCATTCTCCAGGTTCCTAAGTGGACCATCTGCAAGGTTAATAGGAATAAAACTTAGAAGGAACACTGATATTTATATAATATCAAATAAATCATCGTGCAGTAAGACAACAATGCATTTACATGTACAATCACAATATATAAAACCAGTCTACTCCTCACTGTGTATCAGTTTTCTGTACCCATATAAACAAGTGTTGAACATAGCAGTAGCTGTATTAACAGGTTGTTTGCCGCATCCAGAGTCAAATGTGGTACCAACTGTACTTGAACAAACTGACTATTATTCCTAGTCCTCACAACCTACTAGAGAATATTGTCTGATGATATAATGCAATACTGCTGTACTATCTCCGTTCATTGTAATCTATTGTAATCTGTATGGTTTCCTATGCTGTACTGTGTTACTGAAATTTATTGACTGTAACCATCTTGTACTCACCCCAAGTCCTGCCGACAATAGTATTTTATGTCTAGTGCACTTACCTGTTATCAAAGACAAGCACACAAACAAGTAAATAAATAAATATTCCATTGTCTCTTTATTGGTGGCTAAAAGAGCTTTGATGCTTTCTGGGAAGTGTTGCATTGTTTTACTTATGTATTATGCCTGCTTTCGAAGTAACCAATAAATATCTCATTACTTTGAGACAAATGGACCCCATCTGTGATGTTATCTTGACAGTGGGTGAATTGTCCAAGGACAAATGTCTGTACCCAGCATACAAAACATTCAGTCATGACCATATTAAAGCTATAGTTTTCTTATTGGAAGGTCGATACCATGAAGGTCAAAGAAAAGTGCAAATAATAAAAGGATTAAATATTAACAAATTGTTGCAGAAATCTCACCAGTCTTATCATGCCAGGTTAACCAACTTGTTTTTGATTGTAAGGTCTCAGTTGATACACTTAAAGGCTTGAGAATGGATCATGTTATATTTACTCATAATGTTCCTAAAGTCCTACAAACACTTTCTAGAAGTAGTCTTCTATATTAACTCCATCAAGTTGTGGATCCAGGGCTTGATAAGTTTCCCACTTATCTTGAAGTTAGGATTCTCTGTATTGGGTTATGTCTCCTCTTTGCTTGTAATTTAAGAAGGAGCATAACTGGTGTATGAATCTAACTGAAGTTGTTATGGGGAGTTAACTAGACTATGGGGAGGTCCTTTGTTATTGTGTGTAAGAGTTTTGGGAAATACCTACTGATAGTATCAATTATTTTTCTAGTTTTAGCCACAGGCTCACAAGAGTGAACCTTTATCCTTGGTTTGATGAGGCACTAAGTACTTTCTTGTTTAGCTGGGCCAGTAATGTAGTTAAAAGTGGTAGCCTTAAACCACCTCACTTGTAGATGCTGCTATTTTAAATAGGGTTCTATTTGGGGCTTATCCAGCCAGATGTAATCCATAGTACTGAATGTACTTTTTAAATCTCAGGACAGCTAGGAATTTAGCAGATTAAGGGGTAAAAGAGTCTCGCACATGTTCATCTTGACAACACAGATGCACCCCAAAGCGAGTAAAGGGAGACTTTTCCATCTAGTAGATCCTGTTGAACTAATTTTAGATAGCTTCAGACTGAGTCATACCATTATGGATTCGCTATGGGAGCTCCATTAAACCCCAAATGCATATCTCGCGTTTAATATACTGTTACAAGACTATAGTTTTGTCCAGGTTAATTTATAGTTGGAGAGTGAACTATATTCCTTAATGGCTTCTAAGTACGTAGGAGGAGTCCGAGGGTGACTTAAATGTTAATATATCATCTGCTTAGGGGACAATTTGAGTTCCTGAGATCCTGTGAGAATGCCTTGTATGTTAGGGTTTGTTCTAGCTTGGTTGACAACAGTTCAAGTAGATATTAAACAGAAGCGGCGATAATGGGCATCCTCCTGGTGCCTGAGTATAGTGGAAAGGTGGTTGAAACCCTAGTACAGTATATAGTGCACATGGTTATGGTAAAGGAGGTTATCCATTGATAAATAGGGGAAAGCCAAATCTCTGCATAACTCAGAATAAGAGTTGTCAATCTACTCGGTCGTAGGGTTACTACTGTTCCTGAGTTTTGCAGGACAGTCCTGATTTGGGTAGCGTGTCCTGCAAAACATGAAAATACTACATGTCCTGTTTCAGTAGAAACATATTTAACTTTCACTAAATCCTGTGGAAAAACTATAGTATCTAACTAAAATACACAAATGATATGGAACCACAGAAGCAACCAAAACACTACAATACTTAGCCTTAATTTGATTATATAGAGAAAGAAGTCTGTTGCACTGGTCGAGGTTACATACTGTCCTGCTAAAATCATGTTTCAGTAAGAAATGTCCACTTGGGCTTCAAAAGTTGGTAATTCTAGTCAAAAGTTTTCTGCATCCAGGATAGTAGGTTAGCGAATGGCTGAACCCTGGATGTAGAGAAATGTGGGCCAACTGTGCAAGTGGTCTGATGAAGTTCTTCCGCTATGGAACCTATTTGTTTACATTGAATTATGGAGGGCACCTGGCTAGTCTATTAGCAAGTAGTTTAGCTAAATTTTAATTATAGTTTAGAGAGATATTGGTCTGTAATTAGTGACCCTCTCATCTTTACTGGTTCATGAAGAATTATTATTAAGGTTTCTAGCATTAGTCAATAGTATCTGACTTAAAATCCAGTTATGCTTCTACAGCCAAGGGGTTAGCTGTATTGCAAAATCATGAAAAAATGGGTGGGAGAACCTATCTGGGACCTGAGCCTTGTCCAGAGGCAGGATCTGATGGTGGACTGTATCTCAGTTTGTCGTTGATGTAATTAACCCTATTTTTTTGCTCCTCTGTTAAGATTGGTAGTGTATGGAGTCAAGATATTGATCTACTGCAGACCTACTAGGAGATGTGCATTAGGCTAAAGATCTGGTACTTGATGCGAACTCTTGGTGATATCTTGGGATTCAGTTTTATGGAACTATCAGATATGAGTGAATAACTTAATAATTCTGATGCTTCCTGGTGTCAGTTTGGGCAGTCAACTAGCCTTTTTCCTGACTATGTGCCATCGCCTGGTTTTCAGAATAGCACCAGCCTCTCCCTTAGCAGTTCACTATATTGATCCCATAATTTGCCAGTTTATGCCCAATTCATTTCTGTAGTGTTCAGGACAGCTGGGCTTCCGTTGCATATGAGCCAAGAGTTCTAAAGCCTTTGTTATCTCATACCTCGGTAGATGCCATATGAATTTCTGGACACATTTTAAGTGCCCCTTTTCATGCCCATTCTGAATGTGGAACGAGATTCCCTCAGTAAATTGGTCTATTACTTGTAATACATTCAGCTACCTTACAATCTTTCACATTTGTTATTAGTTTCCATATTGTTTCTTTAGGTGGTTGGGAGAAAATTCAGTTGCACCAAATTCACAGTGACTGAGATTGCCCTGAGTTCATTTTACCTCTAATTCCTGTGATAGAAGTGTATGATTGATCAAGAAGCATCAATTCTTGAGGAGGACCTATGCACAATGGATCGGAAGGTATATTCAGAGTCCAGGTTATAACCCTCCATATTTCAGGCCACATTGATCAACTAGGGTAACATATTAATCTCTGTGCCCAGGAAAGACCACTCTTTCTTATCGATTTGTTCAAATTAGGGAGAATGGCAAGTTCCACTTTTTCACCTAATATAATATGTAATGGTAAAGGGTAAGAGCCATCAAAAGCACCATAAAAATCTGGGTGTCTGCATTAGGGCTATATATATGTTTAAGGCAACCCTGTCTGATATCATAGCTCTTCAAAAGCAGGTAGGCACTTGATCCCAGATTCACGCTCAAAGCAAAGGAGCATGTCTGGATAGCAAATGGCGTTCCCTTTCTTGGGTTGCCTCGCAGTGTAAACTGCCCAATGTATTGCCTCCTGAATAGGATAGCCTCAGATTCCAATAAATGTGTCTTTTAGAAATTATATGTCCCCTGAAGTATTGAATGTGCTTTTAGGATCATATCATTTGTTTATTGTAAGACCCTGATATTCCATGAAAATAATTTCCGCAATTAGCTATCACCTTACCCAACAGATACAAATCAGTATCCAAATGGCCATGTTACAGGCAAGAACCTGTGCCAGCCAGACCTCTGATGCCCACAGTTCTCACTTACCCTCCCCACCATAAATATGCTGGCTCAACAACCATCCTAAACTTAAAATTATAATACATATAGATCAATGACCCCAGTACAGTATAAGTCCCCTTACCATAGTCCAAAATGATTATGGAAGAAAATACATATCATAAGAGTAGCAGTTGTCACTGATCCCCTCTTCCGTCAAAACTATTATGGTACATGATGTGTCTTATTCATAGTGCCTCTCCCACCCCACTTTCAGTGTAAAATATACTGTGTTCTGTCTGAGGAGTTTTGACATCTGGAAACCATGCTCAAATAATTGATAGAATATTCCTCAGAGAATCACAGACTCAATTTGAATTTCATAATGCACAAGACCAATCATAAATGTGCCTAACAAATGATCAAAAAGAGAATCTAATGGTAATGTCCAGTTATGAACAGTAACAACAAACAGTAACTTGGTATATATAGAAAGGTCATTATCAGAAAGTTGCATCAGAGAGCTGGCAACACAAGAAACAGAGCTGAAAATTCTTTTCTGGTAAATACTGAGGAGATAAATAAACAAAACAAAGTTCAGTATTGTGGTGAGGAAATTGTCACTCCCATTTGTGGCTCTTATAGTAAATCAAAGAGCAAAGTTATTTTCTAGAAGCAGATGCAGTTCAAGTTGTGGTATTCATCTGTAGTTGGTGACTCTCATCAAAGTTTGAGATGACTTTTGCAGGTAAGCTAGATGCCATGTAAATAATGTTGTAAGTATCCTATGATGGTGGACAGATGATTTAAACTAAACAGACACGCTCGACCTCAGAGTTATATCCCTTCTATAATAAAGAAAAGTCACTACAGTTCAAGTAGATCAGATCACCAATGGTCTGGTTGTCTTGTAAAACAGGGTAGTAGAAACAACATGGCAGATTTACAAGTGGTTCTGCATGAACCCAGATCTGAGTAGAAGGGGTAATGAACACCAACAGGTTTAATCATGATGGCCCATATTTGATCCAAGGGCCCAAGGCCAAAACCACCCACTTTATTTCAAGAGCTGAATACCAATAGAAAATCACATCGCCCCTGGCGATTCTTAAATAGCTCTGTAGGGCTTTGTCAGGCAGACTCTGCAATCTTCAGGTCCTCACAAGTGGTCCAACTGACATCAGTAAGTACTGAATCTTGCAGGAAGCCTAATTTGAATGTTATGCCTGCTGCAAGTAACTTTGTCACTGTGGGATGAAAGGAGGCTCTTCTCTCGATGTACTGTTACTGGTGGGTCCTGCGCCATTCATATCTTAACTCTTTCAGGTAACCTCTTGTATGTCTCTTTATTTTAGCTAAGAATGCTGCTTTTGGTAATTGAGAAATCTAAATATCAGTGAGTAGCGCAGAGCACCCAAAGGAGGTATTGGTTGTGTAGCTCAACGAGTGCTCCTATGGTATAGTTAGGCCCAATGAAGAAGGGCCTGCCAGTTTAGTAATGAGTTTTGAGTAAAGCGCACTGGATCTGAGCCTTCCCTTTCCTCAGGCAGGCCTATAATGACAGTATTGTTTTTCTTCTCTCCTCTAAGTTTTCTTCTTCATCTCTAATTTAGCCACTTGTTTCTTTAGTAGTTACAATTTCTGGGTCAAGGCATTCCATTTCTTCTACAGATATAATTCTTGGCCTCGCTTATCTCCTATCGCCTGGTAAGGTCCTCCAAAGCCCCAGCCATGGATTTGAGCTCTGTGGTAAGATGCTAAGCTCTTCCCAAAAGGTTGAAATTCAGTCAAGAAATGCCCGCATCGTGAGCATGTTCTGATCAGCTTGGATTGTTGTGGATGAGTAGTGGCAGCAGGTTGAGGTTTTGTCTTTTTGCTGGCCTTTCTGGGTGTTGATGGTGTGTATGCCTACAGCATACCACCCTCATTTCTGCATATATTTCCTCACTGAGACACTGTCCTTTTGATCTGGATGTGGGTAGTCAAGTTCTCTACACAAATTAAGATAAAAGAAAGCACAGTTTAAAGAACAGTTATCCAGAAATATTTGGAGCGGGGTTAGCAGGAGCACTCTGAGAGCTGCTATCAGTTGGCTGCATCGCATGACCCTCCTCCATGCCAAACTTAATGTCCTACAACACAGCAAAGATTGGACTCTCATGCCTGGTCCACTGTGAGCTGATCCCTAAGATGGTGCTTCCAGTGTTTGACTATATAGATCTGGCACCAGAGCTGGATGGTATCCACCCCAGGGTGCTGAGGGAGATGGTGGAGGTGTTGGTGGAGCCATGGGTATATGTACAGCACTGCACTGGAGTCGAGGATGTGCCACTGGACTGGAGGATGGCACATGAGTACCATTACACAAGAGCGGGCCAAGGGATGAACTAGGTAATTATCATGTGGTAAGTCTCACCTCCATAGTGCAAACTCAAGGAAATGATACTCGAAGGAAAGATCAGGGTCTAGCCTGGAGGACAGGCCTCCAGGAAGTGAGACAGCATGGGTTCATTGTGAGGAAGCCTTGTCAAGTCAATTTGATACAATATTATAACTGGGTGACAGGTGAGCTGGATAAGGTCATGCGGTGGATGTTCTATACTTGGACTTCAGCAAGGCCTTCAATTGTAGCCTCATGGGCAGCTTGGGGAAGCTAACTATTGTAGGGGTCTGGGCACAATTCCCAATCTCCCTGCCCTCTCCTCTCCTTGGCCTGGTGTGTCTATAAACCACCCCAGCCACTGTTTCTTGCCTGAGGCTGCTGTGATGTGTACCCACAGTGACGTGTCCCTCATTACTACACCTGATGCACCCATCTTTGACAAACTCATTGCCATCCCTGACATTATGGGACGCCTTTCCCTACCTTTTTCTCTATTTCTATGAGACATTGTGTATCCAGGGACTGGGACTCTGGGGGGTCATGTCAAATGAATTTGATAGGTTTTTTGACTGGGTGGCAAAGTAGTTAGATAAAGGTACGTGGTTGACATGGCTTACTTAGATTTTGTAAGGCTTTGACACCACTCCATATAGGGAGACTAGTAAGCAAGCTGGTAGCTTATGAGAGGGTCCAAATGTAACTAACTGGATAAGAAATTGGTTAGGGATAGACAACAGAGGGTGGTAAATGGAGCTTCTGAGGATGGGAGAGGATCAGCAGGTGCCTCGGGATAGTGCTGGGACTGGTTCTCTTTTTGTTTTTTAAGTGACATTACAGAGGAGCTTTTGATGAAGGTCTTCGCTCTTTGCAGATGACACTACAATCTGCATATAGGGTGGACACTCCAGGGTGTGGAATGGATGAGCAGAGACCTGAGAAAAGCTAGAGGAGTGGTCAAGGTTATGGCAACTGTCTCATCGTGAAAGTGCAAAACTAATGCACTTAGACAAAGAAATCAAGGGGCAGAGTACAAACGGGTGCAGTGGTATTGGAGAACCACCAAGCAGGAAAGTACCTTGGGGTAATCATATTGATGACCCAAAGGTGGCTAGGCAGGGCAGCAAGGCAGTTGGGAGAGCTAGTGGGATGCTGAGGCATGGGAGGATATCACCAGTAGAAAGAGGGAGGGGGGATACCTCTGTCTAGGTCTCTGATAAGACCCCACCCAGAGTACTGTGTGCAGTTCTGGAGACCACATCTTTGAATTCACGCACAGTACTGTGTGGTGTACTGTGTGCAGTTCCTGGAGACCACATCTCTGGAAGGACATGACAGAGTGAAGGCTGTCCAGAGGATGGCAACTCAAAATGGTAGGGTCTGTCATAAAAGCCCTGAAGAAAGACTTGAAGCATCTCACCCATGCGCAGTGAAGCCCACCAGGATGGGATGCCCAACTCTGCAGAATTCTGCAGTAGAGTTACTGCGAGTAAACAATGTAATTTCAATGGGTTTACTTTTTTGTCATGCAGGAAACCCTGTGACATTGTGCTTCATCCTTTCTGTTCCTGTCTGGTCTCTGTACTCAAAGGCGCCATCAGTATTGGTGGGCAGGTAGTTCAGACAACCTGGAGACCCATCCAACTTGAGTGCTATTATTCAATGCCAGACCCATTAAATACAAGACTGCAATTATTGCAGACCTTGTTGGGACAGTTGATCTGGCTTGCATCACTGAGACCTAGCTGGATGAAAATGCTGGCCCCATATTGAGGCTGCAATTCAGCCTAGTAGTTCAGATACACTGCTTGAAATTGACTGCCGGGGGTTGTGGTCTGTTTGAAGACCGAATTGTCTCACGGGTGTACTGGTTGAGGAAACTGGGTCATTTGAATGTACTGGTAGCAGGTGTAGGTTGTAGGATAGCCTCATCTGCCTCACCTGGGGATGAGAAGTGATTCCTACAGGAAGTAGCAGACTTTTGTGATTGACACGACATTTGAGTTGCTCTGGCTAATCGGTCCTAGGTGTCTTCAACACCTGAGTCGATGTGATGACCTCTCACAATTTGGACAACACTTCTCCAGTTGATGACATCTCTGGCCTTACACAGATCGTTACCTCTGCTACTCACAAACACGGTCACTTTTGACTCTTGTTTTCTCCTGGGGATCAAATCCTCTGGATCTGGGGGCGGAATCTGTCAGATGGTCTGGATCATTATGCTGTGTGGTTTTCATTTCCCCCCATAGGTCTGCCCTGTGGAGATGCTCAGATACCACCTTTATGGGGATGTTAGTCCTGAAGGTCTCAGCGGCGTTCTTGGACCTATCAGTGTTTTCTGTGGCAAGCGGGAGTCCAGAAGTCTTGGTTCTGGCCTATAACAAGGCCATTACTACAGGTCTGGATACCAGCGCCCTGTCCGTGGTTCATCCTCTCCCTTCATCCCGGTCTCCTTTTTTGATGGGACCTTGGGGAGATGCGGCGTGTGAATGTATGAAGGTGGCTTGCTGGTGGAAATCTGCTCTGGAGGCCAACCATCTTAGATTGCTGTGAACATTACTAAGTCTGATCAATCAACAATCACCTGTGCAAGGCAGAGCTCTTGTCCGGGAGAGTTGCTTGCTGCTCAGAATCCGACTGGTTTGGCTCTTTCAAACTGTGGACAGGTGTGCAACCCAGCCTGCCTGTGCAGTCTCACAGTTGGAGTGTGACAAGCTCGCTTGGTTCTTGGGATAAGGTGGCTGACTTTAGGTGGAGATCCAACCAGCTCTTCTATGGTGATGCTATTGATCAGTGCTCATCATTCTCTCTCTTTCCTGGAGTACCTTTGACCAGCTGGAGTTCGTAGATGTTATTGATTGTCCATGGTATGTGTCACTACTTGCTGAAGTTTGAATCTGGGCCCAACTTCCCTGATTGGGGTTGTTTTGATATCATTGGCCCAGTCCTGCATGGATAGTCTAATGTTCCTTGAGTTAGGTGAGTTCCCAAGTTCCTGAAGGAGGCGGTAGACACCACTCTTGAAGAAAGCTTCCCTAGACCCAAACTGCCTTGCCAATGACAGATCTATTCTAACCTTCTCTTTGTGGGAAGGTGATTGAGCAGGTTCATGGCCGTAGAGTTGGAGTACTATTTGACCATCCATGAGCATCTACTAACCTCTCCCATCTGTTTTTGAAAGCAGTGCATAGCCTAGACTGGTCTGGTTCAGGTGCTCAATGATCTGATGGCGAGAGATCAGAAAAGCCGTCCATCATCATGGTACTTCTGGACTCTCCTCAGCATTGGCATTTCAGGACCATGGGGTTGTTGCTTGAGTGCCGAGGTTCATCTGTGGCCTGTCTGATACAGTCCTCATGTGGTTTAAGTCCTTCCTCACTGGCAGAACTCAGAGGGTGGCATCGAGAATTCTATTCCTCTGACCCTCTCTCTCTGTCATTGGGGTCCCTCAGGGCTCCGTGCTGTCCCCTCATGTTGTTGTTTGGCAGGTATGCTGCCCCTCAGAGACATTGTAAGATGGTATGGGCTGTGGTTTCACTGCTATACTCGATGATACCCAGCTCTAACTATCTTTTGCCCCGACCAGGATAGTGCATCTCAGCATTTAATAACTGCCTCGCTTGAATCCAGGATTGGATGAATTCCAACTAGTTGAAGTTGAACCTCAGGAAAGACTGAGGTGATGGTGGTGGACCCAGGCCACCCGGACAAGAGGTTCAGGAGCTGGTCAGCCTCGGGGCTTTTCTGGGGCTTCAGATTTTTGCCTCTGAACGGTGTGGGATCTGGGGTGGTGTTGACAATGGTCTGACACTACGATCTCAAGTGTCAGCAGTCGCTAAGTCATCCTTTATCATCTGATGAACATTGCTAGGGTCAAGCACCTGTTCTGCCCGGTGACCTTCCTACACTAGTCCATGCCTTTGTGACCTTGGACCTTAATTATTGCAACCCTTACCTTAGGCTAGGTTGATATCCACCACCTGCAGCTGGTGCAGAATGCAGCATCCTGCTGTTTGACGGAGATGCCACAGATGTCATATCATGCCGGTACTGCACGAACTGCACTGACTGCCGATACAGTAGGATCACCTTAAAGTCAGACTTCCGACTTATAAGCCCTACACAGACTCTGGCCCAGACTAGCTGAAAGAGCTTCTGTCCCCCATACCACTCAAGCAATCACTCCGCTCAGCTGGCGAGGGATTGCTAGACATCAAGGGTGTCCTTAAAATCTTCTGGGGCCCATGCAGTTATGTATGCAACCCTTCCCTTTGGAATTCTTTACCCCGTCCGCTACTGGAGTGCCCGACTGTGGGGTTTTAAGCAGACATTAAAAACATATCTATGGCACCAAGCATATGCTGCCTAACTGTATTGATCTTACTCATCATTTGTTTATATCTTGTCTATTTTTATCCTGTTTTTACTTATTCTGTATGTGAAGCATCTTAATGTTCCCTGAAAGGCGCTTAATAAATAAAGATTATTATTATTATTATTATCCTGGTGGCTTCACTGTACACCCTGGAAGAGAAGGGATATGACAGAGAGACCCTTTAAATATCTCACAGGGTGAAAATAAGGTACATAAGGAAGTATTTTCGAAAGGAAGGTGGTCAAGAACAGGGACCATGTTATGAAGTTAGAGGGAGTAGATTTGAGAGATGTTAGGATTCCTGGAACAATCTTTGAGCAGAGGTGGTGGGGTGAAGACTGTGGTGGGTTCAAGAATGTATGGATAGGCACAAAGAAATCCTATTGAAAGGAATAAATCCAGTAAGGTCTTCTGTAACAATGTAGGTAGGTAAAAGGGCAGACTGGATTGGCCAAGCAGTCATTTTCTGCTGTCAAATTTTATACTTCTATGTTTCAGGTGGCCCCCTTTGCTGACACTCCCGACAGCGAAACATGGAAAAGACCACACAGTGCGACAGTTGCTGTAATGGTCCATTTCCATGTTTCACTTTCCCAGTGTTCTTCCCTCTCCTGGACCAACTCCAACATGGAGTTGAGAATCCTAAAGTCTGTGGGGTGCAGGGGTCTGGGCGTCCTTCATGGGGGGTGTGAGGGGCCAGAAAACACTTGGGGATTGGGCGGCACAATACCTGTGTCAGTATTGCTATCGCTGTGCAGGAGGTTGGCAGTTTTACTGTCGACCTAACTTGCTGCTTCCATCCCTATGACTGCCAGATCCCAGTCATTATATTCTGAGGCTCAAGTTTCTGTTATAGCCACAGATTAATTTCAGTGTCCACCATCATTGCTTGGAGTTCACTGGTTTTATTACCCAGGCTCATGGAATTTAAGAAGACCCCCTTCCATCTAACTCCTGAACCTTTTTTGCTATTTACCTGCCTTTCTCCTTATTCTTCCTCAGTATTCTTAATTTCTTGTTTTTTGTGATTCGTTCACTTTGTGTTCCTCTTCTCTAGTGTCCTTTTGCCTTAGCCCAGTTTGGACTTCAACCTTATTTTTTACCCACTTTGCTGCTTCAAGCCCCAGATATATTGGAGTACTAGTGCAGTTCCCCTTCCTCTCTTATCACCTTGGTTCCTCTAGTTTCAGTCTCCTGCAGTCAGATTAACTGTCCAATACAGACATCAAACATCTGCCACCACACACCACTCATTCTCTTGTCAGGTGGAGTCCATCACCATTAAAGAGACTCCTGCCCAGAAGTCCTTCATCAGTCCCCACACAGGTGGTATTTATTCTCCTAGTGTCATCCCTTAAGTCACCCATTAAACAACTCTGTCTCATCTCTCCTTTGTTCTAGGCTTCTTCCCGTCCCTATCCCACAAAGAGAGGTTTTCAGAAAAGGTCAGGGAGGAATGAGGTTGCTGTCAGTCTGTCCCCAGTCTACAAAAGCTTCACTATCTCCACTGACTGGTTCTGCCAGATCACTGGTACCCAGCACACCTAGCTCCCCAGCTTCCCACCTACCATCCTCCCTATCTTGTCTAAATCCTGGATGGATAATGCACCAGAAAGGCACTCCAACCATCCCCTCCCATCCAACTCCCTTTCACCACCCTCAACCCTCACCTCCTAATTATTGAGTCTCCTGACCACTAAGACTCTGTTGGTAGACCTTCTCTATTCATCTCTCCATGTACCATCATGTTTGTCCTGCCACTTTCTATTGACTGATTCAGAGTTCCCACCAGCACAGTGGTACCTGAACCTCCTGTAGGGGTGCAAAGTGTTTCTATCTGAATGGTTTGGGGCTGGACAACCTCACTGTGGCTAACCCGGCCTCCTCCTCCTCCCTCACCACTCTCTAACCCCTGGAGAAGTGGGCTTGGGGATTTAGGGTGTAGGGTTGGCTCCAGCAGAGGTGGTGATGCAGCTGAGATATTTCTTTTCTTGCTGTCACCAGCTGAGCTACAGAGCTCACACCAAGGTCCTGCAGATGGAGCAACCCCTCCTCCAGCACATATTCCTAGAGAAGAGCACCCCAGCAGCCAGGTTTTGACTGTCTCCACTCTGTACCCGGCCATAGACAGAAGCTGTGAATAAGGCTATATTCAGCTGATGGGATACATAATATTTAACGTGTTAACAGTAGCAACAAGTAAACACTGAATTAACTTAAAATACAATTGATCGATACTAAATAACTATGATCATAACTAGAAATAGAGGTAAGAATTTATTTAGATAGGGTAACTATAGGTGTAACATGAACAGTTTAAGGTAGTTTACTTTAAATACTTCTAACTCCTGACACATGATACACAGAACTTCTTCTGTCAAATATTCATTGGACCATAAGTCCACATCTCTCTGGGTCCTCTGGGGATTTGTAATTTGTCTCTGGGTTGCCTGATCTGCCAAACTATCAGGCCAACAGATCTCAAGGCTCCAGTTGCTTGGGGCTGCTTCACTGACTCATCTGGCATTGGAGGCTTCCTGATCCTCAGAACTTCTGACTCTTCCATTCTCCAAGCAGGCTCCAAGTGGACCATCTGCAAGGTTAACAGGGAATAAAACTTGGGAGAAGGAACACTGACATTTATATAATATCTAAATAAATCATCACACAGCAATATGACAACAATGGCATTCCTTATATAAGTACAATCAAGCAAATATAATAAAAACCAGTCTACTCCTTCACTGTGTATCAGTTCTTCTTGTACTCCATACGAAACAAGTATTAGAACATAGCAGTAGCCACATTAACAGGCTGTTAGCCATGCTATCTACACTAAATGTGGTACCAATCCTGTACTCTTGAAACAAACTGACTATTATTCCCAGTCCTCACAACCTACTAGAGAATATTGTCTGATGATATAATGTGCAATACTGTTGTACTTATCTCCTGTGTTCATTGTAATTCCTCATTGTAATCTGTATGGTTTCCTATACTGTACTGTGTTACTGAAATTTATTGACTGTAACCATCTTAATCTCACCCAAGTCCTGCCTGACAATAGGTATTTTATGTCTAGTGACTTACCAGTTATCAAAGACAAGCACACAAACAAGTAAATAAATAAATATCTGGGCTAATGTCTCTTTAATTGGTGGCTTTGAAAGAGCTTTTGATGCTTTCTGGGAAGTGTTGCATTCTGTTTTACTTATGTATTATGCACTGCTTTCTGGAAGTAACCAATAAATATCTCATTACTTTTATGAGACAAATGGACCCCATCTGTGATGCTAGTCTTGACAGTGGCAGAATTATCCAAAGGACAAATGTCTGTACCAGCACACAAAACATTCAGTCATGACCATATATTAAAAGCCATATTTTCTTATTGGAAGGTCAGATACTCATGAAGGTCAAAGAAAAGTGCAAATAATAAAAAGGATTGAAATACTTTTAACATCAAATTGCTGGACATTCTGAGTTAAAACTTTCTAATGCAGATTCTTACTACTACTGATGCTGCTTTACCAACAATCTATAGGTTAAGCAAGACTGTGCTTGCTCTGAATTGTGGTTTTGCACAAACAAAAATCTCTTCACTGCACTTTACACTTTTGCTTGATGTTCAAATGTACTTGACCTTCCAATTAAGAAACTATGGCCACGATTCTAGACTGATGGCACAAGTAGCTACCAGGCTACTTAGTGCCAAACACTGTTGCAGCAGGGACCCCATGCTAATTCTTTATTGGGCAGGAGTTCTCACCACTAAGAACTGTGACTTTCACCAACTGCATGCTGGTACACCAAATGGAAGGTGTACTGGAATGGTTGTCCGTAAAGCCTGCAGCATGCCCAAGTGAAGGGTTCAAGTGCCCCCAACACACAAATCCTGTACAGCCCCACAGAGATAAGCACCCCCAATGCCCTGATCTCCTAAAGACACAAAATGCCCCCAGGGCAGGCAGCCTCCCTCATGTCCCAATCCCCAAATACAGATGACAGCCCACAGGGCCACAGAGCCCCATGCCCGCATCACCCCAATGCCATTGCAGCAGCCCTGCAGGGCTAGTGCCCTCTACCCCAAGCCCCGATCCTGGCAACTGTGGATTGTAATGAGCAAATATGCCAAATCAACCCCTAATATCCTGGTATTCTAGTTACCCCTTATCCGGTTGTGCCATACCACCCCTCATCCTGACCCATAATCAGTCGATGACTGGCACAGCCCACCTCTCACCACCATGGCCAGCTGCCGAACGAGCTCCGCATGAGCATGTACTATGTGTATAGTATGCACTCAGTGAATGAACTGTTATTCCTGTGGGTATGTCATCTGTATTTGGGGATCGAGGCATGGGGTCTGCTTGCTCATGGGCATTTTAGTGTCTTTGGGGATCAGGGTATTTGGGAGGTGATACATCTTTAGGAATGGACCTGGGACACATTGCACAACCCCAGAGACACTAAAGTACACTACACCAGCCAAAAGCTGTGTAACTATACTTTGGTGGATGTCCTGGGGTTGTTTGAGAATAGCAAACTTGGGGACTTTGTTGCTGCCCTTCCAGAATAGGGCACAACTGCTGCTGTAAACCCCAGCACCATATGTCAGGGGTTTATGTGGCGTAACTGTGGTGTATGTCCACTTTGGTGCAAGCAGCCTGTGACATGTCACAGGCTGCTTTGCAGAATATCGTGATGTCACAACTCCTAGCAAATTGCTACTTGTACCATTTTTTGGTGTAGCTCAATTTACACCAGGCATAACCTTGCTGAATCGGGCCCTATATTTTTTTTTTGCATCTGGTCATAACCAGATGACTTGAGTGCTCAATACCAACTTTTGTCCATGGGGCAACCTGTTGCCATGTAGGCTAGCTGTACAGATGATTAACTCCTCAGAGACCCAAGCTTATTGCTCTAAATTTGGTGTTGGAATCACTTTGGATTGTCAGTTTTAAATGTTTAGCAGCTTAGCCCAAAATTCATCAGGCTCTCTGCCCTCCTCTTTCTTTACTGTGGATGGCATTGTCTTTGAGATTGTTCCGTTTCAAATATCTTGGGGTCAATGCTGCGTGAATTTTCAAATTCCTGTGAACGTAATTCCTTGGGATTTTCAAAATTCCACCGTACCCGCTAAATTGTACCAGAAACAGAATGGTGCTATTTCATGGCAGAAAATAGTTGTGGCATGATTTTCGCAGAAAAAATGATGTTCCATTGAATATCATTCCATGAATCTCAATATTTTCCACGAATTGTGGAAGAATGTTTCATGGAAAAATGCTGTTCCAACAGATCACAGTAGGTGAAATTTCACAAAAGAACCAGGGAAATTCTGGGAGAAATTCCACAGGAAGAATGGTCATTCTGTGTTAATTCCACTGGCTGAATTCTGCATTCCACACAGCCCTACTTGAGTGTGGTTGAATAGTAGGCTTGAATTGCTATCCATATTGATGTTATCCACTGCAAGCTCCATGCCAAACTTTTTATTTTTTAATTTAGCACTTTATTAGTTTCATTGTGACTGGGCTGTGGGTGGGGTAAATGAGTGACACAAGACCTCTATTTATGGTTAACACACCTTTTCTCAGTGTGATGTTTATTAGTCCAAAAGACTTATTTTTCATAAAAGATATATACAAAAAAATAACAACCATAAATGTAAATGAGTCTCATATCAGACAATAAATTATCAGAGGAAAATAAATTAAAAGCTCTTCTTTGAGCTCCAGAACTACCTACCTCAGTAGTTCTGCCACAGAGTAGATAAATTTCTTTAAACACAATTTACTACAATCTTTCTGTGCTATGAGATGACCCTCCTTCTCACTCCAAGTTGATCTGCCATTTCTGAGCACTAGGCATCTTTTATACTCTTCCTAGAGTGTCATCAGGTCAGCTTATCCACTCCTAATCTGAATTACCATCATTCCTTCCCTAATATATACAGATTGGAGGATCAGCTGGACCATATGCTCAGATATGCTTAAGATACTGGTATTATTATAAATACTTTTGTCCTCCTTTTGGTAGTGCAGGACAATATATAAACAAATACCTACTAATTGCCTGTAATTTGTAGCTCCTCCCCAACTCAAATTGAGTGACAGCTGTCATTTCATACAACAGCCTCATCATGGATGCTGGCTCTAAGGAGCTCATTTTTTCAAACTCCCAGCACTCAGGTAGGAACTCCCTTATTTCTTCAAACAGAAAGCAAACTTGTATTTAGTTCATATGGCCAATGATCTTCTGTGCACACATGCAGCAATAATACCCTTAACACCTTACAACATCTTCTAAACCCAGTGGCTGAAAAGGTAAGCCATCAGCAAAACATTTCAGTTCTGCCATTTTCTCTGTGTTGTTTCACAAAGGGTTCATTTTATTTAGCAAGAATAAATTGTTTCTTTAAGGCACGCATCAAGGAAAGTGACAGCCTTTACACTTTCAGGGCACTGAGGCGTTGTGAGCAATCTCCGGACTGTTTAAAAACAGTCTCTCACTTTTTACCACGGGAAATCTTATGCTATGGGCTTCTCTCTCCTGGCAGATCTCACTTCTGAGATCCTGTTTGGCTCTTTATCTTCTGTAACCAGCGGCAGCTATTTTCCTCACAATGAAGCTAAACACAGCTTCTTGCAGGAAAAACATCCTGGCTTTACCAAATCCCACAGGGCTGAACTATAGTGCAAACATGCATTGGGGCATAATTTACAAAGAAAAATACTGTGCTCTGTTTTTCTGCCTGGAATCATGCTTTCCCAGGGCATATTCAATGACCAGCTCCTTCTTACTTGTTCCTTAGTTTTTAATTTGCAGGCCTAAGGCAGGATAAAAAAGAATATATAGAGGAACAGCCAAGTGAGTTTAAGATACTATAATGGGTAGTCTCACCCATAATAGTAGAAAGGATATAGTTAGAAAATAGAATAGACAGAAGCGCTACTGCAGTAGGCATTTGGGGAAAAGAAATGCCAAAGTCTGCTTTCCAAAAGGTGTCCAACTTCACATTCATCATTTACATTACATGAAACAAGAAAACATGTCTACATAGGAAGATACATTAAAATATGTGGTTCCATGTCCTCTCCTCCCATCTCAAGTCCCCCACCATATCCTCCTCATCCCCTCTAGCATCAGGCATTAATGGCAGTGACTAGGAAATGAAGTGTAGAGAAAAATTGAAAAACAGAAAAGAAACCTACACTGTCATGGAGGAGGTCCTTGAGGTGGCTTTGAACCAGTTTAAAGCAGGTATAGAGTGTGCATTTGCTACCAAAACTTAGGTAGGAAACTATGCAGGCTAGCTTTCAGCTGTTCAACCCTCAAATTGAAGAGTAGCTCTTGCAGCCATTATGTGTAGGTGCTTGGATTCAAAGCCAACCAGTGACATAGCATTAATTTCTTAAGGGATAAAGAGATTAAGGCGTGTAATACCTGCATTGACAAACTGCAGTACCTGTGAAGTTTTCAACCAAGCAGACTTCAGGGATAAAAAGGTCTTCAGTACCAAGCATGGGGTCTGCCTTGCTTCTTATAGTGTCCCAGAGGTTTCTAACTTGGGGCATTCCCAAAATATATGTAATAAGGTTCCATCAGCCTGCTGGCATCTGACACAAGTGGGGAGTTCTACCCAACTTATGTAATTTAACTGATCCAAAACATGTTATTCAGAAACTGGAACTGTGTTAACCTCAATCTATCCTGAGTAACATATCTATAGCAGTTCTGCCAAATATGACACCAGCCTCCTCTTAAATCAGAGAATTGCATAGACCAGTAATTGGGTATGCCATCTAGACAGGAGAAGGCTCAACAAATAAGGAAGTGCAGATTTTAGATATTGCATTGGTAGAGTTAGTTATAGGTGAAAGGAACACAGAAAACTCACCAGTCTTATCATGCCAGGTTAACCAATCTTGTTTTCTGGATTAGTAAGTGTCTCAGTTGATACACTTTAAAGGCTTGAGAATGATCTATGTTATATTTACTCATAATGTCTCCTAAAGTCCTACAAACACCTTCTAGGAAGAAGTCTTCTATATTAACTCCATCAAGTTGTGGGATCCAGTGGGCTTGATAAGTTTCCCACCTATCTTGAAGTTAGGATTCCTAAAAGTGGTTGGGTTATGTCTCCTCTTTGCTTGTAATTTAAGAAGGAGCATAACTGAGTATGAATCTTAACTGAAGTTGCTTATGGGAGTTAACTAGACTATGGGGAGGTCCTTTGTTGTGTGTGTAAAAGAGCTTCTGGGGAAATACCTACTGATAGTATCAATTATTTTTCTAGTTTTAGCCACATAGGCTCATACAAGAGTGAACTCAGATCCCTTGGTTTGATGAGGCACTGTAAGTACTTACTTGTTTAGCTGGCCAGTAATATAGTTAAAAGTGTGGTAGCCTTAAACCACCTCAATTTGTAGATGCTGCCATTTTAAAATAGGCTCTACTTGGGGCTTATCCAGCCAGATGTAATCCATAGTACTGGAATGCACTTTTTAAATCATTTGGGACAGCCAGGAATTTAGCAGATTAAGGGGTAAAAGAGTCTCGGTAACATGTTCATCTTGACAACACAGATGCACCCCAAAGCGATAAAGGGAGACTTTTCCATCTAGTTAGATCCTGTTGAACTAATTGTAGGATAGCTTCTAGACTGAGTCATACCATTATGGATTCAAGCTATGGGAGCTCATTAAAACCCCAAATGCATTATATCGTGCTTTGTTAATATACTGTTAAGGGGCAAGACTATAGTTTTGTCCAGGTTAATTTATAGTTGGAGAGTGAACTATATTCCTTAATGGCTTCTAAGGTTGCTAGGAGTGAGTCCTGAGGGTGACTTAAATGCAGTAATATATCATCTGCTTAGGTTGACAATTTAAGTTCCTGAGATCCTGTGAGAATGCCTTGTATGCTAGGGTTTGTTCTTAGCTTAGTTAACAACAGTTCTAAGTAGATATTAAACAGAAGCGTCGATAATGGGCATCCCTGCCTGGTGCCTGAGTATAGTGGAAAGGTGGCTGAAAAACCTAGTACAGTATATACGTGCACATGGTTATGGTAGGGAGGTTATCCATTGGATAAATAGTGGGGAAAGCCAAATCTCTGCATAACTCAGAATAAGAGTTGTCAATCTACTCGGTCAAAAGTAGGGTTACCACCTGTCCTGAGTTTTGCAGGACAGTCCTGATTTGGGCAGCTGTGTCCTGCAAAAAACATGAAAATACTACATGTCCTGACTTTTCAGTAGAAAACATATTTTCTAACTTTCACTAAATCCTGTAGAAACTATAGTACCTTAACTAAAATACAATAAAATGATATGAAACCATAGAAGCAACAAAAACTACAATACTTAGCCTTAATTCTGATTATATAGAGAAAGAAGTCTGTTGCACTGGTCGAGGTTACATACTGTCCTTAGAAAATCATGTTTCAGTAAGAAATGTCCCACTTTGGGCTTCTTAAAAGTTGGTAACCCTAGTCAAAGCTTTCTCTGCATCCAGGGATAGTAGGCTAGCTGGAATGGCAGAATCCTGGATGCAGAGAAAATGTGGCCAACTTGTGCAAGTGGTCTGATGAAGTTCTTCCTGCCATGAAACCTATTTGTTTACATTGAATTATGGAGGTAGCACCTTGGCCAGTCTATTAGCAAGTAGTTTAGCTAAAATTTTAACATTATAGTTTAGCAGAGATATTGGTCTGTAACTAGTGACCTCTCAGCATCTTTACGGGTTCATGAAGAACTATTATTAAGGTTTCTAGCAGTATTTAGTCAATAGTATCTGACTCTAAAATCCAGTTATACAGCTTATACAGCCAAGGGGTTAGCTGCACAGCAAAATCATGAAAAAATGGGTAGGAGAACCCATCTGGACCTGGAGCCTTGTCCAGAGGCAGGGATCTGATGGTGGACTGTATCTCAGTTTTGTCAAAGGAGGTAATTAACCCTATTTTTTGCTCCTCTGTTAAGATTGGTAGTGGTATGGAGTCAAGATATTCATCTACTGCAGACCTATCAGGAGATGTGGCATTAGGCTATAAAGATCTTGGTAATTTGATGCTAACTCTTTGGTGATATCTTGGGATTCAGTTTTATGGAATTATCAGATAGTGAGTGAATAGCTTTAATAATTCTGGATGCTTCCTGGTGTTTGGGTTTAAGGGCAAGACTCAACAGCCTTTTCTCCCTGACTATATACATCGCTCTGGTTTTCAGAATAGCAAATTCAGCCTTCTCCTTAGCAGTTCACTATATTGATCCCATAAATTTACCAGTTTACACCTAACCACTTCTGTAGTGTTCAGTGACAGCTGGGCTTCCAAGCTGTGATATGAGCCAAGAGTTCTAAAGCCTTTTGTTATCTCCTTACACTTCCTGGTAGATGCCAAGCATATGAATTCTCTTGTGGACACATTTAAGGCCCTTTTCTATGCCCATTCTGAATGTGGAACTAGATTAACCTCAGTAAATTGGTCTATTACTTGTGTAATACATTCAGCTACCTACAATCTTTCAACATTTGGTTATTAAGTTTCCATATTGTTTCTTTAGGTAGGTTGGGAGAAAATTCAGTTGGCACCAAATTGCACAGTGATCGGAGATTGCCCTGAGTTCTATTTTACTCTAATTCCCCAGATAGAAGTGTATGACTGATCAAGAAGCAATCAATTCTTGAGAGGACCCATGCACAATGGATCGGAAGGTATATTCCTTAGAGTCCAGGTTAATAACCCTCCGAGGTCACAAAGGCCACATTGATCAACTAGGTAACATATTAATCTCTGTGCCCAGAAAGACCACTCTTTCTCTTATCAGATTTGTCCAAATTAGGGAGAATGGCAAGTTCCACTCTTCACCTAATATAATATGCAATGTGGTAAAGGGTGCAAGAGCGATCAAAAGCACCATAAAAATCTGGGGTGTCTGCATTAGGGCATATATACAGCCTAAGGCAACCTCTGTCTGATATAATAGCCCTTTCAAAAGCAGGTAGTGGCAATTTTGATCCCAGATTCATCGTTCACAAGCAAAGGAGCATGTCTGGATAGCAAAATGGCTATGCTCCTGCTTTAGTGCTTGTTCCTGCAGTGTAAACTTGCCCAATGTATTGCCTCCTGAATAGGATAGCCTCAGATTCCAATAAATGTGTCTTTGTAGAAATTATATGTCCCCTGAAGTATTGAATTGCTTTGGATCTGATATCATTTTGTTTTATTGCAAGATCCTCTGATATTCCATGAAAATAATTTCCTGCAATTAGCCATCACCTATACCAACAGATACAAATTCAGTATCCAAATGGCCATGCTTACAGCAAAGAACCTGTGCCAGCCAGACCCCTGATGCCCACAGTTCTCACTAACCCTCCCCACCATAAAATATGCTGGCCCAACAACCCATCCCAAACTTAAAATTAGAATACATATAGATCAATGACCCCAGTACAGTACAAGTCCCTTTACCCACAGTCCAAATGATTATGTGAAGAAAATACACATCATAAGAGTAGCAGTTGTCACTGATCCCCCCCCTCAACAAAAATCTATGGTACTTGATGTGCACCTATCCATAGTACCCACTCCCACCCCCACCCTCCAGTGTAAAATATACTGTGTTCTGTCTGAGGAGTTTCCTTTGACATCTGGAAAACCATGCTCAAATAATTGATAGGGAATATTCCCCAGAGAATCACAGACTCAATTTGTACCTTCATAATGCTAACAAGACCAATCATAAATGTGCCTAACAAATGATCAAAAGGAGAATCTAATGGTAATGTCCAGTTATGAACAGTAACAACAAACAGTAACTTGGTATACATAGAAAGGTCAAATATCAGAAAGTTGCATCAGAGAGTTAGCAACACAAGAAAACAGAGCTTGAAAATTCCTTTTCTGGTAAATACTTGAGGAGATAAAATAAACAAAAACAAAACCAGTATTGTGGTGAGGAAATTGTCACTTCCCATTTGTGGCTCTTATAGTAAATCAAAGAGCAAAGTTACTTTTCTAGAAGCAGATGCAGTTCCAAGTGTTGTGGTATTCATCTGCAGTTGGTGACTCTCAACAAAGTTTGAGATGACTTTTTAGGGTAAGCTAGATGCCATGTAAATAATGTTGTAAGTATCCCATGATGGTGGACAGATGATTTAAACTAAACAGATACGCCGACCTCAGAGTTATATCCTTCTATAATAAAGAAAAAGTCACTCACAGTTCAAGTAGATCAGATCACCAATGGTCTGGTTGCCTTGTAAAACAGGGTAGTAGAAACAACATGGCAGATTTACAAGTGGTTCTGCATGAACCCAGATCTGAAGGAGAAGGGTAATGAACACCAACAGGTTTAATCCATGATGGCCCATACTTGGGATCCAAGGGCCCAAGGCCAAAACCACCCACTTATTTCAAGAGCTGAATACCAAATAGAAAATCACATCGCCCTTGGCGATTCTTAAATAGCTCTGGTAAGGCCTTTGTCAGGGCAGACTCTGCAATCTTCAGGTCCTCACAAGTGGTCCAACTGACATCAGTAAGTACTTGGAATCTTGCAGGAAGCCCAATTTGAATGTTATGCCTGCTGCAAGTAACTTTGTCACTGTGGGATGAAAGGAGGCTCTTCTCTGATGTACTGTTACTGGTAGGTCCTGCGCCATTCATATCTTAACTCCTTTTCAGGTAACCTCTTGTATGTCTCTTATTTTGGCTAAGAAATGCTGCTTCTCTTGGTAATTGAGAAATCTAAATATCAGCGTAAAGGCAGAGCACCCAAAGGAGGTATTGGGTGCAAAGCTCAACGAGAGCGCCTATGGTATAGTTAGTCCCAAATGAAGAAGGGCCTGCCAGTTTAGTAATGAGTTTTTGAGTAAACCGCACTGGATCTGAGCCTTCCCTTTCCTCAGGCAGGCCTATAATGACAGCATTGTTTCTTCTACTTCTCCTCTCTAAGTTTTCTTCTTTCATCTCTAATTTAGCCACTTGCTCTTTAGTAGTTACAATTTCTGGGTCAAGGCATTCCATTTCCTTCTCTACAGATATAATTCTGGCCTCATATCTCCTATGCGCCTGGTAAGGTCCTCCAAAGCCCCAGCCATGGATTTGAGCTCTGTGGTAAGACAGCGAAGCTCTTCCCTAAAAGGTTGAAATTCAGTCAAGAAATGCCCCACTGTGAGCATGTTCTGATCAGCTTGGGATGTTGTGGAGTGAGTAGTGGTAGCAGGTTGAGGTTTTGTCTTTTTGCTGGCCTTCTCGGTGTTGATGGCGTGTATGCCTAAGCAATACCACCCTCATTTCTGCATATATTTCATCACTGAGACACTGTCCTTTTGGATCTGGATGTAGGTAGTCAAGTTCTCTACACAAATTAAGATAAAAGAAAGCATTAAAGTTTAAAAGAACAGTTATCCAGAAATATTTGGAGCGGGTTAGCAGGAGCACTCTGTGAGAGCTGCTACTCAGTTGGCTGCATCACATGACTCCTCCCTCCATGCCAAACTTAATGTCCTACAACACAGCAAAGATTGACTCTATGCCTGGTCCACTGTGAGCTGATCCCTAAGATGGTGCTTCCAGTGTTTGACTATATAGATCTGGCACCAGAGCTGGATGGTATCCACCCCAGGGTGCTGAGGGAGATGGTGGAGGTGTTGGTGGAGCCGCTGGTGGATATGTACAGCACTGCACTGGAGTCAGGATGTGTGCCACTGGACTGGAGGATGGCACATGTAGTACCATTACACAAGAGCGGGCCAAGGGATGAACTAGGTAATTATCATGTGGTAAGTCTCACCTCCATAGTGTGCAAACTCATGGAAATGATACTAAAGGAAAGACTGGTGTCATACCTGGAGGACAGTGGCCTCCAGGAAGTGAGACAGCATGGGTTCATTTCAGGGAAGCCTTGTCAAGTCAATTTGATACAATATTATAACTGGGTGACAGGTGAGCTGGATAAGGGTCATGCGGTGGATGTTCTATACTTGGACTTCAGCAAGGCCTTCAATTGTGAGCCTCATGGGCAGCTTGGGGAAGCTAACTATTGTAGGGTCTGGGCACAATGATGAGCTGGATTATAAGCTGGCTGAGGGAGGCTGCAACGGGTGCTGTTAGTAAGAGGGGAGCCTCAACCCAAGGCCGGTGATGAGTAGGGTGCCACAGGGCTCTGTGCTGGGGCAAGTATTATTTGGGCTCTTCATATCAGACATTGTACATGGGGTGGTGAGCAAGGTAAGTCTGTTCATTGATGACACCATAATCGGAACAGTGGTGGATGGAGGGAGGATGGAAGCAGCTGCAGGGGACCTAAGCAAGCTAGAGGAGTGGTCAGAGAGATGGCAGTTGGGGTTCAATACAAAGAAGTGTAATGTTATGCACTTTGGGGTGAAAAACCTAAGGAGAGAATACTGGCTGGGAGGGTTAAGCTGGGGATCACTGAGGAGGAGAAGGACCATGGGTAATGATAACAGGGACCATGAACAACACTGCCCAGTGCAGGAGAGTGACTAAAAGCGATCAAAATGCTGGGGTGCATAGCCAAGGGGTTTCATCCAGGCAAGAGAGCTGATCTTGCCCTCTACAGGTCACTGGTAAGGCCGCACTTAGAGTATTGTGTGCAGTTTTGGAGGTCATACCAAAGCATGATATCAGGCTACTGGAGGGAGTGCAGAGGAGGGCTACAAAGATGATATGTGGAATGGAGGGAGAGACTATGAGAGCAGACTGGGATACCTGAATATGTACACTCTGGAGGATAGAAGGGACAGGGGGACATGATAGAGATGTTCAAGTATCTGAGGGAATCAATAAGGATGAGGCAGACGGGGTATTTAAGCTAAGGAGGGGGAGTGACACCAGGGGCATGGGCTAAGAATAGAGGGGGGGAAGATTTAGGAGGAAATGAGAAGACACTATTTCACAGAGAGGGTGGTGGCAAAATGGAATGCACTACCAGAATGGGTGGTATCAGTAAATCTGTGAACAGCTTAAAAGGGCATAAAACAGGGAACAGGGGAGAGGAGGATGGGGAAGATGGGAGTGGCAGTGTGATGACAAAGGGAGGTGGGTGGGGCAGCTGCAAACTAGGGTGCTATCTGCATACTGAGCAGACTTAGATAGACCAGATGGTCTGTTTCTGCTGGCACATCTCAGATGTTCATATGGTTTATGGTGCCATCTTATCCTCCTCCCTTGCCAGAATGGACACCTTCTGAAATGCCTTTGCCATTTTACTGCTAATGCTCCTTCTCATACTCATCATTGCACCCTTTACACTTATTGTATCTTTCTATTCCTCACCCTCCCTCCTGTCCTCTCATGAACTGTGCATCCTTGGATTCAAAGTACTGGTTTTGATTCTCTGCCCTCGTATCTCTCCTCTCTTCAATTCACTTTGCCTCATATTCAATTTGCTCTTGTGACTCTCATACTTTATCCATTCTATACATCAACTCTGCTGGGAATTCTGCTTTCTCATGCAAAAGCAATGCCACTGTGGCCTGCCTATATCTATAAACAAATTAGAAGTACCAGGCGGGATCTGTTCTACTAACCAATTCATTTCATTAACCAGTTCAATTCATTTATCTTAGTCATATGTGATTCTTGTGTAGAAAAAATGAGATTGCATGTATTTATTTTTGACTTATGGGATTTTAATTGTATGTTTTTATTTTTGACTTATGGGTTTTAAAATAATGCTTGATATGTTTTCATAACAAGCAAATAGTCCTGAAAATTTGGTAATGGAGGTTGCCCTTAAGGCAGACCAGGTTGTCCTGGTGCACCCCTTCCCTTTCCTTCAGGATGGTTGTGCTCAAAAGGTAGGGGGAAGGAAGGGAGGAGACAAGGGATAGAACAATGGCCAGGAACAGGAAGGGAGGGACAAGTGGGTGCATAATGGACAGCATTGAGGGTTTCAGCCACTTTTGCTGGAGTTTTGATTCATAAGAACTGCAGGACATCAGATTGGTGGTTGTTTGAAGGTTTGTGAAATCAGGATACAGCAGGTAAGGTAGCAGCTACAACATGTAAAAGAAAAAGGAAATGTATATAGTTGTATTCACTATATGTGTAATGCTTGAGGTCAGCATCTGTTGGTAATGAATTGTTGCAGAAGTGTGACTAGCACTGGCTGAAGAAGCCTTTATGAGGCTTAATGTTCACACGCAGATTGTCTAGAGTGTGGTAGTAATAGTTTTGGGGCTGTGGAGGCCCCTGCTGTTGGTCCAAGTAGAGGTGGTGGTAGTTAGTGAGAGCAGAATTGGAAGTTTCCGATGGTCTGCATGGGCCTTCCAGTCGTGAGGTGAAGGTTTGGAGAAAAAGGCCGGGCAAAAGGAAGGCCTGTACAGTTAGAAAAGTAGGTTATTTGGTAGAAAATCTGGTTTGCCTCGGTTGGCTAATCTAGGGCTCCACAGGGCCCCTATTGAAATAAATGGTTTCAAAGAAGTGGTGATAGGCGAGGGAACGGGAATCTTTAAGCCTACCAGATTGGGACAGTGCTTGCTGTGACTCATTTGGGGGATTTCGAGGCTTTGGCCATGGTGGGGGCCCAGAAAGCTGACTGGAAAGAGCACCTGGGCAGTATCCTCTGCAGTGCCCGCCTCCCATTGGCAGACCCCGCTTTGTTTGTATCGGGCATTTTTCATGGAGAGCCTTTCATTGAGGTTTCACTGAGCCTCACACATGCCAGCATAGCCACGTTGGCTGAGAGCGGACCCCTCACTCGCCCCACAAGCCCGAGGCTACCTCCTGTGTATGCAGGGTCTGGTAGATGGATGTTAAAGTTGTTCAAATGTTACCTTTGGTTTCCCCAGTGAGGAGGCGACTCAGGGGCCAGCAGCATACTCACTGCCTCCAGCTGGATGGCATGGGAGAGCCAGTCAGCAAAGGGCCCAGGCGGATTGGGAGATGAAGGGTACAATGCCATAGAGGCAAAAAGGGGCAAAGGGCCATACAGGCCAGGGCAGAAGGGACAAGTAGGAGCCGAGGAACCAGGATGGCAAGGAGGGCTGAAGCAAGGCCTAGCGGGGGGCAACGAGCGGAGCACAGCATGACGTCACACGCCGGGGGTGGGAGAAGCAAGCAGCTAGCTGTTTCTTTTTTCGGAAGTAGGGAAAGATGCTTGTTTGGTCGGGATACTGGGGCAGGGGTCCTCAAAAGAAGTGATGGGTGGAAGGCACGAGGCAATGGAGCAGGCTGGAGGCCTGATACTGAAGTGCCTGGCCATGCAGCATGACGCCACTGCCAGGAGGATCGAATCGAAAAAGGTGGCCCAAGACAAGGTCTTTACTGGGCAGGGATCAATGAGGGAAGAATGGATCAGCCACGGGGGATTATGGCATAGGATGGGGGTGTCATTTGGGAATAGACCAGCACCCAACACCCGCATGAAGGATGGGGCAGAGCATGGGAATGGGTATGGAGAGGCTTAGGGAAGGCCTAGTAGCCATAACATGGTGAGGCATGCCAGGGGAATGGCTTTAGGCCGGGATAGCCACAAGATGCAACATTTTTAGCATTTTTCAAGGCCTGGGGGGGCGTATATATAAAAAAAAGAGAAACACAAGCGCCATTAGTCAACTGTCCCTTGAAATACGGGACTGGTCATATGGGAGTGTTATGGGCCTACTTCATTTCTTGTGTTCCACTTGAAGGCATGTTGTAAAACATAAGCTAATGATGAAATTTGTTTTCTTCCCATCAATTGTCTTCACAGTCAAAGGATCAAAGGATATGGCACCAAAGAAGAGCAAGCCATCCAAGGAAGACGCCTACAGGGCCATAATCGAGTTGGTGGAAAAGCCAATAAAATGTGAGAACTGGTGGAAGGGAGAACCAGGAAGACCAGGAGAGAAAAAGAAAGTGGACGGGAAAAGGGGGAAGAGGGAAACGACCAGCCGGACAGGCCACGAGTCCCACGAGGGTGCCATCACCAGCAGTGGGATCCGCCAAGGTGGCGGATCCAGTACCTCTGCAGCCCATAGACCCGGCACCATCAGTACCTCCCAAGACCAAGTTGGGATCTCCCTGGGAACCCAGACTGGATCCCCAGAGCGTAGTGTTTCCCCACAACCCTAGTGGTTCACCCACCCCTCAACCACAGGGTGCCATAGCAGGGCACCAGGAGGTCGCCAGGTGGCAAGGCTCAGACAAGGATACAGGTAAAACACCCAGCACAGTGGCTGATAGTATAAAGAAATATATAAGTCAAATTGTGTCAGCACTTGGGGCGGAGGTTTAGGGCAGATGGAATCAGCCCTGGTAGAGATTAGGATGGAGAAAGAGGTACCAAAAGGGAATGAAGGAGGTATGGGAAAAGAAAGAAAAGGAGCAGGGAGATAGGTGCCCCCAGGATGAGGTATGCGAGCATGTTCCACTGGCCACAAAAGAAAAAATATGGAAAGAAGAGTATGTGGATATATTCATGTTGGTGAGCCAGGAAGTGGCAGCGAAGTATGAGGAATCGGAGAACATAGGAAAGAGTGAAACGGCAGCAGCAGTAGTGTTGTTAGGGAAGAAGGAGGAGGACAAATTCACAAAAGGGAAGCTTTGGAATGGGTGGTTCGTGGGCTTTGCCACCTTCTCAGTTATTGTGCTGGAGAAGAAGCCAGAATTGGGCATCCCGCTCATCACATACCCCTAATAATTTGTGGGCAAAGGCAAAAAGGGGGTGCATACACTATGATGAATTCTTCGCAGAGAATGGTAACATATGGGGATGTAGATGGGATACAAAGCAATTAGACCTATGGACAGATTATGTACTGGATCAGTCCACACCTGAAAGGGAGTGGGGAAGAAAGGAGTTACACCCAGAGGTGCTGCTGGGCCTACAATAGGGCCTTTGCTCGTGGCCTCAATGTTGTTTTTGGCACATATGTTCAAAATGCAGGGGAATGCACCTGGCCAGCAGATGCAGAATGACATGGGCCCAAGGGGCACAAGGATTCGGGGTCATAGTTCAGGTCAACAGCTTTTTGAGAGGGGCAAGGGTTTAAAGGGCAGTCATGGAGCAGGGAGGGAGGGGTAGGGGAGCACACGAGTACAGGAAGCCAGAATCACTGACCGAGGAAACCTAGCACTGAGTGAGAGAGAGGACGGGAGGGAAATAGGGAGGAAATACAGAGAGCAGTTTAGGGCAGCCAGAACCCCCATCAGATCAGAGGCATGGACAGTTTGGTTGGACAGCCATCCGGACAAAAGAGTGGTGAGGATGATCATGAATGGTTTCTGCACAGGTTTTCACTACAGTGTGAGGTCCCAGACAAGCAAAAGAAGGCGAGCAACCTGGGGTCGGTCAAAGAGGAGGGAAGAGTTGTTAAGACAGAAGTTAGAGAAGGAAAAGGCAGCGGGAGAATAGAAGGCCCATTTGAACCCCATTGCAGAACATGCAGATTTCGCCACTGGGCTTGGTTCCCATGAAGCAGGAAGGAGAGTACAGGTGATTCACCACCTATCCTATCCGGAAGGAGTTCAGTGAATAATTTTATCGGGGAAGAGTATAGTAAGGTGACATATGCGACATTAGAGGATGTAGTCCAGATAATCCAGGGTACTAATGACGCATGGATGGCAAAATGGATACTGAATCCATGTTCAGACTGCTGCCAGTTAGGAGAGAAGACTGGGACCCTTTAAAATTGGGGTCAGTACTATTTTGACAAAGCCACTACCATGGGATGTTCTATAGAGTGTGCAATATTTGAAGCATTCAGCACTTGTTTGCAGTGGATATTTCAAGAAAAACTGGTTATAGAATGGTCATCCACTATTTGGATGATTTTCTTTATCGGTAGAGGGAAAAGGAGACACAACAAATGCTGGTCAAGTTTCAAGAGCTGTGCAAAGAATTAGGGGTTCCACTGGCACGCGAAAAAACAGAAGGGCCCAGCAGGGTGATTAAATTCCTGGGGCTGAGATAGATGCCCGATGGAAATATTCAGGCTACTGGACAAAAGGTGAAAAACTGAAAGAACTGCTCCAGGTACACACCAGCAGGAGAAGGGTACAACTCAAACAGGTGCAGCAGGTACTGGGGCACCTGAACTTTCCTGCAGGGCTATTGGACCAGGAAGGGCATTCACAAAAAGGTTAGCAAGGGCCACAGCTGGGGTCACAGGCCACACCATTGGGTAGACCTGACAAAGGTGTCAGGGAGGATTTTAAATATGAGAGGAATTCCTCAGGGAATATAATGGTTGCTCCTTCTGGCAAGAGGTGGGTGTATAACACAGACCTCGATCTTTACACAGATGTAGCCAGGGGCCTGGGCATGGGGAGGCTACCTGAGGGACAGGTGGTTTGCAGAACTATGGCCCACTGACTCGTAAGGAAGGCAAGAGTAAGAGATATAACATTTTAGAAACAATGCCCATCTGGGCATGCACCTTGGTTTGGGGGAAGAATTACGGATCAGAAAGTGACATTCTAGTGTGACATTAGAGTAGTGGTAGAGGTCCTAAACAACAGGGAGCCAGGTCAGAAATGGTCATGCAAGTGTTGTGCCTGCTGGTGCTAAGGGCATTGCAGCTGAACATGTCATTCAGAGTGAAACACATAGAAGGGTACACAATACCGGGCTGACAGCCTTTCCCATCTGCAGCTGGATCGCTTCCAGAGGCTGGCACCGACAGCAGAGAGAAAAAACACCCATACCAATGAACATATGGGACATTGGCAAGAAGAGAGCAGAACCTTGTTCCACAGCTCATGGGTACTGCGGACTCTGAGGGCTATGATGGGGCCTGGTGAGTGTTTCAAGCATTCAGGGCAAAACACCATATGGAGGTAAAGTAGGCCACTTACGGAGGAGCAATGGGGAAGTTCACTGTAGAGTAATGGCAAGAGGCACAGCCACACCACAATGGGGGGTCTACTTGGCAGGGATTAGTGTTATTTGTAGTCTGAAAGGTTGGAGAGTACCCAACAAAATCAATGTTCATTAGAAGAATGATGCAAGGTTGGGGTAGAGGTTAAAACAAGGAATGATAGATAATAGAAGACCGATAGGGGAACAATGGCTGGTGAAACTAAATGGTGTGTTACTGGCAATATGCAAATCAAAGGCAGAGGCCCATCTATTTAACACGATTTATGTGGTAATGTTTGCAGGAGCCATGGAGAGGTGAGGTGGTAGGCCATGGCAAAAAGACAAGGAAGGGGATTAGAATGGAAGATATAAGCTGGGGATGGAAGAGATACAGATCAAGATTAAGAGGTCAAAGATGGATCAAAGGGGACAGGAGCATGGTGACACTAAACAGACAGGTGGCGGGGCGGTATGCCCAGTACAGTCTTTGTGGGCTTTGCTGCAGAGCATGGGACCAGGACAGGAAGTATTTGTCCATGGTGATGGAGGTTATCAAGTCACAGCATCGCTCAAGAAAGGCCTGCAATTCCTGGGGAGGACCCAGTTAATTATTCATCCCACTCCTTGCGGATTGGGGCTGCCTACAACTGTGAATAGTATTTTGGAAAAAGGATGTTGGTGGTCTGCCAGTTATAAGAGATACATTTGAGCACTGAAATGAGAAAATTAACGTATTGCCTATCTTTGTTGCAGACCTGGAGACAAATGGGGCAGGAGGAAGGGCAGGGAGAGGGATATTATGGTGGGAAACTAAGACCATATATAAGATAATTATTTTGCTTAAACCCCATAGAAAAGGGAGGATCATGGAAGTCTGGATCAGTGACCATCCTATATTTATTGGGCAGAAAGGAGAGCAGAGAAAAGGCTGGGGAAAGCAGCTGTACAAGATGTGAAACAATGTAGGTTGGTTTGGCGTGGCATCCGGGGATGAGATGGGCACAACTGCTTCCCACCTTGAAGGAACTTAAGAACGGTGACCCAGTCCAGACAATTATTATTATACATTTGGGGGCAATGACCTTATGGGCAAACCATGGGTTGACACATACTTACAGATAAAAGGACCTAGAAACAATACGGCAGTGGTGACCTCGGGTAAGCCTTGCATGGTCGGATATGATACCAAGGAGGGTGTGGAGACAGGAACACAGCCATAGAGCCGTGGATAGGGCCAGGAAAAGATGAACAGAACAGTAGGGACATTGGTAAGGAGTATGGGAGGACAGGTAGTACTGTGGGGGTAGAAGAATGGGTAGAAGAATTCTACAGATCAGATGGGAGTACACCTATCAGATCTAGCCATAGACATGTTTAACACAGAAACAATGGGTTTTATAGAGGCATGCAAAAATGGAATAGAAAAAACAGATGAATAAAAAGGGGAAGAAGAGGTTTAGGAAGGGTTTTCCGGAAGTAAGGGAGAATAATACCTATGGGGAAAGCCAGTCATCCAATGTAAGCTGGAGACTGGCTAATGGGGAAAAAGGGGGAGGAGGGAGGGGAAGAAAAGGAATAAGACCAAAGGAGGAAGAAGATGAAGGAGAAAGCGGTCTGGTTTTCACCATTATCTAACAGAAAGGAGAAGAAGAAGACACCCAGGTTTTCACCTGGGGGTAGAAAAGAGGAAGAAAGAGGGATGATCAGAGATTGATATATGGATGAAAATAATTGAAATTGTGAGAGATATAATAATAAAGGATGATAAAATGGAACATGGAATTATGATATATAAATAAATTGCCAATCTGAGCACAACAACAAACAATGGTCTCTGTCTCTTTGTGAGGAAAAGGGAGTCCGGGACAATGGAGTTTGCCCTTTTAGGAGCAGACCAGGTTGTCCTGGTGCACCTTCCCTTTCCTTCAGGATGGTTGTGCTCAGAAGGAGGGAAGGAAGGGGAGGAGACAGGGGATAGAACAATGGCCAGGGAACAGGAAGGGAGGGGCAAGTGGAGGTACATAATGGACAGCACTGAGGGGTTTCAGCCACTTTTGCTGGAGTTTTGATCCTCCACCCACCCTACAAGACAGAGCAAGAGGGAAGACAGTCAAGAAGGGACTGTATGGTTGGTCTGTCAAGGTGGAGACAGACATGTCCGGTTGGACAGTTGGACTGCCAAAGCTGGATGGCAGGAGAAAGGGGAAAAGGGAGTGAGGGAGGGGGAGGGGGAAGAAAAGGAATAAGACCAAAAGAGGAAAAAGATGAAGGAGAAAGCGGTCTCGGTTTTCACCGTTACCTAACAGAAAAGGAGAAGAAGAAGGCACCCAGGTTTTCAACTGGTGGGAGAAAAGAGGAAGAAAGAGGGATGATCAGAGATTGATATATGGATGAAAATAATTGAAATTGTGAAAGATATAATAATAAAGGATGATGAAATGGAATATGGAATTATGATATATAAATAAATTAATTGCCAATCTGAGCACAACAACAAACAATGGTCTCTGTCTTTTGTGAGGGAAAAGGGGGAATCAGGGACAATGCGACACAGAACAATAAAATGTCAATGTGTTGTACAGTATGTGTTGCTGTGTAGCCATGTATTGAAATGATGTGCCTAACTGTAAAATTCCAAAACATAATACTCAGTGAGTTGAGTATTGTTCCACTGTGTGATGAGCCATGGGTGTATCAGTTCATGAAAATATATACTGTTATTTTCCATGTAGTAATAAAGTAAGTCCCAATACCCATGGTACCAGAATTAGCTAACATCTAGAATGATGTTTTCTGATATAAAATAACGTTTTTGGGGAGGTGGCTAGGTGAGGAGAGGGGCTCTAGACATAGTATGCCAATCCATTTCCCTCTAACCTGAGTGCACAGAAATTCATTTAATTATTGGATACGGGAAGAAGACCAAGAACAATAGCAAGTCCAATAAAAAGAGCATTGCACATGCACATGGTTTTGGTGTACTGAGTGGGTACTGTGGAAACATCCCATCCCATAAAAGGAAGTAATGCTTGGGACCAGATGCCCCACTCTGAAATAAAATGTCTGGAAGTTAGATAAGCCTTTTTGTTGCATTTGCTAAGCGAAGAATATATTAAGCATCGGTCATTTGTGTAAAAGTTGAAGATAAGTAGAGCTGAGTGAATATGTGTCTCCCTTTTTTGCTTTGGTGATTCAGACTGGCTTTAGTCTGGCTTTAGTCAGCAGTTATTCATTAATTAAAAAAATGACAATTTTGAAAATGGATACTGCTATCATTTAGCGTATACACACAAGCTATCACAAAGTTGGCATTCTTTGAAAAAGATTTTAAAGTAAATATAGTTTTAGATTTAATTGCATACTTGTATGCAATTAACTGATAGTACAACATGAGTTTTGGATACATTGGTTTGTTAATCCAGTCTGAGTAGAAATCATGGGGAGGGGATTTTCATAGGGCTGGACACAGCATTTGCAGCCATATTTCAGATACATGTTGCAGTCACACAGATGAGTTCAAATGTCTGCACCCTAGTCACAGACATATGGATACATTTGAGACATTTAGTTTACGCAAGTTGTTGCCACAGCTGCAGGACTCATGTCCATTTTCCAGTGCAAGTGCTGAATTCCATCCAGGAAGTTAGACCAGCTTTTCTTGGTATAACTTCCCAGGCAGACTTCCACACCACATCTGAAAAACAGAAACATGGCTTTGAGAATGCAACCACCGATATGTAATAGTAAGATGGAATGTACTGCAGTGGACACTTGCATGGAATGATGATCCTTCAAAATGATGGTGCACACGAGTCTTGTACACTGTTTTGGGAAAGTCAGATTTAAAGAAAAATACTGAATTTTTTTGTGCTATACTTGAAGTTTGACTGAAAGAGTGTGAAGAAGTGGAAGACTTAGCAGAGATCAAGAAAAAAGCTGCCAATAGCACTTGTCAATGCGCAGTTTACTTGGTCACTATTTCATGAAGCTGGTTTAGTGGTGGAGATTTTACTAGCAAATCTATTGATGTCTCTGATATACCCTCTAAGTAGCAACAGTAACTTCATTGAAATTTAGAACAAGCATTTGTCAATGCCGAATGTTGTCTTGCTGGCATTGGCATTGGTAGTGCTGGAGTTAGAGATGCATAATAGGAATGGCAGTGAAGTACAGAAGTGGCGCCAACCCCAGCCCACCCTGTAGAGACTGACAGGCACTGGGGTGTGCCTTTGGGTCATCAGCTATAACGCTCATGGCATTGTACATCACCTTACCCTGTAGATACTGACAAGTGTCGTGGTGTGCCTTGGGTCTTTGGGTGTTATACTTACCCCATTCCATAAGGAAATACACTGAGATGGGTGCAGTATAGGAGAAAGAGGTGAACTTTGTGGCCAAGCAGTGCAAGGAACACCATGATGCCTGTCACTGGCTGAGGGTGGGGGTGGAATGGCGTGAGCATTACAGCTGATGATCCCAAGTCACACCTCTGACACCTGTCAGTCTCTACAGGGTGGGGTGCTACAGTTGGAAACCCTAACACTGTAGGCATGTGTTAGTATTTTCCTCCAAATTTTCAGCATGGGCATTTTGTGAGCCCACCTCATGAAAAGCAGCACTATCAGTTTGTTACCTGAAAGGTGGTTTTGCACAGCAGCTATGCCATTTGGTTACACAGGGCAAAACACATTTTGGGCAGGATGTGAAAATGACAACTGTATTGTTCATGAGGAGATGTAAAAATGGCAATGTTGAAAATCTGGAGGAAAAATGAAAAACTGGTGAAGGTATGAGCATGCATAGAAACTGTGCAACCCACGTCAGTAACCCAATTATTTTTGGGATTTTTAACCACATCTTTAACAAAGGCATTTTGGGACCTCCCTCAAGAACAGTGGCAGTGTGATTCTGTTAATGTGTATGAAACATTGATTTCGCACTGTGACCATGCCATTGTGCCATAGGTGAAAAACAAATTTAGACCAGGATGTAAAAATGACAGCAGTACTGTTCATAAGGAGGTGTAACAAAATGCTAGTGTTGAAAATGTGGCATGAAAATAGTGTACATTTGCGAAGTTACAAGGGTGCGTGGAAACTGCACAGCACAATTGTAACAAAGTCATTATGGAATTTGTCACCAAATTTTCAACATAGGCATTTTAGGACTTCTGCTCATGAACAGTGTCACCGTCATTTCCTGAAACTGTCCCAAAACTGATTTCACGCAGTGACCGAGCTATTCAGTGCCGGACATATGAAAAGACATTTCGCCAGGATATGTAAAATGACAGCTGTACTGTTCATAAGGAGGTGTAGAAAATGCCAATTTTGAAAATCTGGAGTGAAAATATTACAAACTTACAAAATCATGGCGTGTGTGGAAACTGCACAACACACACTAAGTAAAACAGTCATTTTGGGGATTTTTTTTCACAGATTTGCAACATAGGCTTTTGAGAGCCCACCTCATGAAAGCTAGCACTGTCATTTTTTAATCAGTTCGAAAGGTGACTCCACACAGTGACTGTGAAATCACCTTTTGGGGCTGATTTATCTATGACAGTGCCAGAATTCATGAGGAGGGTCAAAAACTACATGTTGCAAATTTGATAACAGAAATCAATAAATGCCTGAGATAAGCATAAAAGTTGAAAAAACCCTATTTATTCCTTTATACAGCTTACCGGCATTTCCTCAGTTCATGGTTGGCATTGAAGCATGCGAGATCGTTCCCGGTCCATCGAAGATCATCGCGCAAACTCCAGAGGTAAGTATGGGGTGAAGAGGGTATGGGGAGGCAGAGTGTGCAGTGGGTGGGCACAGGATGAGGGAGGGGCGGAGACAGTGAGGACCATTTTCTTTTTCACAGGGTTTAAAAGAAAAAAACAAACTTGTGGGATGTTTCTTATTCTTCAGAGTGATTTGGCACACTGGGGTGGGCTCCCAGCATGCCATCTAAGTGTTTTGGAAGGATACTGTAGCTGACAGGGATTGGGCATCCCCTCTGCACATAACAAAGGGGGATGCATTATGCCAACAGGGAATGGGCTCCCCATCGGCACATACATTGGGGCAGGGCATGCTGACAGAGGAATGGGTACCCCAAAGCTTAATCTGGTTCAAGGTCAGTTGGCATTCATCTGTATCCCTTCCCCAGGTCATGCCTGAAAATAGGCAGGATTTGTCTAGTGCACTTACCGTCAACAAATACTAAATAAAATAAATAAATAAATAAAATAAGTATGACAGAAAGTGTACCACCATGTTAATCTTTTTCACCACCAGGAAAGCACATGGAGGTCCGCTGCATATGATGACCTTTGCTCGCATTGCAGAGGACCTTTCATTGATGTGATCGCCACATTAGGTATGCATGGTGTGGCACCAGCATGCAGGCTGATTGGAGAATGAGGGTGCACCTACTGATGCGTGCCCTGCATTTGCCCAACAGTGACCGTGCCTCAAATCTGCTACTACTGCAATATGTTGGCTGCACATGCACGAGCCAACTAAAAATGAATAGAACTATTTTTGCAATTGCAGAAGAAAACAGATAGTATATAGTTGTAAAAATAAAAGTGCACTACTCTCTTTGCTGGTATAACAGATTTTACAAATAGGACAAGTTGTTTCTTTTATGCAGATATCTTAGAAAATCAATTTTAATTATTATGTTATGGAAAATTAATTATTTCTAATGTTTATAATTGATAAGCACAACATCCTGATGAAATGGTCAGTTCTGTTAGATCACGAAACATGACAAATTAAAATCCTGTTTGCCTGTAAACTGTGTGAACTGTAAGAAAACAAGACTGAAAACCTTAACTGATGAATGCATCCATCTCTCCTCTTTAAGCCCTAGATCTGCTTTCTCCTCATTTCTTCCCTTCATGTGGAACAATCTTCCTCCTCTCCCTCCACCTCTCCCTTTACTTTTCTCTCTCAAATGCCAGCTGAAACCTCTCTCTGCACATTACTGCTCCTGCCCAATCATAATAATTTTGTCATGCTAATCTCATGTACTTAGCCTGACTGTTATTGTACCACTGCTTTTGTTTTGATATACTGCCTGTATACTGTTGACTGTATTGCATTGTTTAATTATTGTATTTTGTGCACCTTGTATTTTTCTAGCATGTATACTTTGAATATTTTGCCTTTACCTTGTATACATTGTCCCCAAAGTTCCTTTCCCTAGGTTGCACCTGAAAATGAGTCTTGGTTCAGTGTGCCTTCCCTAGTTTATAATTTTCAATAAATAAATGAATCTAATCCTTTAGAAAAAGCCAAACATGCAAATAGGTAATGTCTGTTATCTAATTCCCCATCCCAAGATCCCTTAAAAGCTGAAATTTGAATGCTCACCTTCCAACATGATTTTTCAATGTCAGGCATATGTGTACAATCATTTTAAATCTGTGCTCTGCACTATCTGAATACAGAATCTTTCAGTCAGGAACATTCTAACAGTTTTAGTAGAACTAATTTAGCCTCTGAGACCAGATCAATCCCTCTTTTGTTGCCTAAATCATTGCCTCCAGTGTGTATAACCAGCACATCCAAAGGACAGCGGGAGGCTAACAGCTTCTAGAGCTGGTAACAACTAAGTCAATGCATACCTCCTCTGCTAAACCATTGAAAGTTACTGTACGGTATGTTACTACCAAATAATTTCTGAAATGGTAATATCTGGCAAACTCAGCTCTTTTCTGACATATGAGCTCCCAAAGATGTACACTGTTCTTTGTATGAGTTCATTCTTCAAGTGTTAGAGGTAGACTGAAACAAAGTCAGTGTTGGAATTGCACTTTTTGAGCTTTGGTTGCTTGGAGGACCTATAAGAGTGCTATCTTTAAACTGAGTCCTCCTGTCCCATTGTAAGTCATTGGCAGTGATGTTTGAGCTGCAGTACTGGGAATCACTTCAGGGTTAGGGAGCTCAGCCCTGGCAAGTCCCACCTGTAATTCAAATACTGATCAAATGTTTCCCTCTGCTTACTTTTGAATTTGTCATATGATACTTGTGGATTGATTGGTTTGTTGTATCTATTATGCAACTGGTGATTTTGCTTTACTTGATTGGTTGTTATGTCTACGTAAGGAAGATTGTTTAAGATGTGACATCATAGTCTTATGATAGTACACTGGTAGTGATGTGCAGAACTTTCAAATTCTGATGGAATGAATCTCTGCAGGATTTTAAAAATTCTGCATAATTCTGACAAAAGCAAATTCTGAAACTCTATAAGCAGAATTTAAACCACAGAAATCTAATCTGTGGTTGAAAATAACTGACTTTTAGAAGTACACAGGATTTTGTTAAAAAATCAAGGGGCAATTCAAATGAATTCCACTGGTGGAATTGTGCATTCCACATAGCACTACCTACTGATCAGTAAGATTCTGATTTGTTCTTCAATGTGCAGCAATCCTGCAAGATGTTATGATCTGATAGTGCTTTAGGCACAGCAAATGCTTCTCTCTAGCAATCTTTGTCACACTCTGGCACCTTATTCAGTAATGCAGTGAGATGATTTTTGTAAGAACTTTATGTTTTAGTAAGCGTTTAATATCCATTAGATATTTTTCCTGGTAGGTATTTATGGAAAATCATAATACATTGAGAATAGTGGATGTAAGTTTAGATTTATATATTTGATAATAGATGATTGTAATATGTACTTATCATATTTTGCTAGTTTATGATCTTTATGATGTATTGTTCATATGCATATTTATGCAGATATAATTCACATTTAGAATAATTAGTGTAGAATTATTCTAAAATAGTACTTTATTGTAACAATTGTTTGGTTTTGAAAAGAATGCCACTGTACTTTATGACATTTTCTGATTAAGTAGAGAATAATAGATGAGGAGGTGTGAGGTAAGAATTTAATTCATCGAGGTGTGGATGCTACATAAATCCCGAGGGCGGCCCTAGGGGTTTATTAAAGCATCCCACACCAAGGGTTTGAATTAAATTCTCATATCACACTTCCCCATCCTTTATTTTATATAATTTGCTGGTGAGCAATTTTTTCTCCAACCCTATTGCTGTCACACACACACACACACACACACACACTCCCTCTCTCTCTCTCTCTCCTCAGTACACCCCCCGCACCTACTCCAGCAATCTGCACCCAGCAATCTTAAATGCAGCAGCAGGCACCCCTACAAACAGCATCAGCAGCCTCCCCTTGCAGCAGCAACCCACCACTAAATGCAGCAGCAGCTCCCAATCCCACCCCAGATTCCCCAGCAGTACAGCAGTCCCATTCCTCTTCCTCATACCTACAGCAGCCTGAGCATGCACGGAACCTACAGCTTCTTATGTTCCGACTTAAATTCATTTTATCCCCTAAGTTACAGTTCAAATCACAATCGTAATTGCTCGCACTTACTCTCTAAAAAGCAGTTAGCCATGGACTCAACCCATTCATGCCAACAGCGTGTGTGTGTGTGTGTGGCATCTGAAGCTGGCTGCCAAACCGCAGGATCAACCAGATACTTAAAAAAGAAAAATCACAGTATGATTCAACATAGGAACAACCAGATGTAAAAAAATTTATCAGAAGGTGAGAGGATGGTTGTGGCGGTTCCTAGCTAACGAGCCGCCATGTTTTATGGACTATTTAGACCACCCTCACACAGACATGGAGCCAATGAAGGAGCCCCTTTGAGTGACAAGCGGGTGAATGCCGTAATAACTGACTGGTTATTAGGGCAAATATCAACTTATTAAACTCATTTAAAAATTGATCACCAGTAATTATTACAGTGTAGCAAGCTCCATCAGTAATATCATACAGTAAGTTATAGTGTGCCATGAGATGATATCATTCTTGGTAGCTCTTTGCTAACTAATACATAGAAAGTGATTTTAGCATGTGACATGGCCTGACATGGCCCAATATGGCTACTAATGGTATTGCTTACCACTGTAAGTATTTTTAAGTTATATCAGTGTGAGTATGTGATGGGATAAGGTAAAATTTGGAAGCAAACAAAACTGGGATATTTTTAACAGATGCACTTTTAAGCTACTTTTACCACATATGATATATGTACAACTGCTTATTTGCATGAGTAGATATTCATGATGCTTTATAGTACTATAAATAATGATATCATTATTCTTATACACAGGTTTTATAAATGTTGTTTACATTCAAAGGGACATCCTTCACATGTATATATGCTATATTTTAGAAACTCAACAAAAAATTAATTGAGGAAAAAAAAGGATTGCTATGCCATTAAAATGGTAATCTCAATTTTGGTTGTGCCTGAATCAAAATAAGTTACCAAAATGTTAGATTGCAATTTTAAAGATGTTGGTGCATTTGCAAGTTTACCTGCTTTGTGGCAAAAACATGATGCATGCATCATCATTATAGTATTTAGATTCATGAATCATTTCCTAGGTGAAACATGTGGTACTTGTGACAAGAAACAAAGCTATGCTTTATGTGGTCTATGTTTTTGATGCAAGCAGCACAACTGCACAGAAATCATGATTACATTTCACTGCTATGTGTTTAAAGGTAAACCAAGGGTTCTAAAATGGGATCTGAGTTTGAGGAATTTATTGGTAACATTGCATCATCATCTTCAATTAGTATCATTCTTTTAAAAAAATAGTATATTTACACTGTTGTGCTTAAAGTCTGGATATTTACATTTCTAAAACCTCCATATTTTATTGTTTTTATCTTTCTTTCTTTCTTTCTTTCTTTCCTGATACTATAGATTACTTGCACAGTGAGACATATCAATACCATGCTGAGCAGAAAATACAAAATGAAGAAAAACAATGTTGATGATACATTAAATCTGAATGCAGTAAGGAAGGTACAGTAAGCATATATTGTAAAAATAGTTATTAAAGAAAACAAGTGCTAAGAATTATCTAAAGAGATTAGGACTAGACACATCTGGCAACAAAACAAAACACATAATGTAACAATACAGCTGCTGTCATTCACTGAGCACCTACTATATACAGTATGCGCTCCTTCAGTGCTCATCCAGTGGCTGGCCATGGTGGTGAGCGGTGGGCTGTGTCAGTCGCTGAATGCATGGATGGTTACAAGATGGGGAGTGGTGGTAGGGCACTGCAGTATAGGGGGTCCACTAGACCACCAGGGTACTAATGTGCTATTACCAGAGATCAGGGCTGGGGGAACTAGACTACCAGGGGTCTTTCATGAATACAATGGCCAACTGGGGCTTGGCAGGGGAGGGCACTAGACTACCAGAGAGTGATTTATGCTTACAAGGCGATTGGGGTTGGGAGGTGGTGGCACATTTCTGCAAGAGGTCCATCATGCCCAGGGGTGACATTCCACTGCAGGCATTTCAGAGCTGGGAAGTTAGGATAGGGACCAAACCATGGGTCCCACCTTGACGATTTTGTGGTTTGCTCGCTCACATTAGATATCCAGTCTGGTGGCTGGGGAGACCCATTTTTCATGGAGTTTGGAGTGGGTTAGGCCAATTCAGGCAGTTGGAGTGTTTGGTTTATGGGATGTGTCATGTTTTGGGGTGTACACTGGATCATGTTTGTTTGTCTGTTGTTTGACACAGGCCAGTAGCACCTTTGGTAGTGATATGAGTTTGTGAGCAATACAAGGGTTGGAGCATGCTAGTTTTGGATGTGCTTAAAGTTTCAGGAGTTGTGGTTCTACTTTCAGCATGCTCCCTTTGATCACCTGTGAAATTTCCTAGGTGGAAGCACTTTATTAAAAGGAGTCAATTAGGCAATGCACTCTATATTTAAGAGTAGAAACTACAGTCATTTCAGAGCTGGGAATATAGGGATATGGACCAAACCATGGGTCCCACCTTGATAATTTGGTGGTTTGGCTTGCTCACATTGGAATTCTGGTGTGGTGGCTGGGGAACCCTTTTTCATTGAATTTGGAGTGGGAGAGACCAATTCAGGCATTTGAGTTTTGGTTTCTGGGATGTGCCATGTTTGGGGAGTGCACTGGATCCTGTTTTTGTCTGTTGTATGCAGGGCCAGTAGCACCCTCAGTAGGGATGTGAGTTGTATTTTTGGGAGTGATGCAAAGGTTAGAGCATGCTAGTTTTCGATGTGTTTAGAGTTTTGGGAGTTGTGATTCTCTTTTAGCATGCTCCTTTGATCACCTGTGAAATTTCCTGGGTGGAAGCACTTTATTAAAAGGATCCAATTAGGCAATGCACTTTATATTTAAGAGTAGCCACTGCAGGCATTTCAAAGCTGGAAAACTAGGGATAGGGACCAAACTGTGGATCCCACTATGACAATTTGGTGGTTTGGCTTGCTTGCATTGGAATTCCAGTATGGTGGCTGGGGACCCCTTTTTCATAGAGTTTGGAATAGGAGAGGCCAATTCAGGCAGTTGGATGTGTGATTTCTGGTATATGCCATGTTTGAGGGGTTGTGCACTGGATCCTGCTTGTTCATCTCTTGTACAGTTATAATAGCACTTTGGTAGGGATGCGAGTTGTATTTTGTGAGTGCTGCAAAGGTTAGAGCATGCTAGTTTTGGATATGCTTAGAGTTTTGGGAGTTGTGGTTCTCCTTTTAGCATGCTCCCTTTGATCACCTGTGAAATTTCCTGGGTCGAAGCACTTTACTAAAAGGAGCCAATTAGGCAATGTACTTTATATTTTAAGAGTAGCCACTGCAGGCAGTTCAAAGCTGGGAAACTAGGGATAGGTACAAAACTGTGGGTCCCACTATGACAGTTTGGTGGTTTGGCTTGTTCACATTGGAATTCCAGTCTGGTGGCTGGGGACCCCTTTTTCATGGAGTTTGGAGTGGGAGAGGCCAATTCAGGCAGTTGGAGTGTTTGGTTTCTGAGATGTGCCTTGTTGGGGGTTGTATACTGGATCCTGTCTAGAACTGGTCTAATGGCACTAGAATTTCACCCTCTGGGCATGTTTTGTGAATTCTGAAGATAAATCTTTGGCAGCCTGTGTCTGTTCAACACCCCCAGTGCCTTGTTGCAGCCCATTTTGTGGCCACAGGGGCACAAGCCTCTTAGGGGCAGGCAGCCTGCTGGCAATGCAGACTGCATTGTGAATAGCTCCTGGTGCATTTTTTGGTGCAAGTGGCACTTTGCACCATTCTCAGTGGCGACGCCTTGTGCCCAGCCAGGAGCTTTTAGAATTGGGCCCCTAATATTTAGCAGTTGTCGATTCTGTCTATCAGAGATTTCATTAATGAATATATATTGGTAGATAATGTAAAAACTGATAAAACATCTAATCTAATATTCAGTTAGGCCCCTAGCAACATTGTTGGGTCATTCACTGGCATGTCTACATGTAGGCATAAGTGAAAGTCACTTTCATCACATGTGAATACTTGCAGTACACCACAGTGGTGTGATAAAATTTGTTTGAGTGGTGTATAATGTTAGATGATTAGTAATTTGGCCCAGCTTGATGTACATTTACAAGATGGAGACAATTAAGGGCAGGTTCTCTTGGCAAGATGTTATTTGAATGGTATGAACACAATCCTAAAACTGAACACTGAGATAGAGAAGTTGAGTATTACAGTTTACAAATATCACTGACGCCAATATTATTAACATGCATAGCCCTGAAATTGAAAATTTGAAACCTGAAACTTTCAAGAATACATATAATATGTATATCACACAAGAGCTTGTTCTACAAATCACATACATTCAAAATTGATATTTCCACAAGCATCATGTGAAATGACACGTGGGGTAATTGATTGCATACTATATGTTGAAACATGATGTCAGCCCAATGAGAACTGTCAACTTGTTTAGATACTGCTTTGAAAAAGTTCAGAAGAAATGTTTTACCAAACAAGTCTATGATTAATCAAATGGGTGCTGACACAATTCCTGAGGAGATAAAAGTGTTGTTTGAAAGAATATTTATTTTAACAATGAAATCATCCCAAATAATATTCAAGTTGAGTACAAAGATGAAAAATGTCCCCAAACCATAATTTATTAAGTCATTTAAAGTGGTATCATGTATATGCTGTTGCTTCTACAGAAAAAAGGAAAATATAACATAATAGAATTTTGAGATTGGTTAATGGAGTGACAACTAGGGACCAAATGATTAAGAAGGATGTAGCTAACATTAATAAAGTGAAATATGCTCTGCAATATCTAAAAAAAACAACAGTGTTTTGTATGAGGACACCATGATCAGCATTAATATAGATTATACAAAATCAAATATTAAAAGCCACTGAATAAGAAAATGTTCTTAGCAGGTGGTGAAACACACACTAGCAGAACACCACTCACCCATTACATCAGAATAACCCAATGGTAGATGATCTTGAAATGTACCAAATAAAACTACTTTAGAATGTGACAGTATTTCAAAGGTTACTCTGGAGGTATGTTGTTTTCTGTTCTTTTCCATTATTTATTTATTTATTTTATTTATTTATTTCTGATCTCCGATTAACCGTTTGAGCTCAGAGCTCTTTACATAAGTTCCATGTTAGTACATTTAGAACAAATAGGTGACTATACAGAGGATTGAGACAAACAAGGCAATAGAATTAGAAGGAGAACATTTAGGTACATTTGGTCTTTAAACAAAGGAATGCAAAAAATACAGTGAAAACTAAAACTGGAATAGGTAAACACAGCCAGATACATATAGGAACAGACTAAATAACTGTGCAACAGGAGCCTGTTAGTTGTCAGCAGCATGAGGGTTAGCACATAGAAGTGCTGGAGACATGGGGTGGAAGGTTGAGCCCAAGTGCAGGGTGTCTGAGAGAGAGAAGAGGAGAGAGAGATAAGTCTGTTTGGCAGAAGGGCAGATGGCAAGAGATGCCTTGCTAGGTACTAGTGATGGCAGACACTTTGAGATTCCTGTATTAAATGGTTCTTTAGGTTCTTTTGAAGATCCACAGAGTGGGCAGGCTAATAATGTTCTCATGGAGGGAGCTGAACCACAACGGTGCTAGATAGGCAAAGGACCTTTGTCCTTGAGTTGTCCAACATTTTGGAGTCAGGAAGGACTGCAGTTCCAAATTTGGGATTAGTGCTGGGAACTAGGAGTTGTTGGTCCCCAGTTGGGAGCTGACCAAGGCAGATCATTTTGGCCAGGAGGCAGGATTGATATTTTAAGTGACCAAGAGCATTAGCCAGTGAGCCTTTCATAGAGATCGCAGGTGTGGGTTAGTCAGTGTGCCCCTAAGGTAAGCCTGCAGGTATTGTTAAGGGCAGTTTGTATACGTCGGAGGGCAGTATCTGTGGCAGAGCCATATATGCAGTGGGTGTCTAGATACAAATGAAGCAAGCCTTGCTTAGTCTGAATATAGAGCATTTAGAATGTTTAATTGTTATGGAAGATTTAAATGTAACAATCAATACTTGTTTCACTTGGTGTAATGATCTTAATCTAGTATTCTTTCAGCAAGCATTGCCAACACTTCAAATGTAACATCTGATCTATATTGGATGGCTGCTTCTGGACCATTGCAAAATGAAAAGCTAAGGACAAGACATTGCAGATAAATCTTAAAATGTAAGAGCGTGTGTGTGTGTGTGTGTGTGTGTGTAATTAAAGATTATTGGTTTCAGAGAAGCGGCCAGGTTATGTGCATGTTATATGAGTATGGATCATCAACGTGGTTTGTAGCTCCTAGCTCTGCAGTGTAAAGCTGTAATGAGTTATAAGCCAATTAAAATGGGTAAATGACTATGTCATTATGATGAAATCTGTAACACAAGGAGGAATGTGTTGTTTGGATCTATTGACTGTACCTGGAAAGTTCCACCACTGTCTTATGGTCATTTAGGGTTCATTCTTTTGAAGGAGAATCCTCCTTTGTCATGTGTGGAACAGCATTTCTGGAGGGATGGAGTACACATCTTGTAGAGTTGCACATGTTCATATTTTATTTTGGATTGCGATACATGTGAGGAAGATGGCAGACAGAACAGCTGTGTGTTAGCCAGTAGTTTGTGCCCCTTCTCAATTAGCCTTTAAAAGCTGGATTATTACAAAAGAACTGGCACTCAGAAATGTTGTCATAACAAACAATTATTAAGAGGACTTTGTGAGGTCTCAGAGATTTAAATGTAAAGGGATGGATGTTTTGGGACACTGGAACTGTGGGGACAAAATGGAATTAGTGGTATTACTTGAGCCACAGTTGCACTTGTTCCATGTGTGAATCAATTTACAAACACTACACTTCAATAAAACTTTCATGGTCATAGACTATGGTACCTACCAGGCTGCATGGAAATTAAATGCATTATCAGCATTTCATAACAGAAGTTTGAAAATAAATGTGTACTAGAAAAGACTGGAGACAAATAACAAGAGTAATAAATTCTGGACAAAGCTGATAGGACTGCAGCTGAGGAATATGTGGTAAAAATATTGCAAATTACCAAAGTTACAAGCCTGCATCTGCTAAATGTAACAAAGGCTCATAAATGTGTTGTTTTGTAATATTTACACCAAATATTCAACATAGCCTTATAATGACCCTGCCTCATGAAGACGAGCAGACACAATGTTCAACTCCTGGCTTAAAGGTGATTATGCACAAGGGCAGCAAAATCAACTTTCAAGACACAAAAACACATTTTAGGCATGAGTTGAAAATGACAGCTGTCACATTCATGAGATGTTGAAAAGAAATGGCTATGTTGAAAATTTGAGGTAAAACTATTGAATATTACTGAACTTATGAGTCTGCATTCACAGAAATTCAATGTAGACTCATAACTTTGTTGTTTAATATTTTACACCAAATTTCCATATAGCCTTCCTATGACCCCACCTCATCAACAAGGGCTGAGAAAATTTTCAACTCCTGGCCAAAGGTGATTTACCGCACAGGAACCACAAAATCACCTTTTGGAATGTAAAGCTACATATTGGCCAGGATTTTCAAAATGACAGCTGTCACATTCATGAGGTGCTGTAAAGATATGACTATGTTGTAAATTTGGGGTAAAATAATATTGAAAAGTACCAAAGTTATGAGACTGTGTTTGCAGCATTCTATGTAGGCTCATAAACTGGTTGTCTTTTAGTATTTGTGCACAAATTTTCAACATAGCCTTCTTATCACCTCACCAAGTGAACAAGGGTGGACAACACTTTCAACTCATGCCTGAAAGGTGACTTCATACAGGGATCACAAAATCACCTTTTGGGATGTAAAGAAACATTTTGGACATGATTTAAAAAATGTCAGCTATCACATTCATGAGGTGCTGTAAAGATATGGCTATGTTGTACATTTGGGGTACAAATATTGAAAAGTACCAAAGTTATGAGCCTGCAATCACAAAAATTCAATGTAGGTTCATAACTTTGTTGTTCTTCAACATTTGCACACCAAATTTTCAACATAGCCTTCTTATCCCACCTCACAAATAAGAGCAGATAAACATTTCAACTCCTGCCCTAAAGGTGATTTTGCACAGGACCACAAAATCACCTTTTGGGACAATTCTGCCTAATTACAGTGACATTGCTCATGGGGGTGTTCCCAAAGAAGGCATTTTGAAAATGTGGTCCAAAAATATGCAAACATGCCCAAGTTATGGCACTAAGTTCAAAAGCCCTTGAAATACATTGAACTGCATACCTGTGTCTTCAATTTGCGATCCGCATTTGAAGAGTGAAGACGTGTCTGAGGTCCACAGAGGATTACAGTGTTGGACCACGATGGATAAGTAAGGGCTTAGGGGTGTGGGGGTGGGTGCTGAGTGGGAGGGTCAGGTGGGGGGTAAGAAATGGCTGAAAATGACATTGATGGACCATTTTATGTTACAGGTGAGAAAAAATAAATCAGGACCAAGGATCCCGATCATGTCACTGGGGATTGGGCCCAGTTTCCAGTTATGTTTCTGGGAGTATGTGGGGTGGTGGGTGCTTACAGGGATGGTTGGGTGGGTGGAGAAAATGTATTTTTGAAAATAAAAAGGACTGGCATTGGGAGAACAGGATTGTGACACTGGGGATTGGGCACCACTAGTGTCATTACTATGTTTCTGGGAGGGTGTGTGGAGTGATGGGTGCTGAACAGAGGGTTGGGTGGGGGAATTTTTATAATAAAAAACAAATAAATAAACAAAATGAGTAACATAGGCCCCTCCATTATGACCAAGATTGCTGCGTGTGGTGCTGCATGCACACAACTGCTGAGCGCATGTACAGTACAATGCAGTGGCCATCTTGGACATAATGGAGTGTGCTATGTTCCACTGTGACTACTGGCACTGTAAAATAGTGCAGTGCTGCGTCGATAGGGACAACATGGGTGGACTTCTTCAAGGAGGCGGCGGTGTCTGTGACACAAGTCCAACATGTTGTTAGTTTGGAAAGAATGCAGAGTCCTTTTTCTCATAGCAAAGGTCTGCAGGGCTCTACCACTGTGGCCCTAAAAGAATCATTGGTTAGTACAGCACTCAGAAAACAGAAAACCCAAACAGACTTCAACTAAAGCATCAGTTGAAAGGATTAATTTGCTTTTAAAAAATGCTGCTGAACCTGATCTGCCTAACTCAGTAAAACTGTTTGGTCCTATGGACATTAAAATAACCCCGCTATGGTTACCTTTATCCTTGTTGTGCCACAAACTGATATATCTGTACAGAACTCCTGCAAGTTCAAGTACTAAGCCCAATTTCAGAAACTTCCCTAAATATTAGCACCAAGAAAATGGAAGGAGGAACTGAATATAAGTACAGGCCAGAAAGCTGAAATGACTCCACTAGATATCATATGGCAAAGCATGGTGGGTGATCAAGTAAGTATTCAGACTTCCATCTTCCACTCTCTGTGAAAATGTAAAGTCATATCAACTGAAATCCAAAACAAACTTATACAGTGTCTGCCAAAGCATTGCAGCTGATGACTTCTTGTCTGTGTCCCTCCCCATAATCTATAGCCAGCAAAGGACATGGGGTCATAATGTCACCAACAGAAACAGTGCAGCAATAAATGCCACAAGCAAATGTCGTGCTCTGACATAACATCTGACAAAACATCAACCCTATAACAACAGCACACACCCATTGAAAATAATGGAGCTCTTTATTTTTGTGGGGGCTCTACCCATACCACCTGGACTAAAAATAATCATCTCCAAGGGGTGTGGACTTTAACAATGGGGAGAATCTTGGTAGGGAAAAAGCAGTTTTAAAACAAAAAGTAACAACACCGAAAGACCTTGGGGGGACTGAATGGCAGTCTCAGGTCTTCACCCTGCTGTATACTGGTGCCTTAGCCACTCCATCATAAGCAGCTTGACCAGGCACCACACCACATGGCAACTAATCCATTTACAGTTTCAGCACATAGCGACACAGTGGCAGTAATTCCCTACTGCTATTATACCCCTGTTGCTCTAAATGTTTCTGTGCTTTACGCAGCACGGCTATTGCTGCACTGTTTTAGTAGTGCTGTATTGACCTGGTACCTCTGGCAGGTAGGGTTCTATCCACAAGGGTGGTGGACAAGCCTTGGCACTACCCCCAGTGGAGGAACCACTGAGGCCACACACACAGGGCAGCGACCATAGAGAGGGATGGAGAGTGAGGGTTAAAAGAGCTGAAACCAGCAGCTTTCCCTCACTTAGGCCTCCTTCCCCAATCACAGTGGCTGATTCCACCAGGCCACACTAGCAGATATTTTTTCAGCTTCAAAAGGGAGTTGTTTCAAAAGCAACTGCAGATTTTAGCATGAATGTGTCACTTGTGGACAGCATCACCACTTGTACATTGCCCTCCTAAAGCCCCAGAAAGGAGGCACCACCCTTTCACAAAACAGTTAACAAATCATATGGAAGCAAGCCTACCCACCCCTGTATGGGTGGACAGGTTTAGACCTGGTCTACACCAGTACCCAAACCATGAAGTGGCTTATCTGCTGGCAAAGGTTTCCAGCAAGCTTCAGAATCCATACCCTGGTCCCCACTGGGGATATGAGACAAAGAATCTGAAATCTGCAGAGACTGACTAAAAGTGGTCCAGGACAAATTGGAAAATGAGATGTGGCTAGGGTGGGTAAGAAGCCCATACTCATCCCTCCACTGCCAAATCTCAAAGTGTCTCCAATTGGCCTGGTTCCTAAAAACATCATGGAGAAATTCCAGATATCAACCACCTGTCATACCCCAAGGAAAGCTCAGTTAATGGCCACACTGTTCCCCACTTCATGGCAGCTCAAAATGCATCATTCAACAGGGCAGTTGAAGTTGTACAGGTGGCAGGGCTGCTTTTCTGATGGTGAAGGCAGACATAGAGAGGGCCTTTTGGCTATTGCCAGTACATCCAGCCAACTGGAACATGTGGGGATGAAATCTGAGGTAAAATACTACATGGGCAATCACATGCCAAAGGGATGCTCAGTAGCCTGTGCAGTGTTTGGAGGCTTCAACAAGTTACTGCAATGAGTGACAGCCCAGAAATCAAGGGAAGATGGCAGAGGTCTGCTTTGCCACTGCTGTGTGGAGTACAGAGCTGCGAATATTGAGCTTAGCACTACATTTTAGCAGTTATGCCATCTAAATCATTGGAGACTGTAATTAAAAACATTTCATTTTGAACTAATATGTCTACATTGATTCAAAGTTTATTTTGTTTTAATTCCTTTCTTTGGGTCTGTGGATGCAGTGGTCCAGCTTGGACAGCACTATCAACACTTCCAGCACTACAGCGAAGGGCTGGACACCAGAATACGAAGATAGATTTGCAGGTAACTGCTCATCAAAGTAAGTCAGAGACAACAGGAAGAGATGAAACTGATGGAACTAATGGAGCTGATGGAGGGATAGTTCTGCAGAGTGTGTAATCGACACTAGGATATCCAAAAGTATATAAATGAGAATAAGCGTCAGTCACAAGAGAAGGTGAAAGAGACTGATGAACAACTTGATGCTTCAATGCCTAACTGGGGTTTTTAGAAGAAACAGTCACAGCATATCTGCAGTAAAATTTAGACTTCTCAGAACTGAGCCAACACTTAGAGATTTTACAATTCCAGAGGTTATGACAAGCCTATAGTAAGGTTCATAAAATGAGGCAAAATAATACAGTGTCATAATAATACCCCTCTTTTTCCCTGATAAAGAGTAGCAATTTAATGAGCATTACTCTGAATATAACTAGATTTTTTATAAAAAAGAAAAGAAGAATGTTCAAGGATCCAAAACCAAAGAGAAACACTACCAGCACACGAGTTTCCCTGTCCGCATACATGCACCAGCAGATCTCCAGAACTCTTCAAGCTGGAAGGATGCCACAGGCCACTTGGCAGTAAGTTTAATGAAAAAGAAAGACAAATACAGCATCAAAATCTTTTTACTTGAACAAGTAGAGTACTGTTAACTTGGCAGACTACGGATCATGCAGAATCCCAACTGGTCCATGGCTGCCTGAAAACCAGTCTATTTGCTTATTTTCTATAATTGCTAAGGTGAAAAGTGCGCCAGCATATAAAAAAATAAAATATAAGGGTGGCCTGTGTAAAACTCGATTTTACACACACCTCTATTAGGATGATTTTTACAAACCCTCAGGGATTATGTAGCATCCCACAACTCGGGTGTATGTAAACTCATTGCACATGCCACCCAATATATTATTCTCTATATTGCTTTTATCTTATTTGGCTGTGTGCTAGTAATTGTTGCTCTTTATCACCTGTTTTTATATGGAGTGCTTAATAGTGTGGTTTTGTTAAATTTTGAAGGCAAAGCATGCTAAGTGGATACAGGGCAATAGCAGAACAAAGTAGGAGTTCCAAAGCAGCACATAAACAGAGAGGCATTTGAGGATCCCTGAGCATAAAGCTATTGTTAAATTATGAGTGTTTATAGTGGAGGCAAAGCTGTCTAAATAACCTCGAAGAATACAAATCCTTGTCAAGCTCTGCTAGATTCCAAAGAGATTCCTAGGAGATCTACAAGATTGAAAAGATTTAAAAGTGACTATAATGTGTGGTAAGAAATGACAGCCTGAACTACACAAAGCCATTTCAATGTGTGAGTGGACTCTTTTGCCCAGATCATGCAATCTCTTTTGGACATTGGTACTTAATCGGAAAAACAATTTTATACTTTCTCATATACTTTGTTATATATTAGACTGCATATTGTCAGAAGTCTCAATATTATTATAAGTCTGTATATTCCTGAGTGGTATTAACAAAAAGCAAAGAAAATAGCAGTCCTCGAGGGAGGAGATTGTTCACCATTAATTAACAACATGATTAACTCACACAGTGTTAGTCCTAGTGTGGTTAATAAAAAGCGGGAAGAGGACAAGAAAACAGAAAGCCAGCTTGACAGAAAAACAAAAAGAGATAAAATACAACTAAAATTTACTGAAATGATTTCACCTAATACAGGGAAAAGAATAAGCAGGTTCCAAAATGGGAGATTGTGTGAAGTGTGTGTTTGTTGTGTGTGTGTGTGGAGGGAGGTACAGTTAGTCCAGCACCAGTGGCAGATAAATTACCTAATCTGTTTTGTGGTGAAGGGGAATTGTAATTTTAGCTGTCTAAAACAGACTATAGATAAGCAGGAAAAGTGAAATAGCATCTCGTTGGGAGAAAGACTACACTTATTAACACTGTAAATTTATCTAATGATCACGTTAACAGAGATGCAAGTTCACAATCTCTGAAAGGCAATGAAGTTTATGTAAGGTCTATTGCAGAGTTTTTTTTTTGTTAAATTAAAGTTTATTATTTTTTCCAAATACAGATACAAACATTTTGATCTGGACATGTAGAGTAAAATACAAAAGGAAATCCCCCACCCTCATTCCCATTTCTCCCTCGCCACCCCTACTCCCTTATCGAACTTCACCTTCAGAGACCTCTACCCCCAGGTGCTTAATACAATAAAGGTTGGATAGGTTGGACAAGCAAAATATAACCTGGAGACTCCATGTTTTGATCATGGCAGGGCATAGAGGACATGGAGCATTTCCCATTTGTTTCTATAGGGCTTCATACTATTAGAGATGCTAGCCAGCATCTTCTCAATATGGAGGTTATATAGAAGTTCTTGAACCCATTCCAGATAGGAGATCTGTAAAGAGTCCCTCCATTGCTTTAATACAAAATTTTTGACTGAGAGGGCTATTAAAGCCACATGATAGTTTCTCAGCATTAATGGAAAACCAGTGAACTCCCTAGCAGACAGACTTCTGGAGTGAAGTAGTCCCATAAGCCTAGTAGAGTGTCACTTGTCGTTTAATGAGGTCCCATGGAAAAGAGACTTTGCAAAACTCTAAGAACATATGAAGTAGAGTACCAGTCCCTTCATTGCATCTGTTACATGTTGGAGATTCCACCTTGCCCATTTTATATAATTTATATGGGTTAGGTACATATCATTTAGTATTTGCATTTGTATCAGTTGAAGCCTTTCTTGTGTAATATATTTGTGACATTTTTCCCATATTTTAGACCATTGAGGAACAGATTGTGGGTGTATATCAGCCCAATATCTGAAATTCTGTCCACTTTTGGGAATATCAGAGGATATATGGCTGCATATAGAGGAGACAGCATGTGGGGCAGAAGTCAGCTCTTTGCAGGAGTTAATCCAATTGTCCATGCAATTTGTCAGGAAGTAGAACAAAGTGTTTGACTATGACGTGTTGGATCTGGCAAATCTTAAATGCCCATTATTGTGTAAGGCCTAACTTGTTTAATATCTCAGTGGTGGACAACCAGCCAGTATTTTGAGTGTGAAGTATTTTGCTATACTGCGTTGCAGCTGTGGAATCCAGGTTGGAGGAATAAACCTCCCCAACCAGGAAATTAGGGTTTGGGCAAATAGGTTGTGCCTAGTATAATGTGTTCTTGTATTCTAGTGTGGCACAAAGTTGAGAGAGAGACCTGACCGAGTGACCTATCACCATATGGTGGAGGGCTAGAGGTAGCTGTTTACCTTAATGTAGGCAAAGCCTCTGGGTTTATGCCGCTGTTGCAATCATGTTTTTCAATCCTAAGCCAAGTTGGAGTATATATACGAGATGGGACAAGACCATTTAAGGTATTTGCTAAGGTGACTAGCCCATTGATAAATGTTGAAATGTGGTAATTTTAAACCTCCCAGACTTTTGGAGGTGCTAGCTTGTGAAAGGCTCTTCCAGGATTGTTTCCCTCTCCACAGAAATTCAGTAAGGCAGGAGTGGACCAATTTGAACCAAGCTTTAGGAGCCATTGATTCATTAGGTTGATGGGTGAACAAGCTGAGGAAGGATATTCATTTTAATTATATTTATATGGCTCCATAGGGTTACAGGAGCTCCTGCCAGTGTGTTAGGTCCTGCTGAATCTTACTAAACAAAAGATCTAGGTTAAATTTCCACATTTGGGCTTCAATAATGCACAGCTATAGTCCCAAATATTTAAGGGCTTTGGGAGTCAAGCAAGTCCCATTCAGGTTACCTCCTGCTTAAGAACCCTGGTGTTCAAAGGAAAACAAATGTTTTATCCATATTAAGCTTGTAATTTGAAAGGGAGGCATATTCTTCAATTATGTACAGTAGGCCACATATAGAAGATTTAATTTGTGTGATATATAAAAGTACATCATCCACATAAGCTGCAATTTTACCTCTATGGGGCCGAGCTTAATACCCTTTATGTGAGGAGAGGTTTGGATGGTGACTACAAGGGGCTCTAAATACAGGTTAAACAACAGAGGGAAAGAGGGCAGCTCTGATGGGTCCCAGCCTCTAGGAAAAACATGGGACAACACTCCATTGCAATATATGCTTGCAGTAGGATTAGTGTATAGCACCTGAAGCCAGACAACAAACCTGGGGTGGAATCCATATCTGTGTAAGGCCCTAAACAGGAACTGCCAATCCACTCTGTCAAATGCTTTCTCTGTGTCCAGGAGACCAGAGCCATTGCCTCAAGGAGTCCCTGGACACAGAGAAAATGTCGACAGCTGGCGTGATCAACTGAGGACCTATCTCTTATAAAGCCCACTTGGTCTGGTCCTATTAAGGAAGGGAAGACCTGGTTGATGCCCTCCACTAATAATTTAGCTAATATTTTGATATTGTAATTTAGCAGGAAATAGGTCAGCAGCTCAATACAGTTTTGGGTAGCACAATTATCATAGCTTCCAGTAGTCTGGGGTCAACTCTCTCAGCTTGAGCATGCTTCAAAAAACTTCCTAGAGCCAGGAGCTAACTGTTTTGTAATTTTTAATAAAAGTTAGGTGAATAGCCATTGGGACCTGGAGCTTTATCTAAGGGAGGTTTTTAATGACTCTGACAATATCTTCTTGTATAAATGGTAAAAGCAGTTCATCTGCTTGTGCTGAGTTGATTTTGGGCAATGGTAGGTTTTCCAGATATTGATCTATTACATCGTTAAGGGACAATTAGGCATCTGACTGTATAAGGTCCTGTAATAAGATTCAGACTCATTGGAAATATCCTTGGCTTGGGTCAATAGGGGTCCTTAGGGTTCCGTATGGATAGCTGTGATAATTCTCGAGGACTCCTGTTTTTGAAACCTGAGGGCTAGTAATCAGCCTGCCTTCTCTCCCTGTTCTGTGTACTGAGCTTTGTTTTTAAAATCACCCATTCAGCCTTTTCCTTAATAATTCAGAGTATTTAGCCTGTAATTTGATAAAGGCCTCTCTTTCAAGTTCAGTGGCCTGGTTGACAGATATTTCTCCTCTCTCCGATTTGTGCTAACAGTGACTCTGCCTCCTTTCTGCACATCTCTTTTAATCATGACTAGCTTAATAAATTCCCCATAAATGAAACACTTGAGAGCTCCTCATTCTAGTGATGGAGATTGTGTTGTACCCAATTTGCTGTTTTAAATTGATCTATCGAAGCTGCAATACTATCCGTAATTTTGGTGACCTTTAAAAGTTGGTTATTCAGTCTCCAAATGTTATCGGTTCCTCTATTAAGGGACAGACAGAGAAGGCAAGTAGTCGGAACCCACTCCTGGTTCTAGTCGGCTGTCTATAGTGCCACCCAGAAGTGATTTACTGATCAAAAATAGTCTATTCTAGTTGCTGAGCCATGGACTGTTGAATGAAACAAATATTCTCTGTCTGAGGGGTATAAAACTTTCCATGGGTCACAAAGGCCCAAGTGATTCATGAGGTCTCGGATGGCTCATTGTGCTGGGGAAAGTCCCCACCGCCCCCATGTACTTGTCCAAATAAGGATCAAAAGGGAGGTTCCAATCCCCTCATAAAACCACTGGCAGGTTCAAAAGAGCATTAATGCAGACAGGAGTTCCATGAAAAATGAAGGAGTCAGAGTTAGGGCCATATACAGTGCCCAGGATTATATCTAGGAGTGTAATTTACCTTTAAGCAGTACATATCTGCATTTTATCCCTAATGCATTGTTCACATGTAAAGGGAAGGAGCAGGTCAGCAAAATTGCTACCCTCTACTGTTCCAGCTGTCCCCACTGCAAAGACCTGTCCCACCAGCTGCCTCCTCAGGTGATTTCCTTCTGTCTCTGAAGATGAGTTTCTTGCATCATTATCACATCACTATTTAGCACCCCTAAGTGTTTGAGAAGCTTCATTAGTTTGAGGGTGTGTCTGGCCTTTAACATTCAAGTGCAAAACTTAAGTTGTGTCACCATCATATATCCTAGGCCATGGGTGCCCAGCCACCGCCTTATCTAGAATTAACTGGTGATTCCACTTCCATCCCAAATTTATTGTATGGCCTTACAATCCCCTATGTCTCATATAGGTGAAAACCTCTCCTCCCCACCCTTCTACCTGAAGCTTGCCCGCCCACCCATTACAGAAAATAAACAAAATATGCAGTAAGATGAAATAAAACTCACTGGTGAATCCAAGTTGCCATAAACTGTTAATTCCTGAAGCAAATATGAACTAATCCTCCCCCTTGTCTGCCTGTGGTGATCAGCATCCCCGTCTCGCCTTCCTCCATCCATCTGGCTCAATTCTGCTTGTAAAGAAAAAATAACCCCAAGCCAGGTAAATACCTGAAGAACATTGGGTTCCCAGAAATAAAACCAACACATCATACATTATATCAGTGGTGTTAAACAGATAAATGAAAGGATATTTCACAGTTGAGAAAAGAGATACATAATGCCCAGGTCCTCTAAAATGAGCAGGGGTGGGGTATCTGGCTGACATACCTATTCATAACCAAGAATAGTACACGATAATAGCAATTGAAACATAGGAACTCTTGAGTAATAGAAAGTGTCCCCTGTTAGAGTCTGTTAGGCACATACTCAGGAATCAAGGACACTTAAGTGAAGTTCAGGTTCTTTCCATGTAAGCAGCAGCCATTGTTCCCCAGACCCATAGTAACCAAGGAAAGTTTCATGTGTAATAACCAATTTTAATTAAACAGGCTTGGAACCAAACCTTTGTTGCTTAATTCTTAAAGTAAACAGACATTACCCCTTATCATAAGGCCCTCAGAGCCAGGAAAAGTCACAGTCAGTGTATCTGAGGCCTGGTAGGGGCCAGCGTTTATAGATCAGGATGGTAACAAGTCTAACAGGCATGGGGAAAGCCGAAGAGCTTGGGCCCACAGTTAAACATCACTGAATTGGCAGGTCCCATGCTTAGCCACTGTTTATGCCATCTGGTTAAAATGTTTAGTGATAGAAACATATTTTGTGCAGAAAACATACATACGAGCTCTACAGAACCTCTTGCTCCTTGACGAGAAGGAAAAATGCTTGCAATCTTCCAGGCTTCCTCAGCGATCCATGAATAGAGCTGGTCTCATTTTCTTGAGGAACTCCATGGAGAGTTCTATTTTTCAAATGATGACCACGTTCATTGAGTAGAACTTGAAATTGAGCAGGGTAGGTCATGCTGATCTTACGCCTGAGGCAATGCATTTAGATATGATTGGATGGAATAGGGCTCTGTGCTGGCGAACAGTAGCGGACAAATCCTTTGTGACTCATATTTTTCTTTCCTCCCAGAGCACATCTTGTATTTCTTTCAACTTGAGTAGGATGTGCTGATTCTCTTGGAAGTTTAGGAATCTGAATATAAGGGACCTGGAGGCGCCAAAGACAATGGCATTGGATATAGAGACCTATGAGCCCTCTCAAGGATGTATGTTGGACCAAAGGAGGGTCCAGCCAATTTAACCAGCAGCTTCTGAATGAATAAAATTGTGTTGGTTCCTCTTCTTTCTGGAATCCCAATGATGACCACATTGTTCCTACTTCTGCCCTGCAAGTCCTCTATTTTGACTCTAATTTTTTAAGGTGTTGGTGGTTTATTGTAATAGAGGAATCCATTTTATCTATTTCCTTTTCCACCGAGATGATGCATGCTTCATTGTCTGAGGTGCATCTGGTGACTTCCTCCAGGGCCTCTGAGATAGATTTTACCTTCAATACCAGTGATCTAACCTCCTCTTTGAAAGGTTGAAACTCCATTAGGAACCCATCCAAAGTTAGAGGAGACGATTTTGAAGCAGGGAGTGAGGGTTAGCTGTTGATAATGAATGGCATGTGGTGGATTGCTGCACCCTGGGTTTTCAGTGCTTTCTCTGGTGTGACAGGCAGCATATGCCGAGTCATCACCTGTCACATTCTACCTCCATGTAACCAGCGGTCGGTTCTTGATGAGAAGCTAGTCTGACTATCTGTCTAATGTGCAATTCCTGAGCAAAACAGACTAAAATGCTTTAAATTAATAGAGGAACAAGCCAGGTGGATGGAGCACTCACGGAGCATGTCTTACCCGGTTAGCTGCATCATGTGACTCCTATTGCAGAGTTTCTTATTTCTGCCTAATTCAACTGCACATCAAGAGGAAAGTAGTTTAATGTAAACTGATCTGATATTTCACAGTGATCAACAATGTGATCAAATTAATAAGATTCCAGTAGTTCTGAAAGAACTACAACAAACAAAGTTTTAACCCTTGCTGTGCTGCGGAATGCATACACGCCCTAAAACCTATACATTCTAAATCTTCTAGCAGCGAAGGATTAAAAGCTTTGGATAATCAGCAAAACAGTAATCTCTAGGATGGGCATGCACTTAGGTGCTGTGGAACCTGAGGAAAAGTTTGAAAGCTGATTTCTCATGTAATTGTGACTCCGGGTTCGACAAGCTTGATTCTCTTTACTATTCTTCATAGTTGAGTAAAGACATTATAAATGTTATGAAAAACTCTTATGCACCTAATTTGATGATAATAGAGCAGCTTGTTTTTATTAGAAATCATCCTGAGACCTATAGAGAACACATAGCAGTTAAAGGGGCCAGATTAGATGACATATTTGGAGCGTAAAAAAAAATTGCTCCAACTAGAGAAATGTTATCCATAATGGAATATTTGAACTTAGTAAAGAACACGATAGACTGGAGATTAGCTCCATAATATTTGCCGTGAATAGAGACAGTAAAAAGAGGAAAGGCAAAAAACCTTTAATGAGAAACTAGAAAAGAAAGGGAGCATCATAAAGCGGAATTTAGAAGAAAATTGTAACACCAGTAATATACGACAGGGCACAGGACTGCCACTGGAAGCTAAAGAGATAAATAAAACTACAGAACAAGAGCTGAGAGGTGTGTCTATACCACACATAGTAGAAGCTGTGCATAAGAAAATATTAACTGCAATGAGACAAGAACAGATCTGGAAATTATAACCAGATTCCAGAAGAAGAAAACAAAAGTAAAATAGAGGAAAAATGCTGTACCACCCTATCTGGTGATAGAGGTATTATTAGTTTTATGATATTTATAGAAGTGTGAATGAATCTGATCAGTCTCTAAGAGATTTAATTTTGAATCTGCTCAAGATAGAAATGGGGATTGTTACAGAAGAAGAGGACTTGTTACATATTTATAGGGGCTGTAATGAGAATGATGTAAGATGTACTACTGTAATGTGTGCAATGCACAGACTTGCTAATTATTTTGGGTGAATAGTGAGCCATTGAAGAAGTTAAAAGATATCAGTCTTGCAAATATTAACAGACTGGTTATGAATGGGTATTCAAGAGACATTAAAGAGGAAACTGTTACCCTAAGCTTGTTTGATTTGAGGAAAATTAATGGAGAATATGAATATATGCACTGGCTAGGGCCTTATTCAACTTATTTAAACATATTCTTGGTATACAACTTGGGTGAGATGGGGTTGTGAAAGTGAATGGATATCCCTTTAAACAATTGAGCTATTTAATGAACACCTGAAAAATCATGATTTAACTCTTGACAAGTGCGTAGGTGCAAAACATTGAGGTTTTGTGGAGCTGTGGACTGTTATTGTCTACTATTTTATGTGACCACTATAAACTATAAAATGTTGTACACTGGGCATGTTTATCTTACATGTTAGTGTGGTTTCTATATTCAGCAAGGTATTTTTGTGAGTGAGTCCACACAGTTTTTGTTTTACATTTGTGTTGTACCACTGGCACCATGGTCTTTAGTGAGTAGCTCTGTCTGTCTGAATTGCATGATTTTGAGCAATGCTCCAGGAGCATATTAGTGGTCTCATAGTTTTGGGATGACAGTGACACAGCATAATATATATTTTTCAAATCAAAGTTTTTGGTTTTCCAGTACAGAGAACAGATCCAGTATACATCAGGAATATCATATAATGAGTCAAGGACATAAAAATCCTATATACATTGGAAAGCATGATATATTTATCTCAAATGGTAGGCATATCTAAAGCTCCAGTGCGGGTCCTACTGACATTGTTTCATTAAAACCTAGCTTTGATTTTCCATCTATGCAAGAATAGGCTACAGGCTCTAGCACAGAGGCATCTCACTCCACCTGACCAGTAATTAGTAAGGAGGCTTTTGATCAGTATAAAAACCTTGCCTTGAAAATTAGAAAACTTGTCTGGCAACAAGTCACTCTTGAATGTTATTTAGAAGAGGGAAGAGTGCCAAGGGGTCTATGAATACTTAAGTTTCCCTCTTTTGGAAGGAGAGATCAGAGTTTTTGATCCATGAAAACAGGAGATATCTGATTCTTCTCTCTGACTTATCTGACTCATAGTAGCAGACTCCTTGAAAGTATAGAAGAGATTGGGGAGGAACTTAAAATAAAAGAGGCAACTTTAACTGAATTTGCTGAGTCTACCAAATATTTTCCCTTAAAATAAAATCTTAGTAACTTGATAGAAGCCCTCAATAAGAAGTTACAAGCATGCAAGCAGAATAAGTAGCTAAGGGATGAAAGGGACTACCTTAATGATTGTGTCTTTAATTGGCATAAGAAGCAACAGATACCAAAATCTATGTTGAAAAAGCACAAGTTGGTGAAGCTTCTGCAGGTTTAAATCAAAATAATGAATCAGATACAGCTTCATCATCAGTTTTTACAGGACAGCTACAGCTCTGAGGTAATGCTGGAACAAGCTCTATGTCAGACCCCAGAATCAACTTTCAAGAAGGAAAAAGAACAAGGAGGGCCATAGGCAGAGGAGGGTCATACATTTAACAACAGAGGCAGAGTCAGAGGTAACAGGAGGAACCAAAGGAGGAATCCTCGTACTATGGGACAATATCATTAATCTTTCAAATTATCAAATAACTAAGACTGAAAGAACTGAATTTAACCATGGTCTGAAATTTGTACGAACCCATAGCTGTAACTTATTTGAGACATACATTGATTTTTCAAAATTTGAAAAACACTGAACTTAATGAGTTTTATTTTATTCAGAAATGCATAAACCAGATGGTGGGAATTCTGCATGGGGAGGTGGAGAACATGTGACAGCAGGTGTTCTTATGCAGTTAAGTACAGGTAACAGGGATGATCTCCTTAATTCAGTAATCCCCATGCCTGTGGATACTTACAGTAGTGAAATCCTGTATACATTTGCCCCAAATCCACATTCATGCCTCCTACTAATCCAACTGTCAGTATTTTCCTCAAGGACTGTGAATTGATCTGCAACAGTTATTGGTAAATTGTACAAAGCGTAGTTTTGTTAATATATCAGTAGACAAGTACAGGCACTTGAGCATTTAGTCAAAAATGCCACAATTGCAGTAAAATAAGTGGACAAGAATGGGAGTGTGGTGATTATGAATGGGTCTGATTATAAGGCTGAGTTCATTAGACAATTCAGCAATCATAAATGTTATGTACTTCTGATAGGTGACCCAACAAACACTTTTAAAAGGAGATTGATTCCTACACTGAAGGTGCATTTGAATCAAAATCATATGCTCAGATATGACAGGCTTTCTCATTTCACCCTATCCAGTCCATCCAACTATCTATATCCTGCCAAAGGTGCATAACAGCATCATTAATCTCCCTGGTCACACAATACTATGAGGCTCTGGATCAGTGATGGAGCCACTATCACAGTATGTTGATAGTTTTTAAACCATTTCTGTGCAGTTTAAGAGCACATGTTTGAGATTCCCCTCAATTTCTGGCAATTGTGGAGGACATCCACTTGGAGACGGATCACTTTTTGATCATTTTGATGTGGAGTCATTGTATGCAAATATCCTGCATTAGAGTTGGCTGTGTGCATCGAGACATTACTTGGACCATCTTCCTCAATCTAGTATGCCACAAACTGAATTCTTCCTACAGCTCTTGAGGTTCATGCTATAGTGCAATGCTATTATGTTTTAGGGAATTTTCCTCCAAGTAAGTGGCAGAGCCATGGGTGCCACCTTGCACCAGTCTCGTAAACCTTTATATGGGGCTGTGGAAGAACAATTCCTCTGTGAAGAATTCAGGATTCCATTTCTTGATAAAATTTCACTTTGGAAAATATACATTGATGATTGCTTTATGATTTGGCAGGGGCAAGAGAGGATTGGATTTGTTTGTATTACTTACAGTCTAAGAAAACAAACTTTTGTGTTGCAGTTGCAAACAACCTGACACATATTTCTTTCTTAGATTGTTGTGTTATAAAGAATGCTGAAAACAATATTTATACCACTCTTTTCAGAAACCTACAGACCACAATGCAGTCTTATTTGCAAGTTCATGTCATCTCAGGCATATTGTTAAAGCCATACCCACAGGACAATTTTAAGGATATTGTAAAATTGCAGCACACAGACTGCTCTTGAGGAGAATGTAGTCAAGATGAATATTAGGTTTAGACAAAGGGTATGACATTGCCAATATTGATAGGGCTTGGGTAAGGGCAGCAACAACAGACAGGAATGATTTGTTGATTGATAGCAAGTGAAAATTATTCCAATAAATACAATTTTGTAACAACTTTTAGTGTGCAGTCTAAGGAGACTGAAACAATCCTAAGAAAAAATTGGCATGTATTAGTTATGGATTCTAGGTTGCAACCATTTGTTTGTGAATTTCTTTGTATGGCCTATCAACTGAGCAGGAATATAGGGATATTGTTACACATAGTTTGCAGCCAACTCAGAAATCTAGGACTTGCTTGCCAAGGGTTACCATCAGGCTGCCACAAATCTGAGTGTTGCCAATGTTGTGACATGATTTGTACCACAACCACCTTTCAGAATCCCAGTAATGGAGAGAACCTTGACATCAGGCTTTTCATTAATTGCAGCTCCAGGTATGTGTTTTACATGGGGAATTGTGACTGTGGTGCACATTACATTGGGTGAACAAAACATAGATTAAAGGAATGTGCATGCAATTGCCAATTGTGACTTAGACTATGCTACAGCTGAGCATAGTGAACAGTTCCTTGATACCAACCAGCACTGTCGGAAGTTTATTGCGAGTCTTTGTGGGTCCCTGAGGTAGCAAAAGGGATGTACATTTAGCTTGTGGTTAGTCCTTTTGGATATATAAATAAAAGTTATAATTCCACCTGAATCAATGAAAAAATTGATATATCACTATTCCTGTAAACTGACACTCATTTCTATGACATCATTTATGGGTAGCACACTGGTCCCTGGTACCCTCTGTTTATTGATTACACAAATCTTACATATGATGAAATTGTGCCAGGATTTATATTTGATGCAGGACCTAAAATAGTTATAGCTGCTAAGTGGCATGAAAATATAGGCTAATGTACTGATGTTATCTATTACAGTATGGGCACATGCACTTTTTAGACTGTATTTAAAGCTGATTTTGATTTCCAGTAGTTTTGTTTTATTCTTTCTGCATTCCTTACACATGTCTAATTGAGCACTGTTTTGACTCAGTACACATGATGATTTTAGGTGGATATCCCTTTCAGCAATTGTACTATTTAAGGAATACCTGAAAAATCATGATTTACCTCTTGACAAAGCACACAGGTGTGAAACATTGAGATTTTGTGGAGCTGCAGGTTGTTATTGTCTGCTATTTAAGGTGATCACTATAAACTATTAAATTTGGTACACTTGGCATATTTATCTTTATGTGTTAGTGTAATTTCTATTTCCAGAAAGGATATTTTCATGGCGAGTGCATGCAGATTTTTGTTTTCCTGTTTATGTTCTACCACTGCCATCATGGTCCTAGTGAAAGTCTTTGTTTTCCAGGTTATGAAAGTGTAGATGAGGCAGTACAGTAAAAAAAAAAAAATAGTTGAGGAAATTATAAACAAGTCTACTACCCTGGCTATAATGGGACTGAATATAGTTAATGCGTGTGAGATGGAGCCAAGTAGCAGGGCTGATATCTAGCCAGTTAGGGAGCTACACAATGATTAACAAACCATATGAGAGTTCAGTAACAATCCAGTACAGATTTGACCCATTAATTGACTTGGATGATGTAAACTGACTAGTCAATATCCATGAGTCTCTAATGTTCAAACGTTATACCTGAGGAAGCTGATTTAAAGGAGAATTTTGTGTCCCAGGTTGGAAAAGCAGAAATAGCATGCTTATCATGGAATGTAACTGGCTTAGAAAATAAATTTGCAGATGAGGACTGAAACACCTTCATTTCTTGGAACTGGAAAAAGACAGAGCCACAACAGGGGCAGGGTGCTCAATGACTCAAAAGCTTATACCAGACAGACAGACAGTCATGGCACACCTCACAACCAGAAATAACAGTTCGAAACTCACTTGCATTGAATGATGACAATTTTTTTAAGTTTTCCACCACAATAGAACAACCATCCCAAATGGAGGATGAAGGCCCACAATGAATAGCTTCTAACATTTCACAAAATCATTTGCTTTGTCAAAGATGATGTAAATTGACTAGCCAATATCCATGAGTCATCCAATGTTCAAAACATTATACTCAAGCAAGAAAGCTGATTTACAGGAGAATTTTGTGTTCCATGTTGAAAAATTAGAAATAGCATGCTTATCATGGAACAAAGCTGGCTTAGAAAATAAATAGAAATACATTTGCAGATCAAGATTGAAACACCCTTATCACTAGCTTTAGCATGGTGTGCTTACAGAAACCTAGCACTCTGAAGACTAGATATCGCATTTAATGGTTTTGAGTTTTGCATAGCCCAGGAGGAAATTAGAAAGATTGGATAGCAGAGTGGGGAATTATGGCATTAGTAAAATCAATACAAAAAGTGAACTGTGTCCTAGCTGAACAAAAAGAACATTTTACTACACTGAAACTAAACTGGATTTCCAACAATAAGCATTTACTGTTAATAAACTGTTAAATTCCCCACATAATTCCAGATATTATAGTCTTAATATTTCGGATACATGCAGATTTCTATTGGTATATATCAGGAATAGTTCCCCAAAACTAACATATTGATTTGTGGTAACATGAATGCCAGGACTGGAAATTATTTGGTGGTTTTGCTAATGATTCAGTGGCAAACTGGACAGAATTTTAATGGTGACATCTTGGTAGACATGCTACATGAATTCAGTCTATACACTCTTAATGGAAGACTAAATGGGTAGTGTACATTCTTTTCACATACCAGTGCCTTAGTGATAGATTATTTTCTATGTGATGGGTCTATCAAATGGATCACTAGTAGGGTGAGAGTGATCACATGCCAGTCAGATTAGTAGCAAGCAACACTGAAGAAATTGAGACTGACCCCAGTGAACAACACATACAATTAGGCAACATACTGGCCAGTTTCCTTTTCCTTCAATTGCCAAAGTATTTGAGTGACTGGTGACTGAGCAAATATAGGATTTGTTGGAGAACAGTAAAATTATTAATAAATTTCATTCTGGATTTAAACCCTTACACGGAACCCCCTTGGTCTTGTGTAAGGTCAGAGGTGATATAAGTGAGTTCCTGGACAGGGGAGTGGCAGTGGGTATAATTTATATAGATTTCTCCAAGGCATTTGATCGCTGGACCATGACATCCCTCTCTCCAGGCTCTCAGTCACTGGAATGTCTGAGAATGTGGTGGAATGGTTCAGACCATATTTAACAGGTAGACTGAAGTTAGCAGCAAATGCTTAGTGGGACTCTAAATTAATCAACATTGTATCAGATGTTCCACAGAAGTCCATTTGGGCCCTACCTTATATAACATATATATGAATAGCATTAGATTGTCTAACTCTGAAATAAGCTGTCATCTGTATGCTGATGACACTGTCATCTATGTGGGGGATATCTAATATACAAATTCAGACTCTGTTACAGGATGCTTTTGATGATTGCAGAATTTCCTTTTACATTTCAGGTTAGTCCTAAATTCAGAAAAATCAAAAGTTATGTTATTCTCTAAAGAAAAAGGAGAAAGTCAAATGGTACAACCTTTCAAATAAGGACCATGGATCAATCTGTTCTCAAACAGGTTTCAAGCTACAGATACCCAGGACTGGACTTGGACAATTCTCTCAAGTGGAATGTCCACATAGAAAAATTTGAAAAAAAAGTTGGAAAATGCCTTGGAGCACTGTATCACATAAGACATTGTATGACTGAAACAGTCAGGAAGCATTTATTTATTTATTTATTATTATTCAATCTTGGATTACAATACCTTTGAACACAAGGCACTCATTTACAAAGGTTAAGCACAGTGGGGTGAGTGAACAAACATTGCAAAGGTGTTAAGACAAAGACATGGTTTGTAAGTTTGTAACTAAAAATAAAACTTTAGAGGGAGTAGAAATAGAGTGAAAGGAGGTGTTAAAGTAAAGAGATAAGTGGTAAAGCAGCCTTCAGCCTTGTCAAAATGCAGGCAAAGAATGTGGTGTGGTGCTAGGAATAGTTGGGATAGCTGTGGAGGAGGGGCTGGAGGTGAGGGGAGGATAGGAGTGGTAGAGCAACTGGATGGAAAGAAAATGCTTAGAGGTGAGGGGCTGAGGGAGAAAGGGTTGATTGAAGCACACAGTAGGAGGTAGCATTAGGTGGAAGCAGTCACAGGAACTGTTAGCTATAAGATGCTGACAGAGCATGCACTTGAAATGTTCAAGTTTTGATATGGACGAGATTTCATTAGGAAGTGCATTGAAACCAAGTGGTGCTCTATATGCCAATGAGCATTGCCCTTGAGTTGTTCAGCACCTGGGGACATGCAGCGATTGGTGGGATTAGCTAGGTGTACTGGGAGTTGCATTGGAGGCTTAGTAGGTTGATGGTCCCAGGAGGTAAGAGGCAGAGAAGTGCTTTTTAGCTACCAAATATGTTTGGTACTGTATCCGTCCACTTAGTTGAAGCCATCCAGGTTGAGAGTACAGATCACAAGTGTAGTGAGGAGTGCAGCACCAATGAGAAGTCTGTATGCCTTATTTAATGCAACATATATTCTACTGAGGGTGGAAGTAGTAGCAGCCCATAGATAACCAGGCCATAGTTGACAGTGTGTAGGACAGAGCTGGTGATTGCAGTTCCAAGGGCTTCGGGTGTCAAGCAGTGGAGTAAACCAATCTTGAGATTGGCCACCCTTGTGACATTATCAGCATGCTGTGCACAGGACAGTGAGCAATCCAGGGTTACTTCCAGATATTTAAAATGTTGGATCTATTTGAGTGGTACTCCAAAACAGGTTCTGATGGCAAGTGGTTGAGATTTGTATTTACTGCAGGTGCTGCTGAACATCATGACTTTGTTTTTTATAGTTCCGTATCAATTTATGAGAGTTGATACAGGTCTCTACTTCATTAAAACTATGCTGTAGTTGATGCTCCAGTTGCAAGAGGTCAGGGTTACTAGAAAATGACAGCAGCATCTGCATACAGGAGAATCCGTTGGTGACAGGTCCAAGAGGTTGTTTAGGAAGATGCTGAAAAGTAAAGACCTAAAATAGAGCCCTGCAGTACTCCAGAGCAGACAGGCTGCTTTCAGAGGCAACATTTGAAATTCTCACCTTTTTGGAGGCGACCGTCCAAATAACACTTGAACCAATGTAGCGTGTATGAGGAGAGACCAATGGAAGCTAGTTGCCAGAGAAGTAGAGGGTGGTGAACAGTTTAAAAGGCTTTGTTAGGTCAGTGAATGCTGCACCGACTAGATTACCTTTGTCAAGAGATTGATGGATGAAGCCAGTAAACTCCAATAATGCTCTGGTGGTGCTATGCCTTTTTGGAATCTATACTGCTCCAGGAATTGGATAGAGTATTTTAAAGGTAATCCATCAATTAATTGACCACTATGTGCTCACATGCCTTAGATAAAGAGGAGACTAGATATGGGCCTATAATTTACATGTAGGGCCCTATCCCCACTTTTATATGGAGGTTACTAGGGTAGATTTCCAGATTTGTGGAAATTGAGCCAAATTTAGTGAGAGGTTTAGAATCTTAGTAAGGGTTCAAGAGTTCATCTAGTACCAGGACAATGATTTTAAGATCCAGCGAGCCTCCACTATTTCTTGATTTCCTGGCACTTTGCATATATATTTCTTGGCTGTTAACTTTGAGAACTTCCAAAAGTAAAAGGGTGGAGGAGCTGTTGAACTATCATCAGGACTGTGTGTGTGGGAGGCATCATCAAAAAATCCAGGGAGGATGCTGTTCAGATCAGTGAAGGCATTATTGAAAACATTAGCTATGGTAAGAGGGTCCAAAGTAGGGGTACCAATGATGTTTAGCATTGAAGGTGTGGTTTTGGAACATTCCGGTAACTTCTTTAATGTTTTCCAGAAACTCTTACTGTCCCCACAGGAATTTGCAATTATTTCCCAGTGGAATTTTGCTTTCTCGAGGTGGATTGCCCTTGTGCACTCATTCCTGACCTTTTATATTCCAGCACTCCTCTTGTCTGCCAGTGCTTCCAGCTCAGAGACAGAGGTGGTCTCTGAGTTTCATCTTGGGTAATCAACACTGCAGTAATTCCACACTTAGAGTTTGGGGACCTAATGTTTGTGGGTGCATCTGCCCATTGCTGGATACATTGTATATTATCTATAACAAACTGGCCTGGTTTATTCTTAATGTCCCTATGAGAACACATATACACAATCTATATAAAACCCTAGATTAGTTGAGCTTGAGTGATAGAAGATCTCTACATATATTAATGTATATGGTGAAGTGCTTTAGGCCTGAGGTCCCAGATTGTATTACAGACAAACTTCAATTTAGGAAATAAAAAAAGGGCTAAGATTGGCAGAGAGGTAGAATATTTACTACCAAGATGCAAGTCAGAATCAGGAAGGTCACATTTTTACAGTGGTCTTCACATCTGGAATGCCCTACCACTTACATTTAAGACACAAAATGGTAAAAATCATGCAGGAGACATTAAAACTGGTTTATGAATGAGACATCTGAAAATAATTCTGAATCCACCTTGAGTAAATAGCTGGGGCCAGTGTGTGTTACTATAATGTTGACCGTGTAAAGCACCCTAGTAAGATCTTATCTAAGTAACAGTGGTTGATTTAATTTTATGTATTGTATGTGCTATTTATTAGGCACTGTTACTGTGTATTATTGTTTATCTTGAATGATTAACCTTTGAAATAATGTAATAGTGTTTGATACTAAATACCTCACTGAAAATGAGCTTGTCTTAGTTTGGTTTCCAATTTATTTTGAATGAATAAAAGATTTTACTAATATTATTACTTATTAGTAAGAGAAAGTTACCATGGAATATTCATTTGGAAGCTAAAATTGTGTCAAATCTACTAGTCCTACTGAAAGATTTTCCTAGTACAGGACAATTATTGAACTATCTAGATGCTCTGGATAAAACTTCTCAATTATTATATCCCACTTTTTAAAGAGGTTAAAAATAGAAAAGTGAAAAGAAGGTTGGTTTAATGTGGCCTGCAAGAGAAAAACAAAGCAAGCTGTTTGCAGTAGTAAGAGGTTCCCACGTGCTGGGAGGGGGAGTGTTTTGGAGTTGTAGAATGATCATGGCGTAACTCCAAATTTGTTCTTTGGATGGATCCAGTGGGGTCATTTTAAGCTGCTCAGAAGACAGCTGCAGACTCCACCCACTGCAGACGTAAAAACTAAATAGATCAGACCCTACCATGTACAGACCTATTAGTCTGCTGGATATACAGTACAGTCAGCAATAAACTTTAAATCAACTTCATTCCCATTAAGTTGTTAATCCATTATCTAAACTCAAAACAATGAGTTTAAATCATAGCCTTCAGTGATTTTTCAAATCAGTTGGTAAGGAACTGTAAGCTGTGTTTACATCTAAATATTTTCTACAATACTTTAAAGATACCAACATTTATACATTCTATTTATACTCAAGCTGAATGCTTAAAACAAATAATTAGATAACAAAATAACCAAAAGCAACTCAATTAATGATGAGTTAATAACTCACTGCAATTAAAGTTTAATGCTGACTGTGCTGTACTCCTAAAGATTTTTCTAAGGTCCTGTGACAGATTACAAACACAAATATATTTATTGGTAGGGAAGGGGAGCTATCACAGCTTTTTAAAGCAGGATTAGACTTGATAGAAGTATTACAGATAACTGATTCATCTTATAATATCTAAAGGAAAATATGCCTTTTGAAGAGTATAGAAAATATAAGCAATAGCTTTCGTTGATTACAGTTCAGTCTTTGATATGATTTCACATACTATTTTCTGGAAAATAATATATAAATGGGGTATACAACCATAATTAATTGAAATTGCAGTCCATAACGACAACAATCCATCAGTTGTGCATCATCCATCAATCCTAAACAGGTAGTCTTAAATAATGTTTGATTTGTTAATTACCCCAAATTCAGGATTTGGCAACATACAGATTGTCCTAATGTTTGATCATGTATCCATTTTTATTGCTCTCATTTTATCCTATGAGAGTCTTAGAGCAGATGGTAAGTTATTCCAGTGGGTAGGCCCATACTATAAAAATGTTCCTTTTCCACTTCTACTTTTCTTTTGCTAGTTGATACTCAATTTCACCATTTGATATAAGGTTGGTCTCAATATTTTTTAGATACATCTTCTAAAAGTATTATGGTGTCTGATATGTACAGTAAAACATTTATGCATAATGAAATTAGGTCAATTGTCCTGCCGTCCTCTAAATGTATCCATTGGACTGCATTACTCAGCTCAAATATATAGCTCCCATCAGGGTTGTCTAGTATGAAGTGGGCAAGCCTGTTATACATAATGTCAGTTTTGCCAGCTCCAACAACTTCTGGCCATTCAGTACCGGCGAGAAAAGCACATCATTAGGTGCCACATTGATGAATTTGCTGTTCTCCTGAGGTCTGCCCCCAAAAGTTAGAATATTTAAAAGAGGGTGTAGGCATGCAGCTTCCCACAAAAGAGGAATGGTGACATCAGAACATAGCACCCTAATGACTGGGTGCACTGCTGCCAGTGGCCTACATAGGTGGAAATCTCTCCAACCTCGATGTTCTGGTGATATCAGATCCCCATATTCAAAACTGGGCAAGATCATGATATTCATGACATGTTGTCTGACCTCTCTGTTCATACAGAACTTGATTCTGCACATGGCTCCCAGTTGTCTCCCAGGATCTTTTGTTACGCAATCAGTATGCACATTCCACTTAAGTTTAATGTCAAGCCAAATTCCCAGATATCTGTAACTTTGTACTTGTTGTACAGTATTATTACCTACTGTTTTAACTTGCAAAGTGCTACTCAGACTGAACATATTATCGCTATTAAAATATGTAATTTGTGTCTTTTGCATTAAGCACTAACCTAGGTTTACCAAAATACTTTGTAGGTTACCAAAGGCATCTTGTAGCAATGACTTTATCTGACTTGGTGACGAGCTTGCATTGTATATTACTGCATCATCTGCATATACAGTAGGTGATACTTTAGCAGTGAATTCTGAGTGGAAAACTTATTCATGTATATATTAATAAGAAATGGTCCTAATAGTGAGCCTTAGGCCAAAGTAGATTTGAATTCCCTATGGCAATGAACTGCTTGCTTCCTTTCAGTTAACATTCAAACCAGTCGACAGCACTTTTGGCACTCCTCATTTTTCAGTCTGGACAGGACAATGACATGGTACAAGGTATCAAACACCTAGAACAAGTCTATAAATACAACTCCATAACTCCCATAGACATTCTCCTGTCTAGAACTTTTGGATGTCTCTGTTACTTTAATTAGGACTGAGATTGTGCAAGAGTGGTCTGAATCCTGCTTGAAACATTTTCAATAGTTTACCTTCTTTCAAAAATTGTTTTGACTAGTTACAACCAATTTTTCATGGATTTAGAAATTACAGGTAAAAATGAGATTGGTTTATAATGTTCCACTTTATTTTCTGTCCATTTTGAAGAAGGACTATTTTGCTTTTCCCACTGTTGCAGATACTTTCTGAAGTTAATACATAAACTTAATAAAACTGTTAAGGAGGGGCTAGTTTTGGTGGAATTTCATCAAGACAACCTGCATTGTGTGGGGTTTATTTTTAGTATTTCATCACAAACTTCTCCTACAGTGATGAACACAAGTTTATATCTTTTTAAAGGGTTGCCATCTTCTTCTTCTATTTGTATCATGTTTGAGACTTGTCCTAAAGCCTCTGTTTTATTTATTTATTATTGCATATAGCCTTTGCCCACCTGCTGTTACCTACTCCTGCCATCGGGCATTATGTCAAGGGTCCCCTGTCCTATCTGCCACTGCCCCCACTGTCATGCCAGCAGGGATCCACATGGAGCAGGACCTGGGTTCTCTCAAGAGCCATAAAACACGGCAATGGGGAATATCGACTTTATCGCAGTTTTGTCCCTGTCATCTGCACAATGTGCATGGCATAACAAACCGAGCTCCGCCTCGCTGGAGACATCCTCAAATGCCAGTGATTGGTTGTTGCTTTGTGTGCCCTGGTTGTGTTACCACCTGTCAGAAGACAGTGTCAGAGGACAGCACTGATTGACACAGACACTTAGTGAGATCAGCGAAGGAGCAGCTCTCCTAAAGTTGGTCGATTGTTTTAAGTTTTGCTGGTGTTTTCCTTCATTTTGGTGTTATTTAGTTTTAACATAAGAACATAAGAATGTAACGGCAAAGGGACTGTGAGATCCATCTAGTCTTCCCATTTTGACTACCCTCTGTCTCTTATTTTCCTAGATTACCACTGTACTTGTCCATGCTAACATGAATGCCATAGACAGTCTCAGATTCCACTACTGCTGTGGGAAGACTATTCAAGGTCCCTACTCGCTCTGAGAAGAATGACCTTCTATGGTTGGATTTGAATCTACCTTCTTTTAGGCACATGTTGTGTCCTCTTGTTCGTGGTGATGTGTTTACTTGGAATAGGTGTTCCTGTTTTACCTGATTTATCCCTTTCTTGTATTTAAGGTTTCTGTCATGTCCCTCTCTTTCTTCTCTGTTCAAGGGAGTACAATTGTAGGCACCTCAGTCTAACTTCATACTGCTCCTGGTGGAAGCCATGCACCATTTTCATGGCCCTCTGCTGCACTGCCTCCAGGCGATCAATGTCCTTTCTGAGGTGTGGCCTCAGAACTGTACACAGTTCTCAAGATGTGGACTTAAAATGTCAGTAAAGTGGCATTACCACCTCTCGTTTTCTACTTGAAATGTCCCTGCCTATATACTGAGGATACCACTGGACTTCTGTGCCACCTTTCACATTGTCTTCCTACTTAAGTTATCAGAAATAAGTACTCTGAGGTCCCGTTCAAGTTTTTACTGTCAATTGTTCTCTGTTCAGTGTGTATGATCTGATTTGGTTTCTCTTCCCTACGTGCATGACTTTGCACTTTTTGAATTGAATTTCAACTGCCAGTTACTAGACCATGCTTCCAAGTGTCTTAGATTCTCTTCCATTGCTGCTGCCTTCAATGTGTCCACCCTGTTGCAAATCTTTGTGTCATTTGTGAACAGGCAAACCTTCCCTGTAGGCCTTCATCTATGTCGCTGATGAACACATTGAAGAGGACGGTCCTGGGACTGATCCCTGCAGTATCCCACTGGTTGTCTTTCCTTCTCTAGACAAAGTTCCATTGACCAATACTCTATGGGTCCTTCTTTGAAGCCAGTTTTGAACCCACCTGACCATTTTTGCCCTATGCAGGTGTTTTCCAGTTTGTTTGCCAGTCTCCTGTGGGGACTGAGTCAAAACTTTGCTGGAATCCAGATATACTACATCCACTGCCCCTCCCTGGTCTACTATTCTTGTGACCCAGTCAAAGAATTTGATCATGTTTTTCTGATATGATCACCTTGCTGAGAATCTGTGCTATTTTGTGTCCAGCTGCCCAGTTTCTGTTAATTGTTTCACAAGACATTGCTTAAGTAGAGTTTCCATCATTTTACTCACTACCGTGGTCAGACTGATTGGGCAATAGTTACCGCATTCTCCCTGTTTCCACTTTTGTGCAAAGGCAACACTGTGGCCATTCTCCTGTCATTTGGCACTTGACTGCTCTCCAGCGACTCTGTGAACAATTCTGCTTGTGGGTCTGTGAGGTCTTCTGCAACTTCTTTTAGAATCCTGGGGTGGATACCATCTGGTTCCATTGCCTTATTTGATTTCATTTTGTAGTTGTTTAAGTACACTGTCTCTTGTGAAGGGTTCAGTGCCAGCCTTGTCGTGTCTGTCTGCTTTGTGTAAACTAGGGCCATTACCTTGGTTTTCTTTTTGAATACGGAGGAGAAAACATTGCTGAGAATCTCGGCTTTGCCTTTATCAGTTTCCTTTGTTTAGTGCAGCTTTAGCTGACTTGTGAAGTTCATGGGGGCTCCAGCACTACAAGCATGTCAGCAGGGAGGGCAGCCAATCAGAGGGCTTAACTCCAATGCAACCAGTATTCAAATCTCTGGGGAGGTTTAAATTTCAATCTCTGCAGCAACTACATCAGACTGCTATCAGAGGACAGCATCAGAGGACAGAGCTGATTGACTTGGCACTCAGTGAGATCAGCGAAGGGGAGCAACAATCCTAAGATAGGTCAGGCTGCTTTAAGTTACACTGATGTTTTCTTTCATTTTGGTGTTATTTGGGGATTCTGTTGTTTAGTGTAGCTTTAGCTAACTTGGGAAGTCAGTGGTGGAGCTCCAGCACTACAGGTACATAATTGCTGGTGGAATATCCCTCCCACCTGCACCATGTCCCACCACCTGTGTGTTGCCCTATTTTATAGGCACTGCATTTGATTGACATCCAGAACTTCCTGTAGGGTAGGAGGGCAGGAACACCAGGACATGTAGAGTAATCTTGCTAAGGACAGGATACGAGGTTGAGCTGCTGCCAGAGAATTGAAGTTGGAGCCAGGAGAGTATTGAGTATTTAATCTGTTTCAGGGTTACTTAGGAAGCTCAGATTGTATTAAGGGGTTAAGTGTGAATTTGTGATTATCACGTGCTGTGATTTACTGAATCTCTGACAGTGGGCAGTCTTATAAAACTGTGATTATTGCTGAGGATAAAAAGGGTGTAAGTTAACATAGATAAATCAGATAGGCCAGAAACAGACATGATGGGAGTGGTGCAGTGCAGTGGCTGTGGGGCACCTGCCTTTAGTGAGACATTCAGGAGACTGTGGTGCTGAACCTCTCTGGGATAAGGGTAGAGCTTGCTCATCTCAGGATGAGTTGCCTAGGATTTGGGAGGCCTCCTCCCATCCTAGGGACCACTAAGTCCACCCCATAGCCTCAGAGGATACCAAGAAGGAGGAGCAGCTGGACTGCAGTGGACTTAGGTAAGGTGAGGGTGGTGGGACAGAGGCACATCCCTCCTACAGTTCCACTCCACAACTGGTACACCACTCTGGCAGGACAGGACTGTCCCTAGGAGGCACCCACAGTGGGGACAAGGAGGATGAAGGGGTCCTACATGGTGAAGACCCCGGGGAGCCAGGGACCCCAGATGAGAAGGAAGCAACTCCTAGTGGGAGACTCTATTGTTAGGGGTAGACTTGGGGCAGGAGGGAAGGAGTGAGGTATGTCAAGTGCCTACCCAGCACCATGGCTTGGGTAATGGAAAGTGAATCCTATGGATAACTGGGGCAGCAAGATTGGAGGGTGAACTAGATGTCATTATCCACCTGGGGACAAATGGCCTGGCTAGTGATGAGTTTACAGCAGTGCAGTAGAAGTTCAGGGATTTGGGAGGGTCTTAGAGAAGTGGAACACTGTGTAACCTTTTCAGAGGTGTTTCCTGTCTATGATGGGGACGGAGGTCAGGAAACTCTGCAACAGGAGCTTCAATGCATGTTTGAAGGAGTGATGCAGAGCAGAGGGTTCAGCTTCATTGGGGACTGGGGTCTCACCTGGAGGGATATAGGTCTATACAGGAGTGGATGGTTTGCATCTATCTGAAGGAGGAACCAAGATCCTCAGTGAATGGTTTAAATGCTTCACTGGCAAGCATTTAAATTGCCCAAGGGTGGTCGTAAAAGGATGCAGGGAGAATCAAATTGCCCCCAACCCACAGGAAAAAGCAGTCAGCTGGGAGGATCCTAAAGTTGGGAATCACCAAAATTAATTAAAACCAGAAAAGGTAGAATGGCAGAGAAGAGGTAAGAGGACTGAAGGCAGGAGGAGTAAAGAGGGACAGCATGAGGATAAAAGGGGAGGTCAGGAGGGAGGCAGAAAATTTTGGAAGGCCATGTGCACAAATGCTCACAGCCTAGGAAATAAAATCCTGGACCTAGTGGCCTTGATAGCAAAGTCTGACCTGGACATTGTCGCTATTACCGAGACATGGTACAATTGGAACCATGACTGGGATATAGGTATATAGTGCAGCCCACTTTTACCAGACCCATCTGTGCATACAAATTTTATGTGACATAACCAAGTTCTGATTTATCCTTATTGCAGTTTGGAACCATTTTATTTTTGCCATTTTTGGTATTTTTTTGGTTCATTATTTTTTGTGCTTTTGTATGCTTCAGTGACACAGTAACATTATTATTCATGGTGCTTGTGTTTTGGTGTTTTTCACAATGTGGGTGGGATTGGGGTTATTTATTCATGTGGAGATAATTTGTAATTGTGGCTTGATATGATCAGGTTCGAGTGCACAGTGCCTATTCTCTTTCTGTTCTCTGGATGAGATTCCAATCGGGTGGCAAGTCCACTCGCTGTTCCATCGCTCTCCGGTGGGTAATGAAAGCATCCTGTACATACTTGGTTGTGACTGCTGGTTCTTCAGTTTGCTCACCTTCCTCCCCTCATCGTCGTCTTCTGTTGCTGTGATAGACATGATTAAAACTGCAGCTGCAATGTTGTCTTATTCTGTAGGACTCTCTGGGTAGTTGCAGAGATGGCTGAGTTCTTCAGTCTGATCAAGGGTGAGTCCAGGGGTGGTTCCTCACTGTCACTAACCTCTTCTTCGATATTTTCATCAGTAGATTGTGAAAGGGTAACAAGCCCACCTTTACTAAAAGCAGCTTGATAGTCTCTGGGGTCACTGCATCCCAAGCGGTCTTCATCATCGCACTGCATCAAGGATGTTAATTTTTTATGCAGTCCACAGCAGACAAGTCATTTGATGCTGTATCTAACATTTCAAGAACATGACTCCTCATAGCCCAAATGTTGTGCCTTTTAATGGCATAAATGATTCCCTGATCAAGAAGCTGTATGAAGCAAGTCATGTTTGCTGGCAGAAACATATGTTTGATGTTCCTTAGGTTTTCTACAGGGGATGACCAAAGAAGTTGTCTAGCAGCAACAAATTTTCTTCCCCTAAGTTTTCTGTCCCACAGTCTTAGCCCCACTCAGTGAAAATTAAACCAGTCATCCAGGCAGAACTGTTGGACGGTAGATGACTGGTAGATGTCTTACATCTCTAAAGCACCTTGGCTGGGCTTACTTGCCAATCACAAGCAAATCAGTTTTGTCAGTCCCAGTCATATTATAGCAACACAAAACACTTAAGTGCGCCTTTGCCTTCTTTGAACCCACAGGCAGTTCATTTTTAAAAGTTAGGGACCCAGAACCAATGCATCTGAAGAAGAAGCCTATTTCATCACAGTTGCAGATGTTAGAGGAGCCATAGCTAGCTAACAAGCCAGAAGCACTTCAGCTACCCACTCGCGCCTGCAAAATCAGCATTTGCTTCTCTCCATAGTCTGGCGATACCCAATGTTGTTCCTAACCTTCTACCTGTGTAACCATCCATAGAAGGCACAAAGTCAGTTTGCCAAGAGCTGTAGCAATTTGACTTGCTTTCTCAATTAGAAGGGGCTGCTAATCATGGCATCCCTACCTCGAGCACTCATGAACCAGCGACAAAGCTTATTCGATCTCAGTGTCCTTTCCGGTTCTTTTGCGGTTCCTCTCAGGATTCTGGTTTTTATGCCACAGCACAAGCACTTTCTCCCTATCCCTCTGCATGTCAGAGCATAGATTTCGCCATTTCTAAATGCAAGAAAGCTCCAGAAGAGTACGTCCATGCATTGAGTCAATCTGTGTAAGGATTTCAACCTTACGAGCAAGGGAAAATCAGGTTCACTTAGGGGCCATTGATGAGTGCTTGTGTGAGCTCACAGATCTACTGAGCACCATCTGATCTTTGGTAACAAAGGCTGGCTTATTTAGTGCAACTTACATACAATTAAGCTCCATGAAGGAATGCAGACACCACAGAGCAACGAACTAAGACCTGCTAATTGGCATGAGTTGCAAAACTGCTAGTAAACCAAAGGTGTGACTGGGCGATAATTGATGCTTATGGTCTACATGATATGACTTGCATAGGAAGGATGGCCATTTAAATATGGACTTCTTAGTTTACTATAAACAAATGAGATTGCGTTGCATTACATGCGAATGGCTTTTGGCAATGGTAAATGATCCAGTAAAATGAAATTCTGGATTAAATGGATCTGATATATGGGCTGCACTGTACCAGGTTATACTGTATTCAGGAATGACAGGGAGGGTACAAAGGGAGGAGGTGGCTCTCTATGTCAGGAGGGAATGAAAGCAACTGAGGTACAGGGATTGCGGGGAGGGGCAGAGGCCCTGTGGGTCACCCTAGAGACAGGTAACAGCACTGCTGTTAACACTGGCATGATACACAGACCTCCAGCACAAGGGGAAGAGTTGGATAGGGTTCTAGTGGAAACATACCATAAGATGGCAGTTAATGGGGAGGTGCTGCTGGTGGGAGAATTCAGTTTGCCTGATGTTGATTGGAGCATCCCAGCTGCAGCCTCAACCAGAGCAGAGGCATCCTGGACTTCCTGCAAGGGTATGCCTCAATCAGCTAGTGTTAGAGCCCACCCAGGAGGGAGTGATATTGGACCTGATACTCATCAATGGGGATAGAGTTGCACATGTCATGGTGGGTGATTACCTGGGGTCCAGTGATCATTGGATAATGAAGTTCAATATAAGAATGGCAGCAGAGTCAAGACACATGAAAGCAAGGCTCCTGGACTTCAGGAGGGTTGACTTTGCAAAATTGGGAATGTCTAAGGAAAGCACTGGTGAGGGGTGGGGAGTAGAGGAACAGTTAAAAGGAGCCATAGTTGACGGAGCAAACCTTTGCTTTAGGCAAAATAACAAAGCAAGAAAAAAAACTATGATTTTCAAAGGAAGTGGCTGAGAAGGTAGGAGTGAAAAGGTTTGCATTCAAAAGTACATGGAAACACAGAAGGAGGATGATAGAGTAGCATATTTGGAAAAGCAGATGGATGTAGGGAAAGTAGTCCAGTGCGTAAAGGCACAAATGGAGGAAGGAATAGCCCAGGCAGTTAAGAAGGGGAAAAAACATTTTACAGGTATGTTAGTGAAGAAGAAATACCAGGGTGGGATTATAAGGCTAAAGAGGTAAGGACAGGAGTGTGCTGAGGGGCTTAGAAAAACAGAAATTCAAATAAATATTTTTGTTCAATATTCACAGAAGAAAGGGTGAGGACCACAGCTAAGTGACAGGAGCTATAATGGAAGGGATATGGACATCAGTCCATTTATAGAGGAGAAAGTCTTAAAGGAACTCTCAAACTGAAAGTTTGCCTGCAACAAAGCCCTTGCAATATTGGGCTCCAGCCCAAAGCCCAGTTTGTGCAGGCAAACATTGGTTAACATCCCTCAAACTTCTGAATGTAGAGCCAAATGAGTCATTTAAGGTTAGGATTTAATCAAGTCTTTTCAGGTTTTGTTTTCTAGGTCTAACAAAGTTTATGTAATCAATATTTCAATAAGACCTATCTTAACTGTTTTCTCTGTCCCTTACCCTATCATGTTTCCTTATACTGTAAATTACTTGGTGATCAGAAAAGGAATCTAACAAGATCCCACTACTGTAGGTAAAAATGGATGTTTAGTCATGATTAAATCAATATACAGTAGTTGAAACATTAGGGTCTTTCATATTTATTCTAATTGATTCAGTTATTAATTGTGTCATCTAAGTTTATCTTTAAATCTGTAAGTATGATTATTGCCAGTTGTCTGCCAATCCACATTTAAATCACCTATTATTGTTAGTCAATGACTATTTACACACTTCAAAAAATAGCCTTGTAATATATCAAAAACCTCAATCTTTGCTTTTGGGGATAGTCCATTCCATTTAACTTGATAGGACTCGTAAATGGTAGTTGAATTTCTAAATTAAGTACTTCTTAGCCCAACCAATCTATCTAAGAATACTTTTTATTACCAAATCAGTGTTACCATAGCTTAAAAGTCCTTTTACTCTATTCACCAGGAAATGTACCCATCAATATTAATAAGGTTATTTGGAATTTTTTGAAAGCCATGTTTCAGATATTACAGCCACAGCAGGTTTAAAACAAATGTTCCATTCTCTAATATGGTCAAGTCTATTTAAAATTTGTCTACCATTAAAATGCATAGAGCTCAGTCCTTCAGTTTTAAGCATTTCTGCTGAGCAAGTGCAGTTATTTTGTCCCCAGGTCCCAGATTTGGGTGACTATCTCCACAGATGAGTAGACAAACCCCAACAACACATTTACAACTCTTAGAGTAGCTAATATATCCTGTTGTGGCATATTCTCTTCTAATCATCATAAAAATTATTATTGCCACATCATTAATGAATGTGTTGAGGACTCTCCATCTATTCATGGGGAAAACAGACAGTGATATTATTTTAACCAAAGCTTTCTAAGCTACATTTTAAGAGACATGATGAAATAGCTTTGTCCCACTTTACAATTCTGTGATTTCCCAATATTGAAGTTCCCTTACCACATGAATATCTTTATACAATGGCAAGAAAGAATCTAGGGCTCTGATGGTTAGTCTGAGACTAGATCTGTGATGTTATCCTGGCATAACATCACGGCTCTAGTCCCAGTACAGTTTGACCCCATTCAAAATTTAAATAAAACATCGCCCACTGCCTATGAGCAGCTTCGTGGTCCCACTTTGCTGCTCTGCTCAAAATCCTTGCTCCACACCCCACTCGAATCTGCCTTACACACACACACACACACACACACATTCTCCACCCATCACTTCCCATGTTATTGCCTTAAAGAAAAAAATGAGTAAAGTAAAACACTGCTTCCCACCACAAATACACTCCCCACTCTAAGACATTAAATAGACACACACTCGAACAGTAACGCATCAGGTGAGCTGAGCGATGTGAAACCCTGCACTTCAATTGCTCACCCTTTCTCCATTCTAATCTTACCATCCTTTCTCCGGTATTGATAAAACATCTACTGGGAGTATACAGCTGCAACATTTAATCCTTGGCACACCATGTATCCAACTTCTGTGCTACACACAACAAACAGCTGGCAGCATTCTGACAGTGGAGGTGGGGAACATGACAGTTCACTTCAACACATGGCTACAAAACAGCAATGTACAGGAGATAAAAATAAAATAAGCTGCACATTAAAACTAGGCGAAAAACAGAAAGGAAAAACAAAGACAAACATTAGTGAGGGGGTGAAGAACCACAGAAACAGCAGCTCCAACACTAACTAAAACCAGCTCCACCTGCTGGTCAAAAGGAGTAAATCTGCACTATTTGTTTTAAAAGTAAACCTACACCATTAAATAGACAGTAAAAAGTCTATTTTTATATGTATTCTTTTTCATTTTCATTTATTTTTACACTCACAAGCCATTGTATAATAGAATAATGCACTCCAGGGTGTGTGTAGTGCTGGTATAATGTCACTTCTGGGGTGACTGGTCACACTCAGCCTGTGGCCTTGTACCTAATCACCCCAAGTGTGATGTTATCCAAGCAGCGCACACCCTGTCATGCATTATTCCATAAATATATATATATATAAAATTAGAGGCAAAAAACTCTATTTAATGCATCAGTTAGGGTTGTTCCACAGCAACAAAGTGAGAAATTCGATGTTAGGGTTGAAACCCCTTTGCCCCTCAGCCCACCCCCAACTGGAATCGGAGTGCGTATTGAAGTCGTTGGCCTTAACTGTCACCCCATCACATGTGGAAAGAAGCTGAGGAATAGGATAATGGGGTGACAGTTAGGACTGATGACCCCAATGTGCACCCCGATTCCAGTTGGGGGCTGGAGGTGCAAGGGGGTTTCAACCTAACATCGAATTTCCTCACTTTTGTCGCTGTGAACAACCCTAACTGATGCATTAAATGGAGTTTTTGCCTCTAATTTCCTTCTTTTGAGAATGATAATGAGAAATAGTGAATGTAATGCAGGCGGGAGCGCGGTGCCCTCCCGCCATGTGATGCGTTGTCACATAGTAACATTGTGCCCAAACGCAAATCGTAATGCGCATGGTGACACAAAGTGAAACAGAAGAGAAACAGTACTGTAGACAGAAATGTTAAAAACAAGCAAACGCAAACCAGCAAATGAAAAACGCAGGGCTAACTCACCCAGGCGTAAACGTGAACAGTGGGAGTGAAACAGGTACGAACCGCAAGCAGAAATGGTAATGGTAACAGTAATGGGTGCACAAGCTGGTTTTCCCCAAAAGCTGTATAGAGAAAGACAGTGAGTAGAAAGAATGTATGAAAAATAATGACTCTCGGAAAACAAAATGAGGACATGGAATAGTAAATTGCTTATATCTCAGTAACTGTATGACATAGAAAAAATGTAAAGTCATATATATTATATGGGGCTAAGAATTTTTTGACAAAAAGGCCGTATCTAGCACCGTTTTGAGATATGGGCCCTGAAAGTGACGCCGTAATGTTATCTATGGGAAAAAGCAGAAGTTCGGACTGCCATAAGTTTGCCTCCTGCAATATTTTTTCACCAAACCACTGAAAGACACATCTGTGGGATATTGACTGTGTTCCTGCAAATTTCAGCCCAAAAGACAAAACTGTTATTTTGCAGCAGGGCGCCAAATGATTACTGCAATGCATCGTATGCCATAATGTTATCCTATGGGAAAAAGAATCAACTTTGGAGTACTGTAGCTTTGCCGCCGTGTAATATTTTTCAGCAAAACACTGCAAGGCACATCTATGAGATGTCAGCTGTATTCTCTCCAAATTTCAACCCAAAACCCTAAACCGTTCTTTTGCAGCGGGCTGCCAAAGAATTACTATTATTTTGGGCATAGTGTCAGAAGTAGTGTCGTGATTTGTGAAAGCTTTTGCAAAAATTTGTGACACTTTCATGAGTGCGACACTACTTTGTGAAAGTACTTTTCCAGAAATCTGAAAACATATTTCTGGGGTGTTTTACCCCAAAATAAAGACATGGCTAGCATCCTCAGGGCCCGACTAGGTGAATACAAAAATAATTAGGTTGCTAGAGGGTCTCAATTTTAAATGCCAAGCATTTTCTGATCATTAACTGAAAACAAAATGGCAGATTTGTGACCATACCTCTCAACCTCTTGCCTCATGAATCAGGGACAAAGCTTAAGAAAATCAGGGACAAAGATCCAAAATCAGGGACATATCTTAAAAATTGGTACTGTTCACTCAGAAAGCTGATAGAATAAAGGGATGTGTGTTAAGATGCATTTTCTGAAGAAGAAGAAGTCTATAACTTTAATGTTTGACATTAATTTGTGATTTTAATCCCCACTGTTCTGTCAAAAAATGAAAATTTTACAAGGGACAGAGGAAAATTTTGAGGCAAAATCAGGGACGTCCCTGGAAAATCAGGGACAGTTGAGAGGTATGTTTGCTAAGGTAAAAGGGGCCATTATGCATAGTAAAAAGTGCATTTGCGAAAGTGTTGAACTTTTTGTTAACTTTTCCCATTGACTTATAATGGAACTTGTTTTGAATAACTTTTGAACCGTTTAATATTTTTTCACAAATCTTTGAAAGGCACATCAGGGACTCTGGCTGCATGTTCTCTGAAGATTTTGGACCGGTCGCGCAAAACCGTAGGACCTGTAGGCGTGACCATAGTATTCCAAAAATCGTAAATGCACACACAGATCATGCTTAATAACTCCACAGCCGTATATCTCACCAGAACGAAACATGGCAGATCCCAAGGTATATGGGTCTTGATTCTGTATTCCAAATTTCAGGCAAATCCATTGAACAGTTGCAAAGTTATTAAGGTGCAAAATTTTGAGTTTAACATGTAAATGACTCCTCAACCCCTAACTATGGTAGCACTACTGTGCTACCATAATATATATATATATATATATATATTAGAGGCAAAAACTCCATTTAATGCATTAGTTAGGGTTGTTCCATAGCGACAAAGTGAGGGGAATTAGCTGTTAGGGTTGAAAACCCTAACTCTGAATTCACCCCAGCACCACACACACAGACACACAGACACACACATTCAAGTATGGGGAGGACCAAGTCAACACAACCAATGACAGACATCCAGCAGCAGGTGACAGAAATAACAAACAATTGTCTAAATGTACTACGAGACATCCCCACCCACCTGACCAGGTACTGCATGCTCAGTGGAGATCAACAGCAAAACTGAGGCCATGTACACCAAACATACATCCCTGATTGCAGCTGCACACAACGTACCACACTTAGTAGTTGCATGGCCTTACCTACCGATGCCCACACCAGACCACACCACATGTGGTGGGCCACCTGAGCAATAGAGTTCAGTAAAACCAAGGAGTTGTACAGGTATAATATGTCTGATTATAACAAGGGTTTGAGAAATGCAGCTTTCTAATTGACTGTAAACATTGTAACAGCCTTATGTTTAGTTTTTATTAACATACATATGAGAGCCTAACCATATGATGAACATGGTTTAATGTTGTTTAAAAAACAGTTTTATTATGATAGCAATAAGCCACTCCCAGGTATTATGTTAATGGTCAGTTTATCACTGTCTAGCGACATGTGGCACTCGGCTATGCCTCATTCAACATTAAACCCTACAGGGTGATTAACAGACCATTTAACATAACTGTTGGTCATGCCTCATTGCTTAATTGTCTTTATGAGTAGATACTCTCCCTCTGCTAGGCACTGCAGCAGCTTTGCAACACAGTGTCCCACCCAGTTACACCATACACTGTCTAGTTACTGGAGAATGGCTGTGAATATGAACTCATGAAGATGAACAGTGTAACTTGATCATCACAGTTATCAAAACCTTAGTGTGATTATAACTGATAGAGTCAGTGATAGAGGATAACCCTGCTGTCCTAGTACACTTACCCCATTGTGAGTTAAATCAATACTAAAAGACATTCTGTTTATATCTACACCATACCTACTTGATTCCTGTTGTACCACAATTAACAAAGTTATCACTTTGATAGCATCAGTGACAGAAGTGTGGCAAACCCAAACACTAGGCATACAGCCTGAGTATGAAACAACTGTTAAAAAAAATCACACTGTGTCCATAAGTGGCATAGACCACTCATTGCAACAACAGTAAATGTATTACTATTTGAATAAGTTAGTCATCACAGATGCAATGAGATTGTCTTTATCAGGTACAACATACTCAGTAAGTGCCTACAGGAAAATCTATCCTATATACATCTCTGATACAGGTCATCATTGTTGGCTCAGTAGTGCTATGATATTTAGAAGTTGCTTGGCCTGATCCATGCAATTACACTGTTACTACAAAGAATACTTACTGCATCTTTAGTATTGAAACACACTGAAGGTCTATGTATGTACATCAGCAGTACACCTTCATCAGTAAGAATGTATCTGATACTGGCAGTACAAATTTCACAGCGTTGAACAGGCAATGCTTTTCCATACATTTACATCAGCCTCTCTATCTTGAGTAAACCATTGCAGTAAATGTACTACTATGTAAATCACCTACTAAATGTAACACTACTTTTATCTTGAGCATGCTAGTGTCTTGTAGTTAATTTATGTACTTCTCTTAATTAATGTATACTCACTAGTGTTAAAACCTTTCTTCAACTGTCATCATGCACCTTCAGCATTTATATTGAATAACACAGTACCAGTTGTGGTGTGGTGTGGGGCATTGGTAGGTAAGGCCATGCAACTACTAAGTGTGGTATGTTGTGTGCAGCTGCAATCAGGGATGTGTACATTTGGTGTACATGGCCTCAGTTTTGCTGTTGATCGCCACTGAGCATGCAGTACCTGGTCAGGTGGGTGGGATGTCTCGTAGTACATTTAGACAATTGTTTGTTATTTCTGTCACCTGCTGCTGGATGTTTGTCATTGGTTGTGTTGACTTGGTCCTCCGCCATACTTGAATGTGTGTGTGTGTGTGTGTCTGTGTGTGTGGTGCTGGGGGAGGTGGGCCGGTGTTGGGTTTTCAACCCTAACAGAATTCCTCACTTTGGCGACAGACAACTAACTAATGCATTAAATGGAGTTATTTACCTCTAATTCCCTTCTTTGAGAATGCTAATGAGAAATAGTGAATGTAATGCGCAGCGGAGCGTGGCCCAACAGGAGCAGCAACGCAAACAGAAATGCTAACAGTGGCGACATGGTAACGCAAGCGCAAATGACAACAGAAAGAGCAATGCACACGGGACATAGACGGAACAGTCTGCCACGTGATGTGTTGTCACATAGTAACATGGTGCCTGCAAACGGAAATGTCAATGGGCATGGTGACGCAAAGTGAAACAGAAAGAGAAACAGTACTGTAGACACAAATGGCAAAAATAACAGAAACACAAGCGCAAATGAAAATGCAAAGATAACGCTTACTAGGGCCCGTGCTCGGCCCGCATCACACATAGCAGCGGGGAGCACGGGCCCAAAGGGCCCCGCACCTCACCATGATGTCTTGTGGCATATTAACAGGAACAGCAATGCAAACAGAAGCGCTAACAGTGGCGCACAAGGTACCAAGAAGCGTGAATGAGAACAGAAAGGGCAACGAACACGGTGGCATAGACGGAACGGTGTGCCACGTGATGTCTTGTCACATAGTAACATGGTGCCTGTAAATGGAAATGTCAATGGGCATGGTGACGCAAAGTGAAACAGAAAGAGAAACAGTATGGTAGACACAAATGGCAAAAAAGTAACATAAGCATAAGTGCAAATGAAAGCATAAAGGATGGCTACGTGGTGGCGTGAGCGTCAGCGGTAGGTAAACGGGCATGGAACCACAAGTGGAAAGAACAATGGTAACAGTAATGTAGCGCATAGGCTGGTTTCCCAAAAGCTGAATAGAGAAAGACAGTGAGTACAAAGAATTTATGCATAATAATGGGTATTGGAGCAGAATGAGGACTTGGAATACTAAATAAGTTATATCTCAGGAACCGTCTGACGTGAAAAAAATTTAAAAAGTTGTATGATTTATGATTGTCCTAGCTAGTTTTGTACTTAGCCCCATGAAGGGCTAAGAATTTTTCTGGCAAAAGTCCGTATCCACACCGTTCCGAGATCACAGGCCTGAAAGCGTGACGCCGTAATGTTATCCTATATGGAAAAAAGAGAAGTTTGGAGCGCCATAACTTTGCCTCCTGTAATATTTTTCACCAAACCACTGAAAGGCACATCTGTGGGCTGTTGGCTGTCTTCCTTCCAAATTTCAGGAAAAAGACCAAACCATTATTTTGCAGCAGGGATCCAAATGATTTCTATGTCGTCCGGGCGCCCGTAATGTTATCCTATGGAAAAACCATCAAATTTGAGTGTCGTAACTTTGCCGCTGTGTAATATTTTTCAATACAACACTGAAAGGCACATCTGTGAGATGTCGGCTCCGTTCCTCCAAATTGCAGCCCAAATGCTCCCAACGGTTCTTTTTGCAGCGCAGTGCCAAAAGAATAAGCTGTCCTTTCCACAGATGGAAAACTACTGTCGCACTTGCGACTTTCATAAAAGTTAGACACTTCTGTGAGCACCAAAGCAATTTGATGAAAGATACTTTTTCCAGAAATTTGAAAAACATATTTCTGGGGTGTTTACCACAAAATAAAGACATGGCAAGCATCCTCAGGGTCCGAATAGGTGAACACAAAAAGAATTAGGTTGCTAGAGGTCCCAAATTTAAATGCCAACCATTTTTCTGATCACCAACTGAAACAAAATTTCCAATTTGAAAGTAACAGGCCCATTTAGAAAGTAAAATGCATTTGCGACACTGTCGAACTTTTTGTTAACTTTCCCATTGACTTATAATGGGAAACTGTTTTTGAATAACTTTTGAACCGTTTAACATTTTTCATGAAATTTTCAAAAGGCACATCAGGGACCATGGCGCATGTTCCCTGAAGATTTTTGGCTGGTCGCACAAACCATACGACCTGTAGGCGCGACCACAGAATTCCAGAAAAAGCGTAAACACGCCGCACAGATCACGCTTATCAACCCGCAGTCGTATGTCTGACCAGTACAAAACTTGGCAGATCCCAAGGCCTATGGTTCTTGATTGTGTATCCCAACTTTTAGTCAAATCTGTGAAACGGTTGCAAAGTTATTAAGGTGCAAAGATTTGGGGTTTAACATAGAAATGGCTCCTCAACCCTAACTATGGTAGCACGGTAATATATATATATATACATATTCATGGCAAAAACTCTGTTTAATGCATCAGTTAAGGGTTGTTCCACAGTTGACAAAAGTGAGGAAATTCGCTGTTGGGTTGAAAACCCTAACTCCAGATCACCCCAACACCACACACACACAGACACACACACATTCAAGTATGGGGAGGACCAAGTCAACACAACCAATGACAGACATCCAGCAGCAGGTGACAGAAATAACAAACAATTGTCTAAATGTACTACTGAGACATCCCCACCCACCTGACCAGGTACTGCATGCTCAGTGGAGATCAACAGCAAAACTGAGGCCATGTACGCAAAACGTACACATCCTGATTGCAGCTGCACACAACGTATCACACTTAGTAATTGCATGGCCTTACCTACCAATGCCCCACACCACACCACAACTGGTACTGTGCCGTTATTCAATATAAATGCTGAAGGTGCATGATGACAGTTGTAGAACGTTTTAACACTACTGAGTATTCGTTAATTAAGAGAACACATAAATTAACTACAAGACACTAGCATGCTCAAGATAAAAGTAGTGATACATTTAGTAGGTGATTTACATAGTAGTACATTTACTGCAATGGTTTACTCAACATAGAGACTGATGATAAAATGTATGGAAAAGCATTACCTGTTCAACGCTGTGAAATTGGTACTGCCAGTATCACATGCATTCTTACTGATGAAGGTGTACTGCTGATGTACATACATGACCTTCAGTGTGTTTCAATATTAAAGATGCAGTAAGTATTCTTTGTAAGAAAGATTGTAATTGCATGGATCAGGCCAAGCAACTTCTAAATATCATAGCACTACTGAGCCAACAATGATGTACCTGTATAGGACATGTATATAGATAGATTTTCCTGTAGGCACTTACTGAGTATGTTGTACCTGATAAAGACAATCTCATTGCATCTGTGATGACCAACTTATTCAAATAGTAATACATTTGCTATTGTTGCAATGAGTGATCTATGCCATATGGACACAGTGTGATTTTTTAACAGTTGTTTCATACTCAGGCTGTTTGCCTAGTGTTTGGGTTTGCCACACTTCTGTCACTGATGCTATCAAAGTGATAACTATGTTAATTGTGGTACAACAGGAATCAAGGGTATGGTGTAGATATAAACAGAATGTCTTTTAGTATTGATTTAACTCATAATGGGTAAATGTACTAGGACAGCAGGGGTTATCCTCTATCACTGAGTCTGTCAGTTATAATCACACTAGGGTTTCGATGACTGTAATGATCAAGTTACACTGTTCATCTTCATGAGTTCATATTCAGAGCCATTCCCCAGCAACTAGACAGTGTATGGTGTAACTGGGTGGGACACTGTTTTGCAAAGCTGCTGCAGTGCCTAGCAGAGGAGAGTATCTACCATAAAGACAATTAAGAATAACGCAATGACCAACAGTTATGTTAAATGGTCTGTTAATCACCCTCTAGGGTTTAATGCTGAATGAGGCATATCCAGAGTGCCACATGTCACTAGACAGTGATAAACTGACCATTAACATAATACCAGGGAGTGGCTTATTGCTATCATAATAAAACTGTTTTTAAACAACATTAAACCATGTTCATCATATGGTTAGGCTCTACATATGTATGTTAATAAAACTAAACATAAGGCTGTTAGCAATGTTTACAGTCAATTGAAAGCTGCATTTCTCAAACCCTTGTTATAATCAGAGATATTACACCTGTACAACTCCTTGGTTTTGCTAACTCTATTGCTCAGCTGACCCACCACAAGTGGTGTGGTGTGGTGAGGCATCGGTAGGTAAGGCCATGCAACTACTAGTGTGGTACGCTGTGTGCAGCTGCAATCAGGATGTGTACATTTGGTACATGGCCTCAGTTTTGCTGTTGATCTCCACTGAGCATGCAGTACCTGGTCAGGTGGGTGGGGATGTCTCGTAGGACATTTAGACTATTGTTTGTTATTTCTGTCACCTGCTGCTGGATGTCTGTCATTGGTTGTGTTGACTTGGTCTCCCCCATACTTGAATGTGTGTCTGTGTGTGTGTGGTGCTGGGGGTGAATTCGGAGTTAGGTTTGAACCCTAACAGTGAATTTCCTCACTTTTGTCGCTTGGAACAACCCTAACTGATGCATTAAATGGAGTTTTTGCCATGAATATCCTGTCTTTTCAAGTACCACTCAGCATGCTACATGATTAATATTCCTAAGAATAGTTCACATACATATAAAACAATGTTCCAGTGTCAGAAATATTTCAACTGTTGTGGTTGCATTTACTGTCATTGTCTTAATATACTTTATTAATTGTCATTTGTCATTCTCGTTCCATGTAGTAGTTTTAATGTTAAAGTGTCTTAATCATTTTGTTTGTGAGCACATATGTAACTTTAAAAATGTGCATAACTAAAAGACAATATGACATCACATGGACACTATTAGTTCATGTACTGAACAAATGGATATGCTACTATAGTAACTTGAGATTTCATAGAGTGCTTCCACCACCAACTGAGGTCGTCACTCATCAATCATGTGAACAGAGTGGAAGAGGTTTGTTGTACTGAATACATATACTGGACCACCAGGGCTATGTTCGGTGGGGGTTTACTGCTTACATCCCAAGAACAGGACTTTCGGTGCACTGGACCACCAGGGTATGTTCAGAGGGGTTTACTGCTTACATCCCGCGAATGGTAGTTTTGGTCCACTAGACCACAGGGCTATGTTCGGGGTCAGCTTTACTGTTTACATCCCATAAATGGGACTTTCAGTCCACTACACCACCAGGGCTATGTTCAGCAGGAGGGGATTGTGTTTCACACTGATACACCCTGACATCAGCTTCTTCAGTACACTGGACCACCAGGGATGTATTCACAGGAGGTTGTTTTAAACTAGAGCAGCCGTGGTCGAGCTGTGTGGGGAGGAACATTTCTGCTGTTGCACTAATAGGCCCAGTGGTGGTGGTGTTGGAATTGTCCTCTTTTGACCACAAGTAGGCTGCACGACGGGGCATAAGTGGGTTGGGGTCCAGCCACAGCTGTCGCTGCTGTGTCGTGCCATGCAATTCAGCAGTTTACCTGTGAGTGATTGACACTTGAGCATTTGGCCTGAAAGTTGTGCAGGCGCGGGTTGCAGGTTGGCCTTCACAACTCTCACAGCCTTGCTGAATGTCAGGCTCGCGCAGTTAATGCATGGTTGGTCCCCCTGCACATCATGCATTCATTTGCATTGCACTGTTACTCAGCATGTTTTCTGTGGTGGAACTGCCTCCTGCTGAATATCGCAGAATGGAGCAAGTCTGACTCTGCGAGGCACTACCCCTGCCACAGCGTCGCAACCCTTTTGAATATCTGGCCCATAAACTATAATACAATAGAAGGAAGGCATTGTCACACAGAGACTGGTGGCCCCTTGGAATGAGGTCCCTTGTCACTTATTTGTCCTAAATCAAAGATGCTTTTTAAAACTCAGCTGTATAGAAATTTTTATGAAGGAAGCCAACATGGCTACATAAGAGATATTGGCTGGAATAGCTATGGCCTATTCTTTACTGTCTGGCCTCCTCCACTCCCTTGAAAATTTGTATGAACCTTTCTATGACTATCTTTATATTGAGATAACAATACTGCCACATATACCCAATGTTAAGATGATATGGTAATGACAATTGCCCAAAAATGTTGCTGGCTTGAATGTCACACTTATCTCTTGAATATGAATAAGACACCAAACACAAGAGGTATATTTTAACTTATTTTACTATAAAATATTTTCAATATAAAAATGACAAACAAAATATTTTTTTATACATACAAAAATAGATTTTATAAAACAATATATACATACAACGAAAAAAAAAAAGGTGTATTACATCATACACAACATATAAATTAAATAAAAAAATATTTTTGTGAAATATAAATAAAAACATATAAAAATATGTAAATGTTCTTTACTTCAGTCAAAGACTTGAGAGAAGTGTGCACTGCATCAGGCAATCCAGGCAGGAAGCTGGATTCAATGTGAGCTCAAAAGAAGTGAAACTGTTGCACCCTCGGGAGATGATGCGGGACCTCCTATGAAGGGTGAGTCTCACCCAGGAAGCTGCAGGAACAGATGGTAGCCGTGGAGGTGAAACACTGCTGTTTCAACAACACCATCGCCCCCTATACAACCGGTCAGGGACGAGGTTCACAGTCTGCTGCTGTGCATCCAAGAGACTGGATTTTGTCCAGCCTCTCAAGGATGACAGCATTCTCCTCCGCAGACTGAGAACCTCGCGATGTGAACCAGCTGTAGCAGCAGCAATGGCCTGAGCATCTTCGCAGCTGCGGCACCCCACAAAGAAAAAAAAACAGTTAGATGAATATATAACACAAATTCAACAATTACAACTGTAAAATATTTCACTTCAAATATTTCTTATCCAATACAATATCAGAAATGCATTCATTTTAAAGTTATAGATTATAGTTTAAAGTATGATGCTAAACTATTTATTATACAATGTGGTAAACCGATATGTCGAATCCTGCATCCTGATTGGTTGGCTGGCACAACCACCACAATAAATCCTCCAGTGTACCCACTGGAAGAAGTGCCAGCCAACCTTATACCATACTAATCCGGTCAAATTCACTTCAAACAAAACTGTCAGCGGTTTGTCCGTTGCCACTTAGCTAAACACCACGGAAAATTTTGATTAAATGACCTCCTCTTCCAAGTGTAGGGACCTCAGTGAGTTAGAACGCAGTTAAAACATTAAAACAATATTCTGCATTGTTTAATACAAATTTATCCTCCCAGGGTGTGGGTACACTGGAGGATTTACTACACCACTCGGTCACTCGGCTGCGACTTGTGACCGAATCACACCAGCCGTGTAAATCCTCCAGTGTACCCCCTGAGGATAAACGTGTAAGTATCTAATTTGTCTCTCTGTCATACTTGACTATCTATATAATCTAATAAGCTCACAACATAAAAAATGTATGTTAGCTGTGCTTATAGTGCTACTCTTAGATTTTCTTTCACTACTCAGAACTATTCTGTATGTGCATACTTTAGCATTATTTACACTATTATGCCATAGAGTTGAAATACATCCTCATCAAGTGTGAGAATGTTTACTTCACCATGTCTGCCTATAATGTGTAGTCATGTATTCAGTGAAATTAAAGTCACCTTTACAATAGCAGTATAATAAAATACTTTTCATGCGTACACTATCATGATAAGTTTAATGATACTTTTAAAACGAACAGCTTTTGACCCGTGTTTCAGATCTCAGCACAGATTAGTACTTTAAATAAGTAAGTCACTATACTATAAGATGTGATGCAAAACCATACCAGATATCGAGGTCAAGCTCAGCAGAGTTGTGCAGGCACAACCCAAAGCTGTGCCTGCAGAACTTTGAGAAAAAAAAGGATCAAGTTCAGGGCAAACCACAAGTGAGCTGCTGCATTGCAGGACACAACAAGCACTGCCACCTATTGCATGCCCTCAACACTCTGTCTCATACGTCTGAACTGTTTGTTCCCAAAATGTGTAACATTGTTGTCTAAATGTTAAGAAAGAATAGAAAAGCGTGGAACACTTAATCTAATTTACAATTAGAAGCCCACAACACTGTTAAAATGTTTGCATTTAAGTTCATAAAGTCTACAATGTATAAAACTGATATATTTATCATCATTTACTATAAATTTTGAACAAACATGTTAACACTGAACGGTGTTACAAATCCTCACAGTCTGCAACAGGAAGCTTTTAGTGAATTTAAATGAGTTACATTCCTCACAATGTGGTACACTTGAGATATGCACTCACACCCCTCATCAAGGCAATCACAGGCAAAATGTCTGCCCCCAACACTCATGTCTTTTGTTGGGGTGGCTGCTAACTACATCCCACAATCAGGATTTTCAGCATATGATCAGGAGGTGGGGGTTGGGTTTCAATACTCAAGCCTGCAATTGGGCTTATCAGTCTACTGGTATTGCCAGGGATGTATTCAGGAGGTAGTAGGTGTTTAATTACTTAATAGGCGCAATTGTGGTTATTGGTCACTGGACCTCCACGTCTATGTTGAACATGGAGACACTTGCTGCCCCAACTGGGCTACTGGGCGGGACAGTATTAACAGTATGCCCGTAATTGGGCAGTGAGGAGGTTACGCTCTTTGCCTGAAATTAGCCTGCAGGGCATCCTTGCCCAATGACTGCCTACCTGTAAGGACCCAAGCGCCAAGTCCTCGGTGATCACCACAGCTGCATGGTAATGGGATGCAAATAGGGCCATAATCAGCTGAGAATGTCCCCACCCGTGCCTTGCCTGAATTACAACCACATTTGCATATTACCTTTAGAATAGCGGCATTTTGCGATTACAAGTAGAATGCTGCAGTTTAGCGACAAACTGCGCTGCTGCAAGTTACACTGCGCCATGCACAGTGGATGTGCTTAGAGGTGATATTAAAAGTACTTCCTCAATACCACAACTCCATTGAATATCACCCTTGACACACCCCTGCGCAACTGTTTTGCACAGCAGAAGGCTTAGCCTATGATACCATATAATGTTCATCTAAAAACAAATGTTTTAAAGTACACATATTACTACCTTTACTCACATACACTCTCACAGTCATCTTCTTACAATGTCCCAAAAAGTTATTTCGAACAACAGCCACATCATGGGTGGGTAAGTGACATGGGGAGGTAGCTAATTTAAAGTCATCGCTAGTGGAATCACGGCTACAATAAAACTGTAATATGGAAAAGGTGTTAAATGCAGCTGAGCGCATGACGTCCTAGCACTGTTTTAAACACTGACATCTTTAAAAAGAAATCTAAATCAATACACTTCTGCACCGAATGAATTTGCCTGACAAAAGTTGTTGAGGAACAGTGACAGTGTGTGTGTGTGTGTGTGTGTGTGTGTGTGTGTGTGTGTGTGTGTGTGATGGGGGCAGTGTCTTTTAAGACAGCTTGTCATTAATGGGCCAATATCTCTCACTAAGTGAGAAAAAAAAATGGCAGTGGCTTCAAATTTATTTAGATGTTTTTAGCCAATGAGCAACCTGCATGGGCAGAGGGATACTTGACTGGGTGAGAGGTGCAGTGGGCTGAAACTTTTTGTTGCTGGGCATGTATTGAAACTTAATGTACCCCCTGGAAGGAAATACTAGCCAATCAGATGCCAGGAAATAAAAACCCCATTCTAAATGTGGTGAGACAACTTCCATAGTGTTATTTAGAAACGTCACGATATTCATAGGGTGAGCACAAACAGTCCCATCAGTACCTGCATTAATAGTTTTATCGACATTCCCTCAGTTCATGATCAACTTTAAAAACCACACATATGCCAGTGCACTGGAACAGCACGCACCATTGTAGAGGTAAGCATTAGGCTGGCAGGGCTGAAGGCATACATACTGCACAGCTATTCACTTTCACTGCGGAAAGGATCATTAACACTATAAGCACACTTTTAAACTTGTAGATAGAAAAAACAAATTAGCATTGTGCACACTTTGTACAGATGCACAACATTTATATAACTACAATATCCTACCACCATGTTTGTGTTTTTGGGGTGGTTGGGTATCTGCAATCAATGCATTCCACCCTTATGAGTCACAACTGCGTAAAATAAGTTATGTAAACAGTGGTTAAGCCCACCACAACAAACAAAATAAAGTGGTACTCCCTCAGCAACGAAGCTCTGTTGCTCACACCCCAAACTATTTTACATTAGCAGTGGTATCCAATAGACAGTGCACTCCCCTATCATACAGTAGCACTGCAACGTGTAATTCTCAACACTAGCATTGATCACCACAGAATGTTGACAACCTATGGTACTTCTCAAGGATGCAGATAATATCAACAACAGATTTTCCATACAGTGGTGGACTGGCGCCCGGCATCCTGCTTCACCTCCACACGTTCCCGAACAGTAGCTTCCCAGGCTCTATTAAAGAAACAAGAAAAAATAGTCACATTAATAGATGAAATTTCAAGGTAAAAGTGTTTATCTTTAAAACATCAATTTCTTCAATAACGTATTTTCAAAAACATTACTCACAAATATATTGTATGCAGTGCAGAACAAGTAGTGCCTGACCATGAATCACAATACTTACAACATTGTCATAATGCATGGCTGAGACGCATGAACATCCTAAAAAACATTACATGTATGTTCAATTTACATACATGCATACCCTAATAATATGACACTCTATTCTTTTTAATAGTTAAAAAACTGAGTTATAATAAAAAAACACAAACACAACGATAATGTCACTGTTCACCAATTACCCTCTGGCTGAATGTAGCAGCCATGTATGTGTTATTAACCATATTACCCCTACAGGAAATGATAAAACATTAACAAACATGTTGATATTCTATAATGCACATTAATAACTATTGCAATAATAAAAATGAAACATTGGCATGACATATAAATATTAACTAAATACAATCTAGAACATGTCATAATTCGCAACACATTGTTGGCAACACACCACTGAATTCCACTGAGACACCTACACACTACAACAACATTAGAATTTGTTATCTATTACTCATTATACAATGGCAAGAAAAAATCCTGCACCTGATTGGTCACTCTTGGGCAGGACCCATGATGTTAATCAGTACAACATCAAAGGTCTAGTCTCAGCCTTACTGTGAACCTGCTGATCATCATGATCATGCTGATCATCATTGATTGTTTCGTCAGCTCTTAAAAACTAAATATTTCCCACACAAAAACATGTTTACAATATTTTTTCTGTATAACAATGAGCCATTGTATGATAGCAATAATGCCAACAGGGTGTGTCGTTTGGGATAACGTCACACCTCAGTTGTTGGAACACTTGGCCTCAAGTCCTCGTCTTGCCAACCACCGAGGCATGATGTTATCCCAGAACACACACCCTGTCAGGCATAATTGCTTAATTGTACATTGAACTCCACCACAAAATTAGCAGAGGAGAAGACCTGCCCCACAACACCACATCTACCACTATGCACACCCATACATTGTCAGATTCATGAAATATTATTCCACTTACATCTGTAGTAATACCAGTTTGTCATGGTAGTACAGGATCTTCTGCCATAGGGCACTGCACAATCATTAGAGTTGGTTAACACCTTTTTCTAGTATTTTTGGGTGCATATTCAAGATAGTTGACCCCAAACGCTGTCACCACTGTGACTCCCACCAAACGGATACCTGATGCACAATGCCTGAAATGCCGATCACATCCACAATTAAGCAATAATGCCGACAGGGTGTGTGTCATCTAGGATAACATCACGCCTCAGGTGGTTGGGCACAAAGCCGCCACGCTGATGCGTTCAACAACGAGGCGTGGCGTTATCCCCAAATGACCACGCACCCTGGAGAGCATATTACTATTATATAATGGCTAATTGTTATACAGAAGAAAAAATAATTTTAAAGATGTTTTTGTGTGGAAAAATATTTTTGTTTTTAACAACAGCCCAAACAATCAAGCAAATGATCACCATGCTCATGCTGATCAGCAGGTTCAGATGAGGCTGAGACAAACCCGTGATGTTGTACTGATTAACATCACAAGTCCAACTAAGACTGACCAATCACAGTCCAGGATATTTCTTGCCATTGTATCATGTTACGTAACCTACAAAATGTATCCTTCAGGTCAAGAGCAGCAAAATGCCCAATTGCAGCCAGTAAGTAAAACAACCCAGCCCTTCTCCTGAACATATCCATCCTGTTCTACTAACGGAAATGTTTATTTGTTGGTAGTTAGCGTAAACCTCCCTCTGAAGATATGGCTGGTGGACTGGTGTTGCAGGATATGTTACATTCCTTTCTCTATCATAAAGCTGCACCGCAGTATTGTTCCCATGCCGCAGCCTGTCAAGGCACCACACCTGTTTGATGGACCAACAGACCTGCATGGTAATAGCATACAATCCACAACAACAACATGCAAATAATGCCCACACTGCATCTTGCAATGATGATAATACCACATTTCATATCACATTTCAAATATTGCCCAGGCTACAGCTGTCCAGCTAATTTTGCACAACATCAATACACATCTATCAATGCCACAATTTCAATATCACACACTTGTGTCATGAGAACCCTCATTTCTTATTTGAAAACAACCTAAGAACTTTGTAATAATAAAGTCTTACCATCAGACTCAATCATAATGACACTGTCAGTGTCTGACTAGCCACCTCCACAGGTTCACTTGCTGCTGGCACTACCTCGCTCGCAGCTGGGAGCACACTCTGATGTCCTACAATAAATACAAAACAAAAACATTTGAATGTTAGATGTAAATCAGAGTACATTTTTAACACTGAGAACAACAGTTGTAAAAAATACTACTTTCTAATTTCTATCACAACGTTATTACTGTATTCAATCTTTGATTATACAATGGCAGAAAAAATCCTGGACTCTGATTGGTCAGTCTTGGGCTGGACCCGTGATGTTAATCAGTACAACTCAACGGGTCTAGTCTCAGCCTTACAGTGAACCTGCTGATCACCATGAGCATGCTGATCATTTGCTTGATTGTTTCATCTGCTCTTAAAAAAATATATTTTCCCAACAAGAACATCTTTAAAATAATTTTTTTTCTGTATACTCAATGAAACATTGACATAATAGCAATAATGACCTCCAGGGTGTGTCATTTGGGATAACGTCACGCCTCAGTTGTTGGACACACTTGGACTGCGTCCTCATGCCCAACCTCCTCAGGCATTACCGCAGCATGACCTACACCTGTTGGAGCATTATTGCTTTATTGATATATATGTAGAGACTAGGCACACACAAAACAATGTTCAATACTATTTTTAAAATATTGCTATGATAATAAATAAGGCACTCTGACTGTATATATCAATAGTTACTTAATCACTCTGTGACTGATGTAGTACAGCCGTGCCTCATCCCACATGACACTAATGCTAGCACACTTACACAACATTGAATAATCACTCCTGATGTGTCATTGCTTATTTATGCATGCACAGATATGGAAACTGCGCCATTCTCAATAGCAGCCCTCCGCTCCTCAAAATAATATTCACAGGTGTGCCAGGTAATATTCAATCAAATTGTGCTATGGAACAACTACTTGACTATCACCCCAGCCACAGCCACTGGACATGTCGCACTGCAACTTGCACCACCACAACATTAGAGTTGAGCATTAAACTTGCAGTGGCATAAGTACCATTAGTGATGCACAAATTTCAGATATTAAAAGCTGGCATGCAAATGAGATAACACTTAATACAAGACGAAGGGGATCATTTACATCTATTTGATGGCCCATTTGCATGCCATTAGCATATAGGTGCATGATCCACAAGGATTTGCACCTGCCGCCCAACTAGGCACCAGCCATTGGAGACCGATGCACCTGCAGCCCAATGACACACTACCTCTCTGTCACATTTACCCTCCCCAGACAGATCCTGAAGCCCAATCACAGCCAATAAAGAACATGACCCCCACCCACATCTACCGACACCCCATCAAGGGCAATACAGTAAATATCAGTCATAAATGTGAGTGTCATGCACATTATGAGCTGCAAGTCCATTGGCTATAGTTCAGCATCAATGGGCATGCAGTCACACCAGGCAGTAATTCGGCAGGCAGCGGGCAGCATGTGGGTGGATGCTGCCGCCCACCGCCTGCAAAGGGGAGCAGCTCTAGGGGCTTCATACAGGACTGGGTGGGCACTAGGCACCAGGCTGACTTTTTGAGGTGGTAGTTACTTGACATTCTGCCCACAATCAGACATTACAATCCAGTGTACCACCAGAGAAAGATATTTTGGTTGAGAAGGACTTCACATTCTGCCATGATCACACACTTGAGGAGATACATTCTGGGCGTGATTAGGCTTTTGGGGAATTAATAGCGAGCAGGGGAGTCATATTGGTTATTGCCCTCAATCACTGTAGAGAGATCTGTAGGTGGGGCATGTAACTTTATTCCTGCAGTCAGGCGTCAAGAGATGTGTGGGTGGGGGTATGTTACTATATGCACGATGGGGCTGGTGGGGCACAAGAACCAACCAGGCATCCAGCCAGGAGTGGCAGCTGCTGTGCTGGCACCTCAACACAGTAGCCACCCAGGTGGCCATCAAAGTCATTTTTGGGGGCTTGTGTTGTGCAGTCAGAGTGTTAGGGGTTACGCATGCACAACATATCTACCACCCCACTGAATATTGTGTTGGGCAGCTTCTGCATTGTTACTCCCAGTCCTGTTAACCATGCATTCATTTCCATTGATCTTTTGCACAATCTGTTGTCAATGACATAACTCCCTCCTGGTAAATATTGCACAATAGTCAAAGTTGGACTTGCACTACACAACCCTGTTGCACATGGAGAACCCTTTGAAATATATGGTACACACTATAAGACGTTTTCACTAACTGAAAGACTTATTGTATAACTATAATTAAAAGTTGTGCTGATTTACTTAGGTGACTAAAGGCTCCCAGCACCAGCCCAGCAGCCTCCCATAATTCATGAGCGAAGTAGTACCAGCATGGGTGGTTATCCAGTATCCCTCCCGTTCATGAGTACATAGAATCGCTGGGCACAGCTTCACTTCTTTTTTAATTGCACTACACTCTTATTCTTTACTTTAAGTGCAATATATAGATAACTATGCGCATCACATTGCATCCAACTTCTGGTTTGTACTCCTCATGAGCACACGAGCATTCCCAAGGCTGGACTGCCTCAAGCAGTACCACCTTTAAGGTCCACTGCCTCATGTCACCAGATGAATGTTAGCTCTGAAATACAAAACAAAATATACATTAGTATAATGTTACAATATTCATCATTTGTAAAAATTCTATACAATACTAATTAAATTACATCAGACCACATGTCCTTCAGAAGCAGAAACACAGATCAGTACAATAGAACAAAAAAGATACAGCCACCTTGACGGTAAAAACTATAGTACCTAACATGCTATCTAGTCTCATAGTTGAGTAACTGTATCAAACATCAATTTGGGATACCATGACATATCCATCTGTACCATGATGAAATATTAACACATTGTAATGTTATCAAACACAGATGAACCAGACATCACAGACATGTTTTATGAACCATAAAACATACATTACTGGTACACAGGCAAATAATACTCTCACAGCTCGGACACCTGCTTTTTATTGGACAAGTTTTACTTTCAGCCTGATCATGAACAGGCAGTTCTGATTTACTTTGCCACACATATTGGCTGCTAGGCCAAACACAACCTCTATAGAAAAAAAGGATGTCAGGACTCATAAATGAAAATACAGTCGAAATAAGTGGGCACTGACCACTAAATGCACTTCAGTTTAGTAATACCTGCCACTTTAAAGGCAGCAGGCACTCCTAGCTCTCATGTGTCTGTCCTGCGTAAAATAAACAGACGCAGTGGCAAAATGTATGTGGGTGAGTCAATCCATCAAGCTGGACGAAGGGTATAAAATATTTTTACATGCTTCTGAAAGCCAAAACTCCTACAGATGAAACTTCATGAGGCGAGTTAGCTAACACAAAAATGCTACAGGGTGTGATTCAAATATATCGCTGCTCTACTGTTCAGGATGTTACCACAGTTCATTTGTACAATACAGCCTGCACATCATATTGTTTTCCTCAGAATGAAAAACTACATTTCAGATACTCTAACATTCCGTGAAAGAATCAGACTGTGACAGGTCACAGATATTATCAAACATTATCACTATCAACATCCTTCAACAGTAAACCAGGTGGATATATTCTCGCACAACCTGCCAAACTATGAAAAACTCAACATTAGTACAGCAAACATGCAGAGAAATTGGCAGACACTCACTTCACCATGGCAATGACTACTGCATATCATGAAATCTATTTTTTGACCACATGAATCAGTTCTGAAAAGAACAGCATATATATCATATTTCCTCAACAGTCTCACAATCTTAAGGACTCCAGTTCCATCTTGAGGTCTCCCAGAAAAATAGCAAGCAACGAGAAATGCACACCATCTGGTGGAATAGCCAATCATTAAAATTTAATTTCGGGTGTATAGTATGCATTCCATGAGTAAGCAATAATCTGCATTTACTTTTGAGCTCTGTCAATCAGTACATATGATGCTCTGCTTGCCAGACTCTACACTCTCTAATATCTGAAATATGATAATACAGGCAGGCAACATAGACATAATAGAAACAGGTCAATTTTCTGTTACTAAATTACCATAGTTTTAAACAAATCATTGCCTCTAAGATGGATTAGCAGTATCAGGAGGAGTGAGTTCTCAAAGTCTGTGCATGGTTGGCAGATATTCCATCTCATTCCACCATGACCTAACCATTAACATAGCAATTCGGGCTACAGGTCCTTCAAAATCTATAACTACAAACTCAGCTGCTCATCTTATGTAACTGCTTAATAATCCACAAAATCCTTTTCCTATTTCTGCCATTCGTTTTCCAGAACTGCACAGAAAGCTACTAAGAAGGTTCACCCTGCAGTAACAGACAGCACTGAAAGATAAAATTTTCCCTCCTTATTTCAAACTACTTCACATTCAATCAAAACACACGTAAAAAAAAATTCCCTCCTGCTAAAAACATGAACCAATGTAACTCATGCACTAAGTATTAATAGACTATGTCCTGCAAAATCTAAAACATGAGAATAACAAAATGCATGCTTTCATAGGCACTTTAAACAATTACAACATCAGAAAAGAATAATTGGTTGTGTTTAGTCAAAAAACTCCCGTACCCTCCTATCTCCCTCCATTTGCAGCTGTATCTGTACAAGTAAGTACTGAACTTCTTTCTTACTTTAACTATTTTCTCTTAAGAATATAACATACATAATAACTAACATCATCAGATTAAACACGAAAAACGTTTTGATTAATAATATACATGTTCTATAAGTTCTTTAAATACTAGAAAATATGATGAAGATAGACTGTACCCCAGTTTGAACTAGTAATCTCTCCTGCAAAATGGATCTTGTTTCTTCTTCTTCTGTTGTCGTCACTGATTGGTTCTCAAGTGGACAAAAAATCTTAATTTCATTAATGAAATATCTAACTCAACAGACTATTTAATCATTCGATAATGATGTTTCAGTAATCCAAATTACATTAACTTTACTTTCGAATGCGAAAGTACATTGCGACTGCAGATACGAAGTAAAATTTGCAAAAGTGTGAACCGACAGTACTTTTGGCCATAATATCGAGCATACGAAATACAATTGCGACACTCAAATGCAAAGTATTTTTCGACACTTTGGTATACAAAGTTTTCAAAGTGTGCATATATTGACAAGTTCATTTATGGAAAATGACTTAATTATCAATTGTAAACATAATCACGCTAAGTGCCTCAACGCAGCGTAATGCAGATATTTAAGATTTACAATGCTTAATCGTACCACAAACGCCAGGCGCCCACCAAAAAACATATTTGTTGTATGTTTTGCACTCCGCGCCCTCATATATCCATCGCCCGACTTCCTGCTCATTACATTACATATATATGTAAAATTTCTACGAAATAGTCATTTCTCACATCGACTCATAAGCGCACATAAACAAAACACAGTATCATCAGGCGACAAATTAAATCTACACTATTCAGAACTTGTCGTCTGAAGTTAAAATAACACCTCAGGTGGGTAGTGTGGAAAAACAACCAACCAGGCGTAATGAGACCCAAAACAGGAGGAAGTGCTTATAGGATCTAGGTAAACTATTTCCTATATCAGCCACGTGGAAGATATTATAGAAAATAAAAAATATAACTGTAAAGAAAAAATGGAGAAAAAAGTATTAAAAATAGATATAAAACTAAATGAGCTTCAAACAACTTTTATGATTAGTAATCCTCTGGCTGAACGGTTCTATACTAGGACTCCATTATGTGACAGGGCACTTTGTTGGCTTGCACTTTGTGACTAGCGCTACCAGACCACCCGGGAGGCTCTGAATCTGCAATCAAGATACTGGGCTGACCGTTCATTGAAGATTCTTTTTTATAGTACTCTGTACCTGCCAGTAGTTTAGGACCAAGCGAGATTAGTAAATACAGTAGAGGACTTGTGGCATTTGTTTTTAGATTTTCTGAAATAGGACCAGGCAACAATCACGCCTAACTAACACAGGCCATGAATGAGACATGCTGCAAGCTTTAAGCATATAATGGATTACCATCTTGACGGCATTACATGGCATTTTGGCTATTTGTATTAGATGTCATTGTTTAGAGATTTTATGTATGAGTACTATGCTTCTGTTGGGTTGTCTGTCTGTGTGTCAATAATGTGTGTGGGGGGACATCATGGTCTTCATTCATTTGCTTACCAAGTGGTAGAAAATAGCGGGTGAAAGCAGACTCAGATTTGTAGCAAATACACAAGTAATACAGCACCCAGATAACTTCTTTTTGCGGGTATCTATTCAGAAGCCAACCCACTGAAGTGGTATCATAGCCAATCAGAGGTGGATTTCAGACCATTTTCAAAGCAAAATAGTGAAAGTCTGAACTGAAAAGTGCATTACAAACACTGGTCTACTATGAACTGCAGAAAGCTTGTAAATCAAATATTTAAGTTTACACATTTTTTAACAGTTAGTTTATCAAAAATACAGCCACAGTAGTTTTTTAGATGTGTTCCACACAGTTATTTCTGAGAACTTCTCATTGCACAGCACATGAGAAAAGCATTCTTTTGCCATGTTGGAGAAGAGTCACAACAATTACAATACACACCAACACAGACAGTATATTTACTACAACAGCATCAACATTGAAATTTCACTAACATGCAACCATATCTACCAACTGTGCCACACACACTCACTAAACATAATAGTAGCATATCCTCCGTAATTGTTAATATACAATTGTTATACATTTAATAATGCCAATGTCACTCGATTTGTTGGTCTACATAGCAATCATCAAACTGACTATCATAACACAACACAGCATAAAACACATGTTCATACAGTTAAAAAAAGCAGCCATCAATCCAAAAAACACGTGAAGAAAAAACATTCAAATGTAAAATAATGAATGAAAAATTTCTGATATTACGCAGCTGTGCAATGCACATTCACAACAACTATCATTGCTTGTCTTTCACCAAATTGTTAACATTTAACATGCTATTCTAGTAATACACATTACAAAAATATACTGAAGCATATTCTAAAACTTTTCTTTCTCATACAGGTGCCTGATACCACAAGTGCTTACATCACTGTGAACTATAATACCTGAAAATGCCAATAAATACAGGCGTGAGTGTATCTCAAAGCGAGCGTATAATAGTACTACACTGTTGTATAAGGGAAACAAAAAAGTAAAATTACCCAAAATGAACACCAGACATTACACCAACAGTGACCCCTACATCAAGTCACACACAAAACAAGATCTAAAAAAAAAATGTATAACATCACAAATGTTGTATCGATCTATAAGATGAAAGATAACTATCTTGAGTGTAACCATCAATAACGCTCAAATCAACAACAGTAAAAATGAAAAAATTATGACTTTAACCCAGAAAAGAAAAGTATTTCCAGTCACTAGCAAATGGCTTAAGATCGAAGACTTATGCTGCTAATACTCTGGCACAATACAAACAATCAAGTCACCTTTCTCTGATGGTTACGTCTGATACAAACGTTTGTCAACAGGCTGTTGTACTACAAAGACAATAAGATGTCTCATGTCCTTGAACAATTCAGAAACATATAGCATCAAAAAAACTGGCAATATCTGTTTGACTGTTGACAACTTCTGCCATGTCTTCACAGGACAGTGGATACCACAGCACTCAAAGCATATTTCTGGGAAGAAGTCTTATCATGACTCTGAAACAACAGCGTTCAGTATCGGGAGTCCACAACTTAGAAATATCCTCGTATCTTTGATGACAATCAATTAGATACTGATGATGACTAGTCCAACCATAGTCTTGAATAAACAGCACTGCCATGGTCATGTAGTACCGCCAACCAATGAGCAATCATTATTTCAAAAATGAACAGTTTGTTAACCTATTCATAATAACAGATGCAAAGAGACATAAGCTGTTACAAATCGACCATTGTAATCAGCCATATACTGGACTCATGGGTCACTCACTTGCATGTCTTGATACTGGTGTTTGTGATAGTTTTTTACAACATCACCAGGATGCTGAGTGCATCAGACAGGCATCGACACTTTAATACAGGTATATAAGTACAGCGACTGCATCAGTACACTTGTTTAAACGACTTGTGCAGTGGGTGAATGCAGTGCCATCACTTTCATGAAAAAGTACAACACAATCCTTCTGAGCCAAGAAGGGAAATTTCAGTGTCACCAGCAGAAAAGCTGTTTCAGTGTTGAAAATGACATTCAGAAATACGGAAGGAAATTGCTAGTTGAATTGCAAAGTATCAAGTTTGATTTGTATGTGTGTCTCGAACGTTGTACTATACAAAGCAAACTGTCAACCAACAAACCTGGTCATCATACAATGACATGTAGTTGCGCCCACAGCATTCTTGGCTGAAATGAAACATCCACAGACACCATTGTACTATGCAAACACTGTTTTCAAAACTGAAGTGCAACACTTGCCAGGAAAGTCAGTGCTAACAACATGAAACAGATGTTACCAACTGAGATTTCAACGTGAATATGTTTGAACGTATTCTACTCAGACAATAAACCATTCAAAGCGATTCTAAGTCTGAACACAAAAGACAGAAAATTCCAGAAAACAGAGTAGATCTCTAAAGGTTCAGTGATATCTACCACTTCCTCTAAGAAATGTTCAAGCTATCGAAAATAGCTTGGTCATTCTAATAAATGATGTGCTACAAAGGCCAAGGTCATCTGGCAGATGTTGTCAACCACAAAATAAAAGCACTCAAGCTATTTGAAGAACAATTCCTTTTATAGACCATGACATAGATCAAGCCCAGCCTCTCTGTACACATGATCTATTAGAAAAATAAACAAATTGAAAGTCACTCACAGACAAGTGACAATGTGTATGAACAGTACAATTCACCACTACATGGTAAGATCATTAGGAACAACATTGATCTCTATCAAATAAACAGGTGGAAGGTGAGCCTGTCAACATTTGGGGCAACACTGAAGCAAGCTGCTTCGGCCTATTCCAAAAGAGTCGACGGACGCCTAGATGAAGAAAATGGGTACGAGTGCTGAGTACTGGCCGTATCCTGAGCAAAAATGGCAAATTCAAGCGTAACATGCAGTACCTCTTCCATCTGCTCTGGAAAGTGAGCTTAGCATTGTCTGCATCTAGCACATACCATTCGGCTAACACCACTAGATGGAATTACGCTGCTCAATTTCTGGAAATTGAAACAGAAAGAAAATGCAAGTGATCTGTCTTCCATACTTGCAACCCGTGGCACAAAGAATATTGGTATGAGACACTCGAAGTGATGACAATGCTACGAAATATAGCGCAACCATGGTTTATCACACTTAGTTGTGCAGAATATGCCTGGATGACTCATTGAACTATTGAAGGGGAAATTCTGATGTCAAGGCATCTCATCAGCTATCAGAAATGTTCACTTGATCCTGTGTCTGTCACAAACACTTTCAAGCCTTCATGACATTCTCAATTTCATCTTATCAAGGACAATCCTCCTCTAGGCATTGTAGACACTACTTTTGGAGGACAGAATATCAAGCAGTGCCTCATATCCATATGTTATTATGGATCAAAGATACCACGAATCATTGAACATGATGCAGCAAGTGCTGTCATTCATTAATATATCACTTGTCACATTCAGACAAGTGACGCTCACTATGGGTTGGTTCAAAGTTCAGTGACATATTTGCACAAAATATTGCCGAGCAGTAAACAATCTAATTGGTCACGTGATGTAGCTTTGATTTCCTAGAAAAGTTTGTCAAATGGTACCATGAATGACCTTTCTCAACAATCGACACACTTGAAAGCAAAATAACCAGAGGGTATACGAGTTGCAGAGATGAGGTGTATCAGCTACAACAACTCTTCTCCTAATGTAGCAAGCAAACATAGATGTTCAGGTTGTGGCTGACGCCACTAGCCCTGGTTCGCTATAACCACACATAACCAAACATGAACAGACAATGCAGATCTTTGGGAAAGATTGCCAGTTCAACAAGCCTGACATCTCGCTGTGGTCATTGGGTTTGAAGACTCTTTCACACAGAAGATGTGGAGCTTACGAAGCCAGTGACACAATGGTACATATACGGGAAGTCTGACTGTACGTTTCCTCAGTGTAAACTACAAAGAAATGGGCATGTACTGATTCCTCATGCAGAGAGGAGCTTGCTGTCAATGCACCTTCTTCAAACTTGAAAGAATAACCTGATATCTCGCATCGTTCCGGATCGGGCCTGAAAGGCGGTACCCGTAATGTTGGCTCCTTGGTGGGAAAAAAAGAAAGGTTCGGAGCGCCATAACCTGCCTCCCTGTAATTTTTTTTCACCAAACCACTGAAATACACATCTGTGGGCTGTTGGCTGTCTTCTCCAAATTTCAGGAAGACCAAACTGTTTTTTTGCAGGGTGTCAAAGAACTGCTGTCATTTTGACCATAGTCTGAAAGCAGTTTTGTAATTTATTACACTTTTCGAAATTTTGTGAAGTGTCATGAGTGCTTATACTAGTTTTGTGATGCTACTTTTTCCAGAAATTTGAAAACATATTTCTGGGGTTTTTACCACAAATAAAGACATGGCAAGCATCCTCAGGGTCTGACTAGGTGAATACAAAAGAATTAGGTTGCTAGAGGGTCCCAAATTTAATGCCAACCATTTTTCTGATCATTAACTGAAAACAAAACTGGCTTATGCGAAGTAACAGGCCCATTTGCAAAAGTAAAATACTTTGCGAAACTGTTGAACTTTTGATGGCTTTTCCTTTGACTTATAATGGGAAACTGTTTTAAATAACTTTTGAACCGTTTAATATTTTTCCGTGAAATCTTTGAAAGACACATCGCGGGCCCCGGCTATTCCGCTGAAGATTTTGGACTGGTCACGCGCAAACCTCATTAACCTGTAGGTGCGACCGTAGAATACCAGAAAGCGTAACTCAGCGCGCACAGATCATGTTAATAATTCCGCAGCTGTATATCCGACCAGTACAAAACTTGGCAGATCCCAAGGCCTATGGTTCTTGATCATGTATTCCACTTTCAGCCAGATCTGTCAAACGTTTGCAAAGTTATTAAAGGTGCAAAGTTTTGGGGTTTAACATAGAAATGGCTCCTCAGCCTAACTATGGTAGCACTACCATGCTACCATATATATATATATATATATATATATATATATATATATATAGATGGATAGATAGATAGATAGATAGATAGATAGATATTATGGTAGCACGGTAGTGCTACCATAGTTAGGATGTGGAGCCATTTAAGGTTAAGGGTCAAATTTTGCACCTTAATAACTTTGCCACCATTCAACAGATTTGCCTGAAATTTGGTATGCACGATTGGACGTGGTAGATCTTTGGATCTGCAAGTTTTCTACCAGTCAAATATACAGCCAGAAGTTATTAAGCACCAATGAAATGTGTGTTAATCTTTTACATGTTCTTTTCTCTATCACCTACTGGTCGCACAGTTTGCACCAACCAGTCCAAAAACTTCATTGGGAACTTGGGAACATTGGCTGGGGTTCCTAATGTGCCTTTTAAGATTTCGTGAAAAAATATTAAACAGTTCAAAAGTTATTCAAAACAAGTTCCCATTATAAGGTCAGTGGGAAAAGTTAAAAGTGCTAAAGTGTAGAACAAGCCATTTTAGTGTTGCAAATGACCCCAGGAGTGTCGTGAGTCAGCCATTTTTTTAGTGAGTGATCACAGAAATATTTGGCATTTAAATTTGGGACCCTCTAGGACACAATTTTTGTGTTCAGCTAGTCGGACCCTGGAGGATGCTGAATATGTCTTTATTTTGAGGTTAAACACCCCAGAAATATGTTTTTTCAAATTTCCAGAAAAGTAGTATCACTAAAAACTAGTGTCACAGACTCACGACACTTTCGCAAAATTTTACGAAGGTGTCGTAAATTGCAAAACTGCTTTTTCAGACTATGGTCAAAATGACAGCAGTTCTTTCCACCCTGCTGCAAAGAACGGTTTGGTCTTTGAGCTGAAATTTGAGGTAACACAGCAAACATCTCACAGATGTGCCTTTTGGTAATTTGGTGAAAAGATATTGCATGGCTGCAAAGTTACGTACTCTGAATTTGGCATTGTTTCCCATAGACTAACATGGTGGCATACGCTGTGCATTTTGAGTTCGTATCTCGAAACGATGCTAGATACAGATTTTTTTGTTGCAAGCTGCATAGCCTATGGCTATGTAACAGCAAAAACCTAGCCAGGAAAAACATGATTTTGTGAAATTTTATTTTTTTTCACGTTGTGCAGTTCCTGAGATATTAGCAATTAAGTACTTACAATGCTCATTTTCAGCTTCCAATGCCCTTTACAATGCATACATTCTTTTCTACACTGTGTTTCTCTACGCACCTGTTTGGCAAAAACAGGGTGTGCACTTCATTACTGTTACATTCTGTTGTTTCCACTTGCTGTTTATGTCCCCATTTGCATTACCGCTCCGTGTGCCACCGTGTATTACCTTTACTGTTACTTACGCCATTGCTGCTACTGTTACCATTTGCGTTTCCGCACTACTGTTTCTGTTTGTTTTTTGTTTGCGCCACTGTGCGATTGCCATGTGCTGTTCCGCAGCCCTTTCTATTTGTGTTTCATTTCTCTTTCGTTTTGCATCTTTCTTGTTGTTACTGTTATTATTTGCATTTGCAAGTGCCCCTGCACATTACAGTTTGTGTCTCCATATGCGCTTGTATTTCCATTTATGCTTCTGCTTCCTTTGCAGTTATTGTTGCTGTTACCGTTACCATTTGCTTTACAATTGCGGTCATTGTGCCCATGCACATTTCGTTTTCTGCTTTCTTATACGCGCTTCTGTTCCCATTTCCATTTCTGTTTCCTTTGGCATTATTCTTCATCTTAACTTTACCATTTGCATTTTAAATTGTAGTACCGTGCCTGTGTGCATTATGGTTGGCGTTCACACAGATGTAAACTAGGGATTGATTTCCATTTCTGTTCTCTTTAGGAGTTCTTTTTGCTGTGACACTTAATATTTCCATTTAAAATACCACTGCCATCACTGTTCTTGTTACCAGTTGCATTTTGTATGCGCTTCAATGTCCGTTTCGTCACTGTTTTCTTCAGTGTCACTTGTGCGTTTCTATTAAAGTTTCCTTTCCCATTTACATTTGCATTACCATGTGCGCCACTGTTGGCACTTCTGTTTGCATTGCTGTTCCTGTTACTATCTCACAGACATCATGTGGCAGGAGCGCTGGCCCTTCAGGCCTCGCTCTCCCTCCGCCACATTACATTCACTATTTCGTCATCATTCTCCAAAGAAGAAATTGAGGCAAAAACTCCCACTTAATGCATCAGTTCGGGTTGTTCCACAGTGACAAAAGTGAGGAAATTTGCTGTTAGGTTTGAAAGCCCCTTTGGACCCCTCCAGCCCACCCCCAACCAGCATCAGGGTGCGTGTTGGGTCGTCGTGATCTAACTGTCACCCCATTCTCATATTCGCTTAGCTTCTTTACACATGTGATGGGGTGAGGTTAGGGCTGACAACAATGTACACCCTGATGTCGGTTGAGGGGTGGGCTGGAGGGGGTCCATGAAGCTAACCTAACAGCTAATTCTCGCTTTATCACTGTGTAACAACCCCTAACTGATGCTTTTAAGCAGAGTTTGCTCAATATATATATATATATATATATATATATATGGCAGCACAGTAGTGCTACCATAGTTAAGGTTGAGTAGCACTTTTAAGGTTAAAGGGTGAAATTTTGCACCTAATAACTTTGCCACAATTAAATGGATTCACCTAAAATTTGGTGTGCGAGGTTGGGCATTGTGAGCTTGGGATCTGCCAAGTTTTGTGCCAGTCAGATATACAGGTGCGGAGTTATTAAGCAACATCTGAATGCACAGTTGCGCTTTTTGCGCATTCTTTGCTCACACCTGACAGGCCTCATGGTTTGTGCAACCAGTCCAAAAACTTCAGAAAACGTGTGTCTGGGGTCCCTAATGTGCCTTTTGAAGATTTTGTGAAAGATATTAAAACTTTAAAGTTATTAAGAAAACAAGTTCCCATTATAAGTCAATAGGAAAGTGAACTGAAAGTTTGAAAGTGTCGCAAATGCACTTTTTAGTGTCGCAATGGCCCTAGTAGTGTTGCAAATCTGCCATTTTGTTTTCAGTTACTGATTATAAAAATGCTTGGCATTTAAAATTGGGACCTCTCGAACACAATTCTTTTTGTGTTCACCTAGTCGGACCCTCAGGATGATAGCTCATGTCTTTATTTGGGGGTTAAACACCTCAGAAATATGTTTTTCAAATTTATGGGAACAGTAGTTCATAAAATAGTGTCGCATCTATGACACTTTTGCAAATTTTGTAAAAGGTGTCCCAAATTGTGACACTACTTTTTCAGACTATGGCTAAAATGACAGGAGTTATTTCAACCCTGCTGCAAAAGAATGGTTTGGTCTTTTGGGCTGAAATTTGGAGAAGGGCATCCAACATCTCACAGATGTGCCTTTTGTGGTTTGGTGACAAAATATTGCACAGATGCCAAGTTATGGTACTCCAAAGTTGAATTTTGTTCCCATAGACTAACATGGTGGTGTCTGCCGCACCCTTCGGGCTCATATCTCAAAACATTGTGAGATACGGAATTTTTGATGTGACAATGCGCATTCAGTGAAAACCTAGCCTGGAAACTCATGAATCATGTGAAATTTACATTTTTTCCTCCGTCAGACGGTTTCTGAGATATCAGCAAAATGGTATTCCAACAGCTAATTTTTCTGCTCTGAGGCCCATTATTATTCATACATTCTTTCTACACACTGTGTTTCACTATGTAGCTGTTGAGCAAATACAGGGTGTGAGCTTCCATTACTATTACAGTTACCATTTCCACTTGTGTTTCTGTACCCGTTTCCGTTACCATTCCCATGTTAAGCCACCTGTGCATTACCCTTTGCATTCTCATTTTGCGTATTATGTTTGCATTTCCATTTCTCTTCATTTTGCAATTATTTCTGTTGTTAATGTTACCATTTGCACTTCCAATTGCCGGTATCGGCCACCACACGCATTGCGGTTTGCATTTCCACGCGCTTGCATTTGCATTTCTGTTTTCTTTGAGTTGTTGTTACTGTTACCATTACCATTAGCATTTACAATTGTGGTACCATCATAATGCACGTTCACGGAGGTTTGCTAATCCTTCGCACTACGTCAGCATTTCCGTTTTGTTTCATGGCGTTATTGTTGCTGTTACCATTGCCATTTGCATTTACAATTGCAGTACTATGACCGTGCTCGTAACGGTTTGGCGCTTTCTGTACATGCTTAGCGTCTCGCTTTCCCTTTCTGTTTCCTTTGGTGTTATTTTACTTGTTGGTAATACATTTGCATTTTCAATTGCAGTACCATGACTGTGCGCATTATGGTTTGGGTTATCATATGCTGCTGCATTTGCCATTCTGTTTCAGTTTCGCTTTGGTGTTCTTTTTGTTGTTACCATTACCATTTGCATTTGCAATTATGGTACCGGAACTCGCATGTTACACTTTGCATTTCCATTTTTGCTTGTGTTTGCCTTTCTGTTTCTGTTCACTTTGGCATTACTGTTGCTGTAATACTTTACATTTGCATTTATGATAGGTGGTGCCGTGACCGTAATCGTTACCAGTTGCATTGACTTACGAGCTTGCCTCCATTTACATCACTGTTCACTTTGCCATCAGTTTGAACTTGCATTTCTATTAACGTTTGTGTTACCTTTTCCGTTTGCGTCCTGTGCATAACCGCTGGCGCTTGCATTTGCGTTGCAGTTACCGTTACTATGTTGCAAGGGCCACGTTCCCACCACTGCATTCTATTCACTATTTATTGTTCTCATTCTCCAAAGAAGGGAAATTCATGGCAAAACACTCTGTTTAATGCATCAGTTAGGTTGTTCCTAGCGACAAAGTGAGGAAATTCAGTGTTAGGGTTAAGCCCCTTGCACCCCTATCCCAGCCCCCAACTGGCATCAGGGTGTGCATTGGGGTCATTGGTCCAACTCTACCCCATTCTCTGATATCTCAGCTTGTTTACACATGTGATGGGGTGAGAGTTAGGGCCGATGACCCCAATGCACACCCCAATGCCGTTGGGGGCGGCTGGGGTGCAAGGGGTTCAACCCTAACACCGAATTTCCTCACTTTGTCACTGTGGAACAACCCTAACTGGATGCATTAAACAGAGTTTTTGTCATGAACATATATATATATATATATATATAATATATATATGGCAAAACTCAGTTTAATGCATTGTTAGGTTGTTCAACAGAACAAAAGTGAAGAAATCACTGTTAGGTTGAAAAACCTCGATTTTCACCACCTTCATCTGGCATTGGAGGATGGGGATTGTCAGCCCCAACTCCTCACCCCATGACATGTGTAAAGCAGCAGAAGTATAGGAGAATGGAGTGAGAGTTAGGACCCATAATCCCAAAGCACACCCCAATGCCAGTTGAGGGGTGGGCGGGGGTCTAAGGGGTTCTCAACCCTAACAGCGAATTCTCACTTTGTCAGTGTGGAACAACCCTAACAAATGCATTAAATGGAGTTTTTGCCTCTAATTTCCCTTCTTGAGAATGGTAATGAGAAATAGTGAATGTAATGCAGCAGCGGGAGGGAGCCAGAGGCCCAGCGCCCCGCCACATGATGTCTTGTGGCATACTAACAGGGACAGCAATGCAAACAGAAATGCTAACAGTGGTGCACATGGTAACACAAGCATGAATGAGAACAGAAGGGTAAGCGCACATGGTGGCGTGAGCGGAACGGTCTGCCACGTGATGTGTTGTCACATAGTAACATGGTGCCTGCAAACAAAAATGTCAATGGGCATGGTGATGTAAAGTGAAACAGAAAAATAAACAGTACTGTAGACAGAAATGGCAAAAATAACAGAAACACAAGCGCAAATGAAAACGCAAAGGATGATGCACATGGTGGCGCAGGACGTCAACGGTAAGTGAAACGGGTAAGGAACCACAAGTGGAAAGGACAATAGTAACAGTAATGTAAGCGCACAGGCTGGTTTTCCCCAAAACCTGCATAGAGAAAGACAGTGAGTACAAATAATGTATGCATAATAATGAGTATCGGCGAGAAAATGAGAACTTGGAATACTAAATACGTTATATCTCAGGAACCGTATGTATCGAGAAAACATTTAAAAGTCATATTATTTACAACTGTCCTGCCTAATTTGGTACTTAGCCCCAAGAACTTTTTCTCGACAAAAAGTCCGTGATTCTCACACCGCTTCCTAGATAGTGCGTTCTGAAAGGCGCGGCTAACGCCGTAATGTTATCCTATGGGAAAAAAGAAAAGTTTGGAGACCATAACTTTTCTCCCTGTAATGTTTTTTCACCAAACCACTGAAAGGCACATCTGTGGGCTGTTGGCTGTCTTCCTCCAAATTTCAGGAAAAAGACCAAACCGTTATTTTGCAGCAGGGATCCAAAGGATTTCTGTAATGCATCGGTGCCGTAATGTTATCCTATGGGAAAACTGTCAACTTTGGAGGCTGTAACTTTGCCCTGTGTAATATTTTTTCACCAAACCACTGAAAGGCACATCTGTGGGCTGTTGGCTGTCATCCTTCCAAATTTCAGGAAAAAGACCAAACCGTTATTTTGCAGCAGGGTGCCAAAGGATTTCTGTAGATGCGTCAGGCGCCGTAATGTTATCCTATGGGAAAACTGTCAACTTTGGAGTGCTGTAACTTTGCCACCGTGTAATATTTTTCAATACAACACTGAAAGCATATCTGTGAGATGTCAGCTCTGTTCTCTCCAAATTTCAGCCCTAAACTCCCAACGGTTCTTTTGCAGCGCAGTGCCAAAGAATCGCTGTCACTTTCCCACAGATGGAAAACTACTGTCGCACATCGAAAGCTTTAGGTGTTTGACACTTTCGTGATAACGAAGTAATTTTATGAAGTACTTTTTCCAGAAATTTGAAAACATATTTCTGGGGTGTTTTACCACAAAATAAAGACATGACAAGCATCCTCAGGGTCCGACTAGGTGAATACAAAAGAATTAGGTTGCTAGAGGGTCCAAAATTTAAATGCCAACCATTTCTCTGATCACTAACTGAAAACAAAATGGCCGATTTTTGAAAGTAACAGGCCCATTTGTGAAAGTAAAATGCATTTGTGACACTGTCGAACTTTTTGTTAACTTTTCCCATTGACTTATAATGGGAAACTGTTTTGAATAACTTTTGAACCGTTTAGTATTTTTTCATGAAATCTTCAAAAGGCACATCGGGGACCCCGGTCACATGTTCCCTGAAGATTTAGGGCAGGTCGTGCAAACCGTCGCACCTGTTAGCGACCGTGAGAATTCCAGAAAGGAATGCCGCACAGATCACGCTTAATAACCCACAGCCGTATATCTCACCTGTACAAAACTTGGCAGATCCCAAGGCCTATGGTTCTTGATCGTGTATTCCAAATTTCAGGCAAATCTGTTAAACAGTTGCAAAGTTATTAGATGCAAAGTTTTGGGGTTTAACATAGAAATGGCTCCTCAACCCTAATATAGTGGCACTACTGTCCACTATATATATATATATATATATATATATATATATGTATATAATATCCTTGTATAGTTAAGGACAAATTTAACTGTTTAACTTTGGTTGAGTTGTTGTATTAACCAGCAGCCCCCATTATACCATTATTAAGCACAACACAACTCCTGCCATAATTTGACAGAGTAGGGTATCTACCCAAACAGTTTTCTCTTAATATGGTGATCTTTACTAGGAAATAGTGCATCCTACCCAGTATACTAGAGACTAAAACAACTACTAAAACTTTTGTCAACAAAACAGTTTAGAAAATTGTCTACTTGTAGAAACTTAATATCAACTGACTTACTACCAGGAATGGTTGCAGTTGTTCCAAACACTGGACCCCCAAACATCTATCTTGGGTAATCCACAGAGTTAATTAAATAAAAGTAATAGACTATCAACACAATTGAAATTAGAACTCATTCCAAGTATGAGCAAAGTAATGGTTTCAGCTCTAAAAATATCACATACTGTGTATAAGTACACAGCTGGTGATGAATTACTAGGTAAGGTCAGAGAATGCATATTTGGGTATCATGTTTTCATCCAACTGTCTATGAAATAAGCACAAGAAGCATATAGAACAAATATATATTATAAATATATTATAGTGGCACGGTCACGCCACTGTATTTAGGGTTATGATGGCACATCTATGTTAAAGTCAAGATTTTGCATGTTAATAACGTTGCACCTGTTCAACGGATTTGCCTGAAATTTAGTATGCATGGTGGGGCATGATAGGTCTCTTTGATATGCCAAATTTAGTTTTGGTTGACTTACGGTCTTTGCACAGAAAACACTGAAAAATGCAAAATTATCCAGTTTTGGAGGCAGGTTTGGGGATTTTGTACATGGTCCTGTGCAGCCAACGTGTGGTGTGTTGCTCTGCAGGATGTTTCATCTGAAAGAGCTTGACTGCCCTGAACATGCCACTTTTCATTTGGTGAAAACATATTAAGGCATTCAAAAGTTATACCACTTTTAAATTCCCATTATAAGTCAATGGGAAAATGTATATGGTTGTTTTGCAAACAAAGAATGGGGTTCTGCCATCTGGTCCCACCTGGTGGTCAAAGAATTTGTAGCCTCACTGTTCAAGAATCTTTGTTCCTGAGAATTTTTGACCGTGAGGTCCGCCATCTTGTTTTTGCTTTTCCGATCATAAAATTCAAATATCTCGCTTAGGGTCACTCCTGATGTAAAACCTGGATGGGTTTTACTCAGGGGTCTCATTTCTTCAAGCCATGCCTTTGGTTTGATGTAAAATGGTACAAAATAGACTTATCAGGTTTTAAATTCTTTGATTGTGGCTCGCTAAAGATCTTTGTTCGCGAACCTGCAAATTCTATGATTGCAAGCTTTGACTGCAACCTTGCATCATGAGGTAAAAGTACATTTTTCTCAGCTCAGGGGTGGCCTAGGAACCAAAGGAGTGGGTTTTGATCAGGGCTCCGTTCTATAGAGGTATGGTGGTGGTTTCATCTAAATCGTCCAAAACTCGCGTTTCATGATTTTTTATTCTTTGTTCATGAGCGTGTAATTTCTTTGATCACGAGCCTGTAAATTCTTTGTTCACAAGATTCTTTGATCACAATCTTGCATCATGAGCAAGGAACCAGATGGACCTTTGAAAAATGCAAATTTCTCAGCTCAGGGTGGCCTAGGAACACAAATGAGGGTGTTTTTTTTCTCAGGGGCTTCGTTCTGTTCTATTGAGGCATGGTGGTGGTTCCATGTAATTCTGCCTAAGACTCGAGTTACAGCATTTTTTATTTTTTGATCGTGAGCCTATAAATTGTTTGATCATGAGTCAAATTCTTTTGATCGTGAGATTCTTTGATCGCCATCTTTGATCACGAGAGAGGACAAGATGGCCAGATTTTATAATTCATTAGATAGGGCAATTTCACCAATCTTTAAGTGTAAATATCTTGGAAACAGTTTGGTCCTTTGCATTGAAATTTGGAGGGTGTTCTTGGCATGTCCTGTAGATGTAAATTGCAGTGTTTACGTGTTGCAGACATTTTTTTGTGGTGATATAGCATGACACCATTTACATGTTGCAGAGAGTGTTTTGCACTTGTGCTGATGGCTTGAAATTGATAGAGTACACACCAGATTGGAGGGTGGGGGCAGAGTGGCAAATGGCCACAATGCTGCTCTGCTCCCACAACGTGCTCTCAAGCTTCTATTCTTGCTTCGTGGATGCTGGATTTTATATCCCATGTTGTTTGATTTCATGAATGAGACCTTAGTTGTTTTCTTGACAAGCGGTTGAAAACAAGTAATATTTTTATAAGGAGACCATAAGTATTACATGTACGTATACATGTTTTGTAACTGGTGACCGGCCTCCATTTTTTTGTTTGCAAGTGCATTTAGGCTATGGCCAGCATTCGGTACTTTCACAGATAGATTGCTGTGTGGTAAAGTGCTTTAGCTGACTGCTCGATTATTTAGCCGTTTTGGATTATCCACGAATTGAAAAGAGAGCGAGCAGAAAAACAGGAAAAGATCAAAAGTAAAAGGTGCTTTTTCTGCATTTGAGCATTAGGTCGGTATCTTCTTTTACTCTCTGCCGGGTAACTGAGTAGCTGGAATACTGAAAGGACATATACAGGCATACTATTTTAGGTAAGTGCCTCAAAAATTCCTTTAATAAATTGCTCACTCCAGAAGTCTGGAGAGTTTGGGCAATATTAGAAATGGACACGGAGGCTACTGGAAAGAACAGAAGGCTCAGGAATTAAGAGTGAGGAACTACCAGAACTTTCTGTGGTGGCTACCTTTGGAAACACTGATAAGTGCTGAAATGCTGTTTTGAAATATACAAGAGGTATAATATCGCTGCCGGGAGGGATTTTTCTATTCTTTGTTTATTTCTGAGTTGAAGTTATTACAGTCAGAGGAACATTTTGTGTTTTTCCTCCTCAGGCTGCTGATTGGGTAAGAGGCTCCAGCTGTCTGTTGATATACCTAATCATGAGTGGAGTAATGGCTTACCGAACTTAACTGAAGGTTTCTTCAGCAGTGGATAATCAGGTGATTTCTGATGTGCAGGTTATCTGTGATTCTTTTTGGACAAATTTTTTGATTTGTCTAGGCATACGCAGACCTTTACTCAGGACATGTGTACAGATAGACAATCTCATGTTGTTTCTAATTCTGGTTCTTTTCTTTTCATTTATTGAACCATATCGGTTTATTATCTTTTGAAACACATGCCAATTTGTTCAAGTGCATGTGAACTTGAAACCCGGTTCTTAAAACTGATTTCTGAATATATTACTTATCCACTTACTTCTATTTATAATTTGTCTTTGCTTACTGGATGTTTCCTGATGTATGGAAACAGACAGTAATCAAACCTATTTACAAATCTGGTGATAGAATGGACATGGACAATTATCGTCCCATTTCTCTTTTGCCACCTTTGGGTAAGATTTTTGAGAGCCTTGTGAATGAGCAGTTTACTGCTATTTACAAGATAATGGTCTTAGGACTCATGATCAGCATGGGTTTCGTAAGTATCATGGATGGGATGGCCTTTGACCAGGTTCACGAACCACATCAGTGTAGCTATGAATGAGGGTTTGCTCACTGGTGCTGTGTTCATGGACCTGTCCAAGGCCTTGATTTAGTAAGCCATCCTTTGCTGATTAGGATGCTCAGTTATGGTATGACAGAGATTGCTGTTGATTGGTTTCATAGTTATTTGTCTGATCATCCACTTAAAGTAGGACTAAATGGAGCTTTCTCAACTAGTAAAATTTTGTTACAGGGGTGCCCCAGGGTTCATTTTGGGCCCTTTGTTGTTTATAGTATTTTTAGATGTTGTTCCATTTTATTGAATGATAACATTGCCTGATTTATGCAGATGGTATTATTTTTGTATAAAGTTAAATTTCTGTTGAACTTATAATACGTCCTTAAATAAAGACTTTGCTATTCTATGTGGGTGGTTAAAAGGAATTGTTTAGCATTAAATAATATGAAAACAAATGTATGCTTTTGGATCCAGAATTAGACTAAATAGGTCTCAGAATTTGTCCATCTCTGATTTATTGAGTAATGGGATGGAGCAGGTAAAACAATTTAAATATCTTGGAGTCCTGTTAGAACAACACTTAAAATTTTCTGATCATGTAAAATCTATTTCTCATCAGATAAATCAGAGACTTGGTGTATTATTCAAGTTCCAATCCCGTTGACTTTACCAGCAAGATGTGCAATAGCTGAGGGTGTCTAATTACCACAGTTGAATTACAACGCATTTCTCTTTACTAACCTGTCTAATAGAAAGTTATCTCTTCTTACTAATGTGTTTCATGGTACTGTATTTGTAGATTTACTTTTACGTTGTCCTATTCTACTCATCACTGTGAGCTATATAGACTATCTGTCTGGCTTCCTCCCAGGATGGGTTGTCTATACAGTCTATGTTTATTAAAAGATAAAATTCTTCATCAAGGTACAGATTCTCCATTATATTCACTTCTACACCTTAAAATAAATTCATGGAAACTTTGTTCTGATCAACAAATTAAGGTAAAGGTCCCAAAGACTAAGACTAAAACAGGGATGGTTCATTTACTTACTCTGCTGCTAAAAATTGGAATGAGCTTCCTATTGTTTTATAAGAAAATGTTTGTCATCAAATTTTTAAAATTAGGTTAAGAAATTATTTTTCGATAAATTGCGTTGTTGTTGTTTTCAATGATTATTTTATATATATTATTTATTTTGTATATTTGCAATTTGGTAATGTATGTTTAATGTTGTATTGTGATGTGAGTTTTGTTAATTGTAAACATCTTGACTGTATATGTATTCGGGTCCCCAGGTCATACATGAAACCGCCTTGGCTCATTGTACTTACCCAGTAAACAAATGTTTAAAATAAAAATAAATAAATAACTAATGGACTCATAGATTGTTGAGACTAAGTTGATTATGCTGGAAAAATATTGATGGAATATTGCCCAGAAAAGGTATTGTTTTTATTCTAATATACCTCTCTGAATGGCTGGAATTTGGTGAATCCCTTTGAAATGATTTTGAAGGAAAAATGAGAAGAAATGAGGTTGGAAAGGAAAAGGACTCTGAGGGTTTGGAGCCATGAAGCTGTGGTGTTATCGATAAGTTTTTGTAATAATGGAGTTTGCCCTTAAGGGGCAGACCAAGTTGTCCAGGTGCACCCTCCCTCAAGGTGGAGATGGTATGCTCAGAAAGGGAGGGGAAGGAAGGGAGGGCAGAAAACAGAACAATAGGGAAAAGAAAGGAAGGGAGGGGCTAAGGGAGGTATTTAATGGCAGCACAGGAGGGGCTCAGCCACTTTTTGCTGAAGTTTTGATGATCCGATCAGACTATAGGACATCAGATTGGCATTTGCTTCGAGGACAATAATGTGAGTAAACAGATATAAAAAAAAGAAGGAAAAGAGAACAATGTGAAGTGTTTGTTGGTTTGTTCATTTTATTAGAATATATTAAAATATGCTTATTATTGTGACAATGCAGGTACAGGTTAGGTGCATAGGATGTGGAAGCAGTAGGTGCTGTTTTGTAGGCCTGGGAGGATGAGCTGGCAGGCAATGAAAGAGAAAGGGTCCTGGCACTACAGGGCAACTGTGCTAACTGACTCGGTTTGGCTGGTAAATTGTTTAAAAGATCCCATGGTATCATTTTGAGGTGGGCAGTGTTGTCTAAGTAACAAAGTTGTATTCGGCTGAGGTGCCTGGTTATGAGAGACGAGAGTAGAGCCTAGCCCCATTTGCACAGGGTTAAAAGGATCACTGGTTGCTTGTGTGCCTGTGATGGGTGGGTCCTGAGGAATGAGTCGGGAGGGATCTAATGTCTTGAAAGGGGACGATACCCCAGTCAAATAGGATGGGTGCTCTGGATCTGACAAGGATTGTAGCAGGTGCTGTGGCTTTTGCAAGCAAGAACAGGAGTTTTGTAAAAGAAAAAGCAAGCCAAACAGCAAAGGTGAAGGAAAGAAGCAGTGAGTAGAAACAAGGGACTACTTGGGCGGGCAGATGGCCACGTGGTGTGACGTCACATCCGTCCCACTGAGTGTTGCCCCATGGTGGGGAGTAATGGAAAGAAAAAGGGGAAGCAATAGCCTGGCAGGCAGTACACACACTGTCCTGAAGTTTCTGGTGAAGAAGGGTTTTTGTGGAAAGATTGTGGCAGAGGACAGCCTGAGACACCTGCAGAGCAGCACTGGGGAGAAGGCCAATGAGCAAGACCTCAGCATGCGGGCCATGAGAGGCTGCCATGTGGTGTGTCTTTGAGTGGGGGATGGTTGGAACAATAGTAGAGGTCTTCAGTTAAGGTCCTGAGCTACAAACTCAAAGATTGGGGTTAAAAGGGGAAGAGAGACCTTGAAGGATAAGAGATGGTTTTCCAAGCCAGCGGATAATCTGCGCTGACCGTGGTGGCATGACGTCACACGCTTGGAGTAGACCAAGAGGCCTACTATGATTCCTCTGATGTCGCATGAGGTGAAAAAAGTCAGTCCCTCATGGTTATATATTCTACTCTTGCCAAGGAGCCTACCCATTTGATTATTTAAATATTATTTGGCTATTAATTCAAGCCGATTGTTTAAGCTTGGATGTATGTCTGTCTATGCTATGTGGTAACCCACTGTTTCTGTTACTATTCCAGAGAGGGAGCCTCACCCACTGGGGTATTTATATAGAAAATTTGGAAGCTCATTGCCTAAACTTTGGAGTACAGCTGCCCTGATGACGGTTAGGTGCAAAACCGCTTGGGGCTCTTTTATAGTTGGTCACTAGTTATGGCACAGGGCAGGAGCAGTTTTGGAGGCATTGGGTTTTTGTTGATGGAAAAAGGGCCAAGGGCCTGACAGGAGCATCTCTAAAAGGGGCCTGAAGTTCACCGGTGTTTTTCTGGACAAGGTTAACACAAAAGAGCAGCCATTTCAGTGTGAGCTGCAGAGTGGGGCCTAGCCCCTAGCTGTGATGATCAAGAGCAAGCAAAAAATAAAAAATGGGGAGGTGAGGGTGAGGGGGCCATAATAAATAAATAAAACATAATAATGGGAGCGAGAGGAAGGATAATAAAAAAATAAATAAGAGAGGGCTAGGCAGGGGAACTGGAATAGGGAAAAGGAGCCAAGTTCAGTTAGATATAAAAAAAGAGAGAAGGGCAAGTTGGCCTAACCATATGGTTGGATGATTACAAAAGGTTTAACAAGAGAATTTTCTCAGTTGTCATTACAGATCTCACTTGGAAAAAAGAGGAGACATGGCACCAAAGAAGAGCAGACCTTCCAAAGAAGATGCCTACAGGGCTATCGTAGATCTGGCTGAAAAGCTAACAGGATGTGGCAGATGGTGGAAGGAGGAGCCATGATGCTCGGGGAGAAGTGAAAAGGGAAGGGAGAAGGGGCAGAGGAAAACGGCAGGCTGGGAGGGACACAGCCCACTTAGGGTGCTGCCACTGATGGGGATACCTCCAAGGCAGCTAGCCCAGTACCTTTGCACCCTAATGAACCAGTGCCTTTAGTATCTCCCTGACCAGGTAGTGGTTACCCGATGGAGCCCAGGATAGAGCCCATGAGCGCAATGGTCCCTCCTCAGCAGGCAGGTGTGCAGCCAGTCATCCAGCCACAAGGGGACAGCCCAGGGCATCATGATGACAGCAGGCCACAAGGAATGGGCAGGATAACAGGTAATGTATCTGGGCCAGTAGGAGAAAGCATAAAAGATTACATAGGCCAAATTATTTCAGCACTCGGGACAGAGGGTTTGGAACACATGGAGGCAACACTGGTGGAAATTAGATCAGACAAAGATGCTGAAGGAAGGGGAAAAGGGAGTAGAGAATGAAGGAAAAGGGACAAGGGAAATAGGAACCCTGGAATGAGAGTAGGGGAGCATGTTTCTGTGGCTACAAAGAGAAAATATGGTAGGGGAGATATGTGATATTTTTGCCTTTAGTGAGCCGAAGCAGCAGCAAAATACAAAAATGGAGACCATAGGGAAAGCAAGATGGCAGCAGCCATAGTCTTGCTGGGGAAGAAAGAGGAGGATAAATTTACAAAAGGAAAACTTGGGATGGATGGTTTGTAGGTTTCGCCACTTACCGGCAATAGTGATGGAGAAGAAGCTAGAGCTGGGCATCCCACTCATCAGTTACTCCCTGATAATAAGACGGCAAAGGCCAAGGGAGGGGTGGATGGATTTATTACAACAAATTCTTTTGGCAAAGAATGGCAACGATAGGGACGTAAGGTGGGACACGAAACAGTTAGATCTCTGGACGGATTACGTAACAGATCAGTCCACACCAGAAGCAGAGATGGGTAAAAGGGATGTTTCCACAGAGATGTTGTTGGGGCTATAATAGGCCTTTTGTTCCTGGCCACAATGCTTTCATCATGCATGCTCAAATGTGGGGGATCGCATCCAGCGAGCAGATGCAGAACGACATTGGCTCAAGGAGCCCAAGGGGCAGGAGCACATGGAACAGGTCAACAGTTTTTGGGGAGACATGGACATAGGGGCAAGCATGGTACAAAGAGGGAGAGGCAGAGGACAGGCAGGTAGGGGTGGTCAGTCATATGGAGCAACAAGGCCAGTGAAGAACAAGGAGGGTGGGAGAAAAGGCAGGAAAGAGGGCAGGGATCGATTCAAAGAAACAAAACTCCCATTAGGATAGATGCACAAATAAAAAGGTGGCTGAGATGATCAAAAACGGTTTTCAGACAGGTTTCCCATTACAATGCATGGGTCCGAGGCAGGCGAGTGAGGTGAACAACCTAAGTTCAGTAAAAGGGAAAGAAGAAATTTTAAGACAAAAATAGATAAGGAAATAACAGCGGGAGGGTAGAAGGGCCATTTGACACTCCCCTCTGCAGAATATGAGAGTTTCACCCTTGTTTGGTCCCAAAAAGCAGCAGGGAGAATACAGGGTGATTCACCACTTGTCATTCCCAGAAGGGGACTCGTGAATGATTTCATCAGTGAAGAGCATAGCAAAGTGACATATGAAACATTGGAGGAAGCAGCACAAGCCATCAGAGCAATGGCTGATGCATAGATGGCAAAACGACACAGAGTCCGCTTTCAGACTGCTTCCGTTAGGAAAGAGGACTGGGACCTATTGGGTTTTAAAATAAAGGGACAATATTATTTTGACAAGGCAATGCTTATGGGATGTTCCATAGCATGTGCTACATTTGAAGCATCTAGCACCTGCTTACAGTGGATATTTCAAGAAAAACAGGTTACAGGACGGTCATTCACTATTTGGATGATTTCCTTCTCATAGGGCGGAAAAGAGGAGACGGACAGAATGTTGACCAGTTTCCAGGATCTATGCATAAAATTAAGGGTCTCCTGGCACTGGAGAAAATGGAAGGTCCCAGTAAGGTCTTAGAATTTCTGGGATTGAAATAGATGCCTCAAGGGAGGTCTTTAGGTTGCCAGACAAAAAGTGTCCAAGTTGAGGGAACTGATTAGAATGCATACGAGCAGAGGAGAATACAGCTAAAGATGGTCAGCTGGTTTTGGGACACCTGAACTTTGCATGCTGGGCTATTGTTCCTGGGAGGACCTTCACAAAATGTCTAGCTAGGGCCACAGGGGCGTAACCAGGCCACACCACTGGGTAGACATGTCAAAAAGAGTTAAGAAGACTTTAAAGTATAGGAGGAGTTCCTCAGGAGCTATAATGGGTGCTCCTTTGGGCAAGATGACTGGTATATAACACAGACCTCAAACTTTATACAGACGCAGCTAGGGGCCTGGGTATGGGGGCTATTTGAGGGGAAAATGATTTCAGAGCCATGGCCTACAGAATGGGTAAGAGAGGGAAAAGTAAAGGACATAACCTTGTTGGAGATCATGCCTATTTGGGCCTGCACCTTGGTGGGGGAAGAGCTATGGAATCAGAAGGATGACATTCTGGTGTGACAACAGGGCAGTAGTAGACGTGTTAAACAACAGAGGAGCCAGGTCAGAAACGGTCATGCAGGTACTACAACATTGCTAAGGGCCTTAAAATTGAATATGTCATTCAGAGCCAAACACATAGAAGGGGTACACAATACTTGGCTGACAGCCTTCCCGCCTGCAGCTGGATCATTTCCGAGGCTGGCACCGACAGCAGAGGAGCAAAACACCCATACCAATGAACATCTGGGACATTGGCAAGAGGGAGCAGAACTGTTGTTTCACAGCTCATGGTCATCAAGGAATCTGAGGGCCTACAAGGGGCCTGATGGGTGTTGCAGACATTCAGGGCAACACACCACATTGAGGTAAGTAGGCCACTTACAGAGGAACAACTAGAAAATTACAGTGGAACAATGGGAGAAGGGAACCGCCCACACAACGATGGGGGTTTATTTAGCAGGGATTAGTTTGGTCTGCAGCCTGAAGGGATGGAAGGACCCACAAAGTCAGTGTTAATTAGAAGAATGATACAGGGATGGGGAAGAGTAAAGCAAAGAACAGCAGACAGAAGGTGACCATTAGGGGAACAGTGGTTGGCGAGGCTAAAAGAAGATTACTGGCAATCTGCAGATCAAAGGATGAAGCCCAACTCTTCCAAACAATCTATCTGGTAATGTTCACTGGGGCCATGAGAGTGAGTGAGGCAGAGAACATGGCAGAGCAGACAAAAAGGGGGCTGGATTGGGAGGACATAAATTGGGGACGAACGAGATACAAATCACAATAAAGAAATCAAAGATGGATCAGGGAGGACAGAGCTATACGGTAACCCTGAAGGTTCAGAAAGAGGGCATGCTGTCCAGTAAAGCTTTGTGGGCTTACGCCGCAGAGCGAGGGGGAGGACTGGAGGTTATTTGTACACACAGATGGGAAAAGGTCACAAGTTATCAGGTCACGGCCTTGCTTAAGAAGGGCATGCAATTTCTGGGGAGGACCCATGTAATTATTCATTGCACTCTCTATGAATAGGGCTGCTTCTCAGTGGGCAGCAGCAGGGGAAATGGTGGCCAAAATGTTGGAGAAGGACGCTGTTGGTCTGCCAGTTACAAGAGATACATTTGAGCACCAAAGCAAGGAGATTAATGTATCATCTGTATTTATTTTGCAGACATGGACCGGAGGGGAGGGTGAGCATAGAACTGAAAGGAACCATTGAGCAGATCTAAGATTTATTTTGTTTAAATCCTGTAGGAGGAGGGAGGATAATGGAAGTCTGATATGTGGCCACTCCTACATTTATTGGGCAGAAAAGAGAGCCGAAAAAGGCTGGGGAAGACAGCTCTACCAGGATGTGAAAATGTAGGTTGGTGTGGTGGGCATCAGAGGAATGAGATGGGGCAACTGCTTCCCACCCTGAAAGAAATGAAGGAGCAGCAACCAGTTACAGACTTAACTATAATACATCAAGGGGCAAACGCATAGGGGAAACCATGGTGGACACATACATGCAGATTAAAAAGGACTTGGAACTAATACAACAGTGGGGGCCAAGAGTATGCCTAGTATGGTTGGATATGATCCCAAGAAGGATATGGAGGAATGAACACAGTCATAGAGCTGTAGACAGGGCCAGAAGAAAATGAACACTTATAAGAAAAATGGGGCAGGCAATACTTGAGGGTGGAAGAACGGGAAGTGGATTTGTACAGGTCAGATGGAGTACACCTGTTGGATCTAGCCATAGATATGTTTAATACAAAAACTATGGGTTTTATAGAAGCATGGAGGAGACATGCAGAAATAGGGATATAAAAAAAGAGGAAATCACCCTAAGTGGTGGGGAACAATATACAATTGAGGAAAGCAGTCATCCAACGCAAGCTGAGACTGGCTAGTGGAAAAAGGGGGGAGAAAAGGAACAGGATGAAAAGAAGAAGGAGATGGAGGAGGAAAGTGGTCTCGGTTCTCACTGATACCTAACAGAAAAGAGAAGAAGAAGGCACCCAGATTTTCACCCTGGGGAGCGAGAAGAGGAAGAAAGAGGGATGATCGAGATTGATATATGGATGTAATAAAGTACAATGGTAAAATAAACTATAATAAAAGATGATGAGATGGAAAATGGAATTATGATATATAATAAATTAATTGCCAATCTGAGCACAACAACATACAATGGTCTCTGTCTTTTGTGAGGGAAAAGGGGGATCTGGGACAATGGAGTTTGCCCTTTAAGGGCAGACCAAGCTGTCCAGGTGCACCCCTCCCTCAAGGTGGAGATGGTATGCTCAGAAGGGAGGGGAAGGGAGGGCAGAAACAGAACACTAGGCAAAGAAAGGAAGGGAGGGCTAAGGGAGGTATTTAAAGGACAGCACAGGAGGGGCTCAGCCACCTTTGCTGAAGTTTTGATCCTCCCACCCACCCTATAAAAAAATTCTACAAAGCAAGAGGGAAGACAGTCAAAATGGGACTATATATGATCTGTCAAAGGTGGATGACAGAATTGTCCAGTCGGACGGGTATGGACTGCTAAAGGTGGATGGAGAGAGGAGAGAGAAAAAGGGGGAAGGAGGGAGGGGGAAGAAAAAGGAATAGGATGAAAAGAAGAAGGAGATGAAGGAGGAAAAGCGGTCTCGGTTCTCACCGTTACCTAACAGAAAAAGAAGAAGAAGGCACCCAGGTTTTCACCTGGGGAGCAAGAAGAGGAAGAAAGAGGGATGATCAGAGATTGATATATGGATGCAATAAAGTACAATAGTAAAATAAACTATAATAAAAGGTGATGAGATGGAAAATGGAATTTTATATATAATAAATTTATTGTCAATCTGAGCACAACAACATACAATGGTCTCAGTCTTTCTGTGAGGGAAAAGGGAGAATGCTGGACAATGTGCTCCTGATAAAATATTTGAGGTGCTCCTCTAAACATGCAGATTTTGTTTTATACAAATCTCATCTTAAGCCTTTGTGTCCTTGTCAATTTGCAAGGAAAATTTGTATTGGTCTCTCAAATGGGTGTAGGAGAAATCTATTGAATTATGTTTATTTGTTTTAAAATAACAGGATATTGTGTGCACCTGAACAGTAATTCTATTGCCGGTTGGAATGCCAATTCTGTGTCATTTTGCCAATGCTGAATTTGAAAGGATTTTATCATGACAAAATTATGTTGTGTCTTTTAGACTTATGGATTCTAGTTAGAGAGACTATTTCTGTTTTCATAAAGGAGCTGTATTATTTTATGTTAGGCCTATGTCTGGTTAACGCACTATGGAAATGAACTGATTCTCAAATCCAATGGACTCCATGATTGCATACCATTATAGGAGCCTGGTTGTAGATCGTTGGTTCTTTTTGGATTAACAGTTATGGCTGATCTCTGTGCAATTACAGAATGAGCTATATGAGGACTCCTAGATGTGAAGCCATTGGCCACAAATAGTTGCCATATGGCTGAAGTTAATGCTTGCTAAGATATGAAACACAACTTGCCTCTCTAGTTATAGTATTTTACATCCATAATAATTCCTAGATGGCATGATTTTTGTTTTGAAACTTCTACTGATAGACTAAATTATGGACTCTTGTTAAGGCACGCCGTCTGTTACCTGAGCCTTTAAATCAGATTTGAGAAATTGTATGTGATATGAACACATAACTATTTACAGCTGCAATGTTGACATCATGCCAAATGCTGGGAATATAAATTGGGATGTAGTCATCGATCAGATGTAATAATTTGTAATTTATTGTTAACATTATAAGAGAATATAATTGAGTCTGACAATTATATATATATATATATATTTTTTTTCTCAATAGAACTAAGAGACTGGGCAATTATTGCACTTATATAGAATGAACAAATTTGTGTTACTGGAAATGTGAGAATTGATTTTTGTTCAGTTTATGAAAATGTGATTCCTGACACAGTATTATAGCCATATACCTGCTTTTCTGATCCATTGTATAATTTTTAGATGTTTTAGATGTCTCTATGTTGTAATGTTTTTTAACCGAACGACAATAAACTTTGACTTTGATAGGGTACATAGCCTTAGTGTTATTGATGTCGCTTTCAGTCATTGTCACTGTGAAATATTAACAGGTGTGGAATTCTGCATCTCTGACAACTGAAAATCTCAAACTTTAACATGTTATATCTCGGACACAGTTTGGTGTTTTACATTGAAATTTGAGGGTGTTGATGGTACACACATATTATTAAGTTGGTCGGAGCACAGGCCTGAAGGGCCTGAGCTCCAACCAGCTCCATAGGTTGATGGGACCTCAGGGCCCTGGGGGCCTCGCTCCCCACCAACTGATGCAAGTTCTCTGCTTTTTATTCTTCTCAAGTAGTAAGGGATTCATGTAAAATAGTAATGAATGACATTTAGTTAAACACAAAGTCAGGGAAATTAGAAACTTTAGGGTTGCCCTCCTTCCTTGGCTACATCATCATCCCAAGATTGACAGCTGATGGGATGTGTCATTGGGTTGCAGTACCAAATGTCACCCTTTCTTATTTACTGTAGCTTGTGGATGTAATTTCAGATGGAATGGGGTGACATTTAGGCCTCACAACCCAATGACACACCCATCAGCTGTCAATCTTGGGATGATGGGTGGTCTGGAGGAGGCAACCCTAAAGATTTTTCATTTCATAACTTTTGTGTTTTAACCCTAAATGATGCATTAACACAGTTTTTGCATAGAATCTCTCCTCTCTCTCTCACTCTATATATATATATATATATATATATATATATATATATATATATGTGCAATAGGTGTGGACATAAATACTATGTGATAATCTGAGGTACTATGTGATAAATGTGAAATCTCACATTTATACACATAGTAAAGCATCATCACAGATTTATAATAAGCCCAGATATTAAGATTGCACCTGGCAGTGGTGCAAGCCGGCACGCAGTGCAACTGGGATGCCGGGCCAGGACCAGATGATATTCAATGGTGTTTGCACCATGGTACAGTACTGTTGGATATGGCATGAACCACGACAGTGCAATGGCACTGCGCCGCACAAGCACTGATAGGGGAGCACGGGATGTGCCAGTACAAACGAAGCTGCACCGGGCGACATACCCACAATATTCAGCAGATGGTATGCAAATGAGGTCATAACATATGCAAGGCACAAATGGAGCCTTTTGCATGTCATTATGGTCCCATTTGCATGCCTTGCACAGGCAGCCCGGCGAATTCCACCTGGTGCTCTGCACGGCATGATGTGCACAGTGGGGGTCCCAGGGCATCCCCGCCCATAGCTGCGATCATGGTTAAATGCCATAAAATGAGTCCCTGGTAGTCTAGTGGTACCCCCTCTCTACCATGACCCCGATTGTGGTACTTCACTGTATAGAATTCCCTGGTGATCCAGTGGCATCCCCCTCCTCCTGTTGCCATGATCACCATTCATTACATAGAAACATAGAAACATAGACTTTGATGGCAGATAAGGACCGCTTTGCCCATCTAGTCTGCCCATTTCCTCATACAGGATAGGCTGCAGATCCTAGTTAACCAACAGCCTATTTCTTCCTACCCCACAAGAATTGCCTTATGTCTGTCCCATGCATTCTTGAATTCTCCACAGTTTTAGACCTCACAACCTCCTCAGAAAGGCTGTTCCATGCATCCACTACCTCTCTGTGAAATAATGCTTCCTCACATTGCCCCTGAACTGCCCCCTCTATCTTTAAATTGTGTTCCCTTGTTCTTGCACGTCCTCTTTTTCTGAAAGATGCTACCCTCTTGGACTTTGTTGATTCCACTGGAGGTACTTAAAGTTTCTATCATGACCCCTCTCCCTTCTTTCCTCAAGGGTATACATATTAAGCTCCTTTATTCTCTCCTCATACGGCTTCTCTTGCAGACCCTGCACCATTTTAGTTGCCCTCCTCTGGATTGCCTCTATCCTGTCTATGTCCTTGCAGAGATGGGGTCTCAGAACTGGATGCAGAACTCCAGATGGGGTCTCACCAATTGTCTCTACAGAGGGATAGCAACTTCCTGTTTTCTGCTCCTGATGCCTCTCCCTATGCATCCCAGTATACCCACACCCTCCCTACTGCCTTCTCACATTGCTTGCTAACCTTAAGGTCATCTGATATGATTACCCCCAGGTCCCCTTCCTTTTTGTTGTTACTACCTTCCCCATTGTGTATTCTTCCCTGGGTTCTTGTTTCCCAGGTGCATTATTTTGCACTTTGCATTCCCATGAATAAAGCCCTGGTGATTCGGTGGTACCCTCTCCTCCCATTGCAATGATCACAGGTACCTTACTGTAATAGTAATCCTGGTAGTCCAGTGGAACCACCCTACCTCCCTTGTCGCCAATCACCAGTACATCACTATAATATTAAGCCCTGGTAGTCTAGTGGTACCCCCTGCCCTTTGTCGTGATCATGCATAAGCTCATCAAACAATTCCTGGTGATCCAGTGGCACCCACACCCTCCCACCCACACAGAACTCCTTGCCCACCCCACCCCCGACATGGGTGGGTGGCTGCAACCACCTGCATACCACCTGCTGCCCGCCGAATGACAGGTACAGTATGCTACAGGCATACAATATGTCCCAAATATGTGAATTAAGTCATTCACATATTTGGGACTGTCTAATACAGATGTCCTGCACATTGGTCCACACTGTGGACTATTGGGCTTACAGCCCATACTGTACTTGCTATACGGCAGGTGGCTGGGCAGTATGCAGGTGAGTTGCATCCCCACCATGACGGGAGGCAGCTGGATGGGCAAGGGTTCTGTGTGGTGGAGGGTGGGGGTACCACTGATCACCAGTGACTTGTTTTGTTGAGCTTTACTGTGATCGCAGCAACGGGCAGGAAGTACTACTAGACTACCAGGGCTTAATATTACAGTAATGTACTGTGATTGTGGACATGGGAGGGAGTGGGGTGCCACTGGATCACCAGGGAATTTTTACAGTGAAGTACCTCAATCAGGGACATGGAGGCAGGGAGGGTACCACCTGACTACCAGGCATTATGGGTGCTTGTGGATGGTGTCTCAGAAGTGGCCACTCCACAGCTGGCAGCTGCTGTGTTGCACCCTTGCAAGCAGCCCACCTGAGGGTGGCCAAGAGTTGTTCCTCCAATCACGGGCTCAACTTTGATCCCCCTATGTGGTGCAATGTGGGTTGTGCCAGATGCACACACATCCTGGCTGAATATTGGGATGTGTCACATATTCATGAGCATGCCCCTGCATCTGTGCCACATACAGTTACATTGTGCCATGGTGCATTGAATTTGTACCGTGCCTGGAAGCCTTTCCAATATCCCACCGGCAATGTGGTGGCACTGGCAACTCTGTTGCACCATGCACAACCCTTTGAATATCCAGGCCATAGTAGATATGTCACAATCACTCCAGAACTCATTTAGAATGTTCAGCCTCAGTACCAGCACTAAGTAAGTTCAAATGCAAATAACTTTAAAATGAAAAAGATAGCATAATGCTGTGAGCATGAACGTTGTTCAGCAAAAGATTATCTACAAAATGAGGGTGTTTGATTTATAGATACCTTATAGTTTTATTTATAATTAGCAAAAACTGCAGAAAATTCAATTTTTGTTCACTTTTGACAAAGAAATGCAAATAACTTTAAAATGAAAAATAATAGCATAATAATGTGAGCATAGAAGTTGTTCAGAACAGACATCTACAAAATGAGTGGTGTTTAATTTATAATGCCTTTTAGTTTTTATAATTAGCAAAAAACAGCAGAAAATAAAATTTTTTATCCACTTTTTGACAGACTAATGCAAATAACTTTAAAATGAAAAAGTAGAATGGTACTGTGAGTATGCCATTTGTTCAGCACAAAGTTTTCTACAAAATGATTGGTGTTTAATTTAATAACAACCACTACACTATGCAGACATACATTAGGAAAGTTAACAAAAGTCCCAGAAATTGTCATTTAAGAAAAAAGCTGAACAGTCAAAACAAATGTCCTGCTCTGACAGAAAGCATCCGTTTTGCATAAATGAAATATACAATGGTGAGCTGTCAGATAAATGATTTATCTCTTGTGCTGTTTGACTTCGACACTTCACTCATGGCTTATGCCACTTGTGAGAGTTATCTGAGGTCAAACAGCACTTTTGCAGATAAATCATTTATCTCACAGCTCACCATTGTATATCCTATAGATATATATATATATATATATATATACACATATATATTAGGGTGCGGTTGCACCCATTATTAGGGTTGAGTAGGCACTTTAATGTTAAACCTCAAATTTTGCATGTTAATGACTTTGCACCTGTTCAACGGATTTGCACAAAATTTGGCATGCATGGTCTGGTATGGTAGGTATCTTGATTTACCAAGTTGCATTTCAGTCAGACATGCAGTTTTGTAGCAGCAAAACACCAAAAATTTACTTTTCGCCAGTTTTGAGGAGTGTATTGCCCATAGAGCTGTGACCACACTGTGTGGTCTTTTGGTCTGAAATTTGGAACATAGAAAGAGTTTGAGACAAGGAACAATCCAGCATTGGTTTAGTAAAAATATTAATCCATGCAAAAGTTATAAATGTTTTAATTTTTGAGTTCTGAGCATGCTCAGTTCACTCCAGAATTTATATGTATATTTTATGACCTAATAATTGCCTCATGGTCAAAGATTTTGCTACCTTGCAAAGAAAAATCCTAGTCAGTCAGAAAAATTTTTAGTTCATGAGCCGCCATCTTGTTTTCAGTTTTCCAGTCAAACAAAATGGCGTAACTTTCTCCACAGGTAACATTTGGGCCAAATGAGGCATGGGTTTGCTCAGGTGACACCATCTACAAAGCCATGCCTTTGGTTTGCTTCATTTCTGTCAAAAATAAGTTTTGAAAATTAAAATACTTCCTTCATGACTCACTAACGATCTTCTTTCACAAGCCTGCCAAATCCTCGCCCACAAGACTATCCTAGTCCACGAAGTTTCGCTCATGAGGGAACAACCAGATAGCTGGTATTTCATGATCAGATGTCCCTGAGGATGACAAGATGGCCCAGATTGGCATGACCAGATGTCCGCTCACAGACTAAAATTTTCTTAGGCTGTGGACTAGAATTTATCTCACGGCCTAAGATTTTGCTATCTCACAACTGAAAACTTTTAAGGTGTAAAAGTTTAGAATTGCATAGCTCATTAATGGTTTGGTCTTTTACTTGAAATTTACAGGGTGTTGAGGGATGTTTCACGGGTGTGAATTATGCTGTTTAGGTATTGGAGAATTAAGTGATTGCATAGATATGCCATGATGAAGTTGTCATTTTCCCCATAGGATTACATTACAGTGTCTTTCATGCCTTCGGCACTGTTATCTCAAAAATGAAGCGAGATACAGAGTTTTTGTTTCGTGGCATAGATCACCTTTAAGTGATCTATGCCACTGGTACAAGATTTGAAACCACAGAGTAAGCATGCAGTGGAATTTTTTTTCTGGGTTGCACAGTTAATGAGATATTGGCAAATCTGTGTTACAAGGGTTCTTGCCCTTTTGGGCCTGCTGTAACCAGGCCCGTGCTCTCACAGATGCATATTGTTGTGCAGAAATGGCAACTTGGTGGGGAGCGAGGGCCAAAAGGGTCCTGCTCTCCCACCAATACATGTTTTTGTTAGTTAAATTACACTTTTCAAAAGTAAAGAAATTCATGGCAAAATAATGCATTTAATGCATCAGTTGAAGTTAAGCGACAAAAGTCATGAAATTAAACATTACAGTTGAGACCCTAACCCCACAACCCACAATATCCTTCAAAGAGGACAGATGCCTGGGTGCCATGGGGTCATGAGGCCTGTCACCCCATTCTCTCTTATTGTAGCATGTCAACCTGCTTACACATGGAATGTGGTGAGAGTTGGGCCTTATGACCCCATGGTACACCCTGGCATCTGTCACTTTATGGAGGATTGTGTGTAAGGTTGTGGGGTGGTTAGGGCTCAACCCCAACATTTCATTTCCTGACGCTTGTCGCTTTAACCCTAACCGATGCATTAAGTGCATTTTGCCATGAATATATATATATATATTTGGGGCTAAAAAGTTTAATTCACTGTATGGCAGCAGTTCAGTATGTACAGTTCTGCAAGCATTAAAAGCTAAATATAATGCCTAGGCTCTCTATCATGCAGAAGTTTAATACATAACAAAAGTGTCCTGTCTGAAACATGTTATTTCAGTTCATGCAGTCTTGGGTGTTCCAAAAGCTGTCCCTCCTGTTATTATCAGGATAGAGTTGATATGTACAGATTTTGCAGTTTACCTACCATAAGAAAAATTAATTATTGAATTTTAGTGATAAGAATGAGTGAAGAAAGATTACCCAAGTACTGTATGTCTCACAGAAAAGAGCAATGGGATACTAGGGGCTGTCACATATCTGCTTAGCTGAAACATTTAAAATTATTACTGGAAGAAAGTAATTTGAAATACTTATATAATAATTATAAGAAGAATATTATGATCAGCTTACCGTATTAGAAATTCATAAGTAATACCATTCAAAGTTTCCAGGTCCATAGGGACTTGGACCTGTTGGAAAAAATTGCACCATGCCTTGTATCTAACAAACAACTGCAAGCATAGATTTAGACACTATCTTCATGTCTTTACTGATCCTATAAAAGGAAACTGTTGACAACAGAGGATGATTATTGTGTTAGCAGGGTTGCAAATTTTCTAGTTGATGTCCTCGTAGTGAGGTCAGGAGGGAGGCCATCATCCCCTCAAAGAATGAATCCAGTCTTCAGCCTCCAGGTCCTGGTGATGTTGAGGGTGGGGATTGGCAAGCTTCATATATGTCTGTCCCAACACCCATTTTCCTCTGTTTTCTCCACCCCGTGCTGGCATGCACCAATGTGCATGTGTGGAGGTACATGCACACTGCAGTCCCACAGCAACTCCATTCTTCTGCTACTCCCTTCCATCACTACCAACAGTCCTCCATCTGGTGGCAGACATTTGGCTGAAGCACGCACCCCACCCTCCCAGAAGAGGAGAGCTGTTCTCCAGACACTCAATCTCTCAATCCCTAGCCAAGCTCAGCAACCTGTGCATTTCCAAACATGGGTTGTTGACATACCACGGTGCAGCATCTAGTGCCTCAACCCTCAGCACCAAAGAGCCAGCACAGGTATGACATGTTAGTCAAAAATGCTGCTAGCAACTTTACATGATATTACTGTGTACTTTATTCTGAATCCTTTTCTTGCAAAATGCTGGAAAGTGACTTATCAGCTTGTACTGAATATAGATATAATAATGTTTAACAAATATAAATGTAACAATGTATTTTAAATATTCTTTAATTCTTTGTAATGGTCTGCTTAGACTGATCAATAAATTTTCAACCAAACTGAACAGAGATCAAAGAACCAGAACATTGTCCACTGCCTTGATGACATTTTATTTGCAGATCTGGAGCTCTCTCTCCAGCCTGCGGGCAAATGCTGGACACTTTCATTGAATTGTGTAACCTCTTCAGCATGTCACTGGCTCCTGGAAAGTCAAGGCACTGTGTTCAGTGATGATATTCCTGGGCATAGAGACTGACAGGTGAAAGCAACAGTGTTCTTGTCTCAATACAGGATAGACAGTTTGAGGGCTCTGTTGAGCAAGGCCATAGCAGACAAGAAGATAACCCTGTGTGACTTGCAACACATTTTGGGACACCTCAACTTCGCCTATTGAGTCAACCCCATGGGAGGACCTTCTTGCAGTGGATGATGACTATGGGGCAGGAACCCAGAAGCTGATACACTTGATTTGGGTGATGGAGGATTCCAAGAAGACATTCTGGAATGGCAGACATTTGTTGCCCACTTCAATGGTGTTTCTATGTGCCAGAGACCATGGACAGCCAGGAGCTGAAATTGTACATGGACATGGCAGGTGGGCTGGAATTTGAGGCACACCTTCAATGTGAATGGTGCCCCTCTGAGTGGCTGTCTGCATGGGTTGTCCACTGGGCTCCACAGACAGATAACACTGTTGAAGTTCTTCCCTGTCATGGTGACACTGTGTATATGGGGCCTTGGGCTGAGAGAAGTGGGTCATCTTTCAATCTGACAATATGGGCAGGGTTCACATGATAAATGGAAAGTTGGAGGCTAAGAGCCGCCAGTTGGGTGAACTCATTATATTTGTCCTAAAATGCATGTTGGTGAATGTCCATCTTTAAGCTGTACACATCCTGGCAATGAGAATGGTATTGATGATGCTTTATCTCATTCAAAGTGGGAGAAATTCAGGAATTGGCTCCAATGGTGGAACAGAATCCTTGACTTATCTAATCATTTCTGTGGAAAGCATTGTCTTTAATATCTGGGGTGTCTAGGTAACACTATTGCTCCCTGAATCACAGTGGCCTACTGCAGTGGCATGGAGCATTTTCATTCAGTCCAAGTAGATGTGAGATGATGGAACTGCTGGCCTATTCCAGCTGATCAACTGTGCATCCATAGAATGGAATCTAAGTGGCAGGACCTGATTCCAGGTGTTGTGGGGCAACATTTGGCAGGCCTGTCATACTTTTCCCAAGTCTTGGGGTTCGAGAAACCACCCACTCCTTCAAGGTCCAGAAGGTCCTCGATGGGTGGTGTAAGAGCCATACCAGGTGGCTGGATACCTGGCATCGTAGCATGCCAGAAATTCTAGAACAAGTGAGGGCAGTCTTATCAGCAGTTTTCTGGGTTACTTATGTGGCCACATTATTCAAAACTGCATTTTTCCTGGCATTCTGTTGGGCATTCCAGGCCTCTGAATTGGTGCAGACTACCCAAATAGGGGTTGGCATGAGCCTGATGGATGCTGACATCACGGTGACCCCAGAAGGGGTTTTCATATGGCTGCAATGAAGCAAACTGACCTAAAGGGTATTGGTTGCTGGTACTGTACCCAGTGAAGACCCTGGTTGAGTCAGCATGTGACATCAGATTTTCATGGCCACTTACATGGCTGTCTACCTGGCTGAGGGTGAGGCCTTCTTGTGGCATAGGGATGGTAAGCACATGAAAGCTCATCGTTTTCAGAATTTACTGATTGGAAGTTCAACATGAAAACCTGAATGCCTAGGAGTACAACACCCTTTCCTTCAGGATTTGGGCAATGACCATCAGGACCCAGGGTCTGTCAAATTGCAAAATCCAGTTCAAGGGGTGGTGGAGGTCCTAGTGTTTTCTACACTATGTCCATCCATGTTTGGTTTTTACAATGTTGTCTTGCCATGTTCCAGGTTCCCTTGATGGCTCCAGCTGCATATGGATCTGTCGATATTCCTTCATCTACTGGGTGGTGAGAACAGCCCATTAGCCAGGGGAGGAACCTATCAATTTCACAACAGAAAGCACAGATTCACTGGATGGGTAAGAGAGAAATGCACTGGGAGGAACCTTTCCCTAGGCTGGCATCAGAGACTTCAAAGTATTCACCAGACATCCTCATAATCCGTCTGGGTGGGAATGGCATGGGGCTCCAGAAAACTGCTGATCTGCTCCTAAGGATGAAGGTAGACCTATAGCCTATAAGGAAATGATGTCCTAGGACCACAATCATTTGATCTCGTCTCATTCATTTGAGGTAATTAGTAGATGAAACTGATTCTAAAGCCATTCATAAGGCATGCATTAGAATCAGTAGAGAAATATGACCATTCATGAAGTTTATTGGGGAACTGTGGTTCAGCATAGGACATTAACACCTCCTGCCAGGGTCTTCATACCAAGGATGATGTACATTTGTGTGATAAAAGATAGGACTTGTTGCACTCTGTTTATCAGGTCTTGGTGCAACAGTTGGAGTAAGCTGGCTTGGGGTTCAGACTGCATCTATCCTGTGGCAGTTTGGGGTATTGCAAACTGACAGTACAGAGGAAAAAGGGGGTGAACTGAATTCTTCTAAAGGGCTTATCTCCTCCAGTTGACATGAGGCCTGGGGATTGCAAAACGTGGACTCCATTGGGGGTTGTTGTCCAACCTCATCAGGCTTGCTTGTGAGTGCAATGATGCCAGATGGAGCAGTCACTTGTCACTTGGCCACATAACTTCCCTCTTCTGGGGCTTGGGTACCAACCTTGTAGGTACATCATTTTCTTAGCCCACACAAGGGGTTTACTTTTCACTGAAAAGGGTGTTGGGGCTCAAGGTGTCTGCTAATATCTCCCATCTGTTCATGCCACTCCAATGGTGTAATATCAGTGAATAAACATACAGCTGTGGCTATTTCTCCAAGACCATATTGTGTCTATTCAGGGGAAGGGTATGGGGACTATTAAGACAATACAAAGTCTGCCAAAGTATTGCAGATAATGTGCCCTTTTCTCTGTCCCTGCCCCACAACCTGTAGCCAGGCAAGTAGTGTTCCACCTCCGGGTGGTGGTGGACTAGCCTGGCACCTCCCCAGAAGAGGAACCACCAGGTTGCCTGCAGGGCAGTGGCCATCTTGCGTGGGTGGAGAGTGAAGGGTTAATCAATCAGTCAATCAATCTTTATTTTCCAGGTGAAACACCATTTAGTGAACTAATTTTCAAGGCAAACTTGGGAAGTTAAGATAAGTATAAGGTACAGTATGAAAACAGTATACACAATACAGAATATTGGTACAAAGGATGAATATATAACTATGTGAGGCTTATACAATAGAGAAATCTTGAAAACAATAGTCTGATAAGACAAAAAGTCTATAAACAATATGCACAAAGAACTTGCAGTTTACAATCTATACAAACACCTGCATGCAGTACTATAAGAGTATCCTTCAGGCAACATATAAATAAATACTTTGTTACCCATTGAGTGCCTCCCATATGTGGAGGGAAGAGGAAGTGGGGACATTATGCACAGTAGGAGGGAGGAGGAAGAGCAGGATGCAAGAGGAGACAGGAGGAAGGAGGAGACACAAGTGATGGGAGCACCTGCCTTACTTAGCGAGGATGGTGTCAAGTGTACCCAGGGAGGCAACTGCAGACAGGTAATCAGACCACAATCAGGAGGCATTTTCATGCCTCCTTGATAGATCATGAATAAAGTGTCTTGAAAGAGCTGAAGCCAACAGCTCTCCTCACTTCAGCCTCCTTTTCATATCACCCACCCAACTCACCCTTGTAAAGCAGTGTTAGGGACAGCCAGGTTAGTATAGAGGGCCTGTTGACCCAAATGGGGTGAGAGCACTAGAGGTTGGGGAGTGAGGTTTCCCAGTTTTCTCCTCAGAAGGATTTTTCCAACACTTTACCTCCTCTAAGGGATAACATAGGTAGTATAGCATAGACTTCCAACTGTTGCAATAATGTAACATGGCAGCTGAAGAATATCACAGGCTGATACAGTACAGGGAGAAAGCAAATTAGTTGACATCTTCTGAAGGGCTCATTTCCTCAGGACACATAAAACCTGAGGGACTGTAAGAACTGGACTCTAGCTGGAGGTGATCATGGTCTAACCTCATCAATATCGTCTGTGGGTACACCAGCATCAGATGGTACCAGTAAACGCCACTCAGCCATATGACCTCCCTGCTCTTGAAGCTTGGGTACCAGCTCTATGATCAGCCATTCTGTGGGCAGCCATCCTTGACAGACAAATGTGACTGCAGAGTTAGCAAGGGACACCCATTTTTATCCCCAGGGGCTCCTATTTGTCTTTTAAAACCAGGTAATTAACCACTTTAGAACTTTTGCAATTTTTAAAACTGAAAGGGCTGTTTGGAAGAGAGACATCCCCAACCCCACTTCAGGTTGAGTTGCATGTAAGACAGTACCTTAGTGAGCACCCAGGTGTTGCCAAAGGGTGTTGTGGTTCTACTGAGCATGACTGATGGAGTTCTGGTCAGCCATCCTTGACAGACAAACAAGAAAGTATAGTTTAGCAGGAACACTCATTGGGGACTCCTGCTTGCTTTTTAAAGGCAGGTAATAACCCCTTTAGAACTTACATTATTTTAAACTGTAATGGGTGTTTGGAAGGGAGCAGACCCAACCCCCACTTCCAGGGTGAGGACATATAAGGCAGCACCTCAGCAAGCATCCAGGTGCTTGAAAAGAGTGTTGTGGTTCTATGGAGCACGACTGATGGAGCTCTGGTTAGCCATCCTTGACAGACAAAGGGACTACAGAGTATAGTAGGGGACACCCATTGTTGTATCTCTGGGTTAGCTCCTGCTTGCTCTTTTAAAGGCAAGTAATAACCCTTTAGAACTTTTTACATTGTTTTAAATTGAAGGAGGTGGTTGTAAGAGAGTTAGCCCTGCCCACTTCCAGGTTTAGGTGCATATAAGGTGGTACCTCAGTGAGCAGAGGCGAGGCGCAGGGTAGAGGCAATGCACAAGCAGAGGTAAGCTGCATCTGCTGGCATCAGCCGAAGAAGACGAGGCAGGAGGCCGACCCTTTACATCATATATATAAATAGCTGCTCGGTTTCAAATAAGTTTTGTGTGACTGTGAAAATCCTCTCTAAAAATTACCATGTGACTTGAGTGTCAAGTAATCCAAAATAACAGAATCATTTTATTTTTTCAAGCTGAGGATGGGCTACTATGGAAACATACAACTCCATGGGCACAGACACATTGCTCTCAAAAACTGAGTCCTGTGAATGCAGATGGACTAACATAGAAACATAGACTTTGACAGCAGATAAGGACCGCTTGGCCCACCTAGTCTGCCCATTTCCCTACCTACAGGATAAGCTGCAGATCCTAGTTAACCAACAGCCTATTTCTTCCTACCCCCACAAAATTGCCTTATGTCTGCCCCATGCATTCTTGAATTCTTCCACAGTTTTACACCCCACAACCTCCACAGGAAGGCTGTTCCATCACGTTCACCACCCTTTCTGTGAAAAATACTTCTTCACACTGCCCCTGAGCCATCCCTCTCTATCTTTAAATTGTGTCCCTTGTTCTTGCACATCTCTTTTTGAAAGATGCTACCCTCTTGGACTTTGTTGATTCCACTGAGGTACTTAAAAGTTTCTATCATGTCCCTCTCCTTCTTTCCTCAAGGGTATACATATTAAACTCCTTTAGTCTCTCCTCATACTGCTTCTCTTGCAGACCCTGCGCCATTTTAGTTACCCTCCTCTGGACTGCCTCCAACCTGTCTATGTCCTTGTGGAGATGGGGTCTCCAGAACTGGACACAGTACTCAGCATGGGGTCTCACCAACTGTCTGTACAGAGGGATAACAACTTCCTGTTTACTGCTGGTGATGCTTATCCCTATACATACCAGTATACCCCAGCCCTCCCTACTGCCTTCTCACATTGCTTGCTAACCTAAAGGTCATCTGATATGATTACCCCCAGGTCCCTTTCCATTTTATTGTTGTTACTACCTCTCCACCCCACCATTGTGTAATCTTCCCCTAGGTCTTTGTTTCCCAGGTGCATTATTTTGCACTTCTTTGAATTGAAACCAAGCTGTCATACTTCTGACCATTCCTCCAACCTTGCCAAGTCCCATCTCATTATTTCCATGCCTCCTTGTGTATCAACCCCTCTTTCTTCAGAGTGGAATCCATTTACAATTACCTTCTGTCTCCTGTTGTCCAGCCAATGTTTTACCAGACTACCACCGGGACCACTCATAGGCTGGTTAATTTGATTATTAATCTTTTGTGTGGACTGTGACAAATGCCTTGCTGAAGTCTAGATAGGCCATGTCCACAGTCCCTCCCTGGTCTACTGCTTTGGTCACCCAGTCAAAGAAATCAATTAGATTCATCTGACATGACCTTCCTGCTGTGAACCCATGCTGCCTTGGGTCCTGTGCCCCACTTTCCTCTAGGTAGTCAACAATTCTTTCCTTCAAGTGATTCCATCACTCCCCTACCATATAGGTCAAACTGACAGGTCTGTAGTTTCCTGCCTCTGTCTTGCTCCCACGTTTGTGAATGGGAATCACATCTGCCTTCCTCCAGTCCTCAGGTACCACAAAATCCTCCATGGTTTATTAAAAGGGTAGTCAGTGGTGCCACTAGTTATCCATAATTATTTTAGAATTCTGGGTGAATTCCATCAGGCCCCATTGGTTTGTCCACCTTAAGTTTTAGGAGTTCTTTCAGAACCCTTTCTTCTATGAAAGGACTAGGATCAACTACCCTATCAGAGTGCTTCTGTTAATTGGATTAGGCACCTCCTCCTCCTCTTTTGTGAATACTGAGCAGAAGTATTCGTTCAGTATCCTGCTTTTCACTGTCCTCTCTGCCCACCCACCATCCTTTCTATTCAGCCTCACTATCCCTCCATTTGTCTTTCTATGCTCCATGATGTACCTATAAAAGGTTTATCCCCTTCTTAACTGAGTTGGCTATCTTTTCCTCAGTTTGGGCCTTTGCTATTCTGCCTGCTTCCTTCTGCCTTAACTGGTACAGTTCTCTGCCCTGCTCCTTCTGTGTTTCCTTATACTTCCTAAATGCTATCTTTTACATAGAAACATAGACTTTGATGGCAGATAAGGACCGCTTAGCCCACCTAGTCTGCCCATTTCCCTACCTACAGGATAAGCTGCAGATCCTAGTTAACCAACAGCCTATTCCTTCTTACCCCCACAAGAATTGCCTTATGTCTGTCCCATGTATTCTTGAATTCTCCCACAGTTTTAGACCCCACAACCTCCTCAGGAAGGCTGTTCCATGTGTCCACCACCCTCTCTGTGAAAAAATACTTCCTCACATTGCCCCTGAACTGCCCCTCCATCTTTAAATTGTGTCCCTTGTTCTTGCACATCTCTTTTTCTGAAAGATGCTAATCTCTTGGACTTTGTTGATTCCACTGAGGGTACTTAAAAGTTTCTATCATGTCCCCTCTCCCTCCTTTCCTCAATGGTATACATATTAAACTCCTTTAGTCTCTCCTCGTATGGCTTCTCTTGCTCCATTTTAGCTGCCCTCCTCTGGACTGTCTCCATCCTGTCTATGTCCTTGCAGTGATGGGGCACCAGAACTAGACACAGTACTCAGATGGGGTCTCACCCACTGTCTGTACAGAGGATAACAACTTCCTGTTTTCTGCTGGCGATGCCTGTCCCTATACATCCCAGTATACCCCAGCCCTCCCTACTGCCTTCTCACATTGCTTGCTAACTTTAAGGTCATCTGATATGATTACCCCAGGTCCCTTTCCATTTTGGTGTTGTTACTACCTTCCCTCCATTGTGTAATCTTCCCTGGGTTTTTGTTTCCCAGGTGCATTATTTGCACTTCTTTGCTTTGAATCTAAGCTGCCATACTTCTGACCATTCCTCCAACCTTGCCAAGTCCCTTCTCATCCTTTCCATGCCTCCTTGTGTATCAATCCTGTTTCAGATCTTTGTGTCATCTGCAAAGAGGCATATTTTCCTTCAGTCCCTCTGCAATGTCAGTTACGAAGACATTAAAAGGACTGGACCCAGTACTGAACCCTGCAGTACCCACTAGTAACCATCTTTCTTCAGGTGGACTCCATTTACAATTACCTTCAGTGTCCTGTTGTCCAGCCAATGTTTACCCAGGCTACCACCCTGGGACCCACTCCCAGGCTGGTTAATTTGACTATTAATCTTTTGTGTGGGACTGTGTCAAATTCCTTGCTAAAGTCTAGGTAGGCCATGTCCACAGCCCCTCCTGGACTACTATTTTGGTCACCCAGTCAAAGAAATCAATTAGATTCATCTGACATGACCTTCCGCTTGAACCTATGCTGCCTTGGGTCCTGTGCCCCACTTTCCTCTAGGTACTCAACAACTCTTTCCTTCAAGTGATTCCATCACTTTCCTTACCACAGAGGTCAAACTGACAGGTCTGTAGTTTCCTGCCTCTGTCTTGGTCCCACTTTTGTGAAGGGTTTGTTAAAAGGGTAGTCAGTGGTTTCACTAGTTCTCCCCTTAATTCTTTTAGAATTCTGGGGTGAATTCCATCAGGCCCATTGCTTTGTCCACCTTCAGTTTAGGAGTTCTTTCAGAACCCTTTCTTCTGTGAAAGGACTTGGATCAACCCCCCATCAAGTGCTTCTGTTAATTGGATTAGGCACCTCCCCTCCTCCTCTTTTGTAAATACTGAGGAGAAGTAAACTGCTTCTTGGTGCACAAAACAAAGTTCTCACAGTGGCCACAGTCTAGATCCTCAAAGACCACCGTGCCAGTATTAAGTCTGTACTTGATTTTGTTAGTCTGCAGCCCTCTGAAAATGAGCTCCTCCTCCTCCTCAGGGATTTCAACATAAACTGGCTCGCCTCTGACACTGGCTCTTACAAGATGACATCCTAGCAGCAAACCTGACTCAGATGGTAACCTCCCCACCCAGAAAATTACAAAACTGGTACAAGCACCCTTATTGACTGGGTTCTCACAAATCCACCCTGACCGGATAAAAACATTAAAGTCCTCCTAGCTCCCTCAGTGACCACTCCCCAGTGTCCTGTACCTGGTCTAATAAATTTCTCAAGCCACCCCCAAAGTTATAACAAGCAGAGTATTGCCTTATGAGGAATCTTATCAAGTTGAAAACCCATCTCCTACAACAGAACTGGATGCCAATCCTTGAATAAACTGCTATTAATACCGCACTAGAATACTTCATTAAATCTTTCAACTCTGCATGCGACTTATCGCCCCAGTAAACGTAAAATCAAAGGCTATCAAATCCATGGATTACTGCCAAACTACTTGCCGAGCTCAAGGTTGGGACCACCTCTGGGCAGTTGCCAGAGACACAGGCTCACCTCATGATACCTAAAATACAAGCAGGCATGAAATAGATGTACCTCACAAATTAGGCAAATGAAGAGTGCCTATTTCAAAATGCCCTTGAATCCACCTGGGGTGATGGAAGAGCTTTTGGGACAACATTAGAAACATAATGGGTAAACAATCAAAATCATCACCTACCATTATGAAAGTTGATGGATCCACCACTCTTGACCCAAAGTCTATTGCAGATCGCTTAATAAGACATTCACAGACCTTAGTGGGGTCCTCCCCAGATTTCTTCTCGGACTTACCTGTGCCTAGCCTAGTATCACAAAACACCTCATGTGACAAACCACAATTTTACTTCAAGAAAATCAAAGTGCACGAAGCACACAAGTACATAAGAAAGGCCTGCTCGAATCTAGAACAAGTAGTGACACGCTAGATCTAAAAATCCTGTCTCTCACCCTGGATGAAGTAATTCACCTTGCAAAAATTCTTAATCTGTCACTTTGCCAAAGTCAATTTCCCAACAAATGGAAATCTGCCATAGTTACACCAGTGCACAAGGGGACAAAACCTCAACAGAAACTATCGACCAATATCAATACTCCCTCTCTCTCCAAAGCACTTGAGCGAATAATGGCAGACCAACTCTCTGATTACCTGGACAAATACAATCTACTCTGGTAATCAACAGCCGCTTTAGGAAAGGACATAGTACAACAACAGCCTTACTTGATTTCTCTGGAGAAGTCCACTCAGCCCTGGACAAAGGGTGCCAAACAGGTGCAGCCTTTATCGATCTTACAAAAGCTTTATTGACACAGTCCATCATGGCCTACTTACCTCCCTACTTTCTAGCCTAGGCCTGGCCGAAGGTCCTTATGCTTAGGTAAAAGTTACCTGTCCAATCGGTCACAGGCTGTAAAAATCTCTAATGAACTCTCCGACTTCAAACCAGTTCTCTCGGGTGTACCACAGGATCAATTCTTGGACTGCTCCTCTTTAGCCTGTTCCTTAACTCCCTCCCAGATATCTGCCAGGAGAAAATAATCTTATCACATGATGATAATTCTCTCTTCCCACAAGGATCCAAACTCCCTCGAAAAGCCTGCAACTTGCTTTCTCTAGTGTTGAAAGGTGGTTCCTGGATAGTAAACTTGTGCTAAACCACAATAAAACAAAAGCCATGCTCTTCTCCAATCACCAAAACAAAAATAGGCATACTCCACTCACCATACAAACCTCTGTAGGAATTACACTGGACCAAGTAAATACTTTCAAATACCTTGGCATCACTTTTGACCAAGGCTCACCTTTACAACCCACATTGACAACACTCGAAAACAGTGAACCAGCACTGTGAATACTATTCCGTAACCGTCAATTTCTAAATCAAGCGGCATTGAGAATAGCTATACAGAGTTCCATAATCTCAATCATTGACTATGGCCTTATTATTTATGGCTCAACTACCTCCACTGCTCTAAGGCGTATCTCAATCACTCTAAATAAGGCCTGCCGGCTCCTCCACGGGGCTCAAAGACCAGCTCACATGTGTGATCTGTACTATAGATCAGGCTGGTTGAACCTATCAAATCATCTTATTTATCTCACCTGCACAATGGAAAAAAATCTATCTTGGGACTGACTCCATTATGTATTCAAAACCTACTCCGACTGAATCTGGCTCATGACCCTCCACCAGATCTGAGCGCCAACCTTTCCTGGTTCGAGATGCTGGACTGCACAGGGACAAGATCTTTCACATACAGGGCCCTGACATTGGTTCAATCGCTTAGTCCACCTACTCTATCCTCAACCTCACTTGAAGCTTTCAAATCCATGCTCTATGCCCACCTCACCACCACTAGCAACTGTGATTGCACTAGATAAAGACTACTACCTCATGTCCATCCTCAAATCTGATGCCTCTTCCTCCCTGATAATGAACCCTCTGGTACCTCTACTACTTCCTGTCTCCCACCCAAACTCACTCCCCCTTTTTCCTGTCCCCTCTCACTTACTCTCCGCTCACCACCTTTCCCTCCTCTCTAGCCTCCTTTTGACGCCTAATGATCACCCTCTCCCTGGAAGTTTCCTTAACCTCAGAAATTGTCTACTCACTTGAACCTGTTATAAGCTTGTTTTCTATGAAACTTAAAAACGTTACTGCCTGAAACAGTTAATAGCAAAATTTATGATGTAACTTTCCTGTCTGTTTTTACCTGTAATGTGTATGTGCTTTGTTAAATGTTCTTTGTGACGTGGAACCTTTGTAAAGAGCCCTGGCTCAAAGGTATTAATTCCTAGACTAATAAACTAAATAAACTAAAGTATTCATTCAGTATCTCTGCTTTTCACTGTTCCTCTCTGCCAACCCACTGTCCATGCTATTCAGCCTCACTATCCCTCTCTTTGTTTTCTACACTCTCTGATGTACCTATAAAGGTCTTATCCCCTTCTTAACTGAGTTAGCTATCTTTTCCTCAGTTTGGGCCTTTGCTATTCTGACTTCCCTCCCTACTTCTTTCTGCCTTAACTAGGTATAGCTCTCTGTCCTGAATCCTTCTGTGTTTCCTTATACTTCCTGAATGCTATCTTTTCTCCTGACTCTCCCTGCCACCTCTTTTGAGAACCATAGTGGCTTTCTTTCATTTTGATTTGTTTATTTGCTTCACACAGAAACTTGTGCCTCTGTGATGGCAGTTTTGATTCCCCATTGTTGCTCCACCCTCCTTCTAGCCTGTTTGCTAGTGCTTTTCTAAGGCACTCTCCCATCTTGCCAAAGTCAGCCCTCCTGAAATCCAGTACCCTCACTTTTGTATGGCTTGAATCTGTAGCTGAGATTATCATGAACCACACTGTTTGATGGTCACTTGTTCCCAGATGGCTACCCACTTCTAGATCTGTGATCCTCTCACTGTCCCCATTTGAGAGTATGAGATCTAAGATTGCTCCCTCACAGTGGGTTCTGAAATTAGCTGTCTGAGGCATGCCACCTGTAGGGCATCAAGAATGTCCCTGCTCTTGGATATGGCTACAGCAAATGTGCTCCATTTAACATCTGACATATTCAGGTCTCTCATCAAGTATCTCCCCTTCCTTTGCCATTCTAAGAATGCCTTCTATCATATCCTTGTCCATTCCCTCCCTGACATAGGGGTCTGTATACAACCCTGTGTGGATTGTGGTGCCATTTCCAGTCTCTAACGGTGACCCACAGTGCCTTCTCTCCTCCCTGTTTACTCTTTTGTTCAGTTGCCTTTTCCCCTTCCTTTTCATGAGAGCTACTCCTCCCCTCTTCTCCCCTCCTGTCTTTCCTGTAGGTTATATACCTGGTATGTTAACATCCCAGTCATGGTTCTCTGTGTACCATGTTTCTGTGACTGCCACAATATCCAGGCATCCCTCTTCCATCAAGGCCACCAGTTCAGGGAGCTTGTTGCCCAGACTACAGGCATTGGTACTCATTACCCTCCATTTCCTGATGGCCTTACTCCTTTACCACATCTCTGTCCTTATTCGTTTGTCACTTTCTCCATTTACCCCTGCCCTTCTCCCTATGACATCTCTATCTTGGTGTTTACCTCACTTACTACCATGACTTTTGGGGGCTAGGTTTCCCTGCTCCTTTCCAGTGCCTCCCCCTTAGCTAGTTTAAATGCTTGCCAATGAAGCATTAAACCTATCACTAGGATCCTGGTTCCCTCCTAGATGATGCAGATCATTATAGGCCTGCATCACTCCAGGTGGACCCCAGTCCCCAATGAAGCCAAATCCCTGAGCTCTGCACCAGTTTTCAACCACTGATTGAATCCCATGGTGTGGAGCATCCTAGCCTCATTCATGCCATAGACAGGCAGCACCTCCCTATGTAGACCTAACATGTTTATTTAGTTTTTAAATAGATACAGCTGCTTAACATAGCTTGCTGCATCTGGTACCTGAGCTCATTTAGTTTTACAACCACTGCTGGTTGGGAGGGATTGTACTAATGTGCCAAGCCAACTAGAATGCCATTTTCTGGTCCAGAGGGGTTTTATGCTGCAGGCTTCGAGCAAACAAAGCTGTATAGATATTTAAGGTATGTGGATGTGAAAAACCCTATTCCCTAATCTCTCATATGACTTGAGTGTGCAGAGAAAAATACTGTCATGTTCCTTTCTGCTGGAGTGGCTACTGTGGAAAACAGTTGATTGCCTGAAACAAACATTGGTGCTCTGGTATACAGAGCCTACTGAATGCAAAGTGACTACCCTGTGTTAAATGTACATCTAAATTAGTTTTCAACAGATTTAGATGCTTAGCAAAAACTACTGGGGTCTGGTTATGAGCTGATTTCATATCTTACTATTTTATCTGTCAGAGGATTGAACTAAAGCTCTAGCCAAACAATATGTGACCCTAAGTTGGAGAGGGCTTTAGTCTGACTATTTGTGGGTGTGATAATTATAGACAAGGAGGTAATTAATTTGGCACACTGAGTCATGGAAAACTGGGTGATCTGTAAACTGTGCAACATGTGTGTAGAAGAAAATGGGGAAAAGGACTATGGTTATGCAAGTGCCTTTACATAAAAAACTGGAAAATTAATTAAGGAAGTCAAGGAAAGGTAGCTTTACAAACTGAAATAAGAAACATTGAGCAATGTGCCCATACAATGGGAGTCTTAATAAACCAAATAATTGACAATGTTTTACAGAAATTGCTAATGGTAGCAGTGATGCACAAGCCTGTGAGGAAATGAAAAGTAATACAGGTTGTGATTCTGACAGTGAACACAGTACATCATTAGGAGATGAGTGGCATATGGTGCTGGTGCAGGGGAGCAATGAAATAAAGGAGGAGGGTAGAATAGAACCAATAAGTATCAAAAATAGATATGAGACCCTGCAAGATCTGAACACTGAAAGAAATCAAGAACCAACAGGCATAAACTTAGAGGTTAAGACTGTAGAAAATAAAAAGCAAGAAAGTGAGACAGTACAACCCACTACCATAATTATTGGAACTTGCCCTAGACAAAACAACATACCTGGAAGACAGGTTACAACATCCAAGGGTATAGTTATCATAGGAGATTCAATTACTAAATATACAGATGCTATACAATATAAAACAAAAATGAAACCACAGGAGTCAGTAGCCTTTCAGGAGCTGGGGTCCATGACATGATAAACTATCTAGATAGAATATTAGAAAAACAGTTGAACCTATAGTTGTAGCACATGTTGGAACAAATGATGTCAGGAAGCAAACTGAGCTTGACATTCAGAAGGACCTTGAGAAGCTAGGGAGGCTTCTACAACGAAAGAAGTGTATGGTCAATATTCTGAAATACTGCCAGTTCCAAGAGCGGAAAAAGCTAAGATTATGGTTATAAGGAGTCTAAGCAGATATTTAAGGAGATGGAGTTTAGAGAAGGCTTTAGCTTTATTCGACATTGGGAAAGATTCCAATCAGATCAATCAGAGGGATGGGTTACACCTGAGTAGATTTGAAACAAAGGTACTTGTGGTGAGATTAAACAATATTATAAATCAATATTTAAACTAACCTATAAGGGGCACAGGGAGGTGGCCCTATAAATACCAACAAAATGGAAATACAAAACATAACAAAACAATAGAGGTCACCCCAGAGAACTTAAAAGCACTATTGATAAATGCATGCTGTCTATATAATAAAAGGATGAAATGGAGCTACTGTTGAACACTGATGACATTCAGTATATGCACTGTTACAGAGACATGGTGGAAGGATGGGGACTGGGTCAAAGAAATCGATGAATACAGATTATTTCACAAGGATCACTGTAGCAAAAGAGGTGGACGTGTTGCATTATATATTCAATATAGTATTGACACAAGCAAAATAGAACATTTAAATAGCCAATCTAAAAGAATTAGAACAAGTGTGGGGTGCAAGTTAACCAGAAAAATACTGTAGCAGTAAAATTCAGATGGCAGTATGTTATAAGTCTCCTATTGAAGATAGCTATAGTTTTATGGAAGCTCTGGAAATAACCAATCCAGGATCTAGAATACTAGTTCTAGATTACTTTACCCTCCTACCTTAGATTGGAACACACACTCAAAAGCCGAAACAACCCTTGACAAAAAATGTTTGAGGTTACAGTTACACATAACCTTGAGCAACATGTGAAAAAATAATGCAAGAGGTGGAAATATATTGGATGTTATTCTAAGTAATATGGATGAAGTAATAGTTGACAGTACTGTAACTGAACCCTTGGTGGTAGTGATCCCAACATAGTGCAGTTTGTTATAAAGGAATATGGAGCCTCAATCAGGCAAAAAAAAGTCAAATGCTACTCAAGTAAGTAAGGTTTGTTTATATGATGTCCTGTTCCAGGGGCTCTGGAGCCTTACACAGTCATAGACAGGCAGGATAAAAGTAACAATTAAACAAAGTTCTACAGGGTTTTTAAAACTTTAAAATATAAACATAGACTAATTATAACCAATTAATAAAACTAAAAACAACAAAATGGAGTTAAACATTATGGGTAGTCAGGAAAGGCCATTTTAAATAGATGCATCTTTGATCCCTCTTAAATACTTCCACTGACAGGGCCTCCCTTAAAAACTCTAGAAAGTGAGTTTCAGATGGCCAGTACAGCCACCTCAAAGGCATGATTGCCCAAGGTTTCTAGCCTGGCCCTTGTAACCACAAGGAGGCCCCTGGTGCAGGAAAGGAGGGAACCAAAAGCCAGATTCAATGAAATGAAACAATGCCTAGGAAACTGGAACTTGGAACATGATCTTAAAGGCAATACACTGGAAGTAATGTGGAATGAGCTGTATTCTAAACTGGAATAATGTATACATACTTTTGTCCCTGAACTTATAATTATAACAGTAAAATCCCAAATGGTGTAATAAGGAAAGGAACATTGTTTAACCAGGAGTAGCACACTAAGCTGAAGCTTGTTTCCAGATGCAACCTGGAGCACAAGGAAGTTAAGTGACTTGCTCAGGATCACACAGTATGCACCTAGGCAACTGTAGGATTCAAACCAGTTTCAGATCTGCAGCTCAGAGCCTTAACCCACTGTAATAACAAAGAAAGAGGTCAGTAAGGGAGGAAAAAGGACATATAAAAGTGGCAAAAGGAATTATACACCTGCTTCTTGGCAGACATATAAAGACAGTGTAAATGGTGTAAAATGTTATTTAAAAAGCTAAGAGGATGAAAATTGAAGTTGGTTGTAAAAGCTAAAGACAATAGAAAATCCTTATATGACTACATAAATAGTTTAAAATGAAGGGGCAACAGAGAATAGGGCCTATAAAAATGGGAAGGACAAGACTGCCGAAGGTAAAGATATGGCAAATTTTTAATACCTACTTCATGAGTATTTATCAACCAAAGGAGTCTTCTTCCATATGTACTACAGAAACTGAGAATCCAGGAATATAGTAATAAATGAAAATGATGTCAAACTAAAATTTAGGAAACTAGATTTAAATAAATCCTCAGGGCCAGATGATCTTGATTTAATTTGATAAAATGTATTTTTATACAGAAAACAACTGTTGGGTGTGATCTCCATTTATAGCAGTGGCCTGTGGTTATATAATAAATGCTAATGTACAAACAAACAGTCATAATATCTCATCCAATCTAATGACAGTACTATTACAACACATAGCTCTCTAGACTCCTCAAGGAACTGGAAGGTGAATTGGTTGGGCCTGTAGCTATATTATTTTCACATTCCATTCCGAAGATAAAGTACTACAGGTATGGAGAAAGCAAATATACCCCTACTAGGAAGATCATAAAAACTATAGGCCAATCAGCCTGACCTCTGCTCTTGGAAAACTTGGGAAATTATAAATGAGGAAATGGATAGGCACATAACTAATAAAGGGTTAATCGACATTAACCAACATGGGTTTGAGCCAAACAATCTTGCCAGACCCATTTCTTTCAATTTTCAAGCCTATAAACAAAGCTTTGGATGTGGGGCTCCCACTTGATGTTGTCTACTTGGACTGCACCAGGCATTCGACACAGTACCTCATATGGAGCTAATTGAGTAGCTTATTGAATTAAAATTTGCAACAAATATCATTAGCTGGGTTAAATTATGGTTAACTGATGGGAGACAAAGACTTTCTGTCTGAGGTTACTGTTAGGATTGGGGAGATGTAACAAGCCAGAGTCCAACAGGGTCGGTGTTGAGGCCTACCTTGTTTAATATATACATATCTTCTGTGCAGTCTTCATCAAATGCTTGTATTTGCAAATTCACCAATGATACCAAGTTGGGTGCAATTGTAGATACCAACAATGCAATTGAACAATTCCTGACTAAAATCCATAAACTAGGAGCTTTGGGCCAAGACTCATAAATTATCCTCAAGCTTGAAAATGTAGGGTCATGCACTTTGGAAAAATAAATAAAATCACAAACAATACATTAAGTGGTAAAGAACTGTCAGAAACAGATAGCGAAAAGAGACCTTGGGTCATAATAACAAATAGGTTACCATTTGATGAGCATTGCAGGGAGGTAGCAAAAGGGAAAGCAAAATAATGGTATGTATAACACGCAACATCAAGAGCAAGGATAGAGAAGTTATGAGCCCTTTGCATCAGGCAATGGTGCAGCCACTCTTGGAGTACTGTACCCAGTTCTGGGCTCTCCATATCAAGGGTAGTATGGATCTGCTGGAGAAGGTACAAAGTAGGGCAACAGAAAGGGTAAAAAATAATCAGAACTGTCATACAATAACAGACTGGCAGAATTAAACAAGTTCTCTCTTGAATACAGAAGACTAGGGGCAATCTCTATTTGGTTTATATGACTTTTGGAGATGAAGATTTAAGGAATGCTTGGGACTGGAAGGAAACATAACAAAAGAGATACCAGACTATATAGTTTCCAACTAAAATGTGAATTATATAAAACAAATAAAAGGGTGCATGGATAAACCAGAGAGTGGTGACTTATTGGAACTGCCTCCCTGAGGCTGTGGTACTTATCACTTCTATGGACTTCATCAAGAAAGCATTGGATGAATTACTGGGTAAAGAATCAAAAGGTATACCCATTGGAAATGGTGAGTCAATTTGGCTAACACTTACTGACTTGTATCGTCCTATGAATGAATCCTATAAATCCTATTAACTCAGGAGATACATAGTTTCTCTCAGCCCACACAAGGATTGACCCTTCACTGGAAGGGTTGCTGGAGCCCAAGGTGTCTGCTGATATCTCCCAGCTGCATGCTACTCCAGTAGTATAATATCAGTGAATAAACATATGGCTGCAGCTACTTCTCCAAGGTGTGTGTGTGTGTGTGTGTGTAAGTAATCTTCTGGGCAAGGGTATGAGGACTAGTAATAGAAAAGGCTGTGCAGGGGTAGAGGAGAAAAATTTAGTAGTAATCTGTTGAAAACATGGATTGACTTAGGTGTAAGAACCAAAAACTACTAATGAAAAAGGTTTCAAGCAAAGAAATCTAATGAAGCTAACTCAAAGGAGATAATAAATGAAGCACTACTGGGAAAAAAGATTCTAAAAATGAAAACAGGTGGTGCATTACAGAACCTAGAATCAGTATAAAATGCAAGCAACAAATCCTAGCCATGACTAATGAACAAAAATTAAATAGTTTACAGACTCTTTATTAACTTGCTTTGGTGAGATATTAAAATCTGTAAAAACTCATAACACTATGGGTTTGAAAAAGAAAAGAAAGTTATAAAAAATCAACCTTTCATAAGACAGGAGCCACATCATGAAAAAAAAATTTAGTGGGCTAGAGAAATTCAAGAGTGCTAACAAATATAAACCTAAAACTACATATGATTGAAAAGATTTCCAAAATGAGGAGTTAAATTCAAGATGAAAGAGATATAAAAGGGGTTAGGTGTACAAAAGCAAGATACAAAACAGAAGAATCTTTTTCTAACATGAGATGGAAGAAATGTAAATGATGATAATCTTAAGTTCAAGTTCAGGTTTACTGTGAAGGGCTAGGATCCATTGAGCAAGCTCATTTGCAAGGAGGTCCCTTGTACAGGCAATAAAAGACAATACATATAATAAAATACAAGAATTGAGGTATTATAGTGCATATAATAAAGGTAAAGCTATTTCAAGGTATTTACAATATGTACAGTAATTGCATTCCACATGCCATACATAGCACAAACATGGATCACAATAACCATTTGTGTCCATAATATAGAAGATGAAAAGCAAGACAGAGGAATGGAGTGGGAAGGAAGGGGACATCAGGTCCTATGCATGAAGCCCATGTGGCATGTGCAGGGCATGTGCATAGCCAGAGGGTAGATATTCTGTATTTGCACACATGAAGCCAGGAGTGGCATGCATGATGTGTGCACAAGACACCACAGAGTGGCAATGTGCAGCTCGGCTGCTGACCACGTGCTGAATACGGGGTGGGTGCTGCCACCAGGCACAGTGGAGTGCTCAGCCCCGCATGACCATGCATGAGGCACGCATACACGTGACACGTGGTGGGCACAGATACATTTGACTGTAAACAGCCATGTAAGACATGCCACTGGCAGCAGCTGAAACAGTGGCAAATGAGCATAAGACAGGCCCAAAGCAGAGGTCATAGTCAAGACCCTGCCGTGTGTGCCACAATAGACAACCTATGGCCCATAGGCCATGCTGCAAGCACCAACATGTATGGCCATGCGTGCCAGTATGACTCCGTAGTGTGCAGGTCGCCAGGCGGACATGCAAACACGTGTACTTCCTGGCTGCAGCACCTGCCAGAATGCAATGCCCATGTGGCATGACACCGTAATGTGGGTAATACGGATGGTGTAGGATGCCACCACAGCAGATGGGGTCCTGAACATCTGCAGAATGGCAGGGCAGTGCACACGACATGCCATGCAAAGAGGCACGGCAGCCCTGGCAGGTGAGTCTGGATCGGGGAACCGAACATGGCCCAACAGTCGAATGCTGCTGCAGGAATCCCCGGCAAGTGAGTGCCGCTGCAGACATCCCCACCTGGCACCACCAACAGGTCAGGGGCCACCCACAGCCTGACACATGTATGGCACAGCAGGCATCCCCCCCACACACATACACACACACACACACACATGCATGCACACATGCATGCATGTGAGCAGAGACCAGACGGGGAATAGCGGACAGACATTTATTAACACAGCAGAGAAAACTGAACAACACAGTGCCATGTAATGCCAAACACCCCCCCACCGTGACACCCACAATGGCACTCCTCCTCACTGTGCCAAAGCACAGCTGGACAGCTCTGCCAGGGCCTGATCAGTCTGTGATGGGTTCTGCTACACCCCATGACCTGAATCCTTCAATGGTGGCAATTGCTCTTCCTCATTGCTGCTACTACACTCCTCTGCAGGCTCGCCACTCCACCTGCTGCAGCATTCTTCACCTGATGTGTCCCCTATAGTGCTGTGGAGAGAACATGACAGTTAGTAACATGTGCAGGTGTATGGCCCCCCTACCCACCTGTGAAGACTGGACACACAGAGGTGCATCCCACCACCCTGGGGCAGAGGTGAACATGCTGCCAGCAGCGGGACGGGACATGTCATGATGTGTACCACCATTGTACAGTGTGCCGTGTGGTGATAGTGTGCACACCCAGCATGTGGGCGAGCATCACAATAGCAAGACACCAATTAGGAAGTCCACGGTAATTTCCACCATAGATGCCAGATGTCCATAACAGTGGGCAATTTACATGCCAGTGATGGGCATGATCCCTCTTGTAACCGCTATGTCAGTGCCCGTGTATACGACCCATGGGAAGTGGACACCACCCCACCCCAGCCAGGCCAAGTGAGCCACGCCACAACTCAAACAAACTGGCCACCCCACATGAACAGGTAAACCGTAGGGTGCATGGTGATGAACAGATGAGGCCACCTACCTGGGATGGAACTGTGACCCGCCACAGGGTCCTGGGCTCTGCATTACCCTGCTCACCCTAGTAATGGATTGTGCCACCCAACTCTGTCATCTAGAAGAACCTGGGCATCCTGAGTTCCCCCTGCATGGACCACACCGGGAACCATGATTCTGAGTCAACAACACACCTGCCATATCTTCACGGTCTGTGTGATGCTGCACAACTGCCATTCAGCTCGGCGTTCCAATACCTGACTACCATCTGCCTGACATGCCACCAGAACAGCCTGCCGATGACCTAGTGCATGGGCAGGAGACAGCCACTGGCTGTGCTGCACATGCAGCAGTCATGAACAGGTCCTTCTGATGCTAGCCCTGTTGCCCATGCCACTCTGGCACCCCGGGTGGACTTGCCTGACCAATGGCTGCAGTGATGGCATCCAGGATGGCACACATCCCAGTGTGTTGCCACACTATCTCATGTGTGCTTGATGATGAGGCCTGACTGGGATGCACATCATCCCCATTGTGGCTGTGGTGCGCGCAACCAGTGCTGGGCAACATGGTTGGTGTTTAGTGAGAGGGCACCTGTGCCACTGCCTTAAGCCCTGTACCATAGCAAGGTAGACAGCTGGACAGGGTCTGCCCACCACCCTGATCCAAGTAAGCATGTCCACATGTAATCGTCAGACTTTGCTGCCCATCATCCTGTGTCACGTGCGAGTACGACCACTGTGCCAGTGTGTGTGTGTGTGTGTGTGTGTGTGTGTGTGTGGCGTGTGGTATGTATGTATACATGTGTGTGTGTGTGTGTCTGCTGTGCGCCGTATGTGTGTGCATGTGCATCCCCTGCCTTGTCATGTGTCATCTGTGCCCATGTTGATGCACCATGGTCCCATCCGCTCATGTCGTGGCATCCCATATGGGGTGGCCTGCTCCCATGCTGTGGCCTGTCTCTGGCCCTGCATGATTGCCCCAGTGCCCTGCCACCACAGCCCCTGCATCACAGTGCAGATGGTGTGTCTGTGGCATTTTCGTGTCTGTCTCTGCAGCACCATCTGTGTTCTGCATGTTACTCTGGCTGTCATCTGCCTGGCTGTCCCTGTGACTGTGTCTGTTATTGTCTCACTGGGTGTCTCCATGGTATCGGCGGTCTAAGTAGCCGTGCTGTGCACCACCACATCTGGACTGGGATGTCCTCCAGTGCCCATGCTGCTATCTCCCGCACTTGTATCATGCTGTCTGTGGTCTCCTGTTCAGCTGTCCCATGCGATGAGCTCTGGACAGTGCTGTGGCACCATGGCAGTGTTCCCCAGCCAGCGATGGTTTCCTCCAAATGCTTCGGGACCCTGCAATCCTCATTATGTAATGCCCCATGGCACAGATGATGCTGGTCAGCTCAATTAGTGCCTCCATGTGCCAACACTAGGCCTTGAGGTGGTCAGGCTCCAGCTGCCACAGCTCCCTGTATTGTGGGTCATGTATCACCATGCCTGGGTTGCCCTGCTGTGCCCTGTCAGCCTTGTGGACATGCCCTTGTCACCACTATCCACATCCACAATGGCTGCAGTGTGAATTCCACACCATGTCATGGTGCAAATTGCACAAAGGGTGCCCTAGTCATTTGGTGGGCAGTGGCTCATGGGCTTGTGTTGTGGGTCAGCTGCTCTGTGTCCTCTGGGACTCTTCACCACCGTCACCATACAGCTCCATAGGGGTCTCCACATCCTCACTGTTATGTCCAGCGGTGGTGTCATTGGTTGTTCCGGCTGCACCCCATCCACTGCCTGTATTCATCCTGTGGGGGTTGGAGGCTGGTTAACTGGACTGCTCCTTGTACCAGGCCTGTGTCCACGACAGTACCCACTTCATACTCACCTGTGGTGTCATCCTCCCTTGGCTGTCCTCAGCTTGTATCTGTGGCTGTGCTTTTTGAGGCAGTCCTACTGGCACACCACCACCATCTCTGACATCTCTAGACTGCTCTGTTGGCACAACAGAAGATCGTTAGCCATTCTGCAGTCTGCCGTTCCCATGTCAGAGCATGCTGTGTCTGTGTACAATACCTGCTGGCCAGTGTGTTGACACTTTCATCCCTCCATGGATGCTCACAGTGGTTGGGTGTCCACTACCATCCTTTCGATGGGTGTGAGTTGGGTGTCTGGTGCAGGCGATCTGTCACCTGTGCTATGCTTTCATGACCTCCGGCACCCAGACATTTCTTCACGGCTGTCCATAGGTTACACCACTTGTGCTTAATGCCATTAGGGTCCTTGCATCTGGCCCTGTGGTGTTCATGGCAGCTTGCACCTCCAGCCACAGCTGCGCCTTTACCTCCACAGGGTGGATGGGGTGAGAGCACAGTATAGCCTGTCATGGTTGCCACTGATTTCGCTCACCATCACAGATACCTGCTGCTCTGGTGAAGTTTGAGGACCAGGATTGTCTGGTACCACTGCTGTGGCACCTCCAGGTGTCCAACCCTATTACCTCTCTTGGTCTCCTCCGTGTTGGTGTGCATGTCATGCTCCGTGCTGGCCCTTGGTTACTCCATCATAGTACTCCTCCTCCTCCTCCAACACTTTCAGCATTCACTCCCAAACAGTGGGTGGTGCAAATGTCCTTATATGCAGGGTCATGGGGTGGGACCACATGGCTGGGGCCGTCTATTGTTGCCTGCATGTTCTGCTCAATGGCGTCCATGGCACCACCATTTCCACCATGCAGGCTGCATTTCTCTTTGTGCATGCTGTGTGTTCATGTGGTCCTGCATGCCATGCAGCTCAGTGCCATGTATACATCACATTTCCGTGCATTTCATGTGCATTTGTGCATAGAGACCATCATTAGTAGCAGTGAGAGGTAGCAGCAGTGATTTTGATAATGAGGGCTTTGAATGCATTTAAAGGGACTAGGGTTATGGAGATTAACATCATTTGGAGTTTATTCTGGACTGTGGGTAGTGTGCAAGTAATGGCTGCTTTGCCAAAGTGTGTGTGCATTTTAGGGACCTCTAGGGAAATATACACACTCTTCTTTAATGCATACAAGCTATCGAACAATGGAAGAGAGTAGTGATATAAGGAGGCAGTTTATATAAGGAGCTTTATATATCCAGATGTATGTACAAGTCTTCTGTTAGCTAGGGAGGTCCAGCTTATCTCCTTGTACAGTGTAATGATGGGTTCTGGCTGGGGTATTGGTGATGAAGTGGCTAGCATGATGGTAATGTGTGTCAAATTTCTGAAGGTAGGTGATTGCACAGTTATTGTATATGGTATCTGCATAATCTAGGAGAGGAAGGAAGGTAGCCGGACCAATCTCATTCTAGATGGCCAGTAAAGAAAGTTTTATTTCTGAAAAGAAGTTGAGCCTAATTTTTAAGTTTTGACTAAATCCTCAAGGTGGAGTGTAAAGAATAGGTGAGAATCAAGCAAAAAAACCAACAAACAAGTATTTGAACCTGTCCACTACTTCAAGCATGTCACTGAGAAGGGTAGTAATGGGTGGAGGAAGGCAACAACTGTGGTGAACACTTGAAGAATTGAGTGGTTGGAAGAATATTACTTTAGGTTCTTTGACATTCAGTAAGAGTTTCAATCATATTAGATTGTTCTGAAGCCGATTAAAGTCAGACTGAATGACAGAGCAAACTTGTGCTATTGAAGGTTTGGAGATATATAACACAGTGTCATCAGCAAAGAGGTGGATTTTAGAATCCACAATGTTACTGCTCAGGTTGTTGACTTATAACAAGTAGAGCAGAGGGCCCAGGATAGAGCTCTGTGGAATCCCTCTTGCCAGAGGAAGTAGGATGGAGAGAGTCCCATTAGCCTTGATTTGTTGCTGTCTGTCCACCCAATAGCTATCAAACCATTTTAGTACTGGGCATTTGAACCCCTGTTCCTTGAGGTGTCTAGTAGAAGATCATGATCAGCAGTATCAAAGGCCTTACTAAGGTCCAGATATACAGCATCTGTGTGCTGTTTATTGTCCTTGGCCTTCACCCAATCATGTGTTACTTTAGACAAGGCAGTTATAGTGCTGTGATGATGTCTGAACCCAGATTGTAATGGGTTGACCAGCTGCTGTTTCTCTAGGAATTCTCTGACCTGTGGCAGAGGTCTAAACCTTACTCTCAGGTTCTTGGCAATAATGGGCATGCAAGGAATCACAGACATGTAGCATAAGAGTAACAAAGCTTGTTTATTACTACCAAAGGATAATCACAGTTGCCCTAAGCAGTTCTTACCAATATGAACTAGGAGCCAATGCTAAGCGTCCCCTATACCTCGAAGATTCTCCGTGTCTCTTGGGGTCTCAAGGCAGAAGATGTAATGTCTTACATTATATACCTATGATAATTATCATGGTTACTGTAAGACAGAAACATTTCTAGTTACAGAAATGAGCCCTATTGGCTAAATTAGAGGCTGCTCCTCAGTCCAAGATGACATACAATTTTGTATTAGTTATCACTTTGTAAAGACAAAAAAGTACAGTTTGTGCATAGCCATGTAAAATACAAATCATCAGAAGATGGCAATGCCGACTCATATATTATAATCATTACAAGCACACAGGTGTCCTAACATCTTGTAAGCAAAAATACAAGTGCATATTAGAAAGTAAGGTGTATAACAATAATATGCACACATATCCTGACATCTACTCTGATACGGTAGCTGCCCTTAGCCCTATATGTTAGTATAATATGTACCTAAATACTAACTGTCTACAGTGTACCTCTAGAAAGTGCCAATAAGAGTGCAGGGACCATGTGTAACATCCCCATTACCACAAAGGGACAACACAGCAAGAGAAAGGAAGTGGATAGGGAGCAGGGTCATTTACAGACCCGACCATGAAGCCTTGTAGAGGAACTCCAGCTGCTCACGATGTTGGCGTAATGTCGCCATAGGCAGCAAAGCATAATAATCAGAAAAAATATCAAAAATGCTTGTATAATAACAAAACCTTTAAATGTAATCTCTAACCAAGTGTTAGTTAGTGCACTATTCATATTACCATCATTAATAAGTGCAAGGACAGCTTCATTAGCTTTAGAAATAGTATTGCTAATGTGGACAGGTGGGTGTCTTTCCTTTCTAAAACTGAATTCAATGTCAAGGTGGGGGGTCAATGTGTGCATTAAAGTAAGGTAAATACTCGGAAAGTATAAGCAGATAATCAGGTTACCATCAATAATGTCAGTGTCCATGATAGGGATGAGTGTAATAACTGTGCCAACAACTGACTTCTGATGGGAACAAAACAAACATTTGGACTATTAATAGAACATGTCTTAAGTCTGTAAGTGTAACTTTTAAAATTTGTAACTACACAATACTGCCATCTTAATTAAATTGCATTTTAACAGTAAGCAGTCTCAATTTTGCAACTGTACTGGGCAAGTATAAGTTTGTTTGGAAATCTGTGTTGACAGGCGGTGAACCTCCTCCGATGAGACTGGTAGAGCTTGGAATTGTCTGGAGCCGATGTTGAGTCCTGGTATTATGTGCCATTAGTGGTGATGTCATCATTCATAGAAAAGGACCAATCGATATTGTCTGGGGAATAGCCACATATGGGTTTAATAACATCAAATCGTCACAGTGACACAAATAAATATACCCTTTCTTTGCACAGCAGTCTGTGTACGGGATGACTAAAGCGTCCAGAAGAGGATGGAAAGCCAATAGAGGAGGTAAGTCGAGGAGTTATCTGTAGATATCTTTGTCAAGGTGCTCAATGGAGTGTGCAGATGAGAGCTTATCAAATAAAAGCTGTAGTAGGATCAAAACATGGTAAAGAGACAGTAAAGAAACATACATAGTATCTTTAATGGAACATTTCTTAGTAGTAAAACAAGGACCAGTATCAGGTGCTTGGTCACAAAACCAAATTCCTAGCTGTAGAAATTGGAATAGTTTAAGTCTGCAACATACACATAGAAATGCAGCTAGTGGATTTGCATTGAGGACAATACCATTTAGAATCGTCTATCATGTATAATATTAGGATTTTTCCGATTCAAGATCGAGAAAAAGATTATTGATGGTAGTAATAATATAAGAGCCATAGGCTGAGCATAATATCTCACAGACAACGTATTACCTATCTGCTTCTTTATTATTCTGTGCAATGAGAGCGTTAATTTTATCTTTAGAACCTGTAAATGCCTTAGCAATATTGTGCATGTTATACACAGTATATCTTTCTTCCTGACTAAGGCCATTCACACCATGCAATAAAGGGGTATAATATCATTTACCAAACCAGTTTGGAATTTTTGTGAATGTGATTTGATAGCAGCAATGTTGGCTTTATTCCAAATAGACATGGCTGTACTAAAAGACGGAAACTGTGCCTGTGGCACCAGTGACCAATCTTATCGGGAGGAGGTTAGCCACCTGTCAACAGGTTCCAAACAAACTTATACTTGCCCAGTACAGTTGCAAAAATTGAGACTGCCTACTGTTAAAATGCAATATAATTAAGATGGCAGTATTGTGTAGTTACAAATTTTAAAAGTTACACTTACAGACTTAAGACATGTTCTATTAATAGTCCAAACATTTGCTTTGTGCCCCATCAGAAGTCAGTTATTGGGCACACAGTTATTACATCCATCCCTATCATGGACACTGACATTATTGATGGTAACCCTGATTATCTGCTTATACTTTCCTAGTATTTACCTTACTTTAATGCACACATTGACCCCTCACCTTGACATTGAATTCAGTTTTAGAAAGGAAAGACACCCACCTCGTCCACATTAGCAATACTATTTCTAAAGCTAATGAAGCTGTCCTTACACTTATTAATGATGGTAATATGAATAGTGCACTAACTAACACTTGGTTAGAATTACATTTAAAGGTTTTGTTATTATACAAGCATTTTTGATATTTTTCTGATTATTATGCTTTGCTGCCTATGGCGCACATTACATCAACTCTTTGTTTTCCGAGGAATGTGAGCAAACCTCTCCATGGTGGGATAGGTGGTTGGGTCTACCTTCTCTCTTACTGCAGGGATCATGTTCGAGGAACAGGGTCTTATACTCAATGAGGTCCACGTCAGTGCTTCTCCTGCAAGTGCTTCCCTGCCCAGTAGGCCATCCAAAGCCTCTGGTGGGATTGGTCACGTGATGTAGATATCCGAGTGCAGGCTCCTCTTGTTTGCTCCAGCCACCCAATCAGTTTTTCACAGTTATATCCCGACTTACTGTAAAGAAACATCTGGAACGGAGATTAGAGGGCATCTAAAGTGATCGTTTCACTGCTAGTGTTTACAAAGTCTTTAATGGAGGTCTAGATGAAAGTCTTTACCAAAACGCCCCCTCAACTCCGAGAAAGGCCCAAGGCGCTAGGTCTACTAGTCGACCAAACTAGCAAATGCCTTCCACATTGGTGGATCAGGACCCTTTAACTCTGGCAAGATTCTTGGCAATTCAGTCCTTTCAAAGAAGAGTTGAGATCTCTGACCTCAGAGATTAAAGCTATATCTCTAGCATTGGAAGAGGTTTTCCCGACGAGCGTCAGTTCAGGAACTAAAGTATTCTCTGGAAAAGAGACTGGATAAAGTTGACTGAGATAGTGGTTACAAGACAGAAGATCACCAGGATGGAGTTAAAATTTGAAGACCTTGAGGGTCATAGTAGAAGAAATAATGCGGTCCTGATCAGTTTTCCCGAAGCCGAGGAAGGTCAAGATGTTATTTTGTTCATATAAAATTTGTTGAGAATTGCAGGGCCCTCACCATTTGGGGCTAAATATTCCATTGAGAGGCACATAGGGCTCTAAGACCAGTCCCCAGCTGGATCACCACGAGACCCTTGATTTTTCGATTCCTCAACTTTCTCGAATGCCAGCACTTCTTGAAGAAAGTTAAGGAGGTGCAAGAACTTTGCTGGAAAGGAGTCAAAGTGAGGATCACCAGGACCTCCCTGCCACTGTTAGACAGCATCACAAAGCCTTCCACCCATTGGTCTCAAAAGCTGATAGCTGTAGGAATTCTATTTAAAATGATTTGTCCAGCTCGGCTACAGGTTTTGGTTTCAGGTGCTTGGCTCAACTACGATGACCCCAAACGGCACATGCTGGGCTGAAGAAGGCTCTACCAGATCTATTCAGGGGAACATGAGCTGCCTTACTAGGCAGATTTGCGGTTGGGTTGTAGTTCCTAAAGCGCTGCTAGGCAATTGATCCTAGCAATGTGTTCGCTTTCACCAGGGAAGGGAGATAATTGGAAATGATCTTATTGGGACCTCTTATCTACTTCCTGGACTGTCACAGAGCGATAAGGGGTGATATTAAAATTTGCTTTATAAGGCTAAGTTGTTCACTCTTAAATGGGCTGGTCAAGCTTTAGGAGATGTAGACAACAGGGAAAATTTATCAGAGAGTTTTCGAGGGGTTTGTTTAACTCGTTTTCAGTTTCTTAATATAGGTCGTGGTAAGCCTCTGAAATGACCATTAGAGGGAACCAGCAGACCAGGTTATAGGTTTGTGGGAATCATAGCTTTGTTAATATGATGCAGCAACATGATGCTATTTGCTAGTTAATTTTTGAGGGATATATGCATACTAAGCAAATTAATGTTATATCTGTCATGTTCTTTACAGTATGAATGGAATAATAGTTTCTAAGGAAATGTTTTCATGGAGAGGAAATTTTAGGGTGTTAGTAAAATAGTCCCATTCACATTGATAATGGGTTGTAGTACTGTTATATGATAGTTATTTTAGTATTAAGAGATTATTTCCATGTCTTCATAAGTAAATGTTATGTTAGTGTTACCTATGGGTGGCTCTGGAGAGGAGCTATGGTATAGTATTCTGCGGATCAAAGCCGTGAGTAGTAGATTGGGGGGTTGGGTTAGTAGCTTAGTGATGGGTATTGTTTTTGTTGGGGTGAGGGAGTAGGGATTATAAGGGTTTGGGGGAGGATTCAGCACAGTCTATTAAGAAACTTTAGTGTTCAAAAGGAACAAGCTTTTAGCTCTGTCAATTTACGTTATACATGCAATAATGTCCAATAATATTAAGATTGTAATGTGGAATGTTAAAGGACTCCAACAGCGAGTAAAGCAGTATAAGGTTTTAAGCTCTAGCTTTGTTATCCTTAGATGTTATTTAACACAATAATCACATTTGTTAGAGTCAGAGACAAATTGTATGAGAAGACAACAGCTCGGTCATGTATTTTCTGCAGGGGTTGCCTCCAACAGGGCTGGGGTGTTGATATTAATTAACAGAAAAGTTCCTTTTGTTCTTAAACAGGTGCTCAAGGATTCACAGGGCAGGTTTGTTTTATTCATTGTACTTTGTATACGATGGAAATTTTGTTAGGCAGTCTTTACGGGCCCAATACAGACTCTCCTGGTTTCTTTACACAGCTGGTAGAGCATCTACATCCATTTTTGTCCCTGCCAATTATTTTAGGGGTGATATAAATGCTGTTATGGATCCGTTAATGGATCATTCTTCTGGTTTAAGCAGAGGTCGCTCACTGGCTCAAAGGGCCCTACAAGAGTTAATAGAATGCTATGCTCTGTGTGATGTTTGGAGAGTTCAACACCCTCGGAGAAAGGATACACTTTTCTATCACCAGTCCACAAAACAGCCTCACGTATTGACTATATTTTCTTTCTCATACTCTCCTGCCGAGGTTGTGAGAAGCTTCCATACAGTCAGGACCGCCCTCCGATTATTCACTAGTAACCTGTCATCTTATGCTTTCATTTCTCCCAAGAGAACCACCGGTGGAAAATTAATAATCAAATGCTGAAGGAGACCCACATAGTCAAAACTCTCAATAAGCATATTGAGCAATTTATTGAATCTAATCTCCATTCTATTTCCTGACCAGATTTTATATGGGGTGCATTTAAAGCTTTTATTAGTGGAATTCTAATTAGTATAGCTTCACAAAGGAAAAAAGTAAAGGAAGAAAGCTAAATACTCTCCTTGCAAAATTCGTTCAATTGAATTAAGTCTCTCTCATAGTTTTCGGATGCCCTTCAGCAAGATTTGGCTAAACAAATGATGCTTATCTTGAGATTTTGAGAGATAAAGCAGAATTTGTTATTCTGAAAACTAAGGCTAATTATTCGGATCAGGAGAAAAGGGGCAACTATTGCACTTTGTATTAAGCAACAGGAAGCTAACAGATAAATTTCTTCAGTCCACTCTCAATTAGATGATACCTAAAAACATCCCCATGGAGATAGTATCTGAAATTAAAAAGTACTATGCACAGTTATATAATTCCAAGATAAATCCACCGCCAGAACATAGTTTAGATACTTATTTAGAGTCATCTGGCTTGCCTTCGCTCTCTGATTCCCAACAGAACCTGCTTATATCCTCAATCTCCTCCAAAGAAATTCTCGGTGTTATCAAAAACTTACCTTCTGACAAATCACCTGGCCCATACAGTTTTCGTCAATTTCTATAAAGTGCTTCAAAAGCAATTATTACCCTTATTAGTCCCCTTATTCCAATATAGGTTGTCGGTGCACCTACTGACCCTACTTTATGGGAGGCCTTAATAATTCTTATACTGAAGCCGGATAAGAACCCAGAATTAACCACTATCATCCAATATCCCTGATGAATCAAGATATAAGATATTATCCAAATTGTTAGCTGACAGTATTACATTAGTTTCGCCTGAACTTATTGGACCTGAACAGGTAGGGTTCATGAAGGGTCATTCCTCGATTGATCATCTTGAACCCTGTCACATATCCTTTCAGCATCCAGAGATTCCACTTTTCCAGCTGTTTTGGTTTCTCTGGATGCCAAGAAGCGTTCAATAGGGTTGACCGGAATTTTTATTTGTACTCTTAATGCTTATAAGTTTCCTTTGCACTTTCAAAAGAGTAAAGGCCCTTTATAGTACCACCTCAGCTCGGTGGTGGCTAATGGAGCTGTATCCAAGCTCTATATGTTACATTCTGGAACTAGACAAGGTTGTACTCTATCCCCTTTCTTTTTAATTTATACCTTGACCCTTATTAGCGATTAATGTCTTCCCGATGATTCAGGGTATTACTATTCAGGGACATAATATTAAAGTATCGGCTTATGCTGATGATCTCTTGTTACATCTATAGTATCCAAATACATCAATCCCCTATGTTATCTATAATGAAGAATATTCCCAATTATCAAATTACAAATTAAATATTGAAAAACTCTTGTTTTCCTATTAATCATAAGGTTGTTAAATCCACTATCACAGAACTGGGTCTTTCTTGGCCCTGAATCCCTTAAGATACCTGGGTATCCAAATTACAAAAATTGACTTCTCTTCAAAATTAAATTTCAATGCCCTAGTAAATACCATTGGTACAGATCTAAATAGATGGTCCAAATTATCTATTTCATTATGGGGCTGGGTGAATTTAATCAGAATGAATATTTTTCCCAGGATTTTTATCCACTGTACCTACTCAATAACTGGTTACCTTTGACTTGGTTCCGTAAAATGAATGGCCTGATTACAAAATTTATTTGGGCCAATAGGCAGTCTAGGATTGCTTTTCACAAGTTAGTGGTGCCCAAGGACAAAGGAGGTCTTTGACTCCCTCATTTGATATTTTATTATTGGGCGAGTCATATTGTTAAATATATTAGATGGTTGGGACATACAGATGAAATAAATGCTTCTGTTTTTGTTCCTATCTGGCTTAAAATTGAATTGTCTCTTATTCAAGTGAATGGTTTAACACCGCCCCTGCTCCATATTAAACCCTGTGCTTTCCTCCAAGTTTAAAATCATCCCTATTGCAACTTCTGTCAGAGTACACACTCAGATATGCGCCTTTATGAAATATAATCATATTCTTGATTTAATTCAACCCATCAGGGTAACCAAATTTAAAATAGATAACAAGTCAATCACATTTAAGTGGCTTCCCCAATTGGAAGACACCCGGCTCTCCATTTTGTCATGGTGGATAATTCATGGTCCTCAACTACTGACATATTAAAAATCTCAATATTCCCACTAAATTTACTTTAAAATTTTTCAGTTAAGGCACCTAATAGTGAAAGTACTTGTGTGACACCTCCTAAAGGAAACTAAAACTTTCCTGGAAGAACTGGCCCTTACGACCAACTTGGCCTATTCTGTATCTAATACTTACAAGATTTTATATAATTGGGTGTACCTGAACTGTTTTGCACCTGAGAAGTATTGGGGTCTGTTTTTCCTAATCTGAAAATAGAATGGACAACTTTGTGGCACAACTGTCATAAATATATTACTCAGGATAGACTGTGAGTTACTCAATTCCACATATACACAATATATATTATACCTTTCAAAATTATATAAAATATTGGCTGATTGATTTGCCCACCTTTCTCATTGTCAGCAGGTAGAGGGCTCTATGTTTCATATATTTTGGACCTGTTCTAAAGTCTCTACTCTGGAAAGACATCCAGCAGAAGGCGGATCCCTTGCTAGGCTGTTGGATGTTTTACCCCAGGTATGCCTCTTAGGTGATTATACCACAATCTCAGTAACTATCAGGCAGTATCATATAGCCCTGATAGCCCTATCTCTCAAAAGGTTATTCTCCGTCACTGGAAAGATAGTGCTGATATCTCTTATTCTGAATGGCTAAAGGAATTACTTGCTAATCTCAGGACGTAAAAAATGGTGGCAAGTCTCAATAATAGAATGGACAGATAGAAAAAGATATGGGAACCTCTTCACATGCTGTTCTCCATCTAACATATAGTGCATTGATGTTTGGTTTAGAGTCTGATGATTATGTTGATAGGTATAGACTGTGCTGAATTGGGAGGAAGGGTTTTTACTATGGGGAGGGGAGGGGTTAGTGTTGGGGGGTTCTAGTGTACACACTTTTTTTTTTTTCTGGTTCCATGTACAATACAGATTGTTTTACTGGACCTGTTCTCTTTATGCTAAAACAATAAACTTTGATGTGAAAAAAAAGTCTCTGGTGGAAAGTGCTGGACTATCCTTCGCATTCTGTTTTACAGGGTATGCGAGCATCACTCCTACTACATCTGGGCTGTGTGCAGAAAAGAGTTCAGCTGCCACTTCATCAAAGTGGTGTGGCGCCTCTGGCAGATGGCATCAGGAGTTTTGTCCACAGTCCAGGATGAATGGTCTGGCGTGAGAGCTGGACCTGGAAGTCTGCAGTGAGACTAAGCATTTTGCATTTAGCACACACCTTTCCAAGTGGCAACTGAGGGTTGTTGGATGGGCTCATCCGACCAATGCTGTCAGCTATTTTCTGAACAGAGTAGGCCATTTGTAGGGAATTATTGGGATGACCAGGTGGAGCTAGATTACCCCAGGTGCCATCTAGGGCTTCCTAAGCTGTGGCTTCAGCCACAGTACAAACCATGCCCTCCTGAGTACCCACCTCTCATAGAAGTGACCTAATCTGGGTTCTAAGAGACAGTTTATTTCTCTCAGAGATGGGCACATTGCCTATGGCATTCTCAATCATTGTCTCTATCTCTTGCCTGTCTTCCACATTAATAACATCTACTGGTGGTGCCGTATGGACTAGGCCTAGGCCTGCTCCCCCCATCATGGGGGTCATCATGTTGGCTTTGCCCATGAGTGTGTCATGCCATCGATGGCGTGAGGCTATGGGTGTCATGTGAAGGGAGTCCACCATGTTGTGAATGGTGGAGAGAGGTATCTGGGCCATAGTAGGGGTGTAACTAGGTGTTGTACTGTGAAATGTCATCATCTGACTCTTCTCCACCAGATGGCGTCGACAAGATGGGGAGCTCGCCTTCCATCGCCTTGGCGTGACCAGCCAGCACCTCTCACTGATGGCGCAGTTTCTCCATTTGTTTTCACATTCCTCATGACTCACTTTCACAACATTCATATCCAACTCATCTTGCATCTGCTTCTGTAACACTATATGCAGTGCTCAATTCCGATTATCCTAGTAGCTACTTCTAAGTCATTACGTACCTGGTTTATCTTGTCCTGTATCTCTCCCAACTCCTCCCAGTTGCTCATTTGTTCTACTTAACAAGTCATTCATTTGCAAAGCTTGCCTCTTATCCTGCATCAAACTTTCACACTCCTGCTTCAACATACAAAGTTCCTGCTTGCCTGCCTGTGCAGAATGATGCAAAGGGAATCCTTTTCATTTCTCAGAGTTTGGAGTTCTGACTCCAAATCCTGTTCTTGTCTCACACATTCAGTTTCCTGCAACCCATCTCTTGCTTAGAGATGAGATCGCAGTTCGAGGTTTGAAACCTCGCTACAGAGGCTTCCAGAGCAGTGCAGAGAGCCACGACCAACAGCCCTTTAGATTCTCACTTTCTGGCTCTTTGTCTTGTCTCTGTGTACTAAGTTGAAATCTCCAGTACAGGGTTTTCAGATTGACTTGAGTCCGCATGAAGTCAGCTCATCTTCCATGGGAGGCAAGGAAATTTGAGACATCGAGTCTTAGTTCTGGGCAGATATTTTATACTGTGGCCACTGTGTGGGAGGGAATGAAAAATCAAACTGTGAAAAGGGCACTGTGCTGTGTATCGATCCACAACTGGTGCACTTATCCACAATCAGGTTACTGTGCACTTGTAAGGCTGCAATTCAAAACTGCTATGAGGTGGGTTGAGTTGGCATTGACCACACCAGTATGCAGTCAGACTTTGCAAGTGATTACAAAGTGGTAGTAAGATGGGAGATGTGGTGCAGGAATGCACACCTACAGTCCCGCTGGGAAGGGAAAAGTTGTAAACAATAAGTCAGACATTGCAAATACCAAATATTGCCTGCTCGTGGTTGCCAATTGTCAGGTCTAAACCTCACTCTCAGGTTCTTGGCAATAATGGGCGTGCAAGGAATCACAGACACATTGCATAAGAATAATAAAAGCTTGTTTATTACTACCAAAAGAATAATCACAGTTGCCCTAAGCAGTTCTTACTGTCTGAACTGGGAGCCAATGCTAAGCGTTCCTATACCTTAAGAATTTCCATGTCTCTTGGGGTCTCCAAGGTAGAAGGCGTAATGTCTGACCAAAGTAGTAGACCAGGGAGGGGCTGTCGACATGGCCTACCTTGACTTTAGCAAGGCATTTGACACAGTCCCACAAAAAGATTAATAGTCAAATTAACCATCCTGAAAGTGGGTCCCAGGGTGGTAGCCTGGGTAAAACATTGGCTGGACAACAGGACACAGAAGGTAATTGTAAATGGAGTTCACTCTGAAGAAAGAGGGGTTACTAGTGGGGTACCGCGGGAGTTCAGCACTGGGTCCAGTTCTTTTAATGTCTTTATAAGTGACATTGCAGAGGGACTGGAAGGAAAAGTATGCCTCTTTGCAGATGACACAAAGATCTGCAACAGGGTTGATACACAAGGAGGTGTGGAAAGGATGAGAAGGGACTTGGCAAGGTTGGAGGAATGGTCAGAAGTATGGCAGCTAGGATTCAATGCAAAGAAGTGCAAAATAATGCACCTGAGAAACAAAAACCCAGGGAAGATTACACAATGGGGGAGGTAGTAACAACAACAAAAAGGAAAGGGACTTGGGGTAATCATATCAGATGACCTTGAGGTTAGCAAGCAATGTAAGAAGGCAGTAGGGAGGGCTGGGATATACTTGGGATGTATAGGACAGGCATCACCAGCAGAAAACAGGAAGTTGTTATCCTCTGTACAGACAGTTGGTGAGACCCCATCTGAGTACTGCATCCAGTTCTGGAAACCCCATCTCCACAAGGACATAGACAGAATAGAGGCAGTCCAGAGGAGGGCAATAAAATGGTGCAGGGTCTGCAAGAGAAGCCGTCGAGGAGAGACTAAAGGAGCTTAATATGTATACCCTTGAGAAAAGAAGGGAGAAGGGGACATGATAGAAACTTTTAAGTACCTCAGTGGAATCAACAAAGTCCAAGAAGGTAGCATCTTTCAGAAAAAGAGACGTGCAAGAACAAGGGGACACAATTTAAAGATGGGGTGGTTCCAGGGCAATGTAGGAAGTATTTTTCACGGAGAGGGTAGTGGATGCATGGAACAGCCTTCCTGAGGAGGTTGTGGGGTCTAAAACTGTGGGAGAATTCAAGAATGCATGGGACAGACATAAGGCAGTTCTTGTGGGGGTAGGAAGAAATAGGCTGTTGGTTAACTAGGATCTGCAGCCTATCCTGTAGGTAGAGAAATGGGTAGACTAGGTGGGCCAAGCAGCCCTAATCTGCCGTCAAAGTCTATGTTTCTATGTTTCTTACATTATATATCTATGATAATTACCATGGTTACTGTGAGACAGAAACATTTCTAGTTACATAGATGAGACCTATTGGCTAAATTAGAAGTGGCTTCTCAGTCCAAGATAACATTATACAATTTTGTAGTAGTCATCACTTTGTAAAGACAGAGAAGTACAGTTTTGCATAGTCGTGTAATAATACAAATCATCAGAAGATGGCAATGCTGACTCATATGTCATAATCATTACAAGGACACAGGTGTCCTAACATTTTTAAGCAAGAAATACAAGTGTATATTAGAAAGTAAAGTGTATAACAATGATATGCATACATATCCTGACATCTACTCTATATGGTAGATGCCCTTAGCCCTATATGTTAGTATAACATATACCTAAATACTAGCTGTCTATGGTGCACCTCTAGGGATACCAATAGGGTGCAGGGACCTCATATAACACCTGAAACTAACCAGTTGTTATAATAGTTAAGAGAGGACGGCAAGATTGAGATAGGCCTATAATTGTTCATATCGCTTGGATCTCCAGACTTGAATGGGGTAGTAAATGGGCTACCTTACATTCACAAGGTACAGTTCCCTCTGTAAGAGATAAGTTGAATAGTTGGATAATTGGGGTTGTCAGGTAGTGGGAGCCTATCTTCAGGAAGAAAGGATAAATATTGTCAGCTCTAATGCTGTTTTGGTGTCCAGTTTAAGTAACTGATATTTGACTTGTTTGAATGTGATAGTAGAAAAGGTGAAGGTGGTATTGGTAGGGGACTGGTTACCAAAACTGTTTGCATGAAAGAAGAGCATAGGGTAGATGCCTGGGAGTAATCAAAATCAAGGCCTGCTGTTGCAAAGTGTTCATTGAGTTTATTAAGTATTGTGGATTTATTGGAGATGGAGGAGCATTGAAAATTGATTTTATCAGGAAGAGTTGGAGGCTGTTTGCAACCTTCCACTGATTTAAAAGTGTGCCAGATTTTTGTAGGATTCCCTTTTGCTGATTTGAGAATATTCAGATAGTAATTCTCTTTAGTTTTCTTACTAGCTTAGTGCAGGCATTGCTGCAAACCCTGAAAGCTGTCCCATCCTCAGGAGATTTAGTACATCTCACAGTAGCCCAGAGTTGGTCTCTTTTAATAAAGATTTCTTAATGTCCCCACTAAACCAAGGACAAGAGGCTTTTTACTCTGCTACATATCATTGGGGTGTGTTTATTTATGGCGTAAGTAAGGGTGGAGTTAAAATGTACATGGCCTCATTGGTAGTAGGCACTAGGTTAAAGTTTTGTGAGTTAATTTCCCTCAGGTCTACTAGAAAGTTAGCAGAGTTGAATTAATTGTAGAAGAATATGTAAAACATTATAAAACTATCAGAAAAACAGAATAGTGGGCATAGAAAATATAGAAACGTGTCTACAAATGACTGAATGAGCTCAAATTGAAACTGAAGATAAGCAAGTGTTAATTTTAACAAACTCTGGCCAGAACTGATAGTGCTACCGGCCATGGTCTTATCAAAGTTTGGTGCCTGTATGTGTAAATTTGAACACAGGCTCATAACTTTGAAATGTAATATTTTTGTCACAAATTGTCAACATTGCCTTCTGATGATCCACCTCATGAAGAAATGCGAGAAAATGCTCCACTCCTATCTGAAAGGTGATTTCACACAGTGACTGTGAAATTACCTTTTGGGATCTAAAAATACATTTTGAGCAGGATTTAAAAATGACAGCTGTCATAATCATGAGGTGCTGTAAAGAAATGGCTATGTTGTACATTTAGGTTAAAAATATTGAAAATTAGCAAAATTACAAGCCTGCATTTGCAAAATTCAATGTACCCTCATAACCTTATTGTTTTTTAATATTTTTTGCATAGTTTATAACTTAGCTTTCATATGACGATCTCATGAAAAAGGCAGAGAAAATTTCAGCTCCTGTCCAGAAGCTGATTTCTTGCAGGGCCAGAAAATCGCCCTTGAAATGTAAAAAAAACCCACATTTTGGCCGGGATTTGAAAAAGCGACAGTTGTCACACTCATGGGGTGCTGTATAGATATGGCTATGTTGTACATTTTGGGTAAAAATATTGCAAATTACCAAAGTTTTGAGTTTGTGTTTGCAAAATTCAATGTAGGATCATAACTTGGTTGTTTTTAATATTTTACACAAATTTTCAACATAGCCTTCTTATGACCCCCACCTCATGAACAAAGGCAGAGCAAATTTTCAGCTTCTGCCTGAATGGTGATTTACACACAGCTGAGAAATCACCTTTTGGAACATATTTGCCTAATGTCAGTGCAAGTGTTCATGAGGTGGGGTCACAATAAAGGCATGATATCTCTGCCCAGTTTTAGCGACCAAATGTATAGGCATTAACCAGTGTTCATTGTACTTATACTCTGCATGATTGCTCACCCACATTTTATTTTATATATGTACTGTATGAATGTCTATGTTTTATTTTGACATGGAGCCGTTGAAAATGAGTCTATGACTCAAAGGTTGTAATTACAATTTCCTAAACAAATAAATAAAATGTTGAAAATTGGGCCAAAAATATGCAACAATACCCAAGTTTTGCTACTAAGTTCAAAATATAATTGAAATATATTGAACCACATACATGTTTCATCAGTTCATGGTCCAGCTTTGAAGAGTGAAGATGTATCTGTGGTCCAGAGAGGATTATGGCGTTGGACCCCTGATGGGTAAGTAAGGGCTTGGGGTGATGAGGGTGGTGGGTGCTGAGTGGGAAGGTAGGGTGAGGGTCAGTTATTGGGCAAAAGACAGTGATGGATGGTTTTCTTTTACAGGATTTAAAAGAAATAATCAGACCAAAGATTCCTCATTAGGACATCAGGGGATTGGGCATCCCCAGTGTCACTGTTATGTTTTGTTTCGGAGGGTGCTGAGAAGAAGAGTTGGGTGGGTGCGAGAAAAAACAGACTAACAACAAGTAAAAGCAACTTCTTGAGCACTTTTACACAGTCTCAGAAAGATTAGTTCGTGGGAGTTATGAGGCGGCTGTGGTCATACAGGCGTGCCCATGTCTGATGGGGCACATGTATACAAGTTGGCATGATTATAGTTTAGGAAGGAATGTTGTGTTTTTGGAAGGACTTGACTTTTATGGAATGGGTGAAGCCAGTTGTGGGGCAAATGAAGAGGAGCTTACCTACACAATGAATGAGTTTATGTCACCACAAGTCCAATTCTTGCCACAGGGCACAGCTCTGAATGGAGCACTTTTTGATTAAATAAATTTCTGTCATTTTTTTTCTCTCATACACCTCCAAATCAAATGCTCTCACCTCACAGGACACAATATAAGACACAAAGACAGAGAGAGAGAGAGAGAGAGAGAGAGAGAGAGAGAGACAGGAAGGGACATGAGAAATCTTGTCCATCCCACAGACAGAAAAACAGTGCATGCTGTATGACTGCTGCAACAAATATAGACAGCACAGTTATTCATGTCTGGTGGAGGAGACTGTGGAACTCCAACATGCTGTTTGGTCAGAAGAAATGCCCTGAGTCCTTTTCTGATTTTTATTTTATTTTATTGAAATCTAGGATTACAAATACCTTTGAGCAGGAACTACTCATTTACAAGCGTCTCACGTCATAGCAAAGTGCAGGACTCTGCCACTGTAGCCCTAAAAGCGCTAAAACACCATGCAATTACAGTTTTGCACCAGACTTTGTGTGTGTGTGTGTGTGTGTGTGTGTGTGTTTGAAAGAGAAATCAACCCTGCTGAACCATATTAATAAATAAAATTCAAAGTAATAATGGCCCTAAATCTCTACATGATGCTACAGTACTTTTGTCACCTAAAGAAAATGAAGCGATAGAACATAGATCCTGTGGTGCCTGTTTCTACCAACCACAAGATAATAACAAAAGTGATAATATTGTGGATACAGTAGGACTGAAAGTGAAACTGATGAATTTGTATATAGGGACCAAAGGGATTAATAAAGGTCAGAGCTTTTTGAGGAGTTCTTAAAATACAAGTACTTTTAAAAGTTAGAAAACTGTAACTAATAACCATAGCTTTAGATGTTCTTAAAGTTTTAATTTAATAGAATGACTTTTCATAGTTAAATGTCATTCTAAGTGAGATTCCTTCGCAACTGTTGTTTTTTTCCAATCAAGCTGTTTAATCTGCCCTGGTGTTGGCAGCCATTTGCCCCTACCAACACCCAATTGGTGTCAGTCTCCCAAGGATATACCTCCATGTTTCCCCACAAATGTCCCCATGGCAGGCAAGGAAGGTGATCTCAGTTCTCTCCATCTCAGGAGCACAATCCAGATGGAAGGTGTTTTGGGTAGTAGCTGAGTTAGCAATGAGACAGGCATCATATCCCAACCTGCCAGGCTTTTTCTCTCATTCTGGTTCCCCATCTGACAGCATGACATTGCATAGAGTGCACATGTATGAAGCACACATGCAATACACAACTGCCACCAGATGTCCCTTGCTGAGCTGTGGTAGCTGCCTTCCACCACACCTCCATGTGGGGACAATTTAAAAGTGGTGCAGCAAGACCCACTCCCCATAAGAAGAGCAGTCCTCTAGGTGCTCAGTCGTCTCCACTTGGCTGACCCTCATTACCTGAACTTGCTCCAGAACTTGGGCTGCCTGAATGTCAGGAGGTAAGGCATCCAGTGCCTCAACCCTCACTGTATTGGGTGCTGTTTCCTTCACAATTGTTAACTTTAATTTGAAAGTTATACGAGAACCAAGGTTGAATTTAATATTATTGAATTAAAAAGGCTCAATATGATACTTAGTGGAGCCATAGGGTAAACGACAGTTCAGCAAGGCAAAAATTTCACCAGCTCACTTCCTCACAAAAGAACCATACAGGAAATAAGATGCTCTTATTTATTTTATTTTAAAGGCAGGTAGATTAAATAATGGTAATAGTTACAGCACACTGTGGAGTAAAACACTCAGGCCCAGATATTCAAAGGGTTGCACATGGCACAAAGGTGTTGCACCATGCACAACCACTGATGCGCCGGTGTGATATTTAAAAGGGAAAAGTGCGCACAAATCCCAATGCACGGTGCGCATCAGTATCTGTCAGAGCACAGGTGGGGGGCGTGCCTGATGCATAAACTGCACAACCTGATATTCAGCCTGGGTCATGCAGAGTTATGCAGGTGCAACCCTACCTGCGCCTGCACAAAGTTGAGCCTAAAAAAAGAACAAGTCGGTCACCCACAGGTGAACTGCCACATTACAGGGTGCAACACCAGCAGCTGCCACCTGTGGGTGGCCATCTGCTATTCCACCGCTTACCAGGTGGCGCCACCCATGCCCGAATGGGCATTGCATCTCCCCTAAAGTCCAATATCCCTGGTGGTCCAGTGGACCGTGAGTAGCCCGATCATGGGCATAACAGTATTCCCCAATTAGCTCGATTGCAGGCATAACTATAACACCCCCAGTAGCCCAATCCAGGCGGAATTCCTCCCCCAAGTCTGAAATCCTTGGTGATCTAGTGGACCCCACCCACCCGCCCATGGAGCCCCACCCTGCTCCTCCCCATCAGCCGGCCAGGTGGCAGCACCCCATCTGCCTGCCGCCTGGACTGACAGCTCTGATATGGCTGCTGCGCCCATTGGTTCAGGCATGAGCCAATGGGCGTGCAGCCAACCATCAGTAGTCAGTCAGATATGTGAATGAATTCATTCACATATCTGGACAATTGGCTATGGTATGGGCTGCATGCCCATTGGCTCATGCTCTGGGAACCAATGACGTGCAGCCATACTGCTATGGGTGGCTGGGCGGCGGGGTGAGCAGATGGGGTGCTGCCACCCACCGGCTGATGGGAGGGAATGGGGTGGTGGGCCCGTGGTGGGTGGGGTGGGGTCCACTAGATCACCAGGGATTTCAGGACTGGGGTGAGGAATGCCGCCGTGATCGGGCTCCGCGGCGGTCCACTGGACCACCAGGATATTGGACCTTGGGGGATACTGATACCCGCGATTGGGCTACTGGGGAGTGTTACAGTTATGCCTGTGATCGGGCTAAATGGAGGACTACTGTTATGCCGCGATTGGGCTAATCGCATCCACTGGACCACCAGGTATAGGAGACATTCATTGTCTCTTATGGGATATCCTGATCGGGCTGCAGGGGGGGCATCGGTCACGGCGGCTGCTGCCTGGCAGTGTGCCAGGTGCAAGTGCGTAGGATCGGCACCTGCATGCTAATGGCATGCAAATGGGTCCGTAATCAGATGCAAATGGCCCCCCGTGCTTACAAATTATGGCTCCATTTGCATGTCACCCGTTGAATATCACAGGTGCTGTGCATCGTGCAATGGAACTTAGCCACTGCATCTCAATGCTCCACTCTCGACATGCGCTGGCTCAGTTCACTGCACCATGCACAGTGGGGGTAGCCAGGAGCAATATTCAAAGCAGTTGCGCCATAGTGCAACTCCGCTGAATATCGCCTGGCCACACCCCCGCGCAACTATTTTGAGCGGTGCACAGGTTTGGCGCCACAAACCGGGCGCAGTTTGAATATCTGGGCCTCAATGTTTTGTACTGAATGCTATTTCAAGAGTGTGGAGGTATCCAAGTAAACATCTCACACTGTATAGTGCAAACTGGCTCATTTCAATTTTACAATAAATTGCAATGAATTATTCAACTAAATAATTTAAATAATTGAAGTGTAAAATGTTAACATGTATGAGTGACTTAATACTGAAAGGATTTAAAAACATATTGACATCTAATGCAGATTAGTTCAGTGTTTGGTGAATAAAGTAGTGCTTGTGTACACTGTAAAACTTTGGCCTTTCTCTATCCCACCCTTGGTAGATAAGCCTAGTAATGTGTAGGGAATAGAAGGTCCAGCACCAAGGATGAGCAGAGTGCCAGAGGAGGAGGAGGACAGTGAGGCTGGAGGGTTCACAACATGCTAAGCGAGATCTGCTGTGGGAGGCTGGCTTTTATTTGAAATGTGGGAGGAGCTATTCCCCACATTGAGCCTCAAACTTCAACCATCCAATTCAATGTTTGGTGAACAGAGTAGTGCTTGTGTATACTGTAAAATGTTGGGCCTTCTTTGTTTCCACCCTTGGTAGATAAGCTGGGTAATTGTAGGAATAGAAGGTCCAAAAAGATGATCTCCTCCAACTCATGGAGAGTGTGACCAGTAGCATGCAGGAGAGAATAACCCTGTGAAGAAAACCTCTGAGGACCCATGGCTACTGACCTGCCCATCCTCAAGGCAACCTAAGAGGAGACAATCCTAAATGCTTGTACCAATTTCTAATCCTGGTTTAGGATGTAGTATTCACAGTGTGATGATGTAAATCTTCCGAGCTTCATGAAGATGTGTGCAGGAAAGATATTTCTTGAGGCTGAAGAAGCAGATCCAATCCGCATGAATGCCCTGGTAATAAATATGGATTAAGTCCAGCAATTGAAGAAAGGTTCAGACATGATCCAAGAACTATCTGTGGTCATAGGTGATTGTTTATCAGAAGTAAACAGAGGGCCCAGATATTCAAACTGCACCCAAAAAGTGCGCAACAGCAGGAGCAAGTGCAAGTCCATTGCACCCATGTGCAAAGCGCGATATTCAAAAACTGAGCTGGCCAAGATGCGCCTATAGCCGACGACTGAATATCACGCCACGTGCCATAGTGCAACTAGGGAGGAAAGCTGAGCATATCTGATGTGCCATAGCGCAACAAGAGATGTTCAGCTGAGCAGTCCAGAGCACCATAGCACAACCAGGGATGCCCCCAGCAGCAGGGCAGCAATGCAACAGCACAACCAGGGATGCAGGGGCCACCACCCATGCCACAGATGGGCAGAGGAACACACAGCAGAACAGACATCGTCCCCCACACCCCATGCACTGCACAACAGGGGAGGGCTCGAATAAACACTGGCCCACGGAGACAAGCAATCAACCACAGCTGGGCCATGGTGCCCATCACACCCCCTGGCAAGCTGTAACTGGCACACAAGGAGGGCCAACCACCCTGTGCCACACCATCTCCCCAATGCAGAGCACACCTGCACCGTGACCCCAGACACCCTGCCCAGGAGCAGCGTCCACCAGTGCAGGATACCCCATGCATGCCACCACCCCTACTGTGACAATGCAACCCTGTACCACAGAACCATGCAAGGCAGCCCACCACAAGCACCCATCAGCAGATGGCAGCACACAGTGATGCAACAACGGCATACACAGTACCACCACGCTGCACTTTAGCTCCCCGGGGTACAGCTGAGGGCACATATGCGGCACATGAGGTACCCACATGTGACAGGGCATGCCATGGACCCCACCACCAGTGGTACAGCACCCTGCACACCTCCCAAGGACACACCCGGCCCAGCACTGGCCACAACAGCCAGCGCAGACACCACAGTGGTTCATGGAAGCATGCACCACACCGGATGCAACACAGTGTATGGACAAACACCCACCCATACCCAAGGGCACACCAACACAGGGGCGCAGTAGCAGGGCAACCAAGCCCCAGCATGTGCCCATGGAAACCGTGTGCACACAGCCAGCAGTCCTCCATGGCACAGGATTGCCAGCCACCCTGTGCAGGCACTGTGGACCTGTACACCACCAGCATTGCCGGAGCACAAGTCACAGACAGTGGTGCACATCCCCTGCAACACACACAAGCCACAGCATGGATGTGGGACAACAACAGCAGAGGTCACAGTGTCACCCGAGGGCAGACATGCACCACACCAGTGACAGGAGGCAACCCAGCATTGTGACGGGTACAGTGGCTGCCCTGCATGGACAGCCACCACTGACATGCCAAGCAGACTGTGCGGTCACAGACATGCAAGGGTGTCAACTGCACAGATCATGGATGGGCTGACAGGTGCACCATGGACACACAGCATGCACCATGGACTACTGCACACAGTCATCCAGTGCACAGAGAACAACACACACACCACAGACACTGACTGATAGCTACTCCCACACCATAGTCACTTCCCCACGGACACACACACATACCCATGACTACCACCCTGACACCATGCACACCACTGCAGCTGAGCACCTATGGCCTGCTGCAAATCAGGAACCACCACAGTATTCATATCAAAGTATTGTAATCAAAACATCCAACAAAACTATATACAATTATATACAAATGTGAGGGAGGGCCACAAACAAGGTGGGGGTGGGTAAGGGTAGGGTGAACAAATGTTACATGAAAGGAGGGTGTGAAGGGTGGGTCCAGGGGTGAGGGAAATCAGGGCATTTTTATGGTCAGTGGAGCCCGCTCCTGCTCTGAGCTGCTCCGCCTTCCATGCCTCCGCCTGACCCCCAGCCACTCCAATCCTCTGCAGGATGTCCAGCGATGCCCTGGCCATGGTGAGAATTTCCTGCAGTGCCTCCTGATCATGCACAGCCGCTGGACACCTAGGACAAGAGAGCACAGTCAATAGGTGTGAATGCACAGGCCCATACAGCCCACCCACTGTGCATGGCATACGGCCATAGGACATGCCTCAGTGATGGTGTGTGGCCACCCACAGTGATCATGTCCACAAGACCTGCCCACCCAGGTGCACACAGTCTGGGACCGCCGCACACCCCCGTCAAGTCCTGCACAGCACCACCATGGCTGTTAAGTGACATGGCTATGGTGTGAAGACAGTGGCACAGCCATGTACTCGGTGCCGCATGGACCACCATTGATGCACTCCCTAGACATGCAGTGCCACTGGACAGTGCTGACTGTAACAAGTTGCGTGCATGGCAGTGGTGTCAGTGGATGGTGGCCATGTCCCACTGCCAGCCTGTTCCCACAGCATGCAATAGTAATCATGGAGGTAAGGCACTCACCATCATCAGGCTGGTCTCTCTGGCACTGTGGACCTTCGCCCCTTGATTGTTCCAGTCCTCCGCTGGTGCCTCCACTCCTTGCCAGCCGTCTCTCTTCTGGCCCTAAGGTGCAAACATGGAGAGAGGAACATCAGTACAATCCTGTAGCAAAGTCCCCTGCCCCATATGTGTGCAATCCCACCCAGCCAGACCCCCACCCACACCTGATAACACCACCACAGCCAACACGGACGGTCCCCCAATGTTCCAGACACATGTAACCATGATACCCATATGGAAGATAAAAAGTGTATGAACATTACGTACCTTGCTGTGGCATCGTGCCCCTCTTGGCATGTGCCGCGGGTGGGCAAGCAGGTCGGATCCCTCCGCCTCAGGTCCCCATACCTGTGGCAGCTGCTCTGCCATCCGCCCCATTCCTGTGGCCTCCTCCAGGGCGTCAGCACCTCCTGCTACCCTGGCTCCTAGACCTGTCCAGGAGTGCCTCCCCAAACAGTGGGCCAAAAGTGGCTCAACAATGGCAACCAGGTTTGCCATTTCAATCTAGCTTCACTAGGCAGCTCTTCTCCGCGCCATCTCTCTTGCTCAGTAGACTGAACTTGTTCAAAATGGCTCTGCAGCACAGTTCAGCGTGCAGATGCTGTGCAGTACAGCCTGCCATTCCCGGTCGGCTGTCACCGAACAGCGATAGTGGTGCACCATGCCTGCGCCATGGCACCTAGGGGGCAAAGGTCAGGCACAGGGTCAAGGGTCTCTGGCGCGCGGACAGGCACAGGCGTGATTGGAACCCAATGTGTGTAGCGTGATTGGGTGCCTGTGTGCTACCTCCAGTAGCAGCCCTACCGTGCTGTTGCCCCTGCGCCTATGATGCACAGCGCCATATAGGTGAACATCGCTGTAGCGCCACTGGCACAATGGTGGCTGTGCCTCTGCATTGCCTCCCACACACAGCACGTCTGCAGCATGGCAGGCGCCTGCGTCATCAACCTAGGCATGCGCGAGTTAGGTGTGTACTGTGCATGTCACAGAACTCACCTTGGCTCAGCATGTTCAACACAATTCACAAAGCGCCAAAAGCACGATATTCAGCCTTCATATGCAAATCAGCTAATCAGCCATTCAATAGCGCCTTCTGCAATTTGCATCCATAAAGTTCGCCTACGCCTCATTTGCATGGGTTGTGCTATAAAGTGCGACATTGGGCTGCATTGGCCATAGTCGGTACTGCAGTCTATTGGTGAGTTGCATGCTGTTTGGGAGTGTGGACTGTGGATTTTGGGACATGCATGGGACTGCACAGTCACAGGTAACAACTTTCATTCTCACAGGCGAATCATGACCGGGCGAGTTGTGGGAGAAGAGGAACAGAGTTGTGGGAGGAGAGGCAGCCAAATTTCACCAAGGCCAAGGCGGATGCCCTGTTTGAGGCCTACCTGGACCAGGAGCCGCTTCTCAGCGGATGCCAGGGAACACCACAGGTCCATGCTGCTGCATGGAAGGAGGTGGCATGTGCTGTGAACCTGCACGGTAGCCACCAGCGCTCCATGCAGGAGTGCAAAGAAGATGGGCACAGACAGGAGGAGGAGGATTAGGAGAAGGTGGCTGCCATCAGGGCAGCACAATCTGCAATAGGTGGGGGACAGACAGAGGTGCTACGCCTGACCCCACAGGAGGAGAGGGTTGCTGGCAGCATGCAGCGTTGTACCATTGAGGGTGTTCGGGTGGTGGCTTCCAGATGGGTGGTAGCCCGTCACTGCAAGGTGGTCATGGTCTGTCTATTGGGGGCAGGGTAGGTCACTTGCAGTAACGCAACTTGTTTCCCTTACAGATCCTGAGCATCTGCATGGGTCAGTGGTGGTGGGCCTCCACTGAGGCCAGTCAGATGAAGATGGAGGAGGCCCATCCACCTCCACAGGTATACGTGGCTCCAGTACGACAGTCGGCCTGCCTGGCTGTCCAGACTGATGTTGTTGGAACAGATGCAGAGGAGGCCCTGCCCATGTCCCAGTGTGCCAGCATCCACAGATGCCAGCATGCTGTGACTCAGGCTGGTGCCAGGTCCATCACCGATGATGATGTAGCTAATGTCATGGGCAGTGACTGTGTGTGCTACAGGATGGCCACAGAGCAGGTAACATCGCTGACCATGGCTGTGGGTGGTGCGCTGTGGAGGCCTGCATGCCATCACAGTCCCAGCCTGTGCCTGTCAACACCAGTGGGGCAGCACTGGTGTGTGTGGAACAGTGGGACTGTTGCAGCCACTGCAGTGGCACCAGTGAGCTCTGGGGAGTGGCAGCCAGAGGAGCAGCATCAGCAGTCGGCCAATGGGCTTGGGGTACAGTGTCAGGGGCAGCATCAGTGCACTGCCTGTGGACATGCCCAGACCTGGTCCTGGTGTGCAGCGCCACCCTCAAGTGCTGAGCATCAGGGCAGCACACACACCCTGAGGGACAGGATGCCGAGCAGGCAGATGACCTCTTGGATGAGCACACCTGCATACTGCAAGCATCAGTCAACCAGCAGATGTGGTTTGTGGCGTCAGTGGATGCACTGCGTGCAGCTCTGGAGTGGGCAGAGGGCGTCACAGCAGAGACACCACTCTGATCCTGGCAGGGATCGACCGGTTGTGGGAGGATGTGACCGCTGCCATTGACAATCAGACACAGGCATTCACTGCTGTCATGGCCACATTGGGCACACAGTTATTTGCCCATGCATCGCGAACACCATGCAGTGCACTGTCCTGCGCCCCATTCCCAGCGTTGTGCGACACCATCGCCCAGCCGACACGGGTTCGGCTGTGGGCATCCTGAGCACGCCTGGTGCAGGCATGTTCAGTGTGCTGCAGACCCCTGCGTGAGCATGGTCACGCTCACGTGGTGGAACCCCGGGACCATCGGTACCCCATGAGGCCAGTGGTCAGCCTGTCAGTGCCGGCAGGTCTCAGCAGGGCAGCCCATGCATCCGCGTGGCAGCCGGGCACTGTGGCGCTGACTGACCTGTCTCCCAATGCAGCTCCTGTCTGATGCTGCCCTGTGTGCATTGTGTCATTCAGCGGGCAATACGCAGGTGAGTACCTGGCCCCTGCGCGGACACACAGTCCATCTGAACACCCATCCGGCTGCTGTCCGCGGTTGCATGTGCATGATGATGCCTGCATTGCGCTGTACATCAATGTGCAATGGTGCTCAGCATCTGACACATGCACAATGACAGGCAGTGGGCGTGGTGGTCTGTGGACATGTGTGTGGCTAGGGTGGCATTCTGGGTTGGTGTGCCTCCTACTCTTGTCATGTCTGGTGCATTGTGTGTGTGTCTGTGTCTGTCCGTGTGCCATGTTAGACCTCACCCATCCCTGGTGGTGTGTGTGGTTCCATGCCCGCCACTTCCCTTGATGGCATGCACCCCTGGTGTGTGTTCATGCATGTTTGTGGGTTGTGCCTTTGCCACTGGTGATTGCACATGGCCCCATGACTTACCTGGGTTGGCTGAAGTGCTCCTCCATGATGGTGTCCCGGTGCAGCTGTGCCAGCCGGGCAATCAGAGATCCCGTTGCCCAAGGGGGCTGCCCATCACCATTGTCACAGGCGTCCTCATTGTCCCTTCATTTGTCCCCCTCTTCGACCTGTGGCTATCCCACATTCGTTGGCCATGTTGTGCAGGATGCAACAGGCCAGGAATAGCCTGCAGGCCTTTGAGGGGCTGTACTGTAGGGCACCACCAGAGGTGTCTAGGCAACATAAACGTGCCTTCAGCATCCCAAACCGGCTCGATAACATTATGTGTGGTGGTATGTGCCTCATTGTAGCGTTGCTGTGATGGGGTCGCAGGCCGGTAGGGTGTGAGCAGCCAGGGACGGAGTGGGTATCCACTGTCACCTGTGTGTAGATGGTGGAGGTTAGTTTGGTGATCAGCATCGCCCTGCCCTGGCCATGTAGGCCACTACCCATGTTACCTCTGACCATGCCCCCCAGGCCCTATGATTGTCCGTGTGGTTTGCATACTCACCCACTAGGGTGGCCAGTGGGGATATGCCCACTCTCAAATCTGTGGCACAGTGCTGACTGGTGCCAGATGATGGCATCATGTGCTCCCCAGGGTGCATGGCACAGATATTGATTATTCGCCCCTGGCATTGCACACCACCTGGCAGTTGATGCTAGCATAGCCCTTGCAATTTATATACAGTATGTGGCCCCTCAGGGCCAGGTGGTGTGCAGATGGCCACTTGGGTGCAGTCTATTGCCCCTAGCATGCCAGGCATAAGTGCTACCCTGTGAACTCCTGTATGTTTGCTGTGCTGGGGAAATGGATGTACTCTGCAGCATGTGGCAGCAGTGCACTGAGGAATTGGGTGAGGTGGCATGGCCGCGGCTGACTGGGTTATGCCTGTGGTGTCCCCAGTTGGTCTCTGGAAGGTATCCGTGGTGAGCAAGCACATGCAAGCTGTCACTTTCATCTCCACTGACAGAGCATGGCTCCTTCATGTGGGTGCCTGCATCACATCACTGCACAGCTCACAGAGCCACCTCAGAATTGCCCAATTCAGGCAGTACCAGCCCACGATCTCCGTATCACTATACAGCTCGAAGCTGGTGCAGGCTAGGTACTGCCTGTTGGGGCATACCGCGATGGGCCCTTTCACTGCCGCCCTGCTGCCCACCTTCTCACCCCTCATTACTGCCTCCATCTGGATGGTGGCACTGGCCACTTCCCTGGCTTGTGTTCATCCCCATGGCAGCTGTTTCTGTGTTCTCCCTGCTGTTCTGGCTGCTACTTCCCCTGCACTGGGAACACCTGACTGTGCTGGCCTCACTGCTGTGTGGCAAGTACTTCCCCCTTCTGCACTGTGGCTTCCCACCTTCCCTGAGCCTGTGGGTTTCAGGTGCCCTTTCCTGGCCTGCCCTGTGTGTCCCTCCTGTCCAGTTTCTCTGGCTGGGGTTCAACCTCATGTCCCTTCCTGTAGCGTTCTTGCACCTCTCCTTGCTCCTTTTAATTTGGCTCAGTCCGCTATGGCGCAACTTCCACTTGCTCCCCTATTGTGCATGGCACACGTTGTTGAATATCGCACTGCACCATTTATGCATGGTTCCTCCCCTTCAGTTGCACATACATTCATTATCATTGCGCTGTTGGTCAGAGTGATTTGGGAGGTGCAACTGCCTCCTGCTTAATATCGCAGAATGGTGCATTTTCGACTTGTGCTGGCATTAACCCTATTGCGCATGGCGCAACTCTTTGAATATCTGTTCCCAGATGTGATGGATCTGAACATGAGGAAGATCATGAATTTGTTTAGATGAGCTGCTGGACTCCAGTAATTACAGGACGGATAATAGGTCATGTGAACTCCTTAATGTAAACTGTCAGTATTTGAAGAAGGTAATGGCAGTATGTTATGATCAGCCCCTTTCTATACATCTGTGTTTTTAAGGATGTTGGCAAAGAAGGATGATGAGATAGTGAATTCTCCAGAACACAGGGATCCAAAGAAGGCGAATAAATAGCAAAAGAAATCATGATGTTCAATGTAGAGTCAAATGGATCGGAGTTCATTAAATCCACCGTTTCATTATGGAGGCATCTATAGGGAGACCAAAAGGTTTAAAGATTGAAGCTCTATGGATACACAGTTGAATAGTGTACCTGAAGGATTAAACAAACAGCGAAGGTGAGGTTGGAGTAGGCTGTGAAGACAATAGAGGATACTGGATAGGTATAGGTTAATTGTTCCATATGATAGTTTCAAGGCTTGATAAGTTAGAAGCTAGTACGTGTTTACGTGAGCAGAAATATTCAGAAGGACTACAATGCACAAAATAAGGGACACTTTTCATGTTGTCATATAAGTAGCTTGGGTGGCAAGAGCTAGGGTTGCTGGTGATTAAATTCTACAAATTATGGGGTTGTAAGATAAAGGAAGAGTCATAACTGAATCTACCGAATGATGGGGCAATAAAGGTCTGACATCGGAAACTGGATAAAGCAACGACTCCGACATTTGCATAGTCTGATATGAAACCATTGCAGTGTCAAATTGTGCTGGCATATCAATCAAGAGATGTAGTCAAACAGATGGTTGGGTGTTGGATGGTTTCAAATGTGGAGTAATGCCCAAAAGAAAAGACAGACAAGGAACATGCCAAAGTCTCGGGTTGCTGTAGCAGCGAACAAGAAACATACAATAACAGGATAGCAGTCCTTCCAAGACATTCCATGGAGATGACAGGGAGAGATGGATGAATGGGAATCACCAAAATGCATCCTTGAAATTTGCTAAAGAGATAACCAAGTCATTTGCACATGAGTGGCATAATGGAATAGAACAATGATTTGCCCTTGTTGATGGTATTCACTGTGGGTTGAGTATGAGGAAAGATGAACACTGTCTGAAGAGACCAGTGATAACCTTAAGGAAGGTAACTGGTAAGATTGGGTAAATCATGAAGAGGAGATGTACAGTGAAGCTCACAAGGATGAAGCCCAATTCTGCAGAATTCTGCAGTAGTGTTACTGTAGAAACAATGCAGTTTCAATGGGAGTTAATCCCATTTGTCATGCAAGAAACTGTGACACTGCACTTCATCCTAGCGGCTTCACTGTAGATGACCTTATGAAGTATTTTAGTGTCCAAAGGCTAGGAGCAGTGATCCAGGATTACGTAAAGATAACAGAATAGCCATATGTTGGAGATACATTGGTTTATATTCTAGAATGCAAGATGTAAGACAGGTCTTTGAAGAACATCAGACAGCTATTCCAGGAAGGCACAATTGGAATCATGTAGCTAGATTTGTGGATTTGTCTAAGGCCTTTGACCTGGTGAGCCACTCCCTTCTACTGGACAAATTAAAAGATATAGACATAGTTGATGGGCCCAGAAATTAGATAAAATCTTATTTAACAGGACGTGACAGGGTAGAGGTCTCACAGACATTGTCCAAATTTAGAAATGTTAGTAGAGGAGTTCCACAGGGTCCATTTAGGGCCCTTGTTATTCCTCTTGTTTAATAATGATCTACCCCAAGTGGTGAGGCATTCAGCGTGAGGCTTTATGCTGATGACATAGCGATAGTCACCACGGAAGTTCTGTTTTGGATCTTCAACTAAAGCTTTCAAACAGATTTTGCTGGGGTAGGGAGTGGCTCACCAGGTCGAGGCTTTTGATGAATGTTAAAAACAAAATTAATTTATTTTTCAAATAAGAAGCCTAAACCACAGATTCATATTGTAACACACACAAATAAACTTATAGAACAGGTGGATAGCTATTGTTATTTGGGGTGACTTTTGATTATTGTTGACCTTTGATACCCACATAAATAATAATATAAAAAGGTGACCAAGAAATTAGAGCCTTGAGACGAACTACTAAATGTTTACAAATTAAGGATAGGAAAAAGTGGCCAAACAGCTGATTATGCCAACCCCAACGTATGGGGATTTAATTTATAGAACAGCGAGTAAACATCAGTTGATTAGATTGGATAGAGTGCAACATAGAATAGCTAGATATGTTTTGCAGTGTTCCTATTGAACTCATCATTGTAATATGTTTATAAAGTTGAACTGGCAGTCTTAGAAATGATTTTCAAAAAACTGGTTAATACTGATACATAAATATAAGATATTTTACTCCGAACATTATATCACACAAATACTTTTCCTAAAGTTAGTAAAGGTAGGCATGAGTTTCTAAGATCTGTGCATAGACATAGAGTTAGTCCCATAAAATTCATAATAAATATGGTAATGGTTCCATTTCATGTCAGGCAGCTAAAGTATGGAATATTCTACCCCTCAATAAGATCTCTAGAAGACCACACAATTTTTAAAAATGAAATTCTGAAACTTCATAAAATAGAATGTAGTTGTATATGATTATGTATGGAAATCCTTATTGTGAAACCTTGTATTTTTGTTTTGTATTTGTGTCTTAATGTATTGTTGTATATTGAAATGCTGTGTATTGTGTACATTTTGTATTTATTTGATTAATGTTATATGTTTAGATGTAACTAAGTGAAATATAAACAGGACTATCTTGAAATAGGATTGTATAATCCTAATAATTAGAATTTCCTGTATAAAATAAAGTTTTCATCATCATCAGATCTGATTTTCCATTGCTGAGAACTGGGTATGATGGTGCAGTTTGAAATCAATAATGCCAGTGCCAATAGAAAGGACATGAAGGACAGACCTTGAGGAATTATCATCATTGCGAAGTTGTAGCATCCCAGGAGGATGTAAGTTCATATTTTTGTGCAGGAGGATCAGTTCAAAGAGACTCCACTAAAGCTTGGGTCTGTGGAGTTTAACAGGAGATATGACTTCCATATGGTCTGAATCCAATAAGATGCTGACGAATGATCCTGTGGAGTTTATGAGGAGGTGATGCTCCATACGGTTCAAATCCTATAAAATGCCAAGGAATGATCCTGTGGAGATAATTGGGAGGTAATGGGGCATCCATACAGTGTGAATCCAATAAGATGGTGAGCAATTCAAGGGATATCACCAAACCTAGGTTTTACTCATTGGTCAGAGGAACAGATAGTCCTTGAAATATCTGGACAGGAGCAGTAATGCCAGCCACAGGAGGATAGCCTGGCAGATCAATCAGAAGAAGTAATCAAACAGATGGTTGGGTGCTGGACAGCGACAGTCATTGAGTAATGCCCAAAAGAAAAGACAGCGAAGCAACATGACAAAGCCTTGGGCTACTGTTGCAGCAGAACAGAAAACATACAACAACAGGATAGTGGTCCTTCCAAGACATTCTATGGAGATGCCAGAGAGAGATGGATGAATGGAAATCAAACAATGATGTAATGCAAGGCATGGAGGATGACGGGGAGCAGACAGGCTGATAATGCTGACAATGACAGGCTGCAGGCCAGAAAAAAGTCCCAGGAGCGATACAGAACAGGACTGATTTGATAGGGAGGAATGCTGGGTGCTGAATGAGATGCAGGAGTAGTTCATCCAGAAGATCAGAATGGGACAGCTGATGAATGACTGTAGGTTCCTGCATAGCTAACTGAAGAGTACAATGGTGGAAGGCATAAGAAGGTAGCACTGAGATGACTGAATGTCCATGCAAAATCAAGGAAGAAGCTTCTAACAGATGGAAGTCCAATGCCATCTGCCTGAAGGAATTTCAACAGATCCTGTTGCAGTACAGGTGAGAAACTAGGATGATGCAGACACAGAGAATTCATCAGGAGTCCAGGAGCCGCAGACTGCAATAATGAGGAAACAACACTGCAGGAGCCAAATCAGGTGACTGAGGTATGGCGCGGAGACAGCTCTGAGGTGGGGGAATATATACATGAGTGAGAACTGGGAGGAACAGGAATGTCCGGAGCACTTCTGATGGAAGAGATAGCAGCAGGAGCTGATGTGTCAGAGACTGGAGTAGGTGGAGCTGGAAAGCGAGCTACAAATGCTAATATATGGGACTACAGGTTTGGAAACTGGACAGGCAAGCAGAGTCATGATGTCCTGAATTGGAGATGATCGAACAAGCTGGCTGGGTCCAAGACCCAGAATGGGATGAGGCCAAGAAGTTAGGACCAAATCACACAATTCATGGGTGCGAGAAGAAGCCGAGTTCTGAAGAACCCATCATTTGAAGTTCAGCCATGAAGTGAGAACAGTTCGTCTTCAATGGAGTACTGTAGTTCAGTTCGGAAGCCTGCAGATGTGCTGGAGGGGCTGAGGAATAAATTTAAAGAACTTTGCAGGACCTTCTTCAGGGTTTTGGAGGCATGATAGCTGTAGATGTGGAAGATGCTGCAATGTCTAAATACTACGTATTTCACTGAGGCCTGAGGGCAACCCCAAGCAGCTAGGGCCGAGAAGTGAACTGAAGGAAAAACTAAAGTACAAGAGACTGTAGGCTGGCAGGTTAAAGGGTTCTCATGTCCAACCAGAGATGGCAGACTCAAATCTTGTTCTGTAGGAGCTACAGAACTGAGAATGAGGCAGAAGATGAAGTGGATGGTAACTGAATGAAACAGACTACCATCCCTGGTAGAACAGGGCAAGCCTACCTTCACTTAAATGCCAAAAGCATGATTTAGGAACAGAAACTGTTGGACTGCTGATAGAAAATGGAAGTTGTACAGAAAGTAATTGGATGACAAGGACTCCCATCCCGGCAGACAGGACAAACCCACCTTCACTCGATACCACAGAAGGTAGAGTTAGGGACAGAGACTGTTGGATTGCTGGTATAGAATTGTAAATGGTAGAGGATGTAATTAGAGAAACAGACTTCCATCCTCTTGACAGGACAAGCCTACCTGCACTCAGTACTGCACCAGGTAGAGATAGGGATGGAGACTGTCAAGTTGTTGGTAGAGAATGAAACTGGATGACATGGACTGCCATCCGGCAGACAGGGCAAACCCACCTTCACTCAATACCTCAGAAGGCAGTTAGGGATGGAGATGTTCAGACTGCTGATACAGAACAAAACTGGTTGGCACAGACTCCTTCCCCAATAGACAGGGCAAGCCTTCCATTGCTCAATATCTCAAAATGCAGAGTTAGGGATAGAGACTGTCGAACTACTGGTATGGGCTAAGCAAGGAGAGCAGCTGGCTGTTTGCTGTACAGAAATTTAGAAGGCAGAGAGAAATAGCAGGAGGAAGGAGGGTAAGGAGCAAGGAAGAAGAGGGAAGAACAGCAAGAAACATAGGAAAATAAAATTGTAGGCAGATAAAGACAGCTAGGCCCATCCAGTCTGCCCATAAACCCTATACTTGTATCGACATCTGACTCTACCTGATTAGTGCCTTCCTCTCCTTCTGCCCTGCTTCAAGGTTCCATATCCTGTTCCAGGCATAATTAAATCCTTCCACAATGCTCACACCCACCACCTCATATGGCAGACTATTCCATGTGTCCACCACCCTCTCCATGAAGAAAAATGTTCTCACATCCCTCTTAGCCTGCTGCTTTCAATTTCATATCATGCCCCCCTCATTCTTGTACTCCTCCTAAATTGGAAGATGTCTCCGCTTGCACCTTGTTAATGCCCTTAAGGTACTTGAATGTTTCTATCATGTCCCCCTCTCCCTTCTCTCCTTCAGCAAGTACATATTGAGGTCCTTTTATCTCTCCTCAAATGTTTTGTGGTGTACACCTGTACCATCTCAGTCGCCCTTTTCCGGACTGCCTCCACCCTGTCAATGTCCTTACATAGGTGCGGCGTCCAGAACTGCCAGAGTACTCTAGGTGAGGCCTGACTAGTGTTTTATACAATGGCATCACCACCTCCCACCTTCTGCTAGTGATACCTCTGCCTATTTATTTATTTATTTGCTTTTGGTAACTGGATGGGTGCACTAGGCATAGGCATGCCTATTTTCAGGCGACCCAGCAACTGAGGTCTAATTTAATGCACACCAGCATACCACTGGCCCTCCCTGCAGCCTTGGTACTCTCCTTGGACATCTTTAGGTCATCTTATATAATAACCCCAAGGTCCCTTTCTTCCTTTGTGATTGTCAGCAACTCCCCCACCCATACTGTAGCTCTTCCCAGGGTTCCTGTATCCCAGGTGCATAATTTTGCACTTCTTTGAATTAAACCTCAGTTGCCACACCTCTAACCATTTCTCAAGCTTCCCTAGGTACCGCTTCATTGTCTCCACCCTGTCTGGAGTATCCACACTGTTGCAGATGTCGGTGTCATCTGCAAACAGGCATACCTTCCTTTCCAGCCCCTCTGCAATGTCACTAATGAATACATTGAACAGGACTGGCACAAGGACTGATCCTTGGGGTACCCTGCTACTCACCCCCTCCCCAATTTGTACTCCATTAATAACCACCCTCTTCCCACCTGTTAGCCAGTTCCTAACCCAGTTTACCACCTGCCCCAAGCCCAGACTACCCATCTTGTTTAACATCCTCTTATGTGGGATGGTGTGAAGGCCTTGCTGAAATCAGGTAAACTACATCTACCATCCCTCTCTTGATTTACTTCTTTCATCACCCAGTCAAAGAAATCTATAAGATTAGTCTGACATGACCTTCCTGCTGTGAATCCATGTTGCCTCGGATCTTGGGCACTGTTGGATTCAGATGTCCACTATTCTCTCTTTAAGTAGTGCCTCCATGATCTTCCCCACTGCTTATGTGAGGCTGACCAGCCTATAGTTCTCCACCTGTTCCCTACTGCTGGATTTATGTAGAGGACCACTTCTGCCCTCTTCCATTCCTGTGGAACCACTCCTGTGTTGAGTGACTTGGTGAACAAGGCTGCCAGAGGCACTGTTAGCTCTTCATGCAGTTTCCTCAATATCCTCGGTGAAGAAGGAATGATAACAGAGACAGTGGTAGACAGGCATGAATGAAAAAACTGAAGGCATAGAACACAGAAGTGTTAGGAGAATAAAATTGGAGTGTAGTGAGGGAGATAAATACAATGCCCAACATCCTGGTTTGAGTGGGTAGTGAAAATGTGTATCATAAAGCGGGTAGTGGCGTGCATTATAAAGCGGTGAACTTGAATTGCAGGAAATTGAATTGTAAAGCAGAAGAATATCAGGTCCCTTGAATAAACTGTCGCCAATCAATCCAATGAGGAAAATCCATGTAGTATGGGTTGAATGATTGGAGCTAATGAGCCATGGTATGTTGTTGAAGGTACATGTGGTACATTTCATTTCACTTGCAATATCAATGAAGAAGTATGAAAAGCGGTTACGAGGGTATATTTATGAATGTAGACTGAATTATTGCTCACTGTGACAAGGCAGCCTGTGAGTATGACAGCTTGAGGAATGCAGATGCACTAGCATTCCAGATGCAGCTGTCAGCTGAGCACTACCAGAGCATGCATGACCCAGAAGTGCTGTGCAGGATAATGGCAGCTCCGGGGTGAAATGCCCCCAAAAGTGAAGCAGAAGCAGAGCACAGGACAGAGATGGGAAAACACCACAAAACAGAGTGCAGGAGCAGAGAGGTAATGGAGGGAGGAAGCACAGAGAAATAAAATGGGGAACGGAGGAGCAGGCACCACAGAGGTAGATGGGGAACAGAGCAAGATATGGAGGTGGAGCAACAAAGACAGGCACAAAGTAAAATGGAGAACCAACAAGCAGATGAGGAGAAAAACAACAAAAGAGCAGACAAGCCAAGGAGGCTCAGCTGCATGAGCCATGCAGGTGTCCAGAGCACCACAAAACATGGAGTGTTTCACAACATGCTAGCGACAGCTGCTGGGAGAGGCTGGCTTTTATTTGAAATGTGAAAGGGTCTATTCCCACATTGAACCTCTGGCTTTAGCCGTCCCAAAAATGGTGAAATTTCCCAGCCTCTGATTGCTGAGTCCCTGATAAGGGGTGCATTTATGTGACAACAGAAACTGGGAAAAACAAGATCCATACCAGCCTGCCTCATCACCTGCTATGCTGTAGATTGAAAAATAACACGTTCATTTAATTTAGCGGTCCAAGGCTATGGGACTTATTAGCTGCAGTCAAATTTCACTGTCCTGTACGTCCATATAATGAGTCGGACATAGAAAACTAACTAGCTGTTCAATTAATTTAGCGGGTCTCTTTCTACAGCCAACATAGCAAGACCTTTTTACAGTGAAATAAATCAGTTCTACAGTACCTGTGCCCCTTCACACTTTCACCTTTTCAAACCCATAAATCATTAAGCATTCTCTAATGTGGAGACCACAAAAAAGAAAAGAAAAGGTCCAACTACTTCCGTGTCAACTTCACCTTGACACCAGAAGAGACAGTAGCAAGGTATTTCCTGAATAGGATGCTCATTCTGGTGAAGTACAACCTGCAAAAAGAATTACAAAAATGAAAACTACCTCATACTTCATCTCCATGAGTACACTGAATGTGAGACGGAAAAAGTCAACACTAAAAAAATACACAGTGGGCAGTAAGCATGCTTATCAAATAGGCCACTACATAAAAATAACAATGAACTGGCACACAGACACCTTTGAAGTCATTAAAAGCCACCTCAGAAACTTTGCACGCTGAAGACTGAACTCTGACTGGGGAACAGTATTATTTATCCAGATACTGCACTCTGTGAGCTGGCCTAAATAGATATCAGATAGATGTAAGCCTCATAACAGACCTGGCTTTCAGATCATCTAACAATGTGCTGACTACTGTACTAAAAAACTGATGAAGCAGCAAAACAATGTGGCAGCCCTACCGCTCCAATCTCTGAAACAGACCTTGACAAAGTTAGAAAATCACACATTCTGTCCCCAGGTACTGTGCCAGGGCTTATTAGAAAGATCTGGTATGACCTGCTGCAGTTATACATGGTGCGGAGAGGTCATGAGGGCTCCAACCTCTGTGACTTGACTCCTTTCTAATTAAAATCAATGCAAATGGCATCAAATATGTTATGCTGTCACATAATGCTGACAGCAAAACCCAAGAATCCTCTCAAAAATAATAAGGAAAACACAAGAGAATTCACATATGAAGATCCAAGAAACCCACTGTGCCTGGTACAATATTTTATAAAATGCCTGCAGAAGATCCCATCCACATGACCCAGCGTTCCAGTTGCACCCAAGAAGATTGCTTCAAACTTACCTAGACAAGCAGCAGTATTGGTAAACCCAAGCCATGAGTAAAACCTTCCTTGGAAATATGATATTGAAGCTGAGCTCAATGACACAATTATCCGTCCGGTACAAACCACAGCATATGATCCATGGCAGTGCAGATACTAAGCAAAGCAATTCTCTGCACTCACAAGATCATAGTGTCTGAGACACAGATATGGTTCAAGCCTGCAACACTACTGGTCAGCTAGTCTACAAAATTGATGACAGTGGAGCTCAATACTAGGTGGTTCAAACCTTCGAGCAAAGCAACAGCCTTCAACAAGCAGCATGCCACCTAGAGGAACCAGCACTACAATGTAACTCCAAGAAACAGCAGCTTGCAACTCAGCCTGCACTCTACAACCACCAATTTTAATCCAGTAAACTGCACATTCAGTACCCCAGTAAATTTCATTAGTATCAGTAAATAGTGGTCTCTTTTATTGTTTTGCCCAACCCTCAAAGACAAAGTGTAACTGTGAGTTTGTGCATTTACTTCTCTTACCCCACCCCAAAAAGAGACTATTTCTTTTCAAACCCTAAACAAAAGCAGAAAAAGTTAAATAAATTATTGTTGCTGTTTGGAAATTGAAACATTTGCATCTGAGTCTTTACTAACCATTTTCTAAGCACAATAATACCAAACATGATGGATGGTATTGGGCTATACCAGACCTTCCAGTGGCTATAAGACCCTCTGCCTGTGGTGTTAGGCCTCATTATGCCCTGGGTGGTCTGGTATAATATCTCCCTGTTGGGTATCATTGCTTGCTTATGGTACATAGCAGTCATAAATGCTTATATTATTCCATGCTGCAGTGAAAACTACTAGTCATGTTTCACAAAATAAAGTACATTCTCAGTTATTCTTGGCTTTATATTTCCTTTGTTCCACTCTGTCATTTGATGTCTGGGAGCTCAAGTGGAGACAGCAGCTTACATGTGGAGTCAATCTGGCAGCAAATAACATGATTTGTCTTAAAATGAAGCAGTCAAATACTGCTACTAGAATCAAAGCAGAAAAGAAATATTGACATCACTGGAAAAACTTTTCACTTCAAAAATCACCTCAACTCAAACCTCTCCTCAAAACACCTGCCTTTTGTTGCACCCAACTACACATCCAGAAGCATTCTCTTTGCAATAGCAGGTTCTTAGCAACCTCCTCTTGGCTCACAAGGACTTTCTCAATGCCATAAATGTGAATGATTTTCCCATCCAACTCACTGCCATATGGTTTGCAAGGGCATTTTCTTTGTCATTGTGAGCAATGGCATCTAAGTGCTCTCCCACCCTGTTCTTAAGTTCTCTGCTGCTCTTCCAACATTAAAACTGTGACACTTACAGCTGCCAAGTATAGAAGAGATCAGAAACGTATTAATATCATTATGGGGTTGCATCAAGATAATCAATATGATGATCAAGCCCCATGTTGTTATATTATTTAAATACTTAATGGAGAAATAATCGATACATGGTTCAATAAATATAAGTTGATCTATCAGAAAAATACCAACTGTACAGAAAGATGCAATGCCTGAAACTGCATGATGAAAAATGTTTCAGTTGTGCTTACATTGTGGCTGTTTGCCTCTCTATCCATGGGAAATACCACCCTGTAGAGTGCGATGCAAGGAACCCTAGAGAGGGTTCCACACCTAAAGGTGCCCAGGAATAATTCCGTTGGCTAATGGTAGCTTAGGAAGAAGCCCACAGAAAAAGAGATGAGCCACTGGAGAAGGAGGGGTGGATGGTGGGGCAACAAAGAAATGAATCCTGGAACAGTACAGGAGGTGGCCTTTAAGGCCTAATGGGGAGTGACGTAGTTGTTCCACCCATTGAACTACAGGCATAGCCTTCCCATTCAAATGTGTTTACACAACTGGATGAGATGCATGCTTGTGTGACTTTGATATACTGTGGCTGTTTGCCTCTCTATCCATGGGATATACCACCCTGTAGGGGTGTGACACAAGGAACCCTAGATGAGGGTTCCTCCTATAGTACTGCAGGAATAATTTCCTTGGCTAAAGGTAGCTAGGAAGAAGCCCAAAAGAATACCCAAAGGGTATTGAGCATCGAAGAGGAGAGAAGTCAGAAGATATCTAGACTGGAAATAAATGTGACAAACATAAATAGGAAGGACAGGAGCAGAACGAAAAAGGAAAGGACAAGGAATGAAAGAAAATCTAAGAAGATGCAGAAGGGCGAACTTCCTAAGGAGAGGGGAAGAGCCGGGGCCATCATCCAGCTCCATCCAGCAGCAGAACCTAACTACAGAACATATGAAAGCACTAACCCTGACTAATATTATGACCATTGGCACAGAGGAGAGGGAAAAAAGCCTTTGAGGAGAAAACCTCTGGGGATCAAGGCCTAGGTCACCTTCCTGTAGGCTGAAGGATGTTTTGATTGATGACAGCTCAGCTACTGCAATTTAGAGTCAAGATCGAGGGAGGAGGAAAATATTTCAATTTAGAGGAAGTTCTCACTCTGTCCTTCTAAATGGACAGCTGTTGAGGTTGCGAGTGATTTCTCTGCAATTAGAAGCTTAAAAGCAAGAAAGGAGATAGATGACTGCTGAGGCACTCAGCTGGCCTATCTTGAGCCTATGAAATGAGCGAGGTGAATCAGAAGCGGTCTTGGTGGAGAATAGCTTAGAGGTGCCTCCAAACCTGCTCGGACAACTAAGGAGGCTCTGCTGATGAGAGCCCCACCATCACAGCTGGAAGTTAGAAATTCTACATCCAGAGGTGTCGCCGAGATGAGGGACAACTGAAGGTCCACCCACAGGAACATTCTCGCTATGGGCCTAGGAGAAGGACCCACACTGAGCTTCCATGCTCTAGACATGGTCTTCATGGGTGCAGAGCGAGACCGTCAGCTACAGGTTAGCCCGAGCCAAGGAGCAATGGACATGGAAGGCATGTCTCCAAGTGGAGACAGATCGATGAGGTAGCATAAGACCCAATGAGAGGTATGTTGATTAATCAATGTGAATAATTAGAACCCTGAGGTCAGACTGAGTGAAGGAGAACCAGACTCATGTCATGAGGAAGTTACGTTATTGGTAACTATGGGAGTGCATGCCAACCGGGTCCATTGAGAGACAAATTAGGAATGGACAGAATTGCACTTCGAAGGTAGGGCGAGAGCAGCCAGGTGAAGCCGACAGCCGATGGTGAGGTAGGCAGTACCAGGAGGACATCTGAATAGGTTTGACTGGAATGGGGAATAGGGTCAGAGGAGGAGGAGGAGGAGGCGATTAGGCAGAGAAATATGCAGGACTGAATATTAGGTGATGTGAATGAGTAGGGTAGGGTATGGTAGTAGCAGGAGGGCATAGCAGGAGAGCAGGATAGGAAGCCCCCAAAACAAAGCAGAGAGGTCAAGATGGAGAGGAAAGGGTGTGGAGGGAATGGGAGGAGGCGAACACCACCATGGGGTGGAATGATGGTGTAGAACCAAACCAAAACCAAAGACCTGGAGGCCACAATAAAACAAGTCCCTGGAATAGGTTGAAATAGTGCAAGGCAGTACAGAGTCGGAAGCAGGCAGACCATGCAAGGGAGGAAAGAGGCAGCCGATGCCAGAAATGGCACCAGATGAAGAAGAAACGAATGCCGAGTGGCAGCTAAGGGTAGGCAAAGCAGGTGAAAAGGAATCAGAAACAGAATCTTTTTAAAAATTATTTGTGTTTATGAAAATGCAGTAACACGAGGGCTGGACGAAATGCCAGAATGAGCAGCATTGTTGGCCAGTCGATGAATAGTGGGACCCAGAGACCCAGGGAAGGAAATATGCAAGGGAGGCACAGGGTGGAGCAGCATGAGTCACCAGCAGTGCAAGAAGAGAGAAGAAACAGGAGTACTTGAACCAGGAAGATGGTGAAGACAGCAGCTGAAGCAGGAAGGGATACGAGGGTGAGTACAGACTCTACCTTCAAATGAGATGACCAACTGGCGCGGGTATCTGAAGCAGGACAGTGGCACTGGCAGCGGCAGGAGGCAACAGCAGATCTGGATTGTGGAGTCCTCTGGAGGAGCGAGGACCAGAGCAAAGCACACCGTGCAGTTCAGGAGGCAAAGAGACAGCGCAATGAGGAGAAGGGGCATAAACTCAGGAATGTAGCACAGCTCCATGTCCACATTGCAAACAAAAGAGTGATGTGGCAAGCCAGGGCAAAACAGAGCACCAACCAGGAGAGAGGGGACCCAAGAGAACAATGCTGAAACAGGAGCTACAGGAGTGGGGAGGACTGACAGGATGGAAAAGTAGGGCAGCAAGGGGACAAATTGCCAGCGGCAGAACAGAAAAAAACTAAAATGGTATGGAGACAGGATGGGATGGGGGCACACGAATGTAATAGGAGACAAGATGGGCAGTCGTGGGGGAGCAACAGAGGAGAAACGACGAGAGAGGAGTGGGAAGATAAAATGAGAGAAATAGCACTGCAGCCGGTGGGAGAAGGAGACCAAAAACCAAACAGGAGCTGTAGAGGTTGATAGGGGACAGGCATGCAGTGGAGGCGAGACAGGGCTTCTGACAGCAATGAAGAAATGAATCCAGAAACATTCCAGGAGGAGTGGCCTTTTAAGGCCTGATGGGGGTAAGCGTGTTGCTCCACCCATGGAACCTCGGACTATAGCCTTCCCATTTCAGTCATAGCATTGGGATAAAGCTTTTAGGCTGGTAGAGCAAAACAGTAAAATCACAGTATTGCAAGGAATAAACCAGAAGACATTGAGAAAAATACAAAGATAAAACATACAGCAGGTATGCCACTAAGGAAAACATTTCGTACAGCTCTGAGATATGAGACAATATAATAAGTGCAAGGGGAATGCTGCAGGGGATAGGAAAGGTTGAGATTGGTTAAGGTTAGGGACAGGGCTAGGCTCAGTGGTAGAGGTCAGGCAAGGGGGTTAGTACAGGTATTGTGAGGAAAAGTGATAATTAGAGGGTGAGAAAGAGACAGGGTGAGGAGGATTTGTATTGCAAGGGTTTAGTAACATAACATGGAAAACGTTCATAAGAAATTGTAACATTGCATGGATAAGACATTGTTAAATTAGATTAAATAACAAAGTGCATGTTTGCCATTATTTTACAAACATATGCAAGCTGTGCATGCAGATCATTCTAACTATTTCAGTTGACTATATAGTGCAACCTGCTGATAATGGACTAGTTAGTGTAAATGTCACAGGAAGAGTCTGATCGCAATGTGGGTCCATTACTTAGTTATTCATAGAAATGGAAACTGTGGACCAAGGTTGACTTTCCACAATACAAATCCTCTTTATTAATCAACTTTTAAAATCTAAAACAAATCCACAATAGACATGATAACTCATGCAGTAACACATATGATAAATTACATAAAGTGCTTTGAAGTCCAAACAGTTCCAGTTCACTGACTGATGTAGTAGCTCCATCCCAGTTCAGGGATGATGTGGAAATTACAGCACCAATCGGTGAAATGGAACTGTTTGAACTCAAGCACTATAACAATTTTCTACCATGTGAATTACTGCATGAGATACCCCATCTATGTGTGAATTTTGAATATTTTAAAGTTGATTAATAAAGATTTATATTATGAAGTCAGCTTTGGCTCATAGTTTCCATTTATATGAGCAACGTTAAATAACGGACCCATGTAGTGCCAGTCTCAGTGACTATTTGAATCTAGTTTGTGTAAGCATGTTTTGTCCATAAGAAGTGGGTGTCCACAGTAACAAAGAATGAAATCATGTGGCTTGAAATTACAGTACAAGCACAGTTTATTGTCAGGTAAGTACCATTTGATCAGTTATAGTATAGAACGGGTTGATGGCTTAGATAAATTAAATCATGCAACACTTTATTTGTACACAAAAATTAAATTACAGTAAGTACTGTACTGCAGTTAGTAGTCATCCACTTTATGAAAAGATAAAGAAAATCAAACCCTTCTTTTTATGAAGTCTTTTATCCTTGTCGGCATGTTTTTCCTCACAGTGCTTTTCCCCCACAGTTACTCTGTGTTTTGGATCAGAGACCAATCTGGAAGGATATCTTCCCATTCCTCCACTGTAAGGCATAGTGGCCCAGATATTCAAACTGTGCCAGGCTGTGGCATAGGCAGGCGCAGCTCAACTCTTTGCTGCGGGGGTGTGGCCTGGGCGATATTCAGCGGGCTGCGCTATGGCTCAGCAGCTTTGAATATCGCACCCTGGCCCACCCCTGTGCATGGCGCAGTGGCACTGCACCAGCGCAATAGGCCAGAGTGGAGCATGGAGATGCGCTAAGCGCAAGTGCCATTCGCATTCACAGCACCAGCGATATTCAAAAGGTGACATGCAAATGGGACCATAATTTATGCAAGGTGCACATGGAGCCAGTTGCATGTCATTATGGCCCCATTTTTCATTCATTGCATGCAGGTGCACCGATCCCCAACAACTTGCACCTGGCGCCCTGCCAGGCAGCAGCCGTCGGGGACCGGCGCCCCCTGCAACCTGACCGCGAGGCATCTGTAAAGATAAAAAACATCCTATAACCCTGGTGGTCCAGTGGACCGCTATGTCCTAATTGCAGGCATCTGTTTTAATAAAGAGAACCCCCAGCCAATATCCCTGGTGGTCCAGTGGACCGATTTCCGCCCGATCGCGGGAATCTGTTTTGATAAAGAACCCCAGCTAATATCCTGGTGGTCAATGGACCACACTCTGCCCGATTGCGGGCATCAGTACAACAGAAAACATCTATTACCCTGGTGGTCTAGGATACCCCCTCCCACCCGCCCACTGGGCCTGGCCTCCCCGGGTCAATGACAGGCAACAGCACCCCATCCACCTGCCACCCGCCCCACCACTGACACCTCGGTAGGGCTGCACTCCCATTGGTTCCTGCGTGAGCCAATAGGTGTGCAGCCATACTATACTACACATTCCAGATATGTGAATGATTTCCAACCGAACTTCACCATGCAATGATTGGACCAAATGACCCTATCAAATCAGGAGAACCAAGCAGCCTGCCCGGACCCACAAATGGCCACATACTCAAATGAATGTGGTGCTCTCACTGGGTGCAGGTGAAGCCCAGCTCAGATCTAAAACAGATGGCAACCCCCACCCACCCTGTGTTCCCTCTGGGGCGATGCACTATGGTATACCCAGATGGGATGGCAGCCTCTAAAACTGGGCCAGCATCGTCACCAATCCAGGTCTCCGTAATGCAAGCCAGATCGGCCAAGAAACCAAATCCACCATAATTGCAGTCTTGTTTCTGACTGATCTGGCATTGCAAACACCGCCCTCAGGGATTGGTGGACAATGCAGCCCTTCTGGCTACCTGCCCACTCAGTCTGGTGGGAACCCTGGTGACAGGAACTAAACATATTAGGCCTCTCCCAAGTCCCATCTAATCCCAGGGTGCCTTCTGCACCCTACCTTGATCCTACCACCAGCAGTGCAAGGGCACCCGCACTGATTGAGTCCTATGACTCCTCCCAATTCCAACCTCCTACAGCGCCTTGCTGTGTAGTATCTGACATGGGGGCTGAAAAAGGCTGAAGATCGAGCAGCCGGATGCCCCATACACTATCCTGGCCCACCCCAGGCCTGCATACATTCCCAGACACCCCCAACTACGTGATCCCAAGACCAAAACAAAACTCAATACCACAACCTCCACATACACAAACACATAAACACACACACACTCACAACACACACACACACAGAAATCAAATAACCACTAAACCCCCAAACAACCCTCTAAAAACAAAACTCAAATTAAATCTTTGAAAACAGTTCAGAAAAGCAAACTGCAAATCATATAGAAAATGCCAATACTCACGATGTCACAAGTCACTTTATATTCAGATTTTCAAAGTCTTTAGTCAGTCAATTCAAAGATGCAACCCAAAATATACTCCTCAGGAAGCCCCAGCACTGCTCTCACCAGCCATTGGGACCTCCAGGAAGATCCCAGAATTTGGAAATTTCTTGGGCCCCCTAGTCGATAGATCCATGGGGCCCAAGTCCCAGAAAGCAATCTGCAGATGAATATCCCAATGGCACTCTCACTGCCAATAGGAAAGTCTTTCAAATGGTAATTAAAACCACAGAGGTTCTCTCACTACCTCTGAAGTGAAAATTCAATTCAAAATGCAGCAAATAAATTCCCAGTAAACTTTTTATTTGATAATTGAATCTTACTTTCAGAATGAAATGTGTTTAGGGACAAAGGAAAAAGCCCTCCACTGCTCACCCCAGGAGAATTACCCTGTGCTAAGGCCGCAACTATAGGTCCCCAGCTTGGAGACCGCTAAAAAGACTCCCCGAGACACCTAGAGGCTGCTGATAGCACATCTACTCTTCACTAGATGTGCATCGGCACCTCCCATAGTGGCCCAAATGCACACACAGGCAACCCTCAAGGGCGAGCAGGAAAGGGTATACCAAGTGCCCAAGTAGTCCTCAATTCAGTAAAACATTGCAAATCCTCTAATTATAAGCAGCGTAATGATCAAACAAAATAAGCTCGCCAACATAAAATACCAACAGTACCTTGGAGGAGCACACAAAAGACACTGTCCAAAACCACAAATTGCTTCTCTCCTGGTCGACCCTCAGAATTTGTCCTCCTCGAATGAGATGTCTTCCCAGTTCACTTCTCTGGGCTTGACTGCATATTTTAGGACCACTTAAGAGCTTCTCCAAGTGCATCAACCAATCCTCTCCTCCTCCTCGGTCTCACCAGTCCGATCAACAGAACAGCAGCAGCAGTACCTCAACGGGCGCACAGATCCAATATGGAGTAAAACTGCAGTACGCACCTGCCCGACACACTAAACACACGGGTGGTAATGCAGATCAAAGTACCGCCTGCCCTCCAAGTCCGCCAACTGGCACTGTTCTCCTCAGTCTCACCAGTCCATTGACAGGACAGTAGCAGCCTCAACCTAGGAACACAAATCCAATATAGGACCCGATATCAAAGGGCACCAAACTTTGTGTAACCAGGATCTCAGTAATTCAACACTGCATGTGTCTCTCTCACATTTGGCTGCTTCTCTGGCTCCACACTGCTTCTCTCTGAGGTTTCTCTCTGCTCCTCAGCCCCAAAAATCCTACACACCCAGACCTCATGCACACTGGACTGCAGAAGGGGCCCATGAGCAGGATAGCTGCCCCCCACAGCCATGGCCAGTCCGACCCCAAACCTGAACCCCTGGCAGACACCCTTGTTCTCTGTGGGGATCCCACCACTGTCCCCCTCACAGCTTCACTCCCACCCCTACAGTCCAGCACCTGGTAGTGCCTGCAGATCAACAGCAGGGCATGGCCACCCCCTCCCAATGGCACTGACACCACCCTACTCGTACCTGCAGGTGGGGTATCAGGTGAAAAAAGCCAGTGGCACAGTCCTCTGCACACCCCATTGCCGCTCTCTCACCTATGCAGGGGTGCACAGCCAATGAGCACCACTGAGGTCACATGGCCAACAGCCGTGGAGGTATCGCGGAAGGCTGTGGCGCTGGCCGTCGAGCACCGCACCCCCACCTGCAACAGGTGTTGTGGGGAGTCTATGACACATGTGATGGATTGGGGGTACAGTGTTCAGGGTTGCCTGCATGGGCAGTGGGCACACTTGCATGAAGTGTGTGCATTGTGGGGAGCACCTTGCTGCACGGGTCAGGGGTGTCCTGGGCTGTGGAAAGATGCCTGGATGGCTCCCATGCACTGGGGACATTGACAATGACACAGTGCTGGTAGGTGCTGTGCCACACAGGTCTGGGAGTCTGCAGGAGCAATTGATGGACCCAGACCCATGCTTCTGCTTGCAAGTGATCCTCCATGTCCAGGATGGGCAGCCAATTGGATGCCTGGCTGGACCCATGACTCTGCCCCAGCCATCCTGCAGAGTCTTGCATGCTGGGGGGCATGGACAGATCCCGTCCATTGTGCATACCCTGGGTAAGCACCTGTCTGCAGGTGCAGTGCTACATGGGCAGGTTACATGCATTTGCATGTAACTTGCACCTAGTGCATGGGTCCCGATGTGTTTAGGGCAGCTCTAACATCAGCTAGTGTTACTTGTGTTGATGGTGAATTTTCACTTCTCCCTGTTTTGGAATTAGACTGCTTTTCAGAGTTTGAGTTCAGTATTGCGCATGACTGTGATGATCTCTTTAATGTTGTCCACATCAGTCTCTTCCTTCATCTGATATTTGAGATAGCACAGAGAATCAAACAAAATAAAATGGTAATCTAAATGCATGCTAAAAATAGACAATAGGTTAAAATCAACATTTTAGCTGGCCCAGTGGTGTGGGGGCTGTGGCGCCAAGCCTCACCTGCTGCCAAGCTAGCGATCCAGGATCAGGAACAATCTTAGGGCATTGCAGGCTGTCCAGAGAGAGGAGTGTCAAGCATCCAGGGGACAGCTCTCCTTTTCTTGGGAGGGAGGGATACAGAACCAGTATTCACCTGACCTCTAGCAGTGGCTTGGGGTACAAGCAGCTGGGACTGCAGTGTGGGGAACAGAGGAGTGGTGGCCATCAACGTCCTATGCATGGAAAGATGAATGGGAACATATGGATGGCATTGCATGTCCACTTCCTGATGGGAGGAAAACAGGTGGAAAAAGGCCAGCAGTGAAGCAGAATAAAACTGACTCCTCACAGGCTCCATGCCCAGGCTACAGGGCCCTCTCATTGGTTGGCTGGAGCCGCAACCCCTGCCACAGGGGGGGAGCCATGGAGACAGACTGGGATGGAAGGTAAATCCTTGAAACCAGGTGATGGGGCTTGGGGGTCAGTGGAAGGAGCAGACAATCCCGGCAGGGGAGAAATAGAAGAAGAAAAAATGACATTTCCATATTAGTGCCAGGGTTCCAAAAAGAATGCAAAGTGGGCACACAGTTTCGCTGAACTTTCCGGCTGCACTAGTGGGCAATGGTGCTATTCACAGTCAGATAGTGCAGTGCACTATCCAACTGTGAATAGGGGCCTGTGGGGGGCAGCACTAACCCAGGAAAAAGCAGTGGAATACCCAGTAGCACTGCTCCCACAGCCAGCCAGGAAAATGGCCCAACAGCCAATAGCACTCAGGCACTAAAGTGCATTTCATGAAAGAAGCAATGCAAATGATCCCATTGGCATGCAAGGCACTAGTGTCCATTAGCATGCCATTATGGGCTCATCTGCATGCCATTGCTGCTGGTCGGTGAGCAGCACAGCCCTCCTCACACCTCCACAGCTACCAGCCGACTGAACTGTCAATGACAGTGTACAGTATACACTACAAGCCCATTGGTAATGGGCTTGCATAGCGTATACTGTATGCAGTCATTGACAGTTCAGATGGCAGCAGCGTGAGGTGTGAGGGAGGACTATGCTGCTTGCAGACCAGCAGTCATGCTTGGGGGATTGGGGTGGTATGTGATTATCGGAGTGCATGGGGATTTGGGGATCACTACACTATGGAAATGGGATTGAACAATATTGGATAGGAGATCGGGCACCAGGGTGGGACACTACACTATCAAAACATTTCCTTTATTATGAGATTGGTAACGGGGAGGGAAGAGACCACTACACTACAGAAAGACATTATATTTCATATTGGGTGGGTGATCAGGCAATGGGGAGGGATCCTACACTATGGAATATTATTTCTCTTATTAGCGAGGTTGGAGATCAGGCAATGGGGAGGGACCCACACTGTGAAAACTATTTTTATTATTAATAGGTGGGAGATCAGGGGATCGGGGACTGGAGAGGGACCACTACACTATGGAACAGTATTATACTATATGGGGTGGGCGATCAGGGATTGAGGAGAGGGTGGGGGCCACAGTACCTCTGCCAACCACTAGGGTTGCACTTGGATTGCATGGATTACTGCCAGTTTTTTGTGGTAATTTGCTCCTTCACAAGGCCCTTGTGTGGAGCAAATCCTTAATGAATGGGATTGCATGGATATGCAGGTCTCCTCTCCCTCATTTGCACTGTGGCCCCCACTACTTTGCCAGGTGCAAACCCAGTTTAATGAGGGGCAAACTAGGCTTTGAAACAGCTATTCACAAAGCCTAGTTTGCCCCTATCAAACTGGGTTAATACCCAGGCAAAGCTTGGTGAATCCTGGCCCAGGTCTTCTTCAGGAATTATCTAAAGAGAAAAAACATAGTTAGGGATTCATTAACTCAGTTTGTCTCTCTTTAGATAATTCCTGATGAAGACCTAAGGTCAACATGTCAATTTAAACTCTTATTTTCTATTTTCAGGGTGCACATAATATTACCATTTTGTTTTGTTTTCAGACCACAAGCTGATGCAGCACCTTGTTTTGTTTTCTTACAGTGAATCAAACTCCTCTGTCAGGCCATCAGGTTTTTGGCATCTTAGGATTGTCACATCTAGTTTGTTGGCTTTCTGTAGTGAATCCTGCTTTCTCAAAGCTGTTTCTGATCATTTTCTGAGAAATTTCATCCCAGGCCTGCTACATGAACTGCAAAGCATCAAGAGATGTAAATTTCTTAGAACAAAAGCAGCATAGTCGGGTCCTCCGTATTCTCCAGCTGATCTATCATGCAGAAGTAGATGGCATGCACATAGTTCCTTTTAAATACATCAGTGATCCCCATGTCAAGAGGCTGGATTAGGCAAGTGGTGTTAGGGGTAAAAAAAATCAAAGTTATATTTCCCAACCCCTCCTCTTGTGGCTGGCTACTGAAATTATCCTGAAGGAGAGTGATTTTACATGATTGCAGATTGTGATCCAGGTCTGCAGCCAGTCTGTAAAATCTTTGTAGTCATCAAGACACTGCATTTGTGTCACTGGATCACTGGTAGATGTCATATGTCCTGAGACTCCTTTGCAGTGCTGATTTTTCTACAGTACTGCTACAAGTTCATTTCTCTGTTCCAGACATGCTACAATAACACAACACAAACAAATGTTTGATTTTGTTTTGCCAGGTCATTGTGTTAGACTTAAATGTTACTGTGCCTGCCCTAAACAGAGTGGGGGGAAAAGTGTTATCACAGTAAAACACCCTGAGGAGAAAATCCACTGAGGAATCTAGGCAAAACATAATTTATCCATGCTTCAGTACTGGACATGTCAGTGCTCAGTTTTTCCTCATAAGCTCACTTATGGCCAATATTGCAGTACATATTCCAGTGGTCCAACCATCCCTCTGAAAGGGCAGATTCTGATCTTCTTATTGCAGCAGCTAATTGGAATGATTTTTCCATGACTAGAGGTGCACCAATCATCGCATCCCTCCAATGGTCATTAGTGAACCACCTTAGAAGTGCCTCCTCCACATTACTGTGTTTGCCTTCACATTTCCTGTGAGTGTTTTGGTTGTTAAGCCACTCATTCAGCAAATGGGCTTTGTTTTCATGAGATTGGACAAAACTAACTGGTCATTCTGAAATGGGCTACAAGATCATGCATGGTCATCTTCAGTAATCCATCTATCTCTGCTAGAATTTCCACTTTATGTGACAGGGTCAGTGTCCATTCAGACACATTTGCAGCTTTATTTTGAAAAAAAAACAGGGTCTCCCTGTGATCCTATTGCTAGCCAGGTAACTAGCACAATAGTTCCTGTGTGACTATCTATAAGCAATTACACAACCAGTGTAATTAGACAAAGAAGCTTGACACCGCTTACCAGCTGGAGCTCAGCCAGGATCAGCTGGTGAGTTGTCAAGCAGGTGTCAAGTGGGTTTCAGAGTGCTCCTGTGATATCCATTATATGTGTTAAGTCATGTTTGTTATAAATGTATGATTTAGAATGGAAGTCTGTGGCTAGCATTTTAGATTATGGCAGGGCAGGCTGTTTATATATGGGGCAGAGACAACCATGCTCTGTGGTTGCCCATGATTTCACAGACTAACAAGCTATCCTAGAACATCCATGGTTATCCCTGCCCTGTCCCTGATTTTTATCCATAACTCCATCCATGGTTTGTTCATGGCTGATGTACAAATGCCTGTAAAAACCATGCAATCAAGAGAGACTAATCAGGATAACTAATAATTAGAACAGCTTAATGAATAGACTGATTTGAATGGTATTTTTGTCCTGAACAACTTTCATACTGATGGGTTATGATTAACTCATATACTTTTGGAGATATTTACATTTGTTTGGCATAACACCTATTGAATTTCTGACATTCTGATTTCTGAAACCACTACACTGAGACCAGAACATATGATTTATATCTTGTCATGCCTAATTTAACAGCAGACCCTGAAGTTATTCTAGCAATGTAGAGCATGCCAATGGAATTATTTAGTTCTTAATATGAAGATAAAACAGCTTGAAACAACATTATCTGCTTCTTGGGAAACATTAGATCTTTTCAGAATAGGATCATGTCAAATCTTTTCAGGAAAAAGCAGCAGATTAATTTTAGTAATTATTAGCCAGCAATATCCATATGTGAAGCTGACACTGAGAAGCTAGGGGAAGAAGGAAGACACAGACAAAAACAGTGCTTACACACATAAAGAAGGCGTGACTGTCAGTGAAACTGTTAGAAACAAATGGTTTGATACCTTTAGGCATCTATGATGCACAACTGATTTTTATTTTATTATATCCTCTTTGGCAACTTCTACTATTAAAACACATTAAATGTATAGTTTACTAAATCTTGACCTTGGGATAACTCTTGAATGACTCCTAAATAAGTTTTGTGCCATTCCCTTTACAGAGGTCAAGACCTGTGCAAAAGGTCAAGTGTTTTTTCCCATATTTCTTTACAAATTTCAAGTAAAGTTTGGAGAAATAGAAAAGGATGTACAACTAAACTCCTATGCACTCTCAACTCAAAGAAAAGTTAATATTTGCACAAATCAAATCCAAAGTTTATACAGTTTTATTCTAAAGTTATTTTATTCTAAATCTTATTGGGCTGTTGAGTGTTATTTCTTCATGTTTTTTCACAAATTTCCAAAGTAAAAGTGTGGAGAAATACAAAAGTATGTATAACTAATCTCCTATGCATTTTCATCTTGAGAGAAGTTTATATTAGAGCAAAACTAAACCCAAAGTTTATACAGTTTTGTTCTAAAGTAATTTTATTATAAATCTTATTGGACTATTGATGAACAGAGCAAAGACATATTTAGATAAAACAAACTGATGACTCCAGGAATGGGAGGTCATTAAATTGCAAAGGTCAACTTATGAAACCTTAAATGCACTCATTAATACCATTCTTCTTAGTGTGTAATTATAGTGAATTAAAGACATTTGAATATAGACCTACAATTATACAACTATTGTGATACATATTTTTAGGATCAGAGGAATGGTGCAAGGCAGCCAAAATTGTGGTGATCTCATTGCTTCAACACTTCAGTGTGCAAGGATCAAACCAAAAGAAGTCATAATAAAAGCTTCTATCTTCTCAAAAAAAATATGTATTTTATTATATTTGATTTACCTTGAAAATACAAAATAGCAATAAGGAAGTAAAACAATCAAGATGAGATTTCAGCATTCTCCAACCACACATTGAAGCCAAGCCATAATAAAGGCTTCTATCTTCTTCAAAGCAATTATACTTTATTTTGATATATTTAATATTCTCTGTCTAAGTAGACATTAGAATAAAAGTTTATTGGGTGTTTGAAATGGGCAAATGTAACCAGACATGGAAGGAAGTCAAAGAGTATCAATTGTGGGGCCTAGTAACAAGTCAAGGGCTTGCTTGGCCACTCCAAGGGGCCACCACCAACACTACTGACCACTGGTGGGCCCTGGTAGCAGAGGAGGAGCTGGGCAAGTGCTACAAGCAGTCAGTGTAGGAGTAGGAGGAGGAGGCATATGGCAGGCAGCCTGCCATAGTCCAGAACTTGTTTAAATCTGTAGTGGTGCCTGAGTGGCTGTAGCAATCATCAGTGTAGCAGTCCTCCATCTGTAGGGATTAAGAGTTCAATTTAGCTGTCCTGTTGTATTCAGGCAGGCTTGAGCTCCATTACAGCAACAGGTCTGACTGCATCCCGGACCTCCAAGTCTGCTACTTGTACAGGACTGACTGCTTGAGGTGAGGATCCTCACTGCTTGCAAAGGAAGTGGGAGGGTAGCAGTTGATGTTCATTTGAGTACTGGAGCAGGCAGTGGGGCTAGCTGGGCTGGGAGGAGTACCTTTAAGTGTAAGCATTGAATGTGTTTGAACTGTTGTGGATTGCATGGGCATAGGCAGGTGGAGTGCTAAGGGTGTTCAACTCCCTCCCGAAATTATCTCAAGTTTTAAAATTCCTGTATTTTACTTTTGGGTTGGCTCAGGCTCAGCTGCAAAACACTCAGCATCTCAGCAGTCTCTGTAGTGGCTACAGCTAGATGCAACACAAAGTGCATGCATGGGACTGTTAATGGCTAGGAGAGATAGAGACATTATCAACAGAGAGAGCGGGAGAAGCCTGGTGATACAGACTATTGAGCATGCTGCTGTGTTGAGGAATCTATACGGCACTGAGCAAGTTGTGGTGTCATGGTGGTGGAGCAGGACTGTGCTGCTCTTCTCTAACTTCAGTTGAACTGTGAGAGAACTAGAAGTATAGTCTACCACAGAAAGAACAGACCCATCTGGGGCTGAGCTCAGTAACACGTCATGCATCTTCTTGACTGTGCTAGACATTATCTGGACTGGTGGTGTGGTCTGAAGAGAAGACAGGACAGGTCGAAGAAAAATCTGCCCTGGCCCAGTGGCCTATAGTCCTGTCTTGGGAGGGAGCAAGTGTTAAGGCAAGCCAACTGGAGGATAATAAGCAGAAAAGTGGTGACTGGAAAAAAGAAACCAGATTGATTCAGAGGACAGGACTTCTGTCATTCAGAGAGGTAATGAGAGAGTATGGCACCATCTCCCAGGGTAACCCACTCATTACATCTCAACCCAACTGATGTTCTGCCCAATTTGGAGCTTATCATGTGGAGTGGAATAGGTGTGGAAAGGCAGATGCCTGAGTGACATCTTTGTCTCTGGCTGTTGCAGCGTGCTCCCATGTGCAAAGTTGGAATGATGTTAGTAGTACTCTCTATATGCAGAGGTGGGATGGTGGTAGTGGAGGAGTGATGCAAATGTGGGATGTGTCCCCATGTGTAGGAGTAGGATGGACAGGGAGCAATGCTCCCCATGTAGGAGCAAAGGGATGGAAGGATGGATTGTTCCCCATGTACAGAGCTTATACAGTGGGAGGAAAGCTCCCATGTGTAGACATTGAATGGAGGAGGAGTGCTCCCTATGTGCTGGAAGTTGGATGCAGTGAGAAAAGTGCTGTCCATGTTGGGAGGTGAAACATAGTGGGAGAAGCACTGGGGTCAGAGGATCAGTGTTCACAATGTATGGAGGTGTGATAGAGGTGGAACAATGATACCTATGTGTGGAGATGGAATGGAAGAACAGTGCTCTCCATGTGCATTTATTGTGAAGGGATAGCAACCACTGAGAAAGCTCATTTGCAAGGAGGTCCTTGTACAAACAATGATAAAGACAATACGTGGTGTGAGACAAAAAAGTAAGGACACATAATATAAATTACGATAAAGTAATTTTCTTTACATTAGTATATACAATAGATAGATAAGATAGATAGATAGATAGATAGATAGATAGATAGATAGATAGATAGATAGATAGATAGATAGATAGATATTGTATTTATAAAAGCACCCATTTCCTGGGACTCTGGGCACTGTACAGTACAAACAGCAAACAACAATATAAAATCATATGCTAAAAATGTATGTAAAATTCAACTAGGAGCATATTTTAAATGCATCTATCTATCCCACTATCATCAAAAATTAATCAATGAAGGGGCGTGGCCTGACCAGGCAGAAGATGGCAACATAGTTCAGAATCTCTGCAGGAATTACTGCAATCTAACCTCATCCAGCCTTCACCAGACCTTTCTTTGGTACCAACTCCTGTGACCATCCTGTAATCGTACTGCCTGACACAGTTTGTAAGTCATTTTGATCCATCATCTACTTATATTCAATTATTCTAGACTGTACTGCAGCATACTAGGCCTTATCCTTCAGCAGTATGGCAGATCTCCAAGTATAACAACGCTCACTTGCTAGAGTGGAAGTAATGTTTTCTAAACTGATGGTTAAGATTAATGATCTAAAAACCTCCACCCAACAGAATGCACCACTCTTGAAACTTTTAGCCAGAAAATTGCATTTAATGAGAAAGCAATGGCCTGTAACACCACTACTATTCATGACCTCCAGGCTACTGTCTGCAATCAAGATCGAACTATTCAATCCCTACAAGCCAAAACTGATGATATTGAAAATCGTGTCGTCGCAACAATTTAAGATTTTTGGCTTCCTGAAGGTGTAGAATTAGGTGACACTACTTCACTTTTATTACATGTGCTGCCTGCAGTGCTTAAACTGCCTCCTGACCACGTTATTCATTGAGCGGTCTCACGCATTCTGGGTCCTAGGCCAACATCAGACCAGTGACCAAGGCCTATCATTGTTTGCTTCTTGAACTATTCCACACAGAATTAATACTGAAATGAGCCCAGAGAAATGGGAAACTTCAGTGGCAAGAGTTTAATATTCCCATCTACAGAGACTTTTCAAAGATTTAACCATCAGAAGGCCTACAATCACTTAAACAAATCCTCCACCAAAGAAGCATTAAATTTGCTCTACGTTACCCCTTGACACTCCGCCTTTTCTCAGGCTCCTCCTTCAAGGATTTTGAAACCCCTAAGCCTTAGCCAACTATCTGGGGTCTCTCTGAAATCTTACCCTGGGAGGTTCAGCAGCAATTGAAGCCGGAACACAGCTTTGGTATCCACACGGAGGGTGGATGACGAGGTACAGGAACATGGGGAAAGTGTTGCAGAACTCTCAGCCCCCAAGCAGCAATGCCGCGAACTGACCTGACCCTAGGGCAATCAACACGGCTACAAGAGAAGATTCTGTCAGGTCATTATTCTTCAAGACTTTCATGCTGTTCTAGCAAGGTTTCACCTCAAACACCACAAGCTGCAGCCTCTCACCTTCAAATCAACCCCTCTATTGCCTTGAGCAATAAGTTTGCTCTCTTGGAGGATGATATGCACTCTTACGGGAGGATCATTCCCAACAAATTTCAGATGAATATCCTTCTAATTTGGGCCCTGTGCCTCAGGGATGTATTTCTACTGATACTTCATGGGCAGAAGTTGTTGCAAGTTCTCCCTCAAATCTTTAGAACCACCCAAAAGAAACATAGGGCAAAGACCAAAAGCAAGAACATCAATAGTCACAATCCTGCTAATAAATCTAAGGTGTAATGAGCTTATATGGTCAGTAATATGGTCATAGTGGTTATATCTTGGTAGATTTTGCTTCCAGGATCATAAAGGAGTGCCAGCACACATTTTCTGCCTAGCCACCGCTCTACAGTACATGCTACCTGGTAGCTTTGCTCCCAGCAGGAGCAGAAAGTAAAGCCTGTACATCGTGGCACGATCAATTTACTTTTTGTTGCAGTGTTTAAACAAGCAGCTAAAGGTCTTCAAGGAAACTTTGGTACATCAGCAATGCTTTTCTAACCCATTATTTTAGTGTTAGATCTTATACATTACCTCACTAAACAGGCTCTCTGTATCTAGCCTTTTAATCTCCAGTTTAGCAGTGCATCAGGTTTATAGTCTTTGGCTGTTCAGTTGCATATCTTCAATCGGTATGCATACTGATTGTTGCCTTTCATTTTTCATATGTGAATTATTATACTGTATGTTACAAGGCAACTTAGTATAGCCTAGAGGTTAGAGGAACAAGGTGTGAACAAGCTTGGTTCATCCAGCAGACCAGACCTGAGTCTGATTCTTACAACCTCCACTTGCATACTGTGTGACTCTGAGCAAGTCACTTAACTGCCCAGTGCTCTCAGGTCGCCCCTGAAAACAGCACTTGTGCCTAGTGGTCCCTACCAGTTACCAAAAGATTAAAAAAAAAATTACCCTTCCCTCTCCTGATGACAGGTTCTTAAGTATTATTGCAACTACATTTAATCTATCTCCTTCCTATGCTCCATTATTCTTACTACCTCCTGTTTACAATATGGAACTATCATTAGCACTCAGGATGGGCTATGTTTGGTGTACTGTTGCAAAGGATTGTCAATCTACATCTTCCTTATGCTCTTTATTTTACATGAAGCCTACAGATATTGTGAAATCCACTGCCGTGTGGTGCCTCCTGTTTTGGGGCTCACTGGGCCTAGTCTTCTAGACCCTAGTCACCCCATATAACACCTATTTAGGCAATTTTCGAAATCAGAGCTGATCTTTACTGTGACTATCTCTTCTGTCTACAGTTATCACCGAAGCCTATACCTCTCCACATCATCCCAATTTGCATTTGGCTCAGGCGTAAGGGCTTAAATTGACCTCCCTTTCTTCTTTCCCCTCAATATTGTATCTATTATTTACTTACTCTGTTGCACTGCAAAGTATACTCAGAGTCACTCTAATGTGGTAATGATCTACTTTTCCTTTTATATTTGTTCATTTGCATTCCACCTGGCTCCTGAATTCCTTGCTCTATGTCTAGGCTGTACTGGCATCTCATATATGGCTTTTTAATTTACAGTTATTTAGAGTTGGTATATCTTGTACTATTACTACTAATATTTATAAATAAGTTCTGGTGTTTAGCTTTATCTTTATACCTTGCCTGTTAGCTTAGAATAAAGCTGAGGTTATTACAGTCCCTGCCTTTCTTGGTATTATTCCCTCTCAGTTTAGCTTATCAGAATACTTACTTTATTATATTACTGGTATCAGACTTTGGTTTGATGAATATTTATAACCAGTCCCCATAGTCTCTCTCTACATTGACTCCCAGAGTGTGGTGAGAGAGTATCTTAGTCCATTGGCTGACTCATATGTCCTCACACCCATAAAATGTTTTCTTTGTTATTTAAGCTTACTAGTATTGTTGTTGTTATTAATGACTTTCTCCTTCCCCATCTCTATTCTAACTTTAATAAGATATCTGTGCTACTCATGTGTCATAAATCTCACTGTTTCTGGCTTGAATGTTTCTGCCACTGTCTGCATATACTTAAGTTCTCTACATTGTATTCTAACCATCCTCTGCCTCATTTATTTCTCCCTTCACTCCAGCAAGTATTCCCTTTCTTTAACACTAACAATATGAGTGACATACTTTTATATACATGGAATGTGAAGGGACTTAATTCTCCTTGTAAGCGGAAGCAAATTCTTTCACATCTCAAAAAACATAAAACACAAATTGCTTTCCTTCAAGAAAGATGATGTTCATAGACTTAAAAGATTGGGTCGGTCGAGACCTATGAATCATCCTATACCTCAAAAAAAGAGGTTGCTCTTCTTATTCATAAGAGTCTCAAATGGTCCCTTATAAATTCTGTTTCCAATACTGATGGCAGATGGGTGATGGTCAAACTGAATATCAATTCTGATCCTCTTCTGCTTGTTAATGTCTATGCACCAACTGATTCCCCAGATTTTTCATAATTTTAGCTCAGCAGATTCTATCTTTTAACACTGATAATACACCAGTTATTCTTGGAGGGTATCTTAACATAGCTTTGAAGCCAGCATTGACAGAAGTAGCCCTACTACAGAGCCCACCTAAGTATTAAAGCCCTCTCATTACTAATGCTAGATGTTAGATTAGCTGATGTATGGAGCCTCCTTCACCCCGTGATAGAAATTTACTTTTTACTCCTCTCTACATAAGACATACAGAAGAACTGACTACTGATTAGCCTCTCCTGTTATAATGGAAAAAATATTGATTCATCCATCTCTCCCATCATAATCTGGACTATTCCCTGTCAAATTGCAACTTTTGTGAGGCCCATTAGCTCCTAAATCTTCTTTACTGATGGCTGGACCCTCTCCTTCTCATGGATCACAATTTCTTACCATGATCAAGCACAAATTCAGGACTTCCTCTTTCACAATACCCCAACCGAATCTTCTATGTCCCTCTGTATGGGAAGCTCTTAAAGCTACTATTCAAGGGAAAATTAACAGTTATGCTGCACATAGGAAAGAGTAAGGGAACAACAGCTGGCTGACTTGGAAAAATACTCTTAAGGCTAAAGAGGAATTTATAGTTTCTTCTAATAAACATCATCCTGATTCTCAACTTCATCTTGAAATTCTTCAACTTAGAGTTAAAATTAACAAATTAATTTCTGTAAAAACTGAACTGGCCTTGTTTAAATTTAAATATAAGTTTGAGGAACACGGCGATAAAATGAGAAACTCCTCTCTTACCAGTTCAAAGCACAATAAATGGAACAACACATCCTAAGCCTAAAAGATGAACAGGGTATGATTCACTCCGACAACCCCTCTATAAACCGTATAATGAAAACCTTTTATCAAAAACTATAACACAAATCCTGCATCTACTTTACAAATTCAACAGTTCCTTAAATCGTACATCTTCTTCATCTTTCTACACTTGAAATAAATTCTTTAGATGAACCCTTCTCCTTCGGAAATCTAAAGCTTCTTCCTTGAAATCCGGCAAATCCCTGGTGTGGATTCCTATCATTCTATAAAATGTTTTCCAACCTTATGTCCCCTTCTTGATGTTTATCAAGAAGCTTCCAGTACTACATGCTTCCCTACCTTGCACCAAAGCAATCATAGCCCTAATCCCTAAGAAAGAAATAGACCCTACTCATCCCGCAAGTTACAGGCCCATCTCTTTATTAAACATGGATAGGAAATATTTGCTAAACTACTAACTTCTTGACTTGAATCCTTGATTTCCCAAGCTAACTCATTGTTCCAAGCTGGTTTTATTAAACATAGATCTGGTTCTGATCACCCTACGTTCCTTATTTAATTTAATTCACAAAGCCAAATCCTCAAGACACCAGCTGCAGCCACAGCTATTGATTTCGAAAGGCCTTTGATTCCTTAAACTGGGACTACCTTCATCAAGTTTTATCTTATTTCGGTCTTTCTCATACCTTTTGCTCCTGGAACAAGCTATTATATAACTCCCCTGTTGCTAAAGTACTTACTTAATTCCACCCTTTCTCTTACTTTCATCTAGCAAAGGGAACTAGACAAGGCTGTCCCCTGTCACCTTCCCTGTTTATTTTAGCCATGGAACCCCTGACTGCTTGTTTACTTCAATCTTCTGGCATTATGGGCATACCTGAGAGCAATTCAAGATATGTTCTCTCTCCTATCGGATGACCTCTTAATCTTACTCTAAAACCTGAAGAGGCTGGGCTCCTGTTGGTTGATTTGCTTAATAATTTTACTAAAATTTCTGGCCTTGCTTTGAATTATGGCAAATCACAAATTATGCCATACGACCACTGTAAAGCCTTATGAACATACCTCTTGGATTCCGCTGGTCACCACAGGGTATAACATATCTAGGAATCAAAATTACTAGTAACTTATGGAAGATATGGGACATTAACTTTAACCTCTTATTTGATAACATCAGAACAATTCTGGACAGATGGAAACTTCTTAATCTCTCTTCATGAGGAAAATTGCAGCCATTAAGATGTCCATTTCTCCCAAGATTCTTTACCTCTTTGCCAATATTTCTTTAGTCTTACCATCCTCCATTTTTGCTAAAATTGTTAAAGTAATAGGTAACTTTATCTAGGATGAAACCACTGAATTTAACCACAACAAACTTGATCATATTGGAAAAAGTAGGATTCGGACTCCCTGGTTCAAAGGATACCTCTGGGCTTTCTAAATGGCCCAAACCATTAAATGGTTTCAGAAACCCTCCCTCGCACTCACCACTAAAGGGTGCAAATGGCATCGTATTGTACTTACGAGAAGTTCCACTTCCTTCATTTTTAATCCCATTTCCTCTAAACTAAAATCTCACCAACTATATCATCCTCTGTTCTTTATTGAAACTAACCCACAAATTCTGAAATCCAATCCAACACCTGGTTTTAATGCCCCTTATGGGCAATCCACTACTCACCTAGAAGATCACCCAATCTTCTATGCGTACATGGAGGAACAAGGCATTTTCTTTCTCGGAGATATCTTGGACCAGAATTCACTCACTCTTAGATCATTCTCAGACTTGCAGGTCACATGGAAACTTCCTAAACAGGACTTCTGGAAGTTTTACAAATTTGGGCAGCTTATAACTCTCTCTCTGTTTAGTGTAAACATACTCTTCTAAGCCCACACATCTCGCACTGGACTAATTTATCAGTAAAATTAAATAGCTCCATTAACAAAGACATTATTGATAATATACCTGATCAGTCTATACAGGCAAAACATAAATGAATTACTCTTCTTAACTACAATATTTCAGACATACAATGGAGTAATTGTTGCGTATTACATAATACCTTTAAAGGTGCCTAGTTCTTTAATACAAACTAAAATCCTACATCTTTGGTATAGAACCCCTCTGTGGTTCAAAAATGGGCCTATTAAATAATAATAATTGCTGGTGCTGCAATTTGGCCAGAGGGATCTACTTCATATCTTGTGGTCTTGCGCTCCATTAATAAGCTCTGGCATAAGTCCATTTACTTGTCTCCAGAGTAACAGGACAAAACTACCTTTGACCCCAAGCTATTCCTTCTAGGCATCCTTATCCTCAATAGCTCTCTCTCCTCTCACAGGCACATTTTAGATCACTAAACATACTTTCTCTTCTGGTCAAACATCTGATTCTTATGAAATGGAAGTCAACTCGATGCCTTCTCTTTCAGATGTTCTTCAAAGCCCTCTCAGTATGCCTCTCTAGACTGATTATCTCATGTTACTCATAACCGACTCACTGTATATGACAGATGTTGGCAGGATTACTTCAAGCACATGAACCTAGTTCTTCTAGACCCTAATTCTTAGAGATATCTAGCCCTCCTTCTTATATTGCTCTCAGATTAGGTTTTCTCAAAACTTTTGTGCACAGATTTCTCCTCTGTTTCCCTTCTTCCTTGTTCCCCTCTCCTTCACTTCATCCTTGCTTTTATCTCTTCTTTCTTTCCTTGCACACTTGTTCATATTAACACATTTATCACTTTTGCAATTTATTGAATGCCTTGCCATAGCCTGCCCCAGCATGTATTTCGTACATGGTTGCTGTTTTGATCCTATAATACCCTATTGATTGTAACCCTTCTGTTCTCCACTTACCTCCTGTCTAGGTTTGTGTTTTATTATCAATACGTGTATATAAGGCTCTCCAATATGTTTACCCTAAATACTGTGTTTTGAAGTGATATTTTATACCTTACATGGAGGACAGTCTTCTATTGTATAAGATGTGTGCTTTCTTATATACTCAAATTTCAATAAAAGATAAAGTGAAAAAATAATCAATAAAAGCTTGCTGGAACAGGTAAGTTTTAGACCCTTCTTCAGGCTTCACAGAGGAAGCCTCCTTTAAATAGACAGGAAAGGACTTCCACAGGGAAGTGCAGCCATCAAAATGCCCTGTCCCGGAATGCCACAACCTTACCTGGGAACTCCAAGGATGCCTCCTCCAGCAGAATATGTACAATGTTGAATTCAAGAAGGATTGAGACTAAATATGATTATGTAAGACACTATGTTCACCATGTGGAAGAGGGCTCGAGGAGGAGAAATCTCCCTATATGCAAAGAAAACATGGAGGGGAGGAGTGCTCTATTATGTGCAAATGTGTAATGGAGGTGGAGGAGTGCTTCCCATGTGTGGAGGTGGGATGGAGGGGAGCAGTCACTTAGGGGCCACCATCCTAGACCCCACTCCAGCCTATGTGTGAAACTGTTTGAAATGGTGACAGTTTATGATGGTACAGATGTGTAACCCACATCTCTTCTCTGGCTTCTGTAAAGTATTGGGTTGATAAATGGGGTGCAAGAGGGGAACCAGTCACGAGAGGGGAACAGTTGTGGAGGGGCAGATACAGGAGCCATGTTCTTATATCTTAGTACCTCAGAGTGCTCTCCATGGGCAGAACACATTAGTTGGCAGAGCCTCTGGCTGAAGCAGAGTGTTCTGCAAGTGTAGAGGTATGGCACTGGGTGAGAAAGTGCCAGTCACTGAAAGCCCACTTCAACCTTCATGCCAGTCCTGGTAGAGCAGGGACAGATATGAAGGGATAGATGTGCAACTTGCATCTCTGTCCATGGCTGCTGCAATGTGCTACCCTTGTGTGGAGGTGGGATGGAGGATGGGTCATCATTCTCCCAGAGCCACCTGCCTGGAGCCAACCCAATGCCAGTTTCAGCTGTGGAATTCAGATAGGTGAAGATGGACAGATGCATGACCCACATCTGTCATTGACTCCTGCAGAGTGCTCCTCATGTGCAGGATCTGGAATAGAAGGAAAATGCTTTATATGTGCAGAGTTGCAGAATGGTGTGTGGGTGCCAATGGGCTCAGGCCACCCAGTGGATCTGGACCGCAGCCCATTTCCATCCACCTGAAGCCCACTAGGCTAGATAGAAACAGGCGTGGTATGGCAAATGTACCACTCACATTTCTGTCTCTGGCTGGGGCAGCCAATGTGCAATGGTGGGATGGTTGTGGAGGGGCACCAATTACCAACTTCTGCCAGGCCACAGTTGACTATTTGCCTTGGGCTGCCCACCTGGAGGTCACCTTGTCACTGTGCCAACCTATGTGAGTTTGATGGGTGTGGAGGCGAAGATGAATAACATGTATCAGTCTCTGGTTACTGCAGATTGTTCTGTATGTGCTGATGTGAGCTAGACATGTAGGAGGCAGCACCTGCCCAGAGGTACCCATCCTACACTGTGCTAGTCAATGTGAAAGGAGATATGTGACCCACATATTTGTCTTTGTCTCTGTCTCTGTCTCTGTCTCTGTCTCTGTCTCTGTCTGGGTGCTGTTCTTGTGCAGTTGTGTTATAGATGCATCAAGTTTGTTTTACACTGTGTCTCTCTCTCTGGTCTCTCTCTCTCTCTCTCTCTCTCTCTCTGACCTCTGCTCCCCACCACAAAAGGAAAACTCTGCAGCACTCCTCTCTGTCCTGGTCATGGTACTCTTCTGCCATTTCTCTGCCTCTATGTATGTGATATCTGCTTCCACTAGGCTTCAGAAAGATAAACAGAGAGTCAGACCAACAGCAAGGTGCCAGAAAAGTGAGTGGCAATAAAATGGATGGCAACCAAGCTTGGACGTACACTGTAATCCACTTCTCTGTTTTAAGGGGTTATACCATCTCTGACTGAAACAGATTGGACTTACATATATGCAGCACTAGAAGTGGTTCTTGCTGTTGCTGTGTCTGTCTCTATGGGTAGGGGTGGGGGGTGGGGAGAGGAAGCAGAGACTGCTAGGGAAGGGCCATCCATTGAAATGAATGTTTGTTCAGTTGCAGGTCTGGGAGCCACCAGTCATCGTGGTTATGGTCACTACATTGCACTACCCCAATTTTACACTGCCAAGGTGGTGCTGCAATAGTTACAGCCTGTCAACTATTGATCAATCTCATTCCACTTACTCAGCATATTTCAGCATATTGCTGTCACTGTTTGGGGCTCTCTCCACTCTGTCCCTGTCTCTGGTGCCACTCATTACCTCTTTTGATACTGTGCTCTCTTTCAGGGGAGCACTGCTGCCCTCCTCAGTGTTTGCACTTGCCGCCCATGTCTCTCCCCCTGCAGTCCAGGGTTAAGTTACAGCTCTGCAGGCAATGCTGCCTCACTTCTCAACACTCTCGCTCCTATCCATGGGGTGGGTCAGTGGGTACCATCACAGAGACCAATGCTCAGGCTGTGCATTGTGGCACAGATGAAGCACAGGAGAGAGAAAGCTCAGGACAAGAACACACTCTCGTTCACACAGAGACACAAACAAGTTCAATGTGGACATCTGTTGGGAGAAGGATAAATATTTGTTTTTACTGCTAGGACAGTTTACTGCTTATGGCACATAGAGAGGGGATGCAGTGTATTGCTGGGTACCAGGACATCTGCAGGGTGGGTGGGGAGACAAACAGCAAGATCAGTAAGGGGGATTGGAGTGCTTCATTTCTTTCAACTAGAGAATGGCTTCCAGTTGCGAAACTATGACTAGTGTCACACTCTGGTTGCATGCTCATTGGTCTGTCAGGGACAAACCCACTGTAGATCGCTGTGCATTGGACTCATCCTGACACACCTCTGAAATATCATTCTACCACAAGATGTTTCTTGTGCACATGCAAGGAAACATAAAACCTATAAAGAATTTAGACAGTGACTATCCTCATTTGAAAGGTCTTTTGTCCTAAACACAAAATGTAGAATAATGCACTTGAGTACAAATGGGTGGAGTGGTATTGACAAAATTAAGAAAGCACACATTAAAAAAGAGCTTTTACATGCAGTTGATTACTGTTTAACAATATTATGCATTTATGGCTGCCACTGTACATCTGATGCAATCCCATAATCCGTTCCTCACTTGAAGCGAAGGGAGGGGTAGAGGCTATAACTAACTCCTTGTTTATGTTAAAGGGGTCAATATCTTTACAGCAAAACAAGGAAAGGCATCATTTCTAAATGTGCAGATGAGCATGGGGACCACTTTTTCCAGAACATGCCACCACCAGCAGCAGCTATCACTTCAAGACTGCTCCTGCTCCTGCTCCTGCCTAATACAATCAGGGTAAAACCAGAAGTAGTCTACCAGCACTTAGATCAATAAGGTTAAGACACATTTGCCAGAAATTACTGCTTAGAAAAGAATGAGAAAGCAACAGTGATGACGAGCAAGTCTCAGATCAGCTCTCTAATTTGTTAATAGATTCCTCTTGAGTTTGACTTGTACAGCTGCGTGGGGCCAAGTTTCATGGATGTTATGCCATCATCAGATTTGTGTAAGAGCACTGTGGAAGCATGTAACTGACAGCTGTCTGATGTGCTGCAACAATGCTCTAACATAGTTTCAGTGATTCTGTTTATGCAGCCCTTCCCTCCACGGGCTGCATAAAGATACTCACTTCCTGGCACTCTACATTTCTGTTCCATAACTGCAAAGTGATGGCCACCATGTGCAGCATGGTGATGTTGATTTAAACTCGCATACATGACTATTGTGCATATATAGTTATGTCAGCACCTCCATGATGAGCAGGGCTGACTACAGGGCCAACTGCACATCTGTGAGTATCATAAATGTGCAGTACTGTAATCCCTGCAGTATTACTTACAGCTGAAGCAAAAGCACTGCATTTTATTTTCCATGCTCTTGCCACTCCTAAAAGCTCTCCACAGCCATATTGGCTCTGACCAGAGTTTGTTAATTATGATACAGTATTAGTCACTTTTATTCTCTTTGTAATTTGTGTCTTGTTTAAGACTATATCATAGATGATATGCTGGTTAAAATACAAACAGTTTTATTGCATTATTATTTCCATCATTTAAACTAATTATGGTATAGATTCAACATTAAAACTGTCACTACTCTGGTTGTCAGTTCAACTTCATTTAGAGATGAGTCCACTGAAATCATTTGCAGAGGTCTGGATAATTGTAAGCAGAGTTAGAACTATCAACCCTAAAGTTGAAGATTATAGTAAAAGATATGACTTTCTCTATTAATTTCTTATTAGTCTCTAGTTCAAGTTTATACCTGCTCTTATTCTATCTAATCTTAACTAATTGATTTTGATTTATTAAAAGACCTGGTTAGCCCATGAGAAGATGTCAGCCTGTTTCCAGGGATGTCCTGGAAAGAAAATACAAAAACATAAAAGCATGCACAACACAATACAACAATACAAAAACATTAATAAACCAATAATTAAAGAAATCATCGACAGATTTCACAGAGGAAACCACATGAGGACGAGAATCCTGGATGTTAGAAGGGTAGATTTTAAGGCAATGGGAGACTGCATCTGAAACTGCCTAGTGGGGAAGGAAATGCTGGGGAGGGTTAGAGGAATAATGTGGAAATAAGGAAAAGCTAATTAAGGCAAACAGCCTCTGTGTGAAGCAAGTGAGTAAAATCAAAAGGAAAAGAGACCAGTATAGTACTCTAGATAAGTGGCAATGGTGTTGAAGGAAAACCATAGCATTCAGGAGGTATAAGGAAATGTCAATGGAGGAAGATAGGAGGTATACCAGGTAAAACAGAAGGAAGCTGGTATGGCAGCAAGGGGAGCAAAGGCACAGGCAGAGGAAAGGCTAGCCAAAAGGCTGGTAGTATAGCCTAGAGGTTAGAGTAATGAGCTGTGAGTGAACTTGGTACATCCAGAAGATCTGGGTCTGACTCACAACCTCCACTTGCACACTGTGTACTCTGAGTAAGTCTCATAACCTCCCAGTGCTCTAAGATTGCCCTGTAGACAAACACTTATGCCCAGTGGGCCTTATCTGGTTACCAAAGAGTACAAAAAAAAGACAGTAAATGGGGATAAGACTTTTTCAGGTACAGAAGTGAGAAGAGGAAAGTAAGGGGAAGGATACGGAGGATAAGGAGGGTAACAGAGGAGATTGCACAGAACAGGCCCATGAAAAGGCAGACATGCTGCATAGGAACTTCTGCTCAGTCTTTACAGTGGGGAGCAGACTACCAGTGATCAGCAGGAACAAAGGGGCAAGTGACGTAGACTCAAGCCCATTTTCAGAGGAAAGAGCCCTGAAGGGGTTGCAGTTCTGTAAGAGGACAAGGTTATGGGACCAGAGGAGACACACCCAAGGGTACTGAAAAACTCAGTGGGTTCTGGCTGCCTCACTGATGGCCTTATTCAACAGCTCAATGGAATCTGGTATGGCTCAAAGGACTGGAAGAGAGCAGACATGGTTCCTCTACATAAGGGTGGCAGCATGGAAGAGGTGAGTAACTAAAGACCAGTGAAACTCAGTCCAGTGGTGGTGAAATGAATGGAAATAGTGTTAAAGGAAAGGTTGGCAGAGTATCTTGAATCCAATGGGCCACAAGTCCAAAGGCAGCATGGAATCATGCCGGGGAAGGGTCATGCTAGATGAATCTGAGTTCTTTGACTGGATGACCAAGGAAATAGATCAGGGGAGGACAGTGGGTATGGCCTATCTGGACTTTTAGCAAAGCCTTTGACACTGTGCCACACAAGAGACTGATTATGAAATTGAGAAGCCTAGGGGTGGGATCCAAAGTAGTAAACTGGGTAAGAAACTGTTTAACGGATAGGTGACAGAAAGTGGTAGTTAACGGCACTCATTCTAATGATGGGAGAGTGGCAGTGGGTGCCGTAGGGTTCAATACTGAGACAGGTCCTATGTAATATCCAGTGACATTGCAAATGTACTGGATGGGAAGGTATGCCTTTCTGCAGATGATGCCAAAATCTGTAATAGAGTGGAAAATAAGGAAGGGATGGAAAGAATGTGTAGGGATCTTGGGAGACTCAAGGAGTAATCAAAGAGCATGACAGTTGGGGTTCAAAGCTAAAAGTATAAAATCATGCATCTAGGGTGCAGAAACCCAAGAACTAGTATAAGATGAGTGAAGATACTGTCAATGTCTAAGCAGGAAAGGGACCTTGGGGTTACCATATGTGGAGATCCCAAAGTGGCAGGGCAGCAAGACAAAGTTGTAAGTAGGACCAGTGGGATGTATAATGAGAGGTGTCTCCAGCAGGAGGAGTGAGGCAGTGTTGCTCCTGTATCAGTCACTGGTGAGACCCCACCAGTATTGTGTCCAGTTCTGGAAGCCGCACCTCAGCTAGGACAGTGTGGAAGCAGTCAGAGGAGGGCAACTAAAATGGTGCAGGAGTTGTGCCAAAGCCCTACAATTAGAGGCTGAGGGATCTCAACATGTATATCCTGGAAGACAGGAGAGTGAAAAAGGAGATGCTAGATACCTGCAAGTACCTCATGGAGTGAGCAAGGTGCAGGAGGAGTCTCTTTCAAATAAATAAGAGAACTAGAACCAGAGGGCATGTGATGAAGCTGGAGGAGGATGTTTAAGATGGTTTTGAAGAAGTACTACTTTACTGAAAGAGTGGCGGATGCCTGGAATAGACTGCCAGCAGAAGTGGTGGAGCCAAAACAGTAGGGGATTCAAGCATACATGGCATAGACATGAGGAATATTATGAAATTGGCATGAGGAGGGCGGACCATTGGAGACCAGTTAGGGTCTGTGGAGATAGACTAGGAAGGGTTCATTTGTGCAGATTAGGTGTGCCAAGTAGTTCTTTTCTGCTGACAAATTCTGTTTCTTTTTTTTCTACTTGCTAACAAACGTGTTATCAAACAAATTTTAAAACCATGAAGTGATGAATGATTAAATAACTCCGTAGTCAATGCACTGATCATGGATGGGGTAAAAAAACTAAAACTCTCTGTCCCTGATTAATATGCATAACTCTTAAATCTTAATCCACCTAAAGTCTTGCCAGGGCCTGTTTAAGTCTCAACTAAAGTTACGTTACTTCCCAGCATATTTTCAGTCATTTTAAAGTATAAGAATAGTTTTTCAAAAATATATTCAAATTGTAGCTGAATTCCTAAGTTGTACCCATATATCTGTAGACCATGTTATAGCTCATCAATATCTCCTTAGGCTAAATATCACCTGGAGGCACCTTGTAACCTGCCTGCCTTGCTCTAACATCGCTCCTGTTCTTACTCAGGCTATTATAACCTGCCTGCAATGTCCACTGTTACCTGCCTGCCTGCTTCTCATATGAGTATGTATGACTCCACTCACTCCTTCCCGGCTGCACCTGGAATCGAGCCTTGGGTCAGTATGCTTCTCCCAGTTATCAACTTTAATAAATAAATGTTAATTATTTTGGTTCCATTTTGCTACTGTTCTTGGTCAAAACTGCTACAGAATCCTTGAAGCATGACATCTATGTATTATGGCCTTTCAATATTTCTGCTTTTTTCTTATAGCTTTTACCCATCCAGCAGCCCTGCATCCTTCCCCACCCCCATCACCCAGCACTCACATCCCCTGGACCTACTTAGAGTGAATCCCCACAGCTTTTCCCGTCTGGTGGGATAGGGCTGTCCTCTCCCCCAGGTCCACAATCCAGAGTTACTCCAGGCATCTGGGTGGCAGCATGGGCTCAGGAAGGTGGGCAGAGCAGTGGTCCACCTTTGGGTCCCTTTTCTATTTTCTCCCAAGCACTCCTGCTATAGCATGTAAGAACATGCATGTGGAGGTGTGCACATTCTAAAGAGCTGCGCCCCTTCCCCTCAAGTCACTCATTGCCTGAACTACCACCAGGCCTCCACCCAGTGACAGCCAAAGGCCATGTTGGCTGCCCACCCTGCCAGAAGAGGAGAGAGAGTAATCCCTGAGCCGCTCAATCCTTTTTCACCCTGCCAACCCTGGAACCCATGTTTGTACCAGAACATGAGTTAATGTCATGCAGGAGGTGAAGCATTCAATGCCTTAACCTCCATGCCATTGGGCCACCCCTATATGTTTTTTGACTGTTCTGACACCATGTTTCTTACATGTTTGATAATGGTTCTCCATGATCTTAAGAACATGACATAGCAGCAACATTTGCATAATTTATTTGCATATCAGACAGCAGCATTTGATGTTTTAGACTACTATAATCCCAATCATATCATTTTTTGTGATTAATGAAAACAATAAGGTTTACACAAATTAATTACTTGAACATAACACTTAATATGAGAACTCACTATAAATAACATTATTGCAATTTAAGAACAAATAAGGTTTATAAAAAGAATTACTTGAGCATAAAAAATGTGAATGCAAACTCACCACATCTAAAAAAACATTTAGTTTTACATGGTTAAAATAGCAGATTGGTCATTCTATCAGTAATGAATATGGAGCTACTCCACTACAAGGTATAAATAAATGGGTTTGCATCACAATTTGTAACCTAAGAAATGGGATTTGTGAGTCATTGCCAGCATGATTAGCAGTGATTGCTAATCATATTACTGAAATGTGTCTAAAAGTTTATTTTTGAGTGGGGCATCATGCTATGCAGGTTATCTGTTACCTCCCCCAACTGGTGTGCAGGCTCATCATATGAGTCTCCCTCCACTAGCCTCTCGGGAGGGGGGAACATAACCACCGTAATGAGATTGGCTGTGCATCAAGCTGAGCATCATTCCAGGAGCCGGTCATGGACCAGTCCAGGCCAGGAAGAGAGAAAAAAAGTTCTGTTACTGGTGAGCGTTTATTTTGGGTAGGGTTTTGCATCATCAAGGTTTACCACCAGTTTAGCATAGTATGTTTGTTCAACTGTTTGTTTGTTTTTCTGTATGAACCAGTGAGGAGTACGGGAGCCAGTGAGGAAACTGACAGCCAGAAAGGACTCCTGGGAGCCAGAGAGGGGTCCAAGAGCCAACAGTCAGGTTCCACCCTCAGAACATGCTGGTTATTGTGTGCCATGTCATTAGGGTGCCAAACCCACAAGTCATTGACTGTGTTTCATGCAGGGGTGTGCCCTCCACCACCCCCTTGTGGGCAGCTGTGCCTACCCCATATCCTCCCTACTTAGGGATTCTAACTGGGGGCAGACCTCGGGAGGGGGGTGACAACTTGCGTGTGGTGCCCCAATGATGGAGCACATAACAGCCAGTGCTACAAGGGTGTGCAGTGAGCCAATGAGGAGTCTAGGTGACAGAGAGGAGTCAGAGAGACTGGTGTGGCTGGGAGATGCAAGTAGGCTGAGAGCAAACAATGCACACAAAAGTCAGAATGACGAGCAGGCCAAGAGTAGAGCAGATGAGCACAGATGAAAGGAATGATCACCATCCCAACAAGTGAAAAGATTTTCATTGATTTCTGTTTGTGGGTGGAGAAAGACCATGCAGAGCAGAGTACAAAACATAGACAGAACTTAGAAAATTTGGGATGGGGTGACAGTCTAAGAACTGTTATTCATGACTGCAAGTTGAACTAAGAATTTGATGCACAAGAACAGAAACTGGGAAAGACGGTAAAAGGGTAAAAGTTATTTAAAATGGCTGTGCTATACCCACTGAACAGCATGGACATGGGGTTTTGTACCTGAAGAGAACAGAAATAGAAAGAGCAGCTCAGGTGGGACTGGGTGCTCAGTGATATACAAACTACACAGGATTAAGAATCACGGCACCTGCACCCCTAAATGTAAGTGCAAGTGCAAACAAGTTCAAAGTTCAAACAACCATGGATATGGGGAGCAGCAGATCACTTCAGTTTTGAACTTATTTGCGCTAGCATTCTACACTTTATGGCTGTAATGGATGATGAACTGTGAGTAAATAAAATACTTCGGTTTTGGATATCTGCCTGACTGGACAGCATATTTTGAACATCTAGGAGGGTGAGTGCTGAAGTTTTGTACTTGCATATTTGGGTACAGTAACAAATGAAAAAATCACTTCCAGAGAGACATGAAAATATTGTGCCTAGCATAATGCAGTGAGAGGACAAAAAACAGACTGCTATGTGAACTCAGAATTCTAGCCATACAATATTAAGTGATTTTGGGAAAAATAACTACTGCCATTGAAATCAATTTCTGTGCCCTGCAGTATGCAGTGACTTGGGGGATAACTGCCAGTGACAGAGACATACCATGTGAAGTTGAAGTTCTGTGCCCTGCAATATGCAGTGATGAACTCTGGGGACACAACAAACTTTAAATGCCAGTGGCAAGCAGTGCCATGTGAAAGGAAAACTCTGCACTCTACAGTAGTATGCAGTGATTTTAGGGACAGAACACTTTAACTGCCAGTGGCAGTCTGTGAAATCTAAGATCTGTGCTCTGCAGTCTGTAGTGATTTTGGGGACAGAAAATGTTAACCCAGTGGCAGAGTCCTGCCAATAGAAGTTCTGTGCCCTCCGATATGCAGTGATAAAGTAAATGGTAACATAAAATAAAAGAAAATGATGCTCACTGCAGCTTGCAGTGATATGAACATATGAAAATGCCAGCAGAAACAGGCAATTAAGGTCTCTAGTTCTGCTCAAGTATGCAGCTCTCAGACAAATTTACTGGAGCTGCCCCTCCCTTTCCAGAGCTTTTGTCCCACCCACTCTCATCCCCCTTCCCTTCTTCCCATCTGTTGTAACTCTCCTTTCATTCTCTCCAAACTCCTTTTTAAAGCTGTACACTGTTTTCAATGTGATGAGACAGTTAAAACAGTAAACATTGTAGTAACTTACTTGTGTGTGCTTATTGGTGGTGGTGGTGGAATTACCTGATGGTTGTTTCCAATTTATGTTGTGGTTAGTTGGTGCCTGTCTTAACTTGCTGCTAAACATGTAGGCAGAGGAATGACATTTAACCATAAAACCTTATCTGCATCAGACATTTTGCCAGCCTGTTGGTGAGGGGTGGGGTGGGGGTCTGACCACAACCTAAGAGCGGTAGTGTATGTTTGTGAAAATTAGTTACCTTTACAATGTTTGCCTCCTCTTCTCTAACATATAGCCTTTCTCTCCTGGTCTGTACTTGTTTTTTCACATTTGAAGTTATAGGTAGTGAGATCAGGCAGCACTCCTTTAACTTGTTAGATGGTTTTGTTTGTTTTGTTTATTTATACTCTGGTGAATCCATGTGCCAAAGACTCATTTTCATGGGTGACCAGAACAAAGTACAAATAATGCATTAACATTTGCAGCTTGATGACATGGTACCAACATTACAACCAAAAATAATAACTGGCAAACATACTGAGTGCTAGGGGAATCATTTACACTGACATATAGAAAATACATTTTTTCAAAGCACTTCTAAAACTATAAACAGAGACACTAACACAATCAATAATGGTCATAAAAGATTTAAAAATATTGGTAAGTTGTAAAACTTTTTTGACCAGTTGATGTTTTCATTCTGGGAATCACAAAATATTGATGGACCAATAAATGTGTTGAACTTAAACTGGTATATTTTTAAAGAGGGAATGAAAGGAAATTGAACCTTGTTTGAAATTACTTTTTTGCAACTTCAATGGGGAGATGGCAGCATGGAAACTATTTTAGTTGTCCATCATGCCGGCAGGGGCCAGTGAAATTGACATGCGGTTATCAATTGTTCACCAAAATACTCTACTGCTCTTGAAGGAGTAGTATAGTCAGAATTTGCAAAATATGTTGTGCAGAGTGTTTTAATCTGTGTGTGTGTAGTCCTAGTGATCCTTTCCTCTGTCTACTATTAGACGTTGTTTCTAAATTATCCTGCTAATTTTATGGCTCCTGTGGATCTCCATCTCAGAAAAGTGTATTGCTCTTCTTGTTCCTACAATGCCTTCTGTCCCATGTGATCATGATGCATCCCAGACCATGGATTTAGCAAATACTGATTTAGAGACAATTTACTACGGCAGAACTGTGATATTTAGTAACATTCCTTATCTAGTGAGCACTAATTGCTACACACACAGTTTAGCAAATATGTGAGGGCTAATTGAATGGGTTATTCTGTAAGAAAACAGCTTGAGTCTTTACTTTTCTAGTATTGATGATCTGGGGTGATATGTGTGCTTTTATGGCTGAGTGTAATTTCGTGAAATGAAAATGTTTTAGAAGTAAAACATTTACTCTTGCTAGCAAAATCTGACACACACACAGAAAACAAGAATAATGAATTTGAGCTATTCGCTGGAGGCCAGAAGATCAAGCTCTTATCTCTAGTACTTGCTGAATCACTGGTCACAGATGCATCACTGTCACATGGGGCAGGGTGCATTGTAGGAAAAGAAGAACAATAAACCTTGCTGAGATGCAGATCCCCAGTGTCCATAAACTACCATATAAACTAGCAGGCTAATTTAGAAAAAGCCTCTTACTAGCAAACAAAGGGAAGGACACACCAGGTCTACACGCAGAAATCAAAACATTCTGCACAACATACTTTTTGAAAATGTTGGCCATTTATACAAAGGAGATGTGTGGCCTAAACTGATATGTGCGGCACATCTAAGAAAATGCATGGAAGCATGGTATTCAAAAGGAAGAGATGTGTTGCACAATTTCAAATGCACGATCATGCAGAAATAATGTATGTGGCACAAAAATAGGGAGGGTACATGAATACAGACATCTGCATATTCAGCCAAAATGGATGGTGCATCTGTTGTGCATCCCAGAAGTCTGCCACACAAACTTAGGCAGACAAAAGGGTGGCCTAAATCAGCAAGCTGGAAGGCCTCAGAATTGCAGACATGCCATCCTGAGACAGCCCTTGGAGGTGGACCAGGATGTGCTCCATGCACCCATGCACAGAAGTCATGCCAGGATGGAAGTACCCAAAGCCACAGGTGCCAGGACACCATGGGCACAGCCAAGAGAGCCATCTCCTACACCACACCCAGGACATAGAAACCCAGCTGCCACATGCCGTTGCTGTTGGGTGCCCCTAACACAATAGCAGAGCAGATGGCCACACTGCTGCACATGTACCAGGGGCATTGGCATGCACCCTTTGGCCTGCAGGGTGCCACCCAGTGGTGGCATGCACCCAGGGTGATGTCTGGGGCAATGGTGGCCAGGTAGCCTGGTGGTACTAATGGCAGCATGGCATGGGCCAGAGACTGACCTGTAGCACAGAACCACGGTGGTACACCATAGGTGCACACAGGTGGGACCCACCCACACAGGTACCTGGTCACCTTCTGCACACTGCCATTCCTTGCAGTTATCACCATGTCCCTCTCATATGTATGTGTGTGTGGGGGCATTGCAAGTGACTGTATGCTGCATATGGAGCTGGTGTATCACATGCATGTGGTATACTGATCATAGTGTGTCACCCTGTGTCCCCCATTGTTTGTCCAGGTGGGCTCTGTGGCCACTGTCCAGGTGGGCCCTCTGTACTCCAATCTGAACCTATACATGGCTATGGATAATAGCACTGTACTAGGCCAATGCAGTTACCCACCCATCACAAACATTCCATCACACCTGCCTACTAGGCTGCAGTGCCTCCTGTTCACCTTTGTGGAGTGGTGGGCAGCCCTGCAAAGCTGGAACTGCGCATGCATTGAGTATATAAATGGCCTGAACACATTCCATTAATGATCTGCATATGGGGAATGGGCTGGGAATGTGCAATGAGACCATTTGCATACCCAGGCTGAATATTGCAATTTTGCATGCCGTACATGTGGCTGCCTAGTATGCATTTCCCTGTGCTCTGCACAGGTCTCAGGTCACCTGCTGCACCGGCACCTCCCACTGAGCAATCATGCATGCTTGGGATATTCAGCTGGACATGTGCATCACATCTTTTTTCTTTTTTCTTCAATTTCTTCTTCCTCCGATTACAGACTGGGGCTCTCTCAGGCATTCTGCCTGCTCCATCTGCCCTGCCTGAAGTCCTCCTACCTGTGCCTCCACTCTCCCTCCTCTGTCCATGGTTGGCACCCCCAGCTTAACCCTCCGGTGGCTACCTCCTGCGGGCGCACTTTTATTCAGACTCTGACATGTGAGAGGACCCAGGTGGAGGAACTTGGAAGGCCAGGCAGGATGGATCTGGCTGTGTGCATGGGGCAGGTGCCATCACCTACCCACACTGGGCTTTTCCTTGTTCTGGGGATCTCTCCCCACTCCTGTGTGTGTGCACATCCCTTAAGCTAGGTACACAGCAACCCCTACCTGCATCAGGGCATGCAGATTATGTGCAGCCAAGCATGCTGTAGCACCCCTGGTCTCCACCAGGAGCCTCTAGCACACTGGGCAATCCCCATCCTACCCCTGGGAGGAGAGCAGCCCACCAGGCACTCAATCCTCACCCACTCCTGCCATCCCCCAGTGGCCTGAGCTCACTTGAACCTGGGTCACTGGTGTGGTGTGAGGTGTGGCATTCAGTGTCTCAACCCTCTGTGCCACCGGCCAACCATGTGATCACATCTTATGGCACTTCATCTGAATATACCATTATTTTGTGCGGTGCATCCAGTTGCATGGCACAGGCACTTGTGCAATACAGCCTGGGACTTTAGAATATTGGGCTCTTTGACTGTACTACCCTTTAAGTCATGCCAGCCTGTCCATAGACAATCAGCTGAGCTCACAGCTCAGGGTGGGGAGAAGTTTGTTTCTCCATGCTCAACAGGTTCAGAGTATACTTTTTCTCCCTCCTGAAATAAAATCAGTTTAAACAGCTCCAGGCTACTGAAATGTGTTAATTTTCACCTTTGCCCAATGATGCACCAGCCACTCAAATTTTTCTGCTCTCAGGTTCACCATCTTCTAAGTTCAAACTTTTCAGTCCTTTGAATAATGGCACGTTGAATGAAACTATCAACTGCTGAATGATGGCACCAAAACTATCATCCAGAGAAAGAGTGGTTATAAATTGTCAGTGAGGGAGATTCTGTAGTGTGTGCAAAGTTGAAAATTGTGCTGTGACTATAAAGATGAGCTACGTGACTTGAGGAACTTCAGTGAGGCAATAGTATCAGGGATAACAGGCACCCACCTGAAAGAAGACACAATCTGGAAGCATCAAGAGACAGAGCAGTACAAAAAGCTGTTACTGTTAAGAAATTTAGTCAAACAAAAGTAATCACTTTTATATATCCACTCACCATAATTGGTAAGTTGAAATGAGGGGAGGAAGGGGTTGGGACAAGAGACCCAGAAAAGGGTAGTTAGTATAAATAAGCAAATTTCATATTTATGTTCAGGGTGAGCTTTTGGTAATGTAGAAAACTAGCACAGGATGATTGTAGGCAAGCTGATGAAGATCCTGTCTATGATGGTAAAAGAGGACATCCCAATTGAAAAGTCTGAAACAATAGCAGAACAAGAGCAGCACTATGGAGTACATTTGGGCAATAAATATGTAAATGTTCCTAGTGGGAAAGAACTTAGAATGTGGATTGATAAGAACCTTGAAGAAAAATTGCTGCTGCTAACTGTCAGTGCAAATTATTTTTCAGTGTTAATGCGCAGTAGTACTGACAGTAGTGTGATGGAAAAGAATTCACATACATTATTTATGTTACTCCCCAAAAAGGACAAGTTAAAACTAGTTCTCTGTGACTGAAAGCTGTATTTGATAGCACAAGTGAGGGATTGATAAATCTCCTTTTAAATGTTCTTGCAGACTGTGGTGGGTTTGGGACTGATGTGGCTTCAGTCAAACTAGGTATCAGACAAAGGTGTTGCTGCTCTTCTTCAGACAGAAGTAGTTGAGTGGTTAATTGCTGTTCATTGATTCTCATGCAGATTTGAACTGGCCATAAAAGATGCTTTGGATAAAACCTCTTTGAATGATGCTTCAAACTTTCTGATCTAACATTTCTTATCTCTATCAGAAAAGTTCTAAACAACTAAGAGAGTTACAGTCTCTTGCACAGGAAATGGAGATACAAGTTGAGAAGCTCAAAATGGCACATGGAACGTGGGTACAACAGCATACATTTCTTACTACTTGGGCTATTACCAAATCTTGCCCTGTAATTTCTGCCCCTTAGAATTTAAGGCCACAGATCAAGCTGATGACCAGGCCAAATCCAAGGGTGTATTGTAGATATTAAGTAAATTCCAAATGGCTGCACAACAGCTGTTACAGTCATTTGCCCAATTCTCACAGAACTTCAAAAAGAAGTAGCTGAGATGCCAGAGCTACTTAGATCTGTTGAAACTCTGAGAAATACTCTTGAATCTGCAAAGATGCATAGAAAAATGGTGCATTATGTGGAAGTGAACTTGAAATTACAGATGTTCTTTCAGGAGGCTCTCTGAAGTTACTTAAAGGTGTCAGATTAACACATTTCAGTGACCAAGCTGTTACAAATGTTAAACAACAGTGAAAGAAATAATGTACATTACAAACATTGAGAAGTCACATGAAGAAAGGCTCTCTTTGACTGAGGAAACTAGTATCTATAACTGTGCAACATTGTTAGATATAAAATTGTGGCCAGTGGACTCAAATTAATTGGAGCTGTACAGTAATTTAGTAGCTGACTATTTATTTCAACTTTACTGCTAGACTGTGACAGCACTCTGGTGCTAGCAGAATTGGAAGAGTTCAAGACTTTGCTCAAACTAACTTCTAGAATTTGCCTTCCTCCACTATCTGGACAAAACTGGCATGTGACTTTCATCATTCATATCCTAATCTTTTAAAGGTTGTGAATGAGATTTATTTCCTGTGTCTAATGTAACTGTGGAAAGGTATTTTTCAACCACAGTACAAGCAAGGTAAACATTGACTGGAGAGCATCCCTGGCAGAAGATGCTGTAGAAACATTGATTCACATAAAAGAGGGGTTCCATGTCAACTGAAGGAAAGGCAATTCACTGTGGTCAATACAGTGCAGTCACAGCGTCACAAGTCAAAGCTACGGGTGTCAAACTGACGAGGTGCCTTAGCTGTGCGCCACAAATTTCACTGGACAGGTGCTCCATGGCAGCATAGTGTTAGAATAATAAATCAGCACTTCCTTCAAAGTGCACTGGAGTGGTGATCCATGGTGGTGAAGTTTTGATGAGTAAATGTTTTGTGCCCTGTTTCCACCACTGCTGTGCTTTCCTCTGTGCCATTTTGCCTTGAGGCATTTTGATTGTGCTGTAACTGAACACGGTGAGTTGACATTCCTTTGCCTGACGTGGAGTCAAAAAATGGCCCCTCCTGCTCAATTCAAACCAAAAGAGGATTAAAGCCAAGATGTCCTTGTGATATGGCAGCTCGGGATGTTAAACCTGGTTGTCACCCCTGCCTGCACCCCAAACAGTCTAGAATTACAGGCTATATGCTTGGTGAAGAAAATGATAATATGATTACTGTCTAATGGTTTAGCAGCTCCAGCTTGCTCTAGTGCTGTAATTTTGCACCAATTCATTTTAATCAAAATCTGTTCAGAAAGACCCAAACTGATGCCTGGGATTGATATTAATTTTATTAAGTGTTTTAATTGTCAATTAAAACTGCCTTCAGAGTTTTATTCTTTACACATACGGTCAAAACGTTATCTTCTTCCATCTCATCTTCATATCATCCCAGTCATCTGGAAGCAAGTACAACAGGAATAGATGAAATTGCACTTGAGAGAAGGAGACTCTGAACTGAATTTAAACATTTATTAAAACATAAAATGGTGAGCATGCAAAATAATAAACCTTGGAGGACACTGAAAAAAATGGTGCTTTGACTATGTAATTTTCATCAGGGGACTCTAGAAGGAGGTACCTTTTCCTTGGTGGTGATCATTATTTGTGCTGAAATTGATCAGTCAATACACTCTGTTCAGGCCATATACTGAACATATAGTACATGAGCATATGTTGTGTGAAATGAACTTTAATTGCAAACCCAATGTGTAATATGAGAAAAGACAACATGGCATACAATAGAAAGACAGAGGATCATCCCTCTGTGTAAAGTGTCTATTTTATCAATACATACACAGAAAATAAGTAATTGAATGGTTAAAGGTAAAAATGGTAATTGTTCCTCTAAATCGACTGGTTGTTAATCATGTTTTGTTTTGATTAGTGATGCCACTAATTAACTTCTCAGCCCAGAGAAACAACAGCAGCAACAAATAGGTAAATAAAAGTTATTTCAAAATTATTTGTGGATAATATGTATTCATCACATACTTCTGAAGTTGTAAAAATGAAATAATCTAAGCAATGTAGACATTCTTTTTATAAAGCATGAAATGTCTGAAATGAACAACCATGGATAACCATAGAGGACCATGATCAACTGTAATAATTATCAATACAGCATATTGACTAAGGTCATCCACGGTCTGGTGTGGGCCATTTATGTCGGTTTTTGTCCATTGATATCATCGTTAAAATCATGGACAAACCATAAATGACTATGGTCATAGACATATAGCCATTGTTGAACCATATGCAACCATGGCTTATTAATGAGCCTAAGAGCTGGGTATTACTGTACCTTGTATATGATAATGCATTCATTGTTAGATTAAAACAACAAAATTAGTAAACAAACTATAATGAAAACAATTATTAGAAAATTATATGAAAACAGATAATTGTTTATTAAAAATGTTAATCTACCATATAAAACTACATTAAGTAGGCATGGGCAACTTTTATTTTGTTTGGCACCTTGTCCAGAATGGTCAAGGCCCCTTACTAAAATAACAGCAACATAAAGTAACACTAGTTTAGTTTTCATTTTGTACCTATAAACCAACACAGATACATGCATATTTGGTAACATAATACAGTATGTTCATTAGCACTGCTTCAGAATTGCTGGCTTTGCTATCTACTCTAGCAAGCTATTTCTATGGTGCAGGATTTGTTATCTTGGAAGAAAGTATGGCACATACTATATAGCATTAATAATTGTGTAGCTCTACAATTTTATTAAGATCAACATAATGTTATTCATACATGCAAAAATCACAAACATTATTTAGACAGTAAGCAGTAGACTGATGTTTTATGTAAAGTTATGTACATAGGCTGAGATTGCATACATTGATTACAGTAGTGATTCTAGTCAGTGGTACAGCATTTTTTTATTGTTTTATGTTTCATTAAGTATACTATTGTATTATTGTGCAGGTTCTTTATGCTATATGTAGCAATATTGTGTTTGTAGAACCCTATGGTGGCTTTGTGTCACTTACAGTGATGATAATACTCTTACTAAATGGTGTAATGTTATCACAGTGATATATTATAGAAATCTGTAACAAAAAGTAATTACAATTGTAGAACAGGTATGCCTATAATACCAGCCTTGCAATGCTCCTGTTGTTTCAAAAGTAGCCTTTTCTTATGGCCTGGAATGAAATTTCCAAGAACCCTTTTGTTGCAATGTTTTTTCAGTTTATTGTATCCTTGTTTTCATTCAGATATTTGCAGATCAATGGTATCAGTGGTTTGTGGTCATTTTCTGTGACACAGTGGTTATATATGAACTGGTGAAAACATGCACATGCAAAGGTTATACCCAGGGCCTAGCTCTCTGCAGCACTCAGTCCTGATTTCTGCAGCAGGGTTCCTAGGTTTCTGCACAGCATTTGTTGAAGTTTGTAGCATGATTTGCAGAATACAGTCATGCCATTGGCTGAAAAAGGATGTGAGGTTATCAATGATATCACCGGCAGAGAACAGAGGAGGGCTTCAGGATGTTATTTCGTAAAGATGGAAATTGCAAAAACTGTGACGATGAAAAGGGTGAAGGAAAACAGTGGGGCCACATAGGGTAAGTGGCAGAACACAGTGATCACTGAAAAGGCAACCTACTGATTTTTTCCTCCCCATGTTGCATCCCCTAGAGCTGGTTATATTTAGTAAGTGGGTGAAAGTCACTGTGGCACTGTTTTCGCTGTTTTGGCAAATGCTGTGTTTTACCACTGCCCTATGTGGCTGCGCTGTTTTCCATTCGCCTTTTTGGCCTCACCATTTTACGCCGCCTTTATCACAAGGAACCCTTCAGGATAAATGAGATGGGGATGGGAGCCAGACACTATGGAAAAACTGTGTATCTGAATGAACTTTCATCAACAGTAATGAATTCTACAGCACTACAATATATACTGTATATTCTATGGCATGATGCAAATTCAGTGGAAAATTTCATGACCTTGGAATCACATCATTCCAGGAGCCTTGGTTACACCCAATAGTTCACCTGTCATACAGTGATGTTCAGTGTCAGGTTCCTTCATGTCTAGTTATGTCAATCAGCACCACTGGGCATGAACTGGCAAGAACTGACAGAGTCATTACTCTTATTGCTTAATAGATATTTGTTTCCAAACATTATGTCTAATTATCACCCAAGGCATAGTCATAATGATGTCACAACATGAGTAAACGAGAAGGAACCTGACACTGAGCACAACTGTAGTACCACTGTATCTCTGGAGGCACAGCTGCTTATGGATGCATCAGCAGTGGGTTGCCATTTATCCTTATACAGCCAGCAATAGTATTGCTCCAAGCCCATGCTGTGAAGCATTTGTAGAGACTTTCACTGACCAGTTGGGATCATGAAACCTCGGTATTGGAGCTTGCATAAGATGAATCATTATTTGTTGCCATGATTCCTCTTGCTCATGATTCTGTATCCATAGATTTCTTTTGTCTTACAGGAACCTAAGTGGTGCTGGTCTCAGAAAGTCCTTGTACAAATTTAAGTATTTCACCATCCCCATGACTCTTTGCATATCTTTTGTGACTGAGGATGTGGCATATTTAGAACTGCATACATTAGATGCTGCAGAAAATCCAACCTACTGTATAAGGTGCAATGTCTGGACAAGGAATTAGAAAATAAAGAACTGTTTTGCAGTAAAGCTGAGTTTGTGGGCTTTGTAAAAGCAGCATTAGCAGCCTAACAGTGGTTGCTTGTAGATTTTGTACTGCCTCAGTTTTCTTTGTGTCAGGTCTAATTCTTCCCTTCTTTTACATTAACAACATACGTCTGTTCATCAGCTGCAGAGCACATTTCTCTGTATTCAGTTTCAAATGGACCTTTATAGTTGCATCAGTCACTTTTCCTAGCCTGCAATCATGCTCTGTCTTAGATGCATCCCACACAAAAATATTATCCATGCATGCATACACACAATTGATGTGCTCATACAGCATACTGTACTGTATGAAGAGTCTTCCAGTAGAACTGCTGCTCAGGCAATTCCAAATGGAGGTGTTAATAAACTGTTCTCCCAAATAGGGAGTTAAATATGCATAACAGTTTTTTGATGATCTTTGCTGATGCATCCAATTTACTGAAATATATGGTATTGGCAAACTGAGACAATATTTTCATACCTTGTTATCAGCTTAAAATGCTCCTTTTTACAATTTAATTGAGGCTTCTAGGACCTTTACAGTTATGGGACCAGATTCTAGAAGGTTATGCCAGGCATAACAGCAGTTGCGCCAAACAGAATGGCGCATGTAGTAACTTATGTCAGCAGTTGCGACATACCGCGATTCTACAGTGGCCTGCGACATGTCACAGGCCACTTGGCTGAACAGCTGTTATGCCGCATAAACTTCCCTGCAACATGGCGCTAAAGGGTTTACGGCAGCAGTTGAGCCTCATTCTAAAGGGCAGCCATGGCAGTGTTCACATCGATTCTACAAGAACCCCGGAGAAGATCCGCCATATAAGTTATACCAGCACAGAGGGTCCTGTAGACCCGTCGGCTGTCTAGTAGACAGTGCACAGTTTCCTCCCCATGCCCAGCACACTCCCAGTGAAATTTCCAGCAGGCTACCCATCCCCAGTCCCTCAAACAGCCGTTGGCAGAAGCCCAGCAGGGCGGTGCTGCCATCCCCACCCGTGCCCCAAACCGCAGAAGTCGCCTGTCGCTATGCGGCAATAAGCCAACCCTAGTGGTCTCGTGGTCCCCAACTGTAAAAGAATAAATAAGAGAGCCCTATATCCCTGGCAGTCTAGTGCCCCTCCCAATCTGTATTATAAATGAATATCTCTCCCCTATCCCTGTTGGTCTAGTGGCCTCCCAGAACTGTAAAGTAATAAAAACAGAGATCCTCATTTCCCTGGTAGTTTCTGGCCCCCCACCCAGCTGTGCCCGCCATCCAGCACCCCCACCATCCCCATAGCAGCGACTGGCCAGCTCACCTCTCACCTCCACGGCCAGCCACTGACTGAGTGCAGTATTAGCGCTACTGCACAGGCAGCTCAGAAATTTATTTCTGAGCATGTCCTGCAGTAGCACTGGTACTGCACTCAATCCCGTGCAGCTGGCGTGGAGGTGAGAGGTGGTTGTGCTAGTCACCAGCTGGTGACGGGTGGGGGGACTGGGTATGGCGGCTAGGTGGGAGGCCACTAGACTACCAGGGAAATGGGATCTCTTTTCATTAATTTACAGTTTGGGGGCACTAGACTACAGGAAATGGGGATCTCTGTTTCTTATTACTTTACAGTTCGGGGGCACTCAGACTACCAGGGATATGGGGAGATATTCTTTAATTAACTCTGTTCGGGGCAACTAGACTACTGGGCAGATAAAGGCGACCCAGGGTCAGGGCACGGGGGTGCACTTGTATCATGCTGGCCAGGCACGCCCTCTGTGTGGCATACTCAGCCACATGTCGCAAGTTGCAGGTCTTTGTTACAGAGACCCTGCCCTTCTAGAATAGGGTGCAGAGTCATTGTCACAGTTGCAGGTGGCGTAAGTTGCATTCTGCAGCAACTTACACCACCCTTCTAGAATCAGGCCCATGATGTTTACAGCTTTTGTCTACAATCACCAATGAACTGGCTTGCTCAGTTAGTTAATCTATTCTCCTTATAACTTCCTATGCCTCCATGTGATCTAACATTGCCTTCAATTTATTATGCAGTGGAAAGAATAGTTCTCTGCATGGCTGAATCACAGGTTGCACTGTGTTATCTGTTTTGTTTAATGCTGTTTTAGCTGGCATCCCAAATCTTCAAACAAGGCTTGATACTCAACTACTAGTATATCATACCCCCAGTTACTTTGGGTCATTATGGCAAGTACTCTCTTCACCACGTTCAGCTTTCACATGCTCCCAGATCTAAAATGGGTTGCAATGTTTTAAATATGACAAAGAACATACGTTTGAAAGATGTATTTTTATGTTTTGCTATTGTAATGCACTTTTCTTTCACTGGAGTTTCAGTCATTGGGTATCCTGTCACTTTATCTCCCATGCAACGCAAATGGGGTCTGTGATTTAAATCCTGTGGTCTCTCTCAGACAATTGATTACCTTGGGCTCTGGTGTCCAATTTACAGTAAATGGCGGGATTGTGTCAATCACTGCTAAAGGCAACACCCAGCCACTTTCATTTGCATTTCTTGCTATCACCACTACATAAAACACACTTTGGGAGTTCTCTATATGGCTTGCAGTCAGTTCAAGCTTACAGATGACAGCACTATGCAAAATGATTTATTTTTCCACATTTTTTTACAATCCTTCCCATATGCTGGCCATTTCTTTGGGCTATGCTGCATCCCCCACCTGTCACTCTGCTTCATGTAATCCCTGCACTTTCCTATTTTACCATCTGCAGAAATGCTTCTGTTTTTTTCATATGTGCACCCTGGATATTCTTATACTTTGATGACACATGTGTTGTTCTATTTTCTTGCACATTTAACTCCTTTACTTGTGTTCTAGTTGTTACAGTCCTGAAATATTTACTTTATATCGAGCACTAGATCTCTCTCCTATCAGTCTCTCTTTAACCATTTTGTCAGATATTTCACATACTATTATGCCTTTTATCAGTGATTCTGGAAAATTTCAAAATTCACATGGCTTACTGTGTATTCTAAGTTTTGCTACATATTGGTCTATCGACTCTCCAGGCCTTTGTGTACATATGAACAATGTATTACGTTCACAGGTCACATTCCATTTCGGGATATAACATGCCTTAAAGTTTCCCAATATCTCATCAGGATTTAAATTTTAACTGACTTCAAAATGAAAATTATTGTAGATGTTTGATGCTTCTTCTCCTGCTACATGTAAAAAAATGAGGCTTTCACCCTCTGTTTTTTTATCTGCCCCAGTTGCTGTGAGATGTACCTGAAATTGCTGGAGAAACTCCTTCCAGTTTTCTGCCAAATTTCCAGCCGTTGCAAGTTAGGAAGTGGTTAAAGTTTATCCATGTTGCAGATTGTCTGTGCCATATGTAGAATTCTTTCTGACTTTGTACCTTCTTTACAGGCTTTACCTCTCAATTATTTCAGCTCTAGTGCTGCTAAAGTCACTTTTTAACTTACTTTCACAGAATCTTTTCTGATACCATGTCATGTTCTTTTATATATGGGTTCTTCAGTAACAAACTGGAACTGATAACTTTAACAAAACCTTCTTGTACTGCAGCATGGTGTGCACTGTTATACAAACGTCATCTTATCTGCAGATTGCCCTCAACAGTTCCTGTTGTAATTATATATATTTAGCAGTACATAGATACATACATAAAAATGATGGCACATAACAACAAACTGGCCAATCCAGTCTGCCCACCCTGTCTGACTATTCTGCTCTGGTCCCAGAAGCAATCCCACCCCTTTGTTTCTGCCTTCCCCATCTAACTAAGGAAATATGCCTGTTCCATCCCATTCTGAAGCTGCCCACTGATTTGGTCCTTACAACTTGCTTTGATAATTTGTTTCACTTGTCCACCACTCTTGCAGTGCAAAAGTGTTTATGAACATCCTTAAAACTCCCACTTGCCAGCTTCAATGACTTTCCCTCATCCCTGTATTTGTATTCAAGGAAAATATGGCCATGTAGTCCACTCTTTTTACCTTATTCAGGTACATGTATGTTTCTATCATGTCGCCCCTTTCCTTCTTTTTCTGGAGGGTGTACATGTCCATAATTTGCAGCCTTTCCTCATAAGTCATGCCCCAGTCCCTGGACCATCTTAGTCACCCCACGCTATACTGCCTCCACCTTATCTCAGTCCCTCCTCAGGTGTAGATTCCAATACCTTGCATAGGACTCAGATGGGGTCTCACTAACGATCTGTACAGTGGGAGTATGACCGCCTGGCTTATGCTGTTGATCCCCTCTAAGCATTGCAACATCCTATTCAACTTTGCCACAGCTTTGTTGCAGTGTGGGTGGATTTCAAGTTTTTAGATATAGTGGGGCCCTGTTATAAGCACAATCTAAATGCCAAGCAAAATGTTCTTATAACCAAGATGTTCTTATAAAGAGGCTTCACTGAAACAGTGAAAATCCATGTAAAATCTATGGTTAACATGATGAAACTGGGCACAAAGTTTGTAGATAATTCATTATTAACAGTAGTATAATATATCTTTTAAAAGAGCTCTTACTCAAACAATGGGCCCTGTGCATGAATGTGATGGTTGTCTACCTGCAAATCTGTGTCGCGTGAGGCAACTGTAAGTGGAAATGCGCTGCACATCAGGGTGCCATGGATCCTTGTGCGCATGCACAAAATGAACATGCTTCCTTCCATATCCAGTCCCCTGCCAGTTTTCAGCTATGCATAAGGCCACTTTGGGGGTGTCTGGGACATGCCTACACTTTGTGCCATTCACAAAGGCATGGAATGCCAGGTAAGGGGGCTACAGGATACAGCAGCAGACCCTGTTGTATCCATTAATACCTCCAATGACACTCACTGGCTGTGGTGAGACAGGACATCTTTTCACCATGCTGCCTCAGCCCACCTGAATGACAAGGGAGGGCTGGGGCAGCTATTGGTCACTCAACCATACTTAAAAAAGACAATTGGTCCCATACTGTCCCAGAATCCCCTGCTCACATGGAGCATGGGATCCACTTTGGGACCCAGGAAAGGCATCTGATTGGATCCCTGTCTGTGTTCCTCAAACCACTCCCATACACCTGTGCATTGGTGGGCAGGACTATGGACAGGTGCCATACGGTGTGTATGGTTGTGAATAATGTGCACCCTGTGCCTGTCCCATTTAGAATATTTTGTAAAATTAATTTACTGTCTCACCTAACTATGAAAGAATGTATGCTGCCTTTTATACAGAAACACAGAAACATAGAATTTGACGTCAGATAAGGACTGATAGGCCCATCTAGTCTGCCCTTTTTCCCTATCTACTATACAAAGCCACCAATCCTTGTACTATCTCTGGCCTTATCTCTTCTTTTGTACTGCTAGAGTTCCCTATGACTATCCCATGCAGTTTTGAACTCCCCACCAACTGTGTCCTCACTATCTCTGCTGGGAGGCTGTTCCATGCCTCCACCACTCTTTCTGTGAAGAAGTACTTTCTCATGTTGTCCGTAGACTACCCCTACCAATCTCATGCCATGCCCTCTTGTTCTGATGTAACTCCTTTTTAAAAGATGCCACCCTCCGGAAAGTTGTTTATTCCCATTAGGAACCAGAAGATCTCTATCATGTCTCCCTCTCTCCGCTCTTTCAGGGTATACATATTGAGAGCCTCCGGCCTCTTTTGTATGACCTTTGGTGCAGGCCCTGCACCATCTTTGTTGCCCTTCTTTGAAATGCCTCTACTCTGGCTATGTCCTTACAGAGATGTGGTCTTCAGAACTGAACACAGTACTCTAAATGTGGTCTCACCAAAGACTTGTATAGTGGTATCACCACCTCCTTTCTTCTGCTGGTGATACCTTTCTCCTATGCATCCTAGCATTCAGCTGGCTTTTCCCACTGCCTTTGTGTATTTTTGGTGACCTTAAGGTAGTCGGATATGATAACCCCAGGTCTCTTCTTGTTTGGTGGCTGATAGCAATTCCCTCCCATCTTTTACTCCTCACATGGATTCCTGTAGCCCCAAGTGCATGCTTTTGCACTTCCTTGCATTGAATCTTAGCTGCCACACTCTGTACCTTTGTTCCAGTTTATTCAGGTCTCTTCTAATTTTTACCACCCTTCTGGTATAGTTACCCAATTGCAGATCTTTGTGTTGTCTGCAAAGAGGCATACCTTCCCCAGTCCCTCTTTTTTTTTTTTTTGGCTATCTCTTTCTCTCTCTCATACCTGGTCTGTGTCCCAATCGCGCAACCCTAGGACTCCAGCCACCATCTGACTACCCATGCTCCTTCTTTGCCATTGCCTGTTTCCTCTGTGGCTTACCCCTGTAGCGGGATGGTGGGGAGCCCCAACTCACCACCCTCCAGATCCAGATTCGCAACTCCCCAGAGCGGTGCACTGTTGGACAGCCATCAAGTCGCCCAACCAGGATGACATTTCCTCTTTTCTTCCCTGAACTGAAGGCATGCAATGACACCAGCAGAGGAGAGAGTGCATGCGTCTGCATGTGCTCCCTTCTGGCGTCTGCTCCCCACTCTGCTCTGAAGCACAGTGCAGCATCTTGTGCCCCAGCTACTGCCAGGAGGCAATCAGGTGCCATCTGTCATGAACCCCCACCCTGGAGAAGGAGACTAGTCCTACAAATGCTCAATCCTTCTCCTCCCTGCTGACCCCTGGTGATCTGTGCTCATTCCCAAACATGGGTCACCAGAGTGGCATGAGGTAAGACAACCAGTGCCTCGCCCTCAGTGCCACTGGCCGGACCCTCCAGTCTCTTGCAATGTCACTGAGGAACACATTAAACAGGACTGGCCCTAGAACTGATCTTTGTTGCACCCACTGGTCACCCTGCCCTCCTCAGAACTAGCTCTGTTTACTACCATTCTCTGCATTCTATCCTTAATCAACTTGCAACCCAGATCACTACCTTGTGTCCCAATCCTTGGCTGCTTAGCTTGTTTATCTTCATAGGAAATCTTGCACATGTCCATTCACTACTTCAGTGACTGTTAATGAGGAAACTTGATGATGATTCAGCCCAGACTTTGCACACTCAGGTGATAATGACCATATACCACTACCTCTGGAAAAAAATTTCTCATAAATGGGCTGACTTTTCTTATAAATGGGTTTTAATTGCCATAGAAATTAATGGGTAAAAATCAGGACATTCAAATTTTTTCCTATAAATAGAATATTCTTATGTCTAACATTCTTGTAGGTGGGTTCAATTGTATTATGACCCTAGATCCTTCTCCTCCATCATGCAATCTATTACCACCCATCACCGTTTGGTACTGCTACAGTATGTTGGGTTATTTGTTCTCTAATACAGTATTTGCTACTTTGAATTTTTGTGCATTGAAGCTCAGCTGACAGATCTTGGAAATTACTCCAACCTAATCAGGTCCTCCTTTGCTCCCTTATCCCTTCCTCTGTGTCTACTTTTGCACATATCCTCATGCCACCTGCAAACAGGTAGACTTTGTCCTTCATGTCTACTGCTAACCCTTATGGAAATAAAAGTGTGTTGCATACATGCAGAATGCATGCCACGTGTAATTGTACAATGTTTGCATGTGGTTCACATACACAAATGAACCTATGTAAACCAGGTCTAAAAAGCACATCAGGTTCACATGCTATAAGTTTGACATGCATGCAGCAGGTAAGCTGGTGTGAACATCTTCTAAAAATCACATCAGGTCTGTGTGTTGCACGCTTGACATGAGTGCAGCAGTTAAGATCATGGAACATCATTTAAAATCACATCAGATCACATGTTGCACACTTGCTATGTGTGCAGTAACTAAGTGGTCAAATCTGATCTAAAAACACAGTTTCTATTTCTCGTACTACTGCTAGCAATTAGAGCCATTAAAATACACTTTTCATTGATTTCCATTACAATTAGGTAAACTCATTAATTCTGATCCTTTTGCAAGATGCTTAATGGCTTTTGATTTTTTCATTAAATTGCCATTAATTTGTAAAGTATTGTTTGCTTCCTGCATTAAATGCTGAAGATGTAGTCAACCAACATACGCATTCAAGATGTGCGAAGAGGGCTTCTGTGTTGTGATGCCTGACCTTTTGTTTTGTGCCGTACAAATCCCTTATGCATATTTAAGCGCTGCTACGATTGAGTTTCAACATGACTGCTATGGCTCACTTACTTTCCCTTTGTCATTCTATATGGAGCATATATACTATGGCCATGCTCAGCACTCTTTCTACTGAATAGGGTCTTGAAAGCATGCACCATACCTCACATTGTGTCACTGAAATGAGGAACAAGGTCACTCAAAATGAGGGACAATGATGGACACTAACCCTCATGATGATCAGGACACATCCTGAAATATGGAGATACAGTAACTCAGAACACAGTGGAAACCATTGTATTTAGTTGCACTAATGTTAGCCCCTGAAAATTAATTTCTATCGAAAAGCAGGGGTGCCATTTAGGTAGGATAGGGGTGCAGTTGTCCCCCCTCCTGCATTTGTGCCTAGGTTGTTCTTATGGTGTAGCACTAATGGCATTACATTTGGATTTAATCTTTTGCACAATAAGTTCCCCTGGCCTGTATTGCGCTCACGCTGCAGGTGCACTCCTGACTCAACTGTGTCTGTATTAGTTGTCCACTCTCTCACCTATTAGCAACAGCACCATCATGTGTAACATGGAGGAGCTCCTGCATACAAGAGCACATAAGTCACACAAGTGGGACACTGTCTTTCCTATAGACAGGCTGCACACTACAGCTTGGAGGAGTCGGTGACCACTGAACTCTCAATAGCAGTGTTGCAGCAGCATATTTTTGTTGGTCTGCTCTTAGTGAGTCTCTGTCTTCCTTGGTGGGTTAAAGGGGCTGGAGGTAAGCTAGAAGCTAACTCAAGACTAGGCTATCTAATTACTCTACTGGGCTCACTTCACAAAAAAAACAGCACACGCCCACAGCAGAAAGTCAGGCATTGCAGCTGCAATGACAGAGGTGTGGGCTGCCTTCATAGGCCTTGATCAGTGCAATGCAGAGCAGCCACAGCAGCAGTCAAGCAAGAAGCAAGCAACACAGGCTGGGTGGGTTCAGTTTGTGAGATGACTTGGTCATAGATCATGTTGGGAACCTGGGATGGTCAATTCTAGCATCCAGCTTCTGGCAGAAGGAAGGAAGAGGAGCAGACTGAAAACTGGGCTGGTGGTATGCTAGGCTGAGCTGCAGGTTCTGGCCACATGGCCAGGTAGAAAAAAGAAAATTTTTTACAGGGGATTGGAGAAGGAGGAAGGACTGAAATATTGCTGTGTTCTTCAGATTTCTGCAGCTTTAGGTGGCTTCATGACCAATATGGGATGGGTATTGATTGGAAGGAGTTGGGAGAGAAATTGGGACTTTTTTGGGGGGTTCAGATCTTCAGTCAGGAAAAATTGGTTAGTAACTGGGTGGGTTTAAACCCCAATCTGATGCACTGCTCTGGGGTATAGACAAATGAATGTTATACATTATAATTTTTCCTGATTTGCATATCACTTTTCAGTCACAACAAATAAGTTTTACCTTTCAGAGACATTTCAGACATTCCAGAGCTTGCCACCTAGGGGCTAACTAGCACCAGGCCTCCACTGGTTGTTGACTCCCCTGTTGAAATCTGAAATGGTTCCCCTGCCATAATGTTTAAATTTACAAGACATCCTCTGTGTGAGCAGCATGTTTTCCATGAAGGGTGGATGAGGTGCAGAGCAGTTTTCAGGGGTAAAATGAGGCTCTCCTTGCATTCAGGGACAGTTCAGCAGTATGGTATATACAGAATATTGGAGCCCCACTCTAGTCAGGTTTATGACCTCCTCACAGTGAAGCTGACCTCCACATCCCCATGCTCAGGCACCTTATAACATAGGACAAGGGAGAATGCAGGGCGTGCCCATTGAAATGAATGAGGGTGTTTTTATTACTATTTTATACATTATTGGTGGAGTTGGAGATTAATGAAGGCCACTGCTCGACTAACCAGGGCCTGCTTTGTACAACAGTGGCCTTCATTAGTCTCTAACTTACCATCATAATGTATAATAGTAATAAAAATAACTCCATTCATTCAAGGGAGTATACCTCTGCACTCTAACCTATGGACATCATCTCTTAAAGACTCCTACCTCTGGATCCCTCATACTCAGGTAGAGACTCTGACTTATATCTATATTAATGGGTTGTCTGTAGCAGCGTGGTTGCACCCGCTACAGTGTGTGTGTATGGGGGAGGAAGAGGACTGGCCGATGGGTGGGTGTCGAGTTATTGCTACTTCTGTGTTTGCCCGTAAAGTCTGTTTGCATTGAAGCATTCAAAACTATGGTGAGAAAATAGTAGGAGTACAAGCTGGACAGAAGTAATTAAGTAGTTTTGTGGGTAAGTGTGTGTATTGGGTTGGGAAGAACCACATGTGTTTCCATTGGTATGTGTGTTACAGTTCAGATGTGCAGCTGATATGAGGGTGGACACGAAAACTAACAAATATTTAGTGGCTATAAGCATGCTGCATGTGTGCAGATGTATGCAGATTTGTATTGAAGTACAAGCAAGCTATATGTATGCAGGCAGTAAACGCATGGATCTGCAAACCAGTAGACCTGGAGACCTGAAGACCTGGGCTTGAATCCCTCAACCCCCTTGTGTATTGTGTGATCCTGAGCAAGTCATTTAACTTTTATGTGTGCAGTTATCAGTGACCACTTGCTTTTGCACACATGCCACATACATGCAGTCTGTTCCAATGTAACATAAAATGCATGCTTTCTACACGTGTTTGATGCATGCATGCCACATGCATGCAATCAGTTCCAATTTAACATTTAAATCATGCTTGCAGCACACATATCACATGGCTAGCTTTATGTGTGCCACACAAAAACTATTCATATAATTATTTCTGTAAGGGAAGTCACAAAAATACATTGAAAAGGACAGGGGCAAGTACTGACCCTTGTGGCATCCCAATTATGACCACCATTACCTCTAAGAATTCCATACTTACTACTACCTTTTGCATTCTTCCTCCCAGCTAGCTTTCTACCCAAACAGCCAACCTTTCTTCCACACACAGATCTGTTTCTTGATCTATCTCCTGTTTAAGACTGACTCAAAATCTTACTGAAGTGTAAGTATATTATATCAACAGTCTCCCCTTTTCAAGCTGCCCTGGTCACCCAGTCAAAGAACTTGATGAAATTTGTCTAGCAAAATCTCCCAACTGCAAACCCATGCTGTTTGGTATTCTGCAGCCCATGCCATTTAGGAAGTCCGCTAGTTCTTCCCTAGGTATAGCCTGAATTATTTTCCCACTATAGACAGTTTTCCAGCTCACTTTTCTTCCACATATGTACAGAGGGCCATCTTTGCTGTCCTCCAGTCCTGGGGACCACCCTAGTATCAGTGAAGAGTTTAAAATGTCTGCAAGTGGAGCCACTATCACTCTGCTGTTTCTTTGAGCACCCTAGGATGCAGCCTATCAGGCTCCATAGATTTGTCCACCTTCAGCCATTTTAGCCCTTCCAGTGCCCTTTCCTCCATTATATGGCCCACCTGTTTGGGTGCCTGCACAACCCTTCCTCTCTTTCTCACACACATTCTGACAGAAGCAGCTCTTTTCTCAGGTGAATATTGAGCAAATGTATTGGTTCTGTATTTCTGCCTTGCCTCTGTCCCTCTCACTCCCAGCCTTTCTCCATTGTTAGCCCTACTATGCCCCCTTGTCCTTGCATTTCTCCCATATGTACCTGGAGAATGATTTCTCCCTTCTTTACCTCTCTGTTGAGGCTAAACTCCTTGTCTCTCCTGGTCCTGACTTGGTTACTATGCTCCCTAGTTGTTCTTAGGTACAGCTCCTTATCTTCCTCCCTTTAGCTGTCATTATACTTTCTAAATGCCCTCCTTTTGCCCTCACTGGATTCTTCATGTCTGGCGTGATCCACAGTAGGTCTTTTGATGGTTTGCTTTCTGACATCCTTCCAGTGAAGCCTGCCATGCTTTCAGTACTCCTGCTTGGAATGTTTCCTATTTTTCCACACCACCTCCTGACTGCTGTATCTCTGTGCTTTCTCTAAACATCTCTCACATCTTGTCGAGTCTGCCTTTCATAAAATTCCACACCTTCACTGAGCTTGCACCTTGTAGGTTTTTAGTTGGACCTCCATCCTCACAACATGAGGTCACTAGACTCCAGTGGTTCCTGAAATAACACATTTTGGATCTTCTCACTGTCAGTGAGTAGAAGATCTAGCAGGTCACTATCGTCTGTTAAGTCCTAGACCATCTTTACTAGGAATGCCTCCTGGAATGCATCCACCAGTAGCTGTTTCCTTGTACTTGCCATGACTGGGACTTTCCAGTCCACATCTGGTATGATAGTTCCCTACTGTTACAACTCCTAGTTTAGCTGACCTCCTCATCATCTTGTTTAGTTTTCTAGCTGTTCTTTAGTTATGGCCTGGTAGTCTGTAAACCACCCGCATCTTAGTTTGTTTTCCATTTCCTGTTGCTGCAGGTAACCATGGAGACTTTGACCTTTGAATCTCCCCAGTTATCCATCTCTGTTTAAAGTATTACTGCACACACACTTATTCTTAGTCCTAACCTTTCTGAAGAAGGAGTATCCTGTATGGACATGTCCCACTTGTGGTTTAAGGAAGCCCATATCTCTGTGACAGCCACCAGGTCTAAGTTACCTTCTGCAACCAGTGTCTATGGCTCTGGTAGTTTGTTGCCCAGACTCCATGCAGTATAGCACAGTGGGTTAAGGCTCTGAGATGCAGATCTGGAGACCTGAGTTTGAATCCACAGCTGCCTAGGTGCATACTGTGTGATCCTGAGCAAGTCGCTTAACTTTCTTGTGCTCCCAGGTTACATCTGGAAACAAGCTTTAGCTTAGCGTACTACTCCTGGTTAATTAATGTTCCCTTCCCCCCTTTCCCTTTCCCTTTTCCATGCAGTAGTACACATCTGTTTCCGGTCAAAACCACAACAGCAAATACGGTGGTCAAAACTGCATGGTCAAAACAGTTGCAGTGTGGTTTTGAAGTTAGTATATCTAATCTAGCATGGTTTTGGATCTGGTTTCCTCACTGTGTGGCACTGTTATTGACCATGCTGTTTTTGACTGCATGGTCTTGACATGGTGCCATGCACATCATCCTCCAGCAACTTGTCTTGTACTTCCCTTACTTTTCTCTCCAGGTTTTGATAAGACCAGTTCATTTTGTGGAGGGGAGGCCTGCAAAGCTCCCTGGGAGTGTCCTTTCTGGTGTTCCATGCTATGCTTACTACCTACCAGCTATAATTTTAAATAACTGCTATGTTTCATGTCTATTAGCTTCCAGCACTCTCCTACCCTCCTCATGGGCTGTAAACCATTTTTTTTAAGAAACTCCAACCTCCTGTTAAGGCACTAGTCACCAAGGAACTGAAATCCCTGCTCCCCCACCACCTCTTGAGCCAAGCATTGCAATGGAACACATGGAACTGTTCCCCTTATGAGACTTATCCATGGTTGTATCTCAGAGAACTACTGCTGCTGCTACTTCTACTTCTTCCTTAGCTACCTTACCCAGAACACAAGTCGCATTTACCCAATCCATGCTCTTCTTGCTCAAATCATTCATGCTATCATTCACAATTAGATCTGGCCTTCCCTCCACTCTCCTGAATTCCATCACCATTGCTATGCGTCTGTAACGCTGTGCAGGAAGCAGCGAATCATCTCCTTGTAGTAGGATGTTAAAAGCCAACTCCATCCCACTGCCTATACTATTGAATCCCCACTATGTGTACCTTATTCTTGCCCCTTGGGCTACCATCAACCCTCCCCAGCATGCTGTATGGCAGTACTTGCCTTTTTAGTGTGTTGATTTGACTTTCCCCTCTTAAGGGGTAATTCTGGCTGAAATAGGGGAACTTATTATTTGTGAACAGCCCTGATTCACAGGCTTTGCTCACCCTTCCTCTTCTCCTCTTCTTCCCCACAACTGTCCAGCCTCTGTCTCTGGATTGGTTGGGCCTTGGAGGTGGTCGTGACAGTGGTGCCTTATGGGCCAGACAACTGTAGACCTCAAGCAGCATATTTCAGCCCATGCTAGTTTCCAGCTCTGCCCTGATGGACTGTAATCTCCTATAACTGAGTCAGTGACTGAACTCCCAGAGAACCCTGTGGTTTACAATCATTCCATAACCAGAGCACTCCCACCAAAGTGTATCCCTGCATCCTTATATAGTTGTAGGTCTGCAATATAAAATTAGATTTGGGATTTATTGTTCTTCTTGCTGTTTAATTCCCATTGTTACACAGCATATCACCAGTGTACTTTTATGATATCCTAGATAGGATTTTCTTGGAAAACAGTTTGTGTTTACCTACTGTTAGCCTTTTAGACTCTACTTGTTGCCTGCCCTCATGTCTCCTTTGGACCTGTCCCATGCACTACCCTCCTACTGTACCTTACTTTCATGGTGCCATACTCTCCTATGTCAGCTCTTTCCTTGTGTTTTCTGCTTGTCTCCATCCACCAGAGTCCCCTGCTGTCCTGCCATCTCCTCTGCAAATGCTTCTGCAGAAGCTGATGCTCCACAGAACCAATGCCATACAGGACCAATGCCACACTACTACTCTAGTGCACTCATGCCTCAGGATGCTCACACAATGGGATGCTAATGTACAGATCCTTTTATGCATGCATACTGTTCTTAGGGACTGTCTAGAAACTCTCAGATTTGATGTATTATTTTACACTCGTCAGAGATTTTTATTGTAAATTAAATTGATCTCTTTGTACTTAAAGCACTCAAACTGCTGGAAGAATATTTTGAGACTAAAGCCTGGCTGCAGCTTTGAATTGTGGGTTGTCAAACATGGATCGCCAGCATTTAAATGGGGTCTCATAGATGCTACTGCACTTTTAAAACAAGAAAGCTGTCTGGTAGACTGACCCAGTGTAAGCTCTGTTTCTCACTTACTATCACACATAGTTAAGATGTAATGCAGGCTCACAATGCAGAAATTTTGATCTGAGAGTGAAAGATGCCTGTCAAACTGAGTTGACATGCAAAAACAAAGTATGAAAGTTATTAAACTCCAATGGTTATTACAATGTTCCAGACTGCATAAAAAGGAATAATGATCAGTACATGAACACAAAATGCAAAAAGAAACACATTCATACTAGAGATTTGATATTAACAGGCAAATATGCCATGACCCCAAACAGGGACCTCTAACACCAAACTGTTGTACTCACAGCAGAAACACAAAAGCAATGCTAAGCACAGTTTGCTTGACAACAATATCAGTTTATTTATGTTCAACTAGCTTGTCTTGTCTTGCTCTCTCTTACAGTAGGGTGTCATGTACACTGCAGTCTGTTTCTCCTGCAGCTTCTGTTTTCCCACCTTATTTTTGCATCTCTGCACACCTTTGGTATTTTTTTCCTTCTCATTAGTGTTTTCTTTATTTTGTCACACTAGAAATATGGGAACAGTGACCAGCATTCACACTGGAACTATTTTGTTCACCTCCTTGCATGGCTTTAAAGCTTCACTGCATGTCTAGCAATCAAGTACTGAGGTTTTTGTTCTTTCAAGTATAAACCTTCATTCAGCAATGCATTTACAGTTTTCATCGTTACTTTCATTAACTACTGATAATGCTAATCTGATCTTTGTTTAATTATGCTGCATAAAAGTGGTGCTGTTGCAGTCCTGCTTTTCCTCCTGCACAGCATATTTGTTACAGTGCTACAAAGTGAAGCACCTCTTAGTGCTGTCACTTTCCTTTTTCTTGCTTTACCCAGCAATCAATTTTTGGGGGACACTCAGCAATAATTATGTTTGTTTGCTTGTGTGTGCAGCAGATTGCTGTGTGTATTTACAGTTTGGGGCTATGGCCCATTTACCTGCTATTATAAGTCTAATAAATAATTTAGAGTTTTGGGAAATGGCCCATTTACCAGCTATTAAGTCTAATGAAATATTCACGAGCATAGTGAGGCTCTGATTGACTGCCTGATCAGTCATCAATGTATTAAAATGACTGATCCAACTCAGTTTCACTGTGTGGCATGCAGCATTTTGAGAGTAAGATGTACTCATGCTATACTGCTTGATCCACACCACTTAAACCAGCAAAAGTAAGTAAAAACTGTAAACATGAAAGCTATTATTGCTAATAAACTTATATCCTTGAAGTGGGTAATTTCCTTGGGCTGTCTACCAGCTGGAGGAGATGGTCCTCATCTGCACCTTGGCTCAACCAGCCCCCAACATGTCATTAATCCTTTGAAAATTGCTATCTTCATAGTCATTATTGCTTAAGAAATGACTCCCTCCACCATGTACATGTTTGTTTTCTGCATGTCAACTGCTTCACCACTTGCTCATTTGATTATTTGACTTGCCTGACAGAGACCTGGGACAATGTCTCAGATGGTGCAGAGGGTTTTGGAACTGGCAGCTGCATCATCACACACACTTACCCAGGACTGTATCCTTCAAATGAGGTTATTAGTATTAAAATAGTGGAGGGTTCAGAAGGGATTGGACAAGCACATGGGAATAGTGTGCAAGGGGCAGTTTGGGGAAGTAGGGAGCACTGACAGGAGTAGAGTCCCAAAATAAGACAGGTTCAAGCAGACTGGTTGGGCCACAAGATCTTTATGTACTGCCATTTACCATCTTTCTGTGTCTCCAAGCTATAAGTGCAGTGTTCATCATGAAGTGCAACTGTATTTCTCATACTATGTTTTTTATTTTAAAACATACTGTATGTAGTAGTGTTGGCTTGTGCTTTGTCATTTGATTTGTTGCAGGGTCTCAGAGGTGGTGCATGGGGGAAAGAGGTAGGGTAGAAAACCCTATCATCAATTATGGTGAGTGCTAGTGAGTCACCACAAAAGAAAGCTGCATAAGACTTGAGCTCCTGACACCTCATCCCAAAATTCTTAGCCATCCACTCTCCTTTGAACAGCAAGGTTTCAGCTTTTCTGTCTGATATTTCAATACTAGAAAACCTGTAGGCTCATCCAATACCATTATTGCAATACCAATACTTCTTCTACCACTAAAAGAGAACTCTTCACTGCCACCTCAAAGCTATGCCACACCCCAAGAACATGGCTGTAACTTCAGGCATCAGCACCGCCAATAATCTCACACAGATCAAAACCATTACCCTTTTAGTTAAAATGAGGGAGCATATGATGACCACATAAACTACTGCATTTGATGTGGCTAAGTATGAATGAAGCGGAGACCCATGTCATGATGCTGAAGGATGCAGAAGACCTGCTAGAATGCAAGGCAACACAGTGTGACAGTACATGCCTACAGCTAGAGGGAGGTAAGGGATAACCATTGGAAGTATGGAAAGCACTGATAAGTGGCCCAAGGACCTGTCATAAGAGGATAAAAACCTTTGTGAAAAAAAAGTGTAGTACGATTTTTCTGTATGTCTTTCTACTGTTCAAAACATTTCTTTTTATTTCTAAAGAAGTACCATTCTCCATAGTCTTAGTGTAGTATCCTGTATTATATGTACAAATATCTTTAAGTATTAACATATTATTGTTTATATACTTCATGTTTCTGTCGACTGAGTCCTTTGAGGTACCAATAACTGAGTTTAACAGACAAAAATGTGTTGCCATCTCTGAAGAGAAGTCTACTGTAACCATTTTTTTTCTGAAGTGAGGTGTTCTCAGCTGTGACAGAGAGGGTGGGTCATTTTCCCTTGATAAGGAGCACTGTGTTGTGTGGGCAGTGGCTTTGTTGGAATTCAGACCTAGAGATACACAGGGTATTGTCTATGGTGGTGGAGTTACTGATATACCCTTACAGGCATTTGAAGTGTTGAGAAAGCTGGTAACACTGTACAGGTGGAGTCTGGGAGAGAGAACAGTCTGTCACAGTGGGATAGAGATAGGGGAATATTAATAAATAGGCAGGGAGGAAGAAAGGTTGATGGAGACCAGTTAGGGTTTGCGAGACAGGCTTAGCAGGGACAATCTGGGCAGACTGGGTGGGCCAAGCTGTCCTTTTTGCTGACATACTTTATGTTTCTATGTTTTTGCAGTATCTGGTAGAGAATGACCTCTGCCATTTTGCACTGTCCAAGCAATTCTACTTCTAAAGCTTTTTCTGTAAATCTACATATTATAAATATTATTATATTTTAGTTTCATGAAGGAATAATGCACAACAGGGTGTTTGTCATACTGGGACAACATCACACCTCAGGTGGTTAGGCATGAGGTCACAGACTGAGTGTGTCTGATACCCAAGAAGTGATGTTTCCTCAGCACTACACACCCTGGAGTGCATTATTCCTATTATACAATGGCTCATGTGTAAAAAATAAATTAAAAGATGAAAAGTACATTAAAAAGTATATGTTTTGGTGTTTTTCAATCTGTAGGTATACTTAAAAAGCTGTCCTGATTTGCTGTTTTGGCCAGTAGGTGGAGCTGTTGTTACTGTGGCTTTGCACTTCCCCACACTAACTTTTTGTGTGTTGCTGTTCTCCAACTCTTCTAGGTTAAATGATCAGTTTATAATGTTTATGTCTCTCTCTCTCTCTCTCTCTCTCTTTTCCCTTCTTCACTGTTTCTATCACCGTGTGGAAGGCAGATATTGCCCCCATGCTTTCACAATCCCAGCTGTTCCTGCCCTGTAGCCTGGAAGCTGAAGAGACAGCCCTCCACTCTGTTTCACTTTTGCAGCTGTGTCTTCTCTCAGTACAGCTTTTACCATTACTGTGAGAGAGGACTGAAGGCAGAAAACGGTGAATGGGTAGCAAGTGAAGCACAGGGTTACATGTGCTCACATGCTCAGTTAATGTGACAGCAGGGACTGCTAGGAGAGTGAGTGGGACTTTGATGAAGGTGATTCTATTGATGACTTTTATGTTTCAGACATGGAAGTGTCTGGAGAGCAGGAGGCAGTGACAGAGGTACCTTGACAGAGGTACCTTGTAAAGCCAATGTGATGGCTTTCAGTATCAGATTATTTTTTAAATAAAACAAAGAAAAACAATTAATTGTCTTATGATGTTCACCAAGTGGGGAATGCTAGTACAGTAGGGGACTGCTGTGAAGCCAATTGGAAACACAGCTTTCACTTTGTTCGTGTGTTTTTTAATTAAGAAAACAAAAGTGAGAACAGAGATTTGAGGCAATGTGTGAGGGTTCTGGGTTTGACTTTTTGTAGTCTGTGTGCTGCTGGACAGAGGAGGAATTATAATTTTACAAGTTTATTTTGTACTGGCAAAAGTGAGAACCTCAAGTGTGAGCAACTTGGACATGGCATGTGCAGTAATTGTTTGTCATGTAATTCGGTCATGTGCATGCTGGGAGTTGATCCATGTTATTGTGCTGGGATAACATCAAAGGTCTATCTCCAGAGTGACCAGTAAAACTCAAGGATTCTTTCTTGCCATTGTATAATTTAGTTTATTCAACACAATTGCAGCTGAATACTAAAAGGGAGGCTGAAGTTAAATACATGCAAAAACACCATACACATTGCAGAAATTAACTTACAAACTAAACTATATACACATAAAACATTTAAAAGTCATCATAAATACAAAAGGCAACACAATCTGAATGCATAAAAATGCCTATAGAATTTAGACCTACTATATTTGTACATTATTACTCTTCATTGAGTTTAACCTGTATTTTACACCTACCAATACATTTTATTTATTTATTTTGTTATCCGGGATAGGACAGTGGAGCAAATAAATTTTCAGGCCTGGCAAGAAAAACTTATAACTCAGTTGAAATCATTCATTTAAAAACACATAAAAAAGATGTTTTATACTTCTTTGTTCTAAAAATAAGCTTTTGTTCATCTAACATGCTTCCTTAAATCATACACATACACCTCTTTTGGTGGCAAAGGAGTGCTACTTATGTCTGAGATCACAGATCTGTACAATCATTTTCTTTGCCATCTCTTTTCTCCTTTCATCCACCTCACCAATTTATACTTTTTAACACATCATTCAATGAGACCTCATCCCATAGAGTTATTCATAGTGCTCTTTTTTATCCTTTCTAACTCTTTACTTTCCATTATTGTGAGTCTCCCATTGCATACTGAAGATCTGTATTTAAGTATTGGTCTAACCACAGTACAATAAAAATACATCAAGTCATCCTGACTATCACCTGCCCTTTTAACATAGTCACAAAATATATTCTCAAGTTCCCTTTTAAAAATTCCCTCAACTTGTTCTTTCCATCCAAATCATTTTGCACCATAATTTCAAAAAGTTTTACACATTCAATCATCTCAACAGCAATCCCTCCAAAAGCTGGGGGACTCAATTTATTTGTTTTCCCAAACGTAATTTTAAGTTATGTCTGGGTTTATCTGCATCAGGTTCAGCTTTGACCACTCTTCAATTTTTTCAAGTCTTTCTGCATGGTACTCTGACTTATTTCACTGAATGTATCAATTACTGTGGTATCATCCACATACCTGATACAAGATCCATCTGTTTTAAGGTTATTTATCATTATTAAGAACAACAATGGTCCCAGTTTTGTTCCTTGTGGCAGTCCACCCCTCACACATATATTCCACCCTCATCGGACTCCCTCCACTTCTATCCATTGGGTCTAGTGCTCTAGGAAATCATAAATCCATCTCATAGCACAAGTGGAATGCCTACCTTCTGTAGCTTTCTCATTAAAGTTTAATGATCTGTCAGATCAAAGGCCTTTCTATAATCCACCAAGCACCACCCTCACCACCTCTCCTCCCCATATGATTTCATTCACAATTCTAGAAACTTTAAGGTTACCAAAATTATTAAACTCCCTTTAATGATCCAAATTAATTTTTATCAATTTTGTTTGAGATCATTTCTAACATCCATCTTGTAATAAATCCTCACACACTTTGGATACTACACAAGTTAGTGAAATGGGTCTAAATTCTTTTCTTACATTATGTGGTATAGGCACTTTGTTTGCTAGCTTTCCTGGCAGAATAGATTTTTATATATATTGCATACCAAGAGACAATTAAATCTGCCTTTCCCCTTCTTACCCAGTTGGGTATTGTGTCTTGGCCTACTGCCTTATTTACTTTCAATTTCTTCAGTTCTTTCACTATTTCATCCACTGTAACAAGATATATTTCTGGTACTTCCCATAATTTCCTTCTATTTTCCTAAGGGTTCAAGACTTTTACTCACCTGACACAATGTTTTATTTAATTCCTAGACAAACTTAATCCATTTATCCCCACTTTCAACCCCATATTTCTCTGCCCATCTGCCCAATTGTCCTCCCAGTTTACTACTCTCCAAACATTTCTTCATTTTTGACCACCATTTCTGTGGATAAGACTTTCATAAACCATTCACTTTTTGAGTATATGTTCTCATTTTTGCCATCCTATTTACTTCTGTTTTTAACCAGTTATATTCTGCCCTATTCTTCACCTTTAATGCCATTTGTCATGTATGTATCAGTACTTTAAATTCCTCTGTTACCACGGATTATCCCCTCCCATCACAACTAAATGTAAAGGTGCAATCCAGTCAATTATTTCTTGTAGGGTGCTTATCATCTTCTCCCAAGTGAATTCAGCAGAATCTAATTTGAGCCATTCAGCATCTATGTCACCCACAATTGCATCTAACCCTCTTACTTTTTTCTTTAGCCCATTTTCTTCTCTGAAACACCTGTTTGCTATCACTTTATTTTCTGCACCCTCCAGACTAGATGTCATTAATACCTCTTTTGGATCAGACATTTCCAATGCGAGGTAAGATAATTGGTGGTTTGTAGCATTCAGAAAACATTGCCACCATGACATTTAAAATGCTCTTCCTCTTCTCCTCCTTATCCATCCACTATGCTATGTAACAACCCCATAGCATAATTCAGATGTGTGTGTGTGTGTGTGTGTGTGTGTGTCTGTTATTCACCTTTGCAGATCTTAAAATTATTAATGTAATTAATTGGTCTTCAGTGTTTTACATCAGATCAGGTCTATTTAAATAAAACCCAATATAAAACTAACAGGCTGTATTGGGTCAGGATTTCTAACACATATGGAAATGTAGTGATGATCCTTGGCTCACAGGGCTGAGTTTAAATGTTGTCACTGCCATTTAGGTCAGTATAAATTTTTCTGCTCATTGCTTTAAAAATGTAGTTCGTGAGGGAGTCCCAGGAGATAACAGGCTTATCACACATTATATCAGTTTCAGTCATGCAAACCATCCTCTCCATCTATACAGTGATTATCTAAAACAGTCATGTATGTCAAATGATGACAACAAATCAATCCAAATCACACTAGCAAAAATTAGTAGCAACATTCAACACTGTATTGAAACTCATAAAATGAAACAATTAGTAAGCATCCAGTCACATCCTCTTTCCTCTTATAGCACAAGTGTTTCCACGACAGTTAAGGATGGAAGGATCCCTCAATTGATTACTGGCTCAGAGCTTAGTTTAGGAGTTTCAGCTAAACTGTTCAGCAACAAAACTTAGGCTACACACACACAAATCACTACACATATAGTGTTCAAAATATTGGACATTTATTGCATATACTATAGTTTAGAAATTAGTTAGAAACAGCTGAACCCCATTTTTACCCTTTGAAGTCAAACAAAAAATGCACTAAGCCATTAAGGCACTGTTTTAAATTAAAGTACAAGGTCCCAACTTCAAAACTTTATGTCAACTTTCAACTTTCAATGGATCCTAAGCATTTGTGGTCAATACAGCCATACATACATGACTCACTGTTACTAAACAAGATAAATATTTTTCATTTTGGATACAAAAGTTGCTATAATTATGTGTTAATGACAAACCTTAGGATTTAGTTTGAGATGGGAATAGGATAGCAATGCCTATAGAACAACAACATGCTGTAAAAGCACTTTTCTTCAGGTACAAAGAGCACTGTTGATTGGTTGTACTGTTTCCCCATCTTGTTAGTACAGAGTAATGGAGGCCAGGAGCAACTATGTGCTGTGTTCATCAGCATATAGAGTACAGTACTGAGGGTGAGAGATGAATATAGGGTCACTATTGGTAACCAGCTAATTAATCAATGAGAGGTTGCCATGGTGACCTTGTAAACCTCAAGGCGAAGCTTGAGATGTTTATGTTGCCATGGCAACCTCAAGATGGTTAAACAAGTTGGTTACTGATAGCGACTCATACATTATCCTCTATGTTCATCCCGATAGTCGATAGTGAACCATACATTATATTTTCTAGTGTATGGTCCACATAACCAGTTAAAAAAATGAAGTAAAGACCTTACTACTACTGTTACTTTCATCACCGTTTCTCTTTCTGTTTCAGGAAGGCCACTGATTCATGTCAGACGCATGTACAGAGTATTCCAGTTGTTATACCATTTATGTGACATACCATCAATGGGTTAACAACATTGTGACGTCACATCGATGGTATAACAACATTATAAAAGGTAGATTTTGATGTATAACAATGTTCTATTATACATTATATGACTGTTATTTTTCCACAAGGCTAACAAGAAAGTGTGGTATTCCTGTGAACAGTTTCAGTTGTAGTTTGAATGACTGTTGCCCTGTGAGCTTGTGGACTGATTATATTGATTGAGAGAATCCACTGCAAAAGTCATACTAAACATTCTAATAAATTCTTACTGAATGGTTTGTTGTTAAGGATAAGCTGCAGAAATCACTGAAATAAGGAAGTATCCATTTATTGTAATATAAAACCAAATACTCCAACTGGCAGCACAATACATTAGTGCTCCAGTTGCAGCACTACTAAATCCATCTCTCACTACTGGTGAGCTTCCAACAATATGGAAGTATGCCAGAGTGCTGTAATACCAACACAAGGTGGATTCAAATTGGACATTAATCAGTGCAGACCTAAATATACAGAATTATGTGTACCATATACAAAGTACAGTACTTTAAACATGTGTGTATAATCAACTTTTCACAACCTTGATCCACTTAATGTGTTGTATTACATATGATTATGTTTCAGACTGAGGCATTTGCTATCATCTGCACCAGTAAAGGATAATATATATATATATATATATATATATATATATATATGTATATATATATATATACATATACAGGAGAACATTATGAGTTGAACCTTACATAGACAGTATCGGTAGATAAGGGCCTATGGCCCACCCAGTCTGCCCATTTGAGCTTGTAAGTTCAGTTTGTTTTCCTAGTAGTCTGTTGCCCCTTACCCCTGCCCCCTCCAGAATTCCTTTATGTCTATCCCATGCATTCTTAAATCCGTGATTGTTTCAGCCCCACCACTTCCTCTGGCAGGGTGTTCCACTTGTCCACCACCCGTTCTGTGAAGAAATTCTTCCTCATGTTTCCTCTGAATCGTCCTCCCTCCAACTTCATCCCATGCCCTCTAGTCCTGGAACATCTTTTTCGGCTTAAAAATAGTGTTTTCCTGCACCCTGTTCCTCCCTGTAAGATACTTGTATGTCTCTATCATATCCCTCTCCCTCCTCTCCTCCAGGAGTACATGTTCAATTCCTTCAACCTGTCTTCATAGGACTTGTGATGCAATCCATGCACCATCTTTGTTGCCCTCCTCTGAACCTTCTCTACCCTCTCTATGTCCTTATGTAGGTATGGTCTCCAGAACTGTACACTGTACTCCAGGTGGGGCCTCACTAGTGTCTTGTATAGCGGAATTATGACCTCCCTTTTCCTGCTGGTGATGCCCCTGCCTATACATCCCAGCATCCTATTTGCTTTACCTGCTGCCTTGTCACACTGTTTTCCTACCTTGAAGTCATCAGAGATGACAACCCCAAGATCCCTTTCCTGCTTGGTGCATGCTATATCCTCACCCCCAACTGATATATTGTGCCAGGGTTTTTGTGCCCACATGCATTATCTTGCACTCTTTGCATTGAATTTCAACTGCCAAACCCCTAACCATTCTTCAAGTTTGTGCAGGTCACTTCTCATTCTGTCTACCCCTCTGGTGTGTCTACTCTGTTACAGAGCTTTGTGTCATCAGCTTAACAGTGAAATTCTGCCTCTAGGTCCTGTGCAATGTCACTGATGAAGATGTTGAATAGGACCGGTCCCAGCACTGATCCCTGTGGTACCCCACTGGTCACTCTTCCCTCTGTGGAGTGACAGCCATTTATCACCACCCTCTGTGTCCTGCCACCCAGCCAATTACCTACCCGCCACACTACTGTCCTGCCCACACCCATATTCACCAGTTTGTGTAATAGTCTTCTATGTGGCACAGTGTCAAAGGCCTTGCTGAAGTCCAGATAGGCCATGTCCACTGCCCTCCCCGATCCACCTCCTAGTCACCCAGTCAAAAATTCAATGAGGTTGGTCTGACATGACCTCCCCTGGTGAAACCATGCTGCCTTGGGTCCTGTAGTCCATTGACAACCAGATGTTCCACCAATCTCTCCTTCAGTAGTGCTTCCATGATCTTCCCCACTACCGAGGTGAGGCTGACTGGTCTGTAGTTCCCTGCTTCCTCTTTGTTCCCACTTTTGTATAAGGGACTACATCTGCTATCCTCCAGTCTTTGGGTACCTCCCTGTTTCCAGTGATTGGCTAAACAGGATAGCCAGAGGTTCAGCCACCACCTCTCTTAGTTCTTTAAGGACCCTGGGGTGCACTCCATCTGGCCCCATTGCTTTATCAACTCTTATTACTTCCAGTTCCTTCAGTTATTTTCAGATGTGTCCTGGCTGGGAAGGTAGTAGACTACATAATGAAGAATAAAACAGTTGAATACATATTTACATAAAATACCTGGAAGCTAGAGATTTTACAAAATAAGTTTATAATTGGAATACTGTGACAGTAAGCAGAAGCAAAATTGGTACTACCCAGGACTGCTACTGAGGTCATAGCCTCATATGGGGGCAATACTGGAGGTTCAAAAGGTAGTGGAGGGACAGTGGAAAGGGAACAGGAAGAGGGTGAGGGTGATGTAGCAGGAGGAAAAGAGGAAAGGTAAAGTGGAAGGGCAGTAATATGAATGACGGAGGGAGGGTTAGGTACACAAGCTGATATGAGTAGTGTGTTCAAGGAGGAGAATGTTCAGGGCAATGTGGGAGGAAAAACATAGGGATGGCAAGACTAGAGTAGACATGAGGTAACCTTTAGGAGAAGGTGACCCTCACAGAGGCCACGGGGCAACTGAGAGAGATGAAAACATGGAGTCAAAGTTTCTAAGAGAGAATGAGGAGCAGATTGGGTAAGTAAGGAGAAAGTTGAGATAGCAGTGAGGGCGCTAAACCAGAATTAAGAGATTAGGGATTAGTTTTGTGCAAAATTAGAATATTTCACCCAGAGGAAATATTTAGAATTAACATTACGCGAAAATTTTTAAGCTGGGCAAAATATGAAATTTTGCCAGTGGCTGTGAGTGAAATCTCACCCCAAACCACTGGAATTTCATCTGTGGGCAAAATTTCACCACCACAGGTGAAATTCCTACCACTTGGTGAAATTCCACCCCGTGGGTGAATTTTCGCCTCCTGCAGGTAAAATTTCTCTACTGGTGGTGGATTGGTGAACTGAAAAATTGCAGGCAAAATTCCACCGCATTTTTGCAAAACATTTTGTCCAGCAAAATTGTTGATTTTGTGGCAATTTCACTGGTGAAATTTAATTTTGCTGCATCTCTATTAGGGATACACAGTGAGATAGGTGTCTTCGTCCATGGAGTGATGTGAGAGGGAGGAATATAAAGTACTGTATGTGATGCAGGAAGAGCAATTGAAACAGAGGTTACAGAGTGGAAGAAGGGTTCTAGTCAGGCCATGGAGGATTTGGAGTAAACACTATAAACCTTATCCCCATAGTTAAATGTTATGAGGTCACTTTTACAATACATTGGAGACAAGTATTGTTCTAATACAGTGCACAAGATTAATCATGAATTTTTAAGCAATAAGGCATGGCCAGTGGTCAGAATAATAGTCTGTTAATTACCTGCAGAGGTGGAAGATGGCATAAGGCACAGCTGAGTGCCATATTGAAAATGAGCATTATAGCTCAGTGTACCTTCCTGGTGAAATGCTTTAATAAGTAAATAAATAAACATTGCAACCAGGGAGTGATTAACTAGCTGTTAATTGAACTCATGGTAGTGTCTTGTTATTATAAAACTACTCCAAAAGAAAAGTGTTAGAAGTGTACCATTTAAATGTTTTCCTCTTCCAGAGGGAGATTTGTAATAAAATAGTTCACACACTAATTATTTTAGAATGCTGATTCAGACCTAGAACCATTTTGGCGGTGCTGGATTCTGTGATGGCCTGAGACAAAATGTTGGAGGCAGCCTTGGGCAATCTCCCATAATGATGGAAGAAACAAAAAGCTTCCTTTCCTGGCTATTCTTACACAACAAGGATGCGTGTAAGGCCTCAAGGGAATATCTACAAAATTAAGAGATGCAGGTATCCCCACCATATCAGCTTCCCATAAAGCTACAATTCATCTGAGATAGCAAGATTTACACTTACACTCATCTGAAGTCTGCAGGGGACTTTACAGTGAAACTCAAACAGTACAAGCTCCAATCTAGAACAGAAGAATTGGAGATGGATGGGAGGAGGAATAACCTATAATTCTTGTGAAACTTAAAAAGACTTTGTAACAATATATCCCCATATACCAGTTAAAAGACAGTCAGTGACTTGAGCATGAGTGGAGGTGGACACTGCAGATGCCAGTCTTAGAGATCAAGTTGCATTGGAAGCAAGAATAAGTGCTCTGATTTCTAAGTTAAACATTTGTTAAAACTTTGCTAAATGAGCTACTGGAGTATTGGCTCTGGGCATAGCACTGAGGCTGCAGGGATTGTAGTTGACTGTGAGCATCTGTGGACTGTGGATCATGGGGCCACATAGCCAACTGCACTGTAAGTGCTTTTTAAGATTTATAACATTTTGTGGTGTTTGGGGCTGAGTATGTATCTGAGAAGATCATTCAGTGAGCTTTAGAGCTATAGGTGAACTTTGCAGAGGTTGAGTGGTCAAAGCCTGTGAACTTTGTAAACCTAATATTCTTTGGGTGAAGCTACCTCTGGCTGGAAGCTGCAACACTGAACTTAGGATTTGTAGGAAAGCGAGCTGTGCTCACAACAGAGGGAGGTGAACCTTACAATTTACAATTGTCTTTGGTTTGTAGCAGATTCATTAGGAAAGTTAATATTCTTCAGGTGGAGGCTACTTCTAACTGAAAGGTGAAATAAGGAACTTAGAATTATCAGAAAAGGCAGTCTTTCAATCAACAGAGGGAGGTGGACCTTGTTTTACTTTTGTTACAATTGTTAAGATTTTCAGTGCAGGAAGAGTTTAAACCCGGAGGGACTGAATACTGTTTACTGTGTCTGTCCTTGTACACAGCTGACTTGATTGGAGTTAGTGATTGACTGTTTGCGTTGCAATATTTGTTATACTGTGAGTTATTCACTGGGCTAAGAATTTGCCATAAGTCCTGAAGTGAGTGCAGGCTACAGGCTGTGTATTTGACCCAGACAGTGCCCCAGGGGTGGAAACTGTTTTTTGTGTGTGTTTATCTCTGTGTGCCTTAAAGGCCAGTCCAGACTGTGTCAGGAAGTGCTTACATCACAGCTACTTATCAGCCAATAGCTTTGGAAGAGTCTTACAGACTTCATAACAACAGTACTATAAGCAAGTGTTTTTAGCAGGCTCTTCAGAAAACAATATTCTTCAGGTGAAGCTACCTCTGGCTGGAAGCTGCAACACTGGACTTAGGATTTGCAAGAAAGCAAGTTGTGCTCACAACAGAGGGAGTGAACCTTACAATATACAATTGTCTTTGGTTTGTAGCAGATTTATTAGGAAAGTTAATATTCTTCAGGTGGAGGCTACTTCTAACTGAAAGGTGAAATAAGGAACTTAGAATTATCAGAAAAGGCATTCTTTCAATCAACAGAGGAGGTGGACCTTGCTTTACTTTTGTTACAATTGTTAAGATTTTCAGTGCAGGAAGAGTTTGTACCCAGAGGGACTGAATACTGTTTACTGTGTCTGTCCTTGTGCATAGCTGACTTGTTTTGGGGCTGACTGCTTTCCAGGCACAAGTCACCAGGCTGTTTGGGGCTGGGCAGGTTTACCTGTGTCTGACTTGGATGCTTTGATTTTCCTCTGTTTGATTAGCAGGGTATTTTCTCTGTCAAATTGTCGTGTAGGGCATCTTGCTGATAGGAAGACACTCATCACAGTGGTGGGTCAAAGCTTTTTAGCTGATTGTTTTGTGAGGGCACAGGTTAGGCCCAAACCCTTCCCACCCTTACCCTGGAAACAGTTCCTTTATACCTGGGGTTCTGATATCATTTCCTCAAGATGGCAAGGTGCATATCACTGTCATATCCTCTAGCACACTGTACTGACAATATAAGCAGACACATTATATAATATATTCATTTCTATATAACAAACCAATCATACACACACAAAAAAAATAATAAAAATAAACAAGAAGGTAGACAGACATGTGGAAGTAGTGCAATTTAATGGCTGTGGGGCAGCAGTCTTCCGGAGTCTTTCTGAGGCTAAGATGCTGCCCTGTTTGCAGACAACTCTCTGCCCTGAGGGAGGAAGTTGTCCATCTTCAGGCCATACTGGACAGTAGTAAGAGAACCTTCCCCAGGCCTCACTGGACAGTAGTAAGGAACCTCCCCATCCAGTGAGCACCAGAGCCACCACCACTACCTCAGATGTTGTGAAGGGCACAGCAGTTGGACCACAGTGGGCTCAGAGAGTGAGGGTGGTGGGACAGAGCACACCCAGTCAGTTGTTCCACTTCACAATCCATACACCATTCTGGGGAGCATAGTTCCTCTATGAATGCACCAGCAGAGGAGACTAAGGAGGTTGAAGACCACTGTCACAAGGAGGCCCTCAGGAAAGAGGCAGCGGACACCACAGGAAAGGAAGCAGGTCCTGGTGGAGGGCTCAATTATTAGGGGATAGAACTGGGGAGCAGGGAAACTGAAGGGAGGTGCCCGCCTGCTGCCATGGCTTAGAGGGACAGGAAGCACATCCTTAGGATCACGAGAACAGTTAGCGCTGAGTCGAGCTGGACATCATTGTCCACCTAGGGACAAATGACTTGGCTCATCATGAGATTAGAGCAGTGCAGAAGGACTTTGTAGAGTTGGGGAGGGGCCTAAGACAAGTAGCACACACAGTATCCTTCTCAGAGGTGCTGCCTGTCAGTGGCATGGGTGAGGTGAGGTACGTTGCACTATGCAGTTTAACAAATGGTTAAAAAATCATGTGGAGCACATGGGTTTGGCTTCATTGGGGACTGGGGTTCCACCTGGAGGACACCAGCCTATACTGGCAGGATGATCTGCATCTGTCCAGGAAGGAACAAGTCTTTTGAGCAATCGGTTTAAATGCTTCATTGGTAAGCTTTTAAACTAGTCAAGGGGAGGCACTGATAAGCAGCAGGAAAACCCCAGCCTCCCTACAAAACAGGGTACTAAATGAGAAAAGACAAAGGTAGAAAGGTCAGTGGGGATGCTGCTACAGAAGGTAAAGCCATCAAAAATGGAGAGCAATGAGTACCAATGCCCGTAGTCTGGGTAACAAGCTTCCTGAATTAGTGGCCTTGATGGAGGAGGAACATCTGAATATCGTGGCAGTCACAGAAACATGGTACACACAGAACCATGACTGGGATGTAAACATACCAGGATACACTATCTACAGGAGGGACAGGGAGGGTATAAGAGGAATTGGAGGAGGGTAGCTCTCTACATAAGGGAAGGAATCAAAGCAACAGAACAAAAGGGTAAACAGGGAGGAGAAGAAGCACTATGGGTCAATTTGGAGACAGGCAATGGCACCACAGTCCGCACAGGGGTTGTATACAGACCTGCCTCTCAGGGGAGGAAATGGACAAGAAAATGATAGAAAGTATACTTAGAATGGCAGAAAAAGGGAGATATTGCTAATGGGTGATCTGAATATGCCAGATGTTTACTGGAGTGCAGTTGCAGCAGCCACTTCTAAGAGTGGGGTTATTCTAGAAGCCCTACAGGGGCATGCCTTATACAACTAGCATTGGAACCCACTCAGGAGGAGCAATCTTAGACCTGGTTCACTCAAAGGAGATGAAGAGAGGATCACAGATGTAAAGTGGGCAGCCATCTGGGAACTAGTGACCATTTAACAGTATGGTTCACAATAAACACAGCAATAGAGATAAGCCATACAAAGGCAAAAGTACTGGACTTCAGGAGGGCTGACTTTGCCAAAATCGCCAGTGCCTAAGGAATGCACTAACAAATGGGCAGGAAGAAGGGGTGGAAGAACAATGGGGAATAATAAAACTGCCATCACAGAGGTAACAAGCAAATAAACAAATGTGTGAAGCAAATAAACAAAACAAAACTATGTAATAAACCACTATGGTTCTTAAAGGAGTGGCAGTGAAGGTTCAAGAGAAAAAGAAAGCATTCAGCAAGTACAAGGAATCACAGAAGGAGCAGGACAGAGAATTGTATCAGTTAAAGCAAAAGGAAGCTGGGAAGGCAGTCAGAACAGCAAAGGCCCAAACCAAGGAAAAGATAGCTAACTCAGTTAAGAAGGCGTATATAACCTTTTAGGTACATCAGGGAGTGAAGAAAGACCAAGGGAGGATATTGAGGCTTAATAAAGGAGAGAGGGTGGGCAGAGGGTGACTGTAAAAGGCAGAGATACTAAACAAATATTTTGCTCAGTATTTACAAATGAAGAGGGAGGTACCTAAAACAAACAATAGAAACACTCTGGATACAGAAGTTGATACCAGCCATTTACAGAAGAAAGGTTTCTGAAAGAACTCTTAAAACTTAAGGTGGACAAAGCAATGGGGCCTCATGGGATTCATCCCAGAATACTAAAGAACTAAGGGTAGAACTAGTGACACCACTGACTACCCTCTTTAACAAATCATGGGAGGATGGGTGGTACCTGAGGACTGGAGGAGGGCAGATGTGATTCCCTTCACAAAAGTGGAGCAGGGCAGAAGCAGGAAACTACAGACCTGTTAGTTTAACCTCAGTGATAGGGAAAATTATGGAATCGCTTCTGAAGGAAAGAATTGTCCAGTACCTAGAGGCCAGAGGGCACAGGACCCAAGGCAGCATGGATTCACAGCGGAAGGTTATGCCAGATGAATCTAATAGATTTCTTTGACTGGGTGACCAAAGTAGTAGATCAGGGAGGGGCTGTGGACATGGCCTACGTAGACTTTAGCATGGCATTGGACACAGTCCCACACAAAGATTAATATACATGTTAGCCAGCCTGGGAGTGGGTCCCAAGATGATAGCCTGGGTAAAGAATTTGCTGGAGAATAGGACACAGAGGGTAATAGTAAATGGAGCCCACTCTGAAGAAAGGGGTTACTAGTGGGGTACCGCAGGGTTCAATAGGACCGGTCCTCTTCAATGTCTTTATAAGCAACATTGCAGAGGGACTGAAGGAAAAGTATGTCTCTTTGCAGATGACACAAAGATCTGCAACAAAGTTGATGCACAAAGGTGTGGAAAGGATGAGAAGGGACTTGGCAAGGTTAGAGGAATGGTCAAATGTATGACAACATAGGTTCAATGCTAAGAAGTAAGGTAATGCACCTGGGAAACAAAACCCAGGGAAGAGTACACAATGGGGGTGAGATACTAACAACAGCAAAAATGGAAAGGGACCTGGGGGCAGTCATATCAGATGACTTAAAGGTGGGCAAGCAATGTGAGAGGGCAGCAAGGAGGGCTGGGGGATACTGGGATGCATAGGAGATGCACCACCATTGAAAACAGGAAGTTGTTATCCTCTGTACAGACAGCTGATGAGAACCCATCTGGAGTACTGCTTGCAGTTCTGGAGACCCAATCTCCACAAGGACATAGACGGATGGAAGCTCTCAGAGGAGGGCAAGTAAAATGGTGTTGGGTCTGCACGGAAGACATATGCAGAGAGACTAAAGGAGCTTAATATGTAGCCTCGAGGAAAGGAGGGAGGGGACATGATAGAAACTTTCAAGTACCTCAAGGGAATCAACAAAGTCCAAGAGGGTAGCATCTTTCAAAAAAAGGTGTGCAAGAACAAGGGGCACAATTTGAAGATGGAGGGGTTCAGAGGTAATGTAAGGAAGTATTTTTCACAGAGAGGGTTGTGGATGCATGGAATGGCCTTCCAGCGGAGGTTATGGAGTCAAAACAGTGGTTGAATTCAAGCATGCATGGGACAGTCATGAGGCAATTCTAGGGGTGGGGTAGAAAGAATTAGGCTGCTGGTTAACTAGGATCTGCAGCTTATCCATTAGGTAGGGAAATGGGCAGACTGGGTGGTCCAAGCGGTCCTTATCTGCCATCAAATTCTATGTTTCTATGTTTCTATGACCCTGGAAACTCCATTTCTGGGTCCCATAGTGTAAATTGAGAGACCCAGCAAGCCATCAGTAAGCATGGGCAGAGGATGACATGGCAAAGGCAAGTGTCTGCCTTGTTAGCTGGGTCAGGCAGACAAACAGTGAGACTCTGCAGGAATTTGATTTTCTGGACATTTACTGGTAGGACAACTTGAAGTAAAGTTAACATTAAGAGGCTAACTACTCTTCAGTCCTGAATTTCATCTGAGTCAATTGCTAAAGGTTTTATCTAAATGTAAATATAGATAATGGAGGAACACATATTGTTAATATAATGCAGAAAATGTCAAGTGTTTAAACGGGGAAATGAGGGAGAATCTACAACCTGTATTACTTGTGACAAGTGTATTTATATAATGGCCTTAGAGGAGGATATCACAGAAACATAGAAACATAGAAAAGTTACGTCAGAAGGAGACCAAAGGTCCATCAAATCTGCCTGTGAGTTCTCAAAACCCCAGGAGATCCAGGACCTAGACCATACTTTTACTCATGAATTTAATTCTAATTATCCCAACCTCATTTGAAGACTGATATGGTCTTACCTCCCACTACATCTGCGGGCAGCCTGGTCCATGGCTCCACTATCCTTTCTGAGAAACAGTGTTTCCTAAGATCCTTTTGAATTTCCCACCTCGGCTTCCATCCATGCTCCCTTGTATTTGAGCTGGACACCCTGGTGAATAGTTCAGAGTAGGGCACTGCATAAATTCCCTCATGTACTTGAAGGTTTCTATCATATCTCCCCTTTCCTCCTTGTATCCAGCGAGTACATGTTTATCACCTCAAGACACCCTTATATGGTAGCCCTGGAACCCCTGTATCATTTTGGTTGCCCTTCCTGTATGGTTTCTATGAGTCTTTTTCAGGTGTGAGCTCAAAACTGAACACAGTATTCAGGTGGGGTCTCACCAGGGATCTGTACAGTGGCAGTATCACCTCCAGTGCCTACTGTTGAATCATCTCCGATAGATGGATGATAGATAGATAGATAGATAGATAGATAGATAGATAGATAGATAGATAGATGATAGATAGAGATATTTTATTTATAAAGTGCCCATTTCCATGGACTCTGGGCACTGTACAAAACAATTCAATAACAAAATACATATAGGCAGCAGCTCAACACAAACATAAAATTCTATCCATCCCATTAAAACTACAATCAGTCATTAAAAGCCTGCTGGAACAGATATGTTTTAATGCTTTCTTAAAAGCTTCTACCGAGGGGCCATCCTTAGATAACCAGGAAGGAGTTCACAGAAACATAGAAACATAGAAACATAGAATTTGATGGCATATAAGGACCACCTGACCCACCAAGTCTGCCCATTTCCCTACCTAATGGATAAGCTGCAGATCCTAGTTAACCAACAGCCTACTTCCTCCTACCCCCACTAGAATTGCCTTTATGTCTGTCCCATGCATTCTTGAATTCCCACTGTTTTGACTCTACAACCTCCTCAGGAAGGCCGTTCCATGCATATACAACCCTCTCTGTGAAGAAATACTTCCTCACATTGCCTCTGAATGTCCCCCATTATCTTCAAATTGTGCCCTTTGTTCTTGCACATCTCTTTCTGAAAGATGCTACCTCTTGGACTTTGTTGATTTCCTTGAGGTATTTGAACGTTTCTATCATGTCCCCTCTCCTTCCTTTCCTTGAGGCTATACATCTTAAGCTCCTTTAGTCTTTCTTCATATGTCTTCTGGTGCAGACTCTGCACCATTTGAATCTGCCCTCCTCTGGATAGCCTCTGCCCTGTCTATGTCTTTGTGGAGATGGGGTCTCCAGAACTGTACACAGTACTCCAGATGTGGTCTTACCAACTGTCTGTACAGAGGGCCAATAACTTCCTGTTTTCTACTGGTGATGCCTCTCTCTATGCAACCCATTATCCCCCAGCCCTCATTACTGCATTTTCACATTGCTGGCCCTCCTTTAGGTCATCTGATATGACTACCCCTAGGTCCCTTTCCATTTTTGTTGTTGTCAGTATCTTACCCCACATTGTGTACTCTTCTGGGTTTTTTGTTTTCCAGGTGCATTCCTTTGCACTTCTTTGCATTTAATCTAAGCTGCATACATTTGACCATTCCTCCAACCTTGCCAAGTCCCTTTTTATCCTTTCCACCCCACCCTGTATCAACCCTGTTGCAGATCTTCATGTCATCTGCAAAGAGACATATTTTCCTTTCCAATCCCTCTGCAATGTCACTTATAAAGACATTAAAAAGGACCGGCCCCAGCACTGAACCCTGTGGTACCCACTAGTAACCCCTTTCTTCACTGTGGACTCTATTTACTATTACCCACTGTGTCCTGTTGTCCAGCCAGTGTTTTACCCAGGCTACCACTCTGGGACCCACTCCCAGGCTGGATAATTTGTTTATTAATCTTTTGTGTGGGACTGTGTCAAATACCTTGCTAAAGTCTACATAGGCCATGTCCACAGCCCCTCCCTGGTTGACTACTTTGGTCATCCAGTCAAAGAAATCAATTAGATTTGTCTGGCATGACCTTCCTGGTGTGAATCCATGCTGCCTTGGGTCCTGTGCCCCACTGGCCTCTAGGTACTCAACAATTCTTTCCTTCAGAAGTGATTCCATCATTTTCCCTACCACTGAGGTCAAACTGACAGGTCTGTAATTTCCTGCCTCTATCTTGCTCCCACTTTGTGAAGAGGAATTACATCTACCCTCCTGGGTAGGGGCTGCCACCAAAATGCCCTATCCCCAGAATGCTGTGACCTCACTCTGGGAACTCCAAGGAGGCCTCCCCTGGCAGAATGGAGTGTCGGGTGGACAATGGTGGGCAAGAAGATCTTGCAGATAGACAGGTTCCCTTCATGGTGGGATTTATAGGTCAGAGCCCTACCTTGAAGACCATCCTCCACCGACTGGCAGCCAGTGCAGTCCGCAGAGGACCAGGGTGATCACGATCACTCCCGTCTCGCTTCAGTCAGCAATAACCTTGCCACCACATTCTGCACCAGCTGCAGCCTGCGGAGGTTGCCCCAGATAACCCCTAGGTGGAGGGCATTACAATAGTCCAGCCTAGAAGTGATTAAAGCATGTACAAGTGTGGTCAGATCCTCCAGCGGGATCAGGGCTCAGATTGTGCAATGTTCCTTAGATAATAAAATCTACTCCTGGTGCTGACCGACACTTGAGCATCAAGTGTCAAACTGTTGTCCAGGATCACGTCCAAATCCTTCACCTGTCTAGAAAGAGTAAGGGGAACACCCCCAGCACAAGGTTGGGGTAAACCTCACAACGCCCTCCACCCTGACAAGCTGGATCCACAAGTACCTCTGTCTTGTCTGGTTGAGCTTAAGCCATCCTAGCCTGGATCTCTTTGAGACAGCTGTTAATCAGAGATTGACACCTGGGTATCACACAGGACAGGTACAGCTGGGTATCATCTCGTAGCATGAAAACCCAACCCGTACCAACTGATAATGTCCCCAGTGGCAGCATGTACACAGTGAACAACAAAAGGCGTGACAAGACTGAACCTTGTGGTACCCCACAGCAGAGGCTTGGGGTTAGATGAGGCTAACCCCATCATCACCCTCTGCACTCTGCCTGTCAGGTATGACCTGAACCAGTTAATGACATTACCAGACAAGCCACACCAAAACCGCAGGTGGTCAAGTAGCACCTCATGATCCACGGTGTCAACGCTGCAGAGAGGTCCAGGAGGACCAATATAGTCTGGTCTCTCCTGTCCCTCACCATCAGGAGATCATTAAGCACCCTAACCACGGCAGTCTCTGCACTATGCCCTGCATGAAACCCAGACTGGTAAGGCGCATAGGTGAAGGAAGAGGCAAGATGTCTGTCAAGCTGTATGGTCACCACTTTTCAATAACCTTCCCTAAAATGGGAGATTTGAGACTGGCCTGTAATTGCTGAGGCAGTCCAGGACCAAGGAGTGTTTTTCAAAGGGGTCAACAAGGCCTCTTTCAAGGCCACTGAAAGACCCCACTCCTCAAGGAACTCCAGACAACTCCAGAAATCACAGGCCCAACCAGGTCCAAACATCCAACCAACAGTCGGGTCAAATCTGGGTCCAGTTCACATTGGGTTGGCCACAGCTTCAAGATTATTTTCACCACCTCCTCCACCAACCAGCTCAAACTCATCCCAGGCAGGAGGAATGTTTTGACACTCTCCAGGCTGGTCCATACATCCCTTAGAAAGATACTCGAGGAGACCTCATCCCTGATAGAGGACACCTTGTCGGCAAAGAATACAGACAGCTCCTCGCACCTAGTGCTTGCACCTGCTCCCCAACACAGAGACAGGCAGGATGTTATAGCCCATCCACTGTGTGGAAAAGCTGAGCCAGCCTGTTCCTTGCCACAGCATTCTCTCTAGACAGATATTCCACCTTCTTACTGGAGATTGCCCCTGATGGTTGGTATAATGCAACCTTAGGGCCAACCTGTCCTCCAGCAGGCCAGATCTCCTCCATCATCTCTAACCTCCACACCTTGATTTTTAAACTCTGGAGATCCCCATCAAACAAAGGAGGTCTCCGGTGAGTGGACAAGCAATGGACACAAATGGGTGTAATGGAATCAAAGGCTGCAGCAACCACCCCGTTATAGGTTACCACTGCTTCCTCCACTTCAATTGCACAAGCCACCCCAACACTCGATAGGTTCTGCACTGCAGATAGTCCCATTGAGAAACTCCTCTTAATGGGCAGTACTGGACCATCTCACAGGAGCAGTACCCTCTGGGGGGGGTGCCACCAAGCGTGAACCTCATGGTGCTATGATCTGACCAAAATACAGGATCAACACTGAGGTCATTAATATCTAAGCCTAATGAAAAAACAAATCCAATGGCCACCCAAGTGTGTAGCTGTTGTTACTTTTGCAACAGGCCCAGTGCCCCCATGCTTCCTAAAAGATCATTCCCAAAACCCAAAAGCCCACCATCAACCCAGGCATTGAAGTCCTCCAGAATTAACCACCTGGGAGACTCCAGCACCAGACTGGCAATGAGCTCCTCGACCTCAGCAAAAAAATCCCTATGCATTCCAGGGGCGATAAAGCACAAGGACCCTGAAACTTGCCCCTACACCTACTCAGGCAGACACACACTCAAATGAATGTGTATGACCTACAGGTAGCACCATGAAGTTCAAGCTGGTTTTAAAACAAATGGCTACTCCCTGCCCTGCGATCCTCCCTCAGGTTGTGTAACATGGAGTACCCAGCCAGAACTGCTGCTCCAAAATGGGGTGGCATTTTCATCCAACCAGGTCTCTGTAATGTAAACTAGGTCAACTGAGGAGATCAAGTCCGCCATTATGGCAGTCTTATTCCTCATTGACACAACCCGAGTAGGATAAGGTGAGGCAGCTGAACCCGCTTAACTGCCCTCCATCCATCTGGAACCCACACACCCCAACATTTTGCTAACCTTTACTATACACTACATTGCATTGGCTGGTTTATTTTAGGTATCACCATGATAACCTGTGGATCCCTTTCCTCTTGAGAGGCACTGAGCTTCAACCAATAGACTGTTCTCAGGTTATTCTTCCCTAGATGCATCACTTTACACTTTTGGCATTGAACTTCATCTGCCAGACAGTAGAACATTTTCTGACTTTTTCATATCTTCCTGTAGGTTCCCAACTGCTTTCCTGCTGTCCACCCTATCACCTAGCTTAGTGTCATCCACAAACAGTGCAATTTGCCCTTGATGCCTACTCCTATGTCACTAATGAACACATTAAACAGGACTGGTTCCGAGCCCTGATGGACCCCACCCATCATGTCTCCTCCTCTGATTTCTTGACAACTACTCTCTGCTTTCTGACCCCAGCCAGTCACCTACCCACTTACCATTGCAGTTTTCTATGCCTGAATCCTCTTGCTTTTCAGCAGGTGGTCATGTGACATAGAATCAAAGGCCTTGCTGAAGTTGAAACAGAGGATGTCAATTGATGGCCCCTACCATTTCTCTAGTTACCCAATCAAAAATGTTATCAGGTACATTTGGCATAACCTGCCTGCCATGAAACCATGTTTTTTGTCATTCTGAAGGTCATTCTTACTCAAGTATTCCACTAGGTCTTGTTTAACCATTTCCTCCATTTGATTTCCTTACACTTATGTGAGGCTAACTGACCTGTAGTTACCAACCTCCTTCCTGCTTCCAGCCTTGTATAGAGACACTATGTTTGCCCTCTTCCAGTCCTTGCACGATTCTCATCTGAAGTGAATAGTTAAACAGATGTGCCGGGGTCTGCTAACTCACCTGCAACTCTTTTAGTATTCTTGATATATTCCATCTGGTCCAGGAGATTTATCTTGTTTTATATGCTTTAGTACCTCCCTAACCCTGCCTGTTGTAATAATTGGTGCTTCCATTTGTGGGACACCCTGCCATGTGCTGTAATGCCACTGTCAGGCATTGGGGTACTGTGTTCCTTGGCGAACACTGAACAGAAGTATTTGTTCAGAATGGAGGCCTTCTGTCTGTCTTCTTCCACGATCCTGTCCCTATCTTTAAATATCATACCCAGCCCCTTTCTATCTCTTCCCTTGTTAATACCTGAAGAATTGCTTGTTTTCCTGTTTGACTTCTTTTGCTATCTGAAGTTCTACCGCTGTCTTTGCTTGCTTCAGTGATGACTTTACCTCCTTATTCTTCTGTACATAATCTTCCCATATATCATTTCCTGCTTCCTTTTGAAGTTGAGAAACACCTCTCTCTTTGTCCTAATGACTGTTTTAACTTGACTATTGAACCGTATGGGCCATCTGTGTCTATTTCTTTTTGTCACAGTCTTTATGCATATCTTTGTTTCTTCTAAAATGGTTTGTTTAATTGATCTCCAAATTTCTTCTAACTTCTTGTGTATCTTAATTAGTTTATCTCTGGCCTGATCCTCATTTTGTCGAAATTAGCCCCTCTGAAATTTAGGACTTCTGCCCTGGACTGAGATTTGACCTCCCTCAAGGATAATTCAAACCAGAGTTGTGGCCGCTGTTAGCCAGCAGCCTCCCAACCCTGACTGTCCTGACTGTTTCCAAGTTGGTGAAAACCACGTCCATGATGGTGTCCTGCCAAGTTAGATCAGTGATTAACTGTGTGAGAAAGCGATCCGTAAGGTTTCTACCACAGATTGATTCCTAGCTGATCTAGACTTTGGGCGCCAGTCTACATCAGGCATGTTTAGGTCCTCTACCATCACTAATTCCCTTTCAGTGATACTCCTGTAACTTCTTCCAAAAGCTCCCTGTCTTTGTTTTTTGCTTGATTTGGAGGCCTATATAGCACCCCAATGTGGACCCTCTTCCCTAAGGTTGAACTAAGCTGTAACCACAGGGATTCTACTATTTCTTTAATTCAGACATTGCATGCTGTAGTCTCTGTTCCTCTTTAACATAAAGCACTACCCCCAGCTCTCCTCCTATCCCTCCTAAACAGCACATGACCCAGAGCTGAGATCCCAGCCATTGTTTTCTGATGACCAGGTTTCTGTGATGGCCACCAGGTCTGTACAGGACACTGCTATCCTTGTCTGAAGGTCACTTATCTTGTTACCTAGGCTTCTGGCATTAAGGCACACCCCAGTCCAAGAACCAGGAGTCAAGTGTTTCTTCTACCTGATGGTCTGATCCTGTGTTCCTGCTTTCTTAGTCCCCTTTTGGTCCTTTAGAGCCTTTTTCTGCTTACTATGATTGTGTTTGTGGTGCAATCTAGTAAATCTTGATTGTGGGGAGTGATGGCTAAGTTCCATCTTCTATGCTATTGCTGATAAATTTCATAGCACCATCTCCTCCACCCTAGTATAAATGCGAAGGTGGATGTCACACTTCTGCCTCAATACACTCAATCCTTGTTTAAGAGATGCCATTGAACTTGAAAAGTCTTCTCTCCAGAAGCACCTCCAGCCACCTGTGACATGGTAACCTTTTTCCTTACATCATTCACATAACAAAATGTTGAATTCTCTATTTCCTTCTCTCTGATCTTGTTTGTGCAATCATCTTCCCCATGCTGGCAGGACCTCAGAGAATTTCAGGGAGGATGACCATGCCACCACTCGGCCCCCAGCTTCATGAAGTTTTGCTTTGCCTGTTCCACTGTTTGGTTTGCTAGGTCATTGGTGCCAATATGGATCAGTACATTGATTCCTCTTTTGCTTGGTCTATGATCTCCCAGTTCATTCAGTGTCTCTCTTGGCCAAGCACCAGGGAGGCATTGAATCTTCACTGTAGATTTATTCAGGTGGGACTCAAGTCCTCTAACAGAGTCCCACATATGAGTGTTGATTCCAATTATTTTGTTTCTGCTTTCCTTGCACCCTTGGTTGCCTTTTTACAGTTCTGCCTTATATTCTCAGGAGGTTTAGTGTTTGGTTCAGTATCGGCATTCTTAGCGACTGTGTCCTGTAACATCTCCAGTGCTGCAAGTGATTTGCGGTCAAGATTTCCTTGTTCAAACTGGTTTCACATATTCCATTCTTGTCTGCTTGCTTCCTCTCATCCACCACTCTCACCTCCCTGGGCTAGTGGGCCTCTGGGTGAGGGGATGCATTCAGTATAGTTGATGATGCAGCCTGGCAATTTCCATTCTTGATGCATCCAGCTGAGCCCTGAGCTGATTTAAATTGTTGAACATAGGACAATGCCCAATCATCCAGAGAAGTCCCTGGAACACAAGTGCCCCACACCTCTGTCAACTTACCACATCCATTAACTCTAATGCTGCTTACCCTTTATATAGCGGTAATAGTCCACCTACTGAAAAAATAACTTTTTTTCTCTTGTTAAATACTTTAGAGTTAGCTTTTTTCTTCTTCTTTTTATTCAGGTTGCCCTTCATGTTTGGTAGGTTCCTGTATCCATGCAGTTAGCTGTAGCTGCTGGCTGCCTATAAAGGTGGATGGGCCCAGGTGTGTGGGTGGGATTATTCATCAGTAGTGTGTGCCATAAACAATCAGCTAACTGTAGGTAACAAAAGAAGAACAAAACAGGGTAAACTGCTCCTCACCACTCAGCAGATCCAACCCAGCAATTTAAAGACAATCACCAGAAATCTGATGCCTGATGTTACTGCTGTTTAAGGTACAGACACACCCAGTTAGAAACTGCCAAAAATTCCAGAAATGTATCAGCAAACAGACGCCTACTTATGCTCAAACAAAATGGTTGAAGCTGAGGGATCTAAAGAAGCATACTGGTAGTAACACAAGTACTGCAAACCTAGAGAGCTTTGTAGACAGCTTCTGCAATGCCCTAATAAGACAGAATGGAGATACAGTAGGGAATCATGGAGATGGTAGAATTAGGTAATTGGGAAGAGTCAGTAACAGTAGTGGAGTCTGGATGCAACAAGGAGGGATTGGAAATAATGGAGTTTCTGGAGAAAGAAGAAAGCAGGAAAATGTAAGTAATGATAAGGAGGACAGTTTTGAAGATATACCTTCATGGACATGAGTTGAAGGAAGAAAAGGCTAAGAGAGGGAGGGTGGCAGAAGCTTTTAAGGTTCCACTAGCAATGCATTTCAAGCTTTAGAGTAACAAGAGGAGAAAGTACAAATCCAAATGGGGATCAGCTAAATTGTAAGGCAGTAGATGAAGGTAAAATGAGATTGAGGGCAGTGGCAACCAAGAAATGAGATGGCCAATCCATGAGGGAGTTGAACATCAGATGGAAATTAAACACTGGAGAATAACCTAGTGGTGATAGGTGATTCGATAATAAGAAACTTAGACATTGTTTTGTGTAGAGGAGGAAGGGTAACAGTATGCGCTTCCTGGTGCCAGGATTAGTGATGTAAGGAGAAACATAAGGGTTTGCTAAAAAGGCATAGGGGATGGTCCTGTTGATTGTTGCATGTATGAAAAGTTACATACAGTAGGTCAAAGAACATAGGAAACAAAAGCAGATTTTGAGGCTATAGGTGAGTACCTAAAGGACAGAAAATGGAAGGTTATAGTTTTAGAAATTCTCCCAGTGCCAAGGATGGGTACAGAAAGATTAAGGAGATCATAAATAAGAATCAATAGATGGCTTGAAAACTAGGTTAAGAGTCAGGATTTTGAATTTATTCAAAATTGGGAAATCTTTGACAAAGTAGGGAGAAATGGATTGGAGTATGGCTTGCAGCTAAACAAACTTAGAGAAGACAAATTGACAAACTGCTCAAGTACAAAGATAAACATTTAAACTGACAGTGAAGGGACACTGGGAGGAAACATTGATTAAGGATAATACTGAGAATAATACAATAGTAAAAACACTAATTAAGAATGCTCAAGGTAATAAATGGAGATTTTTTTTTCTAATTCTGTACATCAATAAGAAAATAAGGAACAAGAATTATTAGCTGCCTCAGAACATTTTGAAATTATTGGAGTAACTGAAATATGGTGGAAAAGGATGATGACTGGAACAAAAAACTAGAGGGTGTAAGCTCCTTAGAGGGACACAATAGGAAAAAGTGGGGAAGGAGTGGAACTCTTGTGAAGAATTCATTATGGACAGAAGAGGTAACAAAGAATTGTATTTATTTATTTCAAAACGTTTCACTAGGAAAGGCATACTGAGCAAAAAAATAGCTTGTTTCAGATGCATCCTGGGGAAGGGGAAGTGGGGTGTTAGAAAAAATAGAACAACAATTTATACAATAAAACATCATACAGAGATATAAATTAAACAGTACAAAATGAAGATTCATCAGACAGGTAAATTATAGGCAATTTTTTTACAAGGACTGGTGGCGGATTTGTCCCATTGGTTCAAGAAAAGTACATTTCAACAGTGAGAGCACCAGGGATATAGCGCTGTAGGAAGGAGTGCAGATGGGGAAGGAAAGTACAGAACAAGTGGGTGAAGAAGAAGAAAGAGGGAGGAGTGTTGGGGAGGGGCAAGAAGAAGGACAGAGGGTGAGAGAGTAAATTGAGGAGCAGAGATAGTATGACTCAAGGGCAGGCACAGGAGGGAGCGTGTAGTCATGGAGCAAAGATGAGACAGGATTTGGAAGAGGGGAGAGAATGGTTAGGAAAGAGAGTTTCAAAGTTTAGGAAAGTAGAAGAAGAAGAAGAATACAGCCTGACCAGTGAGGACATTTTGAGATGGGCACAAAGAAACAAAATACAGAGTTACAGAGGGTGTATGAGGAGGGAGGCAGGGGAGAGGAGAGAGCTAAGGAAAGGGGTGAGGGAGGCCAGCCAGAACTTAGAGAAAACAGAGGCACAAGGGATGAGGCATCAATCTTTCAGGGAGAGGAGGAGTGGTCAGAGTAAAAGGAACAATGGAGAGTGCTGGTCCAGCAGCCTAATGCAAAGGAGCAGAAGGAGGAAAGAGGGGAAAGTCTGGTGAGGTTGGAATTTGGGGCAGCACTGTAGACAATGTCTCCATAATTAATCATGGGAAGGGTCATTTTAGTGATGATATCTCACCAAGCAGGAAGTGGATGCAGCTTTGTGACATGTTAGGAGTGGAGTTTATTATGTATGGCATCCACGTGCTGTGAAAAAGTCAAGGTGTCGGTCTAGCCACACCCAAGGTACTAAATGAGGGCATATTGTCAGTTGTGACCCCATCTAGAGTGTGGAAAGAGGAGAGGGATGAGAGCCTGAAAGCCTCTGCTTAGTGCCAAGGATCATGGCACCATGTTTTGGCATTTAAGAAAAGCTGATTTGACCTGAGCCAATGCTGGACATTGTCGAAATCATGTTGAAGCCTGGCTGTTAGCTCAGAAGGGAGAGACGGAGGCAAAAGGACCATATCATCTGTGTACATTGGATGGCTGCATACAAAAAGGCAGAGTGAAGGTCATTTAGAGAATATCAAGAAAAGTGGTTGGCCAAGGACAAAGCCTTTGGGAACCATTTTCAAATAGGAGGGGAGGATAAGGATTTTCCAATTCTGATTGAGGGTACACACTAGGTAGGAGTGGAACCAGTTAGTTGCAGAGTCTTACAGACTCACTGACTTGAGCTTGCAAGGTCAAAAAGATGGTGGAGGTGAGGAGGCCCTGGTCCATGTCTGTGTGGATGGAGTCAGTGAGTTGGAGGAGGAGGAAGGAGGATTAGGATACTAACATTTGCCAGATACTATAGACAAGTAGCATATAAGTGGGAAACATTTGTTTGGGGGATTTTAATGCTAACTGCTCACAAATAAACAACACATCACCCAAGGATCAGTAGTAGGTTCAACCTCACTCAGATTGGAAAGACTGCTCAAGGGCCAAATACTGGACTGGAATCAGTACACTTATAGACTGGATTCTGACCACCAATCCTGAAAGGCTCATTGAGGTTGCTGTTCTCCCAGAAGCCATCAGCAACCATTCCCCAGTGAAATGTATGTGGACAAATAAGCTTCCAAAGACACTCCCCAAAACTGTCACAAGCAGGGTGCTCCACAAGGACAACTAGTTGCACTTAAGGCCTACCTACCTAGCCCAAGTGGATTAGAGCTTCCTGGACTCCATCCCTGACATTGACACAGCCTTGGACTATGTCATTAGTCAGTTCAATATGGCCTACAACAAATTTGTCCCCTTTAAAAATGAATGATCTAGGGCACAAGTGCCAGATTGATTACTCCATCCTCCTTGCCCAGATGCAGGCCAGGGATAGCTTATGGCAATGGGCCAGAGCCTCTGGGTCACTAGGTGACATACAAAAATACAGCACTGCCTGCAACACATGCATGAGGGACATAACGCTGGCTAAGGCAGCATACTTCCAAAAGCAAGAAGTAAATAGCTGGGGAAAGGAAAAAATGTGGAGAACTTAAAAGATCTCTTAGGGAAGGACAGAAAATCACAGCCTGTGATGCTCGATACCTATGGGGCAATTACACTGGATCCACAGGCAATTGCAAACACCTTCAATAATGCATTTACTGGTCTCAGTGCCATCCTCACCTGAATATCTTCAATGTGGCAGACACCCTGGAGCTCAGTGTAAATCTCCAACAGCACCCACTCCATGCAACCCCGTAACCGCAGGCTCTATTTTAGACCTGTCTTGATAACAGACACAGTAAAGTATGTAAAACAGGTACTGGGAAAACAAGAATAGGCAATGACATGGTTGACAGTAAACTGGTAGCCCTAGACCTGTGTGAACTGGCCTCCGCTAACAAAATATTCAACTTCTCCCTCCGGTACTCCCAATTCCCAAGCTTATAGAAGATAGCATTGGTCACCCTGTTCACAAAAGTGGAGATTGCCCCTATTGGACAATTATAGACTGAGATCCATCCTCTACTTTGTCCAAGGCTCTGTAAAGAATTGTTTCTGACCAGCTTGTTGATTATCTCTGGAAATACAATATCCAATGTCCACAACAACATGGCTTCAGGAAGTTCCACAGTACAAACACAGCTCTGATAGAGTACACTAGCTACCTGCATGATGTACTTGATAGAGGAAACTTTGTGAGTTCATTTACAGAGACCCAACAAAAGAATTTGACCTAGTCAACTACCAGCTTCTTCTCACCAAACTCCACTCTTGGCCTCTCACTGGATACCATGTCCTGGTTCTGCTGCTACTGTACCTCTACACTGGTCTCAACATGTGAAGATCAATGGAACATTGTCAGACATTAAAAGTGTCACCACTGGTGTGCCTCAAGGATCAATTCTGGGGCCTCTAATATTCAGGTCACTTGTTAATAACCTCCTGTATCCTGCCCCTCAAAGGTACTCCTGTACGCAGAAGACGCTGTAATATTCACCAGTAGCCCATGACTGGAAACCCTCACAAGTGAACTCAAATGCAGTTTCTGGGAATTGGAAAAGGATTTAGTCAAAACTACTACTGAATTATAAAGAAACAAAGACCATGCTTTTTGCAGACCCTCTAGTGAGGAAACCCTCTGTTCACCATAATAAAAATTATAGTGATCCTCTAAAGCAAGTAATTGCTTTTAGTACAAAGGAGTAACCCTAGATGAAGCATTTACTTTGCTGCCTATGTTGACAATGCTGTAAAGCAAATCAACTTTTTATTTTTTTATTTTTAACCAGGGATGGACTGGGCACTGCCCTTTTTCAGCCATGCCTGACACTGAACATTACAATACAAAATCACATAAACAAACAATTATTCACATTTACATATGTACATTGTCTCAATACAAAATATTTAACAATACATGTTTAAAGTGCAATACAGACTGTGCTTTCTGAACCAACTCTACATACTCATTTAAAATAGAAGTAGCATACCAAGTAAATGCTTTCCTACTTAGTTGAAGTTTAAAAGTAGGGACAGTGTAAGGGGTCAATGCCATTACATTTTGGATTCTGATGACATAAAACATAAAACTAGGGGTATTGTGTAGGCATATACATTACCTCACCCTGCAGCAAAGCAAAGTGTGTGACAGTAACCAGATCTAGCCTCCCAGTACTGAACTATGGTCTGCCTGTTAATGGAGTGGCTGCCGATATGGTCCTCTATAGGGTCAGGATGGTGCTTAATAAGTCCTCTGCTACATCCTCTGGGCTGATAGGCTCACTTACACCTGTGCCCTGTATTCACAATCCATTTGGCTCCCTCTGCAGGATAGAATCAAATACAGATATGTCTAATAGGAATGAAGGCACTCATAGGCCTCTCCAGGGCCATCCAAAATCCCTGATCCCTGTCCAGAGCTGATATGCAATTATGAGCATGACTAGGAATGCACTGTCTTTGCCTTTCTAGAAAACAAGTCAAGCCAAATGATCTCTTGCCTACAGGGCACCACATTGGCTAAATGAGCTACCCAAATCCCACCGAACCTCACTAAGCTGGCTCAGTTTAAAAAGGAATTAAGAAATGTTCTGACACACTTAAGTTCAGGTGTGACTGCCTCCTTTGATGAATCCAGATGTCTGTGTAATCACCTGACATGCAGGTGTGATTCAACCTTTTCAGCATTAACTAGTTTGATGTTCACTGTATGTACAATTGAAGTTTCTATTGCTACCGTACTGCTGTAATTCTCTGTAACAAGTGCTTCATTGGAACTGTCTCCCATACTATGACTACGTATACTTTGTATTACCCACTGTGATGAGGAATCTTGGTAAATGAGCTCTGGAGCTCAGAGGTGTATTTCTGAATAAATAAAATAAAAATAAACTAATGGCAACCAGAGTATCTGGATAAGGGTAGGATACAATCACTGAGACTACGTTATAATGGGCATCTGTTATAGACCACTGGGGCAATAAGAATCTATGGATGACGTTCTTATAGGTGATCTTTAACATCTCATGAATAAGAAAACATTCTACTGTTTGAAGATGTAAGCATACTGGGAATAAACTGGGAGAAGAGTGGTGGAGGATGTCCACAGGATAACTGGTTAGCTGTAAATATTTTAAATCTTAACTTGGAGCAGCACATTAAGGAACCAACTAGGGAAACAGCATTCTTAATGTTGTACTAAGTGATCTGAGAAAATATATTAAGCATTGCAGGACAAGGAACAATAGGGATAGTGACCACCAGATGGTAACTTTACAACAGAGTATAAGATGAATGATATAGGAACAATTAAATATAGCTGTTACAAAAGGCAGACTTTAAATCAATGAGGATGGATTTGGATGACTAGAGATGGAAGGAGAAATGATTAACAAAAATGTGAATGATATATGGAAGATACTAGAAAACTAAATAAAGGATTTGGAAAGCAAATATGTACTGCAAAGAACAAATATAACAAGAATGGTATAATACCATTATGGTTAAACAGGAATGTCATGAAATAAATTAGGCAAACAAGAAGTTTGTTGAAAACACAAAAGGCACAGGAACAGAGATTTATGGGAAAGGTACTTTAGTAGTCAAGGTGTGTAAAATTTTCATTAGGAATGGAAAACAGGAGACTGAGAAGGATATTGCCAGAAACACTAAAGCAATCCAAAGTAGTTTGGGAATATGTTAATAAAAAGAAAGGAGGTTTAAGACAGTGGATCCTTAATAGAAAGGAACAACAGGGTAGATAGTATCAAAGAAGCAGTAAATATACTAAGTACATTTTGGGTCAGCATATCAGTCATCTGAGTTAAATATGGTGGAAACTGAGAATCACGACATTATGCCATTGATTACAGAACTAGTGGTGTATAAAGGTTTGAATAATTTAGATATAAACAAATCTCAGTGACTGATGGGATACACGAAGATTATTAAAGGAGTTAGCCAGTACACTGAAGTGTCCAGTTACTTGTTTTTAATAAATCACTGGAAACAGGTGAAACACCAGAGGCATGGTGATCGGGCTTTGTCACCCCATCCATAAGAAAGGAGCAAAGCAGCTAAAGGAATTATAGGCCAGTAAGCCTTATATCCATCTTAAGAAAAACTATGGAGACTATTATAAGAGGCATACTGAGGAACATCTAACTAGTAATGACCTGAGGGATGAAACACAACATGGCTTCAGGAAAGGAAGATCCTGCTTAACAAATTTAATTAGCTTTTTGAAAGGGTAGGTTTAGCATTAGATGAGATAAAATCTGTGGATGTGGTCTACCTGGATTTCAGGAAGGTGTTTGACTGTTAGGAGAGGACATTGGTTTGCACAAAGGGTGGCACATCTTAGAACAGTTTTCCTGAGGCAGTATTTCCTAGCAAAATCTGATTACCTGATTATCTTTACATACTGGCTGGACAACTTCTTAAAGGAAGGAAGGTTTAGATGGTATGAGGGTCATAATGTCGCAATATGTTATGCCACAGCAATATACAGCACTGCTCAATACAGCGCGATATATTGCAAACAGCATAAGTCTTTGTTTTTATGGGGCCTCCACCTCCACACACACTCCTGTTAGAGGGGACTGCACCCCAAAACCCCCAACTAAATTATCTAACTCCGCTTGGTGGTACCCCTGTCCCAGCAGGATTCTTATCCTGCACTGGGAAGAGTGAGAGGTACACTACCATGTATACTTCCTTTCACGGTCTTGCACCCTCTTGCTCTTCCCTACCATGCTGTTCCTACCTCATGGTCATGTAGTAACTATAGAGCATATGATGTATTGACCCAGTAGGGGTCTGTATTTCTTATCGTTAAGAAATTAGTGGGCAGCCCAGATGGGCATTAAGCTCCTACCTAAGTTCTATGTTGTAATGTTAGACGTGCTGATATTAGATCTTGCTAGAATGTTTTCTGTTACATGTTATTTGCCAATTTATCCCTGTTTGGGACAATTCCAGTTAAATAGATTAGCTTGATGGACTGTGAACTTAATGAAGGTGGGATGCTTTCTGCTGTCTGCTTTTGTTGCTCCAGTGTCCATCTTTTTAATGCTTAACTTTCATTTTTGCTGTAATAGAGTTAGTAATGTGATAACATTTTGAAAGAAGGTGCTGGACAAATCAATTATTTCTTTAATGTTAAGGGTTCAATGGGAGCACCACACCTGATATGCATGATAAGTAATATGGTGACTAATGGCATAATTTATTCTAGCAGCCATGTGCTGCACTAAAATGGCATGCTTTCCTTTCCATTGGAGTCTGGGTGAAACCTGGTCACCGAGGAGCATGAGCACACTGGACAGTTGAACCTTTCATGCTACACAGCTCATCAGGTTTTATCAGACCCTATATGAAGCCTTTGCAAATATTACAGGCAATAAATGTTTACTGTACATTATTTTGCTCATTCTGAGTTTGGTGTAAGTTTCTGAACACCATATATAATGAACTACATCTGTGGGTGGATGGGGTTAGCAGTCACACTGAGCTCTGAGAAATCCCACATTGGTTATATTCTTTCTAAAGACAGAAAACAACCAAGTTGGCTAGTTAATGAAACTAATACATTAAAGTAATTGGCAATTACCTCAGAGCATTACCTGCACTCATAGTTCAATTGTTGTGTGTCTTAAACTTTGACTTCTACTCTATTATGTAATTCCTTCTTAGTGGTACCTCTATGAAATGATTTGCACTACTCCTATTATAATATATTGTTGGTTGCCTTAATTGTTCATGCTCTTTCTTGCAATCAGTATTTTGCTGTATATTCACAAAATACAGTAAAATAATTAAAAAGAATGCTGGTTCAGAATCAGAATGCATTATGGAATATGGTGGAATGTTATTCTGCATGGAAATCCATGCCTAGAATAGGGTTGTTATGCTACAGTACTGACATCAAATGGTGTGCTGCAGTAGTGATGTCACTACTAGAACAACTTACAATGTTGCTGCACAGCTGCTTTCCTTTAAGCAATTGAGCTGGAAGCTTTTCTTTACACTTGAACTTACAAAGACAGCTACAGCCACAGTCACTAGTCACACATTAAATCAGTAATCTGAGTGCACCACCAACTCTAAAATGTTCCCCAATCTGCCAGTTCACCGAAAGGAAGTGGAGTCTGAAATGGGCATGAATACCCATACACTATTAAAGATAACATTTGGGCATCCATATGCAGACATGCCTGTGTCTTCACTCAGGATTTCTATGGAAACCACGGAACCTCTTGAGCTTTGCTCTTAAGGGTACTGGTTACCATAGAACCCTCTCAATGTAGACATATACTTGTTCTGTATGGCTTCCCATACATTATCCTCTATATTCCAGTCATTCAGTATTTGCTAATGGGTGGAATGCTGATAGAAACAATTTATGCATCATGATGGTCAGGCTGTACATCAAAGTGTAACAGAGATCAATTTAAGGATCTTGGGATGCTGACAGCCAATCAGATTTCAGCATTGTTGAGACCATTTTATAATAGTAAATGGTGTGCAGTATATGTGGCAGGAAATCTCAAGGATCTGGCTTAGAGCCCTCTTATTTAAAAGTGGAGAAATTCTCTGTAGGGGAACCATTGAAGGTCTTAAATGCTGGGGTTGAGAGGATTTAAGTCATTTGCTGCATATACCAAAGTTCACAGAGACCATTTATTTAGCATTGAGGTTAGTTATTTAAACAAAATCAGCACTGGATATTGCTGAAGTCATGCTGAACCTGTGATACCAATTCAGGGGCTGAGGGGCCTATAGGCATAAAGCATGATGCACTCCATGTACATGTAGGTGTTCACAAAACACAGGCTTTGGAGAGGTCCTTTAGGAAAATTGAGAAATGTATGGGGCCCAAGACTGTTCCCAACGTACTTCTGACCCAATTAGGATGGAGGAGGAATCTCCAACTGGGACAGCATGGAGCCTCACCAAGTAGGAGCTGAGTCACATGACCATAAGATCTGAGTGACTAGTCCAAGTAAGCTTCTCTAGCCAGATGATACTGTTGAAATGTATTGCAAAATAAGCAGAGGTAAACCTATTTATATGCTTTCTCTTTGAATGTTCTATTCTTTGTTAAGTACACTGAGCTCTACTGATAGGATGCTATATAAATAAAATTGCCTTGCCTTGTCTTGCCTAGCTTGCATTGCCTAACCAAGCCCTGATGTATCCCTTCAGGATGGTCTCAGTAAGGCTGAGCTGGGAGGATGCCGAGGGGGATCTTACTAAAGCCAGACTTGTACCAGCATAGGAAGAATAAGGAATCAAGGAAGGACAACAGTTGGGAGAGCACCAGGTTTTCTGGAACCTTAGGCAGTACAGTGGTAAGGCAGATAGGCCAGTAGTGACTAGAAGCAGAAGGGTATTGCCATTGTGAAGGGGACCTTAACCTCTTCCATGCACCAGAAAATGTAAAGTTAAGGAAGGAAAGGATAAGCAGAAAAGAGATAGAGAACATACATTAGGATCAACAAGGTAAAGGAGTTTGAGGTCCAGTACATTAGGGTTGTAGCAATCAGTATTGTTGAAGGCCAGCAGAGCAAGATGGTAGCAGGGGAGAGACAGGAGTGAAAGAGAAGGAAAAGTGGGGAGGGTGGAGAGGATAAGTGTCAACAAAGTGTTGGGGATAGAGCATCAGGAGTGCACAAGTGGAGAAAAGTAACTGAAAGAAGAAGTAACCTCTAAAAGGGTCAGATATAGAATAAATACCTAGCTAGAGGATCAACATGGTTGACTGGGAGGAAGAGCAAATATAAATTGTGTGGCCTTCAAGAATTTAGTTTGTTATTCTGGAGGTTGGAAGCAAAGTATTCAGACCGGGCCAACCTGTGGCATTGTTAAAATATTTCACTGTTGATTGTCCTTGCTAACTCCTCTAAAAATCAGAGTCCTTGTGACATCACTACCTGGAGTCTCAAACTTTAAGGCAGGTAATAAGTTCTGCAGAAACTTACTGTATTGTGGTGAAACCTTTAACACAGGCCCTCTGAAAAAGGGTGTGATTTTTCAGACAGTAATGAAATTTGTGTGAAAATGACTATGGACATACTGTATATAACCTGTAAATGGATGTAGTGATGAAGGACATAGAAACAGAGTTTGATGGCAGATAAGGACCACTAGACCCATCCAGTCTGCCCATTTCTCCCTACTTACACTATTACTGCAATTCATGCCCAATCTACAGCTCTTTCTCTCTTCCCCTTCCTTTCCACTATGATTCCCTTGCGCTTATCTCATGTATTCTTGAACCCACCACTGTTTTCACCCCACCACCTCCTCTGGAAGGCTGTTCCAGGAATCCACAACTTTTCTAAGAAGAAGTACTTCCTCACATCTCTCCTGAATCTACCCCTCCAGCTTCATAGCATGTCTCCTTGTTCTTGAGCATGTTTCTTCTGAAAAATACTCCTCCTATACCTTATTTACCCATTGAGATATTTAAAGGTCTCTTTCTATCCCACCTTTCCCTTCTTTGTTCCAGCATGTACATATTGAGGTCCTTTAATCTCTCCTCATAGAGCTTTTGACGCAGACCCTACACCATATTAGTTGCCCTCCTCTGGACCACGCTCTCTATGTCCTTCCAGAGATGTGGTCTCCAGAACTGGACACAGTACTTTAGGTGGGGTCTTACAAGTGATTCATACAGAGGCAACACCACCTCCCTTTGTCTGTTAGTGATACTCCTCCCTATGTACCCCAGCATCCCACTAGCCCTCCACGCCGCCTTTGTTGTATTGCATGGCCACCTTTAGGTCATCTGATATGATTACCTCCAAATCAGTTTTATTCAGGTCAGCCAGCAGGATGGACAGGTCAAGGGGCCTTAAAAGCACAAAAGAGGCAGTAATCCACCTGCTCACTACCAAGTGTCACTGTAAGTAAAAATATGAATACCAATCAAAACACAGTGGATGGCACACTCAGAAACATCAGGTAGTGCAAATGTTATCTGCAAAATGCTGAAAAGCATCCAACAGCAGCAGGAACATACAGTACAAGTGCAATTGCAGGTGAACACTGGCTAGTTCTATTTTTCTTCTACTGACAAACAGTATGCTATTCAGCATTTTGGCAAAATAAATTATGCAGCACTTTCCCTGGATGTGCCTTCCATGTGTTTTGTCAGGTGATGGGAACAGAATCACCTAAGCTTGGAGTACATTCAGGGTCTTTAAGGAAGTAATTTATATGCAGACAGTAGATCCTCTGATGGTTAGTGAGTGCAACTTGGTGGGGGGTTAGCTTCCACAATGCGGGGAGAAGAGCAAACAATCAATAAAGAAGTGGTTGGACAAAGAGGTGTTAAGCCAGGTAGCATCTAACACTGCATTAGTGTTGTAGAGGAGGGGGTTGACAAGCTGGCATTAAAGAAATCCAGCACTAGGAAGTCACTAGAGGAGTCAAGGGAGGGCACAGAGGAGAAGAAGTCAAAAAGGGTATCTCATGTGAAACCAGGGCAACAGTAGGCAGGAACTTATAAAAGGACGGAATGGAGGAACCATGTACAACTTCAAAACAATGATTTAGCATGATGTACACTGCTGCTCCACCATCCCACTTACTCCAGATGTACTATATATCTGGTAGGAGACTGCCACTAGTGATCCTAGTGGCAAGTCAGTATATGGGCACAATTAAAATGTCAGTTTGAAGTATAGTGCAGTGGTTTAAGGTTCTGAGCTGCAAACTTGAGGCCTGGGTTTGAATCCCACAGCCCCGCCTTGCATTCTCAGTGACCCTGAGCAAGTAACTTAGCTTCCTTCATCTCCGGTTGCTCCTGTGAACAAGCTTCAGCTTAGTGTGTTTCTCCTGGTTAAAAATAGTACAGAATCTGCAGTCTAGGCTGGTTAAGATTGAAAAAAGGTTGTGGGCATTAAGGTAGACAACTTGCAAATTCATTGGACAGTAAGGAGGATGGTGAGGGGAAAGGGACTGATTAAGCTCAACATCACCCAAAAACAAGAGCAGTATTGTGATGATGCGCCTAAGAGAGCTTTACTGCTTCTCTTGTGGAGATGAAGGAAGGGAAGTAACAGAGGTGGAATAGGATGGAAGCAGCCCCAGAAAGTTTCAAGGTGGAACTAGGGGTCTGAGAGCTGTCAACTACCCATGGCCAAAGGTTAGGAATTTGGGGAGTAGGGGGAGGGGGAAAGATGGGCAAGGAGAAGGTGAATTAGAAAAGGAGGGTTAGAGTGAGGTAGAAAGAAGGGCAGAATAGAAGGTGAGGGACAGCAGCATGAAAAAGATTAGGAATGATAAGACATAAGAGCCAGATGAACAATGGGGTAAGAGGTATGGACAGCTTATAGACAATGGAGAGAAAAGTATAGAGGATACAGTATTAAAAGGACAATTTGAGTGAGAGAAGTGAGACAGGTTTGCATTAGAGACTGGGAGAAGTCTGAGGAAGATAATAGACAAGGTAGACACCAGTGGGAGGAAGATTAGGTACAGAGGAGAAGTGGTGCCAGAAAAGAAATGAAGAAGGAAGGAGGGTGATTAATGTTAATATAGCAAACTTACTGGGAATGAGATAAAAAAATTAACTGGGCATGAAAGCAACCACAGAAAAGCTACCTTTGTAAGGTGCTGTAGTAGTGTCAAGAAGCATGCCAGAAAACAGAGGGCTCAATTCTCAAAGGTTGATGCAGGACTTGCACAAGCCCTGCATCAGATCCTCACTGTTCCAACACATTGGTGTACCTTATGCCCAATTCTAAAAGATCACATGCATTTACAACACTTTTACCCTTTTTTGGTAGTTGTAGTGGTGCACAGGATCAAGAATCCCACTGTTAGTCTGGGAATGCTGCAAGCACCATGTGCCTTGTGTTCGAGCACTCCAGGCTTGCAGCATTCTAAATCTTTTGAGAATCTATCCATGATATTATAACTAATGCAGTGATACAGCAATTGCATAGGGCATATGAGAAAACAACAGCAAAGCTAACTAGGTAAGATGATACAGTAGTTACACAAAGTGTGACAGCAGTACTAACTACTGTACTTTTAAGAGATTCACTGAGTGTGTGGACAAACGCCTACAAGTGCTTGCTAAGTGATACAGCAGTGAGTCACAAGAGATAATTGAGGGAAATTGGCTGCACATTACAGTGAACCATTAATAAAGCCTTAGAGAGTACAGCAAGCAGTACTTACAGACCAAGACAGCTGTTGTAAGAAGGTCCATGGTGGTTTACAGCCATGCAGTATCCTTGTACTTACTTGGGGTACAGATTTGCAGAGTACAGACTTGCCCATCCACCTGTTCACCCTCACACTAATGTGCACTTGCACTGAGGAGCACTGGAAGATGGAGGCAAGGAGAAGGCACCAGAAGTCCCACCTCCTCCACAAATCAGTTTCCAATTGGCTGATGGGTGGCTAGTGTAACTGGTTACTATTTGTTCTGGTGGATGGTGGGAGCTGGTCAGCCAGACAAGGGTCACTACACTGATGCAATTTTTATTGATTTGTCAGAGGAGTTCAACTTAGTTTATCCTAATCTGCTGCTACTCTACAAGCTTAAATACATTGGTTATTGCAGCAAACTTATAAAGTGGTTAATATCTGAGCGGCATAATACAGCTAGTCTCATTCAAGAGCTGACACTCAAAACTACAAGAGATAAAGATGGAGTTACCTGAAGGATTAATCCTAGACCACTGCTTTTTCAGTTGTTATAAGGGAACTATCAAGTTCAAGTTCAGTTTTATTGTTTGACAAACAACATTGTCATTAAAAATACAAAAACATCATAAAAAGGACTTGTGAGTCTACATAAATATTAAATTAGAGCAGTCTAATAAATATTAGCTTTCATTTAAAATGTTAAATTATCACATTGTCATTATCATTAAGATCATTCTATTTCTAGAGGAAATCTATTAGACTTATTACATTTTCTTCTGTTTTTCATCATCCACTTTCATATGTAATAATTTCTTTTCTATAGCTCTACAAAATGTCAGTACTTTATCTAGAGTACACTCATCAGAGGATTTCAGTAAAACATTTACTTAGCATTTAGGTTCCATTTCCAAATACCAAGAATTTCACCTAGATATAAAGTAGGTAATATTCATTCAATGGGCAGAGTATTAAAAGGTGTATGTTATCATTAGTCCCTAGCCCACAAGCACATCTCACGCCTGAGTCCCTGGTGTACAGTCCAATCAATCATCTTGATTTTTGTTTAATTCAAAGCAGAACCTTGTAAAACATTTTTGTTTATCTGGGATTTTTATTGTTTCAAGTATGGATCTATTCTCAATCTTCTCTTTTATTTTTCCCAACCAACTACTTATTACCCTGTTATTTATTGGCTCATTACTTTCTTGTATCTATCCGTCTTTTATTCTATTCTTTAGATCTTCTTGTATATAATAAAATGATTCATTTAGGCTATAGACCAGGTAATCCAACAATCTATGTGGTTTAATTACCTTTCCCAAAATATTTATAGCTGGTAATACAAATCCCTGTCCTTGTATGCTATAGCATCCTCCATACATATTCTTGGTAATCTTATGTCTTTCATTACAAATACCTTAAACCTGTAACATACTAGCCTTTGTTCTATACAACATTTAATTGACAGTTGCCCTAGTTCTTCTCTAGTTAATAAGGATGATGCTCCACTGGGTAATCCCAATATTCTCTTATAATATTTATTAAGTGGTATTTCTAATTCTTATTATTCCCAAGTCCCCAAATCTCTGCTCTGTATACTATCTGATTTTTAATTTTAGTGTTGAGAGCTCTAATATTCCCCTTAATGGAGCATCCACCATATTTATACATAAACCTTTCAACTGCTGGTTTAATTTTTTATTTCTTGAGTATACTCTTTTGTGTTCATTCCATTTTAAATTATAGTTAAAAACTATTCCTAAGTAGCAAAAATTCTGTATAGTTTCCAAGGTATAATTCCCACATTTCAATTTACTATCTATCCCTTCCTGATCATTACTTTATTACACATCATATACTTAGTTTTTCTAGATTTATTTCTAAATCTGCTTCCTGACATTTAATTCTAAAGTGCTCTAAGCTTCTTTTATTTCCTCCTAACCTGTGGCCATTAATACAGTATTATCCACATAAGCCAAGTATGGGCAATATCTATTGCCCTTTATTATATAGTGATCATCTTGTATAAACTTTCTAGTACTTTGTTCAAAAACTGTTAAATAAGATAGATGAAAGGATGCATCCCTGTCTTAAGCCTAAAGTGGATGCAAATTTTCTGTTTTATCACCTTCTTTATTGTATCTTATACACGTATAGTTATCACTGTACATTGCGGCTATTATTCCTGTTATTGACGGTTCTAGGCCATAGTCTTTCAATACTTTCCACAACTTATTTCTTTTACTCTATCAAAGGTGGCAAAAAGGTCCACAAAGACACAATAGAACTTTTGTTTATGAATATATATGTATTTATGAATGAGATATGATAACACAAAGCATTGGCAATAGTAGAGTGAGATGGCTTGAAGCCTGCCTGTGCTTCATCCATAATTCCTTTTTAACAATCCATTCCATAATTCTCTCATGGATTATCTTTGCAAAGATTTTCAATTAAGTGTCTAATAGGCTTATGGGTTGATAATTTGCTGGGGTTGTTTTGTCCTCTTTTAAAAATTGGCACTATAATATTTTCTTTCCATGTTTTAGCATTTCTCCATATTTTATTATATAATCAAATAAAATCTTTAATAAAGGGACCCACACATTTATATCATTTAAGATTATGTCTATAGGCACTCCATCCAGACCAGGTGCTTTGTGTCTCTTTGCTGTTTTTAATGATTCTATTATCTCTTTAATAATTATTCCTTCTTTTGACTCTATTTTTGTTGATAGGCCCTCAACCTTTATATTATCACTATCCTGAAAAATGTCAGCATAGTATTTTCTCCAATAATCAGTTTCTATATAATTTTCAATAGTGTCTAGTAATTATCCCATCCTTAGCTCCCATTCTCAAAATATTTTATCATCTTTAGTCCATACTGCCCTAATTTTGCACATAGCTTTTTCTTATATTGCTCCTTTGTTGGTCATAATTTTTTATATTTATTCCTCGCTATTATCATTAGTTCCTGTTGGTTTTGTTGGGTTTTTCTTGCCAGTCTTGCCTTTCTATTTAACTCAGTCTTTGCAGATTTACGTTCTATATCAAACCATTCACCACCAGTATGTTCTTTTGTTAATGAGTCTTTCACAATCAATGATTTTATTTTCCTCATAATAGCTTCAAAATCCGTTATTATTTATTTTTTACTTTCCTGTAAAATTCCTCTATTTCTTCAGTTATTCCATTTTCCTTTAATAATTTGACTGATACATAATTGTCTATATAATCGCTTTCACTCCTAGTTTTGTCCATTACAATCTTGATTGCTTTATTATTAGTCTTTGATCTCTAATATTTATCATTATCTCTAGAGGGCTATGTTCTGTTGCCATCCTTTCCCTATTTTCAAATCTAAAATAGTGGTACTAGGTTCATAACTCCAGCAAAGATCTATGATAGAGTCTCACCTATTGCCTACATATGAGAAATTCCCTCTTTATCACGTTTAGTTCTACCATTAATAATATGAAATTCCCTTCTTCTAGTATTTGAATAATAATATTTCCTCTTCAGTTTTTTATCTCTAAATTTCTGTTTTTAGCTAATTTCTCTTGTCCCATTTCTAAACACAAATTTATGTCCTCATTAGATAGTGATTTGTTATATCCTACCCTTGCATTAAAGTCACCCACTACCAAGATCCCACTATCAAGATCCTGGCTCTTCCACCCTTTTCTCCTCTATAAATTACTCTAATGTTGTTATTATCTCTTTATCGTTATACTGCTTGCTAACTGGAGGAATATATAAGTTAATAATTTTCATATGCTGATTCTTCCACCTTATTCTTACTCCCAAAATGTTATCAGATTTCATAGGAATTTCTTCAACCTTATAACCTTTCATTATTTTTAATCAAATTATTAATCCTCTAGAAGCTCTACCAAATTTCTTCTTTTTATCACCTTTTACAGAATACTTTGTATCCATAACATCACTTCCTGGTATATCCATGTCTCTTGTAGGCAGATACAATCATACTTTTTAAGTATTTTATAAATGTCGGATCCCTAACCTCTTTCTAATTCCTGATATATTCCATGCTATTATGTTTATTTTGTCAATTCCCTTTCCTTAAGTGGCTTTTTCCTTGTACTATTCTTTTTTCTGATTTATCCTTCATGTACAATTTTTGTCAGTCTTCACTCTGTGTTTCAAGTACCTGATATTTATTTGTTGTTTGTATCAGGTAACTCCATTCTTCAATCTTTTTTATCTCTGCTGATGGATGTTGTTTTTCCTGTCCTACCATATTAATCTTAATTTTGTTGAGAATCTCAGCTTTGATAACAATCTATAATTTTCTATTTTTCATCCACATTATCTGACCATTATTTTCCCATCTTTTTTTTTTTTTGATCCAATTACTGCTCCTTCTGTCTTCAACAAGCTTTGTAATAATTGTACGATTTTCATTTTTAAATTATTATTGGATTCATTTGTAAAGTTATTTATCCCAAATATAGATATTGGTAGATTCATTGAAAACCTATTATTTCTATTTCTATTCAAAATATTCAGGAAACAAAACTTTCACTTTACTGTACTTTCAACTTCAAGTCCCAAATTCTTTAGTTTCGTTATTTGTTTTTCTATTACTTTAAGTACATAGTACTGTTCTAAAATCAGTAGTACTGACTCCTGATCTTTCATTGGTCTTACTATGCTCAAACAGTCCAGTATTGGACAATGATTGTTATTATTTTGTAATACTGTACTGTTGTTAAAAAGTTTTCAGATGTTTGTCTAATTTTTCCTCAGTTTCCTCTGGCATTACTACCACTTTAAACATTGGCAATACAAAGTCTCTATCAGACATACGCTGTAGCATATTTTCCAGCTGTTCTAGCTGCTCCTTACTTTCCTCCTGTTTTAAACTCTTTGAAGCTCATTGTCACTTTGTTCTGTATCTTGATGGATTTCATCCTTCTTTACCCTAATAATATTTAACCTTTCTCATACTTTTCCTTGCTTCTTATTTTGTTTTCTTACTTGTCCATTCTGTTTTCCTTATTCAAGACTTTTTACTCACACGGTTTTCTTTCTCCTTTCCTTTTGTTTGTAATTTGTCTACTGTTTAACCCTTTCTTTCATTGCTATTACTGCTTTTATTTCCTTCTTTATTTACTTTATTACCTTCTACACTATCTCTTTCTTCTATATCATTCAATTCTATAATTATTTCATTGTGATGACCTTTTTCTCTTTTTTGTTCTACACTGTCTATCCTAAATCTTTGTTTGTCACCAGTTTTGTGTAGTTTTTCCTCTTGAGCCAACCCTTTCTTCCAGAAATGTATGTTACCCTGCCTTATTTTATTTACCACACTCCTGTCTCCAATTAGCATCTGGTACTGTAACATTATCAGCTCAGAATCCTTTTCTTCATGCCATGACTCTCAATCTCCCATGTTATTGTATTACTATCATCTATTTTCTTAATCAACCCTTTAAGGATCCTTCTGATTAATACATTATTTCTTCCTCTGCCTTTTTAACTAGTTTTTCACATTTTCTATCCCTAAAATGTCTTCAATATTTAAATTCACATCCTGATCCACATATGTATACTCCTTCACCAACTGCAACTCTTCTTTGGTGATATTTGTCCCACCTTTATATTGTTTCTGTGTTTCTTTTCCTCATTATTTGTATATCTATGATTTCGTTAATATAACCTCAGTTCTCCAGACATAGCCCTTTAAGAAAGGAAACATCAGGGGTGTGGCTAGCTGGCAAGCATGGAGGACGCTTGTTAATACAGCTTCCAGGGTGATGGCTCTAATTTAATAATTCAGTTGTACAATTGCTTTTAGCTACCTTGCAGGGGATATATAGCGTCTCAATCCTGATGGCATCCAGAAAATCTAAAACAGACAGGCCAAACTGCAGTTTGGAGCCAATACACTGGCCAAAAAGTTAAACTGACTTACGCCATTCTGGACCTCCCTCACCAGCTGCTAGTGTAGGCAGTGCACAAAATAAAGGCACAGATATGAAGCTAACCAAGTCCTTGGCTGGGGTCCCTGAAATGCTGGCACAAATGAGGAGCAACATGAAAGCAGGGTTCCATAATCTGAATACTTAATTTATTCACTTGCAGTCAGTGGTCACAAGCTTAGCTGAAATGACTTCTACCCATACTTACCAAATATATGAATTGGAGCGCAGAGTTAGTGACATGGAGGACACATATGTGGGGCTTCAGCAGAGAGAAACAGCTTACTTTCCATGATTGCAGACCTCAAAGAACAGCTCAATGATCAGGAGAATCATTTGCGCAGATCCAACATTCAGATCATTGGCCTTCCCAAGGGGTTGAGGGAGGAATCAAATGTGGAAATACATAGATGGACTGCCAAGAATTTGGGCCTGGGAAAGGAAGCAGAAGGCTTTGAAATCGAGTGGACCCACCGGCTAGGCCCTCCACCAAATCCAGGAGATAGCTGCCATCATTGCCTCATAAAATACCTGCTGTTCTGGGACAAGGAGATCATTCTACAAAAAGCAAGAGAGAGATGGGTCCCATAACATCTGGGAATTCCACTGTGCATATTTATCAAGATTACAGCCGGAGGTTACAAATGAGATGGCAGAAGTTTAACCAGCTAAAAGTAAGCTGTACCAGCTAGGATGGACATTTTCATTAGCATACACTGCTCTGCTCTGAGTAGATAGGCCTGGGCAGAATCCTCATTTTTCACATGCCACAAAACAGCAGAGAAGTGGCTTGAGGAGGAGGAGAACAAGAGGAATAGACCACAACCTTATGCAGAATGAGGTGTATAATATTTTCATTTGTGCAATTATTGTTAACCTAACAGCAAGTTCTCTTGCCTTCTTTCTATTGTTGAGTCATGTACACAATGGTCTGGGTCTCTTATTTCCTCCTCAAGGGTTCTATGCCACTCACTGCCACGTTGTGAGGCCTACTTAATGGAACTCTAGCACTTGAGAAAATGTGTTGCAGTACACTCCCCAACTGAGCCTAGGGACCTGGGTATCAGCAGGAGGTTTCCTTTTCACTCGTGACTCTCTTGGGCCATTACCCAAGCATATTCATTTAGGAATCCCCCTTTTGAGGAGAGTTGGGAAAGACCAGCTAGCTTTTACACTATGGAGTGAGAGCAATCTGGGTGGACCTTCAATATCTGTGGTCAACACTCAGGTGAATGTGTTGTTAATAGGTCCCCACCCAGCCTCCAGTCATGTTTCCAGAAAGATAACTGTGAAATTGTGTGACTGCCCACTAAGCACTAGCTCTATAAAGCTGTGACTAGGGGTCAAGTGTGGGAGTAGATCTGTGTTCCCTGTTTGTATTTACCCCACTAGCTTATCTGTGGTGCTAAGGAAATTTTTAATCAACTTGACTAAGGGACAATTTCATTGCTCTGAGACCTATACCTGCTTTATTATTTCCTCATTATACAGTGTTTAATGTTATGTGAATATTGTGGTTACAGGTTATTCAGCTGACCAGTGCTTTTCTTTTATATAGCCCATGGACTGTCACCCCTTACTATATGGCTAGCATCATGGGCAGAAGATTCATTTGCTGCTATTGTTTGTAGTGGGATTGCTGGTGGGTTTATACTCATGGGGGTTGTTCAGTTCCAATTGAACTGAACAATGGAATTGTGGTTAGTAGAGGAGGGTGGGAGGTTTTGATAATGTGGGGAGGGATTGGTCTAGGCCTCTAGAATCAGGTACAACCTGCACCTTGTCCTTGCTAGAGAAGAGAGCACCAGATTGGTTCCACCTAAACCTACTGACACTGGTGGATGCTGGACTGGGCCTCTTATACAGGGTGCTACTGTTTGATTATCTGGCCTGGTCACACAATTGGGCTTTGTTATGGGGACATTAGTTTCAAGTTTGGTGGGAAGGAACTGGACTTGTGGGAGAAAAGAATGTGGATGCTTATATAGTACATACTAGATTTAAAATACATACTAGGAGGCTGTTTTATGATGGGGATAATGTTAAATGCTTATCCTGGAATATTAATGGTCTTAAATCCATTATAAAGCACAAAGGGTCATGACAGAAGTACACAGAGCTAAGGGTATGACTGTTCTCTTGCAGAAAACTCACTTTTCTCATGCCAAATCACAGAAAACTGCAGCATTTATGGGTGGTACCTGGGTGTGGTCAACATTCTCTTCCAAGGCTAGAGGAACCTCCATCTGGATCCCTGTGGGTTCCCAGTACAGATCTTAGATACATTAACAGACCAATTTGGCCACTATGTACTGGCTAGGGTTGAAATCTTGGGCAGAGGAATAATGCTAATTGGGTCAGTGTATGCCCTCAATGTTGATAACCCGGATTTTTAGAAGCTTGCACTAGATATGTCCTGCTGGGAGGGCCCCTGCTATTGGGGTGATTATAATTGTGCCACTGACACAGTTCTAGACTGTTCAGATAAGGCTCCTGTTTCTAAATCTCATAATGCAAATGTCTTGAGGTATTGCAAGCTGATTTTGAACTGATTGATGTGTGGCGGCATCTGTATCCTCAAGACAGGAATATATTTCACTCACATGCTCACAATTCCATGATCATATTGATAGGATGCTGTTGTCAAGCCTTTTAGTAGCCAAACTAGGGAAGCAGAGTACCAGCCGATCATGATTTCAGAGCATGCATTGCATTATATTATTCTCCATGGCACTGGTTCTCCAGTAGGCTCTAAAGCATGGAGATTGGACCCTAGACTGTTGAGGTATCAGGGTTATCTTGCATACCTGGAGGTGAATTTTCAAGAGTTTCTGCACTTTAACCATAGAGGGATATCTCACACTATGCATGCTGGGAAGCCCTGAAAGCATATGAGAGGGCAGACTATTGCATTTGCATCACAAGAAAAGCATACAGCCACTAGGGAATTGGAATTTCTTAGATCCAAAATCAGAGCCTGTGAGTGGCACACATGCAGAATCCCACAGTTGCCCTGTATGAGATTCTACAAAAGTTAAAAGGAAGTACAACACCTTGTCCAGTGCACAACTGTAGGAAGCGATTCTCCTCCGAATGCGGGACAATATTTTTGATGGGGACAGGGCAGGGAAATATTTAGCCTGGCAAATAAAAAGAAAGGAATCTGTGACATCAATAAGCCAAATACAGAATGATCAAGGGAAAGTATAAGGGAACAAGTGAAATAGGGATACCTTTGAAACCTTCTATAAGACCCTGTATTCTTCTGAATGCAGCTCCTCACAACATGATTATGACAGTTTTTTAATGGGGTCCCTCTCAATAGGCTTAGTGAAGCAGAGGCTGGAGAGCTAGATGCACCTTTATCAAAACAAGAAATCAGGGCAGCTCTGAAAACTTTAAACAGTGGGAAGCCCTGGCCCTGATGGCCTTCAATAGACTTTACAAGGCCTTCAAAGGCCTCTTGCTGGAACTCTTATATGATGCCCTAACTGAGGGGTTATGGAAGGAAGGTTGCCCCCTCCACACAGTCCACAACCATCACTCTACTACCCAAACCGGTAAGGACCCAACTCTTTGCTCCTCCTATAGACCAATTTCCTTGTTATTAGCAGACTGTAAGATACTGGAAAAGGATCTTACAACTAGGTTAGAAGCAGTGTTACCCAGAATCATACATCCGCATCAATCCAGATTTGTTAAGGGGTGGTTGGGTAAACATAAGCATGCATATGTTGAATACTATATTCTGCTGGGCTAGAACTAAGAGATCTCATGGTGCCACAGTGGTTGCCTTAGATGCTGAGAAAGCCTTTGACAGTGTGGAGTGGGGGTACCTGTTTTACACCCTAGAAAGGATGAGAGTGGAACCCTCATTTTGTGCATGGGTTCAGGCGCTGTATCAAGGCCCTTTAGCTCATGTTATGGTGAGTGGTGAGCTGTCAGGTCCTTTCCAGCTTAGTACAGGAACTCACCAAGGATGCCCTTGTCCCAATTGCTGTATGTATTATCCCTGGAACCACTGGGAGCTGCTCTTAGGGCACTTGAAGGGATTAGAGGGTTCATAGGAGGGGCAGGGAATTCAAAATTGCAATGTATGCAGATGGCCAGTTGTTGTATTTGCAGAACCCTGCTGAAGACCTGCCTTTAGTCCACAGGTTAATGGATGCCTTTGGTGCCATATTGGGACACAAGGTCAACTGGTCTAAAAGTGAGCTATTACCAGTTGGCTGTAGAGATCAGGCACAGCTCATTGTCCAACTGGGGGACTTCAGCTAGTTCAGAACATAAAATACCTGGAGGTGCAAATCTCTGCATCTCATGGAGAGCTGTACAGACTAAATCTCAGGCCGATCCTGCAGGTGATAGCAGATGACTGTGAACGGTGGGCTGCATTACTGATTTCATTGGTGGGTAGAGTGGGGTGGTTAAAATTTCCATTTTGCCCAGGTTGCTATATTTTATCAAACCATCCCCATCAAGATAACCCAGCTACATTTTAAACAGGTGGATGATACAGTCCGTAAATTTATTTGACAGAATGAACGGGCTAAAATGCCTCATACCACATTATATAAGCAGCCTGGGAAGGGGGAGTAGGACTACCCAACTTCAAACTTTATTACTGGGCAGCACAACTGGCTTTTATTCCTACTGGGTATGACATTCTGGGATGTCCTTTGGTTGGATTAGAGGAAGATTTCTTAGAGTGGAACCTCTGAAATGACACCCTAGTTGGCAGCCTTAGAGATTCAGGACCAAGGTGTCTTTGTAATCCCTTAACTGCTACTACAAATTTATTTGGATAAGCACCCATAAAAGATTGGGTTTGCTGGGGAAATTCTCCTAACCTTAGGTTTTATGAAATCTGTTGGGGTGCACAGGCAGAATGATGCAGGGATTATGGGCTTGGAGGAAAATGGGACCGCTTGCAATCAATCAACTCTATGAAGGGGCTTATTGTGGACTTTGTACAAGATGTGCCACATGGGACATACCAGCAGGAGATTTCTTCTCTATCTGTCAGTTCGATACCATTGTGGTATTGATATTAATGCAGCTAATAGGTGGACAGCCCTTCCCTTTTGAGGAAAAATTATTTTACCCACAACCAACTAGTAGCCACTGTTCACTTATTACAGGGCACTCATGGGGGCACGCCTCATACACCTAACTCCAGTCGGAGTAAGTGGCGTGCAGACCTTTCATTGCTATTGACCGGGAGACCTGGGATCTAGCCTGCTCCCACTTCCTGCACTGCTCTCGCAGCAATAAGCTGCAGCAAATCCAGTTCTACTTCCTCCACAGGGCATATGTGATGCCCAGGTGGCTGCATAGTCTGGATGACAACAGGCCATTCACTTGTCCCAAATGTGCGGCTGATAATGCCAACTTCCTTCACTTGGCACTTACTTGCCCAGGGGTGGCACCATTCTGGCACCTCATTCATAGCATAATGTCCCAGGTCATGGGTTACACTCCTTCTAAATCCCCTTAGAATTACTATTGGGGGCTGACCCTGTCCATCCAGATCAGAAGAGGTCAAACCCTTATAGTCAATAGCCTTAATAAATGCAAGAACAACTGCACAGTTGTGGATGCCCACCTCACCCCAACTGTGGCAGGATGGGTACAAAATGTAAAAGTTCTATGCAGCTGGAGAGGTGCAGCTGGGTGCTTGGGCAAAACACCACTCTTTGGGCAACATGGGAACCCTGGTTGAGAGTTCTAGAAGTGGGTATAATCCTGGATTGACTTACTGCATTCGTACTTCTAGAGAGTTCCTAAAATCCCACACACATAAGTACAATCTATAGTTAAAACTCAGCTGCCCCCTGTCTGGCAATTAAACTAGCCACTGTAAGCCATTTTACACATTGAATGTCTGTACAGTATAACTATGACCTGCTAATAACTGCATGTGACTATATGCTGCTTTTGACGTGTACCTTTATTTTTGATGACTGTACTTTTTGTACTTTTCTACATGAAGTAATATGGCTGTGCTGTGAGCTTTCCGCATTCACAATAAAGAAATTTTACACAAAAAAAAAGAAAACATCTTTCTTAATTGATAATAATTGCTCATACATCATGATGTTAACCATTATAGGATCTCTCATTGCCACACACATTTCTTCAATTATATTATCAGTAATCAAGCGGTCGGCTCTAACAGGACTCATGGGACTCATAAACATCATATCTCCCATAGAGTTCCAACCTTCTGTTGGGTCCTTAATTTTTGTTGTCACTTTTTCTTTTCCCAGGTTTTCCTCTTTGCCCAGCCTCCTATTTGGACTTTTACCTGCATAGTATGTCCTTTATATCCTTTATACCCTTCTACTTCTAAATTCTGTTTGTTTTGCATCTCATTGACTAAATTTGTAATCCTAAATTTATTCTAATTGCCTTAATTTTATTCTCTGTTCTTTCATTACATTCTATAGTTTCTCAATTTCTTCCACAATTTTATTTATTTCCTCACTAACAATGCTTACCATATCTGGTTTATGATTTCCTTTATTCCTTCTGATCTTTCTTTATTGCTTGTCCTTTCCTCCTCCATACCTTGTTTTTCTTTTACCCATACTTGCTGACTCTATTTCTACCTCACTTCCCTTTTGAACTGTATTTTATTTAATTTTTCCAGTCTCAAAATTTCATAAATCTTTGATTGTATCATTTTTTTCCTTCATCATTATTATTCAGGGTTGAGGTTATAGTAATCATTCTATTCACTTCATTTTCCCTTCTTTTCCTCCTCTCCTAGTCCCACCCCACCCCATCTCTTTCAAAGCATCTACACTTTCTGTCAACATCTTTATATTTCGTATTCCTTTCAAATTTGTTCTAACACCCTCTCCTCTTATTTTCCTTTGATCTTTTGTGCTTCTTGTCACAACTGGATTTCTTCTGGGAGTCCTGAAATCCTCCCTATCTATCACTCTAGTTATCTTTTGAATGATCTTTCTGCTTAATGTAGGTACTTAATATAAATAATAAACAATCACTTTATGTCCCACTTATTCCACTACCCTCCTACTGCTGGTGGAGAGTTTACAGTTGTAAGTTCTAAAATAGCAATAATACCTAAATTTGTTTAAACAATCTGCCAAAGTCACAAGACTTATAACCCCAACTTTTTCCACAAGATACAAATTATTCAGGGCATACAATCTAGTAAGTCCATCTAGTATGTTCCTGTGAAACCAACTCGGGCCTAAGCGGTTCTTTCCTTGATCTTTCAGTGCTATTGACACCTTTCAATTCCTTGTGATATTATTTGTTGTCCAAAGCTATTTATGTTACTGATTTATTGTTGTTGTACTTCTTTATCTTTCTGACCAGATCCAAAAGAGTCAATACAGAGAGTCAATTGAGCAAACTGGCATAACCAACAGTTCCAACAGTACCAACAGCACCAATAATATTTAATCCAATAACATTCAGACCAGGGCCAGAAATGAGGAAACAATATCGAAAAGCCTTTTCCCACTTTCTTTTCTTCCTTCCCTTCAGACTTTTTTCTTCACTGTAAATAAAACATAAACTCTAATAATAATTTATATCTAATACAAGCTCTCTTAGGAGAAAAGAGAGGAATAAAATTGAAATTTAAGATTGCTTCTTTAAACAAGCTACAATAGTAATAAATTTAACTACAGGAGTACTGTAGTACAATCTATGAAAAACTCGAACCACCTAAAATACTGTTCATATACTGTTCATATACTGTTCATATCACTTTTACCATGCTAAAGCCCCCAGCCAAGTTTCTTATAAAAACAAAATCCTTAATATTTGTACTTACTTTTCACAATCTGCATGGGCTAGAGTTACCAGAAAGCTATCCAGCAACAATTTAGGAGCCTCACTGGAGCAGTGTCAAAAGCTTCAACAGCTGCAATCTCTTCTAAGTTGAGTAAGCATTCAAATAGGTTTAACTGTGACCATATTAAAAAAAACGATTTAACACAGCCTAACTGTGTTTTGTATAACTGCACAACTTGTGGTGCTTTAATCATACCTCTCTCAGTCACAAAGGTAAAAGTCAAAGCACAGAAATAAAAGATTTTTATGCAGCCTCCTCACTGTGTCTCTTTGACTTATTTAATTCAATAATGACGCTTGATACCCTGAGACGCAACACATGCGCTTTATGCTCAGGAGTCAATGCCTGAATGCTCCAATGAGACTCTAGCTTCAGGATTGAACTTAACTTACAACTTTAACAGTTTAAACAAAATTATAAAAAATAATAAAAATACTCTAAGAAATAACTTCAGGGCACTAACAACAACAAACGACATAAGTATATTGAAGAAGAAATCAGAGTATGCTTCTGCTGCAGCGTAACACAATCCCCACTACAAACCGCAGGTAAATACACAATACTAAAAGCAAAGACAACAGAATAAACCAAAATATAGATAAAATATAAATAAAGTAGTTAATATTCTCTTAATCGAGGCACTAAATATGGCAAACTGTGCCTAAATTTTATTTAAGTGCAAGAGCAAGATGCAAGGTTATTCAACTTTAATCTTTGCACTTTTGTCTGAACAAAGCAGTTACTCTGTAGGTCCAAAGATATACCATTACACTTTTACACTTATCCTGCTCTTTTTATTTAAAAAAAGAAATTCTGTGATCTCTGAATTCACCCACAGACTTGAGGCTCAACCAAGCCAGTTTAAGAGTTTTTTAGGGTCTTAAACTTTTAAAGTTGAGATTAAAGTGTAACGAGGGCAGTCTCTCACTATGGTCTCTCTCTCTCTCTCTCTGCTCTGGGATGGTGTTATCAGCTGCTAAACCTCTGCAGGCTTCACTGCCTCACTTTACCCCACTCCCAGTGGGTTTCTCCACCACACAAACTGCCTGCCTAGTAGCGAGTGGCCAGAGGCAGAACAACGCCACACCACAGTACAGTAGGTTGTAAGCCCAAAGTTGTCCTGGAAAAGTTGGTGAAATTAAAATTATGCATATTACTAGGGCAATGATGGCATCAGACCTCTCGAGCTTCAGCTCCCGAGGTCAGATGTTATCAGAACCCTCTGTGGCACAATGGAAAAGGATCTGGGTGTAGTCATATCAGATGATCTAAAGCTGGGTAAGCAATGTGAGAAGTCCATAAGGAGAGCCAGGAGGATACTGGGATGCATAGAAAGGGGTATCACAAGTAGAAAAATAGAAGTGGTTATCCCTCTGTACAGACAGTTGGTGAGACCCCATCTGGAGTACTGCGTGCAGTTTTTGAGACCTCATGTACACAAGGACATAGACAAGATGAAAGCAGTCCAGAGGAGGAAACTAAAATGGTGCAGGGTCTACATCAGAAACCATATGAAGAGAGACTGAGAGAGCTTAATATGTATACCTGTGATGAAAGGAGGGACAGGGGACATGATAGAAACTTTTAAGTACCTCAAGGAATCAACAAAGTCCAGGAGGTAGCATCTTTCAGAAAAAGAGATGTGTAAGAACAAGGGACACAATTTAAAGTTAGAGGGGGACGGCTCAGGGGTAATGTGAGGAAATTCTTTTCATGGAGAGAGTGGTGGACGCATGGAACCGCCTTCCTGGAGAGGTTGTGGGGTCTAAAACAGTGGGGAATTCAAACATGCATGGGACAGACATAAAGGCAATTATAGTATGGGGTTGCAGGAAGTAGGCTGTTGGTTAACTAGAATCTGCAGCTTAACAATAGGTAGGAAATGGGCAGACTGGGTGGCTAAATGTTCCTTATCTGCCATCAAACTCTATGTTTCTATTTTCTATGTTTCTATACCTGTTAAAAATAAAACTGTAGCTTTTCACCAACTCCTGCTACCGACACTCTCTCCTCAGTGCCTTAGCAACCAGCTCCAAACTCCTCTCACACTAAATCAGTCTGAACAGCAGTCTCTGAATCACCTAAAGGAACTATCTGGACTGGTGAGGCATAAATGTAATACACTTACATGGAATAAGTTACCTGAAGAAGTGGTAAATGTCAAATCAATCAGCAGTTTCAAGCAGGGATAGGACAAGCTGGTGGTTTAGATAGGAATAATGTGCACAGAGCCAGCCTGACAGCAGCAGCTCTACCACTCACTATGCCAATGACTGGGGTTTGGTAGCAACCCCAGGCTGTCAAGGCTGGCTAGGGGAAATGGATTGAGTGTCTTAGAGAATGCTCTTCTTCTCCAGCAACACTCTGGGTTGACACAGGTGGAACTACAAGAGATGTTGAGTGGAGGGTGGACTTTGACCAGTGCTGTGTGGCATGCTTGTACATGTATGCATGTGCAGACTCTCAAACCCATGTCCTGGGAATGGCAGAAAATGGAAAAGCACCCCATTCACAGCAGAATGGCTGTTCCTGGCTAGTAAACAGCCTCTACATTTCCTACCCATTCACCTGCTATCTCCATTTGGATTGAGTATCTTGGGGACTTTGAGAACCTCTACCCCACTGTGGAGTGTAAGCAATAGATATTTGAGGCACAAATCAGGAAGAAGGTGGTTGGCAGGAGCTGGTGCAGTCGGGATGATAAGGCAGGTCAGAGTAAGAAAGGAGCATAAAAGGAGAAGAGAAGAACAGTAGGAAAAGGAGGATTGCCATAAGACAAAGGCAAAATAGCTACATGTAGGTAGCATGGGCAGACTAGATGGGCCAATAGCCTTTTCTGCTGTTGATTATATCAACTATGTGCTGGATCTACTACATGTAAGGTAAGGTAGGAAGTGCCAATTTCATAAGCATGCCGATGACATTTATAATCTACCACTGGGCTCTAACACATACTGAATTGCACTCTCACTCTTCAAGAAAATTAAGCCTATGCCAAATTGAAGTTTGGTGTAGGCACTGAAAACCAACACTTTGAAGCCAGAGAAGCAGTCTGGAGACACTGCTCAGCTTTACTTTGACATTTGTCACTTCAGTATCAGGACAGTGTTTTTCTCACGATCACTGACTGAGCTCATTCAAGCCACATTACCTGCAGCAGATTACTAGTGACACTAAAGATCAAGAATTCCAAAGGCTGCACATGACTATGCCATTTTCAGCTCTGTCTTGGCAGAGAAGGATGTGGCTGCTGAGAGTTCCTCATTTGTTTGCAAAATATCAAGTTTTAATCACGACAAGTTATTAATCTGCAAATTCTGCTCTGTGTTTTGGTCATCTAGTTAAAAGCAGTTAACCATAGTTTCAGGCAGACAGAAGGACAGTAAAATAGCATGCTTATGCAGAGGAGAGAGAATGCAGTGTGTGTGTGTGTGTGTGTGTGTGTGTGTGTGTGTGTGTGCTTGCTGTAGCTGACACCTTGCAACAGGGCAGTGGTTCTACCTGACAGGGAAAGTGAAGGGAGATTTCTGGTGGTTTTATTTTACATTTTTCTTTTTATTTTACTGACAGCTGGTAGTACAGGGCACATAACTATTTTTATGTTTGCTTAGCATATGCACAAGAAATATTATCGCGGCAGCTTAGGAGAGAAGTGGGTTGTGGAGGTGCGGCAGTGTGGCAGCCAATGCCAGCATTGCATTTGTGGGCTTGGTAGTGCACCTAATGCAGGCCCAGTGTCCTGATGACACTGGTTCTGCAGAAGTACCACCAACTTGAAACAATTTGCCACTGCAATGAGGGCTGCCTCATCATTGCAGCATGAGCAATTCCTCTGCAATGAGGTAGTGACCCATCATTGCAGGATGGTACCTTGCCTGGTGTAGCATTTCTCATAACCTCACAGTCCCATGTAAGCTGATGGGGTGCCCAATTCCTCTGTCGGCATGCCAATGAGCCAGTTCATTTGCTGATGGGGAGCCAACTCCCCATCGGCATAATGTCCCCATTTGTTGTGTGCTTAGGGTTGTCAATCCCTTCAGCATCATGCCCCTCAAACAGTCTTTATTTGCTGATGTGGGGCCCAGTCCCCATCAGCTTAAGTCCCCCTTCCCCAAAATGCAGGCAGCACACTGGAGCCCACCCCAGTGTGCATAAATGAACCTGAAAAAAAAACCTTCCCACGACATCCTTTTATTATTTTTGTCCCTGAAATAAAGAAAGCAGTCCCTTATGGTCTGTTGTGCCCCTCCCAAAACCCGTGCCCACCCTCTGTGCACCCCACCTCCCTCACCTCCTCACCCCATACTTACCTCTGGAGCCCGCGTGATGATCTTTGGTGTCCGGGAACATGTCTGCACTTTTCAAAGCTGAACACAAACTGAAGAAATGCCAGTAAGCTGTATAATGGCATAAATAGGGTTTTTCAACTTATGTGGATATCTCGGCCATATTTTGGACTTTTAGCACCAGATTTTCAACATGAGGTTATTGGGACCCCTCCTCATGAATACAGTCACTGTCATGGTGTTATTCAGTCCCTAAAGGTGATTTTATGGTCACTGTGTGGAATCACCTTTCGAGACCGATTAAATGACAGTGCCACTGTTCATGAGGTGGGCTCTCAAAGCCTATGTTGCAAATTTGGTAAAAAATCCAAATAATGACTGTTTTAAGAGTGTGTGTTGTGCAGTTTCCAAGCTACCTCATAACTTCTCAAATAGTAATATTTTCCTCCAGATTTTCAACATTGGCATTTTTCACACCACCTTATGAACAGTACAGCTGTCATTTTCACATCCTAGCCAAAATGTGTTTGCACTTCCAGCACAGAACAGCATGCCCACTGTGGGAAATCAGTGTTTGGGACACATTATGAAAATCACAGTGACACTCTTCATGAGCAGAGATCCTAAAATGTTTATGTTGAAAATTTGGTGATGAAAATTCATAAAATGACTGTGTTATGAGCGTGTTGCACAGTTTCCACGCACCCATAACTTCACAAATTTGTAATATTTTCACGCCAGATTTTCAACATTGGCATTTCCACACCTCCTTATGAACAGTATAGCTGTCATTTTCACATCCTGGCCAAAATGTGTTTTCTTACTTCTGGTACAGAATAGCCTGGTTGTTGTGGGAATAGTGTTTGAGGCAGATTAACCCTTAGAAGACTGTGGGCGTATATATCGTCCAGAATCTATATATGTTTACACATTCAGTTATCAAAGGGTTAAGAAAATCACAGTGACTCTTTTCACGAGCAGAGGTTCTAAAATGCCTGTGTTGAAAATTTGGTGACAAACATCCATAAAATGACTGTGTTATGTGCGTGCATTGTGCAGTTTCCATGCACCCTCATAACTTTGCAAATTTGTAGTATTTTCACTCCAGATTTTCAACACTGGCATTTTTCACACCTCCTTAAAAACAGTATAGCTGTCATTTTTCACATCCGGCTGGAAATGTGTTTTCACACTTCCATCACACAATAGCACAGTCACTTCGGAAGTCAGTGTTCAGGAAAGTTTAAGAAAATCACAGTGACACTGTTCATGAGCAGAGGTGCTAAAATGCCTATGTTGAAAATGTAATGACAAAAGTCCATGAAATGACTGTGTTACAAGCGTACATTGCGCAGTTTCATGCACCCTCATAATTTTGCACATTTGTAATATTTTCACTTCAGATTTTCAACATTAGCATTTTTTCACACTTCTAATGAACAGTACAACTGTCATTTTCATATCCTGCTTGAAACATGCGTTTACACATTTGGCGCAGAATAGCACGTCGCTGTGGGAAATTAATGTTCAGGACAGATTAAGAAAATCATAGTGACAGTGTTCATGACCAGAGGTCACAAAATGTCTATGTTGAAAATTTGGTGAAATAATTCCACTAAATGACTGTGTTACACATGCGTTGCGTGGTTTCCATGTACGCTCAAATGTTCGAGCAATTTTAATATTTTCACTGCAGATTTTCAACATAGCCATCTCTTCACACCTCCCTATGTGTGGTACAACTGTCATTCTTTGCATTCTGCCGATCTGTGTTTTCGTACATCTGGCACAGAATGGCACTGTTGCTGTGGGAACTCAAAGTTCGGGACACATTAACAAAATCACAGTGCCACAGTTCATGAGAAGAGGTTCCAAATGCTTTTAAGAGGTGTGGGTCACAAAAGGCCATGTTGAAAATTTGTAGTGCAAATGCCAATAAGCGCCCGGGGCATTAGGGTCTCTAACCATAACGTCCCACCCTGTATAGACTGACAGGAATCAGGGGTGTGCTTTGAATTGCTGACTGTAATGCTCATGCCATTCCACCTCACCCCCACCCTACAGCCAGTGACAGGCATTGAGGTGTGCCTTGGACTCTTGACCCCAGAGTTCACCCCATTTTCCTATACTGCACCCATTTCAGTGTATGTCCTTCTGGAATGGGGTGACTGTAAACCAACACCCCAAGGCACACCTCAACACTTGTCAGTGTCTGCAGAATAGGGTGGTGAAATGGCATGAAAGTTATGAGCGATGGCCCAAATGCATACCCAATGCCTGTCTCTCTCTGCATGGTGCAGGTGGGGTTTGTGTGAAATTCAATACTTCACTGCCATTCCTATTCTGCATCTGTCTAACTCTTGCATTCCCAATGCTAATACCAGCAAGCAAACCTTCAGCACTGACACATGCTTGTTTTAGTGTTTGGGCCAGCCAGTCCATGAGTAGGAAAGTAAAGTGGGCTACTGTGTGAGACACTAAGGGTTGGAATTTCAAATCAGTTTATTTTGCATAATTTATATAACAAGTTCTGTGCAAGGGAGTTGCATCAAACAATTGGGATTTTTCAGTTTGTGGTCTTAGAGACATCCTACTGGTCCATATTTTTGGGTCTAATATGCATCACATTTGGGCCACTTGTGTGCATCTTCCAAGCTGCTTGCACATAGAATTTGATGTAAGCTGCAGTAAAAACATCCAATTGCTGCCAAATGGATCAGTGTTTGAAAATGCAGAGCAGAAATGGTCTAGGTGCATCAGGTACCTCACTGTCTAAGGCTGCACCTGAAACAACAGTCCTTGCACCAATTTTTTTTAAATATGTCCCTAGATGTCTCAGTGTCTCTTAGTAGGTGGTGTGAGAGTGTCATGCGGTGTGTTCAGGTGGTATTGCTCTTGCTCATTTCTCTCAATTCCCTCTCACTCACAAGTTATGCAGTGGGTGTACACATCACATGGGCATCTAAAAATCATTGTTAACTATTGTGATAGTTACCACATTGCAATAGTCACCAAGAATTGCCAAATGTCATGTGTCATCACATAGAAAAATATGCAGAAAAGAACAGGAGGCAAGGCAAAGCAAAGTTTATTTATATGGCGCCCAATCCCAGAGACTCTGGGAGGCTTAATAAAACAGACAGGGCACTAGATAAAGCATCTCATATCATAAATGAAACAGATAAAACAATAAAACATCAGGTGCAACATTAAAACTAGCTTTTGGGCTGGTCAGATGACTACATCAGGGAAGGTCAGGGAAAATAAATAAGCTTTGAGACCACTCTCGAATCTCTCAACTGATGGGGCCTCCTGACAACAGCTGGAAGGAGTTCCACAGGACCAGTCCGGCACCACTAAAAGCTTGGTCACCGGAAGTTCTTAATCTGGTCAAGGGAACTTGAAGGAGGAGGAGGTCCCTGGTCAAGGAGCGGAGGGAGTGAACTGAGGTGGCAGGTGTCTGAAGATCAGACAGATAGCCAGGGTCTAATCCATGGGGCCTTATAAGTGAGTAAACTCACTTTGAAGATAACCCTTCACCTAATCGGCAGTCAGTGCAGAATGTGCAGCACCAAGATCCATGGCTAGACCTAGAAAGGCCAGTTAGCAACCTGGCAGCTACATTATACACCAACTGCAGCCGGAGAAGGGTACCTCCAGAGACCCTGAAGTAGAGGGCATTACAGTAATTGAGTCTGGATGTCACAAAGGCATGCACCAGTGTGGGAAGGTCCTCGGCAGAACAAAGGGTTTGATCCTGGTGATGTTCCTCAAGTGGTAAAAACACTTTAGCGAACAGTCAACACCTGAGCTTCAAGTGTCAGTCTGTGATCCAGGATCATAACAAGATCTCGCACCTTAGAGGAGGCCATCAATGGCATAGATCCCAGGAATAAACCAGTGATCAAATCGGAAGGACTCCCATCATGCCTCTCATCTCAGCCCAATCACTAGGACCTTTGTCTTGTCCAGTTTCAGTCGCAACCTGCTGGAGGACATCCAATTATTTCTCTCAGCCAGGCAGCTGTTAAGCACTTCCACAGCATCAGGTGTTCCAGGGGCAAAGGGCAGTTACAGTTGGGTATCATCTGCATAACAGTGAAAACCCACTCTGTACCACCTAATGAGCTCTCCAGGGGCAGCATGTACACTGCAAATAACACTGGCAAAAGATCGACCCCTGAGGCACTCCACATGCCAGAAGCCTTGGGGAGGAGGAGAAATTCCCCATCACCAGCCACTGCTCCTGCAGAGAGGTAGGACTCAAACCAGCTGATGACAGTGCTGGTGAGTCCCTAGTACTCTTTAAGGTGATTAAGGAGCACAATGTGATCTACAGTGTCAAAAGCTGAAGAGACATCCAGAAGGACAAGAATTCACCTGTCTCCTCTATCTCTAGCCCTGGGAGGTCATTATGCACCCTGACTAATGCCATTTCAGTGCTATGTCTGGCTCTCAAACCTGACTGGAATGGCTCATAGATGACAAAGGACACAAGGTGCTCCTTGAGCTACTGTGCCACAATTTTCTCAACAACCTTACCCAAAAGGGAAGGTTAGAGATTGGATGGTAATTTGCCAGGATATCAGAAGGAGGAAAGAATGTAAGTGGGGGAAGATAAATGGGTGAAGACAAAGGTTCCAGCCTGCCATTTCCACTAAGTACAAGTTCTGCAACTGGTAGTGTGTAAGAATGTACCAGCCATGGTGGGACTGTGAGTTAATATATGAGGCTGTGGGACTAGTGCATGATGATAGTATGACCAAGGAAGCCATGGTTTATTATTTCCAGGTCCACTGGTTCCACTGTCAACCTAAGCAACCATCCCATATAGCTGTTTAGTGCATCTGGAGATGAAACCACACTGAGCAATCCAGAAGAACACTGTTTTCCTACTGTTTCTCCTTCAAGTGCTGCTACTTCAAGTTCCAGGTCCTGTACCAGAGAAAAAATTATCAATCCTGGAATATCCTGGAATATAAAGGCATCCCCTCCCCTGTGTGTCATATGAAAACATAACAACATCTGCCACAGCCACCTGGGCAGGGACACTGACAACTGCTACTCTGCATTAAACCACTATATGATGCCCTTCTAGACCCAGAATCATGCATCATCAGCAGCAAGTCAGCCCACCTGCTCTCTGTCTTATTACACTCATCTACACACTACCTCTAGGCCAGTACTGCAGATAAATATCATACCCTCAAGTTAAAATGTTAGTGCTGTTGTTTAACATGCTATTAAAGGTATGTGTGAGTGTAGGTCCTTGCAACCTATTGGAATACTTAGACTGAAGGTTATTGCCAGCTATTGCTCTTCTTTATGCTATGTGCTAACAGCAGGTCATACTTTGAAAGCAGCAAGGGACTTTGTATAACTCAAAGGGATTGGGCTACTGTGTTCATGGGAAGAGAAATGTCCTCAAACCATACAAACAGAATGATTGTTCCAGTCAGCTAAATACAGCATCAGATGAATGTCATACATTATGTTCTGCCCATGCATAGTTATAATCCTATCTGAATGCAGATGTAGTACTGTATATAAGAAAATATAATCACTTCTAACATCTGATAGAGTGTGTCAAATCCAATGTATGTTATGTTTTCTTCAGCATTTGACCAAATCAATTATTCATACAGAAGAAAGGTATGCTACTTCATATCAACTCAATATAAACCAATATAGCCATTGCAAATGTATCTATTTCATTGAAATTACTCTTAGATGCACTGATATATAACACTACTATAATCAAAATAGATTAAAGCACCTGCATTACTGAGCTTTTGTCTCATTTCTTTGTAAAGCATGCCTTTGATCTCTACAACCATCCCAATTTCACATTAATGTTTTGAACTATCTTCAGATGTTAAGAATTAATACAAATACTCAAGAATCTATGTTAATGAACACCCTTTACTGTCTGTAAATAAGATGATGTTGCTGTTGTTTCACCTTTTGGTTTTAAATAGCAGTAAATTTGCTTTCTTACCATTCAACTTAATTTCTTTCTCAAAACACCTCTGCAATTCATTGTATTCCCAGTGTAGATTTTGTACTATGGTGTTAATTGATTTTCTGTGTAGTCTGCATGTAAATGAATCTGTGTCTTATTATATACGGATGGAATATCATTAGAGATTAATAGGGCACAATTTTGACCCAGAGGTAGCCTCAGAATAGCCTGAAGAAATATGATTTACCTCTAGCAGTATTAACTAGTTGTTTTCTATGATTCCAGTGACTCAGACCTGTTTACCATACTCGCTCAGCAACCTAAATTAAACATTTTGTTGTTACAATCCAATTAGTCTTATGCATTAGACAGATCAATAAAACTTTTCCATGTAATTGATCATTGTCAGAAATAAGTAGGATATCATTTCCAACCTTCAGAAGTTCTAAAAGCTTGAGTCAAATGTAGGGTAAGCTATTCAGATTGTGCTAGTGCTATAAAATGTAATGTTCACAAGGAACTAACTGCCTAGTAGTATAAAACATACTCATAAACTGCCTTAATGTAAAACATCCCAAGCCACTACACTAAAGAAAGTGAAACAATTATATGATCAATAATATTATGGCAAACAAGTCTGGAAAACATATGATCCTAACTCATTAAAAGATTCAGTGAGTCTAATATAATTTAGAAAGGAATTACAGGAAGTGTTCAGCCAGGAAGCTAGGAAGATGGCCAGCTGAGGTTGAAGTTATGACAGAGGCGCAGACTGAACAGAAGGAGCTGAAGATGCAAAACATTTTAGGTAGCTAGAGTATGTAAATCTGAGAGACCTGCAGAGTTTGGATGGTATTAAATTGTAGGTTGTAGTGGAGTTAGAAGCTGTGACTTTCAGAGCTCTTATAAAAATGGATATTGTCAGATGACTTCAAACTAGCCAAAGTTACTACCCTATTCATGAAGGGGTGAGGTCAGACAGAGGTAGCTACAAACCTGTGAGTCTTACTTCAGTACTTGGCTAAGTAATTGAGTCAAAGATAAAAGACATGGCTGCCCAACACATGGATAAGAATTCATTGTTTTCAAACATACAGTTATGGTTCCCCAAAAGGAATAGCCTTCCAAACCAACCTGATTGCCTCTTCAGTGAGGCTAAAATGCAGGGTGGAAGTGGACAAGGACTGTACTGTGGCTGCAGTCTATCTGAATTCAGCAAGGCCTTTGACAGTGCACCACATAGAAAATCCATGGAGAAATTATCACAAAAAGGCGTCCACAAAGAGTACAGGAACTAGATAACTACTGTAATAGGTCAACAGGTAGGCATCAGGGAATGGTGGTGGATGGTCATCATTCAGAATGGTGGGAAGTTCAGATGGAGTACCCTTGGGATCAGTGCTGAGTTCCTTGGTGCTTAACATATTTCTTATTGACCTGGAGGAGTGGTTCAACAGCAGAATCCCTAAGTTTGTTCATAACACTAAACTGCCAAGAATAGTGAGCATAGTGGGGATGCACTCAAGGGAGAAAGTATGGGCAAACAATTGGGGATTTATTGTGGGAAAGTAAGATACTACACAAAGGGGTAAGAAATCTTGGTCATCAGACATCCTTTGTGGTGCAACCATGGAGAGATCATGCAGTAACTGTGACCAGCAAGCTGTAGTCAGGCAGGCAATGTGCTTCTACACTTAAGAGAGCACACATAATGTTGGAATGCATCAGGAGGTGCCAGGAACATGTCACATAAGTAAATCCTTACCTTTAAATGGCTTTTGTTAGACTGTACTTGAAATGCTGCATCCAGATCAAGCCACTGCAGTACAGAAAGAACATTGATGGGACTGAGACGGAAAAGCACAGGGCCACCAAGCTGATTAGGGCCTCAGGAGACATGAGCTGCTAGAACAGAGTGGACACAACAGTGCTGATATGTATCCCCTAGAGAAGGGAAGGCTAAGCGGGGACATGATTATGATGTCCTGAATAGTACAGGGATGGACAGGGTGGCATATACATTGATGTTTGAGCAAGTGAATGCTAGCAAAATCTGGGATATACACTCAAGGTGAGGTGATGGGGTTGGTTAAATATTACTAGAAAAGGTTATTTTACACAGAAGGTGGTTAACATGTAGAATAGCCTACCTGGTGAGGTAGATCTAACACTGTCCAGGCTTTCAAAGGAGGACTAGAGATTCCTGATGGAGAATGGCATTGATTGTTACATAGCATGAGTAGGAATGGCATTCTGGCTGTAAGTTTGAATGTGTTCATATTGGAAATTGTTAAAATCACTGCTGTCCTGCAAGAGAGGTGGATGAGATGGACCCTAAATTGTTCCTTCTCCCCAGTTCTATGTCACTTTGTACTGCATATTCAGATTGCACAGCAAAATATTTAGGCGTCAGGATTCTTATCATTTATAATTAGGAACAGCTTGTAGGTCCACACTGGATAACTACAGAGCTTGAAATATGTAAGAAGCTCATAGTAGGCCCATGTGACATAGACTATGGAAAGCTTTAGAAGTACTATCATAGAAAAAGAAAGAAAGAATCAAGCACACGCTGCTGGTTGTGATATACAACTATCAGACCATTACAAATGATAAAGAAATGTAACCACCGTAGTCCTATACAGCAATGACAGGCTGTCCACACTATTCAGTGAACCACAAATGATACCATATAGACAACCACCGGAACTGAAAAGAACACACTGATAAGGAATAACACCCTACAGCTCAAATTACAATAGATATCCAAAGAATAAGTCATAGTCAGACAGGCCACGTCACTGTGAGCTATTTTTCTGTGCAGGGAAAATCTGGTGCTAGCAGTTGAGGTGCTATAACTGCAGTCTACTGTGTTTCCCACTAGTTAGAGAGCCCAGGATGCCAGAGTGAGCCTGGGGGGGGTGTGATCTTGTGATTTGTTTTAAATAGTGCCTTGAAATGGTAAAGGACGGTGAAGAAGCAGGAGGGAATTGTGGGTAGCTGATGAGGCTGGAGTGTTGAAGGCCATGAGTGGTGCCACTGACTGCCTAATACTGATTAAGTACTAGCAGTCTACTATTTGAATCCCAGAGGACAAGTGAGGGCTACAGAGCACAAGCATGATTTCTGCAGGAACATCCACAGGTAGTCTGTAGTAACTCAGGGACTCTAGCTGTGCACCCACATGGTATCCATGGTAAAAGGTAGTGAAGAAAGTACCTACTAGCCTTGCTCCTAAATACCCCCAACTTGAAACTCTGTTCCCTTATGTTTTGGTTCCCACTAAGCTTGAAAAGACCCTTCTTGTCCACCCTATTTATCCCTTTCAGATACTAAAAGGTCTCAATCTTATCCTCTCTGTCTCCTCTCTTTCTGGGAGTACATGTTCAATACCTCCAGTCTCTCCTCATATGTCCTACTCTGCTGGCTCATGTTCATTTTATTTGGCCTCCTCTGCACCATCTCCAGCAAGTTTATATCCTTTTCAAGCTATAGGCACTATTACCATATACTGTACTCCAGGTGTGACCTCACTAATGACATGTACAAGGACAGTATTACCTCATTTTGCCTGCTGTTGATCCCTCTGGCAATGCAGATCAACATTTAATTTGCTTTGCTGCTGCTTTCTTATGTTGCAGGAGTGCTTCAAGTTACAAGTAATCATCTCCCAGGTTCTTCTCCTCTTCTAATGAAAAAAGTGGAGCCCTCCAGGATGTACTCAGTCCTCAGGTTCTTGGTTCCAGTATGTATAACCTTGCATTTATTTGCCTTAGCCAAGTTGCCATGTCTCAGATGACCTCTCTAGCTTTTCCAGTTCTTCCCTCATGTCTTGTATCCCTTCTGTTGTGTCTACCATCTAACAGAGCTTGGTGCCATCCATGAATAGGTACATTTTCCCTTAATGCTATATCCATTAATTTTTTTTAAACTACTTCTGCACACACACACGCACACACACACACACACACACACCCTTCAGGGAACTCTCTCCAGCATCCTCTACTTCCTGTCTCTGCCTCCCACCTGAGACCCTTCTCCTCCCTCACCCGACCTGACACATCCCCAGATCTGAGTCCCATGGGAGGGCCACCTATCCACCCAGGGTGCTCTAGCTATAGTATAGAGTACCATGCTGAGCAAGTGGGGCTGGAGAGGAGAGCGCCCAGTGTAGGGAGTGTGGTCCAGGGCAGAGGTGTTCGCCTATCCCTGAGGGAGGGTTTTTTACTTGATCCCCTGAAGATGGGATATGCAATGTCATCCAGTCCACCAACTGAGTGCTCCCACCCACATCCAGAAGACAGCTGCCCAACGTTCTCCTTGTTAAGTGGTCTCTGTGTCTGTAGTGCACCCAGTCTCCACCGGTGCCGCTAACTGCAAAAGACATCCTCCTTCCCTCCTCCCTCCTCCCTCCCAGGAGAGGAGAGGAGAGGAGAGCAGTCCCACAGATGCACCATCCAATCCTCCCTGGCTGACACCCAGCATCTTGAGCTCTTTCTTGAACCTGGGTCACCAGCGTGGCGCAAGGTGTGGCATCCAGTGCCTCAACTCTCAGTGCCATAGGGCCAGCTTACTTCCATTATTGTTGATGAAGACATTGAACAACACCGTCCAAGCCTCGAGCCCTGTGGGACCCCACTGGTGACCTCCTTGGTGCTGGAGAGCTCACCTTCCACCACCATGCTCTGGATCCTGCCACTCAGCCAGATTTCCACGCACCTGGTCAACTTCACCAACACCTAGATCCATCAACTTCCTCATCAACCTCTTGTGGGGCACAGAGTCAAAGGCCTGGCTGAAATCTGAGTAAAGGATGTTCACTGTTTAGCCCCTGTCCACTGTTTTAGTTACCCAACAAAGAAGTCAATCAGATTTGTTTGACACGTCCTCCCACAAACCTGGAGACCATTCTAATCTAGATACTCTACTAACTTTTCTTTAAGTATTGTCTTCATGAGCTTGCACACGAGTGAGGTCAGACTGACTGGTCTGTAATACCCTGGATCATCCTTGGGACAGCTCATATGGAGGGGCACTACATGTGCCATGTCCAGTCTTGCAGCTCTATGTCAAACTCAGTGAACTATTGAATAGGTCAGTGAAGGGATCTGCAGTCTCCTCCACCAGCTCCTCAGCACCCTTGGGTGTATGCTTTCTGGACCTTTAGATTTATCTACCCTCAATGCTAGCAACACTGTCCTCACCCTCTCCACCTCTATTAAAACATCCATGTGCCCTCTCCCCATTCTTCTCTCCTTCCCCTAGTGGCACCAGTCTGTCTCTCTCTGGTGAAGACTAAATAGAAGTACTCATTTGGTACCTCTGTTTTTGCCCCAATATCCCCACCCATCTGTCCTTTTCCTGTGCCTAACAATTCTATCTTTCTTGTCCTTTTCAGCAGTAATACAGTGAAAAAGGCCTTTTGGCACTTTTAATTGCCTCAGCTAGTTGCAGTTTCTTCTGAACTTCAGCCTGCTGGACTACCTTACCTGCTACACAAGTCATCTTCAGGTAGTCCTCCTATCTTCCTCCTGTTTGTTCTCCTGAATTTCTTGTAGGCTGACCTCTTATTCTTTACTGCCTGGGCAACCTCAGTGCTAAACCAGCTGGTTTCTTTGACTCTCAGGTTCTTCCCTTTGAGACTAAAACACTCCTATGTGGCAAGCATTATTTCCTCCTTGATGATGGACCACCTTTGGTCCACAACCATATCCATTTGGATGCTTGCCAGGTGACTTGCAGTTCACCCATCTTTCTGAAATCTGCTTTTCTAAAATCCAGGATTTTAGTCTTAGTGGAGGCCTTTCCTGCCCATGACCAACCAAAACCATTCTGTGCGATGGTCATGCCCACCTAGGGGCTCCTCGACCTTTATATCCTATATGTGGTCCCCATTCATTAGCACCAGATTAAGAATTGCCCCTCCTGGTGGGTTCTTTGATGCACTGTATAAGGAACTCAATTTGCAGTGCATCTAGGATCACTGGACTCCTAGTGCAGGTAATTGATGATACCCTCCAATCGGCTCTATGACACCAGTTTGACAAAATTTTGTCGACCAACATTACAGGGATGGATTTATGTTGACAGCAAATTACAGTTGGCATAAATCCATCTGGAGCCTGTCTGTGTTTTCCGGAGGAGTTTTGCCCCTGCACCCCCCTGAACTTCGGGATTATCAACTCTGAGTCAAAGTTGATTCATGGTCGGGCTGCAGGACCAGAGGAAAGAGTGCTGGGGCTTGGGTGGACTTTACAGTGATCTGTCAATGTTGTCTGGCATCAGTGTAATCGCTGTAAAGGTTTCTCTGTTGGATCAGCATATGTCCTGTAATCCACCTTAAGTAGGTTGACATCTCCCACTATTACCACCTCTCCTTCCTTCAGCAGACAAAACTGTGAGTTCAATTCCTGCGTCTGCTTCCTTCTGGTTGGGTAGTCTGTAAACCATCCCAAACCTCACCTTCTTCCCTCTGTTAGAAAGCAACTGAATCCACATTGCTTCTGCCCTCTCCTCTTGTGACTCCTCCCTCAAACAAATTATATCCTCCCTGATGTAAACTAGCCTCCCTATTTTCCCAAGAAATAAGAACACCAATTCAAAATGAGGATTCACAGATTTCAGAAGGATAATTTGTGGAAATGGGAGAGAAACATAAAAACAAATTGACGGGATTTAAGGGAGTAGGGAGGAAGCACAATGGTCCATCATTACAGTAGCCTTCAAGAAGTCACCAGCTCCTGCATGAGACAGGTGGGGAAAAGGAAGAAGTTCAGAAAACTGATCTAGTTAACAAGGAAGGCAGCGACTATAGTGAAGTGGAAAGGGAGGCTTTTAAGAAATTCAGAAGAAGTCAGAAGGAGGCAGGCAGAGATGTCAACCTCGTTAAGCTGAGAGAATCTAACAGGGTGGCAAGAAGGGCTAAAGCAGATGTGGGGCATTAGTGGAAGGAATTAAGGAGGGTGATAATACATTTATTTCACTACATCAGATAGAAGAGTCACATGAGTGAAAGTATTATCAAGCTGAGGCAGAAAGGGTTGAGTGAAAGATAGCAAAGGTAAGCCAGGAATACTGAACAATTACTTTTGTTACATATTTATGAACGAAAAGGAGGCCACTACCACAGAAGAGGGCTGGCATTAGATCAGAAGAGGCCAAATATTTGTTTAGATGGGTGTACAAGGTGCTCAAGGCATGAAAAGTAAATACATTTCCAGGATCATATGGACTGCACCCTAGGAGCTGATGGAAATGGCATAGGTACTAGCTGCACCACTGACAGGCCTCTTTAGCTTCTCCCAAGAAACTGAGAGGTGCCTTTGGACTGGAGAACAGCAGAAGTGGTGCACCTGTACAGAGGTGAAAGAAAGATTAATCAGGGAATTACAGGCTGGTCAGTTTCACATCAATAGTGGGAAAATATTGAAAATAATAATTAATGAAAGGCTGGTGAATTAGCAGCAAATGGGCCCAGAATGGCACACAACATTTTTGGTAGAAAGATCTTGTCAAACAAATGAAATTGACTTTTCAACTGGTGACAAGGGCTGTTGATAAATTACCATCAGCTGACATACTGTATTGGGACCTTAACAAGGTGTTTGCTTCTGTTCACAGAGCAGGTTGACTGTGTACATCTTCTGTAACATATGACTGATAGATTTTGTAACTGCCCTTTCTTTCCTCATCCTTTGATAAAGCAATAACAACTTCTTTTAAAAAGCAGAACAGACTGGGGACCTGGGAATGGGGACACACTGACAAAATGGATGGCAACTGGTTGGAATGGAGGGAGGACACATACTGTAGGGTGTGATTAACAGGAGCTTCATTGGTGTGAGGGAGGTCACTAATGGTGTCCCACAGGAACAGGTACTTGGTCCCATATTTTATTTAAATCTTCTTCATGACACTGGAGATGGTACCAGAGGAAAATATGCCTGTTCTCCATGGCAGGGGCTGAGTATAAGGATGGAATAACAGACATGAGGGAGGACAAGAAAAGACTTGAAAGGTCATCCAAGATTTAGTAGCTGGACTTCAATGCCAAAAGATTTCGGCAAATTAGGGCTGACTAGAACCTAACTTAAATATTTCAAATGAGGTGTAATACACAGGGTATGTCACTAATGTTTCAACAGCAATGTTCAGGTAGGGAGAAGGTGCTCTTTAAGGGCTAGTTTGAAGGTGCCAATGGATTTACTTAATTTATTAGTGGGAGGAGTTCCACAACAGTAAGGCTAGAGAATATATATCTACCCTGTGCATGTTTTAATACGGGGGTGAATGAGGTTCACAGGACAAGGACCCATAAGTTTCTTGAAAAGAATTACCTGGTCTGGATAGGAGCCAGACAGGGAGGGGAGAGGAGCTGGTCTTAATTAATTTGTGGGTTTGGCTGTGCTGGGCAAGTTGCATTTGTCCTGTGAATGTGGACCATTTAGTTCCTTTAGGACTCTACAATGGTGGCCCTTATTGTGGGTGTCAAGAAAAAGCAGTCAGTTATGTTGTAGAGCACCCTGAGTCTGGCCATCTCTATTTCTCATGCTGATAGGTGTAAAGCTGCACCACAGGTGACGGTAGGGAGGAAACAGCTGTTGGCAATTACTAGCTGAGATGTTCTAGAAGCAAAAGCACTGTTTATGGTGCTCACACCTAAAACATATGCAGCTAGTCCAGATTAGCAGGAATCAAAAGGGCATGGGGGCCATACTCAAATAGCAAAAATTACACCAAGCACTAACTACTGCATAACTCTCTTGGTTTCAGTTTGATGATAGGCAATACAGGAGCATGGCAAAAATAGGCCCAACACTTCAGCTCTGACATAACCCTTCATCAGACCCAAAGCACTGGGGCTAGTTTATGCCATGCTCCTGTATTACCTATCATGGAATTAAACCAAGGCAGTTTATTTTATTTATTTATTTATTAAACTCTAGGATTACAAATACCTTTGAACAAGAACTGATCATTTACAAGGTTCCACGTCAAAGGATGGAAGGTTAACATACAAACAAAGGTAAACATTAATACAGAGTCTTAAAACAAAATACCATATTTCAAGCAGAGAGACAGCAAAAGGATAGTAATGCCAGATGAACAACCAGTAGGGGTGGGAGGGTGGGTGGAGGTCAGGAAGGAGTGGGCAGGCTGAAGGGCCATTGTCTGGGGGATTGGTATGAGAATTTCAAGGCAAAGGGACAGAAGGTTGAAGTGCTAAAAGATGGGAGGGTATGAGTGATGTAGGGTATGGAATGGGGAGAGAGGAAGTGAGAGGGAGGAAAGTGGAAGACAAGGATAATTGGCCAGAGGTGGTTTGCAGTTGTTTAGTTCTGATGTCATTTTTGCTGTTCAAATGTGGCTTCTTGTGCCCGTGATGTTTTAGTAATCTGTAAAGTTGCCTTGTTACTGGAATATTGCTCTTGCACTAGCATCTCTGGGCATTTTATGTGAGAAAGTGACATCCAGATGCAGTCCAAGGTATCTGACTCTGTCAATAGTCTCTAAAGAGGTGACAACCCTGAAGCGATCAGACTGGTTCGATATTTCTGTATCTGGTGCTGTATATCATGTTTTTGTATATTTAGGACAAGGTTGTTACTGTGAACCAATCAAGCAGTAGTGACAATCTGCTTGAGAAACAGCTGATGGTATGCCATCACCTGTATTGTGATATAAGACTATATCAGCCACATAGAGAAAAGCTTTGCACCTCAAAAGCTGTTGGGAAGGTCATTAATAAATAGGGGAACAGTATGGGTCCAATAATTTAGCCTTGTGGGGGTTCAGTGATGCTTCTGAAAGAGGACAGAATGTTTTTATCTTTGCACATTGCTTACAATTTGCCAGGTAAATTTTAACCAGGACAGGGACTGATTGTCAAAGCTCAGGATTTGTAGTTTTACAGCAATAGGGTGTGGCCAACCAGGTCATATGCTATTACGAGGTTCAGTAAATAGCTCCTGTAACTTGACCCATGACAATTACACAGGAGATATCTTTAGAACAGTAAAACTGATTATAGCAATGAGAGTTTACTAGTGAACTCATTCAAGTCCACAATCATCTCATCTCTGAGTTTTTACCCAGGAGATGGAATTTGGAATTATGCAGATTCAAACTCTGTACTATGCTTATGCTGTCCCTAGTGTTCTAATGGTAAATTTACTTCTCCACTGAAGCGTCTCAGATGGTCCAGAGACCAGTTCCATATCTAGTGGCTAAGGTTTTTTAATAAATAGTTAAACAAAAACAGTTTTCAATACTCTGCATTAGTTTAGCATAGTTCATTTATTATTTGGGTTTATCAAATTTTTCAGTTTTCTAGTCAGTTCCTGGAACCGAAGAAACCATTGCTTATTCCTGCCCACCATTTCTTAAAAAAAGAACACTAGAAAGGTGCAAAAAATGATTCAATTGGCTATATTTCAAAATTGGTTTGGATAGTTTTTTAATCTTTAACCCTCAGTCAAATTGTCATGACTGAAAAGTTTAGAAAAAGAACATGATCCTCAGGATTTAAAATAGTAAATCCTGTTCTAAGCTCTAGCAAGGCAGATCTTCTAGGTTATGTTTTCACTGTTTGAGCATAGAGCATGACTTTGACAATTATGATCTCTATAAAATGTTTTGCTCTGAAACAAGAAAAAGAGAGTGCTGCAAATGTGAGCCACTGTCAGCTCCCCAATCTATTTCGGTGTCACTTTAATGTTCTGAAAGAAGTGTAAATACAGCCATGGAGGGTTACCCCTGATGGTGGAAGGCACACATCATGGGATTTTTTCACCCTCACTACATTCCCTGACTTCAAAAGGACTGAAAAATGTTGCAGTCATCACGGTCAAAGAAACTGCAAAGATTGTAAAGCCAATGTCAGAGCACTAGTAAGCACAGGCATCCATTAAGGAAGCCCTGATGCCAGCAATGGCAAGAAGCAGAATGAGCTCCTGACCAATCATTATCTTCCACATTTAGTAAGAAAAAAACATAAGCAGAAACACACCATGAGATTCTTGACCAGAAAAGGAAGATGAGACACCTGTGCAGAGAAAGCCATGTCCTCCCTAGAGTACATAAAAGTTCCAATTTTTCCAAGCACTGCAGACTGTAGGAAATCTGGGAGAAGCCTCCACCCAGCCCCCAAGCCATGTACCCTGTACCCTAATTAGGCCCTGAAAAGAGGAGGAGAGGAGGAGGAGGAAGAGGACAAGGAGGAGGAGGAGGAGGAGAGGAGAAGGAGGAGGAGAAACTGATAGACTTTAAAGGTTCTCCAGAACAGAACTTTGGTTCTCCTCCTAGAGTGAATGAAAATTTCTTTTACTCTGCTTTTGTAGCTCAGTTGTTAGACACATTAAACCTTCCATTCACTAAGACAGAAGTGGAAAATGAAAAAGTTGAGTTCATGGCATGTTGGATTTGGGATTGTGAAAAAGACTCTCCGCTCCCACACATAAGTCTAGGAAAGGCAACTGCCAGATTGTTGGCCACACCACACTCTCCACTAGTTAGTACCTGAGGTTCTGAATAAGCAATGTCCAGTATTTGTTCTTAGCCAGACATCAGTACCAATAGCGTCAAAAGTACTTACCCTGGTGGCAACCCATCTGGAAAAAATGTGTAATAGTGTTTCTCAACCTGGACAACTGGTTAATTAGTGTGAAAATGAAGGAGGAAGCAGATCACTCAATATATAGGTTAGATTCCTCTTAAGTCTGAAAAATCCCAGCTAGAACTCAGCCAGGTTTTGCAGTTCATAGGTGCTGAACTCACACAATACAAGGGAGGATTCTTTCCCATACACAGGGCAAAATCCTTCATTCAATGTGTACTAATTCCTTTTTATTTATTTATTATGCTTTTTGGTGCCTGACTCCAGTAGCTCAGCCCCTGCTCATCCTCTGGGACATACGTTGGTGATGATCCTCCCACAGTTTCTCCGCCCTGGGCCACTGAGTAGGAATAACTCCAACAGAAGCCTGTACTCATTTTCTGGTAGGCCCCTGACTACTGATGTTCTTCCCCGGCTTACCCCCAGTGCAGAGCTGTGGCATGTGGCCATCCCTGATGGAAACTGTAAGCCTGGTCATCAGCCAAGTGCTGTGGCAGGTACAGTGGCACCACAGAAGCAGGACAGCATCCATGGAGCTGGCATTTTGCTTGCTTTGCTTCCCCAGGAGGTGTGGCATACAATGACACAGTGCACCAAATAGCTGACATTCTGCATGCCTCCCCACAGCTCAGCTCCAGCAGCTGCTCTCCCCCTGGCCTCCACCAGGGTTCGATCATGTGCTGGATGCTCACCAACCCAGCCACCCAGAGGAGGAGAGCCTTCCACGGAGGCTGAATCCTCCTCCCTTGGCCAGCCCTCTGACTCCTCGAGTCCATTCCCAAACCCTTGGCATCAGTGTCACAAGCAGAAATCCTACCACTGCATCAGTGGGCTGGCATGTAAACTAATTCCTAAAGGTCACAAGATGTCTGCACATGAGTTTCTTCAGGTATTTTGACTACATGACTTTGACCATAGCAGTACTTCCACGGGCATGGTTACAAATGAAGGAGGTCCAGTATCACTTAAAAAGTTAATGGCATCAGAGAACTGCACCACTGGAACAGCTGGTTCTAGTCACTTACAATTTGTTAAAAGATCTGGATTGGTGGAAAGATGTACACAACCTCAGAAAAGGTGTTTTCTTCCTAATACTCTCCCACAAGGTCCTCACAACAGATACCTGGGAGCCCATCAATTTGCTCCCGACATTCACTCCTGAAAACATGTTCCCCACAACTCACTCCTCTATATTTCACTCCTTCCTCTGCCTGCCCCATGTCAATTCACTCCTGCTCCCACAGCACAAAATCAAACTGCAAACATACATTGCAAACCAACACATTTCATTTCATTTCTGTCAGTAATGACATTTAAAAAATGCAATACATCAGCTGAAATACCAGATAAGATAGTTAAGAACAGGACTGGGAACGTTGGTTTCATAGTGCAGCATGCCTCTGTGGGGCCCCTCTCCCTGGCTCCATTGTTCCTGGACCTGTAGTCCGCACTTGTTTCTTATCCTAACCACAAGTAGAGAAGGAAGAAGGAGAAGTCTTCTTTTTTTTCTACCACGAAAACTACTCCATTGAAAGTTAAGTTCCTTTGTCTATTGCTAAGAAAAAAAAATAGCCGTCTTGGTCCTGGAGATCTGTAGTCCAAACTGGGGAGCTGATGCAGTGTTGGGGCTGCTGATTCTGTTTCAAGTCACAGCTTTTTTGTTGAGTTCCTCGATTCCGGTTCCTTGGGTGGAAGGTTTAGGCTTGCTGTGATGCTCGACTCACTGTGAACTTCTGACACCGGAGACTGTGTGTGTTTGAACATCTCCACTGTTTGCTGAAGTTTGGTGAGGGTGATTGTCTATACCTATTGTAATAATATTATCAGTATCGGGATCTGAGTTTACAAAAGACTGCAATATCTAAGTCTTTCGTTTTTCTCAAACAGCCTTCAAATGTAAATAGTCACCATTTTGACAGAGTGCACAAGCTCAAGGACGCATACAAATGCACACAGTGTATATTTTAGTTAATTTGGTCTTCTTGGAAGTTATTTTTTGCTGCTACAAAAGCTATCTCACTCAGATGCCAGTTTCTCTTTCTTGGAGCAAATGAATGTCCAATCAGGGTATCAAAATCTGATGAAGTTCTAAAGTGTTTTTTTAAATAAAAGAAATCACTTAATTGCTAATGTTAGACAGCCATTTCTCTTTTTAGAATTTTTAAACAGTAGCAGGAGGCGGGAGTGGATTGTCGGGGGTATGAGAATGGCAGGAGTGAATTGCCACGGGAGGCGGGTCATTGGGAGGCAGACGGAAGCGAAATAGTGGGAGCAAATTGATGTAGACCACAGATACCTCAGTTGATACTGGAATGTATAGGTCATCTGGTGTACCACAGTCAGCAGTGTCTGGGATCACAGTGAGCACATAAACCTGTTAGCACTCTGAGTAGTGGGGTCCAGTGGCCATAAGACCATATGATTTGAACTGGCCATTGGTACCAGTATAGCCTTGTAAAGGCTGTGGTTCTGGATTTCAAAAGAGCAAACTTTGACCCGAAGAGGAACTAGTCAAATGTAAGCTGAGGGAGTGGATAAAATTAGGGGATGGAGAAGAGGTGGACAATAATTAAAGGGCCATTCCAGAGGCAACTAAGTAATGCCTAAAACAGTTACCTAGAGTAACAGGTACAAGAGATGAATCTGGTACTTGAAGAAGGCTAGGAAGGCAGCGTGGGCTAAAAAGGCTTTTACTAGGTACAAAGGGAAACAGAGAGACAAGGAATGGCATGAATACCAGTTTAGGATGAGGGAAGGTAAAAGGATGGTCATGGTTGCAAAAACAGACATAGAAGTGCATATTGCACAGGGTCAAGGGGAACAATTTTTGGATATATTACAAAAGAAAGATGAGAGGAGGCAATAATAGGCTGATGGGGCATGAAGGGTAATAGAGGAGGATGAGTAGAAGGCAGCTGTTCTAAATGACAACTTTTGCTCTGTGTTCACAGTAGAGGATAGTGGGCTCTGTAGCAAACTAAAAACTTAACACTCATCCACTAACTGAAATAATGTCACAGCACAGCAGTGTAGTGCAAAATGTATGTGGCAATTGTATTGAACTTACATATAAGAGAGTTAAAAATGCTTCACGTGGTAGCAGTGTAACTTAACAGTTCATGCTTACATTGCTTTTTAAGAGGATAGCAGGCCCCTGTCTGAAAGTGGCATAAAGGCTGCTGCAAGATGGATTTCAGAAATGGAGCAAATTGTGTTTTAGGGAGCAGGGTCAGAAAATGGATAGAGGCCTTGGAAATAAACAAGGCTCCAGGATGGATGGGATACACCCAAGGGTGCTCAGGAACTGGTATCAGAACAGGCTGATCCCTGACAGGGCTGTTCGATAACTCCCTACAGTCAGGGAGGTTCAGAAAGATTGAGGGTAGGGACATAGTCCAGATCCACAAGGAGGAGACAAAACCAAACAGGAAAATACAGACCTGTTAGTCTCACCACCATAGCAGGTAAATTAATGAAGGCACTAATTAAAAGGATCTAGCGGACTACCTGAGAGAAATGTGCTGCAGGATAGTAAGCAGCATGGGTTCATGGCAAGGAGGGTCTTGTCAGACCCACAAAATAGTATTCTTTGACTGGGTAACTAGTGAAGTGGACTAGGGACAAGCAGTGTATTTTCTGTACTTCAGCTTCAGTAAGGTGTTTAACCCTGTGCCATACAAAAGGTTGCTGAAGAAGTTAGAGGATCTAGGAAAAGTAAAGGATGTAGAAGTTAGATGTCTGGGCTTGGACTTCTAGTGATATTGCTGCCTGGTATGGAGGAGTAAAGCAGAGCTCTGTCCCTACCCAGTGTAATAGCTTCAGTTTTGCATTTATGATCATACCACCTTGAGCGAAATTTTGTGTCAGAAGCTATCAGCATTGATGGGAGGAAGCAGGAAACCCAAAAATAGCTACTTCTCTGCAGTTTTTCCTAACTTATCTCCAGCAGGGTCTCCATGGGCAAAATGTATGAGTGAGCGACATGGCAGCTAGCAGGCCTGTGGCTGCAGAGCAGCCTACTAATGCCGTAATCCTGGAAAAGCTCTGGGAATTCTGTGCAGAAATCTGGGCAATACACACTGAAGTTAAAGAATCAGTAGTAGCCTTGAAATGACAGTTAATGATTTGGAGAAGCATTCTACGACAATGATTCTAAGGTGCACCATATGGACTGCTGCAAGGATTTAGAGAATTGCTGTCATAGAAACAATATATTCGCATATATGGAGCACCAGAGGGAGAAGGGGTGACATGCATTCCTTTTACACTGTTTTCTACCGTCTGTTCTGACATAGCCAATCTGTGTCACCTGCCTATAGAATGGGCACACTGAGCATTAATGCCTAAACCCTCCAACTGCCTTAATTACTTGAGCTTGAGGTAAAGGTCATCTATAAAGGCAATGACTTTACTTCAATAATGACTATTCTACAGCACTGCTAGCCAAACCCAAAGCATATGCCCCAATCTTGCATTTTAAAAGTCCCATAATATTAAATTTACAATCCCCTTCCAGCTCATTTAAATACACTTCCCAATGGTTCCAGAACTTCTGAAGATTCAGAGACAGCAGTACAGAAACTCCACTTGAGGAAGTATGACATTTTGGAGGAACTAATGGACCAAGTGGACTACCATGAAAAAATGGGCTTTACAGTGGGTCAGTCAGATAAAATTTCTCCTCACAGCAAAAGAGATGCACGGAGCGTGCACTAAATGAAGCTAAAGCCCTACTCCAGGCTTTCCACCATTATGAGCCTGCATGATAGACATTAATAAGGGCTTCTTTATTTTATTGTACTCTCTGCAGTCATAGCTCAGTATGGTCTGTGACGGTTTATTCCTTCACCCTTTTTGTCTGTTTTGCTCAGCTGACATTTTTCAGGACAACCTCAACTTATCAATATGACACTTCTGACAGTCTAGATTAGGTCTTTATTATAAATAGAATAATAGATAGGCTAGTGTCTATTACAGGGAATTATACCATCGAGGAGGTTCTGGGGTCAAGAGGAACCTCGAGAGCGAGCTCGAGAGGTTCCTGGACCCCAGAACCTCGAGATGGTATAATTCCCCAGTCACAGACACTCTTCTATTTGTTATTTTGTAATATATGGATTTGTTCTTCTTTAGCCAGTCGCAGTACTGAAGACATGCTTGCAGTCAGCTGACCGTCGCACTGGAGACAGCGTCACTTGCCCACATCCCCACTCGTAACCGCCAGTCTGTCAGTGTGTCTGTTTGAATTTCGTGAAGTCCTACCTTTCGTTTATGATCCTTCGGTAATGCAGGATCAACCAGATAATCCATTTATAGAAAAAAAAAGCAAGAAAGCGAAGCAGGCGCTTTGGCTGCTAAAGCGAGAGTAAAACCTCCATGTTTCAAATGAGTGTGCCCGCCCACAGAAGAACAATGGCGAATTAGAATGCGGTGTGACTTTGGATGGGCAGGAAGGACGTGGCTCCATGGCAACCTGATTTCTTGCTGGGCAGAGTTGCACATGCGCTGTAGCATTGGTGATAATACTATCGTTTCTTTAGCGATAGTATTATTGCCAGTGAAGTGTGATTATTGAGTCTACAGAGTTCTCCGAGATGGTTTACGAGGTTTTTAAATCATTTTCGATGGTATTATTTGGCAAATCCATATATTACATATGCTTTTGCATGTCCATGGGTTGCTATGATGAGTCTGGTGGGCTTTTTGATATAAATTCTTTTCTTTTTTCTTTTTAATGGCAAGCAGTTTGAGGCTGTAAATAATCATTACATTCGCAGCCCCCATCTCTTCCTTGCTCTCATATTGTACTCGATTTTGCTTCCTATCTCCTCAAGAACCTTAGGATTTCTTTTTTCAGCATAATGTCACTCTATTATGTGGCAGCTCCTCCCATTCTTTATATGTATCCAGAGATGTTTAAATTGTCTTTCATTGTTAAATGTCATATTTGATTTTGACAGTGTTAACCCTTTGCTACATATGCCCCTTTTTCAAGATTTGAGTATCTGTTGTAGTGAGAGACATTGAAAAACCAATAAGTTATTGGCTACATCAACTGGCTGCTCAATAGGACTAATAGCAAACTCCCCTCCCCTTCCCTTCATTTTTAAATTATTATAAATAGTATGCATCTCTATTATGAACTGAAGTTCCCTACACCCTTTGTTTTTATTGCTTCTGTTGAGTTTTCACTATGAACCAAGATATATTTTTTATTTTTTAACATACTGTAGGCTGCTTCAGCAGAATTGTTAAGGATTTCTCTGTTAGTCCCTTATTACATTTGATGGCCAAGACAGTATATCTGCTCTTTTTCTTATCAGTTCTTTTTCCCCATTAATCTATTCTGAATCCCTTCCTTTATTAGTCATTCTATACTATGGGGCTAGAATTCTATACCCCACCCCATTTTTTGTGTTACCTTATGTCAAGACAAGGAAACCACAGAAAGAGACAGAGGGTCTTAGATGATGAAAAGTGCTTTCTCTCGAAGTAAAAGGAATTTGTCATTTTCTCCTCATGCTTTTTCTTATATGGGAACCCTGCATCCACTTTTAGGTTTTCTTCAGGGTTTCAGGTTAAATCAGGTGGAGATAACTAGACTCAGGGTGGGAAGTGCACCTTTTATTCCTGTCTTATCATTATATAGAGGATAATGCCTGAGGATCAGTTGTTAACCATGATGTAATCACCTCAAGTGGTTGCCATGCTGACCTAGTAAACCTCGAGGTGCAACCCAAGAGGTTTACAGTCATCATGGCAACCATGAGAGGTGATTACACAGTGGTTAACAACACAATACTCAAGCATTGTCATTTATAGTGTCTGGGGTAAAAACAGCCTTAGCAAATGTAAAACATAATATTTAAAACCACTGGTACACCACTTATCTCACTTACCTTATGTTGTCAATCAAGACACATCTAGGATGATTACTAAGTCTGTTTATTTATGAACAGGGATTGTGAGTACAAGGGCATACAATGAACTGGTTACTACAGTTTTTAAAACTTGTTTTGAACAATGAACTTATGACTTTGTTAAGTTAATTATAAACAAACAGTTCCTGGAAAACAATGCGGTTGGCCAACCACAATCATGTGATAACTGCATGCTGGGTAATGTCTCCAATGTGCTATGGAGGGTTGTGGGTATCAAAATGGCACAGATCACAGAAGCTCTTTAGAGGCATGAAGTAAGCAGTCTACAGTGGGACATTAAAAATGACAATTCTAAGCCAAAATCGCATGAAAACACTAATTAGAAAATTGCATCTGAGTTTTATAAATAGACATACAAGGCAACACTAAAGAAATTAAACTTGCTGGCTATTTGTCATCTGAGAAGGAGTCATGTATCATTACAACTCTTCTTTTCTTCTGGGGGCAATAGTTGTTATTCACTGTAATTATTTTAGTTATGCCTTCTCTAAACAAGTTGAAATTTATTCCTAGATCACTCAGGGATTTCTTGTTCCTGCGGATGTTATTCCAGCACACTGTGAGACTGCAAATGATGTTGCAGATGTACTGGTAGAGGGCCCTGTTTGTTCAATGTGGCTCTGGGCACTGAATATGCAAGCACTGCGCTTCTGCTTTGCCTCACTTAGCTAGCTATAGTTATTTATTGATGCAAGTGATCTGTGTCCAGACACTTGTTGGATTTCAGTAAGTTGTATAACACTATCTGCTAGACATTGTATGGCAGTTTTTGCATTGAATGATTTGTAATGCACTTCTCTGTTGGCAGGGCAGCTTAGTTTTTAATGAATGCATTATATTGTGGATTTTATTTTCTCCAAGAGGCATGGCACAGAGCCACAGGGACATTCTAGGTTTACAGTTTACATTGGGCATTAGGTAGAATGCGACATCTTAAAGGAGGTAGGAGGAAGTAGGCTGTATGTACAGCTAGGATCCACAGCTTCTCAGTAGGTAGGGAAATGGGCAGACTGGGTGGGCCAAGTGGTCCTAATCTGCTGCCAAAGTTTATGTTTCTGTGTTTCTGTGGTTCATCTGCCCATTGCATAGCAGGTGGTCTATGATTACAGTAGAGCTTGTATGCACATATGGGGTATCTATCAGGATGTGTTTTATTTTCATACATGCCAGATTTAACAGTACGGATGTCTCTTGGATTATCGCCAGGCCTTGTTTTTGTCTGGTGCTCCAGTATTCAAAATACTCCATGCCCTCACTGTCCTTTAATAGTGCAAAATCAGACTACCTTAAGCTGTAGTGCTCTGCAGTTCTAAATGCTTGGTACAGCCCATTGTTGAAAAATAGCATGTTCATTAAGGCAGTGGGAGAGTGCATGCCAAGGGTACATGTGATATACAGCTTGTCGATATCACTAGGTGATAATGCTTCTGCCCTACTGGGCTTACTACCCTTCTCCTTCTTTATGAGGAACTTTAGTTTTGCTGACAAAGTTTGAAAGGTTTCTTTAAAATCTGTGGTGTTTCCATGGAACACAGAGTGCCTGTAACTGCACTGTAGTAAATACCTGTAGACACTGCCTAGTCAATCATCAATCAATCAATCAATCACTTTATTTAACCAGGCATACATACCACACAGAGTGCCTGGCACATATTCTGATCTGTAACTTTTCTTTATTTTGTAGATTTGCTGTGCTAAATATAAATCAAGCTTCTGGACCGGAATCTGCTCAATGTTATGATGTTACTGTACATCTGCCAGGTAAGACCAAACAAGTCTCAAGTCTGACTCCATTTGTTTAAGAGTTTTATTTTATTTTCCTGATCCATGATGTAAGTGTGATGGTTAGAGTACTTTCTATGGGAAATCATGCTGTTAGACATTGCAATGCCAACTGTAAACAGTAAAACTGCCACTGTGGGAATTTGCATTTTAATCAGCACACACTATCGTGAATGGAGTTCTGTAAATAGACTTTTGCTGCCTGCTGATGTTCTAACTTCTAAACTCACTGGTCTGATGTGCTTAAGCAAGGTTTTTCAGCACATATCAGAACAGTGGGATTAAAGACTAAAAACACTACTAGGGAATCAGTTATATAGGCTCCCCATACATTATATACTTGTATTCTTCTTTTCTGCCCAGCATTTTGAATGTATTTTTCTGAAATCTTTTTTATTTATGTTGGTTTTAATGGAGGCTTCCTCATTGCTTGAGTATATGTTGCTTTAGTTGTCTAATTTCTAAACCTGCCTGGTCTTATTTTTAGTAAATTTCTGTTTTGGAAATGGTGGAACCTTTCAAGTGAAGCTGCCTAGTGGACCATTAGCACTTCAGTGGTTAGCTTTCGGATTTTTAAATGCTATGACTTCCCTGTTCCTCAATACGTTAATGATTTATTAGTGTACTATTGAGGACAGTTATTTCAATAATTCTATATTTGGGATGATTACTTCAATGATTCTACATTTGATTGTTGGTTTAGCTTTGAATCAGGTTCCAATTGAACCTTGGGGACATGGGCCTAACTCTGAATATCCCCTGTAACATCTTTCCACCCTCAGATGTTACTATGAGCTGTGATTTGTACTCTGCTCCTTCCTTGGAAGTTCACTGTGGTTTATCTTTTATTTTATTATGGTTTGGGCTGTTCCAGATTTGGGATTCTGCCCAGTTGGCAGGTTGTTTCTTGGCTGGAATATATTTTTATGTTCGCTTTCATGCATGCCTGCAGCACATGTGCAAGAAATATCTTGTGACAGTATCACATTTCAGAGGTGTGTCATTGTTGTGGTCAGTGCAGCAGACACTTTACTGGGCATGTCCCTAAGCCACCAATCAAGGGAAAGCTGCTGATGACAGCAGCTTCAAAGAGACGCAAGGAGTTGAAACAAATCTGCAGCTGCAATCATGACAGTTTCATCACTGCAGCAGCACCTCCCACTCCCTTGCAACCTTGTCAGCTCATGCTCCCCAGCACTCTGTCTCTGGCCCTGCTTCAGCAACAGCTTGTTCTATGTGCCTTTCCTGGTGAGACAAGTTATAAGCTGAGGCTCTGCCACCCACCACACACTCCAAGGAAAGCTGACATTGGGGTTCCCAATCCTGTCTCAGCATGTATCTGCCCTCCCTCCATTAATGTGGCACACTGGGAACCCACCCAGTGCGCTAAATGTTTCCAACACCGGGATGCCCACTCCCGGTGTTGGCTGCACTACCCCAAAACCCATCTGTAATCTGCCAACATCAAGGTGCCCAAACCCTTGTCTGCATACCCCGACCACTATTGTGGCACAGTATAAGCCCACCCCAGTGTGCCAAATATTTTTTTTTACTCCTGTAAAAGAAAGAAACCAACTCTCCGCCATCTTTTTTTTTTAGCTGTAAACAGAAAACAGTCCACCATTACCTCTCCAGTCCCACCTCTCACTGAGCACCCAGAACCCTCCTAACCTATACTTACCTCCGGAGGTCAGGAGCGGTGATCTTCTCTGGACCGGGACACATCTGCACTCTTCAAAGCTGAACTGTGAATTGAGGAATTGGGTGAGTGTTGTATAATGGGGAGTCAATGGGGAGTTTCAACTTAGGTTGCTATCTCAGCCATTTTAGGAATTGTGGCCTGGAATTTTCAACATGGGGTTCTTGGGACCTCACCTCATGAACATGTCACTGTCATTTCGTTACTCAGTCCTGAAAGGTGATTTTGTGGTCACTGTGTGGAATCACCTTCAGGACTGAGTGATGAAATGACAGTGCCACTGTTCATGAGGTGGGGTCCCAAAACCCATGTTGCAAATTTGGTGAAAATATTCCAAGAAATGACTCATGTAAAAGTGTGGTATGCAGTTTCTACACAAGTCCATAACTTCACCAGTTTTAATATTTCCACCCAGATTTTCAAGATTACCATTTTTTCACACCTCCTTATGAACAGTGTAACTTGTAATTCTTCACATCCTGCTTGAAATGTGCTGTCGCACCTGTGGCAATCGAATGGCATGGTCACTGTAGGAAATCAACTTTTGAACAGATTAACAAAATCTCAGTGTGACTGTTCATGAGGGGAGGACAAAATGCCCATGTTCAAATTTGGTGAAGAAATTAAAAAACATTATTGCATTATAGGCGGCATTGCGCAGTTTCTACGCATGCTGCACTTCACCACTTTTTATATTTTCACCAGATTTCTCAACACCGCCATTTTTTCATATTTTTCTATGAACAGTACCACTATCATTTTTCACATCCAGCCTAAAATGTTTTCCCACCTGTGGTGCAGAATGGCATAGTTGCTTTGCAAAATCACCTTCGGGATTGAGTAATGAAATGATGGTGCCACTGTTCATGAGGTGGGGTCCCAAAAATCCCATGTTGAAATTTGGGTGAAAATACTAATAATCCTGGGGCATTAGGGTTTCCAACTGTAATGCCTACCCAGACTGACAGGTGTTGGGGGTGTGCCTTGGGGTCTTCGTCCCTAACATTTACCCCCATTCTTCTATACTGCACCTATCTCAGCTTATTTCCTTATAGAATGTGGTAAGTATAAGTGGCTAAAGACTTAAGGCATACTGCAATACCTGTCGGTGTCAGCAGGGTGGAGTGAGGTGGAATGGCATGAATGTTGGTGGATGATGACACAAAGGCACACCCCAACACCTGTCAGTCTCTATGGGGTGTGGGTGGGGATGGTGTTAGTTCAATACTTCACTGCCATTCCTATTATGCAGCTCTCTAACTCCTGCACTACAATGCTAATGCTAGCAAGCAAACATTTGGCATTGACAAATGCTTGTTCTTACTTCCTGTTTAAGCTGTACAATTTCTACAGGCTTTTCTTAGGTACTGTTGTATTAGAATATATGGCAATGTATGGATATTCCTTAATTTATGGGGAAGTTAGATGATGGGCACTTCTGAGTTTGATTGGGAGCAACTAGTTAAAGTGCAACATGCTAATTATAGTGTATGGTGGAACATTGTTCTTACTTGAAATTCCACCTTACTGAAATGTTGTTCGCCACACATAGTAAAATAAATGGAATGCTGTACTGACCATATGTGCAGAACAGCGTTCCATTTATTTTGAATGAAAAGAATGAGAAGTGCTTTGGAAGCTGCAACAGTAAACCACCTGCACTGTAGTTTTATTTACAACATCACTGACGATTGCTGTTGTGTTTTTTTTTACAAGACCACAGCTTAAAATGCAGGATCAACCAGATTTAGTAAGAAATAAAGTACTTACTAGGAAGCTTATGCCTCAGTTACTGTGTTCACTTTCGCTAAGTGGCGGTCCAGTTGCCATGTCTTTTTTTTTTGGAAATCCCCCACCCTCAGAGCAACAACCAATGGGGTGTGCACTGCTATCGTATGGTTGCCCAGTCCTAGCAACCACACAACTCACCATAGAAACAAACCATAGCTCCCAAAATACTTAAATGGGAGACAATTTCTTTTCCCATGAAAATTTTTTTAAAAGCTAAAAATGTAGTAAAATATTTAGAAGGGCACCATACACTATATAAAATATAGGATGGTGACTCTAATGCAGAACTAGGTGTTCTGTTACCCTTGGGATATGATTCCTAATAACCTCTTGAACTTCGCTGTCAAGGTCACAGGGAATCATATCCTCTGTGGCAGAACATACTAGTTCTGCATGGTTGCCATCCAGTATTATCTATCTTTACTATGGAATCTTACTAAAGTATTGTCCTATAATGTAAACAGGATACACAATCTTGTTAAATGCTACCTCCTCCTTCAGTACTTTTAACAACAAAGTGCAGATATTATAATTCTTCAAGAAACCCATCTGTCCCCAAATAAACATAAACAATATTTAAAGTTTGGATTCAGTCAGGTCTTTTTTCTTCTTCTCAATCCAGTTGTAGACAGGGAGTTTGACCCCCTTCAACTTAGTCTCCTCTTTAAAATTCACAACTATGATGCAGATGTTGCAGACCATTATGTTGTTATTATAGGTACCTTATGCAGGAGACCTCTTAGGTTAGTGAATACTGTACCTATTTCCTTCTGGTATGGATCGTAAAGTCCTGTCTTCTGTTTTGTTTCTATTGCTTGGTAGTCTGTGTGAGCAACTTATTTTGGGAGAAGATTTGAACTTTACCTTGGATCCTGATTGAGATACCTCTCATCCAAAGTCCTATCGATTTTCTCTTCCACAACAAATGTTTGTGCAGAACTCTACACCAACTTGGCATCCTTGACACCTGGCACCATCTTCACCCTTGCAAACAGATTACAGTATATGCATTATTGTTTCTGTCATAGTAGTTAAACCAGGCTGGACTATCTTTTCAACAAGCATGCATGTTTCCACTCTGCACAATATTCAACAGGCCTGTTACACCTATCTGACCATACTCCACTGTGTGCCTTTTTCTTTAGGAAAACCTACGTGTCAGACTATTTGGTGTCTGCACCCAGGCCTTTATATGACCAAGAACTTCTTCAGAAATGAGAGAGACAAGTCTCTCAGTTCCTCATGGACAATGATAATGGGAGCATTATTCCTTGAGTTTTATGGAACACACTTAAATCATTTCTTCATGTCACTTTCACAGCTTATGCTTGACCCTACATAAAGTGCGTGAATGCAAATTGAAGGAACTTCAACATACTCTTCATACTTTACGGTGTTCATTATGCAAAGTGACACTTTAGTTCACCCACAGTTATTAGAGACTAAGGCCCAGCTTCAGAAACTTCTTCATCAAAAGGCAGAACATACCTTTTATGTTTGCTTGTAGACAGACACAAGAAACATTTTGAGGAGAGTAGAGTATTCAGAGGTGTGTCAGCATTTGGCCAATCCAGTCAATGCTTTCAGGGTCTTGCCCTCGGTCACCATTAACAGGAAGCTGCTGATGAAGGCAGTGTCAGAGCAAGCCAGAATTTGAAGGAAATCTGCCTCTCCAATCATGGACAGTTTTGTCATTGCAGCGGAAGATCTCTTACCCCCGGCAACCAGGCAAATTACAGCCCTGTGCATTGCAATGCACAGTAATAACATGGCTGGACTTATGAGCAACTCATTTGCTCAGTGTGCCTTTCCTGGTGAAATAAATAAATGAGCCCTGCTGTGTATAATTGGTGGCTCCTGCTGCCCACATAAACTACCCCAAAGCTGACATTGGGGTGCCCAGTCCCTTGTCAGCATGCCCCTGAAGCCTGAACAATATATTTTGCCAACAACGGGTGCCCAATGCTTGTGTTGGCATGCCCCCACACTATTGTGGCACATTGGGAGCCCATCCCAGTATGCCAAAGTAATTATGTTTTCTGACTCCAGGATGCCCTCCCAGTGTTGGATGTGCCCCCATGCCCCTTTTTGTCAGCCAACCTTGGGGTGACCAATCCTCAGGTCAGAATTGATCCCCATCCACTAGTCTGGCACACTGGGATCCTACCCAGTGTGCCAAAATCCATTTTGTTTTTACCTATAAAAGATAACACTCCCATGACGATTTTTTTTAAACCTAAAAGAAAATGGTCCCTTGTCGTCCTGCTGGCACCCTCCTCCTCCCCAACCTGCACCCCCATCCCCACACCCCTCACCCATACTTACTTCCAGAGGTTGGAGCAGTGGTCTTCTGTGGATCTGGAACATGTCTGCGCTCTTCAAAGACCAACCGAGAAGTGAAGAAATGATGGTAAGCCCTATAATGGCAGTGAATGGGGGGTAATGTGGTTGATATCTCAGCCAATGTTTGAGTCTTGGTCCCAAATTTTCAACATGGGGTTCTTTGGATCCCACCTTGTGAACACTGACACTGTCATTTCATTTCTCAACCCTGAAAGGTGATTTTCAGTTGCTGTGCAGAATCACCTTTTGGGACAGATTAACAAATGACAGTACCATGTTGCAAGTCTGGTGAACAAACTCCAAAAAAATTACTGCATTACAAGTGTGTGTTGAGCAGTTTGTACGCACTCTCATAACTTTGCCAATTTTAAATATTTTCACTTCAAATGTCCAACATTGCCATTTTTACACCTATGAACAGCACAGCTGTCATTTTGCATCTTGCCCAAAATGTGTTTTCACACCTGTGGCGCAGAATAGTGCAGTTCCTGTGTGTAATCAACTTTTGGACAGATTAATGAAATCACAGTGCTACTGTTCATGAAGGAGGTCCCATAAAGGCGATGTTGAAAATTTAGTGAACAAATTCTAAAAACGACTGCATTACAATTTTGCATTATGCAATTTCTATGCATGCTCTTAACTTGCCACTTTTTCATATTTTCATATTTTCATCTAGATTTTCAACATTGCCATTTTTTCACCTCCTCATGAACAGTACAGATGTCATTTTCACATCCTGCCCAAAATGTCTTTTCACCTGTAGTGCCAAATGGCACATTCACTGTGCAAAATCACCTTCGAATTGAGTAATAAAATTATAGTGCCACTGTTCATGAGATGGGGTCCCAAAGTCAATGCTGAAAATTTGGGTGAAAATACCAACAAACACCTGGGGCACTAGGATTTCTAACCATAACACCCCATGTTGTAGAGACTGACAGACATCTGGGGTGTGGGTTGGGTTCATTGACCATAATGCTCACACCATTCCACACCCACCCTGCAGCCACTGACAGGCACTGAGGTGTGCCTTGGGGTCTTTGGCCCTAATGTTCATCCCAGTCTCCTGTACTGCACCCATCTCAGCTTATTTCTTTATGGATTGGGGTGAGCATAGGCTGAAGACCCCAAGGCTCACCGTGATACCTGTCAGTGTCTGCAGGCTGGGGAGAGTGGAATGATGTGAGTGTTATGAACAAGCAAATTGCTTCAACTCTCAGGCAGACGGTGGTACCAAACCTGCATCTAAGCTAAAAAGCCACTTTGAATCTACTACCACCTGAGTTATGGCAATGTTGGCCCCTCATGGAAGTATATGCCAAACCAGAAGTTCAGACACACTTACGCTCTCCATCCCCCACAGATGCACGTCACAAGGACAACGCTCTTTCATATCAGGAGCCTCAACAAGGTACAACTCCTTCCTCCAAATATTATAAACTGCACTTCTCTGAATACCTTCAAAAGCAGTCTTCATTAACACCTAGTCAATTTGGTAACCCGTGATTGCTGACCCAGCCATAGCCACAAGTCATCCTCTCACTTTCCCCTCCACAATGTCTTCTAGCTCTCCCCTCCTATCTCTCTCCTGGGCCCTCTCACCACCACCCTTGTATCTCCCACCTCACCTTCTTCTGCCACCCTCTCCTCCTTCACCAATACTTAATTTTCCTTTTCTGCCTCCCTCCCACCCATTTCTTTCTTCTCCACCACCTCTCCTTTTCTCATTCCTTCATTTGACCTATAAAATAATAATTTTTTCGGTTCAGCTTATCTGTGTATGTATACTTTGCTTCTCTGTAACTGACAAAGCCTCTGGCTGCCTAGACATGTTAGTGTTCTCACATTGTGTATATTGCCTCTATGTTTTTCACACAACAACTGGCGTGGAACCTTTGTAAAAGAGCCCTGGCTCAAAGGTGTTATCTGAACTCTAAATAAATAAATAAATAAAATGACCAAAGGCACACCCCAGCACCTGTCATTCTCCAGGGTGGGGTGGGAGTGGTTGCGTTAGTTCAGTACTTCACTGCCATTCCTATTATGCATCTCTCTAACTCATGCAGTATGAATGCCAATACCAGCAAGCAAACATTCAGCAATGACAAATGCTTGTTTATCTTAGACAAAATATTATGAGGGTGGGGCTGGATGCTCACACCTGGTTAGCACCCTCAGAGCACATAAGGTAGAGGCTACTATAACTGAATTTTTGCCATCCAGAAACAGGTTCCTTCAACCATAACAGAGCTAATATTCTGAACATATTCAGGGCCTATTCTGAACATATTCAAGACCTATTACTCTACACACCTTAGGACCATCATCCTCAGAGCAACAAATACCTTTGTTTCTTAGTTGAGCCCACCTCCCCACACTTTCCTCTGAGCAGGTTCAGGTGCTTACCTCTTCTTCTCTTACCATGATGGAGTAGATCCTTTAAGGCACCAGGTTAGCCAGAATGAGTAAATGCCTGGCATTGATGGTCTTCCTTCAGAATTTTACAAAACTCCTGCTGGCAATCTTCTGTCCCCACTTGTTCTTCACCTTTACTGTTCCCTTCAGGAGGAAGATGACCAACCAGCCTCCTGGCAGTTGATTATTTCTGCCCTCACTAAACTGAGCAAGGAATTTACTATACCAGATTTATACCATCCAGTCTGTTCTGAATTTTGATTAGAAATTATTTGTGTCTATTTGGGCACTACAGTTGGAGCCCCCATTGCTGGGCTGGGACCAGGCAGGATTTGTGCATAGATGTCAAACCCAAGATAATGTTTGAAGAACATTACTTCTTTTAGAATATATCCATCAATGCTCGATGCCCTGGTCCTTGCTAGCTTGGATGTGGAAAGATCTTTGACTGTGTGTCATGGCCTTTTTATGGGCTACATTAAAGTCATTTGGTTTTCCTGCACAGTTTTTGCTATGTTACAACTTCTTTACCATTCTCTCTATGCCTTTCTTAAAATCAACAGGACCATTTCCAAGCCTTTTACTTTAGGAAAAGGCACCCAGCAAGATGTCCTCTCTCTGGTTTTGTTTACTTTGTATACAGAGCCATTGGCTTCTCATACTGTATATGGCATTCCCTAGTGTACAGAATATTCCTTAGGCAGTCAGGACTACAGAATAGCCCTGTTTGCAGATGATATTTTTCTCACAGTTACTTATCCTACTATGTCTCTTGACAATTTTTGAAATTTTAGCCTGATTCAATAATGTATCTGGTTTCCATTTAAATAGGTATAAAATGAAGTTGTTAACTCTTAATTATACTCCACCCCAACATATTAAAGACTTATTTATTTTGTATTATTATTTATTTAAAGTTGGTAACCAGGAGAAGAACATTATTCCAGGTGTGACCCAGAGGAAGGGGTAGGGAGAAAATACATACATAAATGAGAAGCAGATAGATTAACAGTGATGTCACAGGCTGCTACAATAAGCCTGGATAAAGACAGGTACAATATTTCAAGTGAGGCAGGCAGGTTACAAAATGCCGAGGAGGTAACAACAAAACTAACAATGAATTGTAAAAGTAAAAATCTAGAAGTAAACGGAAACTAAGTCAGCTAAACATATACAACTCATAAGTTAGATAGCAGTAGACAATTTAAAATAACATATGCAATTTTAAAGTATCATAATTAAAATAACACATTAAAAACAAAAACAGGAGGAAAATACAAAAGGGTGGACACAGGGTAGACACAAGGTGTGGCAAAACATAAGGCAGACTTGGAGCACAAGGCAGACTTGGAGCATTTAAGGAACTAACAAGTGAACATGCAGTATCTGGGGCATAAGGAAGTTTAACATTCAATGGAACCGAAATTCTTTGAAATATCTTAGTGTATATCTAACTAAACAGCTGGATCATTTAGAATTACTTAATTACGAGCCCCTGACAGTAGGGGTGCAGAGGATTTGAGCCATTAGTCACTACTAGGTCTTTCCTTTTTGAAGAGGGTGGAAGTTATCCATTTAAATATATTAATGAGGCTACTATTTTATTTATAAACTCTCCCACTCTACCCTGTTAGTTATTGTTTTTAGGACTGACACAGACTGATATCTCATTTTGTATGGAGAGGGCATAGGCCTAGAATCAGACTTTCATGATTATATTCATCCCAGCCCATGTTGGGATAAACTTGCCTAATCTTCACTTGTATGCATTAACCTGTCAGCTCTTACATTTGTCTTTGGACCTCAGTAAACTATGAAGTCTCAAGAGAATCAACAAAGTCCAAGAGGGTATCATCTTTCAGAAAAGAGGTGTGCAAGAACAAGGGGCACAATCTGAAGATAGAGGTGGATGGCTCAGAGGTAATGTGAGGAAGTATTTTTCATGGAGAGGGTTGTGGATGCATGTAACAGCCTTCCTGAGGAGGTCGTGAAGTCAAAAATGGTGGGGAATTCAAGAATGCATGGGACAGACATAAGGCAATTCTAGTGGGGGTAGGAGGAAGTAGGCTGTTGTTTAACTAGGATCTGCAGTTTATCCACTAGGTAGGAAATGAGCAGACTAGTTGGGCCTAGCAGTCCTTATCTGGCATCAAATTCTATGTTTCTATGTCATGATATCGGTCATATTTTGATTTCTTCTCCCCAGGTTGTCTTCCCTATTCTCATTTTTTTTTGCGATACAGCGATAACACTTCAGGCATTGCATTTGGTTCATATGAAGCTCCTTGGTGTGGAGGTGCCTCTCCTGGAAGCTTTGGCATGGATGCAGACTAATACACTAAATGTTTCAGACCCTTTTTTACATCGTTGGGCTTGGCAAGGTCTAACTTATTTACACCAAATCTTAGATTCCCAGGCAGTTCACCCTTTCAGATTTACATACTGCATGTTCCATACTGGCCTCTGACCATTATCGGTATTTACTGATCCATGCATACATCTCTCAGATTCACTTCCAGCTTTGATTGCATTGATTTTACTTCATTGGCAAGGTGGGTTACAAGAGCATCTGATTGGCACACTATTATTTATACTATTCTTAGGGACCAGTTAAAAGACTCAACATTTTCCATTTTAAATCAGTGTAACAAGGATCTACAGATCTCTTGTGACCTTGCCCTGTGAATGAAATACTCTCCCAACTTACAAACTTTTGATGGCACCTTATTTAAAAGAATTTACTTGAAGAGTCAAATGCAATTCTTCCAGACTCCAGTAGCTATAGTGAAATACCTGGAAGTGCAGGCTGGTGTTTGCTGGCAGGCTTGGGGTGAGACTAGGGCCAACCACGTCCATGTTTTTTGTCCTGCCCGTTGTGACCTTATTGGATAGCTATTTAAACCTTTCTAGCATTAATGTTTCATATTCCATCACCTCTTTCTCCCATATTAGTCCTTTTACATATACCCTGCTACTTCAAATGTTAGTGGCAGGCAACTCAAGCTCTTGTTGACCCTTTGATTTGTGTGAAAAAGTGATTACTAAATTATGGCTCCAGTCATGGCCCTAGGACTCAATGAGTAGCACTAGTAGATACTATTTATCAGCTTGAAAAAGTCTACATTATTTCTTAAATATTATGCCGTATTCAAGGAGACCTGTAGACAATGGGTACTTTATAAATGGCACACTAACTCAACATTTCTTCCATAAACTCATTTTAGAATTTAGGTTTAGACACTAAGTTGCATCACATTCCCCACTGGGAATTTTGTTCCTAGTGGTTATTATCTGTCTTTACCTATGCCTTGCCTTAACATTTTCAGTCTTTTCTTAGTCCTGTTATTGTTTAATTTCTTCTGTGCTGGCATTTAATACGATACTAGTCTACATTTACTAAATATATTGTTTTATCCTTTGCTATATGATGCCCTTCTTGTACAAGCATTCTATATTTTACTATGAACTTTGGGTGTTCATTTATATTGTTAAATTGAATATTACACTTTTATATTTTACTAATAAGTAAGTAAGTAAACTTTGTTTGTATAGCGCTCTTCAATACAGTATCAGAGTGCTTCACAGTAAAATAACCAATACAACAATAAAATCCTAAAATATAATAACTTAATAAGTCATAAAACACAGAATAATCAGTACAATGCAGCACCAAACACCTGCTGGAACAAATAAGTTTTGAGGGCAGTCTTAAAGCTCTCCAGTGTCAGGCACTCACATACCTGATGAGCAGAGAATTCCACAGGGTAGGGGCCACAAATGAAAATGCCCTAGCTACAGATGTTTTAGCCATACCTGGAATCTCCAGCAATCCCTTGTTGGCCAAGCAGATTGGCTGGAGAGGGCAGTAGGGTGCAGGAGATCTTGCAGGTAGCTCGGTCCCAGTCTATGTAGGGCTTTTGTAGGTCAGCAAGCCAACCTCAAAGGTGATCTGCCTCTGAACAGGCAGCCATTGCAGTTCACACAGCACAGGTGTAATATGACTGATAGCAATGATCCAGACAACAGTTATGCCACCACGTTCTGCATCAGCTGCAAACAATGGATAGCAACCCAAGGAAGCCCTAGGTAGAGGGAGTTACAGCAGTCAAGGCATGAAGTTACAAAGGCATGAATCAGAATAGACAAGTCACTAGATGGAACCAGGTGCCCAGTATGGGCAATATTCCTCAGATAGAAGAAAGAGGACTTAACAACAGCCAACATCTGGGAATGAAATGTCAAACTGTCATCAAGTATTACCCCAAATTTGCACTTGATCAGAGGTCAGTAACTGGGACCCTCCAAGCCAAAGTCCAGAGGGACACCCTGTCCCTGACCCTGCAATCCGCAACCCGGATGCACTACCTACACCTCAGTCTTGTCTGGATTAAGTCTCAACCAGCTAGTGTTCATCCAGTCCTGGATTTCAGCAAGGCAGTTATTGAAAACCGAGAGCGCACTATCCTGGTCAGGTGCAAAAGACTAGTAGAGCTGTGTATCATCTGCATAAGAGTGAAATCTCAGTCCATACCATCTCCCAATGTCTCCCAATGGCAGCATATACACCACAAACAACATGGGATAGCACAGAACCCTGCAATACCCCACAAGACAGAGGAATGCCTCAGAAGAATAAACCCTCAAGATCACCCTCTGAGATCTACCAGTGAGGAGTGAACAGAACCACCTGAGGACTGTACCAAACAGCCTGCAGATGGCATGTAGGTGGTCCAGCAACACCCCACGGTCCACAATGTCAAAAGCTGAAGAGAGATCAAGACACACCAGAATGGTACGTGGTCTCTGATCTCTCACAATCAGAAGATCATTGAGCATATGAACCTGAGCAGTCTTGGTACTATGCCTTTTATGAAATCTGGACTGGAAGGAATCATAGATGCCATGTTAGGTAAGATGGTTCTTCAACTGTAGCACCACAACCTTTCAATAGCCTTCCCTGCAAAGGGAAGATTAGAGATGGATGGAAGTTAGCTGGGCAGTCTGGGTCAAGAGAAAGTTTCTCGAGAAGGGGAGTCACTATATAATAAAACTGTTATTATTAAAAAAGTTAGATGGCTGAGAAGCTGGTGTGGGGAGCAGCAGACGCTGGATTGGAAATGGGGTCAAAACAGGGAGAAGGAGATCACTGGTGGAGTTCCACAGGTTTCAGTCCTAGGGTTGCACCTTTTCAACATGTTCATCAGTGACATAGCAGATAGAATACAAGCAAGATGCATCTCACTGACTGCAGATGACACTACGCTCTATGGCAGGGTGACAGTGAGGAAGGGTTAGGGAGTTGCAGAGGGACCTGCAGAGATTAGAAAGGTGATCCAAAGCTTAGCAGTTGAAATTCAACACCAAAAATTGCAAGGTGATGTACATTGGAAACAAGAACTCTGGGAAGGAATACTGGATAGAAAGATCTAAGATAGACACTACCACTGAGGAAAGGGACTTGGGAGTCATCGTGAGTGAGTCCCAAAACAGCATAACCAATGTAACAAAGCTTTCAGTAAGGCAACTAAGATGCTGGGATGTATCAGGAAGGGTTTGACAGCATGAGGAAGGAGGTGATACTGCCGTTAAATAGATCACTGGTGAGGCAGAATCTGGAATACTGTGCCAATTCTGGAGCCCACACCTAAGAAAAGTCAAAGAGATGCCAGAGACAGCATAGTGTAGGACAACTAAAATGATTCAGCGCAAACCATGCAGATCCCATGAGGATTGGCTTAATGTCATAAACATGTACTGCTGGAGACCAGAAGGGAGAGGGAGATAGGATAATGACCTTCAAGTTTCAGAAAGGAAAGAACACAGTAGATTGTGGGAAAATGTTCAGCAGGACTGACAAATCAAGAACATGGGGGCATGAGTGGTATCTGGCAGAGGAGGATGTTCAGAAGAGAAATTAAAGGTTTTATTTACAGAGAGAAGTTGAGCCATGGAACCGCCTACCAGCAGAGGAGGTGGGTGCAAGAACCATTTATGGCTTAAAACACAGGTTGGGTAAAAGGCTTAATAGTTTTACATGGGGAAAGCAATAAAGCAGGGGTAAGAATGGGAGGTGAGGCTAATAACCTGGACTAGATATTAGGCCTTGTGTAGGACAGAATAAAACAGGGTGAATTGGCTGGATCAGTGGTCTTTTTCTGTTGAGATGTTCTATGTTTCTGTGTCTATCCATGAAACTCTGTACAGAGGAGAGGAGGATATAGGACCTAGCATATTCTATACAGGAATTATTAATTGCAGTGCACTTGCCATTGAAGGACAACATACTGGCTGACTACCTAAGCAGAATTGGTCAGGAAAACACAAATGGTCACTGGATTTGCAAGTGCTGAATTTAGTTTTATTTATTTATTTATTATTTTTTTTTGTTTGTTTCGAATTACAATCTTTGAGCCAAACTGGCTCTTTTACAAAGGCTCCAAGTCAGTAGAAGAACAGACAAAACAGTAAAATGTACATCATACGACAAGAACATACATTAGCCAAGTGACAAGACTATTTTACAAGCAACATAAATGCGGAATATAACCTCAAATACAAATACTTTTATTACAGAAATATCTCTAGTCTATAGGTCTAGTTACTAAGTGCAGGTTGCTTGTAGTTGGCAGCCAAAATCAGATTTCTCAGAGAAAAGGGAGGAAGGAGGAGGTATGGAGAGTATTGGCATTGGTACAGAGGAGGCATATTGTATAACGTTATTAGTGGATAGAAGGGGGTTATGGTGATAAGGAGAACAAGCTGCTAAGTGCTGTATGCATGGGGCAGCCTAGGGAAGTGTAAACCGAGTGAAAGGGAGGAGGTGAGGACTCGTGGGGTGAGAGGAGTAAGAAGGTGGGGGTAAGTTTTCATGAAATGAGGGTTCCAGAAAGAGATCTGTTTGCCTTATGGGAAAACAGACAGCTTTCCAAATGTTGTTGCTGACTGACCTCAGTAGGGACAATCTCAGGGATGTACTGTCCCTATTGTGGAGAGGAAAGTACTTCTATGCATTTCCTCCATTCTCACTTATCCTGAGACTTCTGTTGAAATTGAGGAGGAATTCAACAACTTTGTTTCTGGTAAGTACCAGACTTGGACAGATAGGCCAGGTACTGCTCCTCTTGACAGTGTCACTCAGAACCTTTATCTCTCTGTCCCTGAGACACAGTCCTAAAATTCTCTTACAAAGCACTGTGACTCATCCGGATCTCAGTATACTTTATCTGGAGGGTTGGTTCCTGAAGAGCTACAGAATTCTGGATTTTTTTTATTTAATATGCTTTATTAATTTTCAACACATAGGAAAAGGATCAAGATACAGCATTCAACATGATAACAACAAACAACAAATATAACCCCAAACCCCCATCCCCCACCCCCTCAGAGGTTTAGATACTATAGGAAACAGTCCACTTCAATCAAGCACTTAATCTAGGACTAGTGCACAAAGATTTATCCTAGACAGGGCCAAAATGACAGAAAACCAGAGGAAGTCCTGTGCACTGTTCTGCCCTATCCAGTATAAGATTTAGAACTATATAAGCTCCATTTACCCACTCAAGGGAAGAAGCAATCGAGTATAATGCATGTAGTTTACCCCACTTTCTACTATACACTTGAATGGAGTTATGCAAGCTAGATATAATTTTTTCAAGCCTCAGATTATGTAACAACTCACTAAGCCACTTTGAATAGGAATTTCCAGCTGGTCCTTCCAGCTAATGAAGCACCACCCTTTTCAGTGACAAAGAAATCATTGCCAAATGGAATCTCCGTTCCTTGACTGTCACTCCCAAATAATCTCCTACTAAACAAATTTCAGCAATAAAATATTCATCCAGCCCCAAAGGGACCTACTTTTTGTTTTATCTTTTACCAAAGAGGAATTATTTTCAGACATTCCCACATTACATGTAAATGGATCCATCCACCTGGCCACGCCGTGAACATAGAGGTGAAGATAATTTCCCATCCTGGTCAAATGGACAGGTGTATAACATATATTATGTAAGATATAAACTGGGTAAGTCGCAATTTGTCATTAGACACATAACAGTATACATTCAACCGGATACGATCCCACTTAAAATTAGAGGTGGGGACTAGGGAAGACCAGTAGCCAGAACAGCCCAAAATCCCTAGTAAACATTTAGAAAATAACACCAGCACTAACTGAGAAACCGAGGGGTTGCCATGCCAAAGACTGGACCAGCTGTAAGACTTTCTCTTGATTGTTAGTCCAGGATGCCATCCCAACCTTGTGGTCAGCATATGGCTAAGCAGGTAAACTCTAAATCTACAATTTTACTGCAGATTGAAACATACTAACAAGTCTTGACTGGACAGTAGTCTACCATCAGAAAGAAGATCTAGGACTTTTCCCTTTTAACGTGGTATCTCTCTAAATGTCAATACTTGTTCTCCTAACTTGAGATGAGGGTTGTAACACAATGGTTGGGAAACATCTTTAGTATTGCCATATTACAGCACTCTACATAGTTGAGCATGTACTTTCAAAGAGGTGTGGATAACTGAGTTTTGAAGTTGTCTGGGGAGTTGTTTGGGCAAAATAAAATATAGACTATCAGGGGCTATACCAGCCTCCTTTATCTGTAGTCTTCAGTTTGGAGCCATAAGGAACACACAGGAGTTACCTTGTAAAGTATTCGGCATAGGCCATCTAGCATATTTAGTAATATGACTTGCCAAATAATAGATAAAAACGAGGTAAGTTAAGGCCACCCAAGTGTTTAGGGAAACCCAATAGGTTGTAGGCGTGACAGGGAGATTTACCATTCCACAAAAGTTGGAAATAAGGCTATGGACCTTCCTGAACCAATTCAAGGAAGCCAAACATTTAATACATTAAGGGGTAAAATAGTTGAGGGGAATGTTCATTTTAATAATGTTAATTCTACCCTGAGAGATAGAGGAAGTAAGGCCCATCTGTATAGATCTTGTTTGATATTACCTACCAGTTTGTCTAGGTTTAATTTCCGCATTAAAGTGGCAGATTGGGAGAGAATGACACCTATGTATTTGAGTTTAGTACCCCAGGTCAGACCAAAATAAACCAGGTCTGAGTGAAGGGCTTTAGAATTTAAAGGCATTACTACCATTTTATTGATATTGAGTTTATAGTTGGAAAACTTAGTAAATTCTGAAAATCCACAGGGCTGCTGGAATGGAGTTAACATGATCTGAAAGATGCAATGAGATGTCATCTGCATATCAGGAGAGCCTGAGGTCATACAGACCAATAGAGATCCCTGAGATAAGGGGAATATTTGAGAAGCTACAGTAGAGGTTCTAGGTAGAGGTTAAATGAAAGGGGAACAAAGGGCAAGCTTGTTGAGTACCCAAGTGTAGGGCAAACCCACCTGACAGTATACCGTTACAGTATATTTTGGCCCGGGTTGGGAGTACAACACCTGAATCCATTTTATAAAGACCAAAAGGAAGCTGAATTTTTCCATGACTACAAAGAAATACACCAGTTGACCCTATCAAACACTTTTTCCATGTCCAGGGAGACCAAAACCATAGGATTGGTTGGTCTCCTGGAGGCGAAAAAAATATGGGGCAATTTCCTAAATGATCCACTGATGAACAACCTTCCTAAAGCCTACCTGTTCTGGCCCAATCAATCCCTCCCAAACTTGCATAACCCTGGTCGCTAGGATTTTAACAACAATTTTAATATCATAATTCATAGCTAGATGGAGCGATAATTAGTTACCTTATCTGGGGATCTATCAGGCTTAGGCAATACCACTGTCAGTGCTTCTAAGATAGAGGAATCTGTAATGCCACTTCACAGAAGAACGAGTGTAACTGTTGGAGAATTGGGCCAAGATCCTCAGCAAATATCTTATAAACATTAGAGGAAAAGCCTTCCGGCCTGGGTATTTATCCAGGGAAAGAGATCTAATGGTGGTCAGTATTTTAGATGGTTAAAGGCTGGTCAGGTTGGCCTGTTGATTCGGATTTAACTGAGGAAGTGGAATGGGGAAAGATAGTCTTGGATATCTGAAGTGGGGGGCAACAGGAGGACTATATAGTTCAGATAATATAATTCAAACTCCTGGACTATCTCCTTAGGGGAGACATTAAGAGAGTTATGTGTTTGGGAAGTAATACAGAGTACCAAACGGGAGGCCTCTTGCTTCTGTAATGGGAAAAAGGAGGTGCCCAGCTGTATCCCCTTGGCCAACACAGGTCAAATGTGTTTTCAAGAGTAAGTATTCGGCTCTGTTCCCTCAGGCCCTCTGCATATTGATTCCCTCAAGAAGGTTAGCAATTCCTGCTCCCTTCAGAATTTACTACAGAAGGACTGTTCTCCAATATTCGGATTCGATCTATTAGGAGGTGAAGAGCTGCCTCCTCTTATTTTTCCCTGTAGAGGCCATTCTAATAAATTCTCCATGAAGAACACATTTAAGAGTACACCAAGTTTTATCAATGTCAGAGATGGATCCTTGGTTGTTTACATAAAATGGGTGATAGGGCTTTAATCCCAGCCCAAACCCATTTCTTTTAATGAGTTGAGTATTAAACTTCCATATTTTATCTTGTTGAGTAGTGGAAGAAAAACAAGTGCCAAGCATGTGGGGAATGATCTGACAATACTCTTGGGGTAACCCTCCATTAATAATATCAGGCAACAAGGTTTTACTAACTAAAAAGTAGTCCAACCTAGAAAAGGTTTTATGAACTGGTGACTAAAAGGCAAACACTCAATCAGAGGGTGTGACACTCACCAGGGGTCACATAAACCCCTGTCTCAATCATCTCATGCAGGGAACGCTGAGCTTGGGAGAGCCTCAAGACTCTACACCTAGTTCTATCCATATCTATGGTTAAGGTTAAATTCCAGTCTCCGCCAAAATGATTGAGACATAGACATAAGGAGCTGAGTGGGCTAATAAGTCACTGAAAATCTCAGGAGTCAATGTTAGGTTCATATGCACAACCTAAAAGGACCTCAGTATGGTCTAACAACCCATTCACTAATACATAGCAGCCCTGGGGGTCCTCTATAGTCCTCAGCCAGTGAAACGTAATCCCTTTGAAAAGCAATATTGCCATGCCTGTTTGAGTCGTGGGATTCTACTGCAAATACCTGACCAACCGACTGTCTGCAGAAAAAGTCCTTCCGCAGAGAGAAGGTGGATCTCCAGAAGAAAAGCAACTTGACAATGTAACATTTGCAAATGTCTCAAAATATGGTATCACTTTTACCCTGAAGTGGGCACCTTTAACATTCCATGTAATATATTTCATGACCACCTAATGGAGCTTATGTAGACATCCTTATTAGACCAAACATAGAGAGCGGACTGTATAATAATAAATTAAGCTGTACCTCTGAGTACCCCCTTCCCACCAAGCCCACTCCCACGTAGGCCTCGACCATCCAAAGAGGAAATAACTTGGCATAGTAGCAGCATCCAGGACCTTTGACAAATGGAGATAGTAAACACATAATAAATGCCCTTATCCCTAAAATCAACAAGGATGGTCAAGCCTGGGAGGGTCTCTCCCAACATCCCAAATGACTCCAAAATCATAATACAGAAATCCACTGTCCCAAAAATAAGAATACACCCCATCCTCACCCTCAGCTCCCCAAACAAACCTAAAAGAACAAATACTCTCCCAGTCCTAACGAGTGAACTACCACTCTACTTTGGGCCACCATGTTATAACATCGCCCACAGCTTATGTCTCTCCCCACCCCCCACCCAAAAATAAGATAATAATTAAGGTTAAAACATTCACTAACCTGTGGGAAAAAATAAAGTGTCTATCAAAGAGTTCAGGAGGGAACCCCTCCCACAAATAATCCTCCCAAAAAGGGAGCACCCCAAACATAGTCTAAGCTTATTCTAAGAATTGCCATAAACATAACACTAAGCCAATACTGATTTCAATTGTTCCCTTCTTATGCAGGAGAGACTAAGCCATACAAATCAGCTTCTCTTTGGTAGACAGTAAGATTATCCTCCTTCCACCATTAATTCAGAAATCAAGCATTGTAGAGTTATCAGCACTTTAACCCCCACCAAACAAAAATCTGGAAAATAATATATTATAGTCTTAGGATAAGGCCAAAAACATGAGGACTTTAAGCTTGTACCACCAAGAGCCCATCCAGCTTAAGGTATTATTAATAAAGTGCAGGGTAGCATCGCCTCAGCCCAATGATGGAGAAGGATATGAAGTTTATAGCCATAACACTCCAATGTGTTGAAATGACCAAGATCTTGCCACTAGAGAGAGCCGATAGCCTTGAGAATTGGATATTTGCAGCAGTTGATGGAGTCCTGTATTTGAGAAACCCCAGGGAAATAAAATAGTTTGCAAGGGAGCATTGCAAAGCGGTGATAATCGTAATCTTTTGTGCAGCGCTCCAATCCGCATAGCACAGAGTATGCCTCAAACCCTGCAGTACAAACACAATGTGAGGCCAAAAATGCAAATTCCAAATCCAGTGGGTCACAGAAAAAAGTGAGCTTTTAGAAATGCAGTCTTGATTATTCAAAGTCAGCAAGAATTCATCTGGACACTCAGTATATCCTGTATCAAAGTCCAGGTCATCACGGACCACAATAGGTAGAAGGAAATGTAGCCACACTGAAAATCAAAATTCCCAGAGGTACATCACTCAAATAAATCAGGATAAAGAGATCAGAGAGCAGCATTCAGCTTGATCAGCCTATTTAAAGGTGTGCCACTGATCATCATGAGAAACCTGAAGAGTAGCAGGGTATTTGACTTTAAACTTTATTCCAGCAGTGATTAATTTAGAGGCGGTCGGATGTAATGCAGAACTCTTCTGTCTGACAGAGAATAGCAGATCCTGAGTGATCCGAAGACTCTTGCTCTCTTACTGAACCTCTTTCACCTCCCTGAGTTTCTTCAGTATATGCTGCTTGTTGAGGAAATATAAGAGTCAAAATATTAAAGGGAGGGAAGGGATCCTGGAGGGGCATCGGACTAAGCGATCTGTGGGTCCTCTCTACAATATAGGTAGAGACATTCAGAGAGGGTCCAGCCATATTGTCACATAACTTTTGAACCAAAAGACTGAGTCTGAACCATCCTCTTTTTCTGGCAGTCCTAGTATAACAAGATTCTTCCTGCAAGAGCGATCTTCCAGGTCTTCCAACCTTCCTCTATTTTTAACTCTATGCCACAAAGTAATTAATTTGGGTTCTGTGCTAGTGCGCCAATCATCCAAAGATGAGATTCTGCTTCATTATCTCCAGTTCGAATAACCAGCTGCTCCACCATTGCCTTCATTGTTTTGAAATCAGACACTACGGTGTTCAGTGTTTCTTGCAGGGCCTGATTATTTCAGAAACTTCCGTCAAAGTGGCCTGGGAGGTCACTTGATTAGTTGCTCTAGAAGGGTAGCCTTGGCCCGCTTAGAGTACTTGTCCCATGTCTGAGTTGGTGGCGGTGTGTTTGGGCAAAGGATCTCGCATTTCTGCCTCCATCATCGCAGAACCTCCTCAACCAAGGCTGTTCTGAAATATTCAGCTCTCACTATGAGCAGAAGAAATTTGGGAAAAGCACCAGCTTAGTGAAAATTAAGCTTTTATTCAGGTGGGGACGCGAGCTCAGCTAGACACATCCACTCAGTCAGCCATCACATGACCTCCATGAGAATTCTGGATTAAGCTTATCAAGTACAGGCAGTTTTAAAGGTATCCAGGAAACTAGCTACAAGGAAAACTTCTTTAAAGTGGAAAATAATTAATATTTGGTACACTTCAACTTAGAGGCAGACTTCTCTGTAGCGCCGGACATTTTAGTGCATTTGCAGTCCCTGTGTCTGAAATCCTTCACTCTGAAGGTACACTTTGCCGCTGTGTTTTCTTATAAGTCAGCTAGAAAAAATATTCCTTGTCACACAACCCATTTTCAAAAGAATTTTCAAATGTTTCAGTCAGTTATATCCTCCTGTAAGGGAATCAATTTCCCATGAAATTAAAACTTGATCCTAGAACAATTGATAGATCTTCACTTTGAACCATTGTCCTCAGCAGAAACCAACTCGTTACATGGAAAACAGTGTTTCTAATAGCTATGAATTCTGCCAGAAGGGTCAGTGAACTGCAAGCTTCTGTACAGAACCAAATTTTATTATCTTCCATATGGATAAGTGGTGCTAAGGACACAGAAAATTACTTCCATTACTGTCTAGACTTCCAATCCAGAAGGGATGCCAAGTTTGGAACTGCAGTGTTTCAGAACGTTTTCCTAAATAGATTGTATGTCCTGCCTCCCAAGGTATTGCTTGAAGTCTGCAGATGTGAATGTCACCTCCAGTAAACTCTTGTTGTTAAAAGAAAAAGCACTCACCATAGTAATGGTGTTTCTTCTAGAGGGTTTACTAGTGATTAATACAAGCACATCCCTACCTCCCTTTCTAGAACCTTAGTAGAAACATAGACTTTGATGGCAGATAAGGACCGCTTGGCCCACCTAGTCTGCCCATTTCCCTACCTACAGGATAAGCAGCAGATCCTAGTTAACCAACAGCCTATTTCTTCCTACCCCCACAAGAATTGCCTTATGTCTGTCCCATGTATTCTTGAATTCTCCCACAGTTTTAGACCCCATAACCTCCTCCAGGAAAGGCTGGTCCATGCATCCACTACCTCTCTGTGAAAAATACTTCCTCACATTGCCCCTGAACTGCCCCCTATCTTTAAATTGTGTCCCTTCTTCTTGCTTGTCTCTTTTTCTGAAAGATGCTACTCTCTTGGACTTTTTGATTCCACTGAGGTAATTAAACATTTCTATCATGTCTCCCTCTCCTCCTTTCCTCAAGGTACACATATATGCTTTTAGTCTCCTCATATGGCTTCTCTTGCAGACCCTGCACCATTCTAGTTGCTCTCCTCTAGACTGCCTCTATCCCGCTCATGTCCTTGGCGGAGATGGGGTCTCCAGAACTGGACACAGTACTCCAGATGGGGTTTCACCAACTGTCTCTACAGAAGGATAACAACTTCTTGTTTTCTGCTGGTGATGCCTCTCCCTATGCATCCCAGTATACCCCCAGCTCTCCCTACTGCCTTCTCACATTGCTTGCTAACCTTAAGGTCATCTAATATGATTACCCCAGGTCCCTTTCCTGTTTTGTTTTTGTTACTACCCCCAATTGTGTAATCTTCCCTGGGTTTTTGTCTCTGAGGTGCATTATTTTGCACTTCTTTGCATTGAATCCTAGCTGCCATACTTCCGACCATTCCTCCAACCTTACCAAGTCCCTTCTCATCCTTTCCATGCCTCCTTGTGTATCAACCCAGTTGCAGATCTTTGTGTCATCTGCAAAGAGGCATACTTTTCCTCCAGTCCTCTGCAATGTCACTTATAAAGACATTAAAAGGACTGGACCCAGTACTGAACCGTGAGGTACCCCACTAGTAACCCCTCTTTCTTCCAAGTGGACTCCATTTACAATTACCTTCTGTGTCCTGTTGTCCAGCCAATATTTTACCAGGCTAACACCCTGGGACCCACTCCCAGGCTGGTTAATTTGACTATTAATCTTTTGTGTCAGACTGTGTCAAATGCCTTGCTAAAGTCTAGGTAGGCACGTCCACAGCCCCTCACTGGTCTACTACTTTGGTCACCTAGTCAAAGAAATCAATTAGATTTGTCTGACATGACCTTCCCTTTAGAACCCATGCTGCCTTGGGTCCTGTGCCCCACTGGCCTCTAGGTACTCAACAATTCTTTCCTTCAAAAGTAATTCCATCACTTTCCCTACCACAGAGGTCAAACTGACAGGTCTGTAGTTTCCTGTCTCTGTCTTGGTCCCACTTTTGTGAAGGGGAATCACATGTGCCTTACTCCAGTCCTTGGGTACCATACCATTCTCCCATGATTTGTTAAAAGGGTAGTCAGTAGTTTCACTAGTTCTCCCTTAATTCTTTTATAATTCTGGGGTGAATTCCATCAGGCCCCATTGTTTTGTCCACCTTCAGTTTTAGGAGTTCTTTCAGAACCCTTTCTTCTGTGAAAGGACTGGGATCAACCCCTATCCAGAGTGCTTCTGTTAATTGGATTAGGCACCTCCCTTCTCTTTGTGAATACTGAGAAGAAATATTCATACAGTATCCCTGCTTTTTACTATCCCCTCTGCCCACCCACCGTTCATTCTATTCAACCTCACTATCCCTCCCTTTGTCTTTCTACGGTCCCTGATGTACCTATAAAGGTTTTATCCCCCTTCTTAACCGAGTTGGCTATCCTTTCCTCAGTTTGGGCCTTTGCTATTTTGACTTCCCTCCCTGCTTCCTTCTGCCTTAACTGGTACAGATCTCTGTCCTGCTCCTTCTGTGTTTCCTTATACTTCCTGAATGCTATCTTTTCTCCCTGACTTTCCCGCCATCTCTTTTGAGAACCATAGTGGCTTTTTCTTTCATTTTGATTTGTTTATTTGCTTCACACAAAGGCTTGTTGCCTCTGAGATGGCAGTTTTGATGATTCCCCATTGTTGCTCCACCCTCCTTCTATCCTGTTTGCTAGTGCTTTTCTGAGGTACTCTCCCATCTTGCCAAAGGCAGCCCTCCTGAAGTCCAGTACCCTCACTTTTGTATGGCTTGACTCTTTAGCTGAGTTTAACATGAACCACACTGTTTGATGGTCACTTGTTCCCAGATGGCAACCCACTTCTAGATCTGAAATCCTCTCACTGTCCCCATTTGAGAGTATGAGGTCTAAGACTGCTCCCTCTCAAGTGGGTTCTGAAACTACAGTAGCTGTCTGAGGCATGCCACCTGTAGAGCATCGAGAATGGCCCTGCTCTTGGATGTGGCTGCAGCAAGTGTGCTCAGTTAACATCTGGCATATTCAGGTCTCCCATCATAATTACCTCCTTTCTCTGCCATCCTAAGAATTCTTTCTATCATATCCTTGTCCATTCCCTCCCTGACCTGGGGGTCTGCATACAACCCTGTGCGGATTGTGGTGCCACTTCCAGTCTCCAACATGACCCACAGTGCCTCTTCTCCTCCCTGTTTACTCTTTTGTTCAGTTGCTTTTATCCCTTCCTTTACATAGAGAGCTACTCCTCCCCTCTTCTCCCTCCTGTCTCTCCTGTAGGATACTGCATCTGGTATGTTAACATCACAGTCATGGTTCTCTGTGTACCATGTTTCTGTGACTCTACAATATCCAGGCATCCTCTTCCATCAAGGCCACCAGTTCAGGGAGCTTGTTGCCCAGGCTACTGGCATTGGTACTCATTATCCTCCATTTCCTGATGGCCCTTCTCCCTTTTGCCCCATCCCTCCTTCTTGCCTTTGTCACTTTCTCCATTTACCCCTGCCCTTCTCCCTATTGACATCTCTATGTTGGTGTTTACTGCACTAAATAAGTAAGTAAGTGTAACCCTGGCACTGTTATAGCAAGGACTACTACCCCCTGCTTTGTGGGCCCAAAACAAGGTTGAGGTGCCTGGGTTCCTATTTTGACTTAAAACTGGTTCTTTCCCAAGTTAATAAATTGCACAGAGCCTCCATCCAGAGTATACTTTTTGTGGGCTAGCTTTAACCTGGTACAACTCTTTGAGATGATGTACCTATCCACATTACTATAATGCCAATCCAAGCATGACCCAGTAAACAAAACCCCAAAGTTTAGACATTTTAAATTATTGATGTGTGCTCATGAGACAGGTATATATAAAACATCAAACTACAATTTATTTACATGGGAAGGGTTAGGAAGGGAATTGGAATACAGGTTAAGCTTTTACAAATGGCATTGGTTTGATTTGGGTTTGGTAATCATTTTACATTTAGAGTTAATCATTAGTCACGGTGGCACCAACTAACCTCTGAGATAGTCAGATCCTGGCTATCTAGTTAGCTGCATAAATTAGTTCAGACATTTACCATTAATGCCCATACTGGTACCAGTCCCCAAACTGTGTAAGACCCGCAATCTCACACATTAACCTGGGTACCCAGTAACTAAAGTTTTAAGGTGCAGGCCTCATACTCAGTGCAGCTGCTGTTGGCAGGCTGTTGGGGCCCTGAGGAAACAAGGAAGATTAAACATATGCAACACACTTGTAAACTCAAAGCAATTGTATCCATGTCCGGATGGCCCAGTCTGTTTAAACCCTTTAACTATGTACAGTACATGTCCTCTAGTTTACAGTGCATGGACCTGCACACTCACAAATCAGAAGTCATCATCAGATAGTCACAGTCAGGCTGTATGAAACGGATTAAGGTGATTACAGCAGGCAAACTCTGACTCTGGAGGCAATGAGGCTGGAAAAGTCTTACAGCCAGGTACCCCATTTCTGACTTCAGGATATTGTAGCTTTGCAGGTGGAAACACAACACTCCTTGCTTCTTTTGGCAGTGCCCCTGTCTGGGCTATAATCACTCACTAGACAGACCAGGCTGGGACCTGGGATGGCACTCTCAGACCCCATGTCTAGGCTGTACCTCATGGGAAATGCCTATGATAGTGCCCTAGGTGACACACTACAGGCTGTGTCCCAAGCTGAATCTATGGTGGTTGTGTGGCATTCAGCACATGTATTACATCAGAACATTGATACATTCTTCTAGTTGTTTTTAGAAGTCACAATCTATTTTCCTGTGCCCAACATGGCAGACATTACCCTTGCTAGTTGGGTGAGGACTTTAATACCATGCCCCACTCCCAGTAACTTTAGGGACAAGCACCCACACTACTGCATGGAGGGTGCAACCGGAGCTCAGGTCATGGCTCCCAAAGCAGATTACAGGACACAGTCTCTCAAGCATGGGTGGATGCCTAAGGCTAGGGCAGACCCAATTTTTCATAGTGCATATCAGACCATTTAGATTGCAAAGCACTATACTTTGACTTAGCAATTCAAACAGTTACTGCAACTTCTCATAAGCATGAATCTCAAAGTCTCAGTCCTTTGTCGCTTTGCTGGAGTTAACAGCTCTCACTAGACACATCATGACCATTAACAAAGTCCCTCTTGGCAATGCTGGATTTAGCCACTCCAAACAGACACATAATGTACCTCCCAGGTGATGTCAGGAGGAGCCCTGACCTCTGAGTACTCTCCTTCTAATCCTGCAGGCACTTATGAAATCAGTTACATTTATATACTTAAACTGGATCCTTCTCTGGCCACTAAGCAGATGTCCACCTTTTGCTGCTTTAGATAAAATGCAGGGTGCAGACAGACAGTCACAATCAGTACACTTTGGGCATTGCTGCCCCTCAAAGATCTCTCACTCTTGCACTTGTCAGAAGCAGTTTACTTACTCAGATCACTTGCAGAAATATCTCTCCTTTCGCTGAGGTTTCAGGCTTTCATCAGCACTCTCACTGCTGAGGAAGAATGTGCGTGCATCTCTCTCACAGCTGAAGGTTCAGGTTTGCCCATGTTTTCTCAAAACAAACATGAGAAGGTGCTGGCCAGCCCTGGAGGTCAATTTCTGGCATGCCCCTCCCCGGTTAACAACTTCTGTTGCCTGCAGCCACTTGTCTCTTTTGCAGAAGAAAGGCCCCTCCTCTGTGGAGAGGCTGGCACTGGAATGCTAGATACATTCTGGGGCAGAGGGTTTGATCCCCCACCCCTGTGGAGGCTCCCACTCGACACTGCTCAGCCTGGCAAAACACCATCTTTTATGGAGTCCTTCTGAGGCTCCTGATTGGCTGAAACTACTTGTTGCTCCCACACTAATTGGCTGAACCTGCTTATCCATCCACAAAATTAATATTCATTAGCCTCATTTAATGCACAATAGGCTCCCTGTTTTGGCACCTGAATTAGGACCGTGTCTTTTCCCCATAAGCCTGTTGCAATGTCTCATGAATCCTTTGCCAAAGTTCCACAAGTCCTGGCTGAAATCCTGGCTTTTTGATTGGCTGTTGCTGTACTAAAATGGCTGTTGAATACACAGTCCCTTTGTAGATTTAACACAGTCCCAGAAAAAGTCCTGGTAGAGCCAGAATATTGACTTTATTAAATTGCTAGCATCAGTTGAATTGTTGCTATGGTGCCTGGAGATTGCTTCCCACTCATGAATATTAATGCTGATCTCTTTAATATTCATGATGCTAGACCCAGCCCTTTAGCGTGTGAGGCACTTCTTAAAAAATTGTATATAATTTGGGAGCTCCCTCCTATCCAGCCAGAGTTACCATCCCACAGCCTGTAACTTATAGGGACCAGGACCACTGGAGGAGCCACACAATGACCACAGTGGTGATCTGAAACCAAGGCGTGCCTCTCTGCACTCAAGTGAATCCACCAACTTGCCTAAATGCTGGCAGCTCACGATTCTGCTCTGCAAGCCCTAGGAGGGCTGAAGAGGCACTGGGGATAAGATGGGAACCTGGGGCACATGTGAGGACTGTGGCCATGGTGGTGAGGTGGGGAACAACCTCTGGGGGACCCTGTGGGCATGGGAGGTGCTCAGGAGGATGGGAGCATGGCAGAACAGGTAATGAGGTAAGCTCTCCATTTGGGGGTACATAAGGTTTTCATGGAAATACAGATGTTGACAACAGATAAGGACCACTTGACCCACTTAGTTTGCCCATTTCCCTACCTACTAGGACACAACCCTACTTGTTCTCCAGCTATACCCCTCCATACCTCCTCTCTATGTCTATCCCATGCATTCTTGAAGCCTGTTACCATTTTGCCCCCACCACTTCCACTGGGAGGCTGTTCCAGGCATCCATGACTCTTTCTGTGAAGAAGTACTTTGTCAGATTTTAGCTGAGTCACCCCGCCATCCACCTTCATAGCATGTCCCCTTGTTTTGAGCATCTTTTTCTGAAAAATGCTTCCCTCTTGAACTTATTTATACTTGTGAGGTATTTGAATATTTTTATCATATCCTCCTCTCTGTTCTCTCCTCCAGGGTGTATATATATTGAGGTCCTTCAGTATCTCCTCATAGGGCTTGTGATGCAGACTATGAACCATTTTGTTTGCCCTCCTCTGGACTGCCTCTATCCTGTTTGTGTCCTTTCAGAGATGGTATTTCTAGAACTGGCCACAGTACTCTAGGAGAAGTCTCACCAGTGATCTATACAGTGGCAACACCACCTCTCTCCTACTGCTGGTGATACCCCTCCCTATGCAGCCTAGCATCCCACTAGCTCTCCCCACTGCCTTGTCACACTGTCTGGCCACCTTTAGGTCACCAGATATGATTACTCCCAGGTCCTTCTCCTGTTTGTTGGTGGTTAATATTATCCCCATTTTGTGCTCCACCACTGGGTTTCTGTGCCCCAAGTGCATGATTTTCCACTTAGTATTAAAACACAGCTGCCACACCCTTGACTACTCCTCCAACTTTCCTAGATAACTGTTCTTTTTTCCATATCCCCAAAGTGTCTACCCTATTACAGATTTTTGTATCATCTGCAAGGAGGCATACTTTCCTTCTAGCCCCTCTGCAATGTTGTTAATAAAGACATTAAAGAGGACCAGTCCCAGTACTAATCCACTTTTACCTCCTCTCTCCTTTGAGTGAACTCTCTTTACTGCCACCATCTGTCTCCTGTCCCCAAACAATTTCTCACCCAGTTTATCACCTTAGGACCCACCTAGGCTTCCCAGCTTGTTTATGAGTCTCCTTGTATAGAACAGTGTTGAACGCCTTACTTGAAATCTAGGTAGGCGACATCCACCACTCCACTCTGATCCAATTCCTGATTACCCAATCAAAGAAATCTATCAGATCATGATCTCCCCAGTGAATCCATGCTGCCTCAGATCCTGAAGGCCACTGGATTCCAGATATTTCATAGTCTTCTCCTTCAGTAGTGATTCCATTACTTTCCCCATCACCAAGTCAAGCTGACTGGCCTGTAGTTTCAAGCCTCCTCTTTGCTTTCACTTTTGTGAAGTGGAACTACATCTTCCTCCTCCAGTCCTCCAGAACTAGTCCTGTCTCCAGTGAGTGACTGAACAGTGTTGTCAGAGGTGCAGCCAGCACCTCCTGAGCTCCCTCAAAATCCTAGGATGCACCCCATCTGGCCTCATTGCCTTGTCCACTTTCAGATTTGCTAATTCCCTTAGAACCCTCTCCTCTGTAAATGATGCCCTGGCCTTATCTGTGGTCCCTTCCGTCCCCATTCTTTGTAAACACTGAACAAAAGTATTTGTTCAAGATGTTAGCTTCTTCCTGATCCCCATCTACACCTCCCCCTCCTTCCTTCCTAAGCCATATTATCCCTCCCTGACTTTCTCTTTTCCTTACATACCTGAAAAATAGCATGTCCCTTTTGCACTGCCTGTGCTTTTTCTCTTCTGTTTGGACCTTTGTGCTCTAATTGCTTTCCTTTCCTCCCTCAGTTTATCTTGATACACCCCTTTATCTTCCTCTCTCTCTGTACCTTATATATTCTGAATGCTAACTTTTATGCCCTAAACTTTCCGCCACCACTTTGAGAACCATAACAGCCTCTTTTTTCCTCCTGCTCTTGATAACTTGTCTGATGCAGAGCTTTGTCACCTTATCTATCCCACCTTTTAGATTTTCCCACTGTTCCTCCACTCTCCCATATCTTTCCCCCAACCCACCCTGCCAGGGCATCCCTGAGACATTTCCCCATCTTTCAAAATCATCTCTCCTGAAGTCCAAGACCCTCACCTTTGTATGGTTCAATCCTGCTGCAGTATGTATATTAAACCACATTGTTTGGTGATCACTGGTCCCCAGGTGACCACCCTGTGACATATGCAACATTGTCCCTATCGGTGAGTACAAGTTCCAGTACTGCCCCTTCTTGAGTGGGCTCTTTTACTAGTTGCCTGAGGAATGCCCTTGAAGGAGTCTAGGATGTCTCTGCTCCTAGCTGAAGTTGCAGCTGGAGTACTGCAATCTACTTCTGGCAGATTGAAGTCCCCAACCAGCAGCACCTCTCCCTTGTTTGCCATCTTTTGTGTTGGCTGTCACTAGAAACTTATTTAACCCTTCCCCATTTTGGAGGTCTATAGATCATACCATTGTGAATAGTGGCTCTTCCCTGTTTCAATGATGTCCCACAGTGCCTCCACCCCTCCTGACTTCCTTGCATCTGAGTAGCCTTTATGCTACCCCTTTACTGTTCAATGTAATCATAATGTGATTTAATTACTTGAACATTTCATTGTTGTAAACATTACAGTTTTACAGTTTGCAATGTGTGGTTTCTACATTTTAGTACATTTACATTGTGATCAGTAGAATGGGTAAGATAGGTGGTTACTGTTCTGTTTTGGTCCCAACAATAAATCTGCCATTAGAATGCTAGGAGAACATGACCACAAGGCAGAGCTGGAATTTGTATAATTCCAAAGCCAATCTCCAGAGCAACAAATCAGGAAGTAGATGACTATAGACTTGCATGACTCACCAGTAAATCTTCAAGATGAAATATCACTACTACAGTAAGTTTTTCTTCTGGAACTGTATTAGTGCATGATGAACTGAATGATCTGTGGATTCTCCCATTTGTTTATTTTCTTATTTTTGTCTGGGGATTTGGCGGAGGTTAATTTGGTTGAGGGGTTGTTATGTGTTAGTAGGTTATGAAAGATTGATTGTCTGTGTAGGATAAACTTGTATTAGCATGTGACTGGTTGTGTGGCTGTGTGGTTAAGGACTAGGAGTGAGTGTGCAGGGGTATTGTAGACAGTTATTGGGTTGAGATGAGTTTTTGTTGTGGGTGGAAGGTGTTTTAAATAGTACATACCCTGTATGACCATATGAGGCATACTAAAAGTTGCCAGCAGAATAAGGCCTTGTAATCTATCAAAGTCTACAGGTATTACAGAGTCTCCAGCACCAGCAAGGACTCTGCCCTCCAACCAATACCTCCTCCGTTCCAGCTACAGTCCTTTTGACCCTGACTTTCCCTTTATCCTTCTTCCAACCTCTTTGAAGACATCCACTGTTTCAAGTGTGCAATACTTCCTCAGGGAGCCTATTCTACCCCTACCACCACACCCTGCATGAAGAAATGCTTCCTCATCTCTGTCCTGAACCTCCCTCCAACTTAAGATAATGTCCACTTATGTTCTTAACACTGAGCCTGAAGAGGCACTACTTGTCCACCCTGTTTATGCCTTGCAAATACTTGAAGGTCTTAATAATGTTCCCCATGGGTACATAATCAGGGTGTCCAACCTCTTCTAGTATGTCCTGCCCTCTGCCCATTACCTGTTTATGTTGCTCTCCTTTGGACTGCCTCCAGCGGTTTATGTCCTTCTTTAGGGGGGACTCCAGTACCGCGCACTGTACCCAAGTGCAGCTGAACCAGTAACCTGCACAGTGGTAGTACTGCATCCTCTATTCTGCTCTTGATCCCTCTTGCAATGCAGCCCAACATTATTTTGGCCTTTGTTGCTGCCTTTCTGCATTGTGTAGTAGTACTATTAGTTAGGTTCTGGGATGTATCATTTCCATTGACCCTGAGGCTCAGATATGCCTCATTCCTGCTCCAGGATCTGCATCCCTTATGTGACCCTCCTTGCCAAATGCAATCTCCTGTCAGTGCAGGAGGTGGTGATTGGGAGGAGGCATGGAGGAGGAGTAGGTGACATGGGGAGGGCTGACGGAGAAGGTGTCATTAGGGTTGTGATGATCAGGAGACACCCAGGGGGCAAAATGGGGGGCTTGAAATAGGCTATACATGTTTTTCCCCTACCAAGGATCCCACCAGACTGAGTGGCAGGTAGCTGAGTGGCCACGTGCCACCATTTGTACTCTTCATGCAGTGCTGTTCCATGTTAGCTCAATGAGGAATAAGTCTGCTATTATGGTGGATCTTATTTTCTTTGTTGATATGGCTTGCATTACAGAGATCTGGCAGGGTGACAATGCCAGCCCCATCCATGAGTCATTAGTCCCAGCCAGAGTCTTTGTAGTGCACCACCAAGGAAGGACTTTGGGAGGTGGCCATCTGTTTTAGATCTGAGCTGAACCTGGTGGTGCACCCAGTGGGGGATACATCATCATTTGAGTGCATGCTAGATATGGGGCTCTGGGTGCAGATTGCAGGATCCTCCTTGTGTACTGACCCCCAGTGTGAGAAAGGGAATTTCTGCAGGACATCACAGACTTTGTTACTGACAGAGTGTTGCAGTCATGCAGATGGCTTATTTTAGGTGATTTACATGCCTGAATTGATAGGAAACTCTCACAGTTTGGTCAAGATTTCCTCCAGGATATCGAATCCTGGGGCCTCACACAAGGCATTGCTTTCTGACCCACCACCATACTTTGGACTTGGTAGTCTCCAGGAGCTTGTGATTGGCAACCTTGAGATTGATCTGGCCAGTTGGTCAGATCATTGTGCAATCAGATTAACTTTCAGGGCTCCTCCCTTGCAGTTCACCCCTGTGGAGGTGGTTCAGTTCAGCCATTTGCAAAGGCTTCAGCCAGAGGACTCTTGGTAGTTCTGAACACCTTGGATATGTTGATAGCATGTGCTGGGAACCCAGAGCAGTGGTGGCCTATAACAGGGCAGTCATTGCGGCTTTTGATCTTGGGGCCAGTTCATGTGCACCTGCTGGATTCATGCCTTGCCTCACCATAGTTTGACGGTGAGCTGAGGAAGATAAAAGCAAAATGGCTAAGGTTGGAGCATTGTTGAAGGAAACCTGGGCCTAGTAGGACAGACTATAGGCAGACTAGGTGGGCTAAGCAGTACTTATCTGCTGTCAAATTCTATGTTTCTATGTTTCTAGACTGGCTTTGATAACTCACTACAGTGAGTATCAAAGAGCAATCTCTCATAAAATGTCAGTGTTACTGCCTAGGAGATTAAAGCTGGGAGGAACCAACTGGATCAGCTTATTCAGACTTTTGGACAGGCATCATTATCCAGCCTGTTTGGAGCTCCCAAGAGCTGTTTCACCTGCTAAGTATGAGGAGTTTGTTTGGCTTCTCAGACATAGTATCCTCTATTAGGACTGGGATTCCACCAAGTCAGCCATCACAACTCAGCGGTATTGAGCTGAGAAGTTTAAGATGCATGTAGTGGCCATGTGGAGAGTTTGGAACAGTGAAAATGGAAGAGATGAATGAGGTGATCTCATAGCTGCAGCTGACATTTTGTGATCAGGACCCAGGTCTGACACATCTTCTTGTGAGTTGTGTAGGGCAGCTGGGCCTAGTGTCACTGGGATTGTCCAGTGCTCCTTATCAGAGGGGTGTTTCAAGTGTCTCGAAAAGTGCACTGGTGAAACCACTTCTAGCAAATTACTGCACTGTCTTTAATCTGCCTTTCTTGGGCAAGGTTGTTGTGAATGTAGTTGCACTGCAACGGCAGGCATACCTCACTGCCTCTAACATTTATTAGTCTTTCCAATCTGGTTTAAAGTCAGCAAACAAAAAAACTGCTGAGGCACAGAGGGTTTTAGATTCAGGCAAAGGATGGGTGTGTTTTGTCTTCTGCCAGCAGAATTCTGGTAAAATTCTGATTTCCCTTCTTTGAAATATCATAAAATCTGTATGTGAATTTCATGAAATTCTGTCAAAATGGTGATTTTGGCTATTTCCATCTAATTTAAAATGTAGTTGCCATAATTGCATCAGACTTAGTACATTGGCTGTCACATTGCCCATACAGAAGTGTACCAAGTTTCAGAGCTCTATTTTAAAATTGACTGAGTAATAAGCCTCCAAACATTTGGAAATTTTAAAATGACAATTAACAACTAGGTAAATTAAAATCATTTGTACAAATTGCACCAAAGTTGGTATGGTGACATTACCTATTCCCATACATATGTACCACATTTCAGATCTCTAGCCTTAAAGGTGACTGGGTTATAATCCTCCAAACTTTCAGAAATTTTAAAATTACATTTCACAATTACCTATACTGCTTAATTTTAAGCCCTATAAGTTTAAAGCTAGATAACAAAATATCACCAATGTTTTAGGTTCATTGACCCAAAATATTAGGGTTTTAGGCAACCACCATGGTCCAGCATCAGAACGTCATGCTGCCATGCTGATGACCCGGTTTGAAATGAGTCCCTGGAAGCTGTGTCAGGAGGCAGGTCATAGCTAAACCTTACAGTCTCTATTTAGCAGTTTCTATGAATATTCCAAGAAAGTATGAATCTAAGTTTTCAATTATCTAGCTCCACAGGTGGTTATGTTGTAAGCATAGAAATATTTTCAGAAATTTTCACATGGATATTAAATTGCTAGAACTTGAACCCCTATAACTTCCCTACCTTTGATCCAAATGTCATGAAGCTTGGTACAGGTTTAGGACCTGAACCAGACAATATTCTTGCCAAACTTCAGATAATAGCTTTAACATGGACTGGGTTATTGCCAATTAAAGAATTTCAGAAGATTCTGAAAAAGTTTGTGACATTTCATGAAAATTCACAGAATTTCATGTTGCCAAACAAATTGTGTAGTTGCTGTATTGGTCCTAGAAAGAAAAGATCCAGAAGCAAATGGTTTGATAGTTTAATAGTTTCCTAAGGTTTTGTTATCAGTAGACTGTTTTCTTGAAACATACTGAGACATTATAAAATTTAAGTGAGGAGAACTCTATGCTTGTTGCTATTTCTTAATAATCATTCACCTTCAGGAGCTTCTCAGCTAAAAGCATACTGGTGTTTAGCTTCTCTGGCGTAATCTTCTGTTATGTTTCAAAATGAATATGTTGAACTAGTGAGAACTATTTCTGTTTTTATGCGTTATTTGGGTGTAATTAGTATAGGATTTTCTAAATAACTGTCATAAAGCTTCTGAAGAAGGACTTGTTGGTCTGAAAATTAGAGCACTTTCTTCTTTTGTTGTAACATATATGTTGGTCCAAGAAAAGGTATCAAACCATTTGCATCTGGATCTGTTCTTACTGGGACCAATGCAGTAACTACACAATTTGTTTGCAAACATGAAACATACCGAATTCACCACAGAAATATTGCAGTTGCATAACACTAAGAAGAAACTGGCACAGCAAGACAGTGACATTTATTTTTAGCCCAGTGCAAAGGAATAACATTATCCCTAAAGGTCTAAATATTTGGAATCCATTGAGAACACAGATAATTCTGTGTATGCTGAACAACTTTGTTGTAGGACCTCTGAGAATTGAGAAATCACAGAATCCATAGCTCATATGCCAAGAAAGCATTTTGAAGAAACAGTTTGATGAAATAGTTATCCACTGGAAAGGATGTCTGGTGAGCCTATTCCAGACATCTTGCATGAGATAGACATGAACTACCAAAGAACCTTAAAAAGCCATGCTCATTAAAACAGGAAGTTAGATACCCTTCAACGTGCCATACTTCATAACAACCATGAAGAACAGAACAGAGTGATTGAAGAACTAAGCCACATAGATGGGCACCTTTCAGTTGTTAATTTGTCCAACCGCACACTGATTACTGGGGAATTAAATGTACTTTCTAAGGGCCTCACTTTCTACCCAACTAAACCACTGGACAGAGTACAGTTTGTTATAAAATGGAGGAATACTTCCACAGCTTGAGACTTAAAGAATTTTTTCATGGCAGAGAAGAAATCACAGGCAGTGAAGAAATCACAAACAGTAACAATTTATTGGATAAGAAAAGAAACCATCTGAGTTTTACATCCCCCTCAAGTGGCCGAATAAGAAACTGGACAAATACATTCATTGCCTTCTCCAGAGAGCTACTGATGAGATTCTTAATAGGCAGAAACAGGCCATTACAACCTCTCTCCATTAGAACAGAGGGCTATACAAACACTGACATCGAACCACATCATTGTCATAAAAAAGCTGATAAAGGCTCTGCAGTGGTGATATTGAACTGAGAAGATTATATTAAGGATGCCAACAGGCAGCTAAGTGACCATACCTACTACAGAGTACTGGAAAGTGATCCTACTACAGAATATAAAAGTGAACTACAGGAGTTAATTGGATAATTTATAAACCATGTCCAAGGCAGACTAAATGCCCTCATCCCCAGTGAACCCAAGCCAGGACATTCTACATGCTGCCTAACATACACAAGCCTTGTAATCTGGGTAGACTCATAGTCTCTGGTAATGGTACCTTGACAGAGGGATCTCAGGTTTGTAGAAGCCATTTAAAACTGCTGGTTATATAAAGGATAGTTATACCTGGACATTACACACTTCCTTGTAAACTTTCTGGTTATAAAACTTACCAACGGATACCCTTTTAGCCAATGGATGTAACATCCCTCTACACTAATATTCTGCACAAAGATGGCATTTCAGCCTGCCTGAGAAAGGAATGGACCACAACATTGATCCTGGAGTCATGGGGAACTCACTGAATTCATTTTGACACATAACAACTTCAGCTTCAATGGTACACATTATGTTCAAACTATAGGAACAGCAATGGGTACCAGAATGGCTCCACAGTATGCTGATCTTTTTATGCCAATTTGGAGGATGCCTTTTAAGGCACTGTACACATAAACCACTCACTTATTTCCATTATATTGATGATTTATTTATAATTTGAACAGAGGGCACTGACATTCTTAAGGATTTTCATCAGGAACTTAACCTCCACCAACCATAAAGCTTTCCTGTAATATTCTGCCACCAGTGTAAATTTTACGGATGCCACTGTCACTATCATGGATGGAACCCTACATGCCTCTATTTACAGGAAACCAATAGAGGAAAAGTAATCATCCGAGTCACACAAAAATATCTGTCATGTATAGTCAAGTACTTTGGTATCACCGCCACTGTTCCAATGAGGAAGACAGAGACACACATTTGATGATGTTAAAAATACTTTTATTGAGCAGGGACACTAGTCCAGAGAAATTGACAGCAGTGGAATGTGCAACACAGGTACCAAGAGAACAACTACTGCAATATAAGGAAAGGACCACTACCAACAGAATACCCTTAGTGGTCACGTGTCATCCTGACTTTGAACTTGTATGTAAGATTATTAAGGACCCCCACCCAATAATTAGTGAGGATAAAACCTTACTTGTATTTTTCAAGAACTACGACTATTGTCTTTAAACAACCACCTAATTTAGCCAACTTGATTATAAGGAGTCAATATGAACAGAACAGAACACCATGACGTCATATGGTACATGGCCTATCATCAACGCAGATGTAAGACTTTGTAAGCTCATTTCTACTTCAGATTGTGTGGCTACATCACAAAACAGACAACTCAGGATACAGGGAATTATACATGTACATCAAGTAATGTCTATTTCATTCAATGCAAGGAATGTCCTCACACAGGTTATGTGGGGAGACAAAGCAACAACTCCACCCTAGAATGAATTCACACAGGCATTCTATTAATGTGAAGATGACTGATAAACCTGTGATGCAACACTTCTCCCAGGTTGGCCAATCAATCTCAGATATGTCTGTGATGGACTTAAACATACATTTTAACAGTACACAACAGAGACAGGCTTCTGAAATTAGACTTATTTTACTTCTCAATATGGTGGAGGTTGGAATGAACATTGATGTGGGTTATATGACACATTATTCCACTAAAACTTATACAGACCTTTACTTCAAAGGATGGACATAAATACTTTAGTTCTTTAGCGAGCCTTTGATTTATTTTTTATTTTTATACTTATAGAGTCCCGTTATCTGGTTATCTACTTGTTGGCTTCTCACCTTAGTACTGTGTAAGTGTGTGTTTGTTTTGTGTGTGTGTGAATGTATGTTGGTGTGCGCTGTGTGTGTTGTGTGTGTGTGTGTGTGTAAAGAATGTGTGGGGAGTGTGGCATGGGGCAATTTTATGTGGGTGCTAGAGTGTTTTGTGGGTATAGTGGGTGTGGTTATTGTGGTGATATTGAGGTTGGCTTTTATTCAGGCAGATGACATAATGGTGTTACAGTGGCTAGGACTCTTAGTTCTCATATAGTGGACATTTACTTCCTTCTCCTAGTTGTCAGTGGTTGGATTACATACTGTCACATTTTTAAATTCTGTCAATATTAAGATGCATATCTCATTTACTTGGGGTTCATGAAAGGTTTAATTCCTTTGGGTAAAATTGCAAGATTGGTGTGAATGATGATGTATTAGGACTCATATACATATATCTCATTCTTAGTAGTTATCTATCCCAGGAAAGGGGCTGGTGATTTTATTCCTATGAGTTTTATTCAGATTCCTTAGACTGATTCTGTATATGTTTGTTATACACTGACACTGTATTGAAATCTGTACATATCAGGCTCATGGTCTCAATTATTTCTTGGGGTCCTTGACAAGTAGTTTTTTTTTGACACTTATACTTACAATTGATATTATCATGTATTAGATCCTGTTACAACACCAAAGGCCTTAACGCTTATGAATTGTATTAACTGGTTGAGAGTATAGTTGAGAAAATGTCTCAAGTTAAATTCTATATTTCAGTTTGTGTGAAACATTTGCTCACTTTCAGTAAACTTCACTTTAAACCCTCTATGCTATATATATAAAACATTTCTGTTTATTTTAATTTAGGGGCTTGTTTTAACTTGCAATTAGGCCTCATTTTAGCATGTCTATCCACATGTTGCCTTTCATTGGCTGTGTTCTTTAAAACACAAAGACACTTGCAATTTAAGTTGCAAGCTCCTCATCTTCCTTATACTTAGGGAGAATAGTTTCCTAATGTTTTGTTATCAGTAGACTGTTTTCTTGAAACATACTGAGACATTTTAAAATTTAGGTGAGAAGAACTCTGCTTGTTGCTATTTCTTGATATCCTTTGACCTTCATGGGCTTCTCAGTTAAAAGCATACTGGTGTTTATTAGCTTCTCTGACATAATCTTCTGTTATGTTTCAAATTAATATGTTAAACCAATGAGAACTATTTCTGTTTTTATGCATTATCTGAGTGTTAATAGTATGGTACTTTCTAAATCACTGTCATAAAACTTGAAGAAGGATTTGGTTGGTCTGAAAGCTAGAGTACATTGTTCTTTTGTTGTAACAGCTATGTTGGTCCAATAAAAGGTATTAAATCATTTGCTTCTGGATCGAGTTTCATGAAAATTCCACAGATTCAGAATCTGATCATTTTGCCCACCTCTACTAGGTACAGCACAGAAACCATGCTACAGTAATTAGGGTACACAATGACTTGCTCAGGGTGAAAGATAGAGGATAATGGTCTGTCCTCATTCTCCTTGATCTTTCTTCAGTGTTTGAAACCATTGGACCATGGGCTGTTGTTGGACTGGCTCAGGAGTATGTAGGATTCATTGTCAAATTCATCTGGTGGTTTGAGTTCTACCTCAGTGTCAGGGTGAAAAAGGGTTCTGTTGGGGAGGTTTTCCTTGCTCCCTATGGTGCTGCTCTGTGACATATCTCAGGGTTCAGTCATTTCACCCATGTTGTTCATGGTATATATGCTACCCTGGGTAAGATCATTAGGCAATATGGGCTTGCATTTAATTGCTGTGCAGATGATACCCAGCTATATATGTCTTTTGCACTCATGACACAGAAGTCTGATGATGTGCTTAATAGGTTCCTGGCCAAGATCCAAGTTCCAAGACTGGCTGTCATTCAGCTGGTTGAGACTTAACCTGAATAAATACCAAGTACTGATGGTGGATTTGGGTCATAGGAGTGGAAGAACAGCTACTGAGAGGGAGATGGGGCTTGGATCGGTCCCTCTGGTCATTTGGCTGCCACAAAGGGAAAAATATGGTAGTCATTCTGGATGAGGGATTGACATTTGAGGATCAGGTGTCAGCAGTAGTCTCAAATGGTTTGTACTATCTATGGAACATTAACCAGATTAGATCCTTTTCCCCAATGGCCAGGCTACAGTGGTGCATGTGTTTTTGACTTCGGGTTTGATTACTTCAAGAATCTTTACCTTGGTGTTAATGGGAAGTATGCTGTGGTACCTGCAGCTGGTGCAGAACACATCTGCAAGGTTTCTTGTCAGCATTATGAGGATGTGTCTTGTCTCCCAGGCACAATGTGATCTGCACTGGCTGCCGGTTAAGTGATGTATCTCCCTTGAGGTTGGCTTGCTACTTACAAGACCCATCAGGGTTGGGCCCAGGTTACCTGACTGATTGCCTGAAGCCTTACACACCATAATGCTCTCTGCTCCACTGAAGAGGAACTCATTGCAGGCCCCTGGGCAAGGCTGAAAATTTCAGGAACCAAGCCTTCAAAGTGATGGGCCTGGTCCTTTGGAACTCACTCTTTCTCAAGGGTCCTGAGGGAGGCTCACTAATGAAGGCTTTTAAGAAGGGTCTGAAACCCATCTATTTGCACAGGCATTTGGGGAGTAATTTTCCTTTCTGTCATCATCCCAAATTGTTATTCATTCATTAATTATTAACTTATGAAGGTATTTATGATATTTTCTTGTAGCTATATATTATGTTTTATGCATTATTTATTGTTTTTCCATTTTGTTATAATGGTCCTACTGCTCTTTGTTTGTAATGGTCACCTGAGGTTCCAGAGAAGGTGCCAGTTAAAAATAGAGACAACTACTACTGCTGCTTAGGGCTGTGCCAGTGCTGTGGTGCTTATAAAAGCTGTGTTGAGCAGTGGATAGTATGTCACATTGTTGCATGCTGTCACTTGAGCATGTACTAGCTTTTCTTGAATTTGAATAAGGTGCTGAGTATTGAGCTGTACCTGAAGTTCTTAACCAGGGTCTTTGGCACAATTTTATAGAATTGCAAAGGCCAATTCCAGTTTTCTGGCACACATTTATAAGAGCATATGTCATGAAGAGCATAGAGTGGTGCTGTAATGATGGGGCAAAATATTCTAAGTAACTTTGGGTCAAGCCATCATATCCTGTTGATGTCTCAGATCTTACCATGGCTTACTGGCATGGATCTTCTGTGAGTTACAAAATGTAGGTGAAATTTCATAGATCACCTTTGGCAGCGGTAATTCTAGAGATAAGACAGCACAGATTTTGGGACTAGGATTGTATTTATGTAGGTCAGTAAAGGACTGGTTGAAGACTGTTGTTATCTGGTTTACGTCAGAGCTGCAGTTGTCTCCAAATGAATATCAGAGGTGATGGAGTTTTTCTGCCCTTAAATAAGGTGTTAATTTGAGACCAGAATGTCTTGGGATCAGCAAGACTGTTTTGCTGCAGTTTCCTAAGGAATTGTGCCTTTTCTGTTTTGAAGTCAGCCTTACTGTACATGTGTTTCTCAACTGCTTGTATGACCAGTAGTGGTGTAGTCAATGAGTTTAAAGCTGGCACATGATTTGACTCTGAGTTTCATCCATTTTACAGTTCCTTTGTAATCAAGGTGGGAGAGTTATCTTTGCTTTTCATGCAGCCATTGGAGCATGTTTGTTAATAAACATAACAAAGTTGTTACAGTCTACAGCCTGAATTTCATTGGGGCATGGTTTGAGGGCTGTCTATTTGATGGAGGCTGCAGTTGCAGCCAAAGATATAGTTATATATTTCCCAAAATGTCTGTGCTATTTCTAAAGAAAGACAGAAAATCTTCAGAAATATTGGGCAATATGTGCAGATATCTGACCAAGTTTTGGGCTGGAATTGTAGGTACAAAGGAAAGTTTGGAACCTGCAGTTTGGAGTACTCTCTAGTTGGATGATTTTGGTGGTGATATAGAGTATTTATTTGACCAAGTACAGTATGTAGGTGAATGGTCACTCAGGGCATTGGTAAACAGTCTTACAGCAAGGGCCCTGTCCATTCTTTTTATGAGTGTCCTGTCCAACAAAGTGTTGGTAGGACAGCAAGCAGTTTGCACACTTTGGATGCTGGAGGCAGTGCAGGGTAATGTGGCCAGCCTCCTAAACAACAAAAGTGGAGCTCTGCACTCAAGGAAGCAAACTACTGACACAGCATGTAGCTGAAAGTGGTTCATTTAGTCAACAAGTGGAGACAGACTAACTAGAGCCCAGAGCTTTGGCCTTCAACCCAAACAGGGTCTTCGATAGGGGCAGGTCTTGGAGACAACCAAGAGGAACTCATATAAACACCAAAACCAGCAACTACACAAAGTTTGGTCCCTGATTTTGTTGTTTGTATGGGCTGTCTCCAAGATAATTTGGTATGGATTCAAGGAACTGAGGTCTGTTTGTACATTTTAATCCAGGTCATAATTCACTCCAGTTTATACAGAAATCACCTAGAGCCAATGTTCCATACATGTTGAAGCTCAACAGCAGGGTTTGACCTTAACATACATTTACTAGCTCAGGGCATAGTGCAGAGTGCCTCAGGCTGTGCAGATACCTCCTTACCTGTCCGTGTGGGCTAGTGCGGTCAGCAGAGTCGGCTTTACTTCCAGTCATCATAGCAGTCCTAGGTGCAAAATCCTACCGAGCCCATGTAACTCTGGAGTGGCTGCAAATCAGAAACATAGCCAGTGGGTACTCCAGAGACCTGAACAAGTGCTTCCAACTTCCGTGTTGTTTGCCCAGTCAAGCAGTTCCTCCTAGAGGGTGGGCATGCAGGCTGTCACTCACTGCTTTCCTTTGCATCTATTGGCTAGCCCAGTTTGCAAGTCAGCAGGGAGGGGAGGAGCATTAGGTGGGAACAGCGCTGACATCATCAGGACTACTTATTGGCTAAAACTTATAGCCTGGGCATGTAAGGTGCAGACTGGCAACAGCTATTGGAAGAAAGCACTTTAGGTGTGGCTTTGAGGGCATAACTGGATTGAAGATGCTGTTTTTGTTTCCCAAAAGTGGAGGATTCAAATATTGAAGAGACTGCGTGTTGCTGCAAGGCTGGAGGAATGGCTGTTCGGCAGTGAAGAGTAGGTGTTTGGTAGTTTCAGCAGTCCAGAAGTTTCAGCATTACCACAGTCGTGGTCTTGTATCCTAGAACTGGACATCTGACAGTGTATGCACAGCAGACTGCAACAAGGCATTCATGTCGGAGCTAGATCACCTGAAACTAAAGAAAACGCCAGCTCAGTTAAGGCAGTGCCACATGGCATTAAACGCTGTGCAGTATGGCATGTAGGCTCTTCTGAGTTAGTTATTTAATTTTTCTGTGAGGTTGTGGGGAGGGGAATTGGGAAACCGTCTAAGGCAATGGGCTGGCATTGAAAACGCAAAGACCGTATTTTTCTGAACTTCTGACTGAGGTTGTGGGGAAACAGAAACTGTTTGAAACTAAAAAGAAAGTGTGCCTGTAACTCTGCATACTCCATCGCAATAGCAGCAACTGGTGTCTTAACTCAGCCGTGGACTGGTTTTCTGTGTAATGTTTTGCTAACTAATTTACAGAGACATTATGTGATTAATTTGATTTTGAAAGCAAATATTTGGGGAGCTTATTATATGTGTGTGTGTGTGCTTTCCAGTTCCATCACTCAGCTCTGCCTATGGGGGGTATGTGGCTTGTTATGGGGCTGGGCTGGGCATGTCTGTCTTTTATTGCTGAGCAGGCAAGATAAGCACACTGGGACTTGTATCGCCTAAAATGTAAAATGCCAAGCTCAGGTGAGGCAATGGAATTAATTTTAAATGCGGACAGTATTTATCTGGTTCCGACTGAGGTTCTGACTGAGGTTGTGTGGGGATTGGGAAGCAGTGTGAACATTTTGCTGTCTAAGTTGCTCTGCTCATATTGTGTTCTGTTGCCTGGGGGTGATGTCTGTGGTTTGTTGTGGGCTGGACATCACATGTTTCTTTGGATTGATGTTTGAATATACAAAAGTACTCAGGTAAGTCAAGTGCCAGTTGTTACTGTTCTTCTGAGGTTGTGTGGAGCATGGGAGGGGCAAAGTGTGCAGCTGTGATGTGCCCTATAGTTTTATCTATTTTGCTGTAGCACATTCTGCCTTCTTTTGAGATTCTCTCATTTTGTATTGTTGTGTTGCCTACAAGGTGGGGGTTGATTGATGTCTGTGGTTTGTTGCGGGCTGAGCAAACCACTGTGGGTTAGTGCAATGTTAGTCTGACTTGTCATTATTCATTGTCTATCAAAAGCACATGGTGACATGAGTGCAGGCTAGTACAAACCATTGGGGCCAGCGCAATTTTAGACTGACTTGTCCTGCTGGTTAGTGCAAAAAGTTAAGGTCAACCTCTGCTCAACAGGCAAGTTGAGAGGTCAGATAAGTTGTGTTTCAGAATCCAAGAAACTCATTGATCTGAATGCATCACTGACCATTGATTAATTTTGCTATTTAATCAAAGGTGTGTTAACAAAACAACTTTCTCAAGCCAGTAGTGGCCTCATGACAACACATAAAATGGAGTACAATGTTTTTTCTACCAACTGAAGCTGCTGTCTCTTTTCTCTCTCTCTCTCTCTCTCCCTCCCTCTCCCTTCCTCTCTCTCTCAATTAGAAAGCTGCTTACCACCTACAGTAAAAGTATATTTTGTTTTGGCTTACTTTTTTATATTTGCTATAACTGTGTTTGTAACTGAATCAATATTTTATAGTATGCATTTGTTTTGTTTTTATTCTTTCCTCATCAGGATGTCATTGTGAACAGGACTCTGGACTTAGTGAACCTTACTGTACTCTGAAACATTTAATAAATAAAACCCACGAGGAAGCAAGAAACTCTAATTAGCCATTCTGATAGCAAAGGGGATCAGCTCTCTTTCTTAATTAGTGAGTTGTGTACAATCCATGCAGAATGCAGGAAACTCAACCTGGCATTCTGAGTATCAATGAGTAAGGGGATCCATGCTGGATTACTGTTGAACTCCAAAATGGGTACAGAACTGGGAAGAAGGGCAAGAATTAAGTTTCATGTTGTATTGCTTGCTCATTGGTAATTTCAGACATATAAATAACAATACATAAATATTAGCCATTTCATGAAATATTTAAGCACCATATAAAATCATCACAGGAATTATGTTTTAACATGATAACATTACAATACAGAAGGGTATTTTTTCCATTATGTATTGATATATAGATATGTATATATATATATATATATATATATATATATATATATTCTTTGCAAAAAGTTCATTAATGCATCAGTTAGCTGAATACCATGGTGACAAAAGCAAGGAAATGAGGTGCTAGGGTTTCCAACCCTAATGCCCCACCCAGGGTTCCCACCCTACCACCCCACCCCATCCCTAGCCTCCACACACCAGCAGACATCAGTGTGTGCCATTGGGTCATCAGGCCAAACTCTCACCCCATTCAATGTGTAAACAAGTTTATACACTGCAGTATATAGGACCATGGGGTGAGAGTTAAATGATAACAATAAGCACACCCAATGCCTGTTGTTGTGTGGAGGTGGTGGGATTGGGGGTGGTGGGATGGGAAACTGGGTGGGGTGTTAGGGTTGGAAACCCAATGCCTAATTTCCCTGCTTTTGTCACTGTGGCATTCATCATAACTGATGCATTAACAAAGTTTTTGCAAAGAATTTCCTTTTTTCAGATTGTATAATTGTATCTTCATTTTGCTGTGTGAGCACAGGTTCTTCCAGCCCCTACACTCCCATCCCTCCAACCAGATAGCACAACAGTACCCTGTACTCCCATCTGTACATCCAGATAATAGAACACTATCCATATGTCACAGTGGGAGTGCAGAGTCCTTGGACCCTGTGATCCCATCTGTCCATCAAGATAGTACAATTTTGTACCTTATTTCTGTGATATAAACATCACTTGCTATTAAGAAATATCAGTAACAGTCACATCAATAAAAAAATTTGAAGAAATGAGCTGAAAAAACAATTTTTTTGCCAGTGTTTAAGTTAGAAAAAAGTGTAACTCATTAGATTCAAACCCATGATGTTTCAAACTGCAGCTCTGCGCACTACCCACCACACCACTGTAGCACTGTCATTGATTTCCACTTTTTATGTGTTAGTATCTGTCATTGTGGAAGTGGAGAAATATTCAAAGTAAACAGAATGGTTTTGAAAGCAGACTGGGCAATTTTCATAAGCAACACCTCATCTTTGGAGAAGCGTGAAAATTGAAGAAAATGGTCAAAAAGCACCTTTTTGCAAAAAGATATAAAATGTTTGAAAATGCTCCTTCACTTATGAAAATAGTAAACTTCCATTTCCGTAGACAGTACTTGATAACATATGAAAACTGGAGAAATGGTTGAAAAGCACCTTCTTTTATGAAAACAATATGAAAATGTTCAAAACTCTTCCTGGCTTATGAAAATTGGATGCTTCCATTTCCACAAACACTGCTTCATAACATGCAAACATTGGAGAAAATGGTTGAAAAGCATGTTTTTCTCTTGAAACAACACAAAAATGTTCAAAAAACACTACCTTGCTTCCAAAATAGGACACTTCCATTTCCATGAACAAAAATGCCCCATTTTCACAATAAATGCCCCATTTTCAAACAAGAATGCCCATTTTCACATAAAATGCTCCATCTCCAAGCAAAATGCCCTATTTTCACAAAAATGCCAGATTGTCAAACAAAATGCTTAATTTTCAAAAGAAATGTCACATTTTCAAACTAAAATGCCCCATTCTTGCAAAAGTGTCAGTGGCTCAGTAGGTAGCACACTGCCTCTGAGGCCGGAGATCAGGGCTGTGGTTCAGTTCCCACATCTGGCATAGGTTAATATCCCAGTACTGACACTGTAGTGCAGCATGAGAGGGTGCTGCACTTCAAGTGCCGCCTTTCGGATGAGATGTTAAACCGAGGTCCCATCAGCCTGGATTGGTGGTAGTTCAGGTGGATGTTAAAGATCCCATGGCACGATCGAAAAGAGTAGGATTTCCGGTGTCCTGGCCAAATTTCCCTCATTCAGTAAAAATACCACCAACAGCTTAATCTGGTTCAAGGTCAGTTGGCATTCATCTGTATCCCCTCGGTTGTGCCTGAAAATAGGCAGGATTTGTCTAGTGCACTTACCCGGTCAACAAAAGCTAAATAAATAAAAATGCCAAATTTTTGAACGAAAATGCCCCATTTTGCAAAAGATGCCCACTTTTCAAATAAAAATGACCAATTTTGAACAAAAATTACCAATTTATGAACAAAAATGCCCATGTTTGGGGTGTGGCTAGGCTGCCAGAGGAGCAGACTTGGGACAGCAGAACTCTCAAGAAGGGCTGTTTGAATTGCTATAAATCACATTTTCATACACTCTAGTCTGGAGTAAAACACTATATTCTTGGTCGGTAATACCAGGGCAATAGCCGACATGGGTCACCAGAAGGGTGCAGTGGCACAATCAGACTTTTTAAGCCTAGACAAACTGCACCAACCACATCTAAGCAGGCCTAGGATCCACCATCTTTGACAATGCAAGCTGCGGGAGAAGTAACGTTGACAACCATCAATAAAACTTTAGCGCAGCTATGTAAATCAGTTACGATATGGATAAAAAGCTGAACACCTAATGGGAAAAGTCACAGATCTAGAACAACGAGTGGATGTAGTTCACTCAGTGGCTGAAAAAGCCAAAAGAAATGCTGGGAAAGCCCAGGAAACATCAATTAAGCTTATTTAGAACAACCTTCTCCATCAATGTTTGGAGGCAGTGGAGAATGCTACACGGCCCTGCAACCTTTGAATCATGGGTCTCCTGAAGGAGTAGAGGGGACAACGCTAAGGGATTTGTGGATTCTTGGCTAGCTGAGGCACTGAGGATAGAAGCCACACAAGCTCAACACAAAAAGTCTACAGGGTTACTCCCCACTGGGCCACGGAACAATCGGAGGGTCTCCAGACGCTGCTTGTACTGTGTAACAGCATGGGCATAAAAGAAATGCCACTGCAAGCTGCTCAGCAACAATGTGGGTGAAATATGATGGTGCTGTGGTGTCACTCTACCCAGACCTGGCCTACAGTATGTGACAATAGGGAAACAGTTCGACCCTATCCATCAAGAACTCAGGGAGTTAAAGCTCCACCACCAACTGCTGCTGCCAGCTAAACTTTTAGTCTCAGCTGGAGACCACACTTACCTTTTTCAGAGCCCAAGAATGCTGTGAAGTTTGGGCCCAGAATACTGCTGAACAGGAATGAAGCAAGACAGACTCCTTGGAAGAAGCTGATGAAGAATGAGCAAGTGATTTGCTAAATACACTGAGTTGTTGCTGACATTTTTTTCCCCTATAGTGCATAGCGATTGCTCTATAAATTGAAGAGAGTGAGTGCAGTGTATGTTTAAGTTTAGGCAGTAATATTATTGAGGAAATCGCTGATTCCTGATAACAGGTCCTACCCTGCTTCTCTCCTGACCACCCTAATTGATCCTGGTTACAGCAAGTTCTGAGACTTGAAAATTCCTCCTTCCTCTAACTGCAAGACATGCTGGCTACATATGTGGCCACTTAATACTGGACTTTTGGTTAACTCGGAGGAGTGGGGAATAAAGCACTATAGAGAATGTTCAAGTTTTGGTCATGTTTTAGGTTAAATATTGAATTTAAAAATGAGTCCTTTCTTGGGGGCTTTTTCCCTCTTTTGAAATACTTTTTGTCAGAATAGTTGGTGTCTATTTCAGACCTTAAAGGTCCTGATGGTAGTTGCTATCCTATTATATCCTGGACCCCTAGGCACTTAAAGTTCCTTGGCTGCTATAAGCCTTTTGTACAATAATATCTGTTATATGATACCCAACCATACAAGACTCCCCCCTGTGGTACCTGTTTGGGGTATCTTTACAAATTCTGTTTATGAGACAGCCTGATGTTGTATTGCTGTGGCACCCACAGACATTGCAATGTATGTTTTGGCATGCAAAATCAATAAAGAAAGTTACAAAAATGCCCATGTTTAAGGAATAAAAACATTTTCAAAAAATTCAATTTTGTGCTGAACACTTAACTTTCCCAAAGGAAAAAATGGTAAATTAAAGTTTAATAACGTTTGAACAGATTAATATTTTTCACCAAACCTTGAAAATGCACATTTATGACCCACATTTTATTTATTGAGGTTTCAGAAAAGTACCTTTGAGTCAGAGATTCCTTTACAAAGGTTCCATGTCACAGAAATCAGATGCAAAACAGACATTATATGAAAATTTACCATCACCAGGGCATAAAAGTAAGCAACTACCCTGCCTGAAAATTTCAGCCCACTACATAATGCCATTTTGAGACTTCCAGGATGACCATAAAGATGGCAAAAAAATCCAGATTTTCTGTTTATTCAACACTTTATAGCTCAGAAACCACTCATGATTCTGACCAAATTTGCAGTTGGGAGACCTATCCATACAAACCATGCATGCCTAATGTCATGTAAATTCATTAAATGGCTCTAAAGTTATTAATCCTTAACCTTTGAACTTTAACATAGAAGTGAAAAACTTTGTTAATGCACTAGTTAGGATATAGTGACAAATGTTAGGAAATGTGGCATTAGGGTTTCCAACCATAACACCCCACCCCCACCCATACCCACACAGAGAACCACGACAGAGAGTGTTGACATACCAGGGTACACAATCTATAGGAGGAACAGGAGAATAAAAGAGGAGGAGGAGGAATAGCTCTCACATAAGAAAGGGATCAAAGCAATGGAACTAAAAGGTAAACAGGGAGGAGAGGAGGCTCTGTGGGTCCACCTGAAGACACAAAATGGCACCACAATCCGCACGGAGTGGTATACGACCACCATCTCAGGGGGGAGATGACAACAAAATTATAGAAGGCATCTTTAGAATGGCAGAAAAGGGGAGATGTTGTTGATGGAGGACCTGAATATGCCGGATGTTAACTGGAGCTCCTTTGCTGCAGCCACATCCAAGAGCAGGGTAATTCTCAATGCCATACAGGAACATGCCTCAGACAGCTAGTGTTGGAACCCACTCAGGAGGGAGCAATCTTATACCTGGTGCTCTCAAACAGGGACAGAGGGAGAATCTCAGATTTCAAAGTGGGTAGCCATCTGGGAACAAGCGACCACCAGTGGAGTCACAGAAAGGTGAGGCTATTGGATTTTAGGAGGACTGACTTTGGCTAAATGGGGTAGTGCCTCAGAAAAGCACTAGCATATGGGCAAGAAGGTGGGGGAGGAGGAACAATGGGGAAAATCAAAGCTGCCATCACAGAGGCACCAAGTCTTTGTGTGAAGCAAATGAACAAACAAAATGAAAACACAATGGTTCTCAAAAGAGATGGTGGGGAAGGTTGGAGAAAAAGATAGCATTCAGTAATATAAGGAAACACAGAAGGAGTAGGACAGAGAACTGTACTAGTAAAGCAAAAGGAAGCGGGGAAGGCAGTCAGAATAGCAAAGGCCCTAACTGGAGGAAAAGGTAGCCAACTTAGTTAAGAAGTGGATAAAACATTTTATAGGTACATTTGGGAGTGAAGAAAGACCGGGGGAGGATAGTGAGGCTTAATAAAGGGAGGGGTGGCCGAGGGTGACAATGGCAAAACAGAGATACAAACAAATACTTCTGCTCAGTATTCACAAAAGAAGAGGTGGGGAGGTACCTAAACAAAATATTAGAACCACACTGGATGGGAGGGGGCAATACCAGTCCATTTATAGAAGAAAGGGTCCTGAAAGAACTCCTAAAACTGAAGGTGGACAAAGCAATGGGCCTGATGAGATTCACCCCAGAATTCTAAAAGAACTATAGGAGAACTAGTGGCACCACTTGCTACCATTTTTAACAGATCATTGGAGGATGGTGTGGTACCTGAGGACTGGAGGTGGGTGGATGTGATTCTCCTTCACAAAAGAGGGAGCAAGGCAGAGGCAGGAAACTACAGACTGTTAGTTTGACCTCAGTGGTATGGAAAATGATGGAATCACTCTGAAAGAAAAATTGTTGAGTACCTAGAGACCAGCGGGCATAGAACCCAAGGCAACATGGATTCCATAGTGGGAAGGTCATGTCAGATGAATCTAATCAATTTCTTTGACTGGGCGACCAAAGTTTTAGACCAGGGAGGGGCTGTGGGCATGGCCTACCTAGACTTTAGCAAAGCATTTGACACACTCCCACACAAAAGATTAATAAAAAGTTAGGCAGCCTGGGAGTGTGTCCCAGGGTGGTAACCTGGGTAAAAGACAGGCTGGACAACAGGATTCAGAGGGTAATAGTAAATGGAGTTCACTCCTATGAAAGGAGGTCAATAGCGTGGTACCACAGGGTTCAGTACTGGGATCAGTGCTCTTTAATGTCTTTATAGGTGACAGTGTGGAGGGACTGGAAGGAAAGTATGCCTCTTTGCAGATGACACAGAGATCTGCAACAGGGTTGATACACAACTGGGGTGGAAAGGATGAGATGGGACTTGGCAAGGTTGGAGAAATGGTCAAAAGTATTGCAGCTTAGATTTAATGCAAAGAAGTGCAGAGTAATGCACCTGAAACAAAAACCCAAGGGAAGTGTACACAATGGTGGGTATAAATAACTACAAAAATGGAAAGGGACCTAAGGGTAGTCATATATGATGACCTAAAGGTAGGCCAAGCAATGTGAGAAGACAATAAGGAGAGTGGCGGGATACTGGGATACAAAGGGAGGCATTACCAGTAGAAAACAGAAAGTTGTTATCCCTCTGTACAGACAGTTGGTGACACTCCATCTGGGTACTGTGTGCAGTTCTAGAGACCCCATCTCTGCAAGAACACAGACAGGATGGAGGCAGTCCAGAGGAGGGCAACTAAAATGGTGCAGGGCTGCACCAGAAGCCATAAGAAGAGAGACTTAAAGAGCTTAATATGTATACCCTCAAGGAAAGGAGGGAGTAGTGACATGATAGAAACTTTCAAGTATCTCAAAAGAATCAACACAGTCCAAGAGGGTAGCAGCTTTCATAAAAAGAGATGTGCAAGAATATGTGGCACAATTTGAAGATACAGGGGATGAGTCAGGGATGACATGAGGAAGCATTTTTCACAGAGAGGGTGGAGGATGCATGGAACAGCCTTCCTGTGGAGGTAGTGGGTCAAAAACAGTGGGAGAATTTAAGAATGCATGGGAAGACATAAGGCAATTCCAATGGTAGGTGGGGGAGTAGTTTGTTGGTAAAATTAGGATCTTCAGCTTATCCAGTAGGAGAAAATGGGCAGACTGGGTGGGCCAAGTGGTCCTTATCTGCTGTCAAAGTCTATATTCCTATGTTTCACCCTGTAGGTAGCAGCAGGCATTGGTTGTGCTCCTGCCATTGTCAACCCTAAAGCTCACCCTGTTCCAAGAGTAAGTAAGCAGAGCTGGGTACAGTATATGAGAATGGGGTGAGTGTTGGGGCTGACAATTGTAGAGGCACAACCTAGACCTGCTGCAGCTTGCAGGGTAGGTGGGGGTGTTAGAGTTGGAAACTCTAATGCCACAGTTCCCTACTTTGACACTTTAACCCTAACTAGTGCATTGACAAAGTTTTTTTGCAAAGAATTTCCTTACTTTTGAGAAAGCATAATCATATTCTTATTTACCCATGGGAGTGCAGGGCCCTCTGGGCCCTGCTCCCCTGGGCCTTGTGCTCCCATCCATCCATAATTTTGATATAGTGTAATCCTATTCTTATTTCCTGTGGGGGCCCCTGCACTATCATCACTCCATAATTGTATCCTTATTTGTATGTGGGAGCACAGGACCCAGGGCCCAGAGTGCAGGGCCCAGTCTACAATGATATCCTGCACTCCCATCTATGCATAATCGTTCAGATACAGTAGTGGTATCCTTATTTGCCTGTAGGAGTGCTGGGCCCTCTGGGACCTGTGCTCCCATCCTATAATGTACAGCATCAAAAAACACCTCATATTGCAAACTTATCCTATAGAAAATATAATAAAATTTGAAAACTGTGAAGCTTGACACAAAATTACTATATTTTCTGACATCACCAAAATGCACATCTGTAGCAGAAGCCCCTTCTATCTTTAAAAATTTCAGAGCAAATTTGAAAACTGTTTCTTAATACCAGAGTAACAAAGAAACGGCTCTGTAAACCTCCCAGCACAATGTTATCCCATGGAAATCAACCAAAATTCAAATTCGCAGAACTCAAGCCAAAGTAATATATTTTCATCAAATCAGCAAAAGCACATCTGTGGAGCAATCCTTTCTACCCTGAAAATTTCAGTTCAAAATTACAAACCATTGCTATGAATTGACAAAAACAGCTAAATAAAATTTATTTTTCACAAACTGTGAAACAGAATCCTGTTTCATAAATCCTTTTCACAATTTGTGGTAAAAGAAAATCCTTTTCACAAATTGCAAACAAGGATCCTGTTTCATGGTAACATTTTTTTGAGGTTTGCAAAACATGATTTCCGCTAACAAAAGAATTGCATTTCTCACAAAGTATTCAAAAACTAACTCCAGAATGCATTTCTATGGGCCTGAATTAGGTAAACATAACTGTGGTTGTTTACCAAAGTCCTGTATTATTTTTGAAATTTAAGTTTGTTTCCTTGTTAACAGAAAACAAGATGGTGGCAGCACGAAAAGAATTCTGCATTTGCGATCAAGAATCCTGTTTTGCATTCAAGAATCCTGTTTCAACACGACTAACCTTCTTAGGAAATAATGGAAACTTTAAAATTTAATTACTTTTGAATGGATTAATATTTGTTAAGTCAAACCTTCAAAAGGGACCACTGTGACCCAAGACCTATATACCTAAAGATTTCAGACCACAATTCTACACATTTTTGCACAACAAGATGACAAGAAAGTTGACAAAAATGGTAATTTAAATATTTTTGAGACTCCATATCTCAGCACCTGCAAATCCAACAAATCAAAACATGCCACATCTAAACATCTTTGATGCCTGATGGCACATGCCAAATTTCATGCAAATTGCTTGTATGGCTGCAAAGTGATTAAAGCACAAATTGAAATCAAGAATCCTGTTTCAGTAATCAAGAATCTTGTTTCGAGCCTGACATCTAACTTTTCCACAGAAAATAATGGGAAACTTTAAAATGTCATTACTTTTAAATGGATTAATATTTGTTCACCAAACCTTCAAAAGGCACCACTGTGACCCAAGAACTGTATGCCATAAACATTTCAGACCACACCATTTTTGTGTATCAGTAACAAAGAATTTGACAAAAATGGTAATTTACATATTTTGAGACTCCATATTTCCACACCCGCACAACCAACTGAAATGAAACTTGCCACATTAAGAGATATTTCCTGATGGCGTATGCAAACTTTTATGTAAATTAACTGAACAGTTTCAATGTTATTAAAGCACTATATTTTCAGTTTAAAATAGAAGAGAAGAAAGAATTTGACAAAAAACAGCAATTTTACACATTTTAAGAGTCCATATCTCTGCACCGCTCATCCAACTGGAACAAAATGTTGCATATCAAGAGATCTTTTGCCTGTAATGGCGCCTGCCATTTTCATGCAAACTCCATGAATGGCTGCAAAGTTATTAAAGTGCAAATTGCAATCAAGAATCTGGTTTCATAATCAAGAATCTTATTTCAACCCTCTCATCTAAATTTTCCATAGGAAATAATTAGAAATTTTGAAATTTGTTAACTTTTGAATGGATTAATATATTTTACCAAAATAGATCCTACATACTTCAAAGCAAATGTCCAAGCCATTTCTGAGAATTGCGTGACAAAGAATTTGACAAAAGTGATAATTTTCACTTTTTGACACTCCAGATTCCACACCGACACAGGCGACTGGAACAAAACTTGCCACATTAAGACATCTTTGGTCCCGTGCATTCAAAATTTTATGTGAATTGGTTGAACTGTTGCAAAGTTATTAAAGTGTAAAATTTTGAGTTTGACATAGAAGTGGCAGTTGAACCCTAAGGGCAAGATTCACAAAGGAGATGCGCCTGACACATCTCAGCTGCCCCGGTGCAGAGAAGATGTGCCATGCACACAGTGATATTCACAGAAGATGCACAGGAAAATACCCCAGCGCATTCCTTTTGAATACCACAGTTGCACCAGCCCAGGCTATGTCAGCACATCCTCACACCAGGCTGGGAATCCAATGGGACAGCACATCTCAGGATGTGCTCCACCCAAATTGTGATTCACAGCCACAAACATGCAAATGGGGCCATTAGGCATATGCGGCACAATGGGGCAGTCGCATGTCATTATAGCCCATTTGCATGCATGCCACAGGGATGCACCTGACAGAATCGCTTCTGGGCACCCTGCAGGGGCTGACAATTGCAGCCATGGTACAATACCCACCCTGGTGGCATAGTGGCCCCTCCCCAAAGTTGTGAATGACAGCCTACAGTACACACTGTAAGCCCATTGTTTGACATGGTCCACCAATGGGCTGTGAGCAGTACTGTAGTCGGTGAGCAGCCATGGTGGTGTCGGGTGGGTTGTGCTGCCCATCAGCATGTTATGGGACTGGACATGGGGTTGGGAAGGGGGTGCCTAAGTGGTTGGGGGTGGGGGCACCACTGGACCACCAGATGCAGTGCCACTTACACAGCAGTCTGGACAGGGATGGGGAGTTACTATAATGACTGGGGGTCTGCATGCCATATGTTCGGGGATGTGGTGCTACAGGCAGGAGGAGAGTCCACTATGCCACCAGGGCATTGTTAGATATGGCACTGGGGTTGCTGCTACAGGCTGGGAGGGAGGGAGGTTCCACAATACCACATGTGGCTTCAAGGGGTGACAGGTGGTATAGTGCTATGGGCTGGTTGGAAGGTGATTGGACTGCCAGTGAGTGCAGGCTGCCATGCTGCTGTCTGCAGTATGGCAGTTTGCCTGTGGATGGCCACCCACATAAGTCTAGTTATTTTGTACTTATCTTTCAGTGGCACATCCCCGGACATGCCCCAGGGATGCGTCTCTGAATTGGTGCTGTGAATGGGGCTGTGCCCCGTAGCAAGGGCACACCCCTTCACAGTTGCCCCAGATGCATCACATATCATTGCTGGCATTATGTTGTGCATCTGTGATGTGTTAGCACATCGGGCTTGTACCAGAGCATTGGACCCCTTTCTGAATCACCTTTATGTGCAAGTTAGATGCCAGCACATGTCAGATGTGCTGTGCATTCTTTATGAATTCTGCCCTAACTAAATATACATATATATATATATATATATATATATATATATATATATATATATATATATTATGGTAGCACGGTAGTGCTATCATAGTTAGGTTGAGGAGCCATTTCTATGTTAAACCCAAAATTTTGCACCTTAATAACTTTGCAACCATTTAATGGATTTGCCTGAAATTTGGAATACACGATCAAGAACCATAGGCCTTGGGATCTGCCAAGTTTCGTACTGCTCGGATATACAGCTGCGAGGAGTTATTAAAAGCGTGATCTGTGTGCGTTACACTTTTCTGGAATTCTCACGGTCATGCCTACAGGTTAAATGCGGTTTTGCTGACCAGTCTGAAATCTTCAGGGAGCGTGTGGTCGGGTCCCTATGTGCCTTTCAAAGATTTCGTGAAAAATATTAAACGTTCAAAAGTTATTCAAAAAACAGTTTCCCACTATAAGTCAATGGGAAAACTTAACAAAAGTTTGACAGTGTCGCAAATGCACTTTTAGTGTCTCAAATGGCCCTGTTAGTGTCGCAAATCCGCCATCTTGTTTTCAGTTGGTGATCAGAAAATGGTTGGCATTTAAAATTGAGACCCTCTAGCAACCTAATTCTTTTGTATTCACCTAGTCGGGCCCTGAGGATGCTAGCCATGTCTTTATTTTGGGGTAAACACAGAAATATGCTTTTCAAATTTCTGGAAAAAGTAATGTAGCAAAGTAGTGTGGCACTTGTGAAAGTGTCACAAATTTTTTGTGAGAAAGCTTTAGCAAATCGCGACACTACTGTCTTAAATTAATAGTAATTCTTTGCACTCGCTGCAAAGAATGGTTGGGAGTTTTAGGCTGAAATTTGGAGGGAACGGAGAGGACATCTCACAGATGTGCCTTTCAGTGTTGTTTTGAAAAATATTACATGGCGGCAAAGTTGTGGCACTCCAAAGTTGACAGTTTTTCCCATAGGATAACATTCGGCGCTTAGCGCATTGCAGAAATCCTTTGGCACCCTGCTGCAAAATAACGGTTTGGTCTTTTTTCTGAAATTTGGAGGAAGACAGCCAACAGCCCACAGATGTGCCTTTCAGTGGTTTGGTGAAAAAACATTACAGGGAGGCAAAATTATGGTGCTCAAACTAATTCTTTTTTCCCATAGGATAACATTCACGGCATTCGCCGCCCTTTCAGGGCCAGTATCTCGGAACGGTGTGAGATACGGACTTTTCGTCGGAAAATTTCTTAGTCTCTAACAGGGTTAAGATCCAAATTAGCCAGGATGGTTGTAAATAACATGACTTTTAAATTTTTTTCTCGTCATACGGTTCCTGAGATATAATGTATTTAGTATTCCAAGATCTCATTTTCTGCGCGATACTCATTATTATGCATACATTATTTGTACTCACTGTCTTTCTCTATGCAGGTTTTGGGAAAACCAGCCTGTGCGCTTACATTACTGTTACTGTTGTCCTTTCCGCTTGTGGTTCTGTACCCATTTCACTTACCATTGACGCTCAGCTACCATGTGCGTTATCCTTTATGCTTTCATTTGCGCTATGCTTTGTTATTTTTGCCATTGCTGTCTACAGTACTGTTTCTCTTTCTGTTTCACTTTGTGTCACCATGCCCATTGACATTTCCGTTTGCAGGCACCATGTTACTATGTGACAACACATCACGTGGCAGACCATTCCGTCACGCCACCATGTGTGCTACCCTTTCTGTTCTCATTTGTGCTTGTGTTACCATGTGCACCACTGTTAGCATTTCTGTTTGCATTGCTGTCTGGGCCCTGCGCTCCCGCCACCGCATTATGCGGTGGGCCCAAGGCCTGCTGCTGCATTACATCTACTATTTCGTTATCATTCTCAAAATAAGGGAAATTAGAGGCAAAAACTCCATTTAATGCATTAGTTAGGGTTGTTCCACAGTGACAAAAGTGAAAATTCGCTGTTAGGGTTGAAAACCCTCATACACCCCACCTCCCCACCGGCATTGTGGTGTGTATTTGGATCGTGGGTCCTAACTCTCACCCCATTTTCCTATACTTCTGCTGCTTTACACATGTCATGGGGTGAGAGTTAGGGCTGATGATCCCAATGCACACCCAATGCCACCACATCATCATCCTTTGTGTTTTCATTTGCGCTTGCGTTTCATATTTACTTTGCCATTTGTGTGTACCGTACTGTTTCTCTTTCTGTTTCACTTTGCGTCACCATGCCCATTGACATTTCCATTTACAGGCACCATGTTACTATGTGACAAGACATCACGTGGCACACCGTTCCGCTTCACGCCACCGTGTGCATTCCTTTCTGTTCTGATTCACGCTTGTGTCACCATGTGTGCCACTGTTAGCATTTCTGTTTGCGTTGCTGCTCCTGTTAGTATGCCACAAGACATCATGTGGCGGGGCGTGGGGCCCAAAGGAATTTAAGCTCCACCGCATTCACTATTTCTCAATATCATTCTCAAAAGAAGGGAAATTCATAGCAAAAACTACGTTTAATGCTCAGTTAGGGTTGTTCCACAGCGACAAAGTGAGGAAATTCGTTGTTAGGGTTGAAACCCTAACTCAAATTCACCCCAGCACCACACACACACACATATTCAAGTATGGGGAGGACCAAGTCAACACAACCAATGACAGACATCCAGCAGCAGGTGACAGAAATAACAAACAATTGTCTAAATGTACTATGAGACATCCCCACCCACCTGACCAGGTACTGCATGCTCAGTGGAGATCAACAGCAAAACTGAGGCCATGTACACCAAACGTACACATCCCTGATTGCAGCTGCACACAACGTACCACACTTAGTAGTTGCATGGCCTTACCTACCGATGCCCCACACCAGACCACACCACATGGTGGGCCACCTGAGCAATAGAGTTCAGCAAAACCAAGGAGTTGTACAGGAATAATATCTCTGATTATAACAAGGGTTTGAGAAATGCAGCTTTCTAATTGACTGTAAACATTGTAACAGCCTTATGTTTAGTTTTTATTAACATACATGTAGAGCCTAACCATATGATGAACATGGTTTAATGTTGTTTAAAAAACAGTTTTATTATGATAGCAATAAGCCACTCCCAGGTATTATGTTAATGGTCAGTTTATCACTGTCTGGCGACATGTGGCTACGGCTATGCCTCATTCAACATTAAACCCCTACAGGGTGATTAACAGACCATTTAACATAACTGTTGGTCATGCCTTATTGCTTAATTGTCTTTATGAGTAGATACTTTCCTCTGCTAGGCACTGCAGCAGCTTTGCAAACACAGTGTCCCACCCAGTTACACCATACACTGTCTAGTTACTGGAGAATGCCTGTGAATATGAACTCATGAAGATGAACAGTGTAGCTCGATCATTACAGTCATCAAAACCCTAGTGTGCTTATAACTGACAGAGTCAGTGATAGAGGATAATCCCTGCTGTCCTAGTACACTTACCCCATTGTGAGTGAAATCAATACTAAAGACATTCTGTTTATATCTACACCATACCTACTTGATTCCTGTTGTACCACAATTAACATAGTTATCACTTTGATAGCATCAGTGACAGAAGTGTGACAAACCCAAACACTAGGCATACAGCCTGAGTATGAAACAACTGTTAAAAAAAATTACACTGTGTCCATAAGTGGCATAGATCACTCATTGCAACAATAGTAAATGTATTACTATTTGAATAAGTTAGTCACAGATGCAATGAGATTGTCTTTATCAGGTACAACATACTCAGAAAGTGCCTACAGGAAAATCTATCCTATATACATCTCCGATACAGATACATCATTGTTGGCTCAGTAGTGCTATGATATTTAGAAGTTGCTTGGCCTGATCAATGCAATTACAATGTTTCTTACAAAGAATACTTACTGCATCTTTAGTATTGAAACACACTGAAGGTCTATGTATGTACATCAGCAGTACACCTTCATCAGTAAGAATGCATGTGATACTGGCAGTACGAATTTCACAGCATTGAACAGGCGATGCTTTTCCATACGTTTACATCAGCCTCCTTATGTTGAGTAAACCATTGCAGTAAATGTACTACTATGTAAATCACCTACTAAATGTATCACTACTTTTATCTTGAGCATGCTAGTGTCTTGTAGTTAATTTATGTGCTTCTCTTAATTAATGTATACTCATTAGTGTTAAAACCTTTATACAACTGTCATCATGCACCTTCAGCATTTATGTTGAATAACGGCACAGTACCAGTTGTGATGTGGTGTGGGCATCGGTAGGTAAGGCCATGCAACTACTAAGTGTGGTACGCTGTGTGCAGCTGCAATCAGGGATGTGTACTTTTGGTGTACATGGCCTCAGTTTTGCTGTTGATCTCCACTGAGCATGGAGTACCTGGTCAGGTGGGTGGGGATGTCTCGTAGTACATTTAGACAATTGTTTGTTATTTCTGTCACCTGCTGCTGGATGTCTGTCATTGGTTGTGTTGACTTGGTCCTCCCCATACTTGAATGTGTGTGTGTCTGTGTGTGTGTGGTGCTGGGGGGTGGTCGGAGTTAGGGTTTTCAACCTAACAGCGAATTTCCTCACTTTTGTCATGGAACAACCCTAACTGATGTATTAAACGTAGTTTTTGCTATGAATATATATATATATATATATATATACATACATATATATATATATATATATATATACATACACATATATATATATATATATATATATATATATATATATATATATATATATATATATATATATATATATATGTATACATATATATATATATATAGATATATATATATATATATACATATATATATATATATATATATATATATATATATATCTATATATATATATATATATATATATATATATATATATATATATATATATTATAAGGGTGCAATAGCATCCTTATAGTTAGGTTGGTATATTCTTTCAATGTTAGGTCCCAATTTTGCACCTTAATAACTTTGTTATTTTAACACCAAATAACACAAAAATTGGTATATATGTCATGTTGTCAGTGTCGCAGATGTTGAGAAAGTTTCATGAAACTTGAAAGTTCACAGTTTCAGAGATAATAAAGAGGTCAAAAAACACAAAAAGGATTTTTTTTTCATAGGATAACATGGATTTTTGTTCTTATGTACAGCACACACAGAATTAAGCTTGCCTCTGATACTTTCAGGGATGATGGGGTGTATGGCAAGGGTGTGTCTTGGATGGTTTGGTGAAAACATATATAACCATTTTTGAATTATAATTTTTTTGTGGTAGATGCAAGACAGACGGTGCTCAGGTAAATTGCATTTACCATTCAAATGATAATTTGCAAATGGTAAATGTCATTTACAATTCACAAATTACTGTTTGAATGGTAAATGTGCGATTGGTAAATGCCATTTACCCATCACACTTTACTGGTCGCAGTTCAGGCTTCGCTATGCTTTCTGCCATCTTGATTCATTTTTTAGTGAGACATTTCACAGTTTTAGCATTTTAAAATACACCCTTGGTAAACACTAACAGTTGTGGTGACCCAATACGGGCCAAGAATACACTCCTTACATTATTTTTTACCCCCAAGCCCTTGCTTTTTACCTCGACATCAGGATGCTCCAGTCCCTGAGCTGGGTTGTGTCGGCCCCCATTTCTGGCATGGCACACCGGGATCCCACCTCAGTGTGCCTAAAAAAGTAAAATATAACCTTAGAAAAAGAAAAACTGTTCTCTGTTGTCTTTTTCTCAATGCAGAATCCTGCAGTGAAATTTTCAATGCAGGATCTGCATCAATGCAGCTTGTTCCCTGCAATGTTTTTTCCAGCATTGCAGTGCCCAATTCCTGTGCCAGCATGTGTCCCTCCCATTAACCTAGCACACTGGGAGCCCACCCCAGAGTGCCCTAATTGTAATACATTATTTCCAACACTGTAATGCCCCCTCCCGTATCGGATGCCCTCCCTTAAAGTCCATTATCCCCCGACATCAGGGTGTGCATTCCCGGATCTGATCGTCTACCCCCACACTAGTGTGGCATACTAGGAGCCCACCCCAGTGTGCCAAATGTTTTTATTTCTTTATTTCCTGTACAATAAGAAAAACAACCCCAAAGTCCTTTTTTATTAAACCTGCAAAAAGGAAACTGGCCCTTGTTGTTTCCAGTTCCCTCCCCGTAACCATCCTCCCACTAAGTACCCACCTCCTTGCACCCCTCACCCATACTCTATCCTCTGGAGGGCAGGATCAGTGATCTTCTGGGGCCAGGACACATCTGCACTCTTCAAAGCCGAACTAAGAACTGAGGAATCAAGGTAAGCCATATAATGGGAGTCATTGGGTTTCAACTTATGTTGATATCCCAGCCATTTTGGGAATTTGGACCAAATTTTCAACATGGGTTTTTGGGACCTCATCTCATGAACAATGAACTGACATCTCATTTCCCAGTCCTGAAGGGGTTTTGCTGTTGCTGCACAGAATCACCTTTGGGAATGATTAATGAAATGACAGTGCCACTGTTCATGAGGTGGTGTCCCAAAAGCCCATATTGTGAATTTGGTGAAAAATTCCAGAAATTATTGCATTACGAGCGTGCATTGTGTAGTTTCTATACACTCGTAATTTCACCAATTTTTTATATTTTTCCAGATTTTTAACATTGCCATTTTTTCACACCTCCTCATGAACAGTACAGCTGTCATTTTGCATATCCTGCTCAGAATGTGTTTTCACACCTGTGGTGAGAATGGCACGGTCACTGTGCAAAATCAACTTTGAGATGGATTAACAAAATCACAGTGCCACTGTTCATGAGGGAAGGTCACAAAAAAACATGTTGACAGTTTGGTGAAAATGCCTGAGTCATTGCATTCATTGAATTTATTCCATACACATGCATAACTTTGCAGGATTGGAGCTCAGCGTGAAAGGACCCTGCGCTCCAACAGTAAAATAAGGACACCATTATTCTATATAAAAAAGGGAAATTCATTGCAAAAAAACTCTGTTAATGCATCAGTTAGGGTTTTATTAAACTGTAAAAAGCTGGGAAATTTGACGTTAGGGTTATAACCCAACACCCCACCCCTCACCCGTCACACCAACAGGCATTGGGGTGTGCCATGGGGATCATCAGGCCTAACCCTCACCCCATTCTCCTTTATTGTACCATGACAGCTTGTTTACACATGGAATGGGGTGAGACTTGAGGCCTGATGACTAGCCACCAATGCCTGAATGTCATGAGCTGTGTGGAAGGAAGTAGTAGTGGTTTCACGATTAAAAACCTTAAGTGATGCATTAACAGAGTTGTTTTGCAATGAATATATATATATATATATATATATATATATATATGGCAAAACTCTGATAATGCGTAGTTAAGTTGTTCACAGTGACAAAAGTGAGGAAATTGTGTTGGGTTGAAAGCCCTTAGACTCCCACACACACCAACTGGCATCTGCTGGTGTGCATTGGGGTTGCTGGCCCTAGCTCTCACCCTCACATGTGTGAAGCAGAGGTATAGGAGAATGGGGTGAGAGTTAGACCGACAACCCAATGTGCACCCCGATGCCAGTTGGGGTGGGCGGGGGTCCAAGCGGGCTTTCAACCCTAACACCGAATTTCCTCACTTTTGTCACTGTGGAACAACCCTAACTTAATGCATTAAATGGAGTTTTGCTCTAATTTCCCTTCCTTTGAGAATGATGACAAGAAATAGTGAATGTATGGTAGTACGGCCTTGGCCCCGTGACTTCGGCCATGCGTGATGTCTTGTGACATAGTAACAGGAACAACAATGCAAACAGAAGCATGAGCAGTGGTGCACATGGTAACGCAAGGCGAATGAGAATGCAAAGGGTAACACACATGGTGGTATAGATGAGAATGGTAACACAAAGGGGACATAAACAGAAGTGGAAACAGTAACTGTAACAGTAACAGAAGTGCATACCCTGCGTTTTCCAAACAGGTGCACACAGAAACACAGTGTGTACAAAGAATGAATGTATTGTAATGGGGTCGAAGCTTAAAACGAGCATTGGAAGCACTTAATTAGTAATATCTCAGCAACCGCACGACGTAAAATAATTTAAATTTCCAGAAATCATGATTTTTCTGTATCTCACCATTTTCAAGATACAAGCCCTGAAAGACGCAAACGTATGCCACTATGTTAACCTATGAAAAATGCCAACTTCGAGTACTGTAACTTTGTAGCCGTGCAATATTTTTTCACCAAACCAGTGAAAGGCACATCTGTGCAATGTTGGCTGCTTTCCTCCAATTTTCAGCCCAAAAGACCAAACAGTTATTTTGCAGCAGGGTGACAAAGAACTCCTGTCATTCTGGCCATAGTCTGGAAAAGTACTGTCAACTTTCATGAAGCTTCAAAACAGCACGAAAGTGTCGCATGTGAGAAAGTACTTTGAAAGTACTCTTTCCAGAAATCTGAAAAACATATTTCTGGGGTGTTTCACCCCAAAATAAAGACATGGCTAGCATCCTCAGGCTCCGACTAGATGAATACAAAAAGAATTAGGTTGCTAGAGGGTCCCAAATTTAAATGGCAAGCATTTTTATGATCACCAACTGAAAACAAAATGGCGGATTTGAGAAAGTAAAAGGCCATTTGCAAAGTAAAACTGCATTTGCGACACTTTCGAACTTTTGTTAACTTTTCCCATTGACTTATAATGGGAATTTGTTTTGAATAACTTTTGAACTGTTTAATATTTTTCACAAAATCTTCAAAAGGCACATTGGGGACCCGGACACACCTTCCTAAAGTTTTGGACCAGTCACACAAACCGTCCGACCTGTAGGTGAAAGCAAAGAAATCACGAAAAAGCATAACTGTGCAATTGTTGTCGCTTAATAACTCTGCATCCATATATCTGACCAGTACAAAAGTTGGAAGATCCCAAGATCTACCATGCCCAATTGTGCACACCAAATTTCAGGCAAATCTGTTAAACAGTAGCAAAGTTATTAAGGTGCAAGATTTGACCCTTTATCCTTAAAGTGCTACTCAACCCTAACTATGGTAGCACTACCGTGCTACCATAATTCATTTGCAAAAATGTTGTTAATGCATCAGTTAGGTGAAAGTGACAAAAGTGGGAAATGAGATGTTAGGGTTCAGCCTCTAACCCTCCCCTACCACCCCACCTCCCATCCTCCACACACCAACAGACGCTGGGTGTTCAGTGGGTCATTAAGCCCAGCTGTCACCCCATGTCATGTGAAAACAGGTTGACATGGTACAGTAAAGGAGAATGGGGTGAGAGTTATGCCTCACGACCACAGGCACACCCCAGCATCTGTTGGTGTGTGAAGGATGGGCAGTGGGATGGTGGGAGGGAGGGGTTAGGGCTGAACCTCTAAAATCTCATTTCCCAACTTTTTGACACTTTAACCCTAACTGATGCATTTAACAAAGTTTCTTGCAATTAATTTTCTTACTTTTTTAAAAAGTGTAATGTAACTAGTAAATAGTATGTATTGGTGGGATCATGGGGCCTCGCCCATTTGTGCATAATAATATGCATCTGTGAGTGTAGGCCCTCCGGCCCCTGTGTCCCACTCTACACATAACAACGGAGTTACAATAACAGCCCTATAGGCCTGAAAAGGAACCCTTGCAACACTAATTTGCCAATATTTCAGTAACTGTACAACCTATGAAGAAAATTCCGCTGCAGTTGTAATCATGACATTGAAACTTTCATGTGTGCTTAGACCTCTTAAAGGTAGACAAAGTTGCAGGTAGCAAAACATCCATTTCTGCATCATTTCCAGATACTGGCACCAAAGTCGCTATGGGCACCGCAATGTTATCCTATGGGATAAATCTCAACTTCATGATGGCATATCTTTGTAACGATAAATTTTTTAACACCTAAATAGCATAATTAACATCTCTGGGGCATCCCTTTATACTCTGCAAATTTCAAGTCAAAAGACCAAATCATTTATTTACAGTGCAGTGGCAAAGTTTTAAAATCCCATTTCGTGAGATGTCAAAATCCCCATTTGCAAGGTCAATCCCGTTCACGAGCTGTCAAAAACTCCATTCATGAGTAATCCTTAATAGTGAGATTTTGGCCAACTGGTCCCTAAGTCAAGAATGGGGATTTTGTCTGCTCACAAAGGATTGGTTGATAACAGGGATTTTGATAGCTCACGAATGGAGATTCTGACAACTCATGAATGAGGAATTGAAAACCAATCCCTTTCGAGAGCTGACACAGTCTCCATTCATGAGCTGATCCCATTTCGTGAGGTGTCAAAATCCCTGTTGAGAGCAAATCCTCATTCGTGAGAATGGCTATCTGGTTGCAAAATGACGATCAAGGGTTTGTCAGCTCGCAAAGGGATTGCTTGCAAACAGAGATTTTGTCAAGCTCGCAAAAGGGGATTCAAAACCAATCCTTTCTCGAGCTGACAAAATCCCCATTCATGAGCCAGTCCTCATTCATGAGAATGGCTGTCTGGTCTCTAAGTCATGATCAAGGATTTTGCTACCTCGTGAAAGGGAATCAGTTCTAAACAGGGATTTTGTCACCCGCGAACAGGATCAGAAGCAAGTCACGAATTAAGAATTTTAAAATTTAAAATGGCCTTTTTGGCAAAATGAAGCAAATCTAAGGTATAGGCTTGTAGAATGTGCCACCCTGAAAAAAAAACATGCATTTTGCAATAAGAAGACACCCGCCGAGCAGGCTACGACATTTTGTTTGGGAAAATGTTTTCTCACGAAAGGGATTTTATAAATCCCAATTCATGAGCTGACAAATTTCTTAATCACAAGCCTAATCCCTTTCGCAAAACATACATATAAATCTTGGAGTAAACTGAGCATGCTCAGAACCTGAAACTTCAAAATTAAATAACTTTGGAAAAGATTAATATTTTTCACCAAATCAGTGCTGGATTGTTCTTTGACCAAATCTCTGTCTCCCATGAACATTGTGCACCACAATACCAATTGGTGTGGCTGCAGCATGATGTTCAAAAATCAGCAAAAAGTGCCAAAAACCCGAAAAACATGTTTGTCAGGGCCTTGCTGCACATAAACCGCAAGTCCAACCGAAACACAACTTGGCAAATCAAGAGATCTACCACACAAGACCATGCTTTACAAAGTTTGTGCAAACCGTTGAATGGTTGCAAAGTTATTAAGGTGCAAAATTTGGGGTTTAACATTAAACTGCTTACTCAACCCTAACTATACTGGCACGACCGCGCCAGTATAATATATATATTCATTGCAAAAAACTCAATTAATGCATCAGTTAGGCATGTCATTATAGTGACAAAGTTTGGATATTAGGTGTTAGGGTTACCAACCCTACTCTACCCCACTCCCACCACCACCTCCACACACCAACAGGTGTCAGCATGTAATTAGGGTCATTAGGCTAACTCTTACCCTATTCCATTTCTAAAGGAAGCTGAGATGGTAAAATATAGGAGAATGGGGTGAGAGAAAGAATAATAACCCAAGGCACACCCTGGTGCCTGTTGGTGTATGAGAGGGTAGGGGGATGGGTGATAGAGTTGGTAACCCTAATATCAAATTTCCAAACTTTTGTCACCATAATGACAGCCCTAACTGATGCATTAATGGAGTTTTTTGCAATTAATTTATTTTATTTTGTGAAGTCTAGGGCCCTTCACTCCCATCATCCATACATTTTCTAATTGTCTGTGATTTTCATGTGGTAGTGCAGGGCCCCATCTATACATAAGTGTAGAGATATTTTAATGATATTGCATGTCCTTGTGGGAGCGCATCCCTAATGTATAATGTACAGCCCTGCACTCCCATTATTGCATGATAGGATCCATATGTGGGAGTGTCTACCCATAAGTATAGAGACATAGCTGCAGGCCTAGAGCCATTCCAGTTAACCCTTGGCTGCAAATGTGGCAATCTGCTGCCCCTACTGTGGAAATGCAGAAAGCAGGAGATATTTCTGGAAATATCACAGACATTTTGGGAAATAGCTGGCAGTGTCTGTGGCTGCTACTATAACTATATGAACTGCAGTTGTAATCATGACTTGGCAACCTCACATATGCTTAGCTGCACTTAGCAAAATATCTGTATCTCAAATTGTTTTTGAGATATAGCTGCTGAAAGGTAGTGCAGATGCCACAGTGTTATCCTATGGGAAATTTCAAAACTTTGGAATGTTATAATTATGGAACTGTTGTACATTTTCTTCACCAAACCAGCAAAGGCATATCTATGGTACAAACCCTTGCTGCCCTTAACACATAATTTTTATTAAACCTGCAAAAGGAAACTGGCCCCTTGTCATCTCCCCAGTTCCCTCCCCATACCCACCATTCCACTGAGCACCCACCTCCTGCACCCCTTCACCCATACTTATCCTCCAGAGGGCAGGATTAGTGATATTCTCTGGCCAGGAGACATCTGCAGTCTTCAAAGTGCGAACTAAGAACTGAGGAATCAAGGTAAGCTGTATAATAGGAGTCAATGGGGAGGTTTCAACTTATGTTGATATCCCATCCATTTTGGGAATTTGGACCCCAAATATTCAACATGGGGTTTTGGACCCCATCTCATGAACAATGCAATTGTCATCTCATTTCCCAGTCCTGAAAGGTGTTTTCACTGTCAGTGCATGGAATCACCTTTTGGGAATGATTAATGAAATGACAGTGCCACTGTTCATGAGGTGGTGTCCTAAAAGTCCATGTTCTAATTGTGAAAAATTAGAAATGACTGCGTATAAGTGTGCATTTTGTTGTTTTACACACACTCATAACTCTACCAATTTTTAATTTTTGCTCCAGATTTTTAACATTGCCATTTTTTTACACCTCCTCATGAACCGTATTTGTCATTTTGCACATCCTGCTCAGAATGTGTTTTCACACCTGTTTTGCAGAATGGCACTTTCCATGTAAAATCAACTTTGAGATGGATTAACAAAATCACAGTGCCACTTTTCATGAGGAGGTCACAGAAAACCCATGTTTACAGTTTGGTAAAAATGCCTGAGTCACGTGCATTCATTGAATTTTTTTTTAGTTGTTTTAACCAGGATTGGAATTAGATTGGATTGGATTAAAATGGCAGTTTATTCCATAACATACATAACTTTGCAGGATTGAGTGCAGTGTCCAAAGGACCCTGCGCTCAACAGTAAAATAAGGACACTATTATACTATATAAAAGAAGGAAATTCATTGTAAAAAAAATGTTAATGCATCAGTTGGGTTTTATTAAACCGTAAAGCTGGGAATTGACGTTAGGGTTACCAGCCCAACACCCCACCTCACACCATCCACACCAACAGGCATTGGCGTGTGCCATGGGGTAATCAGGCTAACTCTCACCCCATTCTCCTCTAACCCCTCACCCTGCCTTTTGCCAAAATGACGGGTGGCATGCTGTTGAAGCTGACAGCAGTACCTGATGGGGACTGGGTTCGGGAGGATGAGGTTACTCGCACAGGGGACCTAGATTTGGCTACTCTGCACAGGGCACCTAAGTAAATCTGAACCCAGGAAGCAATAACTGTAATGTCCAGAACCAGGAATGGGATTCTTCAGTGTGGCTTTATTCACATCCAAGCTGAACAAACAAAGCATAGATGGACTCCACGGGCTACATTCCTGACCTGCACACACAGTTTTGGGTACACAGCCTGACTTGTACACTACTTGGGTTTCCCTCTGGCCTGGCTCCCCCTGCTATTTGATCCGTGGTCCATTTGAGGAATGAACCAATTATCCTGTTGTGGCTCCCCAAACCACACTAAAGTCTTCGACTCCTAGAGAGAATTTTCCTTACAATCCCACATCTGGGTACTTCCTCATCACTGGCCAAGTGCCTGAGGTAGTAGAAATCCACAGAAGAAATTGTAGAGGTGGACCTGGTCACTAAAGATGGGGGTCACCACCTCCAGCTCCCACAGCCCATACCCAGCCATTTCTCTGGAAACTGAACCATTCCTTTACTGAAAACTTTCAAATGTAGATTCTGGGTAGACGTTTGTCACATCTCCTCTACATATCATTTGCATCCCAACAAGCTCTGGACTTGAACCTACTTTTAATTTGCTTAGCCCATTACTCTAGGCTTCCACTATTTTAGTAGTTCAATCCCCACATTGTCACACAAGTCCCAGGGTGAAAACATAGGCCCTTTAGCAAGAGCAGACACTCACCCTCACGTTGCAGGTGCCCCACAGGCGACTCACAAATCTTCTTGTTCTCCCAAATAAACTCTGGAACACATAGGCAGCTTCTCCTTTACAAGCAGAATTAGGGGTTGCCCCAGGAATCTGCAGGAACCTTTTCCTGCCCCCATCCCCGGGGAGGGGGCACTGAGACTCAAACAGTGGTCTCCACCACTTTAATTATCTTCTTGTGTCTCTCTTTGGTGGAGACACACACCCTTTTATTCTAAAAGTAGCCCTCTGTCAGGGCTGAGGCTCCTACAGCCTACACTGAGCTGCTGTGCTGCTTACTTGGCAAGCTCCAACACCAACTCCACACTGAACTGACTAAACTGACTTCAAACCCTCCCAACGTTCTATACTAACTCCCTTGCTGCAGATTCCATTGTGGCTCATGCAGCTATGATAGCTCTATTGGTGATGTCATCCTCAGTCTCAGCTGAGACTGAGAACAGAGGAGACAGTGTGAAATCCAATTAACTGGAGTTTCACAGACTGCCTTCCTGCCTACCACTAGGTCTTACTGGGATTCTAGTAACCCCGAGTAACAAGGGAGTTACACTCCTATATTGATACCATGTCAGCTTGTTTACACATGGAATGGGGTGAGATTTGGGCCTGATGACCCCATGTCACAACCCAATTCCTGTTGCTGTTTGACGGTGGGGGTGGTAGGTTTTATGATTTAATAAAACCCTAACTGATGCAATAACAGAGTTGTTTTGCAATGAATATATATATATATATATATATATATATATATATATATATATATGGCTCCCAGGTCACTCCTGTAAAAAGCTTTCAGCTTAGTGTGCTATACCTGGTTAAAAAACAACTAAAAAAAATAATATATATATATATATATATATATATATATATATATATATATATTTTTATTGCAAAATGTTAATCATCAGTTATGAGTGAAAGGGACAAAAGTGGAGAAATGAGATGTTAGGTTCAGTCCCAAACCCTCCGCTACCACCCCACCCCATCCTCCACACACCAACAGATGCTGGGGTGTTCAGTGGCTCATCAGGCCCAGCTGTCACCTGATTCCATGTGAAAATAGGTTGACATGGTACAGTAAAGGAGAATGGGGTGAGAGATATGCTCACAACCACATGGCACACCCCAGCATCTGTTGGTGTGTGAAGGATGGGGAGCAGTGGGATGGTGGGAGGGAGGGGTTAGGGCTGAACCTCTAAAATCTCATTTCCCAACTTTTTGACACTTTAACCCTAACTGATGCATTAACAAAGTTTTTGCAATTAATTTTCTTACTTTTTAAAAAGTGTAATGTAACTAGTAAATACTATGTATTGGTGGGATCATGGGGCCCCGCCCATTTGTGCATAATAATATGCATCTGTGGGAGTGTAGTCCCTCTGGGCCCTGTGCTCCACCTTACACACATAACAACGGAGCCACACAATAGCCCTATAGGCCTGAAAAGGAACCTTTGCAACACTAATTTGCCAATATCTCAGTAACCATACAACCTATGAAGAAAATTCAACTGTAGTTGTAATCATGACATTGAAACCTTCACATGTGCTTAGACCCCTAAAGGTGGACTAAGTTGCAAGTAGCAAAAATCCATTTCTCACATCATTTCCGAGATCACGAACCTAAGTCGCTAAGTCCGTAATGTTATCCTATGGGAAAAATCTCAAGTTCATGATGGCATATCTTTGTAACCATACACTTTTTAACACCTAAATAGGATAATTAACATCTCTGGGGCATCCCTTTTATACTCTGCAAATTTCAAGTCAAATGACCAAATCGTTTATTTACAGTGCAGTGGAAAAGTTTTAAAATCCCACTTCACGGGTGTCAAAATCCCCATTTGCGAAGTCAACCCCTTTCACGAGATGTTAAAAACTCCATTCATGAGTAATCCTTAATAGTCAGATTTTGGCCAACTGGTTCCTAAGTCGTGAATGGGAATTTTTTCTGCTCACAAAAGGGATTGGCTTACTGAACTGGAATTTTGACAGCTCACTTAATGGGATTCTGACAGCTCACGAACAAGGAATTGAAAACCAATCCCTTTCGAGAGCTGACAAAGTGTCCATTCATGAACTGATCCCATTTCATGAGTGTAAAATCCCCATTTGAGAGCAAATCCTCATTCGTGAGAATGGCTATCTGGTTGCAAAATGACGATCAAGGGTTTGTCAGCTCGCAAAAGGGATTGCTTGCAAACAGAGATTTTGTCAAGCTCGCAAAAGGGATTCAAAACCCAATACCCTTTCTCGACCTGACAAAATCCCATTCATGAGCCAGACCTCATTCATGATAATGGCTATCTGGTCCCTAAGTCAGTGATCAAGGATGTTGCTACCTCATGAAAGGGGATCGGTTCGCGAACAGGGATTTTGTCACCTCATGAACAAGGATCAGAAGCAAGTCGCTAATTAAGAATTTTAAAATTTAAAATGGCCTTTTTTGGCAAAAATGAAGCAAATCTAAGGTATAGGTTTTGTAGAAGGTGCCACCCTGAAAAAACCATGCCTTTTGCAATAAGAAGACACCCGTGGAGCAGGCTACGACATTTTGTTTGGGAAAATGTTTTCACTAAAGGGATTTTATAAATCCCAATTCATGAGCTGACAAATTTCTTAATCACAAGCCTAATCCCCTTTCGCAAAACATACATGTAAATCTTGAGTGAACTGAGTATGCTTAGAACCTGAAACTTCAAAATTAAATTACTTTTGAAAAGATTAATATTTTTTCACCAAATCAGTGCTGGATTGTTCTTTGACCAAATCTCTGTCTCCCATGAACATTGTGCACCACAATACCAATTGGTGTGGCTGCAGCATGATGTTCAAAAATCAGCAAAAAGTGCCAAAACCCCAAAAACATGTTTGTCAGGGCCTTGCTGCACAAAACTGCAAGTCCAACTAAAACACAACTTGGCAAATCAAGAGATCTACCACACTAGACCACGCATTACAAATTTTGTGCAAACCCTTTGAGCAGTTGCAAAGTTATTAAAAGGTGCAAAATTTTGGGGTTTAACATTAAACTGCTTACTCAACCCTAACTATACTGCACGACCGGCGCCAGTATAATATATATATTCATTGCAAATAACTCAATTAATGCATCAGTTAGGCATGTCATTATAGTGACAAAGTTTGGATATTAGGTGTTAGGGTTACCAACCCTACTCTACCCCACTCCCACCACCACCTCCACACACCAACAGGTGTCAGCATGTAATTAGGGTCATTAGGCTAACTCTTACCCTATTCCATTTCTAAGGAAGCTGAGATGGTAAAATATAGGAGAATGGGGTGAGAGAAAGGTAATAACCCCAAGGCACACCCTGGTGCCTGTTGGTGTGGAGGGTTGGGTGAGGGTGGTAGAGTTGGTAACCCTAATATCAAATTTCCAAACTTTTGTCACCATAATGACAGCCCTAACTGATGCATTAATGGAGTTTTTGCAATGAATTTATTTTATTTTTAGAAGTCTAGGGCCCTTCACTCCCATCATCCATACATTTTCTAATTGTCTGTGATTTCATGTGGTAGTGCAGGGCCCCATCTATACATAAGTGTAGAGATATTTTAATGATATTGCATGTCCCTGTGAGAGCGCAGCATCCCTAATGTATAATGTACAGCCCTGCTCTCCCATTATTGCATGATAGGATCCATATGTGGGAGTGTCTACCCATAAGTATAGAGACATAGTGCAGGCCTAGAGCAATTCCAGTTAACCCTTGGGCTGCAAATGTGGCAATCTGCTGCCCCTACTGTGGAAATGCAGAAAGCAGGAGATATTTCTGGAAATATCACAGACATTTTGGGAAATAGCTGGCAGTGTCTGTGATGCTACTATAACTATATGAACTGCAGTTGTAATCATGACTTGGCAACCTCTACACATGCTTAGCTGCATTTAGTGAAAATCTGTATCTCAAATTGTTTTTGAGATATAGCTGCTGAAAGGTAGTGCAGATGCCACAGTGTTATCCTATGGGAAATTTCAAAACTTTGGAATGTTATAATTATGGAACTGTTGTAAATTTTCTTCACCAAACCAGCAAAAGGCATATCTATGGTACAAGCCCTCGCTGCCCTTAACACATAATTTTTATTTAACCTGCAAAAAGGAATCTGGCCTTGTCATCACCCCAGTTCCCTCCCCATACCCACTCATTCCACTGAGCACCCACCTCCTGCACCCCTTCACCCATACTTATCCTCCAGAGGGCAGGATTAGTGATATTCTCTGGGCCAGGAGACATCTGCAGTCTTCAAAGCCGAACTAAGAACTGAGGAATCAAGGTAAGCTGTATAATAGGAGTCAATGGGGAGGTTTCAACTTATGTTGATATCCCATCCATTTTGGGAATTTGGACCCCAAATATTCAACATGGGGTTTTAGGACCTCATCTCATGAACAATGCAACTGTCATCTCATTTCCCAGCCCCAAAAGGTGTATTCACTGTCAGTGCATGGAATCACCTTTTGGGAATGATTAATGAAATGACAGTGCCACTGTTCATGAGGTGGTGTCCTGAAAAGCCCATGTTCTGAATTTGTGAAAAATTCAGAAATGACTGCGTATAAGTGTGCATTTTGTTGTTTCTACACACACTCATAACTCTACCAATTTTTAATATTTTGCTCCAGATTTTTAACATTGCCATTTTTTCACACCTCCTCATGAACAGTATAGCTGTCATTTTGCACATCCTTCTCAGAATGTGTTTTCACACCTGTGGTACAGAATGGCATGGTCGCTGTGAAAATCAACTTTGAGATGGATTAACAAAATCACAGTGCCACTTTTCATGAGGGAGGTCACAAAAACCATGTTGACAGTTTGGTAAAAATGCCTGAGTCACGTGCATTCATTGAATTTTTTTTAGTTGTTTTAACCAGGATTGGAATTAGATTGGATTGGATTAAAAAGGCAATTTATTCCATACACGTACATAACTTTGCAGGATTGGAATGCTGTGTCCAAAGGACCCTGCGCTCAACAGTAAAATAAGGACACTATTTTACTATATAAAAAAGAGGAAATTCATTGTAAAAAAACTTGTTACTGCATCAGTTAGGTTTTTATTAAACCGTAAAAAGCTGGGGAATCGCGTTAGGTTACCAGCCCAACACCCCATCCCCACACCATCCACACACCAACAGGCATTGGGTGTGCTAAGGCTCATCAGGCCTAACTCTCACCCATTCTCCTATATTGTACCATGTCAGCTTGTTTACACATGGAATGGGGTGAGAGTTGACCTGATGACCCCATAGCACACCCCAATGCCTGCTTGTGGACGGTGGGGGTGGTAGGTTTTTACGATTTAATAAACTTAACTGATGCAATAACGGAGTTGTTTTTGCAATGAATATATACATATATATATATATATATATATATATATTCATTGCAAAATGTTAGCATGCATCAGTTATGGTGAAAGTGACAAAAAGTGGGAAATGGGATGTTGGGTTCAGTCTTAACCCTCCCCTACCACCCAACCCCCATCCTCCACACACCAACAGGCACTGGGGTGTTCAGTGTGTCATCAGGCCCAGCTGTCACCCGATTCCATGTGAAAACAGGTTGACATGGTACAGTAAAGGAGAATGGGGTGAGAGATATGCCTCACAACCCCATGGCACACCCCAGCAGTCTGTTGGTGTGTGGAGGATGGGATTGTGGGATGTTGGGGAAAGGGGTTAGAGGCTGAATCCTAAAATCTTATTTCCCACTTTGTCACTTTTACCCTAACTGATGCATTAACAAAGTTTTGGAATGAATTTTCTTACTTTTTTAAAAAGTGTAATGTAACTAGTAAATACTATGTATTGGTGGGATCATGGGCCCTGCCCATTTGTGCATAATAATATGCATCTGTGGGAGTGTAGGCCCTCCGGGCCCTGTGCTCCCACTGACACATAACAACGGAGCTACACAATAGCCATATAGGCCTGAAAAGGAACCCTTGCAACACTAATTTGCCAATATCTCAGTATCCGTACAACCTATGAAAAGAATTCCACAGCAGTTGTAATCATGACATCTAAACCTTTACATGTGCTTAGACCCCCTAAAGGTGGACAAAGTTGCAGGTAGGAAAAATAAATTTCTCCATCATTTCCGAGATACGGCACCGAAAGTCTCTATGGGCACTACAATGTTATCCTATGGGAAAAATCTCAACTTCATGATGGCATATCTTTGTAACTGACAAGCTTTTAACACCCAAATAGCATAATTAACATCTCTGGGGCATCCCTTTTACCCTGCAAATTTCAAGTCAAAAGAACAAACCGTTTATTTACAGTGCAGTGGCAAAGTTTTAAAATCCACTTCGTGAGGTGTCAAAATCCCCATTTGCGAGGTCAATACCTGCTCACAAGCTGTCAAAATCTCCATTCATGAGTAATCCTTGATAGTCAAAATTTGGCCAACTGGTCCTAAGTCAAGAATGGGGATTTTTCTGCTCACAAAGGATTGGCTTGAGAACAAGTTTTGACTCCGCAGATAGAAAGTTCTGACAGCTCGCAAACAAGGAACTGAAAAATCAATCCCTTTCAAGAGCTTACAAATCCCCATTCATGAGCTGATCCTATTTTGTGAGGTGTCAAAATCCCTGTCTCGAGAGCAAATCCTCATTTGTTAGAATGGCTATCTGGTTGCAAAATGACGATCAAGGATTTGTCAGATCGAAGAGGGAATTGCTCACAAACAGAGATTTTATCTAAGCTCAGCAAAGGATTCAAAACCCAATCCCTTTCTTGAGATGACAAAATCCCATTCATGAGCCAGTCCTCATTCATGAGAATGGCTATCTGGTCCCTAAGTTGTGATCAAGGATTTTGCCACCTCGTGAAAGGGGATCGGTTCGCGAACAGGGATTTTGTCACCACGTGAACGAGGATCGGAAGCAAGTCATGAATTACTAATTTTTAAATTTAAAATGGCCTTTTTTTGCAAAATGAAGCAAATCTAAGGTATAGGTTTTGTAGAAGGTGCCACCCTGAAAAAACCCATGCCTTACTGCAACAAGAAGACACCCATGGAGCAAGCTATGACATTTTATTCTGGGAAAATTTTTTCTCATGAAAGGAATTTTATAAATCCCCATTTTGTGAGCTGACAAAATCTTTAATTGCGTCCAATCCCCTTCGCAAAACATACATTTAAATCTTGGAGTGAACTGAGCATGCTCAGAACCTGAAATTTCAAAATTAAATAACTTTGGAAAAGATTTATATTTTTCACCAAATCAGTGCTGGATTGTTCTTTGACAAACCTCTTTCTCCCATGAAAATTGTACACTAAAATCCCAAATGGTGTGGCCAGCATGATCGGCAAAAAGTTAGCAAAAGGTGCCAAAAACCTGAAAAACATGTTTGTCAAGGCTTTGCTGCACATAAACCACAAGTCCAACTAAACACACTTGGTAAATCAAGAGATCTACCATACAAGGCATGATACAAATTTTGTGCAAACCCATTGAACGGTTGCAAAGTTATTAAGGTGCAAAATTTGGAGTTTAACATTAAACTACTTACTCAACCTAATTATACTGGCACGACCATGCCAGTATAATATATATATATAGAGATTCTCTCTCTCTCTCTCTCTCTATATATATATATATATATATATATATATATATTATGGTAGAGGTTCCTTTTAAGGTTAAGGGTCAAATTTTGCACCTTAATAATCTCACCACCATTCAACAGATTTGCCTGAACTTTGAATGCATGATCAAAAGACATACATCTTGGGATCTGCCAACGCTTGTACCAGTCGGATATACAGCTGAGGAGTTATTAAGCGTGATCTGAGTGCTCATTTACGCTTTCTGGTGAATTCTTTGCTCGCACCTACAGATCGCTAGAGGTTTGTACAGCCAGTCCAAATACTTCAGGAGCATGCAGCCAGGGCCCCGATGTGCCTTTTGAAGATTTCGTGAAAAAATATTAAACGGTTCAAAAGTTACTCAAAAACAAGTTCCCATTATAAGTCAATGGAGAAGTTAACAAAAAGTCTGACACTTTTCAAGAATGCACTTTTAGTGTCGTAAATGGCCCCAGTATTGTCTCAAATCCACCATTTTGTTTTCAGTTACCAATCAGAAAAATGTTTATCATTTATATTTGGGACCTCTAGCAACACAATTCTTTGTGTTCACCTAGTCGGACCCTGAGGATGCTAGCCATGTCTTTACTTTGGGGTGAAACACCCTAGAAATATGTTTTCAAATTTCTGGAAAAAGTAGTGTCATAAGTAATTAATCGCACTCACGACACTTTCACAAATGCTTGTAAGCTTTTGCAAATCACGACACTACTTTTTCAGACTATGGCCTAAATGACAGCAGTTCTTTGCCACCCTGTTGCAAAAGCATGGTTTGGTCTTTTAGCTGAAATTTGAGAGAACGCAGCCAACATCTCACAGATGTGCCTTTTGGTGGTTTGGTGAAAAAATATTGCATGGCTGCAAAGTTATGGTACTCTGAAGTTGGTGTTTTTCCCATAGACTAACATGGTGGCGTCTTGCACCTTTCGGGCTCGTGATCTTGAAAATGATGCGAGATACAGATTTTTTCTGAAAGTTGCATACCCAGTGGGCTATGTAAAGCAAAAACCTAGCCAGGAAAATCATGATTTTGTGAAATTTAAATTTTTTCTACATCATGCAGTTGCTGAGATATTTGTAATTAAGTACTTCAATGCTCGTTTTAAGCTTCGATGCCCATTACAATGCATACATTCTTTGTGTTTCCCTATCCACCTGTTCAGCAGAAGCAGGATATGCACTTCCTTTACTTTTACACTTACTGTTTCTACTTGCATTTATGTCCCCGCTTGCATTACCGCTCTCTGTACTCCACCGTATGCGTTACCCTTTCGTTGTCATTTGCACTTGGATTTTTGTTACTGTTGCCATTTGTGTGTCCACCTTGTCTTTATGCTCCTGTTCCTGTTAGTATGTCACAAGACATCACATGGCGGTGGGCCCCTGCTCCTCCGCTGCATTACATTCACTATTTCTCATCATCATTCTCAAAAGAAGTGAAATTAGAGGAAAAAACTCAGCTTATTGCATCAGTTAGGGTTGTTCCACAGTGAAAAAGTGAGAAATTTGATGTTAGGGTTGAAACCCCCTTGGACACCTCCAGCCCACCCCAACCGGCATTGGGTGTGCGTTGGGGTCGTCAGTCCTAACTCTCACCCCATTCTCCTATTCCTCAGCTTCTTTACACATGTGATGGGGTGAGAGTTAGCATGACGACCCCAACACGCACCCTGGCATGCCAGTTGGGGTTGACTGAGGATCCAAGGGGGTTTCAATCCTAACACCGAATTTCCTCACTTTTGTTGCTGAACAACCCTAACTGATGCATTGAATGGAGATTTTTGCCTCTAACATATATATATATATATGTATATTCATTGCAAAAACTCCATTAATGCATCAGTTAGGCATGTTACAGTGACAAAGTTTGGAAATTAGGTGTTATGGTTACCAACCCTACCCTCCCACTCCCACCACCACCCTCAATACACCAACTGGTGTCAGAGGCGCCTCGTCATTTAGGTCCTAACTCTCACCCCATTCCATTTCTAAGGAAGCTGAGATGGTAAAGTATAGGAGAATGGGGTGAGAGAAAGGGCCAATAACCCAGAGGCACATCCTGGCGCCTGTTGGTGTGTGGAGGGTGGGGTTGGTGGTAGAATTGGTAATCCTAATATCGAATTTCCAAACTTTTGTCACCATAATGACAGCCCTAACTGATGCATTAATGGATTTTTTGCAATGAATTTCTTTCTTTTTGTGAAGTCTAGGGCCCTGCACTCCCATCATCTATACATTTTCTAGTTGTCTGTGATTTTCATGTGGTAGTGCAGGGCCCCATCTATACATAAGTGTAGAGATATTTTAATGATATTGCATGTCCCTGTGAGAGTGCAGCATCCCTAATGTATAATGTACAGCCCTGCTCTCCCATTATTGCATGATAGGATCCATATGTGGGAGCCGCCTACCCATGAGTATAAAGACATAGCACAGGCCTAGAGCCATTCCAGTTAACCCTTGTGCTGCAAATGTGGCAATATCTCAGTAACTATAGGAACTTCAGAAAAATTCCACTGCAGTTGTAATCATGACTTGCAACCGCCAGACATGCTTAAGCTTAGCAAAAATCTGTATCTTGAACTGTTTTGAGATATATAGCTGCCGAAAGGTAGTGCATATGCCACAATGTTATCCTATGGGAAATTTCAAAACTTTGGAATGTTATAACTATGTAACCATTGTATATTTTTTCACCAAACCAGCAAAGGCATATCTATGGTATAAGCCCGCTGCCCTGAAAATTTCAGCCCAAAAGAGCATAACCTTTTGTTTCTATGAGGTGGCAAAGAAGCAGTTTTTTGGGGATACAGTTTCAGAAATTTGTGAAAGTTTCATGAAGATATTTGTGAAATTCAGTGGAAGTTTCTCGAAATTCTGCAGAATTTTCATGAATGTTCTGGAGATAAAATTGCAAAAAGTGAAAAACGATAGGGGACATTTTCAAGGAGATGTGCATTTCAAAAATGCACCAGAGAGTGATATTGAAAGAGCAGAGATGCTAGCAGAATCTGGATGCGCCACAACACAACTATAATATATGTATGCGATCTGGAGGGACATTCCCATGAATGTTCCACGACTATATTCAGTCCAAATGAGTGGTGCATGTGTGGCACATCTCCAAAGATGCACCCCCAAAGATAGGCATAAAGGAGATGGCCTATCTGCAAGCCACCCACAGGCAGCCAGCAGAACAGCAGTAGGCAAACAATGGATAGGGCAGCATTCCTCATAGTGGAGGTAATGAAGGGTGTGAGGAGATGGGCAGAACAGCAAAGCGACCATGAAAGGGTTCATAGGTGGTATACCCAACAGAGACGGTAACGTGCCTGTGTCACCTACGAACAGCTGACTGACACAGAGATTGTGGACCAGTGCTGACTGAACAGGGATATTCTGAGATGGCTCTGTGAGCTGTGCCATCAGGAACTGCGGGCAACCACCAGGAGGAATCATGCCATGTCAGTAGAGACAAAGGTGGCAGCAGCAATGTACTTGCTCACCACTGGTACATTCCAGATATCAGTGGATGACACCACTGGGATCACACAGTCTGCCATCTCCCATCTCCTCACACAGTTCCTCTCAACATGTATCAGAGTTCATCCAATACCCTAGCACACAGGCAGAGCAACAGAAACCATGCAGCAATCCACAGGGTGGCATGCATGCCAGGTGTGATGGGGCCATTGACTTCATCCATGTGGCCATCAGGGGCACCACTTGGCCCCAGATGGTGTAGCATACATGAACCAGAAGGGCTACCATTACATCAACTGCCAGGTGTGTGTGCAATGCCACAGGGCGCATAATCAATGTCTGCCACGCACTCCTGGGAGTACACATACACCTTCATCTGTCACCATTCAGCCTTATGCCACTGATTTGGAGTGTGGGGACATCCCCATTGGCCACCTAGTGGGTGAGTTGGGCGGGACCCCATGCCCACACCATGTACTCTGTGACACAACACACAGCTGGTGGTAGTGCAGGGGTGGGGGTGGAGGAAGAGGAGAAGGACAACGCAATGGCAAACAGTCATGTTGAACCATGGAACCTGGGGTCCTGCTGGACTGGGACACACAGATACAGATACAGTGGTGTGTAAGGCCACAGGGCAAGCAGGCAGGGGTTCAGCATAGTAGGCATATGTGGCAGTGCTAGAAGCAACAGATGCACCCAGCCACTACCATTGTCCAGAACATGGACAAGCACAATGGCTGGACAGGACAGTGGTACAGTGCCCACAAAAGCAGAGATAGGGCCTGCAGGACTGGGGAGAGGTTGGCCAAGCTGTGCCATGCCAGGCTGAAAGCAGGATACAAATGGGGTCCCACACTGGAGGTACAGGGGCTACACGGGTGGGGAGCTGTGAATGGCACCCAGGTGAAGAGGCAATGGCAGCATAGACAGGCAAGGGGTGACAGTTGTGTCAGGCCATGCTCACACTGGAGTGAAATGAACACATGTCTCTGTCCCCACAGGTGACAGTGCATAGCCCCTCTGGCCATGGCTGCTCACCCCCATACTATGGCCCACTAGTGAGGCTGAGGAATACTACAATGAGGCATACATCACAACACACAACATCATCGAGTGTGGGACATGCTGAAAATGCAGTTTAGATGCCTTGACAGGCCTGGTGGTGCCCTACAATACAGCTCCGAAAAGGCCTGTGGCATGTGCCTGCCTGTTGCATGCTACACAACATGGCCATAGACCAAGGAATACTTGTCCAGGCACAGTAGATGGACAATACAGATGAGAATGAACCCAGGGTGGGCACCAACCCTGGAGAGGAGGGACCCATGATTGGCCGTGGGGGCACGGTGGCATGGGGACACCATTGTGGAGGAGCACTTTGGCAACTGGAGGTAACCCAGGAGGAACCAACTGGACAGCCAGTCACATACACACACACTGACACAGGATGGGGTTGAGGAGGACACACACACACAAGTAGGCAGACCCTGTGACACTGTACAGCAGCTACAGCGTGCATTTCAGAGTGCACACAACCATGCACAGGCATCCAGTACAGTGCCACCAAGGACAGGGGGAATACAGTGTCAATGCAGAGACTGGCATGGCTTAGAGGGTATCTGCCAGCACACATGCATGCCAGACAGTGGTGCACTCATCATGCCCATGCCACACAGCACAACCCCACTACACCCACACATGGCCATTTCCACACACAGACAGCAAAGGCAGGCATGACACCCAGGCATGCATGTGCCACAACATGCAACTCTGGCCACTGCCAGCCTGGTGTGTGGTCAACAATGGCAACAAGGTACCAGTAACATGCCACCGCCTCAGCAGGACTCAGTGTGAGCCATTAATGCTGCGGCCACGTGGCAGCCACACCTTGGCTGGGCGGACACCACAGGCAGGTCATCAGCCACAGAGGGGAAGACTCCACCCTGGCAGGAGTTGACTCATGAGACCATAACTGGGTGCTCATGGGTGTAGCAGACCCAAAGTGAAGATGGCATCTGGGGGTGTTGGGGTTGACATTGGCCGGGACAGCGACAGCATCAATGGGACCACCTAACACGGTGCCCTGGGGTGCTCATGGTACTGCACCGGTGCAGCAGGAACTCCTGTGACCACAAGATGCCAGGGATGCAAAGCCCACCACAATGACCTGTGCAATCCTGTCCAGTGCAACGATCATGGTCACCCTCATTTGGCATAACTCACCAAGCAGCTGTGCATGTCTCATGGCACCATGCTCATCCATGTGCCCAACCTGCACCGTTAGTACATGTAGCTCCTCCATGAGTGCAGCCTGGCCCACCACAGTTTCCCACAGGAGCTGGGAGTGCTCGTCAAGCTTGTCAGTGGGTGATGCATTGGGGTGGGGGCTGACGGACTGGGGGTCTCTGGCCTGCTGTGCCACATCCCTCATCTGGGAATGCCACACAGGAGACCACTGTCCTGGCAGAGACTGTGCATGAGCATGCATGGTGGGACCTGGGGCAGGCTGGACATGGCCCCTGTCAGCCATTGCAGCACTGCAGCATGCTGCTGGACAGTGCACGAGTCCCAGGCCACCCCAGCCGCTTCAGTGGCTGGCACTGAGGGGAACACTGGGGAGATAGGGTGTGTGTGTGGGGCACAGGACCACCTGCACTGCCTGTTGCTGCCCATGTGTGTACCGAGTCAGTGGGAGGGTGGTGCTGCCTGTGTGTCCCCTATCTGTGTGGCATCATTGCCATCATCATCATCATCCTCTGTGGATGGTGCAAACAAGGTGATGTCATCCTTCAACAGAAACATAGAAACATAGACATAGAAACATAGACTTTGACGGTAGATGAGGACCCTTGACCCACCTAGTCTCGCCCATTTCCCTACCTATTAGATAAGCTGCAGATCCTAGTTAACTATCAGCCTATTTCTTCATACCCCACAAGAATTGCCTTATGTCTGTCCCATACATTCTTGAATTCTCCCACAGTTTCAGACCCCACAACCTTCTTAGGAAAGCAGTTCCATGCATCCACCACCCTCTCTGTGAAAAAATACTTCCTCACATTGCCCCTGAGCCGTCCCCCTCTATCTTCAAATTGTGTCCCTTGTTCTTCTGATCTCTTTTCTGAAATATGCTACCCTCTTGGACTTTGTTAATTCCACTGAGGTACTTAAAAGTTTCTATCATGTCCCCACTCTCCTCCTTTTCTCAAGGATATACATATTAAGCTCCTTTAGTCTCTCCTCATATGGATTCTTTGCAGACCCTGCACCATTTTAGTTGCCCTCCTCTGACTGCCTCTGTCCTGTCTATGTCTTTGCAGAGATGGGGTCTCCAGAACTGGACACAGTACTCCAGATGGGTCTCACCAACTGTCTGTACAGAGGGATAACAACTTTCTGTTTTCTGATGATGATGTCTTTCCCTATCCATCCCAGTATCCCCCAGCCCTCCCTACTGCCTTCTCACATTGCTTGACAACCTTAAGGTCATCTGATATGATTACCCCAGGTCCTTTCCATTTTGTTGTTGTTACTTCCTCCCCTCCCCCATTGTGTACTCTTCCCCTGGGTTTTGTTTCCTAGGTGCATTATTTTGCACTTCTTTGCATTGAATCCAAGTTGCCATACTTGACCATTCCTCCAACCTTGCCAAGTCCTTTTATCCTTTCCATGCCTCCTTGTGTATCAACCCTGTTGCAGATCTTTGTGCCATCTGCAAAGAGGCATACTATTCCTTCCAGTCTATCTGCAATGCCACTTATAACTACATTAAAAGGACTGGACCCAGTACTGAACCCTGTGGTATCCCAATAGTAACCCCTCTTTCTTCAGAGTGGATTTCATTTACTATTACCTTCTGTATCCTGTTGTCCAGCAAATGTTTTACCAGGCTACCACCCTGGGACCCACTCCCAGACTGGCTAATCTGTTTAATAATCTTTGTGTGGGACTGTGTGAATGCCTTGCTAGAGTCTAGGTAGGCCATGTCCACAGCCCCTCCCTGGTCTACTACTTTGGTCACCCAGTCAAAGAAATTGATTAGATTCATCTGACATGACCTTCCCACTGTGAATCCATGCTGTCTTGAGTCCTGTGCCTCACTGGCCTCTAGGTACTCAACAATTCTTTCCTTCAGAAGTGATTCCATAATTTTTCCTGCCACTGAGGTCAAACTGACAGGTCTGTATTTCTGCCTCTGTCTTGCTCCCACTTTTGTGAAGGGGAATCCCATCCACCCTTCTCCAGTCCTCAGGTACCACACTATCCTCCCATGATTTGTTAAAAGGGTAGTCAGTGGGGGTCACTAGTTCTCCCTATAATTATTTTAGAATTCTGGGGTGAATTCCATCAGGTCCCATTGCTTTGTCCACCTTCAGTTTTAGGAATTCTTTCAGAACCCTTTCTGGGAAAGGACTGGGATCAACCCTCTATCCAGAGTGCTTCTGTTAACTAGATTAGGTACCTCCCTCCTCCTCTTTTGTGAATACTGAGCAGAAGTATTCATTCAGTATCCCTGCCTTTTCACTGTCCTTCCTCTGCCCACCCACCATCCATTCTCTTCAGCCTCACTATCCTCCCTTTGCCTTTCTATGCTCCCTAATGTACCTATAAAAGGTTTTATCCCCTTCTTAACTGAATTGGCTATCTTCCTAGTTTGGGCCTTTGCTATTCTGACTGCCTTTCCTGCTTCCTTCAGCCATAACTGATATAGTTCTCTGTCCTGCTCCTTCTGTGTTTCCTTATACTTCCTAAATGCTATCTTCTTCTCTGTAACCTTCCCGCCACCTCTTTTGAGAATCATAGTGGCTTTTTTTCATTTGATTTGTTTATTTGCTTCACACAAAGGCTTGTTGCCTCTGTGATGGCAGTTCTGATGTTTCCCATTGTTGCTCCACCCCTTCTTCTTGCCTGTTTGCTAGTGCTTTTCTAAGGCACTCTCCCATTTTGCTAAAGTAAACCATCCTGAAGTCCAGTATCCTCACTTTTGTATGGCTTGACTCTGCAACTGAGTTTATCGTGAATCACACTGATTGGTGATCACTTGTTTCCAGATGGCTACCCACTTCTAGATCTGAGATCCTCTCACTGTCCCCATTTGAGAGTACAAGGTCTAAGATTGCTCCTCCCAAGTGGGTTCCAAAACTAGCTGTCTGAGGCATGCCCCTGTAGGGCATCGATAATGGCCCTGCTCTTTGATGTGGTTGCAGCAAAGGTGCTCCAGTTAACATCTGGGATATTCAGGTCCCCATCAACAGTATATCTCCTTTCTCTGCCATCCTAAGGATGCCTTCTATCATATTCTTGTCCATTTTCTCATCCTGAGATGGGGGTCTGTATACAACCCCTGTGTGGATTGTGGTGCCATTTCAGTCTCTAAGGTGGCCCACAGTGCCTCCTCCTCCCTGTTTACTCTTTTGTTCAATTGCTTTTATCACTTCCCTTACATAGAGAACACTTCTTCCCCTCTTCCCTCTTCTACCCTCCTGTCCCTCCTATAGGTTGTATACCCTGGTATGTTAACATCCCAGTCGTTGTTCTCTGTGTACCATGTTTCTGTGACTGCCATGATATCCAGGCATCCCTCTTCCATCAAGGCCTGTTGCCCAGACTACGGGCATTTGTACTCATTACCCTCCCTTTCTTGATGGCCTTACCCCTATTTGCCCCATCTCTGTCCTTATTGCCTTTGTCATTTTCTCTGTTTACCCCTGCCCTTCACCCTATCGATGTCTTTATCTTGATGTTTACCTCACTAACTACCTTGATTTTTGGGGTGGGCTAGGAATAGTCTGCTCCTTTCCAGTGCATCCACCCTTGGCCAGTTTAAATGCTTGCCAATGAAGCCTTTAAACTTATCACCTAGGATCAGGTTCCCCTCCTGGACAGATGCAGACCATCATGCCAATATAGGCCTGCATCACTCCAGGTGAATCCCAGTCCCCAATGAAGCCATACCCCTGAGCTCTGCACCAGTCTTTCAACCACTGATTGAATACCATGGTGTGAGCACCCTAGCCTCACCCAGGCCATAGACAGGCAGCACCTCAGAGAAGGTTACCATGTGCTACTTGTCTAAGGCCCTTCCCAACTCAACAAACTCTTTCTGCACTGCTCTGATCCTTTCCAGCCAGGTCATTTGTCCCTAGGTGGACAATGACATCCAGCTCCCTCCCTTGCAACTGCTCCCAGGACCCTGAGGATTCACTCCTGTCCCTCCTAGACATGGCACCAGGCAGGCACCTTACCTCCTCTCCCTTCCATCACCAGTTCTACCCTCCTAAGAATGGAGTGCCCCACCAGGAGTTGTTTCCTTCCCCCTGGGGTCCCATGCCACCCTCCTGTGGGTCTCCTTTGTGAAGGTTCCCAGCATCCTCCTTGGTCTCCACTGCAGGTGCCTCCATAGAGGAACCACACTTTGCCAGAACAGCATATGAATTGTGGGCGGTACAACTGGAGTGATGTGCCTCTGTTCCACCACCTCACCCTCTCTGGGCCCACTGTGGTCCAACCGCTCCTCTTTCTTGGCAATCTCTGAGGCAACAGTGGTGGCCCTGGTGGCCCCTGGGTGAGAGAGGAGGTCCCAAATCCTCTCCACACAGTCTGAGGAGGAGCAACCTCCTCCTTTAGCCCAGAGAGGTGCCTGCAGATGGGACAACACTGCATCCTCCAGAACATCTCCCAGAAGACCGCTGCTCCACAGCCACTGCACTGCACCACCCCATCATGTCTTATTTCTGGCCCCATAACTGTTGTTTTGAACATTTATTCTTTCCTCTGTTTATTTTGTTTTCTCCCTACTTCTACTGCCTCCTTGCCCTTTAAGCTCCTGATCTTCCTATTCTGAGACAAGAAGTTCCTATATTTCTTAGTAGTTTCTTACTTGCTCAGAGTCAGACCCTCCGCGGCAAGGGAGCAATGGAGACTACTGTTTTTCCTTCTAGGATGGTGAGTCTTTGTGGATCTGTGATCACTCCTTCCTTCTCACAAACAGGAAGTTCTGTTGTCAGTCAAATCCTATTCCTATAAAAAGTAAAACTAGCTAAGGGTGGGGGTGGAGAGGAAGGAAGGACGGCAATATGTTCCCAGTACAGAAGTACTGTTATAATAGCAACTCCTTCCTCTCGCTGTTCTCTGGTATAAGCTATCTAGGTCAGGTTTTAAATCCAGCACACATGGTTTCTTTCTAGATATGCCACTCCCCTACTTTTACAGTTCCTTCTACGCCTAGATAATTGCGCAGATAACAATTCTCTTCAGCCAACTTAGACAAACACCTAGATAACTGCAAGGATAACAATTCATTTCAGCCAACTCAGGCAAACACACTAACTGTTTTTGTTTGTTTTATCCTAAACTGAGGGTCCCAATAGTAGAGTTCTAGTTCTTTAGTCCCAGTAGAAGAGTATAGTTATAACAGCAGCTCTTTCCTCTTGCTGTTCTCTGCTAGAAGCTATCTAGGTCAGTTTTTAAATCCACATGTGGCTTCCTTCTAGATAAGCCATTCCCTACTTTACAGGTCCTTCTACACCTAGATAATTGCACAGATAACAATTCTCTTCAGCCAGCTCAGAAAAACACCTAGATGACTGCAAAGATAACAGTTCACTTCAGCCAACTCAGACAAACACAACCTTTTTTTTTTACTAACTTGAAGGTCCCAACAATAGAGTTTTAGTTCTTTAGTCCCAATGAGAAGTATGGTTATAACAGCAGCTCCTTCCTCTTGCTGTTCTCTGACCGGACAAGTGGTCATTGTAGCCAACCCAGTAGGTTCAAAAGCATGTCTGTTGCACAACAGTCTTCAGCACCAGCCACAGCTCCAGAGGATGTCGAAGGCATATCTTCATCCTCCGCCAGTGCAAAGGGACAGGCACCAGGTGGTGAAGCACCCTGAGGCATGATGGAACTGAAAGGCAGAGAAGAAAGCATGGTGAGTGACACATGGCTGTAACACAGGTAGGCAGCTAAACGTGGCTGTATGTGCATGTGAAACCCAGGTGTGCCTGTGCCACCACACAGGCCTGGGTCTACCATTGTGGCCTGTGCAGCACAAACACACTGGTGGTATGAGACATGCATGTGCTGTGTGTGCACTTGTGGCAGTGTGTGTCACAGAGCCACAATGGATTGGCTGCAGCCAGGCCACTGTCCCCATGGGTCTGCTACAGACACTGCCTCCCTACTGTGGACCACCTGACTACTGTAGCCTGATGGTGTGTAGTAGCCTGTAATGAGATGCTAATCAGTTGACTTAGGCCTAGACTAGATAATGAGGTGATTAGCATATCATGGCTGAATATTACACATTTGCCCCAGGCCTATCTCATTTTGGGTGGTGCATCTGAAATGTGCTGAGCATCTCTGCATGGTGCATTTCTAATGAATGTGCAATACGCTATACCATAGTTTACATGCACAGCGGAGCATGTTCGATGTTACTTGCTGTGTAGAATGCCTCCTGTGCTGCATCATTGCCTTCTATGGTGCAGGTCTGAGGACATACGCCATGTGGTTTGCTGGAAGTGTGGCATTGTCCACCCTCAACAGGATGGAGCTTGCATGCAGATACTGTTGTCTAAACACTCTTGAGTGTGTAGGGTAAATAATAAAATAGTAATAATACAGATTCTTGTGTCTTGGAGTCTGCCAAGAAACATTCATAAACAAGCAAGGAGTACTAATAAAGTTTGTTATGCTACTTATGCCAAGCATGTGACAGAGAAAATCACAAGGAGATGGGTTTCTCACCATTCCTGAAGAATGTACATAATCTCCAGAACTGTAGATCTTAGGTTCTCTAAGATCTTGTTCTATCTCTCCCCACGCTCCGGCTCTCTGCCCTTCTAGAGAAGTTACAGTAGTGTCTCGAGAGTGCTACAATGGGTTGCAGACAATTAAATACTACAGATAACAGCATAGCAACAGAGATTACCACATAGTTACAGATATGAGAAGAGAAACAATATTATTGGTCCTAAGTCATTCTCCACTGGAGAATGACTTAGGAGACAGAATTACTAATGAGTATCATATGAGACAGAATATGCTGCCATTAGCATTATAGCCTAGACCAAAGAAATGCTGACACTTCAAACTACATGCACATTTCTTACTTACGTAATATAAAACATAGAGACATACTAAAAGCTGTCTCTTTCTGTCAGCTTGCTTAGACAAAGAGAACTGCTGACAGGCCTATTACATGGCATATCTAAGTGTAAACACATTACATATAATTATATGAGAATATAAGTTTACAATAATCACTGATGATCCTCTGAGTCATCTTATCAGTGATTAGATAGATTATATATGGAATATATGTAAAAGACAAACATAATCTAGATAAATGTATTATAGTGAGGTATAATAAATCATGCATGACAATTCTAGCATATCTTAGCAGCAAAGACACTCCTAGCACTCATATCTATATATAAGTGCAAAATAGCAGTATCACAGTACAATAGACCAGGATACAGTGTGGGTGTATGTGAGGTGTATATGGGATGATAGGGGCATAACTCAAGCATAACAATCGTGGGTGGGGTCACAAGGCCATGACCCCATTCTTCTGCCTGGCCATTTTACTGTGCCTGTGCAGTTCTGTGCAACTGATCTCAATAGTGCATCCCTAAAGCACATGTACGAATAGCGTGGAGAATGCATAATGGGCCTATCGTGGCCCAGCCACATGTGCAGACTGACACAGTGAGCAGTAGGACATTCTGCTGCCTGAACACTGCGAAGATGGCACATGTGACTGAGGGCAGTCCCAAGACACTAAACTGAAGCAAGGGGAGGTGGCCAACTTGGTGGCACTTGTTGCACCACTGGAGGAGAAACTGTTTAGTGGTAAAGAGCTGCAGGAGACATGGGCCCAGGTGTGAGTCCATTTGACAACCCAGCTGGAGTGCTGTACTGGCATCCCCAGAACTGGGGAGCAGTATTGCCACTGGTATGGGACGGCTAGGTGACATGATCCAGGGAGGCTTTGGAGGCTGCATGACCAGGGCTGCATGGGGCCGGTTCCATGCCCAGGTACATATGTGCTGTGTGAATACCTTCTTTGCCTGCTCTTGGGGAGTTTGGGTGTGTGGCAGGTGTGTGTGTCCCTGCCCACATGCTTGCCATGGCCCTGGTTGCAGAGCTGGGCTATTTCTGCTATGCAAACCATGGATTGCCCTGCGTGGACTGGTGGTCCAGTGTGCTGTTGCCATGGCACTGTGTCTCCACATCATCTTTTGCCCTCAGCAGGGCACACATCATGCTGTGCCATGCTGTGTCATGTCACTGTTTGGAGAGGGGTTGTTCGAGATTGCTGCTCACAGTGCTGTTCCATTGTGTTTCCCTTGCAGGTTGGGTGGAGCATCAGCAGGCCAGGGCAGGGGCTGAGAGGAGGTCCAGAGTCACTGGAGGGGCACCCAACATGTGGCTCATGCTGTTTGCAGGTAAGTGCACTGCATGTGCTGCCTCTGTGTATGTTGGGGTTGAGGGTTTGTGCAGTGGGTCTTTGCCTGCTTCGTGTGCATGTCCATGTGGTGGCAGTCACACATGGATTGTTCTATCAACAGCGTGTAGTAGTCCCGCTGTGCCCATGGCTCCTGTGTTTGTCCCCAGTTGCCATTTCTGTTAATGGCTGTGGGCACCCATCAGTGCTCGCGTGGGGTTGCCACTGGCCTGCATGATTGGTGCACATGGGTGGCAGGTTCACTCACTGTGAGGGACATGGACACATAGCTTTGCATGCACCTGTAGGCCTTGTCTATTCCCTGTGCCTCTTCCCATTCATTGTGTGGCTGTGTAGCCTGTCATGTTGCCATGTGTCATATGTATTGTGAATTGTTGGCCCTCTGCATGGGGCCAGCCAACATCAGGCATGCATGTCAGGCACATTAGGGGCTGTGCCTGTGTGGGCTGTGACACTGAGTATGTGTTCACTGTTTCCCCATCATAGGTCGTCAGGATGCCAGTGGAGCCCAGTGGAGGAGGGGTTGTGTGGTGGCCATCTGATTTCCACCCAGGATGTACTGATTGCCATCTTCCAGCACCAGCAGAGAATTTTAGGGTGGCCTGTGAGATCCTGGCTGAATTGAGGAGGAGCAGCCTGCAGAGACAGGGCCTTGGTGGTACATCACCAGGGCTGCTAGGCCAGGATGCAATTGGACTGCATTATGTAGATAGCCCCATTTGCCCCATCCCCACACTTGCAATCCTGTCTGAATATAATTCCACCCTGCATTCTCTGTTCCCCTTCTGCCCTGCTCCACCCCTTTGTACTGAATATAGTTTGTATTTCTTCTTATTGTTGTTGTTGTTTTCCTCTTTGCTTGTTTCCTGGTTTTGAAATTATTAAATTTATTGCATCTGACCACCTGTGTCTGTGGTCCTTCCTTAACTGTTGTTACAGTCACCTGTTGTGTTGCATGGTTGGCCCACTACCCCTTGCATATCACTGCCTGTTTGTGTCTATGCCATTGCACAACAGTACATCCTGTCCACCTTGTTATGCCCCCACAGTATTTGTCATGCTGTCCTCTCAGCTCACTGTGGTATCCATCAGTCATGCTCATGTTATCAGTTGCACATTGCCCGCTCTGGAGCTGTGCACACCTCTGCTATTTTCTTGGCCCCTGCTGATGTGCTGTGCTGTCTAAAGTCCTGTGTACCTGTGGGCATGTGCCACCTGTGCAACCTACAGCTACCAGCCTGTGTACCATTCTACCTCTAGACCACTGTGCCTGTGTTGTGGATACCATGACTGCCCTGTTTAGTCCCTCTGCACTGTTGTCACAGTGCATGGTTGAGCTATACTGTACATTTGGCCTCTGGTGCTGGGGTGCTCCATCCTGACCTCCTGTGCACCATGCCCATTGTGCCTCTTTGTCCCCAAGTTGGTGGTGTATGTTTGGTGACTCATACTGTGACCATGGGGATGGGTCTGTGTCCATTGTGCACTTGGCAGTGCCTTTCTCCACCCCTTTGCCTTAGAATGCTTCTGTCCCTGTTTTGGCTGTTCTACCTCACTCATTTCCCATTTCACATCCTTCCATGTTACTCCACTGTCCCATGCTAGATTTCTCCTTTCCTATATTCAGAAGCTCTGACGCATTTCCAGGTACATCAGCACATTTCATGATGCGCTATGGTGTATCTTTGGTATATTCAGCCTGAGATGCACTGGTGTATCTCACCGGCATCTTCTGAATATTGCAATATTTTGCACAGTGCATCTCAGATGCACGGAGCAAGCACTTACTCCCTTCTAGGTGCACTTTTGAAAATGGGGACCTGACATTTCCAGGCATTGTTTTGAAAACTAATGCCAGGAGCATGTTTCTTATGATTAGGTAAACACAACTGTTGGTGTTTACTAAGGGGCAGTATTTTTGAATTACAGTGTTTTTGTCACCACTAACTGAAAACAAGATGGCGGCAGCATGAAAGTGAAAACCCATTTGCAGCAGTAAAAGGTTCTTTCACAAAAGTTTTCATGCTGCACATATATTTTCCCATAGGCTATAATGGGAAATTTAAAAGTTTATTAACTTTTGAACGGATTAGTATTTTTCACCAAACTTTCAAAAGGCACTTTAGTGATCCAGTCACAATATACCCTGAGAATTTCAAACCATAACCTCAAACTGTTTGGCCTGTAGGGATGAGCAAAGAATTTGCAAAAAGTGAGGATTTTTCACCCACTGTGGCACTCTGCAGCTCTGCAACTGCACATCTGACCAGAACAGAAACTTGTCAGATGTATAGATTCTATGGTATCAGACCACACATGTCAAAATGACAGGCAAATCTGATCATTGATTGCAAAGTTATTAAAGTGAAGAATTTGAGGTTTAACATTAAACTGCCTACTCAACCTTAACTATAGTGCCACTACTGTGGCAATATATATGTTATATGAGCGCAGTCATGCCCCAATAGTTAGGGCTGTGTAAGCACTTCAATGTCAAACTCAAAATTTCACACTTTAATAACTTTGCAACTACTGGCTGGATTTGTATGAAATGTGGTGTGCACTGTCCTGTGGTATAGATCTCTTGATCAGGCAAGTTTTGTTCTGGTCGGATGTGTGGTCTCCAGGTTACAGAGAGGTGAAAAACATGTTTTACCCATTGACTTTGCTGGGATTTTTCTTTGAACTTGCCTACAGCCCAGAAGGTTTGTTTGTTTTGTATAACATTTTCAGGACAGAGAGGGACTACCCCACAGATGTGCCTTTTGCTAGTCTGGTGAAAAACAATAAGCTGTTTTTAAGTTATTACAATTGAAAATTTGAAAAAAATTTCTGAGCATGCTCAGTAGGCACTTCAATATAGCTGGTTGATATAAAAGAGGAATCCTGCTTTGTATGAGAAAATTCCTCTTCATATGGCCACCATCTTGTTTCCAGTTTGCCTGAAATTCAAATGGAAACCTCCTAAATGATATTCTGAGGAGGAACCAACTCATGTAGCTTGCTTATTGTGACACCCTAGGTGAATTCTGCACCTTACTGTTTTGGAAAATGCCCTTAAAATGTGTATATTTAACATTTAATTATTGTTTGTATCAGCATCATATCGACGTAGGATCTTAGTTCATATGATGAGGTATGAACTAGGATCCAATTTTGTATGACTCTGATACAAACAAAGAATTTAAATGTGAATATCTCTGTCATTTTTGGCATTTCTCACCAAATTTTCAATATAGCATTTTGGAACGCCACTGCAGGAACAAAGTCACTGTCATCTTATTACTCATTTCCAAAAGGCGATTTCATGATTGCTGCACGGAATCAACTATTAGGATGCAAAATCACCTTTTGTGACTGATTAATGAAATGACAGTCATGGAGGAGGTCAAAAATTTGGTGCAAAAATCAAAAATTGCCATGTTACAAGCGTCGTCGCGCAGTTTCTATGCACACTTAACTTCGTCAATTTTTATATTTTCACTCAAAATTTTCAACACTGCCATTTTTTCATACCTCCTCATGAACAATATAGCTGTCATTTCTCACATCCTGCCTTAAATGTTTTTACACCTCTGGCGAGAATGGAGTGTCAATGTTTGAAATCAACTTTGGGATGGATTAACAAAATCACAGTGCCAGTGTTCATGGGGGATTTCAAAAGCTCATGTTAAAATTTGGTTAAAAAATTCAACAAAATAGGCCACGTTCTGGCGTGCATTGTGCAGTTTCTATGTGCGGCACCGTAACTTCTCCAATTTTTCATATTCCCCAATTTTAACATTACCTTTCTACAGCTCCTCATGAATAGCATACAGCTTTCATTTTCACATCCTGCCCAAAACAGATTTTGCACCTGTGGTGCAGAATGGCGAGATTCACTTTGCAAATGCAACTTTTGGGAGAGAGTCATGAAATGACAGTGACATTGTTCATGAGGTGGATCCCAAAAATGCCATGTTGAAAATTGGGTGAACAAAATCCTAAAATTCCTAAATTACATGCGTCCATTGAATTGTGGTGCCCACTGCACATTTGTGCATGTATCTCAAAACGATTCGAGATATGGATTTTACTCTCTGCAGCTTAGTCCACTTTAGGTAGCACCTATGGAGGTTTCACAGTCATGATTCCAACTGCAGTGGAATTTTTTCCATAGTTGCTATGGTTACTGAGATATTGCCAAATTAGTGTTACAAGGATTACTTTTCATGATTATAGGGCTGTGGTATGTCTGTACTTATGTGTAAGTGGGAGCACAGAGCACAGAGGGCCCATGCTCCCACTTATGCTTATGCTTATCATTATGCAACAATGGGTAGTGTGGAGGAGTGCAGGGCCTGGAGGGCCCATGCTCCCACAACCACAGACCAGTTTCATTAAACTTTCTCTAAAAGAAGGGAAATTCATTGCAAAAACTACATTAATGCATCAGTTAAGGTTTTTATTATAGTGTAAAAGCTGGGAAATTCGACATTAGGGTTACATCCCACCACCCACCCACCCCCATCCTCCACACCAACAGGTGTCAGGTGTGCCTGAGTCATTGGGCCCAACTCTCACCCCATTCTCCTATACCGAACCATCTCATCTTGTTTACACATGGAATGGGGTGAGAGTTAGGCCAATGACTCCAAGCACACCCTGATACCTGTTGGTGTGTGGGGGTGGGGTGGAGGTGGTAGGGTTGATAACCACAGCATTGAATTTCCCAGCTTTTACACTCTTATCAAAACCTGATGCATTAAAAGATTTTTAAATGAATATATATAATATATATATATATATATATATATGTATATGTATGTATATGTGTATATATATATATATATATATATATATATACACACATAATATATATATATATATATATATATATATATATATATATATTCATTGCAAAAACTCTGTTGATGCATCAGTTAAGGTTGATAGTAGAGCAACAAAAGTCTGGAAATTTGATGTTGCGCACTGATCGCATATCCTTACCCTTACCTAGCCACCCTCCACACAGCAACGGCAAGTTGGGGTGTGCCTTAGTGTCATTGGGCCTAACTTACCCCATTCCATGTGTAACCAAGCTGACATGGCACAGAACTGGAGAATGGGGTGACAGCTAGGCCTGACAATCCTAAGGCACACCCCATGCCTGCTGATGTGTGGAGGGTGTAAGAGGTGGGCTGTATTGTCAAAACCCTAACACTGAATTTCTAGACTTTTGTTGCTGTACAATCAACCCTAATGGAGTTTTTTCAATGAATTTTCCTTCTTCTGAGATAGTATAATAATATCATCCTTTATAGTGCTCCAATCCCATAAAGTTATGCCTGTGTGTTGAATAAATTCAACAAATGCACGTAACGGGGATTTTCAGGAATTTTTCACCCAATTTTAACATTGCCTTTTGAGGACCCCCCACCATGAACAGTGGCACTGCCATTTCATTAAACTGTCCTGAAAGTTTAGTTCGCTTAGCAACACCGCCATTCTGTGCCACAGGTGTGAAAACATGTTTTGGGCAGAATGTGAAAATAATAGTTGTATACTTTTCATAAGGAGGTGTGAAAATGGTAATATTGAAAATCTGGAGTGAAAATATGAGAAATAAGTGAAGCTACTGAAATATGAGAAACTGCACAACACACACTCGTAACATGGCTATTCTGGGACTTTTTAACCAGATTTTCTACATGGGGTTTTGGACCTCCTCTCATGAACACTGGCACTGTGATTTTGTTAATCTGTCCTGAAACTTGATTTACTTACGACCGCATAATTCTGCACTGTAGGTGCTAAATCATATTTTTCATTAAACTGTCCTGAAAGTTTAGTTCGCACAGCGACTGCTCTATTCTGTGCCACAGGTGCAAGAACATGTTTCGGGCAGGATGTGAAAATTATAGTTGTATACCTTCATAAGGAGGTGTGAAAAAGGTAATGTTGAAAATCTGGAGGAAAATATGAGAAATAATGAAGCTACGAGCTTTGCATAGAAACTGCGCAACACATGCTCATAACATGGCCATTCTGGGGACTTTTTAACCAGATTCTCAACATGGGCTTTTAGGATCTCTCCTCATGAACACTGGCACTGTGATTTTGTTAATCTGTCCTGAAAGTTGATTTAGCACAGCGACCGCATAATTCTGTGCTGCAGGTGTAAAATCATATTTTGGTAGGATGTGAAAAATGACAGCTGTACTGTTCATGAGGAGGTGTGAAAATAGTTAATGTTGAAAATCTGTACAAAAATATTTAAAATCAATGAAGTTACAAGCATACGTAGAAACTGTGCAATGTACACTTGAAATACAGTCATTTTTGGAATTTTGCACCAGATTTTCAACATGGGCTGTTTGGAATGCCACCTCATGAACAATGGCAGTGTCATTTTGTTACTCAGTCTCGACAGGTGATTCCATGCAGTGACCACAAAATCACCTTTCTGGTCCGAATAATGAGATGACAGTGACAGTGTTCATGAGGTGGGTCCAAAAGACAATGTTGAAAATTTGTGTAAAAATGTAGATAAACTGCTAAGATATCAACATAAGTTCAAAATATCAGACAGCCATTATACAGTGCTTACCTTCATTCCTCAGTTTGCGGTTCACCTTTGAAGAAAACAGACATGTCCCAGTCCAGAGAAGATTGCAACCACCGACCTCTGGAGGTAAGTATGAGGTGGGGGTGCAGGGATGTGGGTGTGCAGAGCAAGGCTTGGGATGGGGAGATGATGAGGGACTGTTTTCTTATTTTCTTTGAGAAATAAATTTAAAATGACATCGGGCAGTTTTCTTTTTGTCAGGTATGATTAAATATGTATCGGGACAATGGGGTGGGTTCCCCATTGTCCCAGAATAATAATACACCAGCAACTGGGGACACTGGGAGAGGGCTACCTAGTGTCCTATACAAGAAGAGTAATGCCAACACGGAATTGGACACCCCAATATTGGCAAAATAAAGGACATGATTTAGTACATGGGAGTCTGCTCCCCAGTGTACCACAATGTTAGGGGACATGGTGGGCAGGTTACAATTAATGCAGGAGTTACCAGCTAAATTCCCAAACCTCCTCCAGCATGAGTATTGGGCATCCTGATGTTGGGACTGATTATAAATTTAAAAGGAAATTTTAAGATTTCTCATCCCTCTTCCCCTTACAGACTGTAAAAGGGAAAAATGACTTTTCTTAAGGTGAACACCAGTTGGTGTTCACCTAAATGAAGTTGAGGAATCCAATTCTGATGTTAGTTTTTAAAATGGCCAGAAACAGTTTTGCAGGATTTTTGCCTGGGGCCAATGTTTTTACAAGTAGTGCCACGTGCGATACCAGGGTTGTGATACTGCCACAATTTGCAAAACTTTCACAAACCTAGTGTCGCAAATTTGTGACACTTCCAACAGCAAAATGCCAAAACATATTTCCAACCATTGTTTTTGAAAACCAACAGCATGATCCTATTCCTCGACCCCGATTAGGTGAATACAACTGTTGGTGTTTACCAAGATGCACTATTTTTGGAATGACATAATTTTTCTGGCTCACTAATTGAAAACAAGATAGTGGCTGCATGGCACTACAGAGACCATTTGTGACAGTAAAATGTAGTGATGGCAGCTTCAAAAACACATATATTTTCCCATTGACTATAAAGGGAAACTTGTTTCTTAAATAACTTTTGAACAGTTTAATATTTTCTCACCAAATCTTTGAAAGGCACATCAGTGACAGAGACTGCATCTTCCTGTGTGGCTGTAGCCACGTGCAAACAAATGTGCAAGCCCCCATTTTTTGTGTTTTGGGTGCTCTTCAGTTCTGCAAACTCTCATCCAACTGTAATGCAACTTGTCAGATCCAGAGATCTGTGGTACCACACTGCACCTGCAACATTACAGGCAACTCCATCATACAGTGCCAAAGTTATTAAAGTGCAAAAGTTGGGGTTTAACATAGAAGTGGCTGGGCAACCCTAACTGTACTGGCACTACCGTGTCAGTATAATATGTGTGTGTGTATGTGCGTATAAATTTATATAGATAGATAGATAGATAGATAGATAGATAGATAGATAGATAGATAGATAGATAGATAGCTTGCATACATACATACATACATAATCACACACAACAGTGGCGTGAAAAGTATTTGCCCCTTCCTGATTTTCTCTATTATTGCATATTTGTCACACTGGATGTTTTCAAGTCTTTAGACAAAATATAATATTAGATAAAGGGAACCTGAGTGGACAAATAACACTTTTTTTTTACTTATTTCATTTATTTAATGAAAAAGTTAACCAACACCAACTGGCACTGTGTGAAAAGTAATTGCCCCCTAGTTAAATCAACAATTAAAGGGATAATTAGAGTCAGCTGATTGAACACAGCCAGGCTTGATTACAGCCAGCCCTGCTCAATATAAACCTCACTTATTTTGGCCCTTACCATCAGAGTCACATTGCCAGCACAAAGATTCAACAAGCACATTATGCCATGATCAAAGGAAGTTCCTGAAAAGATCAGAAAACATTTGTTGCCCTCTATCAGTCTGGAAAGGGTTACAAAGCTATTTCTAAGGCTCTGGAACTCCATCGAACCACAGTGAGAGCCATAATCTCCAAATGGAGAACACTTGGAACAGTAGTGAACCTTCCCAGGAGGCGGCCCTGCAAAATGACTCCAAGGGCGCAGTGTAAAATCATCCAAGAAGTCTCAAAGGATCCTAAAACAACATCCAAAGAACTGCAGGCTTCTCTTGCCTCAGCTAAGGTCAGAGTTCATGACTCCACAATCAGAAAGAGACTGGGCAAAAATGGGCTTCATGTGAGAGTAGCAAAGCGGAAACCACTGCTAACCAAGAAGAACATAAATGCTCATATCTCATTTGCCAAGAAGCACCTGGATGATCCACAAGCCTTTTGGAAAATGTTCTATGGACAGATGAGTCCAAAGTGGAACTTTTGGACAACATGGATCCCATAATGTCTCGCGTAAGCAAACACAGCATTCCACAGTAAGAACACCATACCAATAGTCAAACATGGTGGTGGTAGTGTGATGGTGTGGGATGCTTTGCTGCCTAAGGACCTGGATGACTTGCCATAATTAAAGGAACCATGAATTCTGCTCTGTACCAGAAAATTCTTAAGGAGAATGTCCAGTCATCCTTCCGTCAGCTGAAGCTGAAGCGTAGTTGGGTCATGCAGCAAGACAATGATCCAAAACACAAAAGCAAGTCCACATCAGAATGGCGAAAAAGAAGTAAAATTAAAAGTTTTGGAGTGGCCTAGTCAAAGTCCAGACTAAACCCAATAGAGATGCTGTGGCAGGACCTAAAACGAGCAGTTCATGCTCGAAAACCTACCAAATGTTACTGAATTAAAGCAGTTCTGCGAGGAAGAGTGGGATAAAATTCCTCCACAGCGATGTGAAAGACTGATATTGAATTATAGGAAGTGTTTGGTTGCAGTCATTGCAGCTAAATGTGGCATAACCAGTTATTAAGTGTAAGGGGCAATTACTTTTCACACAGTGCCAATTGGTGTTGGTTAACTTTTTTCATTAAATAAGTGAAATAAAAAAAAAACAAGTGTTATTTGTTCACTCAGGTTCCCTTTATCTAATATTACATTTGTCTAAAGACCTGAAAACATCCAGTGTGACAAATATGCAATAATAGAGAAAATCAGGAAGGGGCAAATACTTTTTCACACCACTGTATACTGTATATGTACATACATACACACACATATATACGCACATATATACATACACATATATATAGTCATTGCAAAAACTCTGTTAATGCATCAGTTAGGGTTTCTACTACAGTGACAAAAGTATGGAAATTCAGTGTTAGAGTTCCCAAACCTGCCACCCCACCCCACACCTCCACACACAACAGGCATTCAGGTGTGCCTTGGGGTCATCGACCCTAACTCTCACCCCATTCCATGTGTAAATAAGCAGACATGGTACAGTACAGGAGAATGGGGTGAGAGTTAGCCCTATGACCAAGGCACACCCTCAATGCCTGTTGGTGTGTGGAGGGTGGGGGTCGGGCAGTAGGGTTGGGAACTCTAACACCAAATTTCCATACTTTTGTTGCTGTAATAGAAACCCTAACTGATGCATTAACAGAGTTTTTTCAATGAGTTACTCTTCATTTTGAGATAGTATAATAGTAGCCGTGATTTTACTGTGGGAGCGAGGGTCCCTTGCAGCCTCTGCTCCATTCCCTCTGTAGATACGCACAAATATGTACAGTAGGTGTGGAACAACATTATCAGAATAGTTATCTTACTACCCCACCTCATGTACCCCAGTACAGAGAAAATGTGAAATGCAAGGCAAAACGTAATTATGCACACTGCAACGCCATTCTGTGTCACAAGTGCAAAACTGCATTTTGGGCAGGATGTGACTAATGACAGCTGTACTGTTCATGCTTCCTTTTAATCAAGCATTTTCAGTGACATAAATTATGTTAAATTCTGTTTTGGATATGACGTTATTTGTTATTATGGTTTTAATGTTGTATGTAGGATTTTGTAAAGCGCCTGAGCTTGGAAAGGCGCCTTATAGAAATAAACATTTATTTACTTACTTACTTACTTCATGAAGTGGGTGAAAAAGTGGCTATATTGAAAATTTGGCAACAAAAGATCAAAAAGTAGCAAAGTTATAAAGCGGCATAGAACAAATTCAACTGATGCATGTAACTCAGACATTTCAAGAATTTTTTCATCAAATTTTCAACATGGCCTTTGGGGATCCCACCTCATGAACAGTGGCACTGTCATTTCATTAATCTGTTTTGAAAGTTGATTTAGCACCGCGACTACGCCATTCTGCACCAGAGGTGCAAAACCATGTTTTGGGAGGGACGACTGGCACGATGGTCTGCATCTGTCCAGGAAAGGAACCAGTCTCCTCAGTGATTAGTTTAAATGCTTTTTTGGCAAGCTTTTAAACTAGCCAAGGGAGGAATTAATAAGCAGCAGGAAATTCCAGCCTCTCCTCCAAAACTGAGTAGTAAATGAGGTAACCACCAAGGTAGAAAACTCAATAGGAGCAGGACTGGGGTAAATTGAGAAAGCAAAGTCAGTAAGGGCAGGGATGGGGCTACCAGAGGAAAAGCCATCAAACAATGGAAAGTAATGAGTACCAATGCCCGTAGTCTGGGTAACAAGCTTCCTGAACTAGTGGCCTTGATGAAGAGGAACATCTGGATATCGTGGCAGTCACAGAAACATGGTACATACAGAACCATGACTGGGATGTGAACATACCAGGATACACTATCTACAGGAGGGACAGGGAGGGTAAAATAGGTGGCAGAGAAGCTATCTATATAAAGGAAGGAATCAAAGCAAAAGAACATAAGGATAAACAGGGAGGAGAGGAAGCACTGTGGGTCAACTTGGAGACAGGTAATGGCACCACAATCTACACAGGGGTTGTATACAGACCCCCATCTCAGGGAAGGAAATGGACAAGGAAATGATAGAAGGTATCCTTAGAATGGCAGAAAAGGAAGATATTGTTGATGGGGATGTGAATATGCCAGATGTTAACTGGAGTGCATTTACTGCAGCCACATCAAAGAGTGGGGTCATTCTAGATGCCCTGCAGGGGCATGCCTTAGACAACTAGTACTGGAACCCACTCAGGGGAGCAATCTTAGACCTGGTACTCTCAAATGGAGATGGATAGAGGATCACAGATGTAGAAGTGGGTAGCCATCTGGGAACTAGCAACCATCAAACAGTATGGTTCACGATAAACACAGCAGTAGAGCCATACAAATGCAAAGGTCCTGGACTTTAGGAGGGCTGACTTTTCCAAAATGGGTGAGTGCCTAAGGAATGCACCAGCAGGAAGGAGGGTGGAAGAACAATGGGAATGATCAAAATTTCCATCACTAAAGCAACAAGCCTTTGTGTGAACAAATAAACAAAACAAAATGATGTAAAAAAAACAAAGGAGGTGGCAGGGAAGGTTAGGGAAAAAGATAGCATTCAGGAAGTACTGTACAAGGAATCACAGAAAGAGCAGGACAGAGAACTGTATCAGTTAAAGCAGAAGGAAGCATGGAAGGCAGTCAGAACAGCAAAGGCCCAAACTGAGGAAAGGATAGCCAACTCAGTTAAGAAGGGGATAAAACCTTTATAGGTACATCAGGGAGTGAAGGAAGACCAAGGGAGGGTAGGGAGACTTAAAAAGGGAGGGGTGGGCAGAAGGTGACTGTGAAAAGGCAGCGATACTAAACAAATATTTGTGCTCAGTATTCACAAGTGAAGAATGGGCAGCACTTAAGCCAAACAACAGAAACACTTTGGATAGGGGGTTGATACCAGCCCATTCACAGAAGAAAGAGTTCTGAAAGAACTCTTAAAACTGAAGGTGGACAAAGCAATGGGGCCTGATGGAATTCATCCCAGAATTCTAAAAGAACTAAGGTAGAACTAGTGACACCACTGACTACCCTCTTTAACAAATCATGGGAGGATGGGACGGTACCTGAGGACTGGAGGAAGGCAGATGTGATTCCACTTCAAAAAAGTTGAAGCAGGGCAGAGGCAGTAAACTACAGACCTGTTAGTTTGACCTCAGTGTTAGGGAAAATTATGGAATCACTTCTGAAGGAGAGAATTGTTGAGTACCTAAGGGCTAGAGGGGCATAGGACCCAAGGCAGTATGGATTCACAGTGGGTAGGTCATTCAGATGAATCTAATAGATTTCTTGACTGGATGCCCAAAGTAGTATATCGGGAGGGCTTTGGACATGGCATACCTAGACTTTAGCAAGGCATTTGACACAGACCTGCACAAAGATTAATATACACGTTAGCCCACCTGAGAGTGGGTCCCAAGATGGTAGCCTGGGTGAATAATTGGCTGGAGAACAAGACACACAGGGTAATAGTATATGGAGTCCATTCTGAAGAAAGGAGGGTTACTAGTGGGGTATTGCAGGGTTCAGTTCTAGGACTGGTCCTCTTCAATATCTTTATAAGTGACTTTGCAGAGGGACTGGAAGGAAAAGTATGTCTCTTTGTTGATGGCACAAAGATCTGCAACAGGGTTGATACACAAGGTGGGGTGGACAGGATGAAAGGGACTTGGCAAGGTTGGAGGAATGGTCAAATGTTGGCAGTTTAGATTCAATACTGAGAAGTGCAAGGTAATGCACCTGGGAAACAAAACACACTGGATGTGTACACAATGGGTGGGAGGTGAGATATTAACAACAACAAAATGAAAAGGGACCTTGAGGTAGTCATATCAGATGGCCTAAAGGTGGGCAAGCAATGTGAGAGGGCAGCAAGGAGGGCTGGGGGATACTGGGATGCATAGGAGAGGCATCACCAGTAGAAAACAGGAAGTTGTCATCCTCTGACAGACAGATGGTGAGACCCCATCTGAAGTAATGTGTGCAGCTCTGGAGACCCAGTCTCTGCAAAGACATAAACAGGATGGAGGCAGTCCAGAGGAGGGCAACTAAAATGGTGCAGGGTCTGCACCAGAAGACATATGAAGAGAGACTTAAGGAGTTTAATATGTATACCCTCAAGGAAAGGAGGGACAGAGGGACATGATAGAAACTTCAAGCACCTCAAGGGAATCAACAAAGTCCAAGAGGGTAGCAGCTTTCAGAAAAAGACTGTTGGTAACTAGAATCTGCAGCTTATCCATTAGGTAGGAAATGGGCAGACTGGTGGGCCAAGGGCCCTTATCTGCCACCAAATATTATGTTTCTATGTGAAAATGACAGCTGTTCTGTTCATGAGGAGGTGTGAAAATGTCAATTTGAGAATCTGTTGTAAAAGTATTAAAATTTGTGAAGTTACGAGGTAATGTAGAAACTAAGCAATGCATGCATATAACACGGGCATTTTCATGCTTTTGCACCAATTTATCATGGGCTTTGGGACCTCCTTCATGAACACTGGCACTGTCATTTCATTAATCAGTCCTGAAAGGTGATTCCATGCAGCAACTGCAAAATCACCTTACAGGTCAGATTAACAAGATGACAATGACAGTGTTCATGAGGTGGATCCCAAAACCCCATGTTGAAAATTTGGTGCAAAAATATTGAAAATGCCTGAGATATCACCATAAACACTAACAAAAAGAAAACAGAAAGAGGAAAAGAGAAAAGAGTAAGCATAAAAGCAACTGGCGATGGGCCACAAATAAGACATAATGGAAATGGTGAAGTGCAGTGGTCTTGGTGCAGTAGTCTTCCAGGAGACATTCTGAGGATGCAGTGTTGTCCCATCTGCAGGCACCTCTGTGGGCTGAGGGAGGAGGTTGCTCGTCTCCAGACTGCCCTGGCAAAGATTGGGAAAATCTTCTCCCCACCAAGGGACCACCAGGGCCACTATTGCTGCCTCAAAGGTTGCCAAGACAGAGGAGTGGTTGGACCATGGTGGGCTCAGGATGTGAAGATTATGGAAGAGAAGCACATTCCTCCAGTTGTACCCTCCACAATGCATACGCTGTTGAGGTGGACTGTGGTTCCTCTATGCAGGCACCTGCAGTGGAGACCAAGGAGGATGCTGGGAACCTCCACAAGGAGACCACAGGAGGGTGACATGGTACCCCACAGTGGAAGGAAACAACCCTAGTGGGAGACTCCAATTATTAAGAGGGATTATTAAGAGGGTAAAACTGGTGGAGGGAGGGAGAGGGAGATAAAGTGCATTCCTGGTGCCACAGCTTGGAGGAACAGTGAGTGAATCCTCAGGATTGCTAGAGCAGCAGCACGGAGAGGGAGCTGGATATCATAGGGCAAATGACCTGACTGAGAATGGGATCAGAGCAGTACAGGAGAAGTTTGTGGTGTTGGGGAGGGGCCTTAGAAAAGTAGCATGCACGGTAATCTTCTTGGAAGTGCTGCCTGTCTATGGCATGGGTGAGACTAGGGTGCTCCACAACATGGGATTCAGTCAATGGTTGAAAAACTGGTGCAGAGCTCAGGATTGTGGCACCATTGGGGAATGGGGTCCACCTGAGAGATACAGGCCTATACTGGCCTGATGGTATGCATCTGGGAGAGGAACTAGGTGATAGGTTTAAATGTTTCATTGGCAAGCATTTAAACTAACCAAGGAGGGAGGCACTGAAAGGAGCAGGAAATCCCAGCCCCCAGAAAACAGGGTAGTTAGCAAGGCAAACACCAAGGTAGAGAAGTCCATAGAGAAGGACAGGGATAAATGGAGAAAAAGGCAAAGACAGTAAGAACAGGGATGGGGCTAAAGGGGTTAAGGCCATCAAAAATGGAGGGAAATGAGTACCAATGCCAGTAGTCTGGGTAGCAAGAGCACTGAACTAGTGGCCTTAATGGAAGTACCATGCAGGAATATTGTGGCAGTCACTGAAACATGGTACACAGAGAACCATGACTGGGATGTCAACATACCAGGGTACACGTTCCTACAGGAGGGACAGGGAGGGTGAAACAGGAGAAGAATCAGCTCTCTACACAAGAGAAGGGATCAAAGCAATGGAACTAAATGGCAATCTCATAGATTTCTTTGACTGGGTAACCAGAGTGGTGGACCAAGGGGAGCAGTTGATGTCGCCTACCTTGACTTCAGCAGAGCTTTGACACTGTTCCACATAGAAGATTGATAAATAAGCTGGGTAGGCTCGGGTGGGTCAGAAGTTGGTCAAGTGGGTGGCAAACTGGTTGACGGGCAGAAAACAGAGAGTGGTGGTAAATGGTATACAGTCAGAAGAGATGCAAGTCACAAGTGGGTACCTCAGGGATCAGTCCTGGGGCCAGTCCTCTTCAACATCTTCATTAGTGACCTTGCAGATGGACTAGAGGGTAAGGCTGGTCTGTTTGCAGATGACACCAAGATCGGCAACAGAGTAGATGATCCAGATGGGGTGGGCAGAAGGAGAAGAGATCTGGATAAACTAGCAAAATGGTCAGAAGAGTGGCAACTGGGATTTAATGCAAAGAAGTGCGAGATCATGCACATAGGGAAGAAAACCTGAAGCCACCTATAGGCTGGGAGGGGAGTTGCTAGCAGTCAAAAAGGAAGAAAGAGACTTGGGCATCATCATCATTGATGACCTGAAATCATTCAAGCAGACCTCTAAAGCAGTAGATAAGGCTAAGGGGTGTTAGGGTGTATTAGTAGGGGTATCACAAGTCGTAAGAGGGAGGTAATAATCCTTCTTTACAAGACACTGGTTAGGCCCCATCTGAGTACACGTGCAGTATTGGAGGCCACACCTTCACAAGGACATTAACCAATTTGAGGCAGTAAAGAGAAGGGCAACCAAAATGGTGCAGGGACTGCATCAGAAGACATATGAGGACAGATTAACAGAGCTCAATATGTATACCCTTGAGCAAAGGAGGGAGAGAGGTGATATGATCGAGGCATTCAAAACACCTTAAGGGCATTAACAAGGTGAAAGAGTCTAACATGTTTAAATATAAGAAAAATAGCAGGACAAGAGGACACAGCATGAGATTAGAGGGGACCGATTAAGGGGAATGTGAGAAATTCTTTTCACAGAAAGGGTGGTGGATGCATGGAATGGCTTACCTCAAGAAGTGGTGGCTATGAATACAGTGCAGGGCTTCAAACAGGCATGGGATAGGCATACAGGAGCAATACAAATGAGTATGAATAGATAGGCCACTGACAGAGCAAAGGCGATGGCACATTTATAAGGTAGAAAAGAAATGGGCAGACTGGATGGGCCTTGTGGTCCTTATCTGCCATCAACTTCTATGTTTCTATGTAAACAGGAAGGAGAGGAGCACTGTGAGTCACCCTGGAGAAAGGAAATGGTGCCACAATCTGCACAGGGTTGTATATAGAACCCCATCTCAGGGGAGAAATGGACAAAGAAATGATAGCAGGCATCCTTAGGATGGCAGAAAAGGGTAGATATTCTTGATGGGGACCTGAATATGCCCAATGTAAACCAGAGCACCTTTGCTGCAGTCACATCCAAGAGCAGGGTCATTCTCAATGCCCTACAAGGGGCATGCCTCAGACAGCTAGTGTTGGAACCCACTCAGGAGGGACCAATCTTAGATCTGGTACTCTCAAATGGGTACAGAGAGGATCTCAGATGTAGAAGTGAGTAGCCATCTGGGAACAAGTGACCACCAAACAGTGTGGTTCATGAAAACACAGCTGTAGAGTCAAGCCATACAAAAGTGAGGGTACTGGACTTTAAGAGGGCTGACTTTTGCAAAATGAGACAGTGCCTCAGAAAAGCACTAGCAAATGGGCAAAAAAGGGGTTGAAGAACAATAGAAAAAATCAACTGCCATCACAAAGGCAACAAGCCCTTGTGTGAAGCAAATAAATCAAAACAAAGGAAGAAAACACTGTAGTTCTGAAAAGAGGTGGCAGAGAAGGTAAGGAGAAAAAGCTAGCATTCAAGAAGCATAAAGAAACACAGAAGGAGCAGGAAAGAAAACTGTACCAGTTAAAGCAGAAGGAAGCAGGGAAGGCAGTCAGAATAGCAAAGACCCAAACCAAGGAAAAGATAGCCAACTCAGTTAAGAAGGAGCTAAAACCTGTTATAGGTACATTAGAGAGCGGAGAAAGACCAAGGGAAGAATATTGAGGCTTAATAAAGTGGGTGGGTGTGCAGAGGGTAACAGTGAAAAGCAGGGATACTGAATGAATACTTCTGCTCACTATTCACAAAAGAAGAGATGGGAGGTACCTAAACCAATCAATAGAAGCACTCTGGATTGGGGGTTGATACCAGTCCATTCACAGAAGAAAGGTTCCTGAATAAACTCCTAAAACTGAAGGTGGACAAAGCACAGAATTCTAAAAGAACTAAGGGAGAACGAGTAACATGTCTGACTACTCTTTTTAACAAATCATGGGAGATTGATGTGGTACCTGGGACTGGAGTAGGGCAGATGTGATTCCCTTCACAAAACAGTGAGTAAAGCAGGGCAGGAAACTACAGACCTGTTAGTTTGGCCTCAGTGGTACGGAAATGATGAAATCACTTCTGAAAAAAGAATTGTTGAGTACCCAGAGGCCAGTGGGGCATAGGACCCAAAGCAGCATGGATTCATAGTGGGAAGGTCATGTCAGACAAATCTAATAGATTTCCATGACTGGGTGACCAAAGTAATAAACCAGAGAGGGCCTGTGGACATGGCCTACCTAGATTTTAAGGCATTTGACACAGTCCCACACAAAAGATTAATAAACAAGTTTGCCAGCCTGGGGTGGGTCCCAGGGTGGTATCTTAGGTAAAAATTGGATGGACAACAGGACACAGAGGATAATAGTAAACAGAGTCCACTCCAAAGAAAGGAGGGTTACTAGTAGGGTACCACAGGGTTTGGTACTAGGACTGGTCCTTTTAATGTCTTTATAAGTGACATTGCAGAGGAACTGGAAGGAAAAGTGCCTCTTTGCAGATGACACAAAAGATCTGCAAAAGGGTTGATACACAAGGGAGGTGGAAAGGATGAGAAGGGACTTGGCAAGATTGGAGGAATGGTCAAAATATGGGAGCTTAGATTCAATGCAAAGAAGTGCAAAGTAGTGCACCTGGGAAACAAAAACTCAGGGAAGAGTATACAATGGAGGGAGGTACAAAAACAACAAAATGGAAAGGATCACGGGTTAGTCATATCAGATGACCTAAATGTAGACAAGCAATGTGAGAAGGCAGTAAGGAGGGCTGGGGATATTGGGATACATAGAGGAGGCATCACCAGTAGAAATCAAGAAGTTGTTATCCCTCTGTACAGACAGTTGGTGAGACCTCACCTGAGTGCTTCATGCAGTTCTGGAGACTCCACAAGGACATAGACAGGATGGAGGCAGTCAAGAGGAGGGCAACTAAAATGTTGCAGGGTTTCGCCAAGCCATATGAAGAGAGACTAAAGCAGCTAATATGTATACCCTCAAAGAAAGGAGGGAGGGAGGAGGGCATGATAGAAGCTTTCAAGTACCTCAAGGGAATCAACAGAGTCAAAGGGTAGCATCTTTCAGAAAAAGAGATGTGCAAGTACGAGGGCACAATTTGAAGATAGAGGGGACGGTTCAGGGTTAACGTGAGAAGTATTTTTTCATGGAGAGGGTGGTGGACACATGGAATGGCCTTCATGAGGAGGTCATGGTGTCAAAAACAGTGGGTGAATTCAAGAATGCATGGGACAGACATAAGGCAATTCTGGTGGGGGTTAGGAAGAAGCAGGCTGTTGGTGAACTAGGATCTGCAGCTTATCAAATAGGTAGGGAAATGGACAGACTGGGTGGGCCAAGCAGTCCTTCTCTGCCATCAAAGCCTATGTTTCTATGTAAGTTTAAAACACCATAGACAGCCATTATACAGCACTTGCCTGGATTCTTCAATATGCAGTTCAACTTTGAAGAGTGCAGACATGTTCCAGTCCATAGACGATGACAGAAGAAGACCCCAGTGGCAAGTATAGGGCAAGTGTGTGTGGGGTGGTGGGTTACTCAGTGGGAGAATCGGGAAGGGGTAGGGGCTGGGGCAATGACGAGGACCATTTTCTTTTTCCAGGATTTAAAAAAGGACATCAAGGACCGTTTCTTTATTTCAGATACTAGTATAAGGAAAGCAACATTAAGGGACACTGGGGTGGGTACCCCAGTGTCCAACTATACTAGTGGTGTTGGGAGTATATAGCATAACTGGGGACACTGGGGTGGGCTACCCAGTGTCCCACCTTGGGAGGGGCTACTGCCGACATGGGGATTGAGCACCCCAATGTTGGCACTGTGGGAGATGGTTGGGGACACTGGCATCTAGTGCCAACATTAGGGACTGGGCACCCAGATGCTGACAGCAACATTTGGTTTTATTTTCAATTATAAAATAAGCATTTGGGGTTTTTAGCTCATGAAGCAGGATCCTAGTTTGTATCTCATCATACAAACTAGGATCCTACTATATGATAGCCATATGAACAAACAGCTCAAATTATTAAAAAATCATTTTAAGGACATTTATAAAAGCAGTAAAGTGCAGAATGCACTTGGGGTCAATAAGAAAGCTACATGTGTTGGCTTCTCCCTAGAATAACATTTGGGAGGTTTCCAAATTTGAATTTCAGGCAAAACAGTAAACATGATGGCAGCCATAGAAAGAAGGAATTTTACATACAAACCAGGATTCCTACTTCATTTCATACAGCTATATTGATGTGCTGATTGATCATGTTCAGAAATAATTTTTCAGATTTTAAATTGCAATAACTTAAAACAGATTATTGTTTTTCACCTTACTAGCAAAAGGCACATCTGTGATGCAGTCCTCTCTGCCTGAAAATTTCAGACCAAAAAAAACAACCCTCTGGCCTGCCCGCCGGTGCAGCAGTTGGATTTCCACTTGCGATGCCAGCGACCCGTGTTCAGGGAACAAGCCCAGGAGCTGGATGGCTGGCCAGGGGGAAGACTTGAGCATCCTAAGGACTGCTCGTCCCTCCGGGGGAGGGGGAACCAGAGCTCGGCTCTTGTCTGGCCCCAGGTGAAGACCTGAGGTCAGCAAGCCCGACGCCAACATAGGAGACGTGCCAGTCATCGGCACTTCAGCACCTTGGCGTCTGGGGACATGGCATGCCAAGAGAACATCAGAAAATAACCGCACAGCCTCCGATAGATGGAGCACCAGGCCCCGACCTTTAATGCCCCTACCAGCCCAGAGACAGTGTTCCAATGAAGCGTAGATGCATCGGGGTGTAGAGCCCTACCTGTACCCGCCTGGGGGTATAACCACGGCTCCATGTTGACAGACTACACCGTCACAGGTAGGTGAGCGAGGGCTTAAAGACTGTAGGTGTCCCCAAGAGGGGAGAGCTGCAAGGAGAGGGGAAAAAAAAATCCTCTGGTTGTAGGCAAGTTCAAAGAAGAATTCCAGCAAAGTCAATAGGTGAAAACATGTTTTTCACCTCTCCACTACTCAGAGACTGCACATCTGACTGGAACATAACTTGCCACATCAAGAGATATATCCCCACATGATGGTGCATACCAAATGTTGTGCAAATTGGTTGAATGGTTTCAAAGTTAATAAAGTGCAAAATTTTGAGTTTAATATTGAAATGCCTACTTAACCATAACTATAGGGGCACGACTGCACATACACACACACACACACAAACACACACACATATATATATATATATATATATATATATATATACAAAAACAAGTTAAAAACACAGAACCTCAGTATGCAACAGCGAGGCAATGGTTACCCAAAGGCATTGACTGGAAAGCCAAGTTTCAAAGAAATACAAAATCACACATTCTCCCATAATGCAAATCACCATAGAATATTATGCTGGTTCAACTGTAAGCAGAAATGCATGTTGCCAAAAGCATCTCACAGTCTGCAAAGGTGCCAACAGAAGACACAGATACATGTTTCGTCCTACCAGGACTCATCAGTGTGCCTCATCCATATGACACCCCAGTGGAATGAACCAGCTACCAAAGATGGTCTATCTGGGTTATGTTGTGGTGAACTCAACAAAATAAAAAACAAGCTGAATGACAAAACCTCAGTGTGCAAGCATCGAGGCAGTGGTTACCCTAAAAGGCATTGGCTGGGAAGCCAAGTTTCAAAGAAATACAAAATCACACCTACCTCATAATGCAAAGCATCATGGATGTATATGCAAATCACCACAGAATATTATGCTGATTCAACTTCAATCAAAATGCTAAGCAAAAACCGCCTCTCACTGTTCGGTAACATCCACTATATTTATTGATTAAAAGGTATTGCCAAATGCTACAATCAACTGCAGCAATGGGCAAAACCCGACCGTTTCATGGTTAACACGTCATCAGGGTGTTACACATAGTGTTTCTAAAAGGTGTTTAAATAGTAAAATTCTTTAAAGGAACCATACATTTCCCACTTGATATAATTTCAGCTTTAAAGTGCCTCATTACAGTTATATATACAATAGTTATAGAATAATACCATCACCCTTCACAACACACATAGAAAGTAACAAAATTAGAAATATTTCATAAATAGCTGAAGAAGCAGCAATTTACATACACCTCTCATAGGTTAGGAACATACTAGTCTTTTTGAGATGTGGTAGCCAATGCATCCTGTCTCATACATCTGAAAAAATGTAAAAAATATGTAAATTTATAATCAATGATTAACAATAATAGACTTGGCATTCAGTCACTGAAAGTGATGAGCAAACTAATAAGCGTTCTGCAACTACCTTCTTTTAATGAAGGAGCAATTCTATTTTATCATTTAAGCCAAGCAAGACTAATTCACCCAATGTAAAATCCAATAGGATTCCCTTTGGATCAGTATATCTTCTAAACTGCCACCTCTCGGCCCCATTGGACCTTTTCAATGCCAAAGAATTTAAAAATATGCTTTTTCTATCAATTGTATCAACTGGAAATGTATGGTCCCTTTAAGAATTTTACTATTTAAGCACCTTTTAGAAACACTGGCCCAGATATTCAAAAGGGTTGCACCATGCGCAATAGGGTTGCTCCAGCGCAAGTCAGAAAATACGCATTCTGCAATATTCAGCGGAGACAGATGCACCCCATATCACACTGTGCAAGAGCGCAATGATAATGAATGCATGCACAACTGAAGGAGAACCATGCATAAATGGCGCAGTGCGATATTCAACAACACAGCGCCATGTGCAATAGGGAGCAAGCGGAAGTTGCGCGATAGCGAAATGAGACAAAATAAAAGGAACAAGAGAGAGGTGCAAGAACACTACAGGAAGGCACATGTTGCTGAACCATAGCCAGCCACACAGGCAACACACACACACAGGGCAGGACAGAGAAAGAGCACCTGGAACCCACAGACACAGGAAAGGTGTGGGGAGCCACAGCCACAGTGCAGAAGGGGAAGTACCACACAGCACTGAGGCCACCAGAGGAAGGTGTTCCGGTGCAGGAAGTAGCAGCCAGGACAGTGGGTGGAACACAGAAACAGCTGCCGGGAGAACACAAGCCAGGGACATGGCCAGTGCCACCATCCAGATGGAGCAGTTATGAGGGTGAGAAGGCAGGCAGCAGGGGGCATGGCCATTGAAGAAGCCCGTCAGCGGTATGCCCCCAACAGGCAATACAGAGCCTGGACCAGCTTCAAGCTGAGACCGATACGAGGTCGTGGGATGGTACCACCTGAACCGGGCAATTCTGGGCGACTCTGTGAGCTGTGCAGTGATGTGATGCAGGCACCCACACGACAGAGCCATGCTCTGTCAGTGGAGACAAAAGTGACAGCTTGCATGTGCCTGCTCTCCACGGGGTACCTTCCAGAGACCAACAGGGGACACCACAGGCATAACCCAGTCCGGCTGCATCATGCCACCTCACCCAATTCCTCAGCGTACTGCTGCCACATGCTCGCGGAGTACATCCATTTCCCAAGCACACCGGTGGAGTGCACAGCAAACATACAGGAGCTCCACAGGGTAGCACATATGCCTGGTGCACTAGGGACAATAGACTGCACCCATGTGGCCATCTGCACACCACTTGGCCCTGAAGGGGCTGCATATATCAATCGGAAGGGCTATGCAAGCACCAACTGCCAGGTGGTATGCGATGCCAGGGGCACATAATCAATGTCTGTGCCACGCACCCTGGGGAGCACATAATGCCTTCATCTGGCACCAGTCAGCACTGTGCCACATATTCGAGAGTGGGGACATCCCACTGGCCATAGTGGGTGAGTATGCAAACCACGCAGAAAACATAGAGCTTGGGAGGGCATAGTCAGAGGTGACATGGGTATTGGCCTAGATGGCCCAAGGCAGACAGCGCTGATCACCAAACCAACCTCCACCCTCTACACACAGGTGACAGTGGATGCCCACTCCGTCCCTGGCTGCTTACACCATACTGGTGGCCTGCGACCCATCGCAGCAACACTACAATGAGGCACATGCCACCACCGCAATGTCATCGAGCGGGTGATCGGGATGCTGAAGGCACGTTTCTGTTGCCTGGACATGTCTGGCGGTGCTCTACAGTACAGCCCCTCAAAGGCCTGTGGGCTATTCCTGGCCTGTTGTATCCTGCACAACATGGCCAACGACTGTGGGATAGCCGTACAGGTCGAAGAGGGGACAGCGATAGGGACTATGAGGATGCTGGTGAAGATGGTGATGGGCAGCCCCTTGGGTGATGGGAGCCCTGACTGATCCGGTTAGCACAGCTGCACTGGGACACCATCACAGAGGAGCACTTCAGACAACCCAGGTAAGTCATGGATCCATGTGCAACCACCAGTGGCAAGGCACAACCCACAAACATGCATGGACAAACACCAGGGTGCATGCTGTAAGGGAAGTGGCTGAGCATGGAACCGACACACCGCCAGGGATGGGAAAGGTCTAACATGCGCATGATCATACACACACACACCTACCTCACAAAACATGCACAAAGGTAGGAGGCACGCCGACCAGACCGCCACCCTAGCCACACACACATCCACAGACCACCCGCCCTGCCTGTCATTGTGCGTGTTTCAGATGCTGAGTTCCATTGCACAGTGGCGGACAGCACATGCTGGCATCATCATGCACATGCCACAGTGGACAGCAGCCGGGAGTGTGCAGATGGAACATGTTGTAAGTGCAGGGCCAGGTACCCACCCATGCATTGCACGCTGAACAACACAATACACACAGGGTAGCATCAGACAGTAGCCATGCTGGGAGACAGGTCAGTCATGCACCACTGTGCCATGGCCACCATGGATGCATGGGCATCCCGCCCAGGCCCACCAGCAGTGACAGGCTGACCAATGGCCTCATGGGGTGGCATCAGCGGTCCCCAGGGTTCCACTGCTTGACGCAACCGTGCTAACACGGGGGTCTGCAGCACCCGAACATGCCTGTGCCAGGCATGCTTCGCGTACCCTCAGCTGAACCGGTGTCAACAAGGAGGGTGTCGCACGATGCTGGGAACAGGTGGGTGGACATTGCACTGCGGGTGTCTGTGATGCATGGGCAAATAATCTATGTGCCCATTGTGGCGATGACAGCTGTGATTGCCTGTGTCTGCCTGTCAATGGCAGCGTCACATCCTCCCACAACCGGTCCATCCCCACCAGAGGAGAGCGGTGTCTCTGCTGCACCGCTCCTCTGCCTGGTGCAGAGCCACACTGAGTGTATCCACCGCTGTCACAAGCTCATCTGCTGATTGACTGATGCTTGAGGCGCGGTGTTTCATCTAAGAGGTCATCTGCCTGATCGGCATGCTGTCCTCATAGTGTTCGCAGCCCTGATGGTCGCCGCCTTGAGGGTGGGCGCTGCACACCAGGGCCAGGCCTGGGCATGTCCACAGGTGGTGCACTGATGCTGCCCCTGGCACTGTACCCCCATGGCCATTGGCTGACTGCTGATACCGCCCACCAGCTGCCGCTCTCCAGGGCTCAATGGTGCCACCGCAGTGGCCGCAACAGCTCCACTGTCCTGGACACACACCAGTGCTGCCCACTGGTGCAGAAAGGTACAGGCTGAGACTGTGATGTCACACAGGCCTCCACAGTGGCACCACCACAGCCATGCCCGTGATGTCACCTGCTGTGTGGCCATCCTGTGGCTCACTCGTCTCACTGCCCATGACATTAGCTCCATCATCATTGGTGCGGTTGGCACCAGCCCGATCTCAGCATGCTGGCATCCATGGGCGCTGGCACGCTGGGACACGGGCAGGACCTCCTCTGCACCTGCTTCACCAACATCAGTCTGGGCATCCAGGCAGGCCCACTGTCACCCTGACCCCGTATGCCTGTGGAGGTGGATGGGCCCTCTTCCATCTCCATGCTACCACCCTCAGTGGAGAAGCCCACCACCGCTGACCCATGTAGATGCTCAGGAGCTGTAAGGGAAAAACAGTAGCATTAACGTATGTGATCTACCCTGTCCCCCATTGACAGACCAGGACCACCATGCAGTGACGGGATACCACCCATCTGGAATCCACCACCCAGAACACCCTCGATGGTTGCAACGCTGCATGCTGCCAGCAACCCGCTCTTCTTGTGGGGTCAGGCGTTGCACCTCAGGCTGTCCCCACCAGTCGCAAACCATGCTGCCCTGATGGAAGCCACCTTCTCCTTAATTCTCCACCTGTCCGTGCCAGTCTTCTTTTTGCACTCCTGCACGGGCGCTGGTGGCTTCCATGCAGGTTGACAGCACATGCCACCTCTTCCCATGCAGCAGCACGGGCCTGTGGTGTTCCCTGGCATCCACTGGGCAGAGGCTCCTAGTCGAGGTGGGCCTCAAACAGGGCATCTGTTTCTGCCTTGGTGAAGTCAGCCTCCTCTTCCTCCCATGTCTCCGTTCCTCTTCCTCCACCTCACGATCGGTCATGATTCCTCCTGTGAGAATGACAGGTGTTACCTGTGACTGTGCAGTCCATGCATGTCCCAAACACCACAGTCCACACTCCCAAACAGCATGCAACTTACCGCAATAGACTGCAGAAACCGACTATGGCCAGTGCAGCCCAATGTCGCATTTTTATAGCGCATAGCGCATGCAAATGAGGTGGGCGTATTTTAAGTGGATGCAAAATGCAGTGACTGCACCATTGAATGGCTGATTAGCTGATTTGCATATGAGGCTGAATATCGCGCTGTTGCACTTTGTGCAATTGTGTTGAATGTGCTGAGCCAAGGCGCAGTTCTGTGACATCGCAGTACACACCTAACTGCACATGCCGGGTTGATGACACAGGCACCTGCCATGCTGCTGATGTGCTCTGCATGGGAGGCAATGCAGGGCATAGCCACCATTGTGCAGTAGTGCTACTGCGCTGTTCACATATGACACTGTGGCACTGGGGTGCCATAGGCACCAGGGCGCAACAGTGGTGTAGGCTCACTACAGAAGGTGGCACACAGGCACCCAATCATGATACATGCATTGGGTTCCAATCGTGCTGTGGCTGTCCATGCGAGAGACCCTTGACTCTGTGCCCGACCTTTGCCCCTTAGACACCATGCATCAGGCATGGGTGCACCACTATCTTGCTGTTCGGTGACAGTGAGATAGGAAATGGCGTTGTATGGCTGCAGCATCTGCACATGGCAGGATCGCACTGCGAGCTCCATTTGACTCCACCACTTTACTGAGATGGCGTGAAGGGCAGTGATGTGGAGCCAGGTGGAGCTTGCCAACCTGGTGGCAGTGCAGAGCCCATGCTGGGGCTCTATATTGTGATGCACCCTGGACAGGGCCAGGAGTGCAGTGTGGCAGGAGGTGGCCGATGCTCTGGAGGAGGCCACTGGTATGGGCGCCACGGTGGAGTAGTGTCACCACCATTATGGAGACCTCAGGTGCAGGGACCTGAACCTCCTTGCCCGCCTGTGGGCATGTGCCAGGAGGGCACAGTGCCACGGCCAGGTAGATACCCCATCCATACACTGTTATCATCCATCACGGGTATCATGGTTGCATGTGTCTGGCACATGGGGGCCGTCCAGTGTTGGCTGTGGTGGTGGTATCAGGGTATGGGGTGGATGGGTATGGCTGTGGGATTGCACACACATGGGGCAGGGGACTTGCTACCAGATTGTACTGATGTTCCTCTCTCCATGTTTGCACCTTAGGCCCAGAAGAACGCAGGCAGGTGAGGGAGCGGAGGTGACGCCTGGAGGACCAGCAGGACAGGAGGGCTGAAGGTCTGCAGCGGCGGGACCAGCCTGATGATGGTGCCTTCATCCATGATTACTATTGCATGCTGTATAACTGGGTGGGCAGCTGGGCATGGCCACCATCCATTGACACCACTGCCATGCATGCAACTTGTTACAGTCAGCACTGTCCAGTGGCACTGCATGTCTGGGAGTGCATCAATGGTGGCCCAGCCATGCACCGGGCACATGGCTGTGCCACTGCCTTCACACCCGCATAGCCAAGTCACTGCACGGCCAATGTGTGGTGCTGTGCAGGACATGGGCGGTGGTGTGTGCAGTGTCCACATAGCTGTGGCTGCCTGGGCAGGCAGGTCTTGTGGTCACAGTCATTGTGGGTGGTCGTACACCATCATAGGGTTGGCAACATGGCTGTATGCCATGTACAATGGGTGGGTTGCAGGGGCTGACAGTCACACTTATTGACTCTGCTCCCTCATCCTAGGTGGACAGCAACTCAAGGCACTGGAGCGAGGGAGTGCAGGAGCTGCTCCAGGTGGCGAGGGCAACCCTGGAGCTACTGCAAAGCATGGACTGCCACAGGGTGAGGAGGAGGAGGAGACAACATTGGCGCCATGTGGAGGAGGACCAGGGCAGGCGATGAGCACTCCTTGCCCTAATAACACTTCCCCCTGGACCCACCCACACCCCTTCTTCCCTCTCCCATATGTTCACCTCTGCCCTTACCCCCACCTGGTATGTGGCCCTTCCCCGTTGTATATAGTTTTTGTATTTCCGGTTTAAAATACATTTGTTTTGTTATGACAACTGTGGTGGTTCTGATTTGCAGTGGGCTACAGGTGCTCAGCTGCAGTGGTGTGCATGGCATCAGGGTGGTGCACGCATGGTGTGTGTGTGTGTGTGTGTGTGTGCAGAGGTGAACCGCCTATGGTGTGGGCAGGGGATCAGTCACTGTCTGTGGTTTGTGTGTTGTACTCTGTGCACTGGATGCCTGTGTGCAGTGGTCCATGGTGCCTGCACTGTGTGCATGGCACCCTGTCAGACAAATCCATGGCTAGTGCAGCTGACACCCTTGCATGTCTGTGATATGCATGGTCTGCTGGCATGTCAGTGGTGGCTGTCCATGCTGGATAACAACTGTACCCGGCACAATGCCAGGTTACCTTCCATCACCAGTAAGGTGCACATCTGCCTCGGTGGCACTGTGGCCTCCTCTGTTGTTGTCCCTCCTCCATGCTGTTGCTTGTGTCTGTTGCAGGGGATGTGCTCAGTGTCTGTCACCTGTGCTCCGGCAGCATGCTGGTGGCATACAGCTTCATGGTGCCTGCGCAGGGGTGGCTGGCACACCTGTGCAATGTAGGGGTGCTGGCCATGTGTATACATCAACCGCGGCCATGCCAGTGGCCTGGTTGACCCAGCTACTGTGTCCCTGTGTTGGTGTGCCCTTGGGTATGGGTGGGTGTTTGTCCATGTACTGTGTTGCATCCTGTGTGGTGCATGCTTCCATGCAACACTGTGTGTGTCTGTGCTGGCTGTTGTGGCCAGTGCTGGGATGGGATGTTTCCTTGGAAGGGTGTACAGGGTGCTTACCACTGGTGGTGGGTCAGGGCATGCCCTGTACGCATTGGGGGTACCTCGTGTGGCCTCGCAATCGGTCTGTCAGCTGTACCTTGGGGGATGTGCAGGGTGGCACTGTGTATGCTGTTGTTGCATTGCTGTCTGCTGCCACCGACAGCAGGGTGCACATGGTGAGGGTGCCTTGCATGGCTCCATGGTGCAAAGGGTTGCATTGTCACAGTTGGGGTGGTGGCATGCATAGGGTGTCCTGCACTGTTGGGCGCCTACTCCTGGGAAGGGTGTATGTTGATCATGGTGCAGAGTGTGCTCTGCATTGGTGGGATGGTGTGGCACTGGGTGGTCGGCCCTCCTTATGTGCCAGTCACAGCTTGCCAGTGGGTGTGCTGGGGCACCATGGCCTAGCTGTGGGTTGGTTTCTGGTATCCATGGGCTGGTGGTTATTCCAGCTGTCCCTGGTTGTGCAGTGCATGGGGTGTGGGGACGATGTCTGTTCTGCTGTGTGCTCCTCTGCCCATCTGTGGCATGGGTGGTGGGCCCCTGCATCCCTGGTTGTGCTGTTGAATTGCTGCCCTGCTCCAGGAGCATCCCTGGTTGCACTATGGAACATCTGGACTGCTCCACTGAGCATTCCTTGTTGCGCTTCTGGTGCATCAGATATGTACAACTTCACATCCTAGTTTGCGCTATGGTGCAGGTGGTGCGATATTCAGTCATCTGCCGTGGCGCATCCACGCCGCATGATTTTGGAATATCACACTTCTTGTGCATGGGCACAGTGGACTTGTGCTTGCTGCTGCTGTTGCGCACTTTCTGGGCGCAGTTTGAATATCTGGGACATTATGTGTAACACCCCTGATGACATGTTAACCACAAAACCGGTCGGGGTTTTGTCCGTTGCTGCAGTTGATTGTGGCTTTTGGCGATACCTTTTAATCAATAAATATAATGGATGTTACCGATGTTACCGAACAGTGAGAGTGCAGTTTTGCTTAGCATTTTGATATACGTTTAAACACCACACCTCAGGTGAGTGGAGCTTCAATTGTTGTTTTGTTTGGTTCAACTTTAAGCAGAAATGCATTGTGCCGAAAGACCTCTCACACAGTCTGCAAAGGGTGCCAACAGAAGACACAGACACACGTGTTTCATATGGTGAACCCAATAAAAACATAACCCAGATAGACCATCTTTGGGTAGCTAGTATATTCCACTGGTGTGTCATACAGGTGAGGTACACCAATGAGTCCTGGTAGGACAAAACACATGTCTGTGTCTTCTGTTGGCACCCTTTGCAGACTGTGTGAGAGGCCTTTTGGTACAATGCATTTCTGCTTAAAGTTGAACCAGCACAATATTCTGTGGTGATTTCCATATACATCCCATGATGCTTTGCATTATGAAGTACGTGTGATTTTGTATTTCTTTGAAACTTGGTTTCCTGGCCAATGTCTTTCAGGGTAACCATTGCCTCAGTCTTGCGCACTGAGGTTCTTTATCTTTAGCTTGTTTTTGTTTTATTGGTTTCATTACAACACAACCCAGATAGGCCATCTTAGGGTAGCTGGTTCATTCCATTGGGGTGTCATTACAGATGAGACACACTGGTGAGTCCTGGTAGGATGAAACACATATCTGTGTCTTCTGTTGGCACCCTTTGCAGCTGTGTGAGAGGCCTTTCGGCACTATGCATTTCTGTAACGTTGAACCAGCACAGTATTCTGTGGTGATTTGCATATACATCCCATGATGCTTTGCATTATGGAGGTATGTGTGATTTTTGTGTGTGTATATATATATTCATTGCAAAACTTTGTTAATGAATCAGTTAGGGTTGAAGAGTCAAAAGTAGGAAATGAGACATTAGGATTGACAAACTACACCCCACCACCACATCAACAGGTGACGGGTGTGCCTTGGCAATGATACACCCCATCAGCTGTCAATCTTGGGATGATGGGTGGGTCCACGAGGGGATGGAGCAACCAGAGGTCTCATTTCCTGACCTTGTGTTTTAACCCTAAATGATGCATTAACAAAGTTTTTGCACAGAATATATATATGTATATTATATATATATATATATATATATATATATATATATATATATATATATATATATATATGATACATGATGGGCAGGAGTAAAAATATTTCACTCCTACAGAGTGACCCTGGATACTCATGGTGACAAAGCCATGAGAGAAAAGAGTATCCAGTGGTCACCTGCAGGAGTGAAAATATTTTCCATAGCACACGATCTGCACATCATGTGTGTGATTTATACAACAGGAGTTTCCAGAACCTTTTTATTGCCGCTTATCTTGTGGAATATACAAAGAAGACACAAGACAGAAAAGAAAATTCTACTAAAAAGCTGGAATACTGTCTTGCCATTTGAGATGAAGCAAGAATGTATTCATTGGCAGTTGAGGTATTTGTGGATGTGGAAGACTTTGCTCTTTTTGGCTTCTTTTCAGTATGAAACTCAGGCTGCTGTTTGTTTGCTTTGGGGCTTTCATAGAGTGTACAAGATGAAAGTGAAAGAGAATAACAGGTGCAGGTGTGACAGGTGTGCTACATTCTTGTCATTAACCTCATGAAAGCAGTTCAAACACTTAGACAGAATCGAGTGTTCCTGGGTGAGATCAGCACAGTTTAAATAAATGCTGATTATCTCACTGAAAGCTATCTACAAGTGACCTTTGCACTGTGTGATATCCACAAGTGACATTTGCACTGTGTGTATAAATGTAAGTTTTGTCACAGTGTAGATATCAGTACTATATGTTCCTGCAGGGTGGAGATATATTTTATTCATCTGCATATCACTTCACCTCTATTGTATAAATATATTTATGCAATGGGGGTGAGGATAAAAAGTGCCAAAATAACAGCATTATTTTTGGCTGGTCAGATCTACAGTAAGAATGTCACATTTATCCTCACTGTAGGTCATTTATCCTCACTGTAGGTAATAACCAGGCACTATCTGCACTTCAGCACAACTGCTCACAAAGGTTTTGACTGATGGGAGCTGGCAGCATGAGCAGCACAATCAAGAATGCACCTGCTCACTTGCATTCCAGCTCCACTGGTAGTTTCATTTCTCTCCAGCAGCACACTGAACAGTTTCATTTTCTCCCTGTTCTTTCACTGTAACTCATTAAAAAAATAAAGTTCAGCTTCACACAATGTTAATTACCATTTCTCTTAAGGTCAAAATACCAGACAAAATTCAATTATTTTTTTCATTGTCTACCCCACCCCACATTCTTTCACTTCAAATATTAAAAAAAACTTTTAGCCTCACACAAAACATTAACTTCCTTCAAACCACAGCACACAAAAAAGCAACCAACTCTCTCTTTTTACTCTTACCACTCTCCACAGCAGCACAATGGCACAGCATCCTGATGCAAAAGTTCAGTTTTATGGAACACAATGCTCAGTCATCTGAAACAAAAAGGAATAAATAAAACATACCTATTTTAAAAATAAAAATGAAAATTACACCAATGAAAAACTTGGCCCATTGCAACACACAATGTCCCCATTGAAAATATCTCAGAATATTTCCCCTTGAGCAGTTTGACCTATGGCATCACTCATGGCTTCACCACTCATGACATCAAAGGTCAAACTGCACTCGGGAAAATATCAGAGATATTTTCAATAAAACATAACCATATATATATATATACAGTATATATATATATATAGCAACATGTGTTTTGGGATAAATGCAGGGATAAAACATAGTATCTTCATCGATATCACTGACACCTCGATGTTCCTATATGTCATAGGATATCTCCATGTTCCTATATGTCATGGTGATACTTCTAAGTTACTGTATGTCATTCAAAAGAAAGTGAAAGTACAGTATTTCCCTCTCTTTTGCACAGCCATCTCTCTCCCACCCCCAAACACACATTCTTCTGACATCTGATTAATCCTGCCATTATGTTTAAATAAATAAATGATTTTAAAAGGTACCTGATTGTTTCTGCCATGTGATACTGTGAAAACCCTGTATTGCTTTCACTTCCCCCTGAAACATAGCATGACTGAGTGGTATCTAAACTCACAGATAACATGCTGTGACCTTTAAAATAAGTCAGTCTTTTTAGAAAATCCTGTTCTTATCTCAGTGTAACACTCTTTACTCAAAGAAGGTGCCACTCTACTCACTACCACATGGCAGGCTCAACCAGGTACCCTTCTATAATTATTTATTTGCAAATAATGGCATGATCAACCAGATAACTCTATAACAGTAAACTGACAGGATCAACCAAATACTTTTTTTTTATAAAATATGGCATCTGTTATGTTTCTGGAAGATTGGGGAGGGGGAGTTCTTTGGTGATTGTTTTTGCATAAAGACCAAAACACATGTTGTATAAACAGAACATGACATGGCCTGACTGAAGATATATTTATCTTCACTCAAGGCCAGTGACATCAAGATATCTCACTCGTGGCTTCACCACTCGTGAGATATCATTATATAGTGGCCTCTCGTGAAGATAAATATGATATCTTCAGTCAGGCCATCATAACTTATTATACAACATATGTTTTGGGATAACTAGACAGATAAAAGTGGTATCTGAGGCAAGCAGTGGAGATATCACTGATATCTCCATGTTTCATACTCATAGTGATATCTCCATGTTCCTATACATCATGGATATATCTCTATGTTTCTATATATCATTAAAAGAAAGTAGTATTTCACTTTCTATTTTTAATAGCTGTTTCTCCTAGCACCTTCTAGCCCCCATTTCACACACATGCACATGCCTCAGATATCTGGTTGATTCTGCCATTATTTTTAAATAAATAAATAATTTAAAAGTATCTGGTTGATCCTTCAATGGTAACTCCAACAGCACTTTCACTACCACACCAAAATGTAGCATGACTGAGTGCTAACAAGACTGACACATGACATGCTGCCAGAGCATTACAGTAAGGCAGCCTGTGTCAGTAAAGTTAGAAAAGACTGTTTTAACTCAGTTTTAACTGCATTTGTTTAAAACAAGCTGCCGACTCCACGAAAGAACAGCAAGCAAGTTTCTTCTATACTGTGCCAGCTCAGCTTGTTTACAAATGGAATGGGATGAGAGTTAGGTCCAACAACACACACCCCAAAGCCTGTTGGGTTGTGGAGGGTGGAGGATGGGGATGGGGCGTGGTGTAGTAGGGTTGGAAACCCTAATATCAGTTTCCACACTTTTGTGGTGTGGAAATCAACTAACTAATGCATTAACAGAGTTTTTTGCAATGAAAACATATATGCATATATATATGAATTTGTATAAGTTCTCTTCTCCTCTCCTCCCGACACTTCTGAAACAAGTTGATATCACTGCAGTATAACTTTCCTGGTGAAACTTTTAAACTCAATAAATAAAGCAATCAATAAATGAATAAATTGCCACATTTACTTTCTTTGTCTTAATAATGCACATATATATTCTGTCAGTAGTTTAGCATATTCTACTTCTAAAGAATTTAATAAGTACACCCAAACATTTGGATAAGGCATTTTTTATAAATTAAGATATGATTTATAAGGTACTTTTCCTCTCGTCATAGATTAAGAACACACACATGATATTTATTTATTTATTTATTTATTTATCAAAATTGTTTCACCAGGAAAAGCACACTGAGCAAGAACTGCTCGTCTCCGGTGCAACCTGGGAGGAGGAATACAGTGGAGAAGAGGAAAGGGTAGTCCAGGTCTGATATATATATACATACAATTACAATACAGTTGAAAACATTTGACAGAAATAGTCGGCACAGATGACAATTTACCCTTACTAATAGTATAGTAGCAATTACATGGGGAAGTCATGCTTTATACCTTGAAAACATACAATTAGATAATACAGTTGCATATGTTTGACAGGAATAGGTGAGTGTGGATTAATACATATACCCTAATAGTCGAGAGTAACAGTTACAATGAGGAAATCCTGCTAAGGTATTGGGTTGTGGTATATAATGAGATGGGGGTAAGTGCAAGCTAGCTAGCTCAAAAGTTGGGATCAAGTGCAGTAGTTGCGTATGGTTAGCAAAGTAACACCATTGAGCCCACTGGGAAGAAGAAATATAGGGTATCTGAAGTAGGAAGTAAGGAGGAGCATCAAGAGTGAACCAGCAGAAAGCATTAAAAGGGTATCAGTTTGGATAAAACTGACTTGTGGGCGGCACTGTAAACAATATCACAATAATCGAAGGAGGAAGTATCGTCTTCTGGATAAGCTCACGGACGGACCGGATAGGGAGGCTAGAACAGTTCCGATATAAAGCTCCGAGCTTGGGGTGGAGTTTTGTTAGTATAGAGTCAGCATGGACTGCGAAGGTGAGGTGGTGGTTAAGCCAAATTCCAAGATACCGAAAGGAGGTGATGTCCTCCAGCTCTGACCCATCAAGGGTGTGGAAAAGTGGGAGAGGGAGCCTGGCTAGTCATTGGGATTTACCAAAGTCATAGTTACAGTTTTATTTTGTATTTAGAGAGCTGGTGAGAGTTGAACCAGAGCTGGACTTTGTTAAAATCTGCCTGGAGGGTAGAGGCAACTGAGGCTAGGGAGGGAGCCAGAAGAAAATAGGACAGTATCATCAGCATACATGTGGATTGAGGAGGCAGAACAAGTTTGGGGCAGGTTGTTTAGAAAAATAGAGAATAGGATTGGCCCAAGCACTGATCCTTGGGGACATTGGTGGACATGGGGAGGGATATGGCCTCGCAATCTTGACAGATTGAGTGCGGTCTGTAAGATAGGCACTGAACCAGGCAGTAGCAGATGTGGAAAGGCCAGAGTCAGAGAGGCTAGATAGTAACAGAGTGTGGAGACTGTATTGAAGGCCTTGGCCAGATCAATGAAAATGGCAGAATTGATGAGACCTCTATCCATTCCAGATTGGATGGTGTCAATGAGCCTTAGTAAAGAGGAGGCAGTGGCATGATCTTTCCTGAATCTGGACTGGTAGTGTGTTAAGAAATTTGAGTCGGTGAGATAGGAGGTTAGCTGGGTAAGCACTAAGTGTTCTTGTAGCTTCACCAGAGCAGGAGGAGGGAGATTGGCCGATAGTTTGAGGTGGAGGAGGAGGAGGAGGAGGAGGAGGCCCTTTGTGGAGAGAGATGACAATGGTGTGCTTTCAGGACAGAGGGACAGATGCAGTGGCGAAGGATAGATTTGGGAGGTGGGCAATACAGGTGACTATGGCAGAGGCCAAGAAGAACAGAAGTTTGGGGTCTAGTCCATCTGGGAATTCCCATTTGAAGGGCTTGATGTTAGTAGGGCATCTAGAGCTTCATCTGGAAGATTTCCTGAAGGAGAAAAATACCTGTATTTGAGGTCATTTTTGCCCTGTGGGTGGTGGAGATGGTGACATGGGGGTAAGGAGGAAAGGAGCCGAAGCGCAGGTGGAGAATATGTTAAATTCATCAGCGACTGAGATAGGATCCAAGAGTGTGGAGTTGTTTACACTAAGGAGAGGTGAGGGCTTGGCGCTGAGATGAGAGAAGAGGATGTATAACCTTCCAGAATTTGGAGGGGCTATTAAGGTTAGATGGAGGAGGATCTAAAGCACTCTGCTTTAGCTAGCCAGGTTGCTCTAGTGCACATGTTAGCATGAATACCGATAGTGGGAGAGGTTCTGAGGTAGGGCTGAGGCTTTGAAAGCTCACCATGCCGAGTCAGGGGCATTCATACAAGCTGTGAGCTCTTGGAAGATCCAAGGCAGGTGGGTACCATACCCTAGTACGTCGTGCAGGGTGGGAATCCCATATCTTAAGGAACATGTTTTTGAAGTGAAATGGGTGTCATCTATCAGGTTGGGGGAGCCAGTTAGCTGGAGGAGGTAATGAGGTTTGAGGATTTGAGCGACCAGCGGACTAAGAACTTGGGGATTTGAAATCGTGGATTTTGCGAACAAGGTAGATGACATGGTGATCACTCATAGAGTCAGGAGTAGGCTTGTTTGGATGACTCTGTGAGGATGGGAGGTCAGAGCCCAGTCGATAAGGGTGGTTACCTAATTTAAGGTTTAGGCGGGTGGGCTCAGTGATGAGTTGGGTTACATTGAGGCAGCTGACATCCGTCTGGGTTTTGTTGAAGGCAGGGGCTAACCAGTTTAGATTAAGGTCACCCATAGCATATAATTTCCCAGTGGGTGCTCATGAACTGATTTGTGTAAGAAGGTCAGTAACAGTTGAGGCAGGGGTGCCTGGTTGGCAGTAGATTCTTGCAATGAATATGGGCAGCGAGAAAGGTAGTGTGAGCTGGAGCAGCAGAGTTCATACTCTTTAGGTTCAGTTTTAGCTAAGATTATTTTTGTAGCATATGTCTGAACTTATGAAGATGGCTCATCGCCACCACCTCTCGTGGCCCTGTCCTGGCAGGCCATCGTGTAACCAGGGATGCGACTGAAGTTAGGAATGTTTTTGTTAAGCCAAGTTTCAAAGAGGATGAGGACATCAGGGCATGTAGAGGCAGCGAGAACTTGTAGCTGGTCGATTTTAAGTGGCAGGCTATGAATATTTAGGTAAAAGGAGATGGAGCCCTTTGTGGAGGGTAACCTGGCAGTTGGGAGGGGATGGGATGCAGGGTGGAGGTGCCAGCTGAGGTTGGTGAGGATGTGGTAGTCGAGGGTCTGGGATTTGGGTGTATGTCTCCCACTACAGAAGGAGGAGGGTGAAGATAGTTGTTGAGCTAGGTATCACGGAGGTAGCCTGGAATGGAAGACCCCGCCACGAGTGGGAAAGGATGGACTGTTGTGTGGGAAACAGGGGTGGGGCTAGAAGCAAGTATGTACAGGACAGTCCAGGAGGGAAGATCCTGATTAGGAAGGGGGCATATAGTGGAGTGTGCCCAGGTAGGAGTGGGTAGGAGAGAGAGAGCAGGGTTGAAGGGGCAAGGAGGAGTTACAATATGTGCCAAGTAGGGGAGGGGACATGGAAAGGTAGGCGGCATGGTGGAGAGGAGGGTTGGAGGCAGGAGAATGAGACAACTGAGTAGAGGTAAAATGCTAGCCACGGTGGACATGGTGCTGGGATTTTGTAGCAGCTTCTTAGACAAGGAGGTAATTATGAGGAGAAAGGAGCCTGAGATTGGCTGGGACGAATGTTGGCTGGCCCCTAGGAGGGCGAATGGCCAATAGGCCTAGGAGGTGAAACAGAGAGAATGGGAATTCTAGAGTAGAGGGGAGTGAATGGAAGGCTGCAGGAGGCTGGTGGGGGTGGGGTCGAAGAAGAGGGCGGAGCAGAGAGTATTTAATCAGTGGAGGGGTGGGGAAAACATTTTCCAGGTGTCCACCATTACAAAAACATTCAAAAGATAATGATGCATATTGTTTCCCTGTTGTCGTATCTCAATATGTTTGAGGGATACTATTTTCTATCTTCCCTTTGTTTTTCATTAAGTCATCTTAACAGCCATGGATTTAAAGTAATGTTCATAATACTGTATGTAGCCAATAATTAAGAATTCACAATTTAAAAAATCTTCAGTTGGAACATGGCCAAATTTAAGCTCTCACATAAGATTCAGGTATGGACTTAGTTACTTTAATAATGAACCTATAACAAATAAAGAATGGTACTACCAGATAATGGGCCAGATATTCAAAACTTCAGCACCAGGCGCAAACTGATTACTCCGGAACTCCACTGGAATAGCACCGAGCATACAATATTCAAAGACCAAATAGTGCTGGTGCAGCCCGTTTGCACTGTCACAGTGAGATAATGTATGCATGAGGCAAAGTGAGGGTGAGACCATGCATACAAGCGCATGCTATATTCAAAGCTGTAGTATGGCACAATGGCAATTGTGCAACATATGGCATGGCACTAGTTACTGCCAATAAAAGGCAGCCTAAACACAGTGCAAACCACAGAAGGATGGGGTGTAGCCTGAGACACCAAAGCCAACATGGCAGTCTCCCATGATGCTGTGGTAGTGGTGTGCCTGATGGCAGCTATAATGGAGGAGGAAGAGGGATCAGGCCCACCGTGGGTCACACCATAGGCCAAGGAGGAGATATGCTGCACATAGGAGGTACCAACCCAGGGTATCATTCGAGATCCTGTTGGATGACCACCTCATGGACCAGTATAGAATGAACAGGGTCATGCTGAGACAGCTGTGTGAACTCCTGCATTAACAGCTGGCTTCTAATACCAAAACAACCATGCCATGTCAGTCGAGCAGGAGGTGATGGCTGAAATATGCTTTTCTCACCACTGGGACATTCCAGGCCCCAGTAGGTGATACCATCAGTGTCACAGTCAACCATCCACGCCTCCTGACCCAGTTCCTGGAAGCTTTTGTGCCACATGCTGCTAAATTCATAGTATTCCCTAGCATGGCACAGGAGCACAGAGAGATGATGCAGCAGTTCTATCAGGTTGCTCACCTACCAGTTGTACTCGGTACCACTGACTGCTCCCATGTTGCCATCCGTGCACCACCTGGTGATGATGGAGACCTATACATCAACAGTAAGGACTACCACTCTGTCAATTGCCAGGTGGTGTGCAATGCACTGAGGAGCATTATCCCCAGCAATGCCCATAACACCTACATCTGGCACAGGTCAAGGCTGTACCAGGCATTTGAACAAGGTGTAATACCCAGTGGACACACTGTCGGTGAGTACCCACAGCTAGTACACAGGACAACAACCAGTGGCAGGACAGTGCCACATAACAGTAGATAGGTGTGGAGCAGGGGGTCATGCAGGTGGGGACGGCCCTGATAAAGGATGTCTAGCAAGCTGGGTGACTGGTACAATAAACACATGCTGACATGTGGTTGTGTTTCCTCAGGAGACAGTGCCTATTCCCTGAGACCCTGGCTAATGACACCCATCCCTGTCCATCCACAGTGGCAGAGGAATGTTACAATGAGGCACATGTCACAACATTGAACATCATTGAGCATGTCTTTTGCATGCTCAAGATGAGGATCCACTGTCTGGACAGGACAGCGGTGCCCTACAGTATAGCACTCAGAGGAATGCTGCATATTCCTTGCCTGTCATCAGTTACACAACATGGCATTGAACCATGTAATACACGCCAGAACCTGAGGAACAGTCAGACAGTGACCCAGAGCCTGGGGACACTGAACTTGAACTGTGAGACACCAGCATGTCCAGGAGGTCCCAGGAGTATCAGAATGCCATCATTGCCACCTTTACCGGATGGGCAGGTGAGTAAACACAACATGAACAAGCATGTGATAGAATGTTTATTTACAGTACAAGCAAGCGTGACATGTGAATCACTGTGGCACACTCACGCACACACACATGTGACTGTGGAACTGATGTGTGATGTGTTGACTGGGCAGGGAGGTACATGTGCATGTGTGGATGGGGGTGGATGCAGGATGCAGTGGCACACACATGCCATCAGCGCCAATATGCCATGATGGACAGACTCACGACCGTGCATCCGCGAGGCGGGTACTCTGGGTAGAGGAGGCATTGGATGTGGGCATTGATGAGGCTGTTGCCCTTGGACAACCTAGGCCCCAGTGGGGCTTGGTGTGGCTGACAACCATCATCCAGTGCACTGTGACAACCCCACGGGTGGCGCAATGCAGCAGTGCTGTTCTAGTCAGACTGTCCAGAACATGCAGTGGAACATTGCTGTAATCCAGTGGTGGACCTCCGATGTTGCTGGCTGGTGTTGTGCTTCCGCCCGCAAACTCACCAGAGAGCAGAGCAGGTGTGAACTCCGCACAGCCCCTGCGAGGCTCCTAAAACATATTGCGGGTGTATCACAGTTATGGGCATGGTGCTTCTCAGCTTCACGCTCTGCATGCAATAATCCCTTATTCATGGCCTCCCAGAGCAGAGACAGCTCCAGTAACATCTCACGCCTGAAGGCATGCAGCTCCTCTCATGCAGCTGTCTGTGATACAACCACAGGCTGTAACAACACATGGGATTCAGGTCCCCATGGCCCTGGTGTGCAGGGCTAACAGGGGCAGTGTGTAGGGCTGGTGGGTGGCATTCTGCGGTGCCTGGCCAGTGGATGGCCTGTGTGGCATCCTACAGCTCTGCAGCATGTTGACTGCAACATGCAGATCATGTGGCAATCCACCTGCCCAGCCATTGCGAAGTCACAGGTGGCGGTCTTCTTGGGGCCTCATGTGTGTGTGTTGCTTCAAACCTCTCACGGACGACACCTGCCACTGTGAAAATGGTGGCGCCCATGCCAGTAGTGTTGGGCCTGGGGCCACACAACATGGGTTGTCTGGTTTGCAGTAGGACACTGGGCTGCCTTGTTGGTGGTGTATCTGCAATGACTGTGTGGCCAGAGATGTCCAGCCCTGACATGCCCCCATCTTCACTGTCTGATGCTGACAACCCCCTTGGCCATTATGCCCATGTATTCCACGCATGGGATGATTGTCTTATCATCAATGACCTCATCCATGTCCCCATCAGACAAAACCAGAATGGCAGTGGCTGCTGCAGTCCTAGCGAACATGGTGACAGCCCCATCCACCCCTGAGAACGTGCTGTATGGATGCCTGACATTGATGGGCCATCATCCTCAGCATGCTCCACATCCGTGGGTCCAGCACACTGGGCTGCAGAAAGAAGAACACACAGGAATGGCACTACGCACCTACACTGGTGCAACAGCATGCAGTAGTCCAGTGTGCCACCAGTCCACACTGTGCACCCCAACACCAGTGTGCACACCACACACACACACACACACACACACACACACACACACACACCCTATGTGCATGAATGGATAGACATATGTGCATATACCATAGTGCAGACCCCATAATGTATACAGTACATGCAATGCCACACACCTACACCGTGATGACAACCACCATGATGTGGGTGAAAGTACATGTACACAGTGGCACACATGGAAACAGAACTGTTCCCAGTGTGTTTGCACAGCGGACATGCACTCACATGCATGTTGTAGAAACAGCAGGGTCTCACATCCACCACCCTCAGCACTGGCCACAGCCACTGTTCGTATAGTTGCTGCCACAGCCTCCATTATAGGGTCCACTGTCATCAGTGCTGCTTATCTTGGGCCACCACCTATGGCATGCAGTTCCCTCAGGTGTTGCACCTCATCCTCCTTTGCCTAATGCTGCATGTCATTCCACAGTTTCCACACAGCTTCCACTGTGCACCCATGTCTTCCTAGCATTGACCACCACTGTTATCTGTTCCCACATCAGCCTGACAGTGGCATCTCAGTTCCTGTGATGTTGCATCACCTTTAACCATGACAGATAGCCATGCATGGGTGCCTCAACTCATCACTGGAGAACCAGTGGGACCGCAGCAGTGCATGTCGCTCAGGGGCACCTGGGGGGTGATGACAAACATTGGTCAGGGCATGCTGTGCGCTGTGACTGACTGTATGTTGTTGTGTGCAGGTATGTGTCGGTGTCCTAGTGCAGTACATTACGTGCAGCACATATGCCTGTGGAACACGATGGCCATGTGGCCTCCCAATGTGATCTTCTCCCCAGCATTGCATGACCAAATGAAGGAATGCAGCCTCAATACATGGTGCTGTGTGTGCATACAAGGCCATAGTCACAGTGTATGCATGTTTGGCTGTGCCACAGCAGTGCTGCGCTGTGCCTGCGCACACCTGCCTGCTGTGCCTACTGTCACTGTGTATACAGAGGGACTGCTACAAGGTGTATAGCAGGCAACAATGCTGTTTACACATACAGGCCCCTATGACAACCACACACACAGAGTACGTGTCACCAGTTCAGAGTACCAGTGCACAAACCACATGTCAGGACATATGGGGGATCACGGTGGGGTCACGTATGCCCAATTCCTGCATTTCTGGTTAGCACAGCACTAATGCATTTGCACAGCAATGGAACCACATAGTGCCACACAACAGCATACCACGAGACATATTGCAGGCCTACGGGCAGGGAGTGGAAGTGAAGCTGGGTGTATCTCCCGAAGTTTCAGCAGTCCCAGTACCGGAGATGCCATCAGGAAAAGGGTCAGGGTGGTGGTCCAGAGTGACTATAGGTGGGGGTAGACTGAGCTGGCCAACCTGGTGGAGCTGGTGCTGCAGTGGGAGAGGCAGGTCTTCAGTGTGGTCAGGGAGGAGGACAGGCCAGGCAGGTGTGGGTGTCCATTGCCAGGCACCTGTTACAACGTACAGGCATTACATGGGATTGGGAGTAGTGCAGACATTGCTAAATGGACATGCAGTGGTGTGAGGCCCAGAGGCTCAAGCACTTCAGGTGCATGGTCCATGATGGGACTGTGCCAGTGCCAGGTATGTATATATGTGTATATATATGTGCCATAGGACTGCTTCTCGAGGTGTGTGTATCGTGTCTCTCTCTCTCTATAGGTGTGGGTGTATGGATCTGTGTATGTGCATGTGAATGTCCCCATGTGCCACATCTGTGTGTATGATGCCCTTGGGTTGTGAAAGGCTGCACACTGTGCATGTTCATTGCCAGGCATATGTGGGTGTGGTTCTCAGTTTGCTCATTAGTGGGCATGGTTGTTTCCACCATACCTCTGTCCATGGTAGTGTGTGAATGGATGCTGCAATGTGAATGTACACTGCACCGGGGAATGTTGCTATATGGCATGCTGTGTGCCATGTGACATGTGGCACTGTGAGGGGCAGGGTTTGTACTACCACTGTGTGTCATGGGCATTGATGAGCCTTCACATGGCATTCATGCAGGTACTAACGGTGGTGTTCCCTCTTCACCCTGCAGACTGCATCAACGGAGGTCCCAGGAGGGTGTCAGGCCATGCACAGCAGGCAGAGGAGAGCAGTGATGGTCGGCATGGTGCATTGCATGAGTACCATACATTTTTACACTATCATGCATGTGTAGCAAGCTGTCACGATGGTTGCCGGTGTGGCTTTGGACAACACACATCTTAGTCCATGTTACTTGGTCATGGGTACAGTGGTATGGCTGTGTCCTGCAGCACAGATGTTGCATTGTAAGTCCTTCTCACTCTGCAATGGCTGTGGTGTACTGGTGTTGTCCAGCACTAGTATGGATGCACAGTTAATGGGGCAGTTATGGCGGCACATGTATCCGCATGGCCAACACTGCTGTTCTGTGCTGCAGTGTTGCAGTTGTCCACTGTGTGTGGTCACCCTGCGCCACATGGGGATGTGGCGGTTGATGGACTTAGTTACTGTGATGGCCTTGTTTGCTATGTCCATGGCATGGGCGATTGGCGTACTGCTGTCCTGCTATGGGAGGATGGGGCTGTGTTACTGACTTGTCCTGGTGTACCGTATGCATGGCATGGGCAAGTGGTGTACTGCTGTCCTGCTATGGGGAGGGATGGGGCTGTGTTACCTGACTTGTCCTGCTGTACCGTATGCATGGCATGGGCAAGTGGCGTATTGCTGTCCTGCTATGGGGGATGGGGCTGTATTACTTAGTTGTTCTGGTTTTACCTTGTGTATGGCATGGGTGAGTGGTGTACTGCTGTCCTGCTATGGGGATGGAGCTGTAGTACTGACTTTGCCTTGTGTACTGTGTCTATGTCATGGGCACTGGCATAATGCTGTCCTGCTGTGTGTGTGTGTGGGTCTTCTGGGCTGTGTATCCACGTTGCCTGGGGTACTCTGTCCATTGCATGTCCACATTGCATACAACCGTCCTGCTCATGCTGTTGGGTTGGGAGGCCCCCACATGATTCATAGACCATAGATATTGTCAGCAGTTACAGAGTGCTTAGCCCATCCAGTCTGGCCATGGGCAGGCAGACACATTGGCCTGCATCTGTCCCATACAGGTCACAGTCCATAGCAGTGTGGCATGGCTGTATGCATTCCTGGGCTGTTTCTGCTTAGCTGTCATCTTCATTGCACTGTTTCATTGGGCAGCAGGTCCCAACCAGTATGTTGTTACGACTTCCTTTGTGCTCTGGGCCGCTGTCCTGGTCACCTGGGGGTGTCTGTGTGGTTGCACTGCATCGGTGTGTACTCCACTGGGCCATAGGGCTTCCTCTGCTCTGTGGTGTTGGCCTTGGCCTTCCCTGTCCACCTGTGTACTTTGGCTGAGTGGGTGCTGCCTGTGGTTTCCTTCTGTAGTATACAGGCGCATGTTGGGTGGCGCATGGGGTTCCCCATTGTATGGCGCTGCGTGGGTATGGTTGTTGGGACATGCTGTACACCCCTAGGCCATAAGCCTGGGGTATGCATTGCACCTTTCTGTCAGTGTACCATCCTGACAGGGTCCTCCTTCATCCTATAGGTCATAGAGGAACTCGCTTTGGGTCAAACGTCCGAGGAGTCGGAGAGCAGGGATGAACTCCTGTGCAGGATAGTGCAGCAGCAAGGACGCTCATTGAGCAGCAGGCAGTCATAATCTCAGAGACCAGAAGAGTGGCATCCTTACTGGAGTGAGATTGCCTGCTCCAGCATCACAACAGCCTGCTGAACATTGAAGGATCTGGCCCAATTTTGATTTTAAGCCTCCCCACACACATTACTGGGGTACTGCTGTTCTGTTCTTTTTGTCAGTCTTTCATCCCTTCTTTATTTTTATATTGCAATTTCTCATTTTGTTTTGTTATCTGTTTCACATTATTGTTTCAGCTGCATTGTTTTGCTTGTTCTCACTAGTGTGTTGCATTTCTGAATACATATATATTGCTTCTTTACATTACTGTGTCCAGTGTCATTATTGGGTGCATGGGGTTTATCATTTGCTTGTAATTCCATTGTTGGGTCTTGTGGTGTTACATGCCATTGTGATTGGTTGACCATCCATGGCACTCCAGACAGTACATCATGGGTTTTAGCCCACCTGATAGGCTAGTGATGCACATGACTCTAGGATCAAATTTCTTGTATATCCAGGTCCCAGAAACCCCTGTTCTCCAGTTCAAATCTTGCATCTGATAAGGCTACTAGCACACCAGGATCCCTGTTGTTCTACTCCAGAAAGGTAGGCCTCTCATTTATGTTCCTTATATGGCTATAATACTAAAGGCAGAGCAGTAAAACTATGTGCTGCAGTTGTTTGTGTCTAAAGAGAATGCGGCATTCAGTATTTGAAAAAATGATGAGGCCAGCTTGTTGATTGTTGTTTTTTGTTTGTTTCTCTGGCTATACATATTCCTGTGTTGCTACTCTATATCTTAAAGCCAGCAAATTGTGTCACAGTTGTGTTTTCCTGAGGTGTTGTTTGCTAGCTCACCTCTGTTTTGGCGCTGTTGGGCTATTTGAAGTTTGTTTACTGTCTTAGTTTTCTAGTTAATTTCTGACTATTGGCTCTATTTGGCGAGTATAATGTTACCCTTCTTATGAAGGAAGGGGATGTTAATGAGTCTTGTTCATCCGGAGTTGCTTCAAATCAATTACCCCTCACTTGATCGTGAGTCCTGGCATCTCCCTGCATGCCCACCTCGCACAGTAGCGCGCAAACCTGAGGCAGTCCTCTCCCATAACCCTGCACTCGCTGACTAACTCCCGAGTGAGTGACAATGCGATCGATTTGACGATCTGCAGAAAGAAATTCCACAGTTTTAAAGCTCCTCCTAAGGCCAGCCTGCACCTTAACCAGGGAGCATGCCTCTATTCTAGGCCTCCAGCCTACTACTATGCAGCAAGCATGGCTTCCCCTCCCCTCCTCCAGCCGCATGGTCAGCATCTAGTTCAATCAAAAGGGCTTTTGGAGTGAACAAGGCAATAAAACCTCTCCCACACTCAGAATCACTCTTTTTGGCTTGTTCCTTTCATTTTCGAGGCCTGTTATTGTTGTCCCATGCTCCCTCTGGCTGCAAGGTCTCCAGCGGCCTATTCTGGGATAGCCCTATCGCACTGTGCGATAGTGAACCCCATAATACAGCCCCTTCTGGCATTTAAATACAAAAAAAGCAGGGATAATGCCATTCGGTGACTGTTTCTCTTCCCCACGCTAATCTCAGCCACATGGTGCACAGCTACAGCCTAGCGTGGGTGGGGATGGGGATCACTCTGTTTGAGGAGTAAACACTCATTTTACAACATTCGTCTTAGAGAGTCTAGTGGCTCTCAAAACAATGATGATCTCTACAAGCGTCACTTGAGAGTGGAAATAATATTATAATGGCTCATAAAATGGAGCACTTCACAAATGGGCCTACCATCAGACCTGAGGAAGGAGATGCTCATTCTCAAGGGAACAATGATGGCAATGATCTCAGCCATCCTATCGACCCAAGGTCCTCCCTTATCTCTTATGGGGTCCCTCCCAATAGTGACCCCATATTTTTACAAATACCAAAAAAACCTCCCTCTAACTCATATGGGGTCCCTCTCACTAGTGACCTTATATGCTTCACAAGGAAACTGGCGGTCCCTCTCCATAGCGACCTCAATATGTGTTTCTACATGCTGGGTCCCTCACTATAGTGACCCCATGCTGAAACTTACCTGCAAATCTTTATATACCCTCCCAGGCCAGCGTTTTTCAACAGCACCTTATAGATTTCTCCTACAATGTGCTGTACTTCTAGGGCTTTATTAACAGCTATGGGGCATCCACTAATTTGGGGCCCATTGTCAACCAACCCTAACAAGACACTTGCCTTTCTTTCTTTCTCTTCCTCTCTCACCAGATGGTCAAGGCCAAGAAATGCACCTCTTGCAATGCTACCCTCCTGTCTCACGCCCGGGCCCCTATGCTCTTCCTGTCTACATGACGATGATGACCTATCGATTGAGCAAACTCCTGTCATGGGTCCCAGCAATCCAGGGCCCGTGGCTCTACTTGGATAGATCCTGGAACCATCCTACTTCAGAACCAACAGGCTACAGTAGCAATGATGGAAGTCAACAGAATTTTATGCTGAAAGATAATGGAGAAAGCTAGAATCCCTTACCAGCCCAGAGCAACTACGCACCACTTCTGGAGCCAGAGAATGTGGGGGCCCAATGAAACATCCAGACACTGCAGAACCAGTACCAGATAATCATAAACTGGATTCTGGAGAGGACAAGATATGCCAGACGAGAGGATGGGGCGGAGACTGAGGATGAGGACATGGAACCACAATCCGTACCATCCCTCACATTTAAACTTTGTTCCTTTGACATGGTTCTGGGCCTCATGAAAATAGTTAAGGCCACTATGGGGTTCGATGTCGAAGAAGGAAAACCAGAGTCAAAAGTAGGCCCCATGATCCAACAAAAGGCGACTACCAAGGAGACCTTCCGGTATGCCCAGTGATCGAGGACATTTTTAAAAAGAGTGGCAATCCACAGAGCATAGCAGAATGTCAAATAAGAGAAACTTGGACCACATGTATCCAGTCCAAGAGGACAAGTCCAGCAACTGGTGCACAGCCCCAACCATTGATCCTCAGGTAGCGGCACTCAGTGAAAACCATCCTACCATGCGGGACCATATCCTTAAAGGATCCAACGGACAAGAGGTGGAAGACATGTTGAAAAAGGCCTTCAAAATTGGGGAACTGCCACCAAAGCTTCTACTACAGCCATTTACACGGCATGTGCCCAGATCCGCTGGCTTGAAGAGCTCCTTGAGCAGGCAAACCCCAAATCCAGAGAGGCAGAACTGTTAGAGTGCACTCTGATGCTGCAAAATACCTGGTGGACATGGCGATGGACACCCTTAGACTACATGCCAGGGCCACATCCATCACCAACTATGCCAGAAGAGCGTTGTGGCTAAAATTATGGGAGGCCAACAACGAATCCAAAGCACTTTTGCAAAATCTACCTATGAAGGAAAGCATGTTTTTGGGATGGCCTACAGAATTCCTGAAACAGAAAGAGGAGGACAAAGACCTACTCAGAAATAAGAATAAGCACACCTATCTCCCTTCAGCAACACAGATTTCGGAAACAAGTCTCACCAATCACGCAGAGACACGCATTTCCAGAACAATACATTTCGAGGCAGGGAACATCCATCAGATACCAGTCCCTTCTCCCATTCCTACCAACCTTCCTCCTTTAGAGCCCGTGGGTCCACGTTTGGGGAAGAGGTAGAGGTAATGGGAAAAGCAACAATGACTATGTGGGCAGAACCCCATGCGGTCAGGGACGTACCCTCCTATGGGACAAAGATTGACACTTTTCAGACACCAGTGGTTCTGCACAACCTCGGACAAGTGGGTCCACAAGGTGGTGTCGAGAGGATACTCCATAGAGATATCCCAATCCCCCATCACACACAGGTTCTTAGCTCTCCCATTGCCAAGAAGAAGGCAACAGCTCATCAGGTCCAACATATCCTGCTGGGTTCTACACAACAGAGCAATCCAACCCGTCCCCTGCATGAACAGAAACTAGGAGTGTATTCCATTTTCTTCCTCATGCCCAAAAAATCAGGAGAACTACGCCCCATTCTGGACCTGAAGCACCTCAACCAACATGGTTTCCCAAAGGTTCAAAATGGAAACCCTAAAGTCCACCCTCGCAGTATCCGGGTGAGTAATTACCTCACGTCCATAGATTTGAAGGTGCATACCTTCACATACCTGTCAGATGAAAACACAGGCAATACCTCAGGTTCCATGTCTGAGGCCAGCATTACCAGTATCAGGCCTTACCTTCGGTCTTACCTCAGCACCAAGGGTATTTACCAAGGTGTCAATAGTCTTAGTAGCCAGACTCAGAGAACAAGGTCTGGATATCCATTCCCTACTTGGACGATTACTGATCCGGGAGGCGCTCAAGGCTCGCCTGGACACAGTGACCACTCTAAAGCACTAGAGGAACATGGCTGGGTGATGAACCGAGCCAGAGCCACCTGGTGCCCATGCAACAGAAAGAACACCTAGGGGCTCTACTCAACACGTCACAAGGATGGGTGAAACCATCCCAGACAAGAGTGCACGACCTGATAAGATTGTCTCGCCACATGAGAGCTTGCCATCAGACAACCATGGGACAGATAGCCCAGATACTAGGTTGCATGGCATCTTGCATCGATCTGATTCCCTGGGCCAGGTGGCACATGCGACCCCTACAGACTCATGTCCTCACTCGGGGATCACCGAGCGAGTACAACTTGCATGTCATAGTCCTACTACCACCATCGGTGAGATGCTCTCTAACATGGTGGACAGTGAACTCCAATCTCACAAGAGGGGTTCCACTAGAGGCATCCTGCGCCACTATAGAAAGGGACGCAAGCCTATCAGGCTGGGGGCGTGCTTGGCGACCTGACAGCACAAGGCCTATGGACATCAACAGAAGCCAAGTTGTCCATCAACATCCTAGAGATGAGGTGGTATCTCATGCTCTCAAAGCTTTCAGATCCTCCATTTCCAGTCAGTCGTTCTGATACGTTCCGACAACAAGTCACGGTGGCATATATCGCCAAAACAAGGGGCACCAGGAGCAGAGCTATGCTGAGGGAGGTGGCGTCGGTCCTCAATTGGGCACATACCAACCTCAAACATCTCGCATGGTACATCTCGCAGGCAGGCTCAACATGCGAGCAGACTGGCTCAGCTGACAACAAGTCCACCCAGGGAGTGGCGCCTCCATCCCAGTCATTTTCAGATGATTCAGGAGACTTGGGGACCAGTTTCCATGGACCTCATGGCCACAACAGAAAACACGCAGATCCAAAAGTTCTATTCAAGATACAGGAAAACTCGCCCCAGGTGACCCATGCCCTGTCACAACCTTGGTCCCGGAGCATGTGCACGTGTTTCTTCCCCTTCCCTTGCTACCCCAGGTGCTAACCAAGATACTATCATCCCAACGTACCATCATTCTGATGGCACCCTACTGGCCACAGAGGACATGGTTTGCCACGGTACTGGCCATGACAATGGACAGTCACAGGTTACCCTACCGGCCGTATATGCTGACACAGGGTCCAGTACTTCACCTGGCTCCACAGACCCTGAAACTCACAGCCTGACTCCTGAGAGGAAGAGACTGATGAGAGCAGGTTACCACAGAATCAGTCATATCAATGATGCTACAATCTAGACGATCCTCAACCACCTCCACCTATGGTAGGCAATGGTCAGTGCTCACGAGGTGGTGTTGAGAAAATGGTAAGGACCTTGAACTACCAGACATGTCCACCATTCTCTTGTTCCTTCAACAGGGAGTGGACAAAGGGTTGGCTCACTCATCCCTCAGGGTACAGCTGTCAGCCATTGGAGCAGCCACCAGTCCCATTGGGGAATACAGCCTGGGAGCACACCCAGATGCTCTGCACTTCTGAGGGCAGTGGAAGTGCTATGACCCAGAGTCAGACTATCCATCACCCCTGGGATCTACCACTAGTGTTATACTCCTCAGTACAGCTCCCTTTGAACCACTACACAGGTAGACCTCTTCTGGGTCAGTCTCAAGACCTGTTTCCTCATCGCTATCTGCTCAGCTCAAGGATAGGAGAGCAAGGAGCACTGTCCTACAAAAGAGCCTTACACTGTGTTCACCCCTCAAGGGGTACTCCCACGAATGGTACTGGCCTTCCAACTGAAGGTATCCTCCACATTCCACAGGAGCAACCCATTGAGTTGCCTACCTTTTCTGGAGACACTCACCCAGGCGCTAAGCCTGTCCCACACCACCTAGATGTCAGGATCACCCTGTCTATTTACATATCAAGAACTCTGCCCTACATAAGACAGAGAGGTTATTCATCATCACAGGGGACAAAGACAAGGCAGGGCAGCCTCTAAGACCACCGTAGCTGGCTGGCTCAGAAGAACAATCCAGGAAGCCTACATAGCTAAGCAAATGACACCCCAGAAGGTATAAGGGCCCATTCCACGAGATCAGTATCCACCTCCTGGGCAGAAAGGGCAAAGGTGTCTTCAGAGGACATCTGCAAAGTGGCAACATGGACTTCCATCCATACATTTGCCAGACACTATAGACTGGAACACCTCTACAAGATACAGCCCACTTTCCATGCAGGTCCTCCTAACCACCAGCTCTTCCTCTCACTCCTAGACCACTCTGTCTCCCTCCCTAGGGTACAGAACTGCTACTTATCTACCCATGATTTAATGTCTGGAGTGCCATGGATGGTCAACCAATCACAATGGGTGTTTACTCACCTGGTAAAGGTGATTGTGTTGGTTGACATCCACGGCACTCCATGACCCTCCTGAACAGAGTGCTCAGAGTGACCAGGTTTTGACTATTCACAGGAATGACCTAAGGGGATTAAGCTATATTTCACTGAGGACACCCAAAAAGGGAAAATACTGACCATTGAACTATTAGGGGTTGAGTTTAGATTGTAATAATAGGTAAATAAACCAGGGCCATTGGCCCACATGTACTTATCGCCTCAGTCTGCATCATTGTATACAATGGTTAGTGTTTTTTTTGTTTCTGTGTCTGCGCTTTACTAACCTTGATTTCAGCTATGGAAGATTCAAACTGGAGAACAGGGGTTTCTGGGACCTGGATATACAAGAAATTTGATCCTAGAGTCATGTGCATCACTAGCCTATCAGGTGGGCTAAAACCCATGATGTAATGTCTGAAGTGCCATGGATGTCAACCAACACAATCACCTTTACCAGGTGAGTAAACACCCATTGCCATGGCTGGGTGTGTGTGGAATTCTCTGGGTTGTACACAGCTGTCTGCTCTTGGGGTCACATTCAGAGCTATACTTCTTTGCTTGTGCTCCAGGGAATGGCCAGCCCTCTGTACTGTGTTTCTGTGGGTGTTTGCATTGCCTGACTGCTTGCATTTTCAGAGTTGTCTTATTTGCTATATTCAGTGCTGGCTTACTTCCCAGGCTATTTTATACTCCACCTCAGCCCAATTTGCCGGCTTCATTAGCACCATTATTCAGCAGGTTTAGCCCGGGCTATCCCTTTGAATATAGCGGGCTATTGCTTCTGGGCTATTTTAGCATGCCAGGTAGTGCTATGTTTGCCCGGGCAAAGTTTGAATATCTGGCCCATGGGGAATAGCACGCCAGGACTTCAGCTCCATAAAGGACAATTGGGTTTATTTGGCTTCAGCAGCAGAAAGAACATGAAACACAATGGCCCAACCCAATTTAAAGCTAAATCTAAGTAAGGCTCTGGTTTGTCTGACTTTGTAAGCTTGTGTTTTAACGTGAGTAAATCATGTATTATTTGTGGAAAATATAATACCCAGATAAGTATAATTTTAATAGTTTCAAGCTTAAAGGCATTAATAAAAAGAATAAATTTTTCCCACCAAAAATAACGACTTTTGTTTTATCATAATTTAGCTCTAGCTTATTGGCAGGACATAATAAAGAAAATGATTTAACATGCTTTGCATTTCAACAGGTGATAGGCCAGAAAGCATAATATTATTGGCATAAGCCAAGCCTAGGCAAATATTACCACTATTATGTGAGTTATCAAGATTTAACAGAATATCATTTTCATAAAGACTGAAGAGCAGGATTGTCATTTGGCAGCCCAGTTTAATTCTCTATTGCAAAAGAAAACTGTAATACCTGAACCTTGTAAATCATACCTGATGCAGGCTTTATTGTCCATGTAAAGTTGCATAATAGGTTTAAAAAGTAAATTATATTCATTTCCCACTTTTCATATTGTTTTTTCCTCCCTTGGCCAGACTCAGGTGACTAGCTGCACTCCATCCCTGCCACCACCACAACTGGCTACCACCACCTCCAGTTCTCACCTGATCCTGAGACCCCTACTGTTTTCTCTTTGTAGATGGTCCAGAAAGAGGATGTCCATAGTCCCCCGGAGAATAATCCAACATGGCTCAGCGGTACTGTTCAGGGCAGGAAGGCAGAATATCATGGAGCCTGAGTTTGCCATTTTCCTGTCAGTTTTCCCACCACCTCCTCTGGTGGGAATGATGCCAGAATCAGCCTTGCATGGCCACAGCTGTCCCACATGTGGCAGGGAAAGCTCCTGGCCCAGTTGCAGAGCACTGTGGTGGCAGAGTCTGCTGCCAACCATCCCTGACCAAAACACACTGCCGAGAGCAGCTGTCTCAGCCATGGCCTGCCCCCGACATGACTTTCCAGGCTCATATCTGAATCCAGGTCATCAGCATGGAAGCAAGATGCACTCCCAATGGGCCACTGGGGCAGCCATTTGATTCCCATTTTAAACAGTTTTTCCCAAAGAATGCTACAATCCATGGAATTGAATACAGCACAAAAGTCAATGAAGGTAGCATAAAGTTTAATGTTTCTAACATTTAAGTATTTTTCTACTAAGTAAGCCAACATATAGATATGACAAATAGTAGAAAAGCTACTGTACTTGAAACCAGTTTGTAAGTCTGACAAAATGTGGCTATGAGCATCCCATTCCTGTAGTCTGTTGAGCAAGATTTTGGAAAATATTTTGTAACTGAATCCAGTAGACTTGTGAGCTAAAGTTTTAGGATTTGAGGGTCATCCTTCTTGTAGAGGGAACTATACGATTAAACCCCAGATATCTGGTATGAAGTCATGTTATAAACACTTATAGGTATTTACAAAATGTCATACTAGGGACCCATATTTAAATACAACTTGTAAATGTTAACTGGGATCCCAACTATGCCTGGAGATTTGTTTAACTTACAAAAGTGATTGCCTCCTCCTCTTCCTAAAACAATGTTAGGACATGGTTATACTCAATAAGTTGCATATGATGTAACTGGTTTGATATGACCATTATACCATCATAAAAGATTTTGCTAAATATAAATCCAAGTGGTCTCTCACAATAGAAACAGAAAGGCAGGAGTGAAAGTTATTGTGCCCTCAGCTACAAGTTTACAAAAAGCTATGGAATCTTGTTTAACAATTGCTTCATACATTATCTTCCAGAGGTCTTTCTGATGTTTATTTTTCATCATCTAAGATTTGATTATATTGTTTCCTTTCTCTGCTCTATATGGGTAGGTTTTCTTGGGGATTGTTTTAATATATCACAATAATGATGACAGTTGTTTTTAGCCATTTTACATGTCTTTTAAACTAGGCATCATTTCTAGGAGTAACTTTTCTATCTTCAGACAGTGAAGCAAAGATCTTAGAAAAACATATTATTGAAAAGATTATGAAACTCAGAGGGATGATTAGTGGCTTGCATATAAACAATCTTTACAATATTTCCCTCTTTAAATAAAAGATTTTCATAAACCAACTGTGATGACAAAGTTTTATAGATACATTTCTTAGCAAAGCTTCTCTGCAATTATTCTTTACATAAAATTGTGTATCAGACATGACAGGACTGATTATATTAGTTGAGATTACAGTACCAGCATGCTCACTTTCTGAGTGCATAACTACTGACAGAGCACTAAAAGAAATCAAGATCAAGAATTATGGTGATAACTAGATCAGTTACACTCTTGCCATTTTTTAAGTAAACTTTTCCTCTGGGTCAAAGACCGTGCATCCATTAATAACCATTAAGTTATAATTTACTAATAATAATTTCAATTTAGTGCCATTTTCATTAATATGTTTGCTTCCAAGTTCCTGTTTATATTAATGCAGAAGGTATAAAACAGAAATCTGTTAGATCATACTTAACAGAAAATCTTGAATTAAAAGCCCGCCATAAGTAACGTGTTTTTGAGTTAGTATTCATATACTGTAATATAAATGCTTCCATGTCATTCCAACCATTATTATCAGAATATGTTGAGGCATTGGGAGGAATGTAGACAGTTAACAAAATCAGTGCTGTGTTATTCAGGATAATCTTAAGAATCTGAAAATGTGTATCTTGTAAGTCAACACTTCTTAGTACAGGTGCGATTTTACAAAAATGTGACGATGCCTCCCTAATTTAAGATACATTTTTGCATTAAATTAAACCTGATACTCTTTAAGATTTGTATTTGTGGTCAACAATGTTTCTTGTAAACAGGTAAAAAAGTAATATGTTCCAGCCCCTCATCAACAGACAATGTTAGTTTTTAACCTTTATATCCCAAGATAAAACTTATTATACAAGAGTTTATTACTGATAGCTAACAGATTCATTTGATTGTTTGTTGGTACATCATTTCATGCAATAGTCAATTTAAAATCATGCTCAGGGTTGTTTATGGGGGCTTTTTGAATTAATGACAGTACTTCTGGAACAGTTATCTTATTGATTTAGATCTGTTTTGCAAATTTAAGTTACCACTAATATCTAATATATGTATGTATATGTATATATATATATATATATATATATATATATATATATATATATATATATTATATATATATACCCACACTGTCTATGCTCTCTGCTTTTGCTAGAATGTTTTCAGCAAGAATCCTGTCCCTATCAAGAGATTAATTTGGTGTCCTGTCCCTTGTCAAGAGATTAATTTGTGTATCTCCAGGAAGTACATGAGGTCTGAAAATGCACTCTATGCCATTGTAATCCAATTAGGCATCCAATAAGTTGGGTATCACACAACATACAATTGACATTAAACTTTTCTATGTCATCAGTTTTCCTTCACCAAGTCAAACGTGGATAAAGAAATTGGGTTCTGATAAGGGATCCTCTGAATAAACATTTTGTCTGAGATAAATGACAACTCAAAACGCTGTTAACTTCAGAAAGAGCTTGCCTGTGAGTTTATTATTACAGGAATTACTATGACTTCTGTTCTTGTTCTTTATTGATTGTTACATAACTAGAAGTTCAATGGCTACATGTAAACTGTGTGACTTGTTAAAGGAACTCCACTCAGCTTTAGCAAATTCCATATCTCTCACCAATGTATAGATTGCATGTTTTTCTAAGTATCTGCCTCTTCTTGATAAAATTACATTATTTGTGGAATTTGGCTTCTAATTCGATTAACAATAAATGTTGTGCAAGCATGTTCAGAGTCATTTGTTTCATTTTCTTTCTTTTTTTGAAAATTACTCTTATGCATAGCACAAATGTATTGCCTGACATTATGTAACTATCATGAGCTGTGACTATAGTATAAGTCCATTAAACTGTTCCTCCTGAGAGTTACTGGAGCATTACTGATTGAGTTGCATAAGTGTTGCTGGATCCAGCAATAAGCCTTGCACAAACTGTTTCTTAAGAGTTAAAATCAGCTTTGAATCGCACTGTGACTGAATTGCAGATGCATTCCAACTAAGTTGGAAAAACATTCTACAAACATTGCTCTTCAGCTGGTTAAGCATTGAGAAATAATGCAATATGAGTAGGCAATGCATTACCAACTCAAGAAAAACAATGCTTAACCAACTCATTGATGGAACAGTTAAATGTGACTTGTACTGTAGCTATGTCTTCTACTGTGCTAGACACTCTAACAGATAACATGGTTCACTGATATCACTGCCTTCATGGACATATAAAATGCTTCTGTCTAGATCTGTTGATATACCTAAGTTTTTAATGTTTTTTCTCTGGCATATCAGTGGCTACAACATTAGTGAAAGTCCTTTTTTTTTTATTTTTTTATTTTTAATTCTTTTTTAAACAGGTGATTCAGGAATGTTTATTTCAGAGTAAGAGAGATTTCTAGCAGGATTCCAACTGTGATTCAATGTATCCATTAATTGGTTTGTTAATTCAGCCTGAGCCTCAAGAAAGCCTTTACTCTGTTCAACTTCTTCCTTATTGAGGTAACTGTTTCCATAAGATGAATATGAGCAACATGTGGAGTGGCCAGAGATGAAATTAGTTTTAATTAAATTAGTTGGAAACTTGAAAAGAGCTTCCACAAAAACAGTACCATTTGAGTTACTTATGTTTTCATCCAGCAATGGGCCAGCTGAAGTATTACAAAATCTAGAAAATCAGGATCACAGCCTTAATTTACTTCTGGATGACTTCTTGGATCAGCTGTATGCAAGTGCTCATCAAGTCATTTTTAGGGCTGCAGTGGACAGAGCCCTGTGGTCCTTTCATGACCATCAGAGAAAGGACTCCACATTCCATCCAAATGAACAACATGTTGGACTTACATCACAGTCACCTCTGACTGTGAAGCAGTCCACTCATGTTGTCCCTACCAACCACATCACTACACTACTTCATGTACTTTAGACTGCAATTAACAGTTTGCATTGATTGGATCAAATGCTGTATTTTTATTTAGTTTGTGTCTGTTTTTGTTCTTCTAGATTACTACTGTATTGCTCTTGATCAAAAATAGTTGCAGAGCACTTTTAAATTTAGTGTGTGTTTTACCCAAATAGTTGTACCTACCCGCATAAGTTAACCATATTAAGAATCTTAAACTGATGCATAAAACAAATACTGAGCAAATTTTAATTCCACAAAGTTGCCAGTAGATAATGGTAAGCACTCATGCTGTGCATAACATTTTGGCCATGATGGAACCTTACTGTGGGCCAGAGGAGGAGTCAGGAATTGTTTGCTGTTACCTTAAAGTCAGTCTTTGTGTGATGAACTGGTGATGTATGATCACTGAACTGCTTCTGTGCCTGAGATAAAGCATATCTGTTATCCAGTTACAGAGAACCCTGTGCAGCATATTCCAGCAGCACATTGACTTTGGGAATTGAGACTTGAGGAGCAGGTTCCTGGGCCACATGGCAAGAGGTGTGCACTGTTTTCATCAAGTGTGTCAGTGGCTGGTTTTCATCTAGCAATTCCGAAATTCCTATTACCCTTTTCCAGTTAGATTTTTATTGCAGATGATGTGTTGTTAGCGTGCCCTGTACTGATTTCAAACACTCTTGCTCCTGCACCCTGATCATTTTTACAACAGCGCTTATGCTTGATTCAACACTTGAAAAGGCATGTTTTTATTTATCAGTGCTCTAAAGCATGAATGTCCAATCCATTTACCATCTGAGTATGTGGGCAAATCTAGGGTCCCGGAAATCACTGCTAGATACAATATGGTTTCAGCTGTTCCCAGTGGTGCGGCCAGTGGCACAGCTACATTACTCTGTATTACTTGGTGTTGAAAGGTGGAAAAAGGCAAAGCCCATATGACCTACCTACCCTGCACTAGCAGGTAGATTTATAACCTGGTGTTATTTAACAAGAATATGTCAATAGACTCTTGAATTTACTTTTTGAATTTATGTTAACTAAATATTCAGGTAATGAATTCCATGAATGAATTTCTGTAATTGTGAAATAATTTTTCCTTTGGTTGTGATTACCTTTGAATCAGAAGTTGCTTATTATGGCATCTCAGTGCTTCAGGTTTAGTTGCTCACATGAAGTTAAGGTCAAGCATTTGGTTTGGGTCATTCAAGATGTTAAATAGCATAAGTAAATCTCATCTAGTTCTTTGAAGTTTTCAATCATATAGATTAAGAATTTTAGCCTTTCCTGATATTCAAAATTATGCATGGTGTGATTAATTTGGTCGCCTCCTTTGTATTGACTCAATTAGCCTTGAATCTTTCTCCAGATAGGGTGCCCAGAAGGACGCAGCAAAATCAACAATAGGTCTTACATAAGTTGTATATATTGATAATAAATAGGCCCTATTTCTATTAATGAATGATTTTTGATTGATGCTAGAATTCTATTTGCTTTTATAGCCAGTTGTCTACATTGGTCTGATGATGCTAAATCTTTATTAACAATTACCCCTAAATCTCTAACTGAATCTACAGATTTAATGGGGACCGATTCAAATAATAGATATTGTTTGGATTTTTCTCCCAAAATGAATAACAGAGCACTTTTTGATGTTGAATTCCATTTTATCAGTCATTGCCCAGTCTTCCAATTTGTGCAAATCAGATCAAATTAAATCAATTTTATTAAGTGTGTCAAGTTCATAACTTAGTTTGGTGCCATCTGCAATTTGGAAAGACGATACTGAATGTCACTTATAAAGATCCCAAATAATATTGGGCCCAATACTGAGCCTTGGGAATACCACTTGTCACACGCATTTCACTTGACAACTGATAAGAGACTCACACTTTCTGAGTCCTATTTTTAACCATTCTGAAATCCATTTAGTTAAATAAGTGTTGAACCCAAACTTTAATAATTTTGCTAGTAGTTGTGTGTGTGTGGTACCTTATCAATTTTTTTAAATCAAACAACATAGTATCAACTGATATACCCTTATCAATACTTTTACTGACTGATTCATAGAAGGAAATCAAATTACTAGTACATGACTTTCTCTTATGAAAACATGTTGTTTTGGGTCACTCAAGTTTCTGACTGATATTTCAATCTCTAGTCTGCTCTTTAATATTTTCTCTATGCACTTGCATATAATTGAAGTGAGACTAATTGGTCTGTAGTTGTTTGTCAGACCTTTATTGCCCTTTTATAACTTGGTACCACAATTGCATTTTTCCATTCAGATGGAATCTCGCCAGTTAACAATGATTTGTTAAACAAGATGGTCAACAGAAGGGTTAATTCATTTGCCATCTCTCTCACAAATTTTGCATTTATGTAGTCTGGTTCTGGGGATGATTTTCATTGACCCTTTTAGAACTTCAAGTACTTCCTTTCTAGAACTGGGTTATGTATTTTATTTTGTTTAATTTCTGAGGATGATTGTAGATTAGATACAGAGAAAACAAACCAAAAAAGGTGTTTAATGAATTTGCTATATCAATGGGGTTATTTATTTTTGATTATTTTCAAGAATGGGCCCAACATTGTTTTTGACATTATATTCTTATTGATATCAGCATAAAGGGCTTTTAGATCCTTCCTTATAGATTGTTTAAATTCAAGCTTGCTTTTTCTTTTCTGATTTTGTTTTTTTGTTAATTTTAAGGTTTCTTTTATATTCAGCATAAGCCTTTTCTTTTCTTTTGATACACCTACGGACCTTATTTGCTGACCATGGTGGTATTATGCTCATAGAGTTAGTGTACAGTTTACTAGGAATACATTTTCCTCTAGATTCTGGATGACTGTTTTATTTTATCCAACATTCCTCAGCAGAGCAGTATCTAACACATCATTCCAATTAATATATTTAATTAGCTACAGATGTTTTATTGCTCCCTTTGGAATAACAAAATGGACCACCAGGGAGGGACCAGTGCCTTCAGGAGGAAAAGAGGAACAGGGGGAGGGAACACAGATGTAGTGATAGAGAAGGATAGATTGATGGAGGGCTGTAGCATTTGAAGGTGATCAAATCACCAGACCCAGACAGAGTACATCCAAACATACTAAAGGAATTGGCTGAGGAGCTGGCAGATCTATTTTTTGTACTTATCTTTCCTACCTCCTCAGCAGAGCAGACCTCCATGATTCTGGCGCTGGCCCTGCACTCCCAGGTGCAGTCGTGTACACTGGTCACACGAACCCATACCCCCAATGGACTGGCCATTATTGCTCTCACACCGCATTGGGTACACACCACTCTCAGGTCACTACTGGGGTGCAACGGCTCAACCATCAGACACAGAGATCACCCTCTGTATTTCCACTTTTTTCTCCCTTATGGAGGCAGGCGGTGCAATGGCGTCCGTGCACATAGTGCTGATGCCTGCCACGCTCTCCTCCCCTATTTGGCCAAGCAACCTGTAGTGCGGCTGGGCTCTGCCAGTCACTGCTACAGAGCAGTGCAAGCCCCATTACCCACCCCAGTGAGAGGAGAGCAGTTGTCAGACACTCGATCCTCCCCTCCCAACCCCTGGCAGCCTGATCTGTTCCCGAACCCAGGTTGCCGTGTAGCACGAGGTGTGGTGTCCAGTGCCTCAACCCTCTGGGTCAACAGATCAGCTTACAAGCAGATCTATTTAATAGTTCACTAGAGTGAGGCCTGGTACTGCAGGACTGGAGAACAGCACATGTCATGCCCTCCACCAAAGCGGTCCCAAGGATGACCCAGGGAATTACAGACCAGTCAGTCTGGCCTCCACTGTGGGCAATCTCATGGAGATCATACTAAAGGAAAGATTGGTGGAATATCTAGAGGAGCATGGTCTCCAGGATGTCAGGTAGCATGGGTTCATGGGAGGGGATCATGTCAAATTAATCTGATTGACTTCTTTGACTATGTCACTAAGACAGTAGACAGAGGCCAAATGGTAGACAACCTCTATCTTGATTTCAACAAGGCCTTTGAGTCTGTGCCCAACAAAAGGTTGATCAGGAAGTTTATGGATCTTGGGGTTAGGGAAAAGATGGCCAGATGGGTGGAAAACTGGCTGAGGGACAGAGCCCAGAGGGTGGTTGTGGGGAGAGTTATCTGGTACCAGAGATGTAACCAGTGGTTTTAGTTGTTGATTGTAGTCAGTGTTAACTGATGGGGGCCTATAAAGTTACCTAGTATTACATTACTTCCATTGGGACTCTTTATTCGGACACATACACATTCAACAATATTAGAATCTACTGATAATTTGACAAATTCTAATCGATTTGTGACATATATACATACATACTCCTCCTCCTCCTCTTCTACTTCTTCTTTCTGTTATATAATGAGAATCCAGGGATTATATTTGACTAATCACTAGTTTCGGTCCCACCATGTTTCTGTCACATCTGCAATATCTATATCATATATTTGAATAATCGTCTGAAGTTTGTGTTTTTAACAAATTTAAACTTCTGGCATTAGTGTAGAGAATCTTTACTTTGCATCAAATTATGCTACCCATCTACTATAGATGTGGCCCCTATGCTCCCCAGTTTTTAGTTTAAACAGTTGTTAATGTACATATTTTGAGATTTTCCCAAAAGAGAATTCCTTTTACTTAAATGCAACCATCCCAGCAATAAAGGCTGATTGTCTACAAACTCTTCCTAGGGTGTAATGCATGCAATTGACTCATTTAGCATCCATTTTCTCAGCCACTCATTGAATGTTTTGATTTTTGAGTTTCTTACTACAGTATATTGGCTCTTGGGACAGGTAAATTCTCAGACATACATATTTGACTACCATATGGCTTTATTGTAGTAACTAGAGAATGAAGTAATCTTTCATTTCCTTCAGTGTGTTTCTATATTATTTGTCCCCACATGTAGTACCACCAGTGGGTTTGGGCCTGAATTAGGTAAGATATTTTAGCCATTAATTCAATATCTTTGATTTTAGCTCCCTAAAGCTGGAGCAGGTTTGATTAGCCTTATCTCCATTAAAATGATCTGATAAATGTATTTTACAATTGAATCTCTAAGGACAACTACTTGTCTTGCATGCCCAGGCTAACTTAATTCTACAGGTGGGACTATTGACAAGTTTACTGTTGTGTTGGAATTACTAGTTGATTGTCTTTTGTCTGTAATTTGCTCACTGGGTTGTGGTGTAGTTGGTTTTGGCATATTATATTACTATTCTCAGTGTCTAATGGTACTGATCTTGTATTTTATGGGGTATACCCTGATTATTTGGTTCACAATGTTCATTAGGTGTTTGTAAGTTTGTATAATTGAGAGTTGTTTTTCTGAGGGTTCTCCTAGAGGTTCTTGGTCTGAGACTTGTATGGGTAAATTACTATCAGGATCTATATTACTTATTCTATATTACTTAGGGGTTCATACATATTTAGCTGTGGAATAGAGAAGTTCATTGCCCTATGCCCATTTTGTGAGAGCATTTCCTTGTGACCGTGACCAATCAGAATTGTCATCACTTTCTGCTTCCCTACCATGTTTTAATGTGGTGTCCTTGGGCTTATTGGGTAGTGCTAGTTGAGTTTTGTCTACAGTTTGTGTGGAAGTACATCTTGTTTGCTTACTATTAGCTGTATCCTTATTTTCAAGTTTGCATTTCATATCCATGATTTTGGCTTTCAGTTTTTCTGTTTCCTGACATTGTTTACATTTAATTCCATCTAATTCATTATTGTCAGTAATTGAGAAGTTGTTACAACTTACACATGACATTGCAATATCTCCAGTGCTTAATGTGGCAAATCCTTCATTAATATTAATGTTTAAAATGTTTATATGAGTTAAGTGTAGATGAAACCCAATGCCTTACTTTTACAGTACCTTCTCAGTATCTGGATGTTAATGTAGGGCCACACTATCCATGCTATCCTCACTAGACATACAAGCCATGTGCATAGACATACTTCCTCTGCCTTTTAGATCCAGTTAAGGGTACCTAAACAAGTAGTTTTTTAAACCGCAAACTCAAAATCTGGCTTCACAACAAGAAGTAAGGGCTGCTGTTTACATTTATCTAAAACTGCATTTATGTAAATAATAAATGCAGTTTCATAGCTTGAAAATGTAAATATCAGCCTTTCACTTTCAAAACAGCCTTGGTTTCTCCCTAAGATGTCTGCCAAGTGTGTTAAGTGATGAGTCATGATGACATCATCAGAGCCAGAGACAGAGACCACATATATTTCTATAGTGCTAACTAGTTCTTCTTTCCCTCTTTGTTTTGAAATGTTGTACCAGAATGATCAACACCATGTATTAACTCATGGATTATTTTTATCATACACATTAGGCTATGAGTTTGTTCATTTTGTTTACTTTAACTTATGGAAAATGTTTTGCAATCCAGCTGACTTTTTTCCTCGGCAAACTGCATTACAGTACAACACTTCAAATACCTGATGAACTAGTAGTTACGTGATGCACTGAATTTTGTTTTTTGTTAACCAGAAGAGACACACTAAGCTGAAGGCTTGTTTACAGATGTGGCCTGGGAGCACAAGGAAGTTTAGTGACTTGCTCAGGGTCACACAGCAAAGTACCAGTCTGGTTCAGTTCCAAAGCTCATGCTCTCTTGTTAATCCACAAATAAGGATTTATTTTTCCATGTGAACCCCTATATCTAGCTTGTTTTCTGTTGAACACCCCACCATCCACACTTTGTCCTTAATACTGCCTGGTGCCACATATGTGCTTACAGTCTCATGAAAAGAAGTATCACACCTCAAATTGTAATCTTGTACCTCAGAGAGTTGTGCCCACCTATATCAATATGCTTCATCAACTGGCACTGTTAAAAAATGCCTCCCAAATCACCCTCCAGTCCACATTCTCAATGATTGACTTCTGCTCCAACAGTAAACATTGAATGGATCACCACCCTTCTGCACAGCGAAGATAGTATGTTCAGTTCCCCATTGTGTTCTTTTCCCACCTCATTAACCAACAACTAGGTCTTCCTGGAAGGCCAAGCAATAAGCATCATGACCCACCAGAAAAACTGCTGTTAATGCCTCATAAGAGATGCACTTACAATGGATAACAATATTTTTAGCAGGAGAGGCATACTAATACCTTGAGTGAATCCACCCGACTTCCAGTGTCAGTCTACTCCTTTACCTGTGATCTGCAGAACCCCACAGGGCAGTTCCCAGCAATTCTTCTCCGGTACTTTTCTGTGCTGTACTCCACAATGTGAGTTGGCTGGCTTCCACCCTTCCAAATTTTGAATGAGCTATACACAACTCCTCAATACTGTCCTAATAACCTCAATACTGTCCTAACAAACGTCACCCCCAACCAAGGTAATCTCCCTACACTGAATTCAAGTAACAGATTAGTTGCAGCCCTGCCACTCTGAGTATTTGTCATCACTGGCTCCTCTCATCCACAGCCAGGTAGTGATCATGATGTTGGCAGTTCCACATTTCAGATCTCACAGTGATCTGCTCAACGTCCTCCTTCATGTCTTCAACTAACCTGACTATAGTTCTACCCTGCTGGAATGGCCACTTCAGTCCCTGTCTGGCATTCATTCTTCTCCTGCTCCCCACACCAAACACTGGTGAGTTCACTACCCTTCCGCATCATGAATGTGTTTGTATAGTCTCCCATGTTATTTTTACATTAACAATAAACATGATCTTCTGGTAAGCCAGGATGATAGCTGTATTGCACAAGTGGAAAAATCGGCTTTACTATTCATATAAGATCTAAGCCACCTATGATTAGACACTGTTAAGTGACATGCATAATGATGTGCACACCATCATTTAGCAGTGCATAATGAAAGGTAGCCTAGATCTTTTAAGGATTGGAAAGCCCATCATTCCCTTGGTCCATGCTGCTATCAGCCTGACTTACTGGAAAGATATGTTTATATCTGATATGTCAAAAACAAAACAAAATGGGGCTGTACTACTTGCATTCATGATGCAGAAGAGTGATGAGCTCACCAGTTTTCGGCATGAGGAGGAATAGTGAAGAATGAATACCAGAGGGGACTGAGAAGGCCACTCCTGCAAGGTACTGCTATATTCAGGAAGGGGAAGACAGAAGGAGAGAAATATGAACAGATTACTGTGAGAAATAAGATGTGGGCTGCTAGCACCTTTGATCACTACCTGACCCCGCTTGTCCGGCCAACATTCCTTCCCATAAAACTAGTTCATGCAATTGTCCAAGGCTGTGTATGGATATTAATGTATGAAATGGCTGCCACTACATGTTCATTCCATCACTTCACTACCAGTCTAGTATTGCTTGTAAAGCACTTTGGGATACAATGTGTATGAAAACCACTTTATAAATGCTGATTCTTATTATTATTATTATTTCCCATGGAAAAGGAGACAAGACAAGCATATATTTGAGTTTTGAGAAAGTATGAACTCTAACATTGGACTGTGTAAGAACTTTGCTACAAAAAGTGGTGACTCTAGGGGTAGTGAAGGGTGTGGATGCACCCACCCCACACACACACACCCAGTAACGTTACTTGCTTGCTGCTGCTGCTATTTCACTTTGTTGAAGAAGTCTGATTTATTGACTGTGCAAATATTTACATTCAAACTATGGATTACATTTGTAGATTCTGTCAAAATGTACTAGAAAAGAATAATAGCAGAAAATTCAAAGGTTTAATAAAAATGTTAAAAGTGTATATTAAGCATGCACACCACCCCAGCACCCCATTGTAGCATCTTGGATCCACCCTAACCACTAGACCACCAGGTTATTCCACTAGACCACCAGGTTATTCAAGATTTGTACTGCCAGTTGGATTAAAACAAAATTTAAGCATGTTAAAATAAACAAAATGAACAGAACTATAGCCTAACATGTGTATTATACAAAATAATACACATGGTTTTGACCATTTGGGTGAAACAATTCTATACAAAGGGAAAAAATAACTAATCAGCACTATAGAGAGCCATATATCTCTCTGACTTTGGCTCAATGATGTCATCACGTAACACATTTGGCGCCATTTTAGGAAGTAGGCAAGACTGTTTTTAATTAGAAGGCTGATTTTATAGTATTCAAATGTTCTGGAATCACATTTAGGTAAATTATATAAATGTAGTTTTAGCATTAATGAATACAGCAGCCTTTCCTTTGGTCACAACGGAGTCAGATTTTTGAATAGTTTGTTGTCAAATGTCATTTAGGCATCCTTTAGGGATGCGATTTGCATGTCTGACCTCCTGACTGACCACTATGCCATGAGACCCAAAACCGATGGAACAGAAAGTCACATAACCATGCAGATCTCATTGTCCCAGTGTCTGTTTACCCTTCTGTCTTGACTTTGCTCTGTGGTGGAGCACTGGCAGGCCAAGGCTGTATTCTTTAGCTAACTTGTTTGTTTGCTTTTTTGCTTGAAAAGACTGACCTTGTTGTATTTCTCAACAAGATCAGGGATGTTACAAAGCACTTGTAAGATGACAGGACTGTGAGATGTACACAAAGGTTTGCTAAGAACTGTTTTCCCTGGCTTCTTCATGGGCCAGATGCTCAAGCCTAGTTAAATAAAATGATGCCCTCATGTGTAGGGATCTTAACTGACTGAGACACATACAGTAGAACGACGTGGCCAACCATTTTGGTCAAAGTGCCAGGGAATGATAAAGTGAAATATTCTTAGAGCATATGGGGTGTGGTGCATCTGATTTGATTTTGAAGCTGAAGAATTGCTCACTGGGTACAGGTTATTCAGTTTTATTGTGCCACAATTAATTCCTGTTCTCAGGGCAGAACACTGTACCAACAGAGTAAAAAACATAGTTGGCAGAAGTGCATCCTAATTACTCAAACTAGAGCTGAGCAGAATGCAAAATTATGCCAGCAGAATTCATGCCTGGTAATTCCACATCCAAAATGCATTTCAGGATTTCTTTTGAAGTCTGTGAAATTTTGCAAGCATTTCTCTGTAAATGGCAGAATAACTTTTCACAGATTATGTAAATCATGGAATAATCTTCCACAGATTATCGGAAAGGAATCTGCAGTTTATGTAAACTGCAGTTTATTAATCTGCACAAACCATTCTACTTTCAAATTTTGTAGAATACAAATAAAACAATCCCAGTTAGCTTTAATGACCCCAGCTAGTCAGCATACCATGACTTTCAATTTATTGTATTCTTTAGGGAGGTGCTACTGGCAGTGTATAGGTCATCGGTTCAGCCTCACCAGGTATACTGCATGCACTTTCAAGTTCTCATATAAGAAGGACAAGGACCATCCAATGGCCCAGTGGAAGCACCATGAGTTTCCATGTTGAAGACGGGGTTCAGGAATGAACCTTGGAAGTCAGTCGGGCAACCAGGGTGTTGGGAGGGTTGGGAGGCACTGCATTGTGGCTGGGAGGGAGACACAGGTTCCTGCACTGTAACTTCCCTGCAGTCAGCTGAGGAGGTGGTTTCCCCTGCAGGGTGTCACTATGTCACTACATGCAGGTGAGAGATGCATGGGAACATACAGATTGCACCAGGGTGCCAGGGCACAGGAGGAAAGGAGAGAAACCCAGAAATACCCTATGCACACTGATGCCCATCAGTGATGGTTTTATCACCCTCGGTTCCTCCCCATGTGGATCCCTGTCAGAGAGATGTAGGGGGAGTGGTGATTGGGTCTAAGGTTGCCAGCAATCAGTCTGAAGTAGCTGGAGGAGGTCAAGGGGTCAAAAAGCTGTATATAAAGAAGGGCAGGGCAGGTTGACAGCATTACAGGGAGGGTAACCAAGATGTTCCGGGACAGCAAGAAAGGACTTGTGAGGAGAGGTTAGAAGATGCCAAATCAGTGGGGAGATTAAAGAGAGGGAGATGGTGACAATGGCAGGGTAAGCAGCAAATAAGTAAAATATGCATACAAACATACATACATACATGCATACACACATTCATTCATACATACATACATAAAATACTCATTGTGGGCTGAGTGATTTCTACCTGTGAAGCAGATGTCTGTTTTGGGAGGAATGGGACAGGCTTTGTGCATACTAGTACTTCATCACCCTAGTGAACTAAGAGGTTCTGCTTACCTTGTTCATATCGCTGTCTGTGATTTCAAGGAACATTCCTCATTTTACTCATCAAACTTGATCAGTCAGCTTCTGGTGATGTCATTGCAGGTATTGCTGCTTACCTTGATCATACCTCTCAACTGTCCGTGATTTCAAGGGACATCCTCATTTTACCTCTTTATGGAGGCAGTACAGTGTAGTGGTTAAGGGCACTGAGCTGCAAACCTGGAGACCTGGGTTTCCATCCTGTCAGCCCCACTTGCATACTGTGTGACCTTGAGCAAGTCACTTAACTCTTGTGCTCCCAGGTGGCACCTGAAAACAAGTGTTGGCTCAGTGTGCCTTTCCTGATTAAACAATTTCCCCATTCTCCTTTCCCTTTCCTCTCAATATTGCAGAGTCAACTCTGGTGACATCACTGCAGGTGTGGCAGCTAAGTCTTGAGCTCCCTCTACCCTCCGACACAATCCACTGTAATCTGCACTTCTGCTGAGTGCAAACGGTCTTTGCTGAGTGCAAGCTGTCTCAAAAAGAAAGATAAAGAAGTCACCATGGTGACTCATCAGTCTGTCATGTATTTTATGGCAGTCATGTCATCATCTAGTAAAAGTCATCTCCCATGTGAGAGGAGGCTGCAGTAGTTAGATCTACTACTCCTTGAGGTTTATAAACAGGAAGTATTTAGAATAATGTCCAAGCACTTGTGTACTGAGCTCAAAGGATAGGGGAGACACTCAGACTAGAATCAGCGGTCACAGGTGATCATCATGACCTGAGTATGGTTGAAAATGGACATCAGCAATGGAGACCTACCTTATGGAGTACTTAGAGACAAGAACCTTCACATAGATACTACACACTGAGTCTCGATAGCAAAGAGCTTGAGTTGAAAAGGAATGTGGAGAATTTGGAAACTGAGCATTGGGGTAGCAATATATGGATCCACGGCCTGCCTGAGAGAAGTGAGAGTGGTGATCCAACAGTGTATGTTTAGGGTCTCATTAAAGAGCTTCTGGGCCTGGACCAGTTCCAAAACCTAAAAGTGATATGGGCCCACCGAGCACTCTCAGCACCCATAAAGGACCCAAAGGTTAACCCTCGCTCTTTGGCTTTCTTGGATTAAAAAGCACCTAGCCTACAAAGAAAATGTATATTATTTTATGTAACGCTTGAAGTGGCAGTGTAGGTAGGTAAGTAGAGAAAACTTTTGAGTATTTTGAGGCAGTTCTTTAACTTAAAAAAAAGTGTGAGGGAGTTAGCTGAGAAGAATAATTGTTCTGCCTCACATGCTTTGAGCCTGACTTGACTGTATTTCCTATGGAACTGCTTTTTGTGCTTGTAGTGTGTTTTGTAACTGTATTTGATGTGGAACCTTTGTAAATGAGCGCTTGTGCTCAAAGGTAATCTCAAAGTTGTCCATAAATAAATAAAATAAAATAAAATATGCATACAAACATACATACATAAAATAGCCCATTATGGACTGAGTGATTTCTACCTGTGAAGTAGATGTCTAATTTGGGGAGGAATGTGACAGGCTTTGTACATACTAGTACTTTGTCACCCTAGTGAACTAAGAGGATCTGCTTATCGTGTTCATATCTCTGCCTGTGATTTTAAGGGACATCCCTCATTTACCCCTCATCACTGTTATTTATATAATTACTTTGTGTGTCTGTCTTTTGACATATTTAGAGTGAGTGCAGCAGTGTTTTGCATAAATTGCATTTGGGTTATTTACCTGGGTCAATTTCTGAGTTGTTTCTAGGTTGATTAACTCAGTTTTGACTAGGCCTTAGGCTGGTTATAAATTTCAGATTCCTTTTTCAAAAACAATGACACAAAACTCATTTCAATATTATGCTGTAAAATTATATAATGAATTGTCTCAAAATATTATGTCTGTAACCATTTCATCATTTAAAAGTGTACTTCATAAGTTGATGTTATCTGAAGCTGAGTGTCAATGTTTTAATTGATTTGTATTTATTGTATAATCTTTGGTATTATTGTATGTTCTGTGATATGTTTTGTATACTGTTGTGACTGGTCACCATTGAAAATGGGCATTTTATGCTCACTGGTAATCCAGTATAAAATAAACAAACAAACAAACCCCTCAAAATTGATCAGTCAACTTCCGGTGATGTCATTGCAGGTATGGCAGCTTAGTATTTCAGCCCCTTTACCCTCCAACACAATCCACTGTAATCTGGGCTTCCTCTGAGTGCAAAGCATCAAAGCTGAGTGCAGCTCTCATAAAAGAAAGACTGAAAAGCTCACCATGGTGACTCATCTGTGCATCAAGTCTTTTATGGCAGTCACATCCTCATCTAGTAAAAGTCATCTCCCATGTAAAAGGAGCACTGCCATAGTCAGAGCCACTCTGCCTCAAGGTTTATACACCAGAAGTGTTTACAATAACATCCAAGCACCTGGGTACTGAGCTCAAAGGTATTGGCGACACTCCTCAGACTAGAATCAGTGGTCGCAGATGACCATCATGACCTGACTGTGGTTGAAAATGAACATCAGCAGTGAAGGCCTACCTATGGAGTACTCAGAGACCAGGACCTTCACACAGATGCTTTACTGAGTCTCCATAGCAAAGAGCATGAGTGGAAAGGAATTGGAGGATTTGGACTCTAGGCATTGGGGTAACAATATATGGATCCAAGGCCTTCCTGACAGTAAGTAGTAAAAGTTTTATTTCTGACATCAGAAACAGGATAACCCAATTTAGCCATGGCTAATTTACAATGGGGTCCTAGATTGCAAATAATATCAGTTACATAATAAAAAATACAAGAACATACATATAACTAGAATCATACAGAACAGGCATAGAAAAGGACACAACATAAATGTATCACTTATGACAACAGCTTTTGGATAAACTGCAGTGACAGAAGTGAGAGTAGTGATCCAACAGTGCATTTTGAGGGCCTGATTAAAGAGCTTCTGGACCTGGACCAGTTGCAAAACTTGAAGATGATACAGACTCACTGAGCAGCCACAGCACCCATGAAGGACCCAAAGGTCAGCCCTCACATTTTTATATTGGATTTCTTGGATTACAGGGAGAAAATAGACATTTTGAGACAAGCCTGGGCAAAGACAGACATTCTATTTGGTGATGGGAGGTCTTTTTGAGCATGATTTCATGCTAATCACACTGGCACAGCATAAATGTGTCAGCCATACTGAAAGAGCTGAAGAATAAGGGCTCAAATCACAGTTGGAGTATCCTGCATACCGCAGAGTATTAACGGACAGAGGCTCTCAACTGTTTGAAAGTATGACCAATGCTGAGCCTTTCCTTGCCAAACAGGATATACAAACAGAGGAAACTTTGAGGCATCTACACCTGCAAGAACTGGAGAGATAAAATGGCAACAGCAGAAAGAGGCCAAGTTGGCGTAATCCTCTCCGTACTCATAATCCACTTGGGCACAGCTGAAGGACAAAAAGGACTTGCAGGCAAAACTTGCGGCCTCTCAGCCATCAACCAAAGAAAACTGTGCCAATCCTGAATCATCCCAGGAGGCTATAACTCCTCCAAACACCTGACTGTTCTAATGTAAGGCGTTTAGTATAGCTATGGTAGCTCACAAAGTGTTTACATGTATTTACTGAGACAATGGGTTCCGTTCATGGTAAATGGTGGTTTAAGAGTGCTGCAATTTCAGGGCATAAATGATGAAATCTCATCAAAAGTGCAGGAATCAAGGAATACGCATGGTGGAGCTTGATCTGAACTGGGGAGGTTGGACTTTTCAACCTCCAGTAACTTTCTTTTCTTTTCTGTTTTTTATTTTTATTTTTTACATTGATAAATGTACTTTGTAAGACCTTCCTGCAGTTTACCCAGTTTGCTGTGACACTGCATAGGTATGAAGGAATTCTGAGGATGAAACACAGGTATTCAGGGCGGGAGGGTTCCATATCTTCATCACTCACTACCAAAATAGTACATGTATAAGGCAGGGGTAGTCCCAATAACAGACATTTTTCCTAGTGACATTTGATTTCAAAACTAATTATCTGTCTGAATAGCAGAAAGGGAAGGTGCCTTAACAATGTTTGGCACTACAGTGTAGTCTAGTGGTTTAAGAACACAAGAGCTGTAAATCTGGAAGCATAGGTTTGCTTACCACCACTACTGTGTGATTATGAGCTTTTGAGCAAGTCACTTTACTTCCCTGTACCTAACTGCCTACCTCCCCATCTATTCTGAACCTCCCTCAAACTCATTTAGCTTCCTTGAACTTTCCATAACCTCTCTTGATCTGACTTTCTTCCTATGTGTCTAATAACTGCTACCATTCTTCATGGCTTGTAAAGTGCTTTAGAATATCGTGTGTATCAATGGAGCTATGCAATGTTTAGTTTCTTAATTTTTATTTATTTATTTTTTCACCAGGAAAGGTACACTTAGCTGTGGCAGCTTGTGTGTGTGTGTGTGTGTGTGTGTGTGTGTGTGTGTGTGTGTGTGTGTGTAACATGGCATGTTTTTTTATGGGGAATGTGGACCAGGACACAGGGTACCATCCCTACCATTATGAAAAGTGCCGTGGGATTTTCAGCATCCACAACAACAACCAACAGAAATAGGCAGAAGGGACCTTGGTTTTACTGTCTCATTGAAATGTAATTAGGTTACCGTAATTTTACGGGTTACTACCCTGCCTTTTGGTTTAAACCAGTTTGCGGGACCTGGGTTCATTAAACACCAGGTTAGCAGGTTGATATAGGACTTCTCTACTGGGACTAAAGAAGTAGAACTTTTGAACTCTTGTACTTGGACCTTTAATTTAGGGTAAAAAACAAACTAACAAACAAAACAAAAAAATAGTGTGTTTGTCCGAGTTAACTGAACTGAATGGTTATCTAAACAGTTATCTAGGTGTAAATCTCAGGTGATTGAAAGGGCTTGATAGCTGTGCAGTTTAAATTACTTGTAGAAAGATCTAGTAAGTAGGGGGTGGCTTAGCTAGAAGGAAGCTAAATTTAAAGACTACCTTAGAAAGATTCTGTTAGTAGCTTGGCAGAAAACACCAGGAGGAAGGAATGCTGTGTGACTGGACTTCTCTACTGGGACTAAAGAAGTAGAACTCGTGAATTCTTGTACTTAGACCTTTAATTTAGGGTAAAAAAAAACTAACAAACAAAACAAAAAATAGTGTGCTTGTCTGAGTTAACTGAACTAAATGGTTATCTGAACAGTTATCTAGGTGTAAATCTCAGGTGATTGCGCACCCTCCCACCCAAAGTTAGTTCTACTTTTATAGGCACAGGATTTGACTGACAAGAGGAACTTCCTGTTTGGGAGCAGGAAGTGAGTGAGCACAGAGCCACCAAAGACCCACCATCCTAGGCGGGCAGGAGTAGCTCTCTGGCTCCCTCTAGCTGCTGGAGGCCTGCCTCTGAGCGAGTAAGGGGTCTACTGAGAAATATAGGATTTTCTTGTCACAGAACAGGACAATCAGGAGCTTAAAGGGCACAGAGGCAGAAAGTAAGTAGAGAGAGAAGAGAAAGAAAAACAGAGGAAAGAGTAAGGATTCCAAACAACAGTTAAGGGGCTAGAAATAAGACATGATGGGAGTGGTGTAGTGCAGTGGCTGTGGAGCAGCAATCTTCGGGAGACATTCTGGAGGATGCGGTGTTGTCCCATCTGCAGGCACCTCTCTGGGTTGAGGGAGGAGGTTGTTTATCTCCAGGCTGAGTTGGCCAGGATTTGTGGGACCTCCTCCTCCATCCAGGAACCACCAGTGCCACTGCTATTGCCTCAGAGGTTGCCAAGAAAGAGGAGTGGTTGGACCACAGTGGGCTCAGGGAAGGTGAGGGTGATGGAACAGAGGTGCATCCCTCCAGTTGTACATCTCCACATTCCTATGCCATTCTGAGAAGTGTGGTTCCTCTAGGGAGGAACCTGCAGTGGAGACCAAGGAGGATGCTGGGAACCTCCACAAAGGAGACCCACAGGAGGGTGGCATGGGACCCCACAGGGGAAGGAAACAACTCCTGGTGAGGAGCTCCATTGTTAGGAAGGTAGAACTGGGGTAGGAAGGGGAGAGGGGTAAGGTGCCTGCCTGGTGCCATGGCTTGGAGGGACAGGAGCGAATCCTCAGGATTGCCAGAGCAGCTGCACAGGAGGAGCTGGATGTCATTGTCCACCCTAGGCACAAATGACCTGGCTAAGAAAGGGATTAGAGCAGTGCAGGAAGAGTTTGTGAATTGGGAGGGCCTTAGACAAGTAGCACACACGTTAACCTTCTCAGAGGTGCTGCCCATCTATGGCATAGGAGAGGCTAGGGTGTTCTGCATCATGGGATTCAATCAGTGGTTGAAAAACTGGTGCAGAGCTCAGGGATTTGGATTCATTGGGGACTGGGGGTCCACCTGGAGTGATGCAAGCTTATACTGGCATGATGGGCTGCATCTGTCCAGGAGGGAACCAGGATCCTAGGTGATAGGTTTAAATGCTTCATTGGCAAGCATTTAAACTCAGCCAAGGGGAGGCACTGAAAGGAGCAGGGAAATCAGTCCCCCAAAAAATCATCGGTAGTAAGTACGGTAAACACCAACATAGAGGGGTGGCGATAGGAAGAAGGGGCAGGGTTAAATGGGGGAAAGTGACAAAGGCAAGAAGGACAGGGATGGGGCAAAAAGGAGTAAGGCCATCAGAAAATGGAGGCAATGATTAACAATGCCCGTAGTCTGGGCAACAAGCTCCCTGAGCTGGTGGCCTTGATGGAAGAGGATGCCTGGATATCATAGCAGTCACAGAAACATGGTACACAGAGAACCATGGCTGGGATGTTAACATATACCAGGGTACATAACCTACAGAAGAGACAGGCAGGAGGAAGAGGGGAGGAGTGAGCCTCTATGTAAAGGAAGGGATAAAAGCAACTGAACAAAAGAGTAAACAGGTAGGAGAGGAGGCACTGTGGGTCAGCTTGGAGACTGGAAAGGCACCACAATCCACACAGGGTTGTGTACAGACCCCATGTCAGGGGAGGGAATGGACAAGGATATGATAGAAGACATTCTTAGGATGGCAGAGAAAGGGGAGATAATGTTGATGGGAGACCTGAATATGCCAGATGTTAACTGGAGCACATTGCTGCAGCCACATCCAAGAGCAGGGCCATTCTCGATGCCCTACAGGTGGCAGGCCTCAGACAGCTAGTTTCAGAACCCACTCATGAGGGAGCAATCTTAGACCTTGTACTCTCAAATGGGGCAGTGAGAGGATCTCAGATCTAGAAGTGGGTTGCCATCTGGGAACAAGTGACCATCAAACAGTGTGGTTCACGTTAAACTCAGTTACAGTGTCAAGCCATACAAAAGTGAGGGTACTGGACTTCAGAGGGCTGACTTTGACAAGATGGGAGAGTGCCTCAGAAAAGCACTAGCAAATAGGCTAGAAGGAGGGTGGAGCAACAATGAGGAATCATCAAACTGCCATCAAGGAAGCAACAAGCCTTTGTGTGAAGCAAATAAACAAATCAAAATGAAAGAAAAGCCACTATGGTTCTCAAAAGAGGTGGCTGGGAAGGTCAGGGAGAAAAAGATAGCATTCAGGAAGTATAAGGAAACACAGAAAGAGCAGGACAGATAGCTGTACCAGTTAAAGCAGAAGGAAGCAGGAGGGAAGTCAGAATAGCAAAGGCCCAAACTGAGGAAAGACAGCCAACTCGGTTAAGAAGGGGATAAAACCTTTATAGGTACATCAGAGAGCGTAGAAAGACAAAGGGAGGGATAGTGAGGCTGAATAGAATGAATGGTGGGTGGGCAGAGGAGGACAGTGAAAAGCAGGGATACTGAACGAATATTTCTGCTCAGTATTCACAAAGAGGATGGGGAAGTGCCTACTCCAATTAACAGAAGCACTCTTGATAGGGGGTCAATCACAGCCCTTTCACAGAAGAAAGTGTTCTGCAAGAACTCCTAAAACTGAAGGTGGACAAAGCAATGGGGCCTGATGGAATTCACGCAGAATTCTAAAAGAATTAAGGGGAGAACTAGTGAAACCACTGACTACTATTTTAATAAATCATGGGAGGATGGTGTGGTACCCGAGGACTGGAGGAAGGTGGATGTGATTCCCTTCACAAAAGTGGACCAAGACAGAGGCAGGAAACTACAGACCTGTCAGTTTGACCTCTGTGGTAGGGAAAGTGATGGAGTCACTTCTGAAGGAAAGAATTGTTGAGTACCTTGAGGCCAGTGGGGCACAGGACCCAGGGCAGCATGGGTTCACAGTGGGAAGGTCATGTCAGACAAATCTAATAGATTTCTTTGACTGGGTGACCAAAGTAGTAGACCAGTGAGGGGCTGTGGACATGGCCTACCTAGACTTTAGCAAGGCATTTGGACACAGTCCCACACAAAAGATTAATAGTCAAATTAACCAGCCTGGGAGTGGGTCCCAGGGTGGTAGCCTGGGTAAAACATTGGCTGGACAACAGGACACAGAAGGTAATTAGAAATGGAGTCCACTCTGAAGAAAGAGGGTACCGAGGATTCAGTACTGGGTCTAGTCCTTTTAATGTCTTTATAAGAGACATTGCAGAGGATTGGAAGGAAAAGTATGCCTCTTTGCAGATGACACAAAGATCTGCAACAGGGTTAACACAAGGAGGCGTGAAAAGGATGAGAAGGACTTAGAAAGGTTGGAGGAATGGTCAGAAGTATGGCAGCTAGGATACAATGCAAAGAAGTGCAAATAATGCACCTGGGAAACAAGAACCCAGGGAAGATTACACAATGGAGGGAGGTAGTAACAACAACAAAAAGGAAAGAAACCTGGGGTAATCATATCAGATGACCTTAAGGTTAGCAAGCAATGTAAGAAGGCAGTAGGGAGGCTGGGGGTATACTGGGATGCATAGAGAGGCATCAGCAGCAGAAAACAGGAAGTTGTTATCCTCTGTACAGACAGTTGGTGAGACCCCATCTGGAGTACTGTGTCCAGTTCTGGAGACCCCATCTCCGCAAGGACATAGACAGGATAGAGGCAGTCCAGAGGAGGGCAACTTAATGGTGTAGGGTCTGCAAGAGAAGCCATATGAGGAGAGACTAAAAGAGCTTAATATGTATACCCTTGAGGAAAGAAGGGAGAGGGGGACATGATAGAAACTTTTAAGTACCTCAGTGGAATCAACAAAGTCCAAGAGGGTAGCATCTTTCAGAAAAAGAGACTGCAAGAACAAGGGGACACAATTTAAAGATGGGGGGCAGTTCCAGGGCAATGTGAGGAAGTATTTTTTCACAGAGAGGGTAGTGGATGCATAGAACAGCCTTCCTGAGGAGGTTGTGGGGTCTAAAACTGTGGGAGAATTCAAGAATGCATGGGACAGACATAAGGTAGTTCTTGTAGGGGTAGGAAGAAATAGGCTGTTGGTTAACTAGGATCTGCTGCCTATCCTGTAGGTAGGAAATGGGCAGACTAGGTGGGCCAAGTGGTCCTTATTTACCGTCAAAGTCTATGTTTCTATGTTTCTATGATATCAATAATAAGATTTAAATAGCATGATGCCTCTACTGAGAGAAAGGCTTAGGTGGGTCTGTGTAAGTATAGTACCACACTGTGGTATGTAGTACCTACCCACCCACCTACCAGCAGGATCAGCCCACCCATGACCCAACTCAGTGCATATGGTATCTATTGCCCAAGACAGGTGTGCTTAGTGTTTGGTTAAGTTGAGTCACCAACTGGGGACTCCTGATTCTTCTTTCTTTCTTTCTTTCTTTCTTTCTTTCTTTCTTTCTTTCTTTCTTTCTTTCTTTCTTTCTTTCTTTCTTTCTTTCTTTCTTTTCTTCCTTCCATCCTCATTTCAGTTCCTATTATGACCAAAGTCAGGCATTATTTTCAACTCTGCCATCAGACTGCATTAGAGGTTGAGACATGAGTTGGAAATGAGTGAATTAACTCAGTTTCCATTTTTAGTTAGTGATGTCTTTACAAACCAGCAACCATACTATTGGTTGTATCACTAACTGTGCATGTGGATAACATGAACGAGCAGCAAGCCACTGAAAAATGCTTGAGGTTGGTATATCCAGCAGACCTCTGTTTGAGTCCCAACCTACTCTTGCATATTGTGTGACTCTGAGCAAGTCACTTAACCACCACAGTGCTCCAGTGTCGCACCTGAAAACAGGCACTTGTGCCTAGTGGGCCTTACCTGGTTACCAAATAATAAAAATACATTTGGACATTGGTCACCAGAAACCAGTACACAAGCTCACCAGGGCTATTGAGTATATAATTTACAGGCCTCGACATGGGGTAACTGTAGCACCCTGTGCCACCGATGCTAAATTATTTTATTTATGCTGAGCTGCTAGCCCAGGAAGAGTCCCTAATTAGCCCATCTAGCTACTACATTTAAATACTGGCCACTAGGTATCTAGGGGCAATAAGTAGTTTCTTCAGAGACCTCCTTCCACAACATTCTGGCATGCTATTTTTCATCTGTTTATTATTTTTTCTATATTTATAGCTTACTGTCTTGTCTTATCTGTAACTTTTTATTCAATGGTCCCTTTTTCTTTACCCTTATAATGCCTTTGGTATCTCAGCTGTCTGTCATAGAAACAGAATTTGATGGCAGATAAGAACTGCTTGCCCACCTAGTCTGTCTCTACTCTCACTGCTGTATTTTCTCCACATTAACCTGTTTTTCTCATTATTTTAACAGGTCTGACAGGATGCTGACTCTTTCCCATCAGATAAGTATTACTCTGTTTAACCTGTCCTATTCTCCCTATTTACTCCCTAAGAACTAAGGATCCTTTGTGACCACTTTCCTATATTTTTATTTTACAGGTTCGTGAAGTCATCACTTTAAGGCTCAATTCCAGAATGCCTTCGCATGGCACAAAGGATTTATACCATACCCTATGGTGTAAATCACATCTTGTGCCATGTATTCTGCAAATCACAATTCCAGGAGGTGGCTTGCACCATACCGTATGCGGTTATGCCAAAGGTGGCTCCACCACCCACTATGCCCTCAACCTGCTGCAGCATGGTGCAAGGTAGGTTACAGCAGCACCTGCACCCTATTCTTGAGAAGGCACTGCCATAACCCACCTACACCATTCCAGGTCCCCTTATGCCACTGCATGGTTAGACCAGCACTTAGCTGGTTGAAGAGGCAGCCATCCTGGCAAAATGATGGATGACCCCCACAGCTCCATAAACACACATTGTCATGCACCCCTGCCACCCCAACACAGTGATGCCCTAACTCTATTTCGGGGTGCCACCTAGGTCCTGTAGGTGCTGTGCCCCTTGTGGCTGTGCCAACCAGCCAACCTCTCCATGGCCCCTTGAGGCTTGGCGGTAGTGGTACAGGGTGGGGGCTGTGGGGAGCAATGTGGGTCGGGACTTGTGGCATGCAGGTTCATTGCAACACTCCTGCGTATGCAAGCTTCATGCTGTAAGTCACGTGGGTCGTAGGTGCCAGGGACCCTGCCTGTCTTGGAATAGGGGTGCAGGGTCCCTGGCATAGCATCGCATGGCACAACTCACATACACCCACGAAGGTAACCATGACTTGGAACCGGGCCCTATGACTCCAACTTTTGCCTCTAGTAGCCAGGTAAGAGACCATCAACATATTACCTGTACTATCTAATGTAGTTACCATAAGAGTGTAAGTGGGTCTGTAGTGCTCTGCTATCACCCGGGACCTACTCTCCTTCCTGGATCCCAGCCCTAATATTCAAGCAAAATATTTATGGAAGTTCACTTTTCGAATTCCTGTCAGGAACTTGAAGGTTTCTATCATATCTCCCTGTCCCTTCTGCATCTCCAAGTACATGTTTAGTGCCTCATAGGACCTGCCTTGTTAGTCCTGAATAATTTTTGTAATGTTGTGATGCACCATCTCCAGCCTGTCACTGTCTTTTCTGAGGTGAGGATATCAGAACATAGGGCAGTACTACAGGTATGGCCTCACTAAGAATATATAGAGGTGAAGCATTACCTCTTTCCTCCCGCTATCAATAACCATCTTGACCCATCACAGCATCCTACTTGCATTGCTATATGCCTTTTGCACTAACTCAGTTGCTTGAGGGAGTCACTGATGATAACTCCAAGGTCCCATTCCTCAGCTGTAGTTCTACAGTAAGTCTCACCCCACCCATCCAGTATCTGTCCTTGGATTATCATTTCCTAGGTGGATTACCTTGACTTTCTGTCATTAAATTTCAACTGCCAAATCTTAGAATACCTCTCTTTTGTAAGTCACTCTGCATTTCCTTCATCTCCACCCACCCTCCCATGGAGCTAAGTGACATCTGCAAAGATACACAACCTGCCCTGGACTTTACCACCATTGTTGCTAATGAACATATTGAAGTAGAATGGATCTAGGACAGATCATTGTGGTTTCCTGCTTGACCTCCTCTCTTCTGATTTGACAACAACCCTTTACTGCCTCCCTTTTAGCCAGTTAACTGTCCAGTTTAATGTGGCCTTAGCCATCCCAGATCCTCCATCTTGGCAGGCATCTGTAAAGCATCAAGTCAGAAGCATTGCTGAAAACAGAGTAGAGCAAATCACAGCATGGCCTCTATCCAGTTCCCTCATCTCCCAGTCAAAGAAAACTATCAGGTTAGACTGACAAGATGTCCATGTCATGAATCTCTGCTATTTACTGTCCTGGAGACCATTGTTCTCCAAATAGTCTATGAGGTACACTTTGACCAGTGACTCCATTAGCTTCTCTGCAATAAAGGTAAGACTTACAAGCCCGTACTTCTCTGCATGTTCCTTGTCCAACCTTTATGGAGCGGAACTATGTCCGTCACCCTCCAATACTGTAGAACTACCCTCGACCTTAGTGAGCTTTTTCTCTGGTCTTGACTGCTTCTGCAATATGTAGCTATGTGCCTGATTTAGCTTGCCTAACTGCCCTCTTTGCCTCCTTATTTTTCAGTAAATGTTCTCCCATTCTCTCAACAGCAGCTGACTTTTGAAATGTGGTACATCCTACTAATACATAAATATGTGTTGGTCATGCAGTAATCCACAGTAAAGTGGTGCTAAAGCATCATATCTGAGGTGGGAAGGCATTAGGTTTTCAAGAAACCAGATACTTAGTGCTTCCTAGTGAGAAGCTTACTGTAGCCCCTTCAGGGTAATTCTGTGGCCTTATGAGAACCTCAGTTGAGGGGTCCAGTTGAATGCTTTAGGTTGTAATCACTTGGAGATGAAGTGAAATACATTTATGTAGGCTTGCCAATGAACCGAGACAATATGCTTTTATTTGGGGGATTCACAGTCCTCTAAAATAAAAACTTGAGGCAGAATTTGTAATGGAGGAAGAGAATTGCGTAAACAATTGTCAATACTGTATGTTATTACTGCACCCTTTTGCACTTATCCCAGTGTGCTTTACTCTAAGTGATTGGAGAGAGGAGTTACAGTGATAGATTTATCGTGTGTCAAAAAGGTGACTTACTTTTGGCCAAAGTCAAGCAAATGTTTTTCTAAAATATTTTATTGCAATGTGGTCACTTTTTAAATTTCTGGTCCTGCTAATAGCATGACTCAAGTAGCCCAATTCAAGATGAGTGCCAGCTCTCTGGTGTCAGCGGGTTGCGACATTCGCTTCTACACCGGGGACCCTGCGCCATATTCCAGAACAGGCAGGGTCCCTGGCACTTATGCCCTGCAACTTGCAGAATTGCACCACAGGGAAGGACACACCTGACCTGGGTACTGGCAAGCCACTGACAGCAGGATGCAGCCTCCCAAGACCCTCCAAGCCCCACAACATGTCTGCAAGCCCCTGAAGGTCCATGGGGATGTCAGCCATGTGGCACTAGCACAGGGGACAGTCGCACAGCAGGGGCCCAGGTTGCTTGGAGTGGCACCCAGTATTGGGAGGTTGCTCTGTGTTGGGGTTCCATGGGGTATGCCATGTGTGGGTCATGGCACTGCTTGGGGCAACAGGCCATGTGCCATGTCAAGCCCTTAGACCAGCTACTAGCTGGTCTGACCCATAGTGCTGCAGTAGTTCTTGGAATGGCATAAGGGGTTATGACAGCTGCCCTTTTGGAATAGGGTGCAGCTGCTGTTGTCATAACCCCCTTCTGTCATGCTGCAGGGGCCTTGGGCAGTGGCTGTCCTCTTGGGCACAGGCCACCGCGCCATGGTGCAGGCCGCTTCTTGAATCCCAACCGGTGTGACTTGCGCCATTGCATTTTGCACAAGTCACCTTGAGACATGCGTAACCAATCTTGGAATAGGGCCCAGAATATTTAAGTTGCAATTGTGCTCTTAATTTACCAGTCCAGTGATTTATTCTGGGATCAAAGTCAGGGAAGAATATCCGATGGGGACACTGACACCACAGATGAAGTGGCCCTAATCCCTTTGAGGGCTCAGACCTTGAAAACAGTTATACTGATGCACTGGCAGATGATAAATGTACTTGATGCCCTTGCCATTGTTCTTGTTACCCACTGTATGTATAATTTCAAGTTTTGTGATAGCAAATCAGATGAAACAAAATGAAAACAAATAATACTTTTTCTGTATCACCTTTTAAAGTAGACTATTCAAGCAACCTCTAGTCTTTGTTGAATATTGTCCCCTACCCCACATGGCATGGCTGAGTGCCTTGGGGCTCATATCAGGCTTTACTATTCACTAAGAACTTGTATGCAGCCACTCTACAGATTTGTAGAAGCAATACTTCGTCTTCCTAACTGTCCCACACAGAAGGTGTGATTCACTCAATGAACTTCCTAACGTACAATCTTGACCTGTTAAATAGTGGAGCATCCTTATCAATTCAATAACCTAGGTATAGTCCAGTTGAGATGCAGTATCTCATTTTCATTAGGTTCATGCTTTCTGAAAATGTTATAGCAGTGGGAAGCTGAGGCACTGAGGGCTTTAGTGATTTGCTGAAGATCGCGGTATGTCAGTGTCTCCTATGGGATTGGAACCTGGTTCTCCCATTCATCTTCATTTCTAAATCTATGCATTAGCCACCTGACCATGTTCATATTTTTAAATTAACTTTTTAAAGCAGCAGTGCATGGATGGTGATAATTTTGACCTATGTTTTTTAATTATGTTTAGGTTACTCCTTATCTACTGACTTGTATGATACCCTTCTTTCCACAATCTAAGTCGCTTTGGTATTTTTTCACATCTGAAATAATAAAAGGAGCTTGCCTTTTAATATGGATTGCACCAGGTTTTCAGCATACTCTCCACTGTTTATGTACATCGATTGTTTAAAATCACATCTGTTGTGATTAAAATGAACTAGCATGTAGCAGGCAATGCCACCAGACTTTATGAAACAGTAGGTGTTCAAAAATAGCTGGTAATAGTGATGAAAACCTGGTCAAGCCATATTAAAAGGAGTTCTCCTTTATTATTTCAAATTTGGAAAAAGTACTAAAGTAGACTCAAATAGAGAAAGCAAGGGTATCACATATGTCAGGAGATAAGGGTCAATCTAAAATAGCATAATAACGTATAGGTAAGAATTTTTACCAGATTCATGCACTGCTGCATTAAGTTAACACATTCACCTGCAGGGAGCAACTGCTGTATTGTATAAACAGTAAAGGCTTGAAATGACTTTACTATAGGATCACTGTGCTGTAAGATGGCAGCTAGATCAAAACTCTAAATTTTTGACTTTGTTCTATGCAGATTCTACAGATCTGTTATAACGGTACATGTAAGGCCAGATATTCAAAGGGATTGTGCCTGGTACAACTGAGTTGCACTGGCTCAACCCAGACATATGCACCCTGGGGCAATATTCAAAGGGTGACTGGTGCAGTGCAAGTCCCGATGCTCCATGGCAAAGATAATGTATGCAGTGTATCCACAAGGGCGTGCCCATGCGCATATGGCACATCCTGATATTCAGCTCAGGACTTGTGGCGCATATGCATGCACAATCCTGGGATGTGCTGCATACCAATGCCTGAAGTTGAGCCTGAAAAAAACAGCTGAAATGGTGGCCACCACAAGCGAGCTGCTATACTACACTACGCAAAACAGCAGCCGCCAGTCATGGGTGGCCACTGCCCCACCAGTACACTGTGCAGAAGCACCCATACATCATCCCTGGTGGTCTAGTAGCACCTTCCTCCCTCCCGTAGTGGCAATCACCATAAAATAGGTTTTAAAGATTCCCTGATAGTCAGTGGTACCCCCACCTTCTGATGCCCTGATCACCAGTAATCACAACGGAAAAACATCCTTGGTGGTCCAGTGGCACCTCCCACCCACACAGGACCCTTGCCCACCCAGTACCCCCCTCATCATTGGGCAGCTGCAATCCTGCCTGCTTACTGCCCGGCTGCCCGCAAATGACAGCTTACAATATGCACTGCAAGCCCATGGCCCACAGTGTGGACCAATGGTCTTACAACTGATACTGTAAGCTGTCATTTTAGCATGCAACCGGAGGTAAGTGGGTGGGAATTGTAGCTGCCCACCGATGACGGGGGTGCTGGGTGGGCGAGGGTCCTGTATGGATGAGGGTGCCACTGGACCACCATGGAAGTTTTTCCATTGTGATTACTAGTGATCAGGGCATCAGGAGGGGTGGGGGGTACCACTGACTACCAGGGAATCTTTAAAACCTATTTTATAGTGACCACCACTATAGGGAAGGAGGGGGTACCATTAGACTACCAGGGAATATTTGGAACTTATTATACAGTGATTGCCACTACAGAGAGGATGGGGGTATCACTAGACTAGAAGGAATGTTTGGAACTTATTATATGGTGATCACCACAATGGGGAGGAAGGGGTACCACTAGACTGCCAGGGATATGTCCTATAGTTCTATTCAGCAATCATGGCTACAGAGAGGGGTACCACTAGACATCCTCTAGAGACACCACATGTTGTGCAGGGCGCCAGTGCATGTCACTGACCTGCCCTGCACAACACATCAAATGAGACCATAATGACATGCAAGTGGCCCCATTTGTACCTGCATATTATTGACCCATTTGCATACTGCCAGCTGAATAACCGAAATCTGCACTAGCGTAACTATTGTGCTGGTACAGTTTCCATTCCTGGTATTCAGCCCTGTCTGGGGATGCACCAGCATATCATATTTTCACAGTGCACAATGCCTGATATATTCAGAGGAGATGCGCCATTGCTCATTTCTTTTGAATATATCCTGAGTACACCAGCACAACTCAGTTGTGCTGCACCACTGCATGCACCATTGCCAGGCTCAGCTCTGAATATTGAGGCCTTAGTTTTTGAAGCCTATATAATGTATATATATATAGACAGGAGACAGTATAGTGCAGTGGTTTAAAGCTCTGAGCTGCAAACCTGGAGACCTTGGTTTGAATCCCACAGCCCCCACTTGCATACTGTGTGACCCTGAGCAAGTCACTTACTTCCTTGTGCTTCCAGATCACACCTGTAAACAAGCTTTCAGCTTAGTGTGTCTCTCCTGGTAAAAAAAAAATTGCTATGTTGAAAATTTGATGCAAAATATGAAAAACAAAATGTTATGCACCTCTGTGGAATTTTATGAACACTGCTAACTAGTACTTTTCAATATGTTTCTTCCAAATTCATAGCATAGCCATTTCTTTACAGCACCTCATGAATGTGATAGCTGTCATTTTCAAACCCTGGCCAAAATATGCTGCATGTCACAAAGGTGATTTTGCTTTCCTGCATGAAAATATGTTTTGGACATGAGTTGAAAATTTTCTCTGACCTTGTTGGTGAGGTGGGGCCATAAAATGGCTATGTTATAAATGTGGTATAAACATATTAAAAAATGATGAGGCTATGTTGACTTTCAAATGCAAGCTCATAACTTTGGTAATATTCAATATTTTTATCCCAAATGTTCAGCATAGCCATTTCTGTACAGCACCTCATAGAATGTGATAGCTGTCATTTTCAACTCCAAGCCAAAAATGTGTTTTGTGTCCCAAAGGTGATTTCACCATCCCTGTGCCATTAGGCCAAGAAATGAAAATGTTCTCTGCCCTTCTTCATGATGCAGGGACATAAGAAGCTATGTTGACAATTTGGTGTACAAATATTAAACAACAACAACTTTATGAGCCACCATTACATTTTGCTAACTCAGGCTCCTAATTTTGGTAATTTTCAGTATTTTACCCAAGTTCATCACCTGTAGCCCTATTGGCTCTGACTAGAATATGTTCTTCCTGTAAGCGCACTGAATTCAAATCAGAATTAATATTCAGTGGACTAAAGGGTTCATTTACTTTTAGACAAGACATGTGTATCCTCTTTTTGTTATTATTGGGAAAGCTGAGTGTAATTCAGTAAGATCAGAGACTTCAAGTTAATGTTCTGATGCACATGAACAATAGTAAAGTGTTCCTCAGGTTTCAGGGGTGGGGATAAAGTTACAAGTTCCTGCAGAGAATCTGAGATCAAGTTTGCTTTTCTGTTTTAATTCTGTAACTGAATTGGGTTTCATTAATTTATTGGTAGAGATTAAATTGCTTTCTGATTCTAAGAGTGTATTCAATTCATAACTAGAAGCACCCTGCTCCTTATTTAAAAAGTCGTATTCCACCTAAGATAAAGGACCTTGTGGAGAGGAATATTTATAATTTGTATCCATTTCTACCAAATTCCTTGAAACTAAGATATATTTATGAAAAGGAATATTGTCAGAACAACATTTTACTGTAGGGGTAGATGTAGAGGTGTAGACAGTTGTTTTGTTTTGATATCATTGTTTTTTTCTTTAACTTCAAGTTTTCTTGAATGTTCACTAACCAACCACTTTGGTAAGCACATGTTAGTATACAGCTTTAATAAGGATACACATACATTCCTCACAATAACAAGATCCTATATTCCAGTAATTCTGTACTTCAGTATAGCTGATTTAGATTAATAGTCAGCTAAATTGGTAGAATTATGCAATATTATGTACCTTATGAACACCAATAGGTTGAGATAGATTAACTACAGACAGGATCATGTAATTCTTTTGTAATGAGCATGTAACAATGCAAGTAATAAGCAACTGCTTTGCAAATCCACCTTGAAAAGATTAGTGCATATGGAAAAAAAATTACTAATGCCCTGTGTTAATGGCATTTCTGAAATGGATATGATCTGTAATTAAATGCCCAATTAAAAGTAAGAATATTAAAAAAAGCCAATGTAGTCCTCTTTTTAAAAAAAATTAGAATGGCTTGATATTTCCTCTGAAGCTGTTGAACATTGTAACAGTTGATTCTTTAAGTACTTGATGTCATCATCCAAACTTTGTGCAAACTGCTGCAATAATTCTGTTAGTAGTTAGACTGAGCATGTGATAATCCACAGTCTAGTTCATTGTTTTCTTCTGTAAATTGCAATCTGATAAAACAATTTCCTTTCCTGGAGATATTGAAACTTCAGTTTTGTAGAACAGTCTTTTTAGTCATAGGTTGCTTGTGTAAACTTTCTAAAGCACCGTATCCCAAATAAATATCTTTAGTTGGGTAAGCCAGGTATGATGACAAACAACTGGGCCAATCAATCTCTGACAGTGTCAAGTTTAGAGTCTAAAAATATTAAACCAAAGCTCTGAGTGTAACTGAATGCCATAACAAACCTCCCTTCTTCATAGGGATATAAGCATGAAAAACAATTAAAATAATTACTTAAAAAGACACTCACAGATACAGTCCAGTGGAGCAGAGGGCTGAAGCACTGTGAAGCCTTACCTTTCATCACATTGGCAACCTGAGTCCGGGAATGAACTTGGGTTGCCAGGGTCATGGGGAGGATGGTTCCATGTCAGAAGGGCAAATGAATAACGGCAAAGCTAAACCCACAGCGCAAACACTTTTCAGAAAGTAAGCCCCCACACTCCTCCTTATTGGGGCTTTAACCCCTCCTAATTTAGATTCCTAGTTCAGGTGGGGCACAACTCAGGGATGGGGACAGAACCATGGTCATGCAAAGTGTTGGTGCCGTGGTTCCTTCATGTTGTGACAGTTCACTGTTATTCATTCACCCTCTTTATGGGATAAAGGGAAGACTGGGTGTGGATCAAGTGGCCGCTGGGAAGCTGTCCTGTCCCACATCGGGGTGGTGGTAATTCCATCTCTTGGCTGCCACCAGGTGGAGGCCTGGTAATAGTGCCTAAGCTGGAGAGGCAGATTTAGTTCAGGGTGGGGTGGAAGGGGCCATGGTTCTGGACCATATGTGTCTCCATGTGCATCCATTGTCTATGTCATTGCAGTATTAGGAAGTCAGCGACAAAATGGAAAAGAGATGGCGAGACTTAACCCATTGTTACCGTATACGCAATATGGTATCAGAACCATCCATTGCTTAATCCAATCCAAAATGGACAAGATAGAAATGGACTCTTGCTTCCTACCTCCAACCCATGCTGCTGGTTGGGTTACCTGCTCTAACTTGGACTTGTGTACTGGAGGAATACAGCCCTCCCTCTTCTGGCCTCACCACAGGGGACAAGTCATGAGAGGACTCACTGACCAGCCATGTCTCAGGTACAGTAAGCCCCAGCTGGGTGGAAATAGGGCAGGGCTGAGAAGTCACCTTGACCATCAGTGGAGAAAAAGCTCTGAGGAAAAAATAAGACACAATGAATTTAATAGGAAAATTACCATTTTTGCTTAATCAATAGTAATTTTCATAAAGGGAAAGTGCAATGCTGTTTAAAACTTCTGTGAACTTCTATTGTAGAAGTTTGTTAGGTATAGTATTTGTTCAAAACTTGCACACAGTGTCATTTGATGTCTAGCATTCAGTTTCAAATATAATTATAAAAGCTGACATCCTGATTATCAATCCAGAAAAGCCAAAGGCTAAAAACTGATCCATCAACCCATGTTCATGGGTTAAAAATGCAAAAATTAGATAAATAGCAGAACAATGAGAAGTAAGGAAGATTGTATTGCACTCACTAATAGCTAGTTTTGAGGACTTTGCTATGAGGTTCCTAAAGAAATCCTCATTAATGGCACTAAGCCATTATAAATGGTGAAGGTACTTCCAGTTGTGTCTGACATCACTATCCAAATGACATACCATATAGTAAATAAACTCTAGCCAGAGCTGATACGGCTTTGACAAGCGCAAAGCTCCAGAGAGTGAGTGTCACTGAGTGCCTTCTGCAAGATGGCGGCAGTGATGCAACTGTGCATGCGTGGCATTCTCACATGTGTAGTTGTGGTGAATGGCATTCTGCCATTTCAAGATGGTAGCACCAGCAGAGCTGTGCATGCACAGTTCTTGTGCCAGAATAGTGGAAGTAACAGCCAAAATAGTGTGGCTGTTATTCCATAACAACCGACCATGGTGGAGTGTTCCCAGATCTGTTGGACTTTCAGAAGGATACTTCAAAAGTTCAATGGAAGTATGCTACAGTCAGCCATTTTGAAGCAATTGTAGGCTCTACCAACAGCCATAAAAATGTAGACAGAGGATTGTAAGCAGGCTTTTCAAACTTCAGACTCATATGAGTCATAAAATTACAATATTTAAAAAAGCTAATTAACTACTATTTTGTTTTAAATTTTATTTTATTAAAAAATTTTTACGGGAAGAGCCCACTGAGCCAAGGCTCATTTCCAGGAGTGACCCAGGGGAAGGGGAGTGGGATATACAATGAATGTACAAAGCATAGTATTATCATTGCAACTAAGCAAAAATGAAACAAATACATAAAGAAGTGGTCCCAAGACAGGGGACAATAGTGTCCTGAGATTATTGTACAATATAGGTTACAAATAGGCAATTATACAATTCAAGTATAAATAGTGTTATAAGAATACAGAAGTGAGTCCAAGAGCTATCTGAAGAGACAGTGGCCAGTGTTATAGCAGAGGAGATAGTGGGGTGACAGTTGGGAAAGGGCTACATTGTGGGGTAGATAGAGTGGGCAGGTGGGGGATGATTCAGAAGCTGAAGAGAAGTAGAGACTGGGACAAAGTGTGGTACATAAGGGGTTGTATGTGAAGGGAGGTGATATGAAGGAGGGCCACAAAGTGTGCAGCTAAAGCGTGGTGCAGGAGACTCTTCAGCTGGTGTTTCAGTGCAGACTGAGTCAGGCAAGGCAGATAGATTGGGTGAGTTGGTGCCGCAGACCCGGTAGTCTGTAGGAGAAGGCAGTTTGCCTGCTTGGGAGTGTGGGAGCAGGAGATGGAGTGAATGAGAATCTCACAATCTGAGGCCATAGTCCGATGAGGGGAAGGAAGAGGAGGGCTGATAGGTAAGCAGGAGGAGGCAGACCAGTACTTGTCAATGAATGCAGCACAATGAACCAGGTCGTGGGTAGCAAGGGATGGGAGTTCGAGAGTGGAATAAAGGGAGACTTGATGGGTATGGAAGGGAGATTTGAGGCAAATTACACAAGCATTGAAGAGGGTCTAGCTTGGAGAGGGATGACTGGGGGCCGAGCTATATACAATATCTGCATAGTCAAAGGTGGGAGTATGAGCTTAGTGACTAGTTATTTACAGATAAAGAGTGAAAGGCAATCCTTGATTCTATAAAGGGCCCCAGTTTAGGCCAGAGTTTGGTGTGTATGGAGTCGATGTGTTCAGAGAAGTCTAGCGTAGGGTCAACCAAACCCCTGTATACTTAAAGGACTGAACTGCATCTAACAGTGTGCCATCTAGTGAGAAGAAAGGGAGGAGATAATAATTTGCCTAAATGCTGGGAGGAGCCAAAGGCCAATGCGAAGGTTTTTGGTATTGCACCTCAGGTCATTAGTCACAAACCACTTTCAGGCTTTTATGAAGGTGTCTTGGAGAGATGTCTGGATGGCAGTGAGCTAAGGGCCGGAGGCAAAGATGACCATATCATCAGCATACATGAGAGTGTGCATAGGTGAGCGGATGGAGGGGCAGTCGTTGACAATGATGGAGAAAAGAGTGGGGCCAAGAACTGAGCCTTGGGAAACACCATCTAGGATCGGGAGGTGGGTAGAACTTGGCCTAACAAATTGCAATTGGTTTCTGCCAGAGAGATAGGACTTGAATCAAGCTGTGGAAGAGGAAGAGCCCAAGGAAAGATAGTCTGCCCAGAAGGAGGCTGTGGGAGACAGAGTTAAATCTTTGGCGAGATTGATGAAAACTGCCAGGGTAATGTGTCCTTTATCTATGGCAGTATGGATATGATTTGTGAGGTGAGTAGGGAGGAGGTAGTTGAGTGAGCCCACTGGAAGCCAGGTTGGAAGGGGCTCATGGCATTGAAAGAGTCCTGGAAAGAGTTTAATCTGGAAGAAATTAGTTTCTCCTGGATTTTTGAGAGGGTGGATAGGAGATATGGATCTATAGTTGCCCGGTTGGGCGGGGTCACCACCTTTGTGGAGAGGGATGACCTTGGCTAGTTTCAGACATTCGGCACAATGCACTGAGTGATAGAGAGGTTGAGTAGGTGGGTGAGTAAGGGAGCTATGGCAGGGCAGAAAACCTTAGAAGTTTGGGATCAGGGCTGGATTTGGAGGATTTAAAACTTTTAGGGGTGAGAACTTCAGCAATAGTGATGGGGAGGAAGAAACTGCTGGAGGAGTGAAAGAGGATGGGGTGGGGGATGGGGTGAGGACTTAGAAAGGGAGGAGAGCCAGTGGAAGGGTGTAGGTGGTGAAGAAGAGATTTATGGAGTAGGCAACTAAGGAGGGTCAGAACAGGAGGGGTCAGGAAGGCAGGAGTGATCGGGAGGCAGAGCCTAGAAGAGTGTGGAAAGTTTTCCAGAAATCAGCTGGAGACAACATAGTGTTGTTCTGCTTGTCCCTGAAGTAGTTGGCTCTCGCTATGTGCAAAGCCTTAGTGCAGGAACTGTGTAATGTTCTATAATGTTGCAGGTATGCAGGCCTAAAGGAGGACTTATAGGTGAGCCAAGTCTGGTCTCTTGCTTTACAAAGAGATAAGCTTGTCGGAGATCCAGGCGAGATGCTTCCAGCAAAGCCACAGCCTTTGAAGAGGGGTATGCTGATCCCAGATTCCAAGGAAGGTGGAGTTGAAAGATGTGAGGACAGAATCAACATCGGGGTGATGAAAATACATGACCAGTCAGCCAGGTGCAGGTTGGATAGAAGGATACTAGTGTTTAGGGATCTCACTGCATGGAAACACTAATACATGGGAGGGAGTGGGGGTGTCTGGATACTCTGTGGAAGTGCATCATGCAGTGGTCTCTAAAGGCATCAGGAAGGGTACATGCAGATTAATATTTTAGAGGTGGGTTGTTAGGATCCAATCATTTATGGAGTGGTTGGGAGGAAGTGGGTTTAACCTGGTCAGTTCTGTTAGAGTTGAACTAGGTTTAGCACTTCTGTACCTTGACTTATGGACCTGGCAGAAACCGAGAGCCAGTTTACATTAAAGTCTCCCAGAAGAAGTAACTCTCCGTTATGGGTAAGAGAGACTAGGGAGGCAAGGGTGGAGATTAGAGCAGATGGATGAACTTTGGGAGAGAAGTAGTATACGCCTATGAAGGTGGGGGCTGTCTAGACCCACTAAAAATTGCTTGTAAAAGATGGGAATACAGAACATAACTTGATTCAGAAAAGTTACACTATGCTAAGCCCAAACCCCAGAAAATGTTTGGACAGTTTTCAACTCCTTTCTGTACAACTTTTGCTTTAGTTTAATTCCAGGCTCTTCAATACTTTTACTGGGTAAATGAAAGTAATAAATAGCAGCATATAGCACCACTAATTCTAGCTCTAATTCTTAACTTAGTTCATACACTTCTATTCAGTTCTGTTCTAACTTCTTGAAGCCAGATAATTGGCCATTTTAGTATTTCTATCAGTTTTACAGGTTATATACTTCTCCTTTTATGGTCACCTTTCTTAGACTTCGAGACACAATACTTTCTGATAGTCTCCAATAGTCTCTCGGACCTCCCTATAACTCCTCAGTGACTCTAGCATCAACACCAGTGCATGCCAGGTTCATCTGATGTCAAGAAGCCTCTCGGTCTTCAATCCTTCCAATTCTCAGGTGCTCAGGAGGGGTCAGGTCGGGACTCCGCTCTTTCTTTCCATGATCCTCTGCTTCTAGCTCCTCATTTCTCATCAGTTTCCTGGTTTCTCAGCTTAGTGTGTCAGCAGTCTGGTCTAGTGACAGTTTACAGTGCTAAAACACAAAAAGAAAGTGTCCCACTGAGCACAGTAACCCAAAACAAACTCAGAATATGGAGGAAGATAAATAATACACTTAGGATAATGCAAGTACCTGTGAACAAATACAGTCAAGCATTAAATAGTCAAGCAGGTCTCTACTCCTCAGGTAGCTGTTGACTGCAGAACTGGGGATACAAACTAGGAGGAAATTTAAACCTGGGAACAGATGGACTGAGAAACAAAAGTGTGAGCAAGTAATAATAGAGTTAACAGAAATCATCATTCATTTTCTTTAAATACATTTCTTTTAACTACTAACACAAGGGAAGAGCTTTAACAATTGAAGCCAATGCCTCATATTTTGAGCAGTTTAAAATCTCTGTCTTTATTTCCTTATACTGTAAACATATTTGCCCCTAATCATGAATAGGTGAGTAATATGCAGCAGAGGTGCATTACAGGCCATGGAGTTCAGCACATGCGGACAGGTGTGCACCGGCCTGTATTCACTACTGTCCACAACCTGTCCATGAGCCCGCCCCCCAGTGTGCAGATGTGGTGGTATTTCTGAAGACCAGATGCACATCCAATGGGATGCCCGGCCCTGGTCTGCGAATTGATCCCTTGTACCTGCGAGGCATGGAAGACAGTAGTGGGTGTGATGTGCACCACCAGCTCAGGGCAGGATGGTGCTCAGTCAACTGCCCTCAGTACTCCTTGATGATCTATGGGCTGGGGTGGAATGTGATGGGAGGTCTGCAGTAGCCCCACAGCAGCATCACAACTGGTAGAGGCATCCTGGGGGGACAGCGTAGCCTTACAGCTGGGTGTTACCCAGCATAAGGTGCACCCATGCCCAGCACTCACACCTTTGTGAATGGTGCTGAGTGTGGCCATGCCTCCAACATGCCCCCTTGCCCGGTGTGTTGCTGTCCACACAGCCAGGATTGGTGCCAAGTGGCTGAGCACCCTGATTGCTAAACTCAGCACCCCAGGTGCACAGTTGAGGAAAAGCTATGCAACACAGATATGTGGCGGCGTAGCCACTCTACACAGTAGTGCATAGAACCTGTTATGAGTGCAATAAGCCATTCTGGTGCACAGGTGTAAGTTGAATTAATGCACATCAGGCTGCCTAAGTAATTCAGCCATTGGCCTCATGCCTTACTGCACAACTGGAGCATGCATACATTCAGCATACACCCATTCCCTGATGTTGCTTATTGCCAGTTTATAAAATGGGGTTTAAGAAAATGACCAAATCTAGGCTGGCCCACCAGTGCAGTGGTTAGATTTCTGCTTGTTGCGCTGGCGCCCTGGGTTCAGGAATGGACCCGGGTCACTGGAGGGCGGCGGGGAAGAAGGATGGAGCATCCCAGGGATGGCTCTCCTTCTCTGGGGATGGTGGGGACACCGCCCGATGCTTGATGGACCCCTGGTGGAATCTGGGGGCACCACAGCTACCGGTGCTTGACAGGATTCAGGAGGCAGTGCGGACACAGGAGCGTCATTGCAAGTCCCCACCCCTGCACACAACAAGGGGTAAAACCCTGCTCCCACTGCCTTAATGGTACCTACTCTGGCTGCATTGATTCTCAGGCCAACTCCCGCCTTTCCCAAGTTTGTGATGCCCTTGGTCAAGGTGCTGGGACCCTGCCCTGGGGGGTAAACCAGGGGTTCAGGGAGGGTAGCTAATGTGAGCAGCCACGGCGAGTCCATGACCGGGCAGATGGTCCGGCATGGGATGCAGGACAAAATATAGAATTAAAAAAAAAAAAATGACCAAATCTGAAAACTTTATAGGTCAAACAATATCACCTGACCATTAACACGGTTTCTAGAAATTGCACAGTTCATACCTAACATAACAAAAACAACCTAGCAACAACCTTTTACATCAGAACAAATTGATCCACCACAGCACTACTCTATAAAACCATTTCAAACAGGAAGTACTCCATAAGCTACAGGCTGTACTGACTCAACCTGAAAGCATCTTTCTTAGCTAAGCTGTGGACAACCTCTGCCAAGAAGCAGCCCTGCTGATTCATGATGAAAAAGCTTCTAATTAATACAGCTGCTTACAACCTTGTAGGAGCAGCTCAAATCTTTGTTAATTAGGGCAACCTGATAGTGAAAGGAGAACCTGTAGAGCATTAGAACTGAATAATATGAGTTATGCATCAAGGTGATGTGCATGTCATAATTTCTTTAGTTTTCAGCAGTTTAAAACATTTCTGTCCATATTCCAGTATCTTATCAACACAGAGTACTTTTCATTTTATAGGCACGATAAGCCACTACAAGACATGGATATATGTTTAATTAGTGCATACCCTTACTACATAAGGCACTCAGCCATTGTCCTTGTGCCTTACAATCAACTGAGGCATGCACTTATTCAGTTTACACTCATGACCTGTTGAGTATCATTGCTAACTCATTGGCAGAGAGAGTGAGCAATGTCAGTCAAACTATGGTCTGTACTTACTAAGGTTCATACTAAGGCGTAGGTGTTGAGAAGGCTGTTGGCCTATTATGCTCCTGCCATTCACCCGTAATAGGAAACAGTATATCCATTAGAACATAGTCATCTAATCATTTTTAAACTGTTTTTGTATTTGATAATTATAATATCCAGTGGTAGTCTGTTCCATGGGTTCACAACTCTCTGTGTGTAAAAGATTTCCTTTTGTTTGTGCAGTATTAAACTTTTTGGTCTCAGTTGCAGGGAGTGGCCCTGTATACCTAACCCATCATTTTTATATTCAAGATCTAGATCACCTATCAGATTGTTGTCCTGCATAATATTGTGGCACAGCAGTAGATCTTCTCTTATCCCTCTTATCTCTAGAGGCGGAGATTTAGTTTTTTAAACATTCATTGTATGCGAAGAATTTAAGTTGTATATCATTTTGATTGCCTGTCTCTGTACCTCCTCTATTCTATCTGTGGTACCCTTAGAAATTGATCCCCACCCAGACTACCATAGTCAAGCAGAGGTCTCACATAGGCTTTATACAGTGGAATTATTACATCTGCATTTCTTCTTTTAAATTTTGTTTTATAGTTCATAGTAGTCTCTTTGCCTTTGCTGCCTGTGCATGCAAGTTTTTCAGTGACTGTTATTCCTAAATCTTTTCTTCATTTGATTCTCTTAGATTTGTTTGGTTTAAAGCGATATTTAGTTTCCCTATTGTGCCTACCCAAGTGAATAACATAACACTTTTCCTCATTAAAGCGCATCCCCCAAGTTTTGGCCCACTTTGTTATGTTATCAAGATCCCTCTTTCCACAACTTCCTGTGTTTAACATTTCCCACGCAATGGCCACCATATCAAATATCTCGCAGAACTGAGACTCAATGTCTCAAACTTTCTTGACTCCCATGGAGCATAGGCTGAATTTGAGCAGGATTCAAGTCAATCTGAAAACCCTGTCCTAGGGATTTCAACCCAGTACACAGAGATGAGACAAAAAGCCAGAAAGTGAAAGCTAAAGGGCAGTTGGTCGTGGCTCTCTATGCTGCTCTGGAAGCCTCCAAAGTGAGGTTTTCGATCCTTTGAACTGCAAATCTCATCTCTTAAACAAAGATTGGGATTGCAGGACACTGAATGTGTCAGAAGTGAGCAGGATTTGAGTCTGAACTCCAAACTCTGCGGAATGAAAAGGATTCCCTGTTGCATCATTCTGCTCAGGCTGATGACAGAAACTTTGTATGTTGAAGCAAGGTGTGGAAGTTTGAGACAGGATAAGGGACAGGCTTGGCAAATGAATGACTTGTTAAGTAGAATAAATGATAAGATGTGTGAGGAGTTGGGAGAGTTACAGGATGAGATAAACCAGGTACGTAATGACTTAGGAGTAGCTACTAAGGACAATCATGATTTGAGCACTGCATAGAGTGTTACAGAAGCAGATGCAGGATGATGTGGATCACAATGTTGCAAAAATGAGTCATTAGGATTCTGAACTTAAAATGGCAAAACTGCACCATCAGTGAGAGGTGATGGCTAGTCACATCAAGGCAATGGGAGGCATAGCCCTGCCTTGTCAACATCATCTGAGGAGAAGGAGTCAGATGATGACATCTCCCAGTACAACTCCCAGTCACACCCTATTATGGCCCAGACACCCCTCCCCACCATCCACAACATGGCGGACCCTGTCACGGACACCATGTCCTTATGTCATCAACGGCAAGGCGCACATCAGGGTGACACCAACATGGTGACCCCCATGATGGAGAGCAGAACCAGGCCTAGTCCCCATGGCACCACTGATCACTGTTATTTCTATGGATGATAAGGAAGAGATAGGGAAAATGATTGGTCACCTTAGGCAATGTGACCCTACCCAACAGAAGTAAGCAGATACTCTGAATGCAGGTCAGATAGATGCTGTAGGAAACCACGACTCGGGATGGAATGGTCCGCAGTGTGGCAGAAGCCGCAGTTCAGGCAGCCCATCAGGGTGCCTGAGGTAATCTACCTCTGCTTGATCGTCCCAATAATCCCTACAAATGGCCTACTCTGTTCAGCAAATAGATGACAGCATTAGTCAGATAAGCCTGTCCAACAACCTCAGTTGCCACTTGGAAAGGTGCGTGCTAAATGTAAATGCTTAGTCTCGCTGCAGACTACCAGGTCCAGATACTACACCAGACCATCGATCCTGGCATGTGGGTGAAACTTCCCAATGCTGTCCACCAGGATGGCCACACCACCTTTGATGAAGCAGCAGCTGAATTCATCACTGCACACAACCCAGGTGTAGTGGGGTGATGCTTCGCATACCCTGTGAAACAAATGCAAAAGAAAGTCAGTGACTTTCCACCAGAAGCTCTGGATGGCCTACCGAGCAGGGAAGCACCTTGCAGGAGAAGCCGCAGATATGGACCTCATTGAGTATAAGACCCTGTTCTTCAGGAACATGATCCCTAAAGTAAGAGAAAAGGTAGAGCTAACCACCTATCCCAACATGGAGAGATTTGCGATATTCTTTGGAAAACAGATAGAGTTTATCAACTCTACATCCGAGATTCAGGATCCAGTTCCAAGAAAGTAGCTGCTGTGGAAGCCATTCTGGAGCCACAACACACTACACAGTGGAAGGGCAGGCCCAGTAGAAAACAGCCCCTTCCACAGACAACCAACACCCCAGTAGGCCCAACAACAACAACAATCTTAGGGTGGGAACTGGAACTACCACAAAAATAAGAAACACCATAAAAACAACAAGGGTAAATAACAAAGATCAGGCCCTCATATAGGGAAATAGCCGCTGAAAACTGGAAATTCCGAGATCTTCTAGGAAAAGTGTGCTCTGTAATGGATACCATTCCCATTCAGGCCCTTGCAGCAATACAACTGGGAAAGCAGGCCTCAGCAGGCTGCAGAGATACTGAAAATCAGGCCCTCAGGCCCCTACAGGCCTAAACCCAAAAGCGGCTCCCTATATAGCATCAGTACAGCATGGTGAAGTGGTTCAAAGGAACTAGGCCCTAACACTTTTTCAGGAGCCTCCCCAGGCCTCCCACTAGGACAGATTGGCAATTACAGGCCCCAGTCTGTATTGTAAACAAGCTGGTCTTAGATATGAATGGAAGGCCCTGCGCAGAGGCTGAGGTCAGGGGCTGCCTACCTGACAGTACTACTGGATACAGGCGCAGCTGTGTCTGTATTACAGGATGGCAACTCAGACACATCACCTTGGTCAACCAGATGGAGGACCAATATGTCTGGTGTAGACGGAACTAGGTTACCTGCATACCGTTCCTGCCACTACCTGTGACACTGGGACACCTGAAGGCATATCATGCCTTTCAGCTGATGGTATTGCATGATCACCCTAGTATAATCGGAATTGACTTTTTGGCACCACACGGCTGTGTGGTGGACATAGCCAACATGTTACTGATACAAATTCAGGGACAATATTACATCATTATGATCCCTGATTCACACATGGTTGCAACAGTCTCTGCAAATAATAAGGATTATGATGTCATAGATTTGTTTAAGAACCATGAGCTTTTTCAAAGCTCCTCCCCATCCTGCAAAGGCATCTGAAGGCATTTGCCACTAACAAGCATGATTGTGGAAGGATGCACACTGTCATTGAAGTGACAGGCCCACGCATGAGAGGCAACGCAATATCCTTTCCACCTGAGGCCTTGCCTTCTCTTAGGGAAACAATTAAATCACTCCTCAAGCAAAGTGTAATCAGGACATGTGTTTCTGCAAATTCCCAGTTTGGCCTGTGAAAAAAAACACAGGCACCTGGAGACTTACTGTTAACTACAGGAGACAAAACCAGGTCACCCCAGTTGTGCTCCAACTGTGGCAACAGCACCAGATATGCTACAACTACTGACCCCTGACTGACAATGGTTTAGTGCCCTGGACATCTCCAGTGGTTTTGGTCATTGCCATTTTCCCCAAAAGTCAATATAAGTTTGCCTTCACCTTTGAGGGCAGGCAGTACACATTGACCTGCTTACCACAGGGGTTCCACAACAGACCCTCTCTGTTCCATTTGCACATGATGGACACCCTTGAAGGATTCTCTACACCCCAGTGTCTCTTGCAGAATGTGGACGACCTGTTGTTGGCCACAGCCACACAGGAACAACATCTAGATTCTTAGATAAACTACTGACCCTCATCCAAAGGGCAGGCCTCAAATGTAACCCTGCAAAGCACAACTATGTAAGAGAGAGGTACTCTTTCTGGGCCTGAGGATAACAGACCAAGGCTGAAGCCCTACCTGGAAGAAGATACAAGGATTGCAAGATTTGCCACTGCCACCAGTGTGGCCACCCTTAGAAGGTTTCTAGGTATGGTAAACTATTCTAGAGATTTTATTTGTGATTTTGCTCAGATAGCTGCCCCTCTGTATGAACTACTAAAAAGGATGTCCTCTGGACTTGGGGCCCCATTCACACCCAAGCTATGATGTCACTGAAACAGGCCATGGCCTCAGCTCCATCTTTGATTAACCCCAATCCAGCCCTGCCATTCCATCTGGAATGTGCCACCTCTGACATTGCTATGTCTGCAATGTTGCAGAAGGTCCATGGCACCCTGAGACCCATTTCATATGCATCACAGCTCTTGACCCCAGTGGAACAGAAATACAGCCTTTGCAAAAGGAACCTTCTGGCCACCTACTGGGCTGTCAAGCACTTTCTGCATATCATTGGGTACTCCCTGATCATCAATACAAACCACACCCCAACAAACTTTTTGCTATCAGACAAATTAAAGGATGGGTTAGTTTCTAATACCAGGCTGACACACTGGTCCTTCCTTCTACAGGATAGAGACATTAAGGTCCACCCCAACAAGATGCCATCCATGCTGGTGCATGGTCTCCTTTTCAAGGAGAACCCCATGACTGTACACTGCAGCCACCTGATCTACCAGATCCAGGTCCTTTCCTTCCTGCTACACCACAGTTACTTGAGAATACCTCATTGTGTCATGTCTTCATAGATGGATCAGCTTCCTACTACCAGGGAGAACAAATAGCAGGAATGAGAATATTAGTAATTTATCCTTTTGGTAACACTGTTAAGATTTCTAAGTGTTGCAGTGTGGCATCATCACAGTATGTGGAGATAGCAGCAGTGGCCTGCGCCTCAAGTTAATCCAGCATGGAACTGAGGATACCATCATTTTCTCAGACTCTAACTGGGTTTGTTGTTTCCTTACAGAATTTCTTCCTTTCTGGCAGAAGAACTCCTTTACCTCTTCTGATGGCACACCAGTGAAACACAAGGAACTGGTAATATACATTCATTCATTCACTGGTACAGACATTTGCACAAAACTCTATGTACACAAAGTTAAGGCCCACTCTATACATGACCCCTATCATGCCTTCAATGACACTGCTGACACCCTTGCAAAGGAAGGGGCCCAAAGGAGGACACCTGGATGATGGACCATCCAGAGGCCAGAGCAGCCGCATACATTCCAGCAGTCAGGAAGAAACCTGAACCCTTCTCCCCTTGGATTTGTCAGAGCCCAGCATGCTGACTCTGAATTCAAAGATATGTTCAGATTCCTGGACAAAGGTACTGAGAAGAATTTACCTACCATAACCGCTACCGAAGGCATGAAGGTAAGTTACACCTGTCCCCAGATGACAAGCTCATCTGGTATCAACCAGATGACACCCCTACCAAATTGTGGGTGGTCCCTCATTATCTTAGGTCTGAATTCCTGCACCAAGTGCATGATACCCCCACTGGTGGACACCAGGGAGTGGAAAACACACTCCAGAGACTCAAGACCACAGCCTCGTGGTCTGGAGTCACAAAGATAGTCAAACAGTACATAGACAACTGCCTTATGTGTGTGCAAAATAACCCCATCCCTACCAAATGGAATACCAAACTACTACCACAAAGACATTCTGGCCCTTGGCATGCCATGCAAATTGATTTTATTGGTCTGCTGACCAATACCAGTAGAAACAATAAATCGCCCTTGTGATAACTGATCTTTTATCTAAGTGGGTTGAAGCTTTCCCGCTATGACATGCACTGCTAAAACAACTGCCAAAATCCTGGTGGAACAGATTTTCTCAAGGTGGGGCCTACCTCTCAAGGTAGACTCTGGCAAAGGAACCAGTTTTATGGGTGAGTTGATGAAAGAAGCACTTGAACTCCTCGGAGTTCATCAAGTTCCACATACCTTTCCACCCACAATCATCAGGTCACATAGAGGGGCCAATAGACGGATTAAGAAAATGCTTTCAATATTCATTGAGGACAATCCCAAGGATTTGGATTCCCTACTGCCATTACTCCTTATGGCAATTAGGGGCACACCCTCAGCCACCACCCAGTTGACACTCTTTGAGGTGATGACTGGCAGAAACATGAGTTACCTGAACACCTGTTGTTTAACCTGCACACACCACTGCAGACCATGTCTCAGTGGACCAATATGTGGAAAAACTCAGACAAGACCTCATACACACTCGTTTGTATTCTGCTAACTGCATGGGCAAGGCCCAGCAACAGTCCAAAATTCAGTTCAATAAACATGCACAAGAAGTGGATTGGCAAGTTGGGGATCAGGTAATGATTCTCAGATTTGCACATCCCACACATTCCTTCTCCAATAAGTGGAAGGACCCTATCCCATTGTCAACAAGCTCAGTCCAGCAGTCTATCAGGTTAGACCCATGCAAAACAATGAACTGACTGACAAATGGTTATATGCAAACCAGTTGAAACTGTATAAAGGAGTATGATTACTTTTCCTCACCCCATTGGGTGGAATAGTACTAATTTACTTATGTTTGATTTTCCTTTTCAGATAGACTGGCAAGATAGCTATCTTGTTCCATTTCTCCACATCTCAGGAGTTATCCCGCATCCAAGGCATGGTAAAGCACCTCCTTCCTTACCTTGATCCACCTGCAACTATCCCAGATGGAGTCTCCATGAATATTCTTGAAAATTTGATTACTGTCCAGGAAGGTTCAGATGCCTACCTCACTGTCTCAGTTGTTGCTCCTGATAAATCTACCCTACAAATTGAGTGGCAAACCAAATCTCAAGGAAAAATACTCCCCATGGCCAAACTCTCCAAGGGAACTTTCCATGGATGGCCCAATGCCAAATTTTCCCAAATGGTACTTTGTCCTTGCTTCAAACCTCTCTTAGACATTCTGGTTTATACAATAGCACTGCCTTAATTGACCCCTCATATTGTGATTCTTTATCTAAAGAGTCTGCCAGGAAATTTTGTGCTGTACACAGCATGGCATCAGTGGCCATGTATCTATCTGTGTTACCCCTACTGAGAAACAGCTTCTGAAATGTCTAAAACAAACCCCTGATCCTCATAGTGGTCTCACAGCCACTGCCTTACCTGGTTCACTGATTAACAACTTACAATATATGCATATACCTGTTTTGTTTAACTTCACTTATTGGAATATGAAAGAATTTGGAATGTGTCATAATACTAATACATCATTGTTTTATAGTACTTTGTTATTTGATAGCTTAGCAGCCTTTCAGATTCATAACCAAGACCTTATTGCTGGGGTACACACCACTGAGCATAGAGGCAATTTTAGGAGAAAACTGAAATCAGGTGATCAAAGTCATAAAAGTAACACAATGACACATCTGATGTCACTGGTGCCACAGGTACTGTCACTGGTGTTTTTGGTACTGCAATTTCTATTTGGAATAAAGCAGATATTGCCACTATCAAAGCACATTCACTGAAGTTTCAAACTGGTATGATCAATGATATCATACCCACATTATTGCATGGTGTGGATTGCCTTAGTCAGGAAGAAAGATACACTGTATACAATATGCAACATTGCTAAGGCATTTACAGATTCTAAAGATAAGATTAACTCCCTTATTGCACACAACAATAAAAAGCAGTTAAGCAATACACCCCATGAAATACTATGCTCAGCCTATGGCTCATATATTATTACTACCATCAATAATCACTTCCGTGATCTAGAATCCAGAAGAATCCTGATGTCATACATGATAGATGTATCTCTAAATGGTATTGTCATCATTGCAACTCCCTGTGTTACCACGTGTATGTTACAGTCTCTCACTATTCCTATTTCTGGTCCTTGTTTTACTTCTAAGAAATGTTCTATTAAGGATACTATGTTTGTGTCTTTCACTGTTTCTTTACCATCTTTGGATCCTACTACAGCTATATTTGATAAACTAGCATCTGTACACTCCATTGTGCACCTTGTTGAAGACATCTTCAGAGAACACCTTGATTTGCCTCCTCTACTGGTTTTCCTTTCTCTTCTGGATGCATGGGTCTCGATGCACATGGATTGTTGTGCGAAGAAAAGGTATATTTATTTGTGTCGATGTGATGTATATGATGTTGTTAAACCTCTATGGGCTATTCCCCAGACAGCATCAACTGGTCCTTTTCCATGGATGATGACATCACCACTAATGGCACAGAATACCAGGACTCAACATCTGTTCAGACAATTCTAAGTTGTACCAGTCTCATCTTTTCTTGAAAACTTTTCTTTGGAAAAAGCCTATTTAGAAACTGAATTGTTTATTTGATTATGATTTTGGCTTGTTGAATATTTGTAATGGTTGTTTTAATTGTTTTATATGTAAGGCACCTTGAAAACAGAAAGGCACCATATAAATAAAATTATTATTATTGTTATTATTATCATCATCGGAAGGAGGTTCACCACCAGTCAACACAGATTTCCAAACAGACTTATACTTGCCCAGTACAGTTGCAAAATGGAGACTGCCTACAGTGAAAATGCAATATAATTCAAATAGTGAATTTTGTATGGTAACTAATTACAGGAATTTTAAGTATTGTGAGAAAACCTGTTCTATTGAGGAGTCAAATTTTTGTTTTGTCCACATCAAACAACAATTATTAGGCACACAGTTATCACCCTGTCCCCATTATGGACCTTGATATCATTAATGATAACCCTGATTATCTGCTTATTCTTTCAGTGTATTTACCTTTACTTTAATGTACATATTGATCCATTAACTTTGATGTTAAAATCACTTTTAGACAGGAAAGACACCCATCTCATCCACATCAACAATAATATCTCCAAAGCTAATGAAGCAGTCCTTGCTCTCATTAATGATGGTGATTTGACTAGTTCACTTACTAACACTTGGTTGAGATTACCTTTAAAGGTTTTGTTATTATACAAGCATTTTTGATATTATTTCTTATTATATGCTTTGTTGCCTATGGTGCACATTACACCAACAATGTGAGCAGCTGGGTTCCTTTACAAGGCTCGTGTGTCAGGTCTGTAAATGACCCTGCTCTCTATCCTCTTCCTTACTCTTGCTTGTGTTGCCCTTCAGAGGCAACAAGAGGAATATTACACGGGCCCCTGCACCCTAATTGGTACCCCCAGAGGTACACCACAGACAGCTAGCATTTAGGTATATGTTATACTAACATATAGGGCTAGGGGCATCTACCATATAAGAGTAGATGTCAGGATATGCATGCACATTATTGCTATACACTTTACTTTCCAGTATACTTATGTATTTCTTGCTTACAAGATGTTAGGACATCTGTGTCCTTGTAATGATTATGACATATGAGTTGGCATTGCCATCTTCTGATGATTTGTATTACTACAGGCTATGTACAAACTGTACCTCTTTGTTTCTACAAAGTGATGACTATAACAAATTGTATAATGTTATCTTGGACTGTGGAGCCACCTCTAATTAAGTCAATAGGGCTCATCTCTGTAACTGGAAATGTTTCTATCTTACAGTAACCATGGTAATTATCTTAGGTATATAATGTAAGACATTATGTCTTCTACCTCGGAGACCCTAGGAGACACGGAGATTCCTCGGGGTATAGGAACACTTAGCATTGGCTCCCAGTTCCAATTGGTAAGAACTGCTTAGAGCAACTGTGATTTTCCTTTTGGTAGTAATAAACAAAGCTTTATTACTCTTATGCAACATGTCTGTGATTTCTTGCAAGCCCATTATTGCCAAGAACCTGAGAAGTGAGGTTTAGACCTCCTGACATGGGCATCAGTTGGCGGACTGGCCACACAAATTGATAGTTTCAATATAGATCGGGACACTAAATTTTGGCTGTTAGGATTTTCTGCATTGCTACCAGGGCTTAAGCTGCAGCAACTGCGCTTGCTTGACCTCTTATGTCTTTAGCCAAGCCACTTATTTTTGCACCAATGGAGATCCACAGAAGGGCCCACTATGTCAAAGCAACTTAATATGTTCTCTAGGATAGCTGCATTAGATCATTTATCCCATATAGTGGCTAACACCTTCCTAAATAGTATGCATGTTGATACCCTTCTTACATATTTGTTCCCTAGAACAAGGGTGGGGTGAAGCTGCTCTAGGATTGCTTGGATTGATCATATCTGTCTACCCCTGTGGCTGTCTACTGTGCATGCTGCTTACACCTTCTTCTCATCTTGCTCAATCTAGGCTATGCTCTCAGTGGAATTTAACCCTAGTGGTCTGGTCCTTGAAGTAGTTATCTCTATGGCAAGATAGCCTTGGTGTGTGTGCTACCTGAGCCACAAGCATAGCCACGCTCCATTTTTATTTATTTTATTTAAAATTTTTCCTCTGTTTTGCTTGTATTGTGTTGTTTACTTTTCAGTAGTTAGCTAGGGTTCAAGAAGTGAAGTATCATTGACTACGGCCTTGCCATCTATGGCTCTGCCCCAACAAGTGCCCTCCACAGGATCTCAGTTGCTCTCAACAAAGCCTGTAGACTACTGACAGGTGCAGCCTGACAAACTCACACCTGTGACCTCTATGCACAGGCCAGCTGGCTACCCTATGCAGCAGAATACAATACCAGACCTGCTTACTTACCAAAAGATTCTCCTTGGTCTCATGCCACCTGGTGTTAGCTCACTCCTTACTACCTACAGTGGCACTCAACAAACATGTGGTGCCCAATCTCTAACCTTTCAGGTTCCCAGATGTCATACCTCCATGGGTCAGCGGTCCTTTATCTATAGAGCTGCTCAATGGTTCAATTCCCTCAATAAAGAATCACTTTCCTCTACTACACTTGGACCCTTCAAAGGAATCTCAAACTTTACCTCACCTCTACCACTCAATGTGACTGCTTTGATGAACAGAGATCTCTCTAAACACCTCCAGCTCACTCATGTCTCACAGCCCGCCCTTTCCCAATCTCATTCCCTCTGGCACTGGGCCTTCCTTGTGACTCCTTTCCTGCTTCACATCTCCACTGGTACAAGACATTTTCCACTACCATTGGACAGTGGCCCATTAGCCTGCCAACTTCCTCTCCCGGTCGCATGCTTGCAATACTAACTGCCTATGGTGCTCTCTTTCTTATTATTACATGACCAGCTGCCTACTCAAGCTGCTCGTTTATGAATATTATCTCAAAGTATGTTATAACTGAGTATCTTTATTTTTTCTTTTAGTTGTTTTGGTTGTTTATTGTGCATTCTTTTACTACCTCTGTATGTATGTTGACCCTCATCCTTTGACGTGGAACCTTTGTAAACTAGCAGTTTCTGCTCAAAGGTATTTGTAATCCGAGAATTTAATAAATAAAAAAATAAATAAAAAGTGAGGAAGGTTAGTTTTAATTGAGTTATTTTTAGGTCAGGTTGTTCTGCCATTTGGTCCATGATGCTAACTCAAAATAAACTGTTTTACTATGCCAGACTGTTAGCGGTCAGGATATCATTCAATTTTACCGCTAACAGGTCTTGTTATTTCACATGCTACTGTAGACTTTCCTGCTTATGTGCAAGGCCACTGTTTTCGGTTTTACGGAAAATCCGGCAAAATTTTTCGAATTAGGGCTGCCTGAAGACCGGTAAAAACAAAGATTTCATGGAATCTGGCATTTTATATCAGATGAGTAGATCTACAAAACTTGTGTTTTCTTTTAATTCCTTCCTGTACTATTTTCAATTTGCTCTATTTAATGCTCTGTATATTAAGCCTTCTTTAATTCTGATTACTTATGCACATACTAAAGAATGATAGCAGAATCCGGTAAAATCCGGAAATTAGAGTAACAATCACGGTGTAATTCCGAATCTGAAGTCTTGAAAATGAAATTTCATTATTTTAATCACCGTAAATCAGTGGCCTTGCTTATGTGGTTTGCCATTTAATTTGTTCACAACCTAATTGTGTGGCATGCTGTATTTACTGTTAGTGTGCTTCACCTGAGACTTGTTTAGAACCTCTGGAGCTGCTGTAGGAGTTTCTCCTTTTCCCCTCTGGAAGCGGGGTGTTGACTGGAAATCTGGCAGCGACTGGGATCTAGGCTGTGAAGAGGACTTCATTTGCTCCACTGTCCCAACTTGGATTAACGTACTGTTAAGCCTCCTGCCTTGAATTACCCTTTAACTGTGGTGAAGGTGCAGATGGGTGATAGCCCGATCTCTGTCTGTGGTGACAGTGCAGTTGTGAGAAAGTACAGCCTCCGTTTTGTTATAAGAGCACAACAGGGAGGAAACAACCACCTGAAGAGACTTTTACAATTTTTCAGTGGGGATTCTGATGTTCTGGCTTAACTAGGTAGCAGCTGGTAGATGCCTAACGTAGGGTTGCCTTTTGGGTCAACGGTGTGGGTGCTCTCTATATGACAGTTCCCTGGCAGGTGTATTGGGTGATAGGGACGCCAGCTATTGGCAGAAGGTCAGGTCCTAGGTCCCCCTAAATAGGTATTTTCTGTAAGTCTGGCACTCTGCTGATTGTTTGTCTCTGGTTGGGGGTTTCCAGCATCCCTATATTTCAGGGCTGTGGTGCCAGACTGGGGTATGTTGCCTCCATTACTACAGGTGGGATGGGGGGCATTGTCCAGTAGGTAGTGTGGTCCTCCACAGTCCTTAGGTTTTCCTCTGTGGTTGTCCTCTGGCTGCCACTGGGGTAACCCTGATAACCTGAGTTTTGGGCACATATCCGGTAGGTGTTGTGTTTCCCAGAAACTGCAGTGTCTTGACAGGAGTAAAAGAAGGACTACAGCTGAAGGCTACTAGTCATTATCCTTGGTGACTTGCCTGGAGGCTCCTTGTTTGGGTAACAGCTTCAGTTGTGATACAATAGGAGGTAGTGAGAAGACCTCCACAATTCTTCATTTTGTTTTCCTTTAGTGACTGTGTCTTGGAGTGGAGGAGACTCGTTGATCATTCTATTCATATCGGTCAGTTGAGGTGAGACCCTTTTCAGATTCTAAGTCACTCACTCAAGTTCTTGGCATATCTTCTTTTCAAATTGAACTCTATTATTGGACTTACATATGGATCCTGTGGCTGGGATTTTGTTTTGAAAGGGAGGTTTTGGTTCTTTTATTTATTTGGTTGGTGGGATCATTTTGAGAGGTGGCTGTTCTGGGTGATCAGAGATTATGTGTTGGCAGGTAGCTCTCCCGGTCAGGCTACTCCACCTCGAGCTCAGGGCCTTCACCATCTTTAGCTGTTCCCATTGCATGCCAACATTTATAATCACTGTCAGGCATCAGGGATAGTAAAAGAAGGTGAAGGAGTGGCTCTGGACTTGGGGAAGAGCTGGGCAGTTGAATTGGTGTTGTTGAGTTGAGGAGATGCCCTGGGGTGAAATGGAGACTGGACAGGGTTCTCCCTGCCTTGTCCCATACCCAAGGACTCCACTTTTTGTGGGTAGCTGACCAGGTCAGCCTCAGAATCTCATCCAGCTCAGGTGGTGTTATGCAATGCCAGGTCCATTAAAAACAAGATGGCAATTATGCCAATCTTTTTGGGTCAACTGACCTGGCCTGCATCACCAAGACCTGGGATGAAAATGCTGGCCCAGTTCTTGAGTCAGCGGTTCCCGATGATTTCTCGGTGATACACCGCCAAGATTGGATCGTAGGGGCAGGGAGTGGCCATATGTTTTAAAATGGAATTGGACCTGATAGCTGTGCCAGTGGGTGAGACCAGATCCTTTGAATGTATCCTGGGTGCAGGTGTGGGGTGCAAAGTTCTTCTCATCTACCATCCACCTGGGATAGGAAGCAATTTTGCAGAAAATCACAGACTTCATTGTCGACATGATGTTGGAGTCTCCCAGAATGATGGTGCTGGGTGACTTCAATGCCTGGGTTGAGGATGAACTCTCTCCATTTGGTGAAGACTTCCACCAACTTATGATCTCATTAGGCTTCACACAGGCTGTTACCTCTGCAACCCATAACTCTGGGCATTCTTTGGATCTGATCTTTCTCTTGGGTATGGAGACCTTTGATTTGGTGGTGGAACCAGTCAGTTGGTCTGACCATCACACTATCAGGTTCAATTTTCAGGCCCCATCATAGGTCTGTCCTTTGGAGATGATCCAGTACCGCCTGATGGCAGTGCTGGATCTATTGGATTTCCGACTGCTAGCAGGGGTCCAGATAATCTGCTGCAGGCTTATAATACAGCTGTGGTGGTGGCTCTGGACTCCTTGCTCCTGACCATGTTCACCCCTCTCCTTCATCCTCTGCCCCTTGGTTTGATGGGACCTTAAGGAAGATGCGGAGAGTTGGGCAAAGGATGGAGTGACACTCGTGGAAAATCGGCCTTGATGCCAACAGGCTTAGATTGATGATCCATTATAGAGACTACCAATCAATGATCTCCCATAAGAAGGCAGAGTTCATGTCCAGGAGATCACCACTGCAAGGAACCGACCAGCCCAGCTCTTTTGAACTGTGGACAGACTGTGCAATCCAGCCTGTCTGCAGGTTAGGAGTATTATTACAAGGTAAGTGTGATGAGTTTGCTTGAATCTTTGCAGATAAGGTTGCTGACATCAGATCGGAGATCTGCTTTAATCACTCAATGGGGGCAGTGATCGGTTGGAGGCTGCAGAACCATGGTTTGGTTAGGCGGTCTTTAGCCAGCTGGTGATCATGAATTTCATAAGGATTGTCCAGAATATGTGGCCGACCTGCTGTAGTTTGGACATGGGCCCAACTCAGCTCCTTTTGGGTGTGTTGATGTCTTCATCCTGGTCCTGTCTGAGATAGTCCAGAGTTCATTGAGGTAGGTAAGTTTCCTGACTCTCTTAAGGAGGCAATGGTGACACCTTCTTAAGAAGTCCTCACTGGACCCGGACTGTTTTGCCAACTATAGACCCATCTTGAACCTTCCCTTTGTGAGCAAGGTTATCGAGAAGGTGGTTGTGCTGCAGCTGGATGACCACCTTATCATCCATGACATCTACCATCCTCTCCAGTCCAGATTTAGGAAGAGGCATAGCACTGAGACTGCCCTGGTTCAGGTACTCAGTGATCTCCTGATGGCGAGAGATCAGAGGACTTGTTCCATCTTAGTCCTCCTTGATCTCTCTGCAGCATTGACACCGTGGATCATGGCATATTGCTGGAGTATATGAGGGTCATCTGTGGACAGTCCTCAGGTGGTTCCATTCATTCCTCACTGGTAGATCTCAGAGAGTTGCATTGGGAATTTATTTTCTGATGCATTATGTCTACCATGTGGGTACCCAGAGACTCTGTGCTTTCGCTAATGTTATTCACGGTGTACATGCTGTCATTGGGAGACATTGTAAGGTGGTATGGCTTGAGTTTTCACTACTATGCAGATTTTACTCAACTATTCATGTCCTTTGTACCTGACTGGGATGACACTGTCTCAGTGTTTAATAACTGCCTCGCTGAGATCCAGGACTGGATGAGTGCCAACTGGCTGAAGCTGAATCCCAACAAAACAGGTTTGGCAATGGACCCAGGTTGCTGAGTAGAGGGGCCCTCAGGGGCAGGCCATGGGGCTTTTGCTTAGTAGTCACCACCTGATGGCCTCTGAATGGGTGTGGAGTCTGGACATTATATTTGATGAGGGGTTGACCTTGAAATCTCAGGTTTCATCCATTGTCAAGACCTCATTTTACCATTTGAGGAATATTGCTTGGATTAAGCATCTTGTTCTGCCGGTGATCTTCCAACACTGGTCCACACCTTTGTGACCTCTAGCCTTGATCATTGCAACTTCCTTTATGTAGGGCTTCGGGGTTGATATCCATCACTTGCAGCTAATGAAGAATGCTGCGGCCAGGTTATTGACAGGGCTACCTCGGTCCAGCCATATTACACCTGTGCTGCGTGGATTGCACTGGCTGCCAGTTCAGTGGTGGATCACCTTCAAAGTCAGCTTGCTGACCTATAAAACCCTACATGGACAGGACCAGGTTATTTTCCAAGCTCCTTTGTCCCTACTGCCCTCTAGCCACTCTGCTATGCCAATGAGGGATTGCTAGAGATTCCCAGGTTCATTTGAAGATCTCTGTGTTTGATTTTGTGGCTCCTACCCTGTGGAATTCTCTACCTCATCGGATAAGGGAGTGTCTGACTATGGAGAGCTTTAAATCTGTTCTGAAAATATTTATTCTCTCTTGTTTTTATGGATAAGTAACTCTGAATTGTTAATTATATGGTTTTAAATTTTAGTATTTTAAACTGTTGTCAAAGTGTTTTGGTATTTATTGAATTGCGCTTGTTATAAATAGAGATTATTATTATTAGTAGTAGTATTAGTTATACACTACAGGCTGTGAGAATACACCCTGTCTCTGTTATGTGTATGTTATTTCAGGTAGTCTGACATATCACTTTAAGTGCAAATCTGTCAGACCTAGTGGTATTTTTCCTACTGTGTCAAGTTTCTTAGTTTATGCTTGTTGAACTTTTACCATGTGCTTTGTATCACTCCCTAGACCTATGTACAGTTCTGTGTCTGTATATTCTGAGTCTTGATTACTCATCATAGATATGTATACTGAGTAAATGTTCAATAAAAAGTATTAATGTCCAAAATAAAGTCATTAAATGGTTCAGATCATACTTGACAGGCAGGGTGCAGAGGTGATGATGGGGTTAGCCTCATCTAGCCTGAACCTCTGACCTGTGGTGTCCTGTAGTGGTCAGTCTTGTCACCCTTGTTGTTTACTGTATATATGCTGCCATTGGGAGACATAGTCAGGTGGTATGGGCTGTGTTTTCACTGTTATGCAGATGATACCCAGCTGTACCTGTCCTGTGCACCAGGTAACCAGATGGTGGACTCTGTATTTAACAACTGCCTGTCGGAGATCCAGATTTGGATGACACATAACTGGTTAAGACTCAACCCAGACAGGACTGAGGTGCTGGTGGTGGAACTGGGTCATTATGGTGGGGAGGGGAGTTTGTGGGATCACCCTGGTCTTCTACTGGGGTACAACTGAACCCGTCCATACAGGTGAATAATCTGGGTGTGATCCTCAACGACATCCTGACATTTGATGCTTAGGTGTTGGTCATTGTTAAAGTGGATTTTATCATCTGAGGAATGTGGCCCAGATTTGGAACATGTCACCGCCCCCCACCGAGGACCTATCCTCACTAGTACATGCTTTTGTCACATTCAGGCTGGATTACTGTAATTCCCTGTACCTAGGGCTATCTGGAGGCAACCTCCACCAACTGCAGCTGATGCAGAATGTGGTGGCAAGACTATTAACAGGTGCACATAGGTGTGGCCATATAGCTCTGTCCTCCGCGGACTGCACTGGCTGACAGTTAGGTGGAGGATTGCCTTCAAGGTCAGATTACTGACCTAAAAGACCCTCACAAGGGGTGACCAGTCTATCTGCAGGATCTCCTTGTGCCTCACTCCATCCTGGACTCTCAGTTCCAACAAGGGTTGCCTCCTTATTGTTCTTAGGATTAGGTTGTGGCACTCTGGTGATAGAGCCTTTTCAGTGGCTGTGCCTACCCAGTGGAGCTCTTTGCCTAAATAACTGTGACAGGCACCCTTGCTGTAAACCTTTAAAAGGGAATACAAATGTTTCTATTCAACCAGGATTTGTCTGTCTGTCTGTCTGTCTGTCTGTCTGTCTGTCTATCTATCTATCTATCTATCTATCTATCTATCTATCTATCTATCTATCTATCTAGGAATGGTCTGCAAAATCTTACAGACAGTTCATTCATTTGATTCTGCACCTTGAAAGTCTCAAAGAAATAGGTCTACCTTCAGATACCGGGGAATCAATATTGGGAATCTCCATGCCAGACCAGAAGCTACAGTTGCAGCCATAGATGCATTCAAATGTTCCACATATTTTGTGATATATCTAAAGAGATCTTCTCTGCTGGCCAATAGTGGTGCTGCAGGCAGGCAGGAATTTCACTTGAGATATCACAGAAATGTTTCAAAATATCTGACCATGTCTTTGGCTCCAACTGTTGGTTTAATCGTAGCACCAGCAATTTAAAAATTTGGATTATCAAAAGAACTTGATACATATCTTTAGCATACAGCAGATTTTAAAATGTGCATAACTATTGATAAACCTTATGAGACATACCAATAGTAGTGGACTTCAGGATTGGGAAGATGTCTAGGCAAAGCATATAAGAGGGCATCTAGAGACAATCCTGCTTCCTCAATCAGATGATGTTCAATGGTCAGCCATTGGGGCTGGTAACGCAGCGGTGGGTCAGGAGTATTAAGTACCTGCCACCACATATACTGCTGGCATGAGCTGCAAAGTAATAAATAGCAACAGGGAGAATGTGAGGGTCACCTTAGTGTATAGGACAAGCCAATTTAAAATCTGCTTGATGGTGACTTTTATTGGCCCATACAAAGTTATTGATAAGAGCATGAAAGTGGTCATCCACTTCAAGGTAGGAAAACATTTAACATAATTAAAGAATAGAGAAGCTGTGGGGAATATTAATCTGAACAATACTTATTCAACCCCACAAAGTAAGGGGAAGGACTGCCATCTGTCTAGGTCCTGTCAAATTCTAGTGACCAAATCTTCTAAACTTCTTCCCACATTATAGCCTTCTTACAACTTAAATCAATGACTAGATATCTCAGCATATGGCATGCACAAGAAAGACCCATGCCTAATATGTAGTGCTTATTCACCATTGCATTGAGAGGAATCACAAGTTTCAGCAATGCTTAATTTATACAGAGAAAAAGCTCCAAATTCATTTATAATGGCAGAGCATCAAGAACAGAGGTAGCTGGATAAATAACATACAGCAAAATATATCATTGGCATACAACAAAGTACTGTAAACATGTAGACACAGTTGGATGCCCTGCAAAGTAGGCTGACATCCTCAAAAAAATCTACTCAACTGCTTATACCCCACCCTTCCCACCCCACTTGCAAGGACATGCCTACAGTACTTATCAAAGGACCTCTACATCTCAATTTTTTCTCGCACTTTGTCGCTAGAGGAACTGCCACTTCTGCTCACTATGACTCCTCCAGTGATGTTTACTGTATAAACTTTAGCTCATTACCTTACGTCCATATATCTGTATCCATGCAATTGTATTTAAATGGCACTACCTCATATTGAACCTATTGCTATGTTCTGGTGCAAGTATCTTGTCACATGTGATAGTTATATGTTATTATGTTGTTAATATTACTACATGTAATTGTTATGTCGTTCACTCAACCTGTTATGTCTTAACCCTGTGAGGCAATTGTTTGCCCCAGGTCCGTCTTGTAAATGAGCTTGTCTCAATGATGTTCCACTTGGCAAAATAAAGATTTTGATTGATTAACTGATTGATTTATTATTTAGCTTGTGAATAAGAGGTTCCAAATAAAATTAAACAAAAGGGCAAAAGAGGACAGCCCAGCTATGTACCTGTATGCAGGCACACAGAGTTATGGCCTACATAACATCAGCCACAGTCCAGTGTAAAGGTCATGGAAGGCAAACCATCCTCCAGGAGCAGGTGGACCTCATGGAAGTGCATCAGAAAGAGTAGATGCAAACCAACTGTTGTAGGATCACCGACATAAGTGACCATATAAGGTCAACCCAAAAACACAGTTGGGATGGTTCTAGTTAACGTTGGACCCAGAGATCAGATACAAAGTATATGTCTTTGTTCAGCCATGTGGCCAGGATGGATAGCCAGGAAGGATATACTATCATGAAGAGATAGAAATCATCCCAGGTCAAAAGTGAGTCCAGAGCACTCTGATGGGCTTGTCACTAGAAAATCAAAGGCCTCTGAAGAAGGTGGAGCACTCCAACTGTGATCACATGGCCAGGAGTTTTTCCAAGTCTGGGGTTGCTCAGGACCTTAGGCTCAGATAAGGACTGAGTTTACCACTAGTACCAGTCTTTGGTAGCCCTTTATACCAAGAGAAAATAAAAGAACAAGATGCCTCAAAACATAGGTTCCCATTGGGACCCACAGAGATTCATATTGCTGAACCTCAGGCTACAGTCCAGGTCCTGAAGGGTTTCACATTAAGGTAAACCATCAGACACCATGTGCCCACAATGCAATTCCAATGCTCCCTTGGATGAAAAGCTACTTCATTACATGGACTGACTTTGACTTCAGCCACTGCATGACATTCCTGGTGTGAGGTATAAACTGGATTTGACACAGGCCTATTTTATTAGGTGGAGATCTTCTAGGCTGAGTGCAAAATCTCAACTGGTGGAAGATATCCTTGAAGTATTGCAGGTTAGGACATCAATTCAGCCCTAAGTTAGATGAGGAAAGCTTTTTCATGTAGCTATGCTACTAACTTCTGTGGAGGGCAACCTATCTGTAAGCAAAACTCCTTTAAGGACATAGAGATTCTCCAGTGGTGCTGTGGTCTTTGTGTGAAGTGGTCTCAGTTTGCTACCTATGAAATGTGACAGTAAAGGTTGTGTTAATGCTCCAGAGGGAGAGACTAACTGGGTTGTATTCAGGTTCTGTTATCTGGTTCTTGACTTGCATCCATGTTGCAATATCAAGAGCCTGCCTCAAGTACCATGTTGTGCATCAAATAAGCTATTATTGTTTTAACTTATTTTAATTGAAGTACTGACTCCTGTGGAGATACTAATTGAGTCATTTCAGGTTCTGTTATTTGACTGTTCAGCTTGCATTCATTCTGCAGTTAACAAGAACCCACCAACTCTTCTGCTTGCATATATTCTGCAACTATCAAGAATCCACCCAAAGTATCATACTGTGCATCAAATAAGCTATTATTAGTGCTGGAGGGAAGAAGCCAGAGTCCTGACGCATGGGGTAAAACCTAAAGATAATCAAATGATTATCATGCTTACACGTTCAGAACCCTCATGTTAAGTACTCCTCGGTAATACTCAGAGTTGTGGAATTTGTGTTTATGCAAGGAGGAAGAGAATACAAACTGGGAAATAAATGCATGTATTTTCAATGATGATATGCCTAGAGTGTAAATGAATAATTATTTACACTCCAAGTGCATAATCAGCATTTATTTCCACTGCAGCCACGTCATCAACAGCACCAAGACCAGCACAAGCTCTGCTGCTGATTCACGAATCATCATTCAAATGTCATATTTTCTCCAGTCAGCCTGGACACATAACAACATTATATGCCATCCAGAAATTTGCCCATTGCATAAACAAAATATGTAATGGGCAGTGTAAACAAACAATGTATTTTTTGCATCAGGTTTTGATACTGCCACTCACGAGATCAATAGAGGTCAAAACCTGCCACAAAAATAAATTGTTATTTTCACATTGCCTTTGGCATATCACCTATTCACTGCAGCTCTGTGTGGCCATTTTGTCACACTGAATAATGACTTTTGTAAGAACCCTGTTTGGTTATCCAGGTTTAGGGTAACATCTCACCCAGTATCAAGTCTTAAAATCATTACCTAATTGGAATGAATGCAGTAATCAACAGCACTGGATAGATATGGTTCAAAACTTGAAGCAGTTGCAACACTTAATGCAGCATTTACCATTACTGATTACTTTGTTAAACAGCTGCTGGCAGAACATGGCCTGGTGGCATGGAGGGCTAAGGTGTTGAGAAATTATATCCTGCTACCCAACAATACATGTTTGGGAATGAGGAGAGGATTGAGCATTCTAGGGACTTCTCTCCTCCCTGGGGAGGAGTGACCAGTCATATCAGCCTTTGACTGGCACAGGCAGTAGGCCAGTGGAGGTACAGAAACATAAAAAGCTGGGCACACCTGAGGCTGAAAATAATGAAGAGTTTTATTTAGCTAATTGCACAAGCATGGCAGACTGCTGTGCTAGTAGTCTGCCATGCTTGTGCAATTAGTTAAATAAAACCCTTTCATTATTTTCTGCCTTGGTGTGTGCCCAGCTTCTTTTTTGTTTCAGTTATATGTTTCTCCATGTGCGCTCCCTCATTTGTTTTTTTGCTCCAGTGGTAGTACAGGCAACAAGGGTCTCAAGGGTGGAGCCACAGATCTGTGGGATGTGTATCTCCAGGCAGATGTCCTCTCTGACACTGCAGGATGGACTTTGGGAGAAAACAGAAACAGGGATCTTAGGGCAGAAATGAAGCCCTGTGCACCTATCCAGAACTGCACCACTAGCTTGATGCCTGGAGCCATCTAGATGTGTGCCGGGTTGGGAGTGGCCCTTCCCCTCTGGCCCTACATGGGAGCAATCCATAGGGGACTTGCTCAAGGTTAGTCAGGGGAGGTGGGTGCTGGCTGAAGGAGGTGGGGACTGTGCTTACAATGCTAGCCTAAGGAGTAAAAAAGCTGTATGAAAAAGGAAAAGAGAGCAGCTGGCAGTAGTCAAGTCTGGATGTGATGAAGCAGGGACAAATGTTCTAATCTTAAAGAAAAGAAAAACATTCAGTCTTAGTATATTTCCTAAATAATAAAGAGATGCTTTAGCTGCTGAGATTGGTGACCTTTAGGTTTCTGGTAGACAGAGGTTGCTAGTTTTTTTTTTTTGTTTTGTTTTAATTTTTTTTTGCTTTTTATAATCACAGGCAATACTGATACCAGCATATAATTACAGTACAAAAGACTCAAAAGTTTACATTTTACATATGCCCTAGGGCTATGGAAGTCTCCTGTCTGCAGCACTAGTAATAGTCACCATTGTGTTACTCCAATGCCCCAGCTGTGCTTCCTTGACAACCTGCATCTGCCTTTATTAAGTTATATGCTGGCTGGCTGAAAGTTTAACAAAGGGAGGACTGATACAATGCCACTTTTATGCAGTACTTGTCATGCAATATATATCCCAAAGCATTGCACATAAGCGGCAAGCAAAAGAGACCATGAAGTCACAAAATAAGAAAAATCATGTTGCAAACTGAACAATAATTTACTATTATCTCTGTTGGCTTTACCGTTGTTTGCATTTTGGCCTCCAGCCAACAAGTCCCATACTGTTTGTACCATCTACATGAACAATATACCTTCAATGTATCTTAATCTCTGCACATGGAACATGAAAAGCTGTTGCCTCAGCATTTCATGATCACTGGAGAAGAACAGATTAGAACTAAGTGCAACGAAAAGAACAGAATTCAGTTATATATATACAGTATATATATATATATATATATATATATATATATATATATATATACTGTGCATTCACACTTCATTTCTAAGTGCACTGCAGATCAAGCAGCCATTATGTGCTTTGTAACATCCACACAGTCCTGGGAATAATTGTTTTGCTTTATCCAAGGAGAAAATGCTGACTACGACACTGGGGCAATGAAGTTCTCTTGTTTAAAAGTGACAAGGGACCTTTTTGTAGTTACTTTCTCACGTTTTTCAATTTGACTTCCAATGTCCTAGTGACTAAAGTGTTTCCATAGCTGCACCCATTCTACGGGAGGGGTGGACAGCAGCTGCTGGCGCAGCAGATATCAAGACTGATCTATCACTGATTGTCAAGGAGTGCAAAATGTGGAGCAGTCCATATCTGTATCCCTCCCAGAAACTGAATGCCTCCCTCAATAGCCCACTCAGCCCCTAGATGGCTGAGTGTGGATTCCATGGCTCTCATGTGACATCAAGTCTGCTAGGTGATAATGTGGTGTACTGCCACCACCATGCCACTGGGTAAGCCACAGTACAGTCTTTAGTTTCCATCTGCACAACCACCAGCAATGGGAAGAAGAGACCTCCATTTAAATCTCACCTGCAAAAGACATCTCCAAGAAAGCAATGCCCAACTACATTACATTATGTAAGACAAGAAAGGTCCATTTGGGCAGCCCAGATGTTCCTGCCTATTCTGTCTCTGCAGACCCTATCTGGTCTCTGGAGACCCTCCTGCCTCCCTGTCTCCTATCGAATATACCTCAGTGTCTGTTCCATGCATTCTTGAAGCCTCACACTTTTCAGACGACACAACTTCTGCTGGTAGTCTGTTCTAGCCATCTACCACCCATTCAGTGAAGAAATTGTATTCACATCACTGTTGAACTCCCCTTCCAGATTTATTGCATGCTGTCTTGTCCTGGTGATCATTCTCATTTGAAAGAGACCCTCCCCACCTGCACTCTGTTAACCCCTTTAACGTATTTGTTGGTTTCCATAATGTCACTTCTCTCTCACCTCTCTTTCAGCATGATCATGTTGAGATCCTTCAGTCTCTCTTCATTGGGCTTCTCATGCAATCATACACTGTTTTATGTGGTCTCCAAAACTGGAAACGATACTCTAGGTGGGATCTCATTATCAAGTGATACAGTGGCCTCACACCTCCTGCTGGAAATTCCCTCCTATACCTCCCAGCATCACACTAGCCCTACCCAGTGCCTTGTAACACTGCCTTGCCACCTTGGGGCCCTCAGATATGATAACCACATGACTGAATGTCAGTACCTTCCCTACCCATCATATACTCAATGCCAGAGTTTCTAGGCCCTCAATGCATGATTTTGCATTTCTTGGCATTGAATCCTATCTGCAATGTTTTTGACCATTCCTCAAATTTTCCAAGATACCTGAATGTCTTATCCACCCCTCCTGAGTGCCCATCCTATTGAAAATGTTGTTGTCATCTGCAAAAGACATACCTTCCATTCCAGTTCTTTTGCCATGTCCAATATGAAAACACTGAAGAAGACTGATCCCAGTTCCCAGCCTTATGGTATCCTGCTTGCCACTCCCCATCCTTGGAATGAGTGCCTGTTAACTACCACCCTCTGTCTCCTGTCCGTTATTTACTTATTTAAAAGAGATTTAAAAGGAAAGACATACTAAGCCACAAAGTTTGTTTCCTGATGTGTTCTGGGGAAGGGGAGGTATAATTACATAATAACAAGTAAAATGCAGTAACATGACAATGCAATAGGCACAGCAATGTACAGTAACACAGAGTAACATATTGGCATAATTAATAACAATACAAATTAATAACAATACAAACTGATAAACAGCTTATAACCCAGTTTACCACTTTGGATCAAACTCCTAGATTAGTCAACTTCCTAATCGCCGCCTGTGTCATACAGTATCAAAGGCCATCCCCAAGTCCAGATAGGACATGTCCTCCACTGCCCTATCACTACTCTATTTTCCTGGATACCAGTCAAAGAAATCTATTTGTTTGGCAAGACCTTCCACCATGAATCTGTACTGCCTGTGGTCTTGCAACCCATTGGATTCAAGATACTCTACAAATCATTCTTCGGTACAGTTTCTAGTCATATCACCACCATTGAAGTAAGACTAACAAGACTGTAGTTGATAGCCTCCTCTCTGTTATTGCCCTTATATGGAGGGACATGTCAGCCTTTTCCAGTCCTCTTGAACCATGCCTGTTTCCAGTGAGCTGTTAAACAAGGCTGTCAATGGAGCAGCTTACACCTCCCTGAGTTCTTTCAGTACTCTGGGGTGAATCCCCCAGTCTCATTGCCTTGTCCACCTTAAGGGCTGTAAGTCCTTAAAGACTCTTTTCATTGTAAGTGAAGTTGTGCCCACCTCCATCCCCTATTCTTCTGTCTCCCTGGTGGTACATTCCCTCATCCCTCCACAGTAAGACTGAGCAGAAGCATCTGTTTAAGATGTCAGCTTTTTCTTGGTCCCATTCTGCACAGTCTCCCCTTCAACCTTCTATACCATACTATACCTCCCTTGTTTTACTCGTCACACTTATGTACCTGAAGAAAGTCTTATCCCTTTGGTGACTCTTTGGCATTCCTTCCCTCTATCTGTGCCTTTGCTACCTTCACCACTTTGCCTGCTTCCTTCTGCTTTGCTTGAGATACTCCTCCTCCTCCTCCTTGCTACATGTTTCCTTGTACCTCTTGAATGCCACCATTTTCTTTTAGAACCCTTCCTACTTCCTTGGAGAACAATAACTGTCTCTTTTTCCTTCTGCTTTTCAAGCAGAGGTTGTTGCTTAATTACATCCTCCTTATTTTCCCCACTGTGCATCTATCCTTTCTTTGCAATCCCCTTCAAGGCATTTTCTGAGGAGTCTCTCATTTCTTTAAAATGCATCTAGTAAAACCAAGTAACCTTGTCCTCATGTGCTTTGCCTCTATTCCTGTGTTTATGCTGAAACACACTATATGGTAATCACTGGTACTTAGAGGACTGTTTACTGTGACATCTGAATGCTGTCCCTGTTTGTAAGTACAGTACCAGGTCTAGTACTGCCCCATCCCCAGTGGGTTTCTTGACTGACTGAGAAAAGCCCTTGTAGGGGGTCAAGGATGGCCCTTGATCTTTGACAAAGCCACAATTGGAAGGCTCACTCCACAGCTATCAGACTGAGATTTACCAATAAGTGGCACCACCTCCTTGCTTGATATTTTGATTATGGCTTTCCCATGTGCCTTAACCATCTCCTTGCCCTCTGCTGAAGGTCTGTGCACTACACTGATACATATAGTGGTCCCAGAGCCTGTCTTCAGTATACCCCCTCAGCAGTTCCATTCCCTCCTTTTCATCTTGGTGCCCTTCTAACTCTTCTGCCTTAATTCCCTCTTTCACATATACTACAGCTCCTTTTCCTTCTTTCTACCTGTCTTTCCTGAACAGAAGTATCCCTGTATGATGTCCAAATGTGGATCTGACACCATGACTCCATTATGGTGACTAAATCCAGGTTAGACTCCACCATGATGGCTTCTAGGTCAGGAATTTTGCTTCCAAGGCTTCTTGCATCTGTGCACATGGCTCTCCACATCAGTTTCCCTCTGCCTGTTACCATGCTTCTCCCTACCCCTTCTATCTGTGTTGTTCCTGAAGCCCCCATAAATCACCTATTTACTTTTTACTTTTACCATTTCTTGTTCCCTTGAGACTTCTTTCCTCCCTTACCTTAATTATATCCCATTCACTGCATTTCTGCATCTCTGCCCTAGGGAGTTTTCTCCACCAGAGCTCTCCTTCCTTGACACATTACCATCCAGAAGGAGGCTATTGTTGCCTCTCTTAATTTTACTGCCTCCTCCTAGCTAGTTTAAATGCAAATCCAAGTCATATTTAAACTTACCACTAAGGACTGCAGTCCTCTTCTTAGAAAGATGCAATCTGTCTCCATATAAAGGCCCATCCTTCCAGGCTGGACCTCAGTTCCTGAAGATAGGCAGAAAGGCAAACATAAAATTATGATACAGTATTTGAAAGATTTGCCATGGTGGGGGTGGGTATGCACTGAATTCTTTACTTTTAACTGATTTATGCCTTGAAGCAGTAGCACCCTTAATGAAAGTCATTAAATGTTTGTGAATGAGCAAGGGTTGAGCTATTAATTTTATGTTTGTTTAATGCCTGGGAAATGTATGGCTGTCTCCATTAGCATCCCCCTTTACTTACACATTGGTTGTGGATTACATTTTAATTAAAGGAAGTCAATTTAGGCAATGCACCTTATGTAAAAGAAGAACACTCAGGCAGTTTTAAATTCTAGGACAGGGACCCAGCTGATGGATGGTCCACTGTGGCATTTGGTAGCTGGTTTACTTCACATAAGAGTTCTATAATGAACACCAAGAGACTCCTCTCCCACTGTTTTTTTTGCTGTACTGTTTCTCCCCTGTTCCAGTTGGCCCCTATTTCATTGCCATCCTCACAGCCCCATTCCTGAACTTCAGACCCCTCCCGTGTTCTCCCATGGGTAACCCTCCATGGCAGGGTGGCAGAGCCCCTGATTCAACCCACCAAGTCTGGATCCAGCATTGAGGAGGTGTCTTCTTGTGGGCAGTATCTGCAAAGATGGGCATTCATGCTGCCCGACTGGGACCAGATTTTCCACTTTTCCCTGTGGAGAGAAGGATGCAATGCCGACAATGGCAGAGCTGCATGTGCATCCACACACAGCACACTGGTCAGCTGCTTCTCTCCATCCCCAATTGTACAGGACCCATCATGCCAACACCTAGCCTCTGTTACGTATCAGGCAGGTGCGGCCTCTGTTCCCCTCCCTCCACCAGAGAAGGAGCTGTCCTCCAGATGCTTGATCCTCTCCTCCTGGCCAACCAATGACCCGCTCACACCGCAAAAAATGGGTTACCGTGTGGCAGGAGGTAAGGCATCACTGCCTCAGACCTCCACACCACTGGGCAAGACCTCTATCCCACTGTTGATAAAATACACAGGTAGCCAATTTCGCAGAAAGAAAATTATAATATTTGAAAGATTTGCCATTTGTTGGGGGTTGGGTGTACACTAAATTCTTCGCATTTAACTGATATATGCCATAGAGCAGTAGTTTCCCTAATGAATCAAGTGATTAAAAGTCTGTTAATGAGCAAGGGTTGATCTGATAATTTTGCAGGACCACAACTAGGGCATTAAAAGATAGTAGAAGAAGGAGAGGGAAGAATAAATGGGTGAGTATCAGGGCAAACTAAAGGTGTCAAAGCAGGTGGTCAGCATGGCAAAGGCAGACACAGAGCTGTGTATTGCTGAAGATGTCAAAGACAGGAAGAATTCTTGAGGTACATTGGAAAAAAAAGACAAGGGGGAATTGTCAGACTGTTGGAGGAGGCAGTAGAGGATAGCAAGCAGAAGGCTAATGTTTTGAACAATTATTTCTTCTCTGTATTCACAGTGGAGGACAAGGGTCTCTACCAGAGAGTGGTGCTAAGGCCTTCAGAAGGGTGATGCAGCAAATGGGAGTGAGCAATAGTCATGGCCGACAGGGTAAGCATTGGGCTTGCAGCCCTCAAAGCAGAGAAGGCACCAGAATGGGATGGCTTATACTCAAAGGTGCTTAGAAAGCAGGGTTCAGAGTTGTCTGAGACCCTGGATGAGCAGTGCAGATGCTCACTGGAATCTGGTGTGGTGCTGGGGATTGAAGATTTACAAATCTGGTTCTGCTCCATAAGCAGGGGCAGAAAGACCTTAGAAACTACAGATTGGTCAACCTTACCTCCATTGTAGGGTAGAATGATGGAGACCCAGTTCCAAGAAACCCTAGTGGCCTACCTAGAACAAAAGGATAATAATCAGGGCAGCTATTCTGATTGCACTTTATTATAACTGTGATGTTTGACTGTGTGATGTATTCTCTATCCCATGTCCCTTTCCCAAAGTCATACCTAGAAATGAGACCTGGCTCAATGTGCCTCTCCCAATCATCAATTTTCAAATAAACAAATAACTTTGAAGCAGGCAGATCATATTAGACCAACCTAATGATAGTTTTGACTGTGTCAAGGGCAGTTGAAAGAAGAAAAGCAATAGATTTGATTTACTTCCATTTCAGCAAAGCCTTTGACTTAGCACCACACAGGAGGCTGCTGAGGAAACTGGAAGATCTAGAAGTGGGGAGTGAATTGATCAAATGGGTAAGGAACTGGTTTGGGGAAAACAAAGGTGGTAGTGAACAAAGTCAAGTCAGAGGACAGGAGATTCTAAGTAGGGTGCAGTAGGGGTCAGACCTGGGACAAGTCCTGTTCAATATTTTCATCAGTGATATATGTGAAGGGATTTAGGGCAAGGTGTGTTTCTTTGTGGATAACACATAACTATGCAGCAGGATAGACAGTGAGGAGGGGTAACATAGTTAAATAGGGATCTGAAGAACAGTCAAAATATGGCAAGTAAGATTCAATGCCAAAAGTGCAATGTAGTTGCACATAGGAAAGAAGGAACCCATGTACTATATGAAGTACTGAATGTGGGGATAGGTTTGTCATAACACGTAAGGAAAAGGGACCTGGGAGTCATTATTAGTGACTTCCTCAAACAATTGAGTCAGTGCAATAAAGCACACAGCAAGGCAACAAGGATGTTGGGACACACTGGGAGGAGATTTAACAGTAGGAGGAAGAAGGTGATGTTGTCCCTGTATAGGTCATTCATGGGCCTCACCTGGAGTACTGTGCCCAGTTCTGGCATCCACACCTGAGAAAGGACAGGGATAAGTTAGTGCCTGTGCAGACAAGTGCCACCAAGATGAACCAGTGTCAACAGGGCAGAACCAATAAGGAATGGCTTGAGGCCCTTAACATCTGTTCACTGGAAGCTTGAAGGGAGAGGGATGACATGATAGAAACATACAAGTTCCTGAGGAAAATTAATAGAATGAGCTAAATTGAATTGTGAAAACCTGTTCAACAGAAAGAGTAGCATTGTTGCAAGAAGACATGAATGGAGGCTAGTTGGTGGAAACTTCAGGAGAGATGATAGAAAGCTTTACTCCACTGTGAGTGTGGAGAAACTGTGGAACAGACTTCCTACAGAAGAGGTGGATATAGGGACAAATAATGGGTTCAGACATGGCTTGGATATGTTTAAAAGGCTGATTATTCCAGGAAGAGGAACTGAGGAGGTGGAGGGCTTGGAGGAAGGGAGGATTTGGCATAGAAAACCCATTTAGAACATTAGGTAAGCAGGATAGGTAGGAAACCCTTTATGGGCAAGCTTCATGGATCCTTGAGCTTTATTTGCTGGCATTGTCTATGTGTTTTGAAAGTAAAATGAGTATGTTAGATGTACTGACAATGTATCAGTGTCAGTAGCTCCATGAGTAACACACACTAACCTCTGAGGCCAGAATAGAAAGGTCACTGGTTATAGCCACACACCAGAAACCTGTGATAATACCTATAACTAACACTGTTTCATGGTACAAAGGGGTACTGCATGACTTGAGGTGCTGTCCATTGGACGAAACATTAAACCAAGGATCCTTCTTATTATCTTTCATCTCTGTCCAGTAGGAAGTTAAAAATCCATGGCACTAATAATAACTTTATTCATGAGAAACAGACACATATTGAGTCAGGGACTCATTTACAATGGTTTCTAATTGCAGCAGGATCTGATTACAGCTTGGAGAAGGTACAAATTATAGATTCAGAACTCACCACCTCTTGCAATAAAAATGCAGCTGTCTGGAAATATATCAAATAAGGTGCCAAACTTGATTGCAGTTACAGGAAAAAGTTTAAAGATCCTTTGTAAAGGGCTTGTCTCAAACGCATCAGGGAAGGCGCTTTTTTAAACTTTTTCCTGCACCTACATTAAAGTTTGGCACCTTATTTTATATATTTCTTGACAGCTGTGTTTTTATTACAAGAGGTGGTGAGTGCTGTATTTTCAGTTTTTCTGCATTATTTAATGTAATCCTTAGCACCACTTCCTAGTGCAACTTCTTTTGTATTTTTGAAACAATTTATATATTATAGCATGCATGCAAACATAGGTGTTCTTCACATTTACAACAATATTTAACTATATTATCAATGAAGAGAAAGGAGATTTCCCAGTGTCATTGCCAATAGTCTCCCTTTCAGTAAAATAGGTTATTGCAATCTATACCCCCACCGGATGCAGCTGGAGACAAGCTACAGTATAACAGCTTAGTGGGAATTTCAAGAAAGAAAGAAAGAAAGGAAGAGAGGAAGGGAGGAAGGAAGGAAAGAAGAAAGAAGAAAGAAAGAAAGAAAGAAAGAAAGAAAGAAAGAAGAAAGAAAGAAAGAAAAGAAAGATTGATTCTGATTGAAGGTGGTCACAATGCTTGTCTGGAGAAGGATATGAATCAGGGTCTAAGTTTAATGTGTACCTTAGTTGTCATTGGTAACATGCTGTTCCAGCTCCTATGGGAAGCAGCCTCAACTGGAATATGAGAGGAATTGTTTCACAGATCGTTAAACTGCTTGACTTAGAAGATCTGATGTGGACAATGAAGTTCTTGTGTTTAAAGCAGCAATATTTATTAGACAGCAAAAATACCATCATATAATTTTAGCAAAATTTATTTCTGACATCCTTAGGTTCATCCTCAGTGTATTTTTTTCTTGGATATTTTAAAGCTGATTTTATAGCTAATTTTGTATTTAATGATTCAGGTAATTAAAGATGACCACCACTTGCAATTTTAAACATCTCTTCTGTTGAGGCTACCTGTGTAATGTACATGGCAGATTCTTAATTACCATTACCTCTGCACTGGATTCCATTTCTCCAATCTGTATTCACCTCTCCCCTTCGCCCTCAGTCACCATGGTTTGATGAGGACTTGAGGAGATCTGGCGACTAGGGCCTTGAGTTAGAGAGGTGCTGGCGGAAATCCGGCTTAGATGCTGACCATCTTAGACTCCTAGAGCATTATCAACTCTATCAGTCAGCAATTACTCGTAAGAAGGCAGTATTCCTGTCCAGGAAATTGCTGCTGCACAGAACTAACTGGCCAGCTCTTTCGAACCGTAGACAGGCTGTGCAACCCAGCCTGTCTACAGGTTGTCAAAACCCTCAGTGCAGTGTGAGGAGCTTGCTCGATTCTTTGCAGATAAGGTGGACGACATCAGGCGGAGACCCACAACACTCTCTATGGGAATTGCTGTAGACCAGCCCCCAGTCGCAATCCCTCTGTTTTCCTGGAGTTCTTCGAAGGCTGGAAGTCGAAGATGTTATGAGGATTGTCCAGGGTATGCGCACTACATGCTGTAGTTTAGACCCGGGTCCTACTGCCTTGATTATGGGCTGTGGGAGGTTATCATCCCAGTTCTGGCGAGGATAGTCTAGTGCTCCTTAGACTCTGGTGAATATCACCGCTCCCTGAAGGAGGCAGTGGTGACACCAGTGCTGCAGAAGGCTTCTTTGGACCCAGACTCCTCACTCACTACAGGTCTATCTCGAACCTTCCCTTCATGGGAAGGTAATTGAGAAAGTAGTGGCTGCCCAGTTGGACAATCATTTGACCATCCATAACATCTACTACCCTCTTCAATTGGTTTCGAAAGAGGCACAGCCGAGACTGTGCTGGTTCGGGTGCTCAATGATCTCTTGATGGCGAGAGACCAGAAAAAACAGTCCATTTGGTCCTGTTTGATCTGTCAGCAGCATTTGACACCATAGACCATGGGGTGTTGCTTGAGACCTGAGATGCATCTGTGGGCTGTCAGGTCTGGTTCACAGATGGTTTACCTCCTTCCTCACTTGTAGAACTCAGAGGGTGGTGTCAGGGTATTTTCCTCTGATCCTACCTTTCTGTTGTGTTGGGTGCCTCAGGGCTCTGTGCTGTCTCCCATGTTGTTTGCAGTGTACTTGCTTCCTTCGGAGACATTGTAAGATGATATGGGCTGGAGTTTCATTGTTATGCCAATGATACCCAGCTCTATCTGTCTTTCCCTGACCAGAATGGAGCACTCTCGGTGTTTAACAACTGTCTAGGCGAGATCCAAGGTTGGATGAGGTCCAGCTGGCTGAAGTTGAATTCTGGGAAGACGCAAGGTGATGGTCGTGGATCATGGTCACCGGATAGGGGGTGGGGAGCAAATCATCCCACAGGTTTATTCTTGGGGGATGTCGAGCTCCCTATCTCTGAAGAGGTGCGCGACCTAGGGGTGATTCTTGATGATCGGCTGACATCATGTGCTCAGGTGTCGGCTGTCATTAAGTTATCCTTTACCACCTAAGGAACATCACTAGGATCAAGCACCTTGTTCCGTCTGGTGACTTCCTACACTGATCCATGCTTTTGTGACCTTGCGTTTGGATTATTGCAACTCCCTCTACTTTGGACTTCCAGGGTTGACATCTGCCACCTACAGCTGGTGCAGAACTCAGCAGCCCGGTTGTTAATGGGCATTCCTCGTTCTTCCCACATTACACTGGCACTGGCTGCTGGTTCAGTGGCGGATCACCTTTAAAGTCAGTTTACTGACATATAAAACCCTACACGGTTTGGTCCCTGACTACATGAAAGAACTTCTGGTTCCTTACCTTCTGGAGCGACTGCTTCAACTCCAGCCAACAAAGGTTGCTAGAGATTCTGAGGTAGCTTTAAAATCTTCCGGCACCCGAGCTTCTATGTTCATGGCGCGGACCCTCTGGAATTCTCTATCCAATTGGATTAGAGTATATGACCTTGGGAGGTTTTAAGCAAGCATTGAAGTCTTTCCTATGGAAGAAGGCATATGGGGATGGAACTGACATGGACTGATATTATTGATTTTAGTGTTTTATGATGTTTTATTATGATGTTATTTTAAATGTACTAGCCTTGATTTTGAAAGTCACACTATAAATAAAGATTATTATTATTATTATTATTATTATTATTATTATTATTAATAGTGTTGTATTAGGTTTGGGTCACCACCTTTGGATGAGGTAAAAACTAGATGGTAAACCATGCCCCAAATTCCACCTTTGTCTCCACCCTTTTATAACAGCTGAGTATATCACTCCTCTTCTAAAGCCATTGGTAATGTCAGAATATACTTTAAAAGTAATAGGAAATCATTTTGTACTGTTATTTTTTTATTTTATCCTTTGGTAACCAGGTAACTCCTGTTGGGTATGAGGTCCATTCACAGGGTGACCAAGGAGCACAAGGGAGGTTAAGTGACTTGTTCAGGGTCACACTATGCAGATGAAGGCTGTGGAATCAAACCCAGGTCTGCCGGATGTACCAAGTTCATTCACAGTATGTTGCTCTAATCTCTGTTAAACATCCTCCTATTTTTCTTTCCTTTTCAGTGATGCTTTGACTATTTTTGATTAATTAATTATCAATGTTTGTGGTAATCTTAATTGTCAATTTTGTTCCCTTTACCTGAGCAGTTACTGCTGTTTCTCTTCATATTTCTAAGACATTCCTCAACTTTAGACTATTTACCTGAATGGCCTGTAATGCTGTAGCTGATATTTTGCAATGTACAGGTAGTTTAAAATGAGAGCAGTCACTGCTCAGGACTCAGGAGAGGTAATCAATGTACTGAGAAACACAATAAAAATTAAAGATTAGTTTAACAAAAATGGGTCTAAAGCATATCACAGTATAGGACAAACCAAAGGAATGCATGAGAGCATATGAAGATATAAAAACTGTTTCCGATCACAGCAGTAAAAGATTATACTTCAAAATCAGAGTGAAAAGATTAAGTTGATTTACTCCTAATGGTGTTAATTGACATACTTTAAACCTCCCAGACAGAGTGGTTTTACAAATGAAAGCCTGTGACATCAAAACTGCTTTATAACCTGGACATGCAGCCAAAACAGTAAATGATTTGCTACAATCAGTTGCAGTAGTATATGAGCACTCAAAATGGCCCACTAACGGGATTACATTTAAGCAAAACAGGGCCAGATAAGGACCCTAAAATCTAGATGATCACATCTAAAAGGTGGGAACCCTAATTAGGACGGTGTTCCCATATGTTTCTGATGCTAAAAAACAGATCACTGTACCAAGATATATATTTTGTTTATGGCAGACATGGCACAGGAGTGGGAACATTTCATGGCATGCATTTAAAAATGTCAAAATCATGTATCTTGGTTCAGAAAAAAGAAAATGAAACAAAATATAGGTACTGTATCTTGATATTTTTGTCAGACAAACATTATTGCTGTAAAAAAACTATAGATATAATTTTGTAATTAAATGTATTTTATTAGGAATGTGGACTGGATCAAATATCCATTTTCTGTCACTCCTGGGGACATTGGGTTGACAGTAGGAAAAGCAATATATGATTACAGATTCACATCAAATGTAAGATAAAAATATCGATTATACAAAATGTATGTGATTTCACAGGAGCATGACATGAATGGTAAACACAGATGATCTCAGTGTTTCAGATATTCATCAAGTAACATCAAAACAATTACCCATTGTCAACATTTCTAAATGTTACCACAATTTCTTTTTTGAACCCAGGCTGCCCAGAATACTGTTGGATTCTACTAACCAGCTGCACCAGCTGTCTCAGCTGGTTAGTGCAATAAGAACGGTATTCCGGTGGCCTCTATTCAAATCTCATCTGAGGCACTTACAGTACTTCTTTCTCACTTCTGTTTCTATGTGATTGATGTGGTCTATTCTATAGGATCAAACACTACCTGACCAGAGATTCCAAACAAAGATTAATCCTAGCATCATTCCTGTCCCTCATTGATTACGCTGACTTCTCATGGCCACTGCTCCTCTCCCATTTAAAACAAATTAGACACCTTGTATCATAGAGCAATTAGATTCATTACAGACCTTCCCTCCAGCACCCATCATTGCTCTCTCTACAATGCAGTCAGTTGGACATCATTGCAACAAAGAAGAAAAAAAATGCTGCTATCTGGATCTACAAAGTTCTGACAAACAAACTCCTTCCTACATTTCAGACTGTTTCAACCGGATCACATCCAGGCCTTACACTCTGAGGATCAATAAACTGATCATGCTGAAGATTCCTATCACCTGCACCCGATATGGAAGAGCTGCAATCAGCTATTCCTAGCACTTACCTAAATTCTCTTCAAAAGACATTGAAACTGGATACCCTGATTCCTTTAACATCCGTCAAAAGCTGTACACCAGTCTATTCCCCAATTCATGCAACTGCTTCCACAAGGCCTAGTCCTCCCACACCCTCTCCTCCCACACCCTCTCTCCTTCACTACCCTTTTTTAAAGCTCCCCTATTTTTCTATCATTCTCTAGTTCGTTCCCCACCAAACTTCATACATATATGCACACCCAAGTCCCACTACCCAAGCCTTATCCCGACTAAACTGTTTGTTTCTCTCCTTTAGTAGGTTTTAGGTTCATTGTCATTTTGCCTTGTATATATGTAAATATTTGTATATCTGTCTCTCTCATAAATGATTGTATTTGTGCTTATTCAGTATCATGTTTTGTGTATAATTTGTAACCTTTTGTTATGACCACTCAGGTCCATCTTGTAAATGAGCTACGCTCAATGATGTTCGCTGAATAAATAAAGATTTTGATTGATTGATTGAAATATGCACAGCACTCCGTGTGATTGTTACAAGAAAATATTTGTGTTGCCATTGGGTTTGCATTTGAGAAAGAGCAATGTGTCTGGGACAGCCAAGTTCCAGTTGTGTCAGTGGTGCAGGTGGTTAGTGTAGTTGGAATGGTATTCCGGTGGTCTGTGTTCAAGTCCCAGCTGAGGTACTTACTTCTCTCTCACCTCTGTTTGTATGTATATATATATATATATGTGTATATATATATATATATATATAAATGTGTGTGTGTGTGTGTGTGTGTATCTATATCTATATATGTGCATATGTATATGTATATATACATATATATATATATATATATATATATATATATACAGATAGATTGATAGTGATAGATAGATAGATAGATAGATAGATAGATAGATAGATAGATAGATATTCATTGCAAAAACTTCTTTAATGCATCAGTTAGGGTTGAAGCAACAAAAGTAGGGAATTGAGTTGTTAGGGTTGAGCCCTAACCCACACACCATATCACCCCATCCTCCACACACCAATAGCATTGTGTTTGTGCCATAATAGTTAGCTCAACTCTTACCCCATTCCATGGTATGGTATAGAGAATGGGGTGAGAGTTATACATAATGACCCATGGCACAACCTGATGCCTGTTTGTGTGTGGAGGATGGGGAGGTAGGATGGTGGTAGGATGGGGAGGTTTGGTAACAACATTTTCGCAATGAATTTCCTTACTTTTTGAGAGAGTGTAATGTAGCTGGTAGGTGGTATGTGTTGGTGAGAGGGGATCCATGCTCCCTACCAAGCTGCCTCATTTGTGCATAATAATATGCATCTGTGGGAGCTGGGCTCTCCGGCCCCGCGCCCTACTTACACACATAACAAAGCAGCCATACAGTAGCCCTATAGGGCTGAAAAGGAATCCTTGTAGCACTAATTTGCCAATATCTCATTAAGAGTACAAGCTAAACAATTCCACTGTAATTGTAATCATGACTTTGAAACCTCCACGCGCGCTTAGTCCACAGGTGGACTAAGCTGCAGGTAGCTAAAAATCTGTATCTTGCATCGTTTCCGGCACACATGCGCCCAAAGTTGCTGCGGCACTGCAGTGTTATACTATGGGAAAAATCTAAATTTTGTGATGGCATTTCTATGCAGCCAATTAACTTTGTTACATCTAAACAGAATAATTCACATCTCTGAACACCCCTTTATACCCTGCAAATTTCAAGCCAAAGGATCAAACCGTTTATTTACAGTTCACTGGCAAAGTTTTTAAATTCTAGTTCGTGAGGTGACAAAATTGCCATTCACGAGAAATCCTTGATTGTCAGATTTTATCCATCTAGTCTGAAGTCTTGATTAAGTATTTTGTCAGCTCTGTGAAGGGATTAGCTTACAAAAGGAGTTTGTCAGCTCATGAAAGAAATTAAAACCAATCCCCTTTCGCAAGCTGTCAAAATCCTTTCTCAAGTCGTATCCCTTTTGCTAGGTGTCAAATCCCTTTCACAAGCCAATCCTTGTTTGCAAGAAGGGCCATCTGGTCGGGAAATGACGATCAAGGATTTTGTCAGCTTGCAAATGGGATTGGCTCATGAAGGATTTTCAGCTAGCGAAAAGGGGATTCAAAACAACAATCTCTTTCGCGAGCTGACAAAATTCTTCATGATCCGATCCCCACATTTACGCTAGACCTGCGCTTGCATTACTGTTACTATTTACATTTCTGTTACTGGTTTTGTTTGTGTTTGCATTTCCTTTTGCATCACCGTTTGCATTGCCGTTTGCATTTGTGTGCGCCTCCGTTTATGTTTTTGTTTCCTTTGGCGTCATCATTGCTGTTACCGTAAGCATTTGCATTTCAATTGCATTACAGTGACTGTGCGCATAACGATTTGCATTGCTTATGCACTTGCTTTTCTTCTGTTTCTGTTACTGTTCCTTTGGCATCCTCCTTGCTGTTACCATAACCATTTGCATTTCCACTTGCGTTACATTGTTACCGTAGGGCCCTGTGCTCACACCACCACATTCCATTCACTATTTATACTGCACATTCTCAAAAAGGGACATTCATGGAAAAACTCCATTTAATGCATCAGTTAGGTTGTTCCACACTGACAAAAGTTAGAAATTAGTGTTAGGGTTCTCACCCTGCACCCCCACCCCAAATCTCACCCCCACCAACAGGGCATCAGGGTGTGTGTGAGTCATCAGTCCTAACTCTCACCCCATTCTCCTATACTGCACCACCTTAGCTTGTTTACACATGGGATGGGGTGAGAGGTAGACCGATGACCCCAACGCACCCAATGACTGCTGGTGGGGGTGAGGTGGAGTGCAAGGGTGGCAGGCATGTGAGCAGCAACATAGACCCCTGGATTCGCTAAGCCAGAATGGTCGGATATAACGGTTGTGGAGCCATAAAGCACAATAGAAAGTCATAATTATGCTTTTTATTCATTCTTTGCTCGTGCCTACAGGTTGCATGGTTTGTGCGACTGGTCCAAAACCTTCAGGGAATGTGCAGCCAGGGTCCCCAATGTGTCTTTCAAAGATTTCGTGAAAAGATATTAAACGGTTCAAAAGTTATTCAAAAACAAGTTTCCTATTATAGTCAATGAGAAAAATTAACAAACTAGTTGACAGTGTCGCAAATGCAGTTTTTAGTGTTGCAAATGACCCTGTAGTGTCATGAGTCAGCCATTTTTTTTTAGTTACTGGTCACAGAAATGCTTGGCATTTAAATTTGGGACCTCTAGTGACACACAATTATTTTGTGTTCACTTAGTTGAGCCCTGAGGATGCTAGCCATGTCTTTTTGGGGGTTAAACACCCCAGAAATATATTTTCAAATTTTGTAAACTGTAGTGTCACAAAGTAGTGTTGCACTTGCGACACTTTAATGATTTTTTTGCGAAAGTGTCATGATTTGTGACACTACTTTGCGACATTATGCCCAAAAACAGTAGGGAATCCCACCTGCTGCAAAAAGAACGGTTTGGTCTTTTGGGCTGAAATTTGGAGGGAAGAAAGCCAACATCCCACAGATGTGCCATTTCTTAGTTTGGTGACAAATTATTACAGGGCTGCAAAGTTACAGCACTCTGAAGTTGACTATTTTTCCCACAGACTAACATTATGGCATCTGCCATGCCTTTGGGGCCTGTGTCTCAAAACACTTCGAGATAAGGACTTTTCATCGAACAAATGCTTAGTCCCCACTGGGGGGCTAAGTACAAAACAACCAGGGAAAGTCATAAATCATATGAAATTTTAATTTTTTTCCGTTGTACGGTTCCTGAGATGTAAGCAATTTAGTATTCCAAGTGTTCATTTTCTGTTCCAAGGGCATTATTATGCATACATTCTTTGTATTCACTGTGCTTCTGAATGCACTTTTGGGGATTAAAGTGGGTGCATTTGTGTTACTATTACAGTTAACACTTCTGCTTGTGTTTCTGTGACCATTTGCGTATAGCATTTCCATTTACATCGCCATGTGCATTGCCCTTTGCATTTGTGTTTTGCGCTTGCGTTTTAGCTACTGTTATCATTTGCATTTCCATTACCAGTTTTATTTGCATTTGTGTTTCCTTTTGCATCATTGGGTGCATTGCCATTCGTGTTTGTGTATGTGCTTCCATTGCATTTCTGTTTCCTTTGGCGTTCATCGTTGCTGTTACCGTAGCGCTTGCTTCCAATTGATTACGTGACCATGCGCATAGCGATTTGCATTTGCTTATGTGCTTGCTTTTCGACTTCCATTTCTGTTACTGTTCCTTTGGAATCCTCCTTGCTGTTACCTTAACCATTTGCATTTCCACTTACAAGCATTGCTACTGTAGGGCCCTGCACTCGCACCAGCACATTCCATTCACTATTTATACTGCACATTCTCAAAAGAAGGGAAATTCATTGCAAAAACTAAATTTAATGCATCAGTTAGGGTTGTTCCACCGACAAAAGTGAGAAATTCGATGTTAGGGTTTCCACCTCTTGCACCCACCCTACCAACGAACAGATTGGGGTGTGTGTTGGTGCATCAGTCCTAACTCTCACCGCATTCTCCTATACTGCACCACTTCAGCTTGTTTACATGGGATGGGGTGAGAGGTGGACCAATACTTCCAACGCACACCCCTAATGCCTGTTGGTGGGGTGGGGTGGAGGTGGGGTGCAAGGGTGGCAGGCATGGAGCAATACCAGATCTCTGATCTGCCAAGTTTCGTAATGGTGGCATATACGGTTGCAGAGCTATAAAGTGCAATAGAAAGTCGTATGTAGCATTGCTGTGCACATTCTTTGCTTACACCCTACAGGTTGTATAGTTTATGGACTGGTCTGAAACCTTCAGGAAATGTGCAGGCAGGGACCTGATGTGCCTTTCAAAGATTTCGTGAAAAGATATTGAATGGTTCAAAAGTTATTCAAAAACAAGTTTCCACTATAGTCAAAGGGAAAAGTTAACAAACTATTTGACAGTGTCGCAAATGCAAGTTTTAGTGTTAAAATGACCCCTGTAGTGACCATTTTGTGTTAGCTGCTTCCATTTATGTCACCATGTGCATTACCCTTGCATTTGACTTTGCGCTTGCATTTGCATTACTGTTACTATTTACATTTCCATTACTGATTTTATTTGCATTTGTGTTTCCTTTTGCATCACCGTGTGCATTGCCATTTGCGTTTGTGTAATGCTTCTCCATTTGCATTTCTGTTTCCTTTAGTGTCATTGTTGCTGTTACTGTAAGTGTTTGCATTTCTAATTGTGTTACAGTGACATTGCATGTAACCATTTGCATTTGCTTATGTGCTTGTGTTTCCACTTCCATTTCTGTTGCTGTTCCTTTGGCATCCTCCTTGCTGTTACCATAACCATTTGTGTTTCTACTTGCGATACCATTACTGTAGGGCCCCACACTCACACCACCACATTCCATTCACTATTTATACTGCATTCTCAAGAAGGAAAATTCATGGCAAAACTCCATTTAATGCATCAGTTAGGGTTGTTTCACAGTGACAAAAGTGAGAAAATTCGATGTTAGGGATCCCATCCTTGCACTCCACCACCACGCCCCCACCAACAGGCATCGGGGTGTGCATTGGGTTATTGGTCCTAACTCTCACCTATTCTCCTATACTGCACCACCTCAGCTTGTTTACACATGGGATGGGGTGGGAGATAGGACCGATGACCCCAACACACACACCCAATGCCTGTTGGTGGGGGCGGGTGGGGGCAGGGTGCATGGGTGGGAACCCCACATCAAATTTCTTGCCTTTCTTGCTGTGGAACAATCCCTAACTGATGCATTAAAATGGATTTTTTTGTTATGATATATATATATATATATATATATATATCAAATATAGGCACAATCCTCTCCTCTATAGTTAGGTTTAGTAGGCAGTTTAATGTTAAACCTCGATTTGCCCTTTAATAACTTGCAGCAGTTCAACAGATTTGCATCAATTTGGTATGTACAGTCCTGTGGGTAGATATCTTGATGTACCAAGTTTTGTTTCAATCGAGTTTATAGATTTCATGCTGCGATTGAAAAAACTCTAAAATTCACCTTTTTGGCTGCTTTTCCTCACCATGCTGCGGCCACACTTGGGAATTATGTCTGAAATTTCTAGGGTAGAAAGAGCTTGCCCAAAAGAACAAGCCATGTGTAGTTTGGTGAAAACTATTAATCCCTTGCAAGTTATTCAATTTTGAAATGTTTTGTTCTGAGCATGCTCAGTACAGTTCTTGGATATCTACATGGTATGAAGAGGGATATAGCCCTCACAAAGGGATTTTGACAGCTCATGAAAGGGATCCTTAGAATCCCTCTTCATGAGGAAAATTCCTTTCATGAGCTGCCATCTTGTTTTTTGTTTTTTCAGCCAAAACAAAATGTTATAGTTAGCCTAGGGATGTCTTCTGCAGACATCCAAGTATGTATTCTGTCATATGGACCCCTTTATATTCTGTGCCTTTAGGTTAAATTTCTGACACCTCAGAATGCATTTTTTTATTTTTAAAATCCCTTTACCATTGTTTGCTTCCGATTGCGAAAAGGATTTTCTATCCTCAAAATGAGAATTTTGTCTCATGAAAAGGTGATTACCTGCAGGGCCATCTGGTCTGACAGTTTAAATCCCTTTTCATGAGCTGTACATCCCTTTTTGTGAACCAGTTCCCTTTTGTAAGGTGTCAAAATCCCTTTTTGTATTGCAAAAGGGATCAGGGGTTGTCCAACCAGATGGCCCTGCCAGTAATCCCTTTTCATGAGAAGAATTCCCTTTTCGGGTGTCCAATCTTTCCGCATCACCAAAGGATTTTGACAGCTCACAAAAGGGATGTCTGTTAAGGCCATCTGATCGACAAGTCCTAATCCTTTCAAATATGAAAAGGGATTTTTGACATCTTGCAAAGAAAGTCAGCTCAAAAGGATTTTGACAGTTCATGAAGGATTTCAAAAATTATCCCTTTTAATGAGCTGTCACAGTCCCTTTCATGAACCGAATCCTTCATGAGGTGTCAAAATCCTTTTCTCATTGTGAAAAGCCTCAACAAAGTGGTTGCCCTGCAGAGGTGACTTTTGATGGTTTGGTGATACAATTTACATTGCTTCCATACTTATAATATTCCAAAGTTTAGAAATGTTTTATGGGATAACATTGCAGCGTGGCAGTACCTTTTGAAGGCTGTATCTCAAAAATGTTTTGAGATAAGGATTTTTGCAAATGCAGTTTTGTACACCTTTAGGTGTACTAAGCAATGATCCAGGTTGCTAGGCCTTAATTATAACTGCATGGAATTGTTGCCAATATTCCTGTGGTTCCTGTAATATTATGACATTTGTAGTAAAAGGGTTACTTGGAATGTCAGTAGCTCTGTACTCATGCTGCAGAGTCTGTGGGCACTGTGCTGTGGGATGAAATGCTGTGGGAGTGCAGGGTCTGAGGGATCCTGTGCTCCCACCCCTAAAGATATTTTGCTGCAGGGAGGGTCTGTGTGCCACTGTGCTGTGGGCTGATATGGTGGGGAGTGCAGGGTCCGAAGCACCCCTGCACTCCCACCCACTAAAGACATTTTGAAGGAGGGTCTGTGGCCCACTGTGTTGTGGGATGAAATGCTGTGGGAGTGCAGGTCTAAAGGACCCTGTGCTCAGACTCATAAAGACATTGTACTGGAGTTTCCATGGCTACTGTGCTGATTGGACCCTGTGCTCCACTCCTAAAGATGTTGTGCCACAAGGTGTGTGGCCAACTGTGCTGTGGGCTAACATGCTTTGGGAGCACAGGGTCTGAAAGACCCTGTGCTCCCACCTCTAAAGATGTTGTGCAGCAGTGTCTTTGTGCCACTGTGCTGTGGGCTGATATAGTGTTGGAGCACAGGGTCCAAAGCACCCTGTGCTCCTGCCACTAAAGACATTGTGCCAGAGAGTCTGTGGCCCACTGTGCTGTGGGATGAAATGCTGTGGGCACAGGATCTAAAGGTCCCTGCACTCCAACTCCTAAAGATGTTGTGCTGAAGTGTCCATGGCTACTGTGCTGTTTAGACCCTGCTTTCCCACTGTTAAAGATGTTGTGCTGCAAGGTCTGTGGCCAACTGTGCTGTGGACTGACTGCTGCAGGAGCACAGAGTCTGAAAGACCCTGTGCTCCCACCTCTAAAGATGTTGTCAGCAGTGTCTATGGGCCACTGTGCTGTGGGCTGATATAGTGTTGGAGCACAGGGTTCAGCATCCTGGTGCTCCCACTACTAAAGACATGGTGCCAGAGGGTCTGTGGCCCACTGTGCTGTGGGATGAAATGCTGTGGGAGTATAGGATCTAAAGGACCCCTGCGCTCCAACTCCTAAAGATGTTGTGTTGGAGTGTCCATGGCTACTGTGCAGTTCAGACCCTGCTCTACCACTGTTAAAGATGTTGTGCTGCAAGGTCTGTGGCCAACTGTGCTGTGGACTGACATGCTGCAGGAGCACAGAGTCTGAAGGATCCTGTGCTCCCACCTCTAAAGACATTGTGCCACATGGTCTGTGGGCCACTGCACTGTAGGTACTGTGTGGGACTGCAGGGTCAGAAAGACCCTGCACTCCCACCTCTAAAGACATTGTGCCACAGGGTCTGTGGGCCTGTTGTGGGCTGATTCAGACCTTGCACTCCCACCCCTAAAGAGGTTGTGCTGGAGTGTCTGTGGGCCACTATTCTGTGGGCTGACATGCTGTGGGTGCACAAGATCTGAAAGATCCTGAACTTCCACCCCTAAAGACAATGTGTCGGACTGTCTGTGAGCCACTGAGCTATGGGCTGACATGCTGTAGGCGCAAGGTGCAAAGGACCATGCGCCTCACCCCAAAGTCATTGTGATGCAGGGTTTGTGGGTCACCCTAAAGATGCTGTGCCATGATTCTGTGGGACACTGAGCTGAGGCTTGATATATATGAGCACAGGATCCAAAGGACCCTGCATACACTCCTAAGAATGTTGTGTTGTATGGTCTATGGGGCACAGTGATGTGGGTTGACATGCTGTGGAGTGCGGCAGTTGTACAAATAGAAAGTATTTGATTCTTACTTGCAGTGGAGTCACAGCAGGCCCAGTCATGGAAATGGCCACCTCAACCTCCTCCATTGTTTTTGTTTCCTCTTCAGTCATGGGAATGTCTTCCACCATATCAAACAATGAAGGAGTAAACTCTTTGATGGACTAGGCACCAAGTAATGTTTATCAGTCCTGACAAATTTAACTGTCTAGGTCTTCATTGATTGCCTTCACTAACTCACCCACCCACACTGGGCATTTGGGGCACCAGTGGAGCATGCCATGAACCACAGCTATATGGTAGTAATGCTTTTGCTGTGTGGCAGCAATCTAGATTACTGAACTACATGATTCCATTCTTAGCATACCAAACATTTCCCTAATAAAACAGTTTTTGTGCTGCCCTTTCCCACAGCTGCAACTGTACTTGTCATCAGTAATCCATAATCATGCATTGAAGGCCCTAAATCCTTTTCAGTAGCCTAACTGTTGGCTTAATCATACTGTACTTAATCTATTTGTATGTTGTTTTTTCTGTTTGTATCTATGTTTTGATGTGGAACCTTTGTAAATGAGCACCTATGCTAAAAGGTACCTCTGAATATATTAAAATAAATTAAGTGGATATCTGTCTACCATTCCCAAGTCTTACAAGCCACTGACCTGAAGCTCACTCTGGTCTTGGGAAGTAGAAATGCCAGCATTCATAAAGTGTTGGTAGGAAAACTATTGCCTTATGAATCTGCCTCTAAATGACTATAACATTGGAAAATATATTGTTAATACTTTTCTCTGAAAATTATAATAGCAATAAGGGACTCCTAGGAGTTAGATTACTAGTTAGTTAATCACCACCTAGGGTCAATAAGACACTTGTCTGTGCCTCATGCCACATGACACACCTATGGGATGATTAATAAACTGTTCATCTAATCCTTTGTCATGACGTGATTGCTTAATACTCACAACTGTTGCAGGTTTACAAACAGAAAATACCCATTTTATAACTACAATAAGACATTACGGTATGTACATGGAACAGATTATTGCACACCTTAAGTGGTTGGCAGCATGTTTTACTATGCCCTGGATAAGTGTTGCAATCTGTTTTGCTGCACATACTATTCTGTTGCATTGCTTGCTTGTGTTGGAAGTTTAGACAGCAGTTGTGTAATTCTAATATGTCCATGTACTTCACAACTGGTGTGGAACTACTGAGGGTGGACACGACAGCATGACTGTCATACATTGCATAGGAACCTATGACCAAAAAGTACCAACAATTACAATGTGAAAAATATTACTTATCTATGTATTTGTGTTTGTAACCTTAGCAATGTTTACCATATGGATAAAAGTGTCAGACAATCTTTTGAATCAAAATATTTAAAATCTTTACTTTCTTTTATAAAAAATAAAATATATTGTTTTTTTCTTACTTTTCTTTTCAATATTAATTCCTTTTAACAAAATAAACTTTTTCTCATAATAAATAAACAATGTATATGCAACAAAAAGTGCAAGTGTTTTCTATTCACACATTTTTAAAAACTAAATAAAAAAAGTATTTACAGTCCAACCCCTGTACAAGGGGTAATGCCTGGGTGGAGCGATGAGGATGTACTTGCACTCATATGGTGATGAGGACACCTTGAGGAGATGGAGAAAGTGGAATCAGTCCACAAGAGGGTGGGGATCAGGTGGTTATTGTCCCTCCTTTTCAGATGACTCTTCAGGAGGGGCTTGATGTGGAGAATCCCATAGCTAAGGAGGGAGGGCCTGGTCCTGGCTGTGCAGCTGCTGCAGTTCATGGCACACCAACAGCTGGATGCTTTCAGAGGCCTTCAACTGCCCCTCCGCTAGCCACTTTAGGAGATGGTCAGTGATTTCCTGGACTGCAACTTGGGTTTTTGTTCATCCCAGTGCACACACTGCGTGAGAGAGAGAGACCCAGGTTGCTATCCCAGAAACCACGGATGGCCTCCAGTGTAGCATACTGTACCCATCCGTGTTGGTGAAAGAGATCCAGAAGATCATCCTGTTGTTGTATTATGAGCTTCTGGTTCTCAATCACCAACGCAGTGTGTAGAGCAGAGCACAGTTGTCATCCTCCTCAGCTTCCAGCAACCAGCAGAGGGTCTCCTGTGTGGCTCTTGACTGTTCAAGGTCAGCTGAAAGAGAAATGACACAGAGAAATAGACGTAAGAATGTACTCAAGTTTATATTTGGTTTTTCCCTTTTTTCTGCTTTTGGTGTTTGATTATTGTAATCAGGCACATCAGTTTGGACAGCTGAACAAAAGCAAGCTAGGCCACTGATCAATCTTATGGTAACAATTCACTTTCTAATACCTGTAAAAATAATTGTTTTATAAATAACTATTCTAAGTTTTCTGAGGCAGTGTTTATGCTGGGGATCATTATTGAAACTGCTTTAAAAATAGTTTTTACAGCACAAGTTACATTTCATTGTTTTCATGGGACACGATGCACTGCATTAGGGAAGAGAAATGTTAACCAAATAACATACATTCTATTCTATAGTGTATGGGCTACCAAGATTGTGAAATTATGGACTGAATTACTTTACTTTATTTTACTGAATTACTTAACGGAACAATTATTGTTTTGTCATGCCACTGATATCACATAGTAAAGAAGGCTTAACAACAGAGTGATGTCATATCCATGGCATAACAAGGTTGTAATCTACTTTGTTTTCATTTAATAATAAAGGCTCCACTATATTATTATATTGTTCTGTTAATTAAGACACAGGTACTTTCATTTACTATGAATCTTAACTAAACTGAACTGTTGAGTGTTCACTCACTGCTGCTGTGTCACCTGTTTATCTGTTGAACAATGCTTATAAAACTATACGATTATCTGTGGCATAAGTCTCTGTATATATGGTTGAAGATAATTATGTACAAGACCATAGGTAAACAACTGATTATGAAGGATTATGACATGATAGGAAAACACACACATTCATGCATATTATTATTACCATGTTGGCATGCAAGCTACATTGTGCAAGTTGTGATGATGCGGGGAGTCACATAGCTTAGGAAAAATGTAAATCCCATTGCATGCAGGTCTAAGCACTAATGCTATATAGAGAATAATGGATGGGGAAGGGTTTGATGTGAGAATTTAATGCACACCTGAGTTGTGGGATGCTACATAAACCCTGAGGGTGAAGCCCGAGGGTTTATCAAAACATCCACAACGAGTGTTGCATTAAATCTCATGTGAAACACCTCCCATCTTTTATTTTTTATAATAACAGGCCAGCAATTTTTTCTCCAGAAGTTTGTGAGACTGTTTGGCACCGCCACATACAGAATGTTGGCCAATGAGGCAGCAGCATAGTTTGACTGGCATGGCTCATGAATGTCATAACAACCAATGGGTTGTTATGGAAATATCAACCTGGTCAGTACATTGAGAGAAATTGCTGACCAGTAATTATAACACACTATATCACATAAAAGTGTATCGTCACACCAAAGTGGTGTTTTATTTTGTATGAGTCACATATGGCATACTGTTTTGTTCCTTCATGTTGATCGTTGCACTGAAAATATGTAGTAGTTTTGACAACAAAGGAAAACAAAATGGTTATATCATCAGTATTACATTGTTTCAAAATAATGTTTCAACATTTATTGAGAATGCCTTGAGTGTATTTGAACTATGATTTATCTGAGGATATCTTAGTAAACAAACTGCAAAGATATTCTCTTCACAGACTCATATCATTCTCTGTAAAGTCGGTGTTGTTTGTTGTGCTTTGCTTTTAAAAATGACTAGTATCGAAGAGGGAAAAAATCTTTACAACATTACCCTTTTGGTTTCACATAAAAGCTTCAGGTGAATGAGCAATATAAAAAACTGTGATATTGCACAACATGTGTTATGAGTAACACAGAGCACAATGTACCGTTCAAGACATGTGGTGACTTACTGTACTGCAACTTAAAATGAAACAAATTAAACAAAAAAAAATGTTTAAAAAGTTAATTGTTGTGATTGGACTTAGTCTTTGAATAATAGAGTTTGCCCTTTAAGGGGCAGACCAGGATATCCTGGTGTACCCTTACCTTTACCTGAAGATGGTTATTGCTCAGAGGAGGGCAGGGAAAGGGAGGGACAGGGAGACAGAACAAAAGGCAGGCAACAGAAAGGGGAGAGGCTAAAGGAGGTACATAATGGGCAGCACAGGAGTGGTTCAGCCACTTTCGCTGAAGTTTTGATTCACAAACTACAGCACATCGAATTGCATATTGATTGGAACAGAGGTTTGTACACTAGGAAAGAGAAGGTAAGAAAATGAACAGCTATTTGAATCAGAGATGATGTTTAAAAAAAACATTTTGGCTTGGGAGCATGGTTAATAATAAAACTGTGGATGAGTCAGTGTGAGAAATGCTGCTGTAGACAGAGCCTTGTGAAAGAAATTCTAGCATCAGTAGCAAAGCAGGATATTGAAATGCATATAGCACAAGAGGTAGAGGTTTTGGTTGTGCCATGTTTAAGTTTATTGACCGTTTAAAAAATATATATAATAATAACAAATGGAATGTAACAAATAAAGAATTAAATTATAAAGTAGTGAGACATGCTAGATTCGATAGGAGAAAGGACTGTGAAGCAGCATGTGGTATTGTGGGCCAGGTGGCCTAGCAGGCAGAGCGAGAAGAGGTTGTGGCCTGGTATTGCAGGATGGCTGCCTTAGTTTAAGAACTGTAGAGCGGGCGTGTTACAAAAGCATGTTTTCCTGGCATTTGTTGTCATGTCCACGCCAGAAGGTGAGGTGAACAAAGAGGTATCGCCTGTTTGTTGCGGTTTCTTCGTTAACGCTGGTTAACCTGGGGACAGGCTACCCTCTGTGTTTGTTCTCTGTTGCTTTGGGGGGCATTCATGAGCTAATTCAAGGCTGGGGTGGAGGAAGCAGGAGGGGTGAGTGCGGATTAGTACCCATGTCCATGCCAGAAGGGGAGCTGAACAAAGAGGTATCGCTTTTTTGTCGCAGTTTTTGGTTAATGCTGGTTTACTTGTGGGACAGGCTACCCTCTGTGTTTGTTTTCTATGGCTTTGGGGGCATTCATGAGCTAATGCAAGACTGGGGGTGGAGGGAAGCAGGAGGGCGAGCACAGATTAGTACCCGCATAGGCCGACCACGTGATATGACGCCAGGCGCCGCTGGTGCAATGTGGCAAGAGTGTTAGCGCTGGGTAGCTGGGGAAAGTATCGTTGTCTGGCAGATCGTCTAACTAGGGACAGGGAAGAAACAAACCGGTGTTTGTGGGATGCAGAAGGGCTGGTTGGGTGGTCTAGTGGAACAAGAGAGGCAGAGTGCTCATGTGAGACTGCCACCTGGCGTGACTCAGATGCCGCAGTACCATGCGGCTGGAATATTCGGAAAAGGGATTGGGGGTTTTATTGAAAGGGCAGTGGAGGAAGCAGGACACGGAGCCATGGAGCATCCTCTGAGGGGAAACATGTAGGTAGAGTGGCAGATACTCAGGGCCCTCAAGGGGATGGGGTGGGGGCTGAGGCCAGAGGCCATGTGGCACAGCTGGAGGTGCAAAGGAGCAAGGGGGAAATGAACAGGCCTAGAGGACCAGCAGCTAGAGGCATGTGAGGACATGCAGGGAGGAATGAATAGGCCTAGAAGGTCACAAGAGGTGGCTCCTGAGGTACTAGGTGGCAGCGAATGGTCAGAGCCAGGTGGGAGCACAGAAAAGAGAGGTTAGGCCTGATAGGCCGGGGCTGGGTGGTAGACACCACAGGGGGTGTAGGAGCTGTAAGATCACCCGGAAAATGCCTTTTTGGTGGTTTGGCAGTGGAAGAAGTGTATGGGGCCTCATGGAGGATGGCCCCAGGCAGAGGACTGTGGGCGAGGCATTAAAGAAAGTTTTTTGCATTTACAGCATATCTGCAGGCACAGGAGGGAGAATGTGTAGCATCTGGGGGATACATTTGGGCCTAAAGCATAGATGGCTGTGCATAAATAATTTGACGTATGGGCTTACATGTTCAGTGTTGGTAAAGGCATGTTTTGTTACTGTTAATTGACTGTCTCTTGTAAAGTGGGCCTGGCCATGTGAAGGACTACTGAAAACAGAGGTTTAATAATGGAATTTTTTCAGTTGTCTTCACAGTTTGCAAGGAACAAGGAACATGGCACCAAAGAAGAACAGACCTTTGAAAGAGGATGCCTACAGGGCTATAGTAGAGTTGACAGAAAAAGCCAATAGAATGTGGGGGATGGTAGAGAGAAGAACCAGAGAGATCCGGGAGAAAAGGAAAGTGGGGAAGGGTAAAGGGGGCAGAGGGAAATGGCCAGCTGAGAGGCCACACAGCCCAATCAGGGTACAGCCACCGATAGTGCCCCAGGGCAGCTAGTCCAGTACCTCTGCAGCCTGTTGACACGGTACCATCAGTACCTCCCAGGATCAGGTAGTGGTTCCCCAGTGGAGCCAGACTGGATCCCCTGTGCACAGTGGTTCCTCCACAGCCACTGTTAGTGCAACCAGCCCTTCAACCACAGGGGAACATACTTGGGCATCAGGAGGACAGCAGGCAACAAGGAACGGACAAGACCACAGGTAATGCACCCGGTTCTGTGGGTAAAAGCATCAAAGAGTATATCAGCCAAATTATTTCGGCACTTGGGACAGGGGTTTGGGGCAGATGGAGTCAGCACTGGCAGAGATTGGGTCAGACAAAGAGGTGACGAAGGAAAGGAAAGGAGTGGTGGAGAAAGAGAGAAAAGGAACAAGGGAGATAGGAGCTCCTGGGATGAGAGTAGGGGAACACGTCCCCTGACTACACAAAAGAGAAAATATGGAAGGAGAGTATGTGATATTTTCACGTTAGTAAGCTGGGAAGCAGCAGTAAAATACTAAGAAACAGAGAATATAGGAAAGAGTGAAATGGCAGCAGCGGTAGTTTTGTTAGGTAAGAAGAGGAGGACAAATTCACAAAAGGGAAGACTTGGGATGGATGATTTGTAGGTTTGCCACATTCTCAGCCATATTACTGGAAAAGAAGCAAGAGTTGGGCATCCTCTCATCACGCACTCCCTGATAATAAGGCAGGCAAAGCAAAAGGGAGGGTGGGTGGATATACTATGACAAATTCTTCGCAAAGAATGGCTACATATGGGGATGTAAGATGGGACATGAAGCAATTAGATTTGTGGACAGACTATGTAACTGATCAGTCTATGCCAGAAGGGGAGATGGGGAGGAAAGGAACGATGTCCCAGAGGTGTTTCTGGGTTACAATAGGGCCTTTTGTTCCTGGACACAATGCCGCTTTTGGCATGCATGCTCAAAATGCGGGAGAACACATCCAGCGAGCAGATGCAGAATGACATGGATACAGGAGTCCAAGGATAAGGGTGCAAGGAACAGGTCAACGGGTTTTTTGTGAGGGGCAGGGGTATAGTGGGCAGGCATGGAGTAGAGGGGAGAGACAGGGGCATGCAGATAGAAGGAGTCAGAATTACTGATCAGCAAGGCCAGGCAATGAGCAATTGGGGGGACTTTTGGGAAGGAGAAGGGAAGAGGCAAGGGAGCAATTTAAAGAAGCAAGAGCTCCATCATGATACAGGCATGGAAATATTGGTTGGAAAGATACCCGAATAGACAAGTGGCACAGGTGATTGGAAAAGGTTTTGCACAGGTTTTTCATTGTAGTGAGGACCCCAGACAAGTGAGAGGGATGAACAATCTGGGTTCAGTAAAAGGGAGAGAAGAAATGTTACGACAAAAAATAGAGAAAGAAAAGGCAGCAGGTAGATTAGAAGGGCATGATACCCCCATTGCAGAATATGAGGTTTTCTCCAATGGGTTTGGTCCCCAAAAAAACAGCAGGAGAATACAGGTAGTTCACCACCTATCCTTTCCGGAGGTGGATTCGGTGAATGATTTTATCAGCCAAGAATAAGTAAAGTGACATATGCACATTAGAAGAAGCAGTCCAGATCATCTGAGCAACTGCTGATGCATGGATGGCAAAACAGATATAGAATCCACTTTCAGGTTGTTTCCTGGTAGAAGAGAAGACTAGGACCTGTTGGGGTTTAAAATCGGGGACAGTACTATTTTGACAAAGCCATGCCCATGGGATGTTCCATAGCATGTGCGACAGTTGAGGCACATAACACCTGTTTACAGTGGATATTTCAAGAAAGAACTGGTTACAAAATGGTCATTCACTATTTGGATGATTTCCTTTTAATAGGCAGTGGAGGAGGAGACAGAAAAATGTTGGCCAGTTTTCAAGAGCTGTGCAGAGAATTAGGGGTTCCTTTGGCACTGGAAAACAGAAGGGCCCAGTAAGGTTCTAGAATTCTGGTATTGAGATAGACACCCTGGGTGAAGTATTTAGGCTGCCAGACAAAAAGTGTTGAAGCTGAAGGAGCTGATTCAAATACATTCAAGTAGAAGAGTACAACTATAACAGGCACAACATGTATTGGGACACCTGAACTTTGTGTGCAGGGCTATTGGACCAGGGAGGGCTTTCACCAAAAGGCTAGGAAGGGCCACAGCGAGTCACCAGACCACATCACTGGGTAGACATGATGAAAGGAGTTAAAGAAGATTTCAGGTGTGGGAGGAGTTCCTCAGCACCTATAATGGCTGTTCCATTTGGCAGGAGGACTGGGTTTACAACATGGACCCCGATCTCTAGACAGATGCAGCAGGGGGCTTCGCATGGGGGTTATTTGAAGGGCAGGTGGTTCGTGGAACCATGGCCTGCAGACTGGGTGAGGGACTGGAAAGTAAAAGACATCACACTGTTGGAGCTCATGCCCATTTTGGCCTGCACCCTAGGGTAGGGGCAAGAGCTGCGAAATCAAAAGGTGACATTTTGGTGTGACAATAAGACAGTGGTAGAGGTTTTAAACAACAGAGAAGCCAGGTCAGAAATGGTCATGGGGATCTTGAGACAGTTGGTGTTAAGGGTCTTGAATGTGAACATGTCATTTAGGGCAAAACACATAGAGGGAGTACACAGTATCCTGGCTGACAGCCTTCTCATCGGCAGCTGGATCATTTCCAGAGGCTGACAACTACAGCAGAGGAGAAAGACACCCATACCAACGAACATCTGGGACGTTGGCAAGAGGGAGCAGAACTGCTGTTGTGCAGCTCATGGGCACCATGGACTCTGAGGGCCAGTAGAAGACCAATAAGGGAGCAGTGGCTTGTGAAACTAAAAGAGGTTTTACAGGGCAATCTGCAGAGCAAAAGCCGAGGCCCAGCTATTCCACATGATCTATTTGGTAATGTTTGCAGGGCCATGAGAGGATCGAGGCTGTGGGACATGGTAGTAAGGATAAAGAAGGGGTTGGAATGGAAGATCTAAGTTGGGGATGAAAGAGACACAAATCATGATTAAGAGGTCAAAACGGATCAAGGGGGGCAGAGTTGCATGATAACCCTGAAGGCTCACGTGAGACGACACAGTGTGCCCAGTGAAGGCTTTGTGGGCTTACACTGCAGAGCATGGGAATAGGACTGGGAGATTATTTGTACATGGAGATGGAAAGAAGGCCACAAATTATCAAGTCACGGCCTTGCTTATATAAAAAGGCATGCAATTCCTGGAGGAGGATCCATGCAATTACTCATTCCACTCCTATTGATAAGGGCTGCTTCAGCAGTGGGCAGCAGCAAGTGAGACTATGACTAATATGTTGGAGAAGGGGTGTTAGCGGTCTGCCAGTTACAAGAGATACATTCGAGCACTGCATTATGGAGACTAATGTATCACCTGTGTTTTATTTTTACAGATACAGAGCTACTGCTAGGGGGGCATAGAAGTGTGATACAGAAAAGGGTGCTAAGAACATATATAAGATACTTATTTTGGTTAAATCTTATAGGAAGAGGAGGATCACGGAAGTATGATCTGCGGTCACTCCAACATTTATTTGGGTGGAAAAGAGAGGTGAGAAAAAGGCTGTGGGAAAACAGCTGTACCAGGAGGTGAGAAAAATGTAGGTTGGTTTGGCTCGGCATCCATGGGATGAGATGGGCACAGCTGCTTCCTACCCTGGAAAATTGTGGTGTGAAGAGTGGGTAGAGGATTTTTACAGGTCAGATGACATGTACCTGTCAGATTTAGCCATAGATATGTTAATACAGAAACAAGGGATTTATAGTAGCATGGAAGAGATATGCAGGAAATAGAATAAAAACAGAATATATAAAAAAGGGAGAAAGAAAAGGGAGGAGGTCCCCAAAGTGGTGGGGAACAATACCCTATATGAGGGAAAGCCAGCCATCCAACACAAGCTGGAGACTGGCTAATGGGAAAAGGGTGGGGGAGGAAGAGGGGGAAGAAAAAGGAATAGGATGAAAAGAAGAAGAAGAAGAAGAAGAAGAAGCTGAAGGAGGAAAAGCTGTCTCGTTCTCACTGTTACCTAACAGGAAAAGAGAAGAGAAGAAGAAGCCACCCAGGTTTTCACCTGGGGAGCGACAAGAGAAAGAAAGAGGCGTGATCAGAGATTGATATATGGATGCAATTAAATACAATGGTGAAAATACAACAATAAAAGATGATGAGATGAAAATGGAATTATGATATATAATAAAATAATTGGCAATCTGAACACAACAACATTCAATGGTCTCTGTCTTTTGTGAGGGAAAAAGGGGAATCTGGGACAATGGAATTTGCCCTTTAGAGGCAGACCAAGTTGTCCTGGTACCCTTCCTTTTACCTGAAGATGGTGTGCTCAGAGGAGGGGAAGGAAGGAGGGACAGGGATGCAGAACATTAGGCAGGCAACAGGAAGGGGAGGGCTAAAGGAAGTACATACTGGGCAGCACAGGAGTGGTTCAGCCACTTTTGCTGAAGTTTAGATCCTCTCACCCACCCTTAAACCATAGAGCATGAGGGGAAGACAGTAAAAGGACTGTATGGTAGGGTCTGTCAAAGGTGGATGACAGAAGTGCCCAGTAGAATGGTTAACGGACTGCAAAAGGCAGATGTGGAAGGTCTGTCAGAGGTGGATGACAGAATTGTCTGGTAGGATGGCTAACGGACTGCCAAAGGTGGATGGCAGAGATGAGGGAAAAGGGGGAGAGAGGAATAGGATAAAAGAAGAAGAAGACGCTGAAGGAGGAAAAGCGGTCTCGTTCTCACCCTTTACCTAACAGGAAAAGAGAAGAAGAAGGCACCCAGGTTTTCACCTGGGGAGCCACAAGAGGAAGAAAGAGGGATGTTTAGAGATTGACATATGGATGCAATTAAATACAATGGTTAAAGATACAATAATAAAAGATGATGAGATGAAAAATGGAATTATGATATATAATAAATTAATTGCCAATCTGAGCACAACAACATTCAATGGTCTCTGTCTTTTGTGAGGGAAAAGGAGGAATCCAAGACAATGGGTTACAGTTGCACATTTTGCAGTGAATTAATGGCTGGCTGGCTGAAATTAGCTGCAGACTGTGGTTTAGGCCACCATTAACCCCCCATCCCCTCCACCCAATCACAGACATGCAAAGCTGTTTTTTCTACGAAAGACATTGTATTATGCTGTGGTAGTGGAGTGTCTGAAGGACACTGCTGTTGTACGGTTACTGACTTTGTAGCACATGGTCTGTGGACCACTGTGCTGTAAGTTCACATGATATATTAGTGCCTCGTATAAAGAACCTTTGGTCCCATCCTCTGTGTCATTCTACCTCACTTTTAGGTTATACTTACTTGCTGTGTTGTTGTTTTTTTTTTTTTTTTATACATCTGGCAGACAGTATTATGGATAATATAAGAAGTTTGTCTCTGAATCAGCTGACATCATCCTTCTAAAACGTTGATATGTGAGAGAGTATGTGTAGCCACAGCTCTTTTCTCTCTTTAACACCCACTCTCCTGTCACTTGCTGTATTGTGTGGTGCCCTGCATCATGTTACCAACACATCCTTCCTTCTATTGTATTGGAAGTAAAGTTTCTGTACATTCTTAATGTTTTGCCATATGCTGTGTGCATTGTTATGCTATTGTTTTACATGCTGTGGCAGCATAGGGGTGCTTTGCACCATCTGTTATCAAGTGTAAACATTTTATACTGTGGTAGCTGCTGGGCACTGTACTGTTGTAATAACAGTCTGAGAAGCAATCTCCACTAACACAGTTTCACATGCTGAAGTGTGTGTTCTGTGGGGATACTGTGAAGCTGTGTAACTTAATATGGTATTGCACATTTATAAGATTTCTGTCCTCTCACTCCCAAAGATGTTGTAATGCCTGGACTGTGTGGTACTGTTATGCTGGCTGTTGTAATGTGAGATTGCTGTTCTTTAAGACCCATATGCTTCCACCTCTAAAGATGTTACATGTTATAGTGTTTGGGTCCTGTAATGCTGCCTGAAATACTGTGGCAGTAGATGGTGTGTTTGCACCTCTAAAGGTGCTGCAGCGCAGGTGAGTTGGTCACTATGCTACTGGATAATGTAGTGTGTAGTTGTATGGTCGGAAGGACAGTGTGTCTCATTGTTAAACCTATTTTGATACAGTATACGCCTCCACTGTGTACGCTCTTCTTGCCCTGATGTCTTGACTGCCCACTATAGTGATTTGATAGTTCCTGGGAGTCTTGATTAATGCCTACCTCCACTTTTCCCCCAAAGGTATATTGCTAAAGAGAGGCAGTTGACAAAGGCCATAACTGTTAGTGTTTAATTAGACTATGAACTCTCTTGTCGCCTCCCCAAAAAGTATATATTGCTTACCTTGTTGAACAGCCAACAGTTCCTGTCACACAGGAGAATGGTCTGTTGAAGGAAAAGAAAAATAATTATGAATTTATGTTTGAGAAATCTATTGATGAGTAACAGTGTTACATTTCTTTTTTCTATGGGAAGCACGTTCAAGTTATGGTTCTTGAAACTTTTGCATAACATTTTCATAAATGCAGACATGCTAGCATTCACAGAACACATACACATAGGGTTGTGAGATACTAGACAAGCTGTTGTCTGAAATCTTTACATATAGTCACAGTTTGCATTATAGACAATGTACATAAAACTTGGATTTCTTTTTGGGACAACCACAACTTCAGATGTTTGATATAAGAACTGATATATATATATATATATATATATACACACACACAAATATATATATATATCTATATATATATATATATATATATATATATATGTAAAGGTGTTTTTGCTCCCACTGGCAGGTGGCTCCAGATATTGCTCCCTCAGAGGACTTCTGGTCTCTGGCAGCACTGTTCCCCAGCCTAACACCCCTAATTCCCAATGGGTCCGCCCCATGGCAGAGCCAGAGTGAAGGGCACTGGCTTTACCTCCACCCCAGAGTGAAATCCAAACTTCAGGGGCTGGCCAGGCACTGGTGCAGCTATCATGGAGCCTGCTGGCTCATTTTCCATTTTCTCCCAACTGACATGAGGATGCCGGCATGCCCTTCCCGACCTGTACTGCCTCCAGCTGTTGTCAGGGGCAGTCAGCAATCAGGATGGCAACCTCCCTCCCTGAGAGAGGAGAGCAGTCCTCCGGATGCTTGATCCTCTCTCACCCTGCCAATCCCAGCAGCCCGGCTCATTCCCGAACTCCAGGCTCGGCATGGCATGAAGTGTGGCATCCAGTGCCTCAACCCTCAGCACCACTGGGTCAAGTTAGAACTATTATTTCATGTTACATATGGTTGTGTCACTGAATGAACATGAGTTACATATGCACAATTATTACTTGTGTCTTGTGGCTAACTTCTGCAATACCCACTTTCACCCATCACCCACGCCCACCACACTCACGTTATCACCCCACAACATTAATCTAGCCCCCAAAATCATTATGTGAACTCATATGTCAGACTGCATTGTTTAGGAAGGTCTCAGAATTGTTGGAATCTGATTGGGTGTTAAGATTCCATCAGGGTTACAGTAATCCATGTTATGCAGTCATGTATAGTCTGATTACCATGCCACATGTATTCTTCCTGTCACCATTCCATCCTCTACCACTGCTGAATGAGTAGAACAATGCATTCTGATTTTAAACCAGCATTCAAAGCCTTGGAGAATTATTTTATTTAAAATATCCCTCTAAAGGATTGTAATATTCACACTCAATTGTTCAACACTTTTCTTTTGGAATATTTTTTTGAATAGCAATAAGGCATTCCCAAGACTTACATTCACAGTTATTTAATTACCTCTCGGGCAATATGGCACTGTGCCATGGCTCATGTCACATTACATCCCTAGGGGTTGATTATCAGGCTGTTACTCTAATCCCTGTTCATGCCAATAGACACAGCATTTATGTAGAACAGTTCATATAAAGATGTATACAGTAGTGCAAGCAATACTAAAATTACAACAGTCTGTTAACGTTTTACTGGATTACTAGACTTGTTTACAGTGGGACTTACATTTCTCATTTGGAGGCCTCTTCTCAACTGCAGCAGACTACAATCCAGATGGACCAGGGTGGGGCTTCTCAGATTGATCTTCCTTGAGGAGCCCTCAGCCACTGGTGGGGCAGTTTTCTGTGCCACAGAGGATTCCTGGTGATGTTCTCCTGTACCCTCTGTGGCCACTTCTGTGCCTCCACCAGCACCCTCCTCAGTGTTGTTTTCCCGCTGTAAAAAAAGAGGAAAAATATGTTGCAGAGTTGTAGCTGTTTTCATTTTGTGTGCATTACTAAACACAGTTATGCTTCATAACTATCTAAAACAATGGGTACTATGCAGGAACAGGAGATTAGCCTCAGATTGCATACTATCTGCTACCTCATACATGTGACAGGCAGCTGTATACAGACTGCCCCTCCCCACCCCAGACACACAGGAGTACTCTTTACAAAGTATCTCGTAATGGGGCAATGGAGGGCATTATGTGTTGTGAAACTTTTAGAAAAAATCAGAATAGAAAAGATGCAGTTCACACACCCCAAACCCTTGATCTACATTGTCTACTGATGGAAAGTGGTCCTCCTGTCTACTGCCACGGCAAGATCTCTGGGAGAAAAGGGCAAGAAGGGAGGGAAGGTACAGGGCAGACTCGATGGGCCAAGTGATCTTTTCTGCTGTCACATTTCTATGATTCTATTATTCAAAGATCAACCCACCCCTCCTCCCCATTCCCAAGCCCTTGCAGTCTTTGATGAGGGCTTCTAGGCCCAGCGGCACATCCCTCCTGACACTACATGTGAAAGGCATTCACAATGCTAGCAGTGCAAAACACATTTTCAGAATGGGCACAGCATCAGTTCTATATATGGTGTCATGTGGACTGAAAAAGGAATGTGTTGGTACTCATACAAATCTGCAGCACTGGTGGCAGCTATGTTGCATGTTGGAAGGTGTGTTTTCTTTGCTACTGCATGCGGGGCATGGGGTACACTAGACTCCACTATGCAGTGTGGCACAAAGTTGAGTGTGCCATCTGGTATTTCTACTTATCACTTTCGGCAGTTTTACAATGCATAGTGACCAACGTTACTCTCTTTTCCAATAGGTCCAGGGTGAATGCAAAAATTTAAATCTCTGCTCAGTACTGGTTGCAGAATGTTTACTGCTACTAGCACACAACTGAAGTCCTCAGATAGAACCAGGGCAGTTATTTTATATGTTACAGGCTACACAGATTTGTCTAGTAAGTGAGTGAGGATATGAGGTAGATTTTGCATCATAAGAAGTAAACAGTGCTGTTGTTCTGGGATATCAGTGCTGTGTTACAAGCTCCACAGGTAATCTGTATACTGTTTTTTGTTTATATGCATATATATATATATATATATATATATATATATATAGCATTCAAGTGTTTAGTTCATTGCATCCAATCAATCATGTAATTTAGTGATGAATATTTATTTAAAGTTATGACACCATTTATTTTAGTTATAAAACAACTCATGTTATTTACATGTCATTTCAGTCTACAAACTGGAAATAGAACAGTGATAACAATAGGCTAGATGGACAACTTACAATGATAAGAAAGTCTCTTTTAAGCTAAAACAAGTTAAAACACTAGGTAAAACATCACATATAGTGTGGTATGGAGCAGAAAGAAAATAAGTTGTAGGAGAATAATACATTGGTTTACAAACATGAATGGAAAAAGTTTGAAACTATCTTCTATTTTGCCATTTGAAAGTTATGGGTGTTGACAGACAGTGATGGAGATAAATGTGTTATTCTACTACAATTCATTATGTATTTCTGATGTAAATAACACATTTGCTGGTTTTATTCACCAGCTGAGTTGAGTATAACTAGCTGCTTGACTACAGAATAGTCAACCCTCCTGATCCTGAAGGACTGGCACGAGGCAAATCCTCTCAGAAGGGATGGCAGAGAAGCCTTCATGTCAAGTGTAAAAGAATAGAAAAGAAAAATGTGTGTACCATGTATTTGTGGTTAGAATGCACCAGCCAAGCACTGCAATTAGTGGTCTCTATACATAAATGGGTGGGAAATATGTGTCAGACAGTGTATGCCATTCACACATCTTTGTAACCACGCACAGGTAGATGGTGTGTGGTATCCACCACTGCATGTACTTGTCGTGTACCTGTCTGTGACCCTCCCTTCCCACTCCCTTTGCAGGGCTCTGCAGGGCATCCAAGGGTACAGTAGATGACACAGGTGGGTAACGAGTCAGATACTTGACCAGGATGCAGTAATGGTTTTGTTTGTGTGTAGTCGCAGATCAGGGTATGTGAATAGCACTGCAGACACTTGCACCCGCACCACTGAATCACCATAGATCAACGATAGGCTACCTCTGTTAAAGGCCACCACTGTGGGCAGATGTTCCTTACCAGCAGCAGCTCAGCACCTGTTTTGGAATTTGGGACCTCTTCACCCTGTTAGGGAGTGAAACCTTACTTTCCCTCTACCTGCAACAAACATCAGTCACCCATGGTTGAACACTTGCCAGTGACACTTCTGTCATCCAAGTATCTCTGTTATGACATTAGTGTACACTGACCCCAACCCCCCACCCACACAAGACACTACTTATGATACTATAAACAGTATCCCCCAAAAAACTGGACCTGTCTGTCAGTGCCGTGACGCTTGTATGGCTAGCACCTAACATGTGTCACACTGCCTTGGCTGACAGTCATCCAGTGATGCTGGTATTCTGCTGGCCATACATACAGTATAGTGATGCACTCATAGCATAACTTGTACAACCAGTGCACGAAGAGGTGTGAAGATTGCTGTGGTGCTGGGTGTCCATAGATGTAGTACTGGCAAGCAGGAATGAGGTGGGGTACTGTTGCTGGTGCTGCAGAAAGGTGGGGTGTGGTACACAGAATACTTCAATGTTTTGAAGACTATAAATAGCACAATGAAAGCATTTGTATTTCTTGTATATCTGTGTTATACTATACATATGCATTAGCATAATGTTTTCAGATTGTCACGCTTTATGCTGAATGAAACCATTTAATATTACAGCATGTTCTAAAATAGCAGTTTGATATCATTGTCAAGTGATTGTAATTTGGTAAATAGGTGAGACTGTTCATCTGCATGTGTTAGAGCTGAAATTTGACACTAATACACTAACATATGCTTTTGAGACACTGAACTGCTGTGTTGATCTGTAACTACATACATTTATATTGCATTTTTTCACATTCATTTTCTTACCATGAAACAAAAATAACTCAGTTTTCAAAACATAGATGAATAGTAGTGTGCAGACATACACAACAAGCCTGTGTATGTATGCATTCTTTCTACAATCATCCTTAGTACAGTAGGTGTACTATTTGTCATAAGGTGAAAAAATTGAGTTAAGTACACAGACGTGTGTGTGTGTGTGTGTGTGTGTGAATGCTCATATATTATACTGTGTTGCACATGAACATCTATGCCTGCTTCAGAAAGAAAATGTAATTCTATTTATATTCCAAATTAGGTGTGTGTTGGGGGGTAATGATGGTTGCATGTTCAAAGACTGATATAGTCAGCAAGAGATGCAAAACAGTTGAACAACTACAACATTACTTTGAATGTAGTATGCATGTGGTATTAGCATAATTTGTCATGTGGCATGTTTTGTTATGTGTCGATAATACACATACTCAAAATATTTGAACAGTATACTGGAAGAGGCATACTACAAGGATGGAATGCAATGTGCAACAGAATATCACCACAAACAGTATTGTGGTATACTTATAGGCCATGATGTGGTACCAAGATCTGGCTTCCTACCTCTTCCACAGTCCATATGTCACTTTGTACCAGTCCATATCCTCTTGTGGACTTGTCTGGCAGCTTTGTTTTTGTAAACATCTTCTGGACTTGCTTCTCACTTCTCCGCATTCATCAGCAGTCTTCTAGTCCTTCCTTCCCCAAGGCTTGACCGACCTTAAAAAAATGGAGATGACTCAGAATCCATCTCTTTCAGATGTGTCTTTTAGTACCTAGAGAGACATTTAAAATAAATAACTACATCTCCTCTGTGCATAATTAACTCAATTATGAAAGTGCATGCACAGTAGTACAAGTAAAAAAGCAGGCAATTCAAATTTGTGTGAAGAAGTGGGGCATAAACAGCTGCCGATTAGTTATCTGACACCTTAATACTGTAGACTAACTTTTACAAAAAGAAAATGGACCTCACAGTCCTGCTTCATGTATCAGTTGCATGTGGCTGCTGTGCAGCCTTTACTTTGGCTTATGTGGCTGTCTGGAAATGAAAGATCTGCAACGGGGTGACATTAAAGAAACAGCTGATGAGAATGGAGAAAAATGTTTTGAATATTTCACTAAAAGACCTACCACAACTAGAATGCAGGTCAGCTTTACAACAGACCACAGTCTGTGAACTAATGCTCTGATCTCTCCTACTATAGGGGATTTTACTCTGCTAAAAAGTAATTAATCTTTTGGCATCATCAGTTTGGGGGTCCTGTTGTTATTAATTTTGGTAATCATAGGTATGGAACTTCCCATATTCCTAATGTTTTATATTGCATTCTACAATGTATCAGAGTGATAACCCCTTTGTAAAAATGTTTGGGTTAATTCAGTTGCCTTGCATCAAATCCTATGTCATACACAGTACATACGAGCATACAACATTACATGCAGATACATGCCTTACAGTCTATCTAGTCTGTTCAAGTGTGCAGCACTTCAACCAGTTAGACTGCAGCTGACCCACCTCCCCTTACCTCCCACCAAACCCTCTACCTATTTTTTCTCCTGTTATATGAACATATAATATCTGACAAATTCATTTGAAGTGTCACATATTGCCTGTACAGGATGGACTCCTTCAGTTTTTTGGATGATGGCTTTTAAATGTAAAAGGTACTTCCTGCTGTTTACCTTTATCCACATATGATCAGCTAAGGCTAGTCACCCTCATCACAATATTTATATTGGCATGTGCCATGACAGCATGAACGAGGGCAAGCACATCCTCATCGCTCCACAGTTTCTTCATGTTGTAATGTTTCTTGTGTTCTGTATGGGAAGAAATGAGACATAGTTATGATCACTTACTGTACTCATGTTTTGACTAACAGTTTATAAATTAATTGATTTCTCTTTTGAGACTCCCCACACCTCTGCCTGTCTCCTCCACCCCCATGCAACACACCATACAAAATAGATTTACTGGTTTAAGGCTCTGAGCTGCAAATCTGGAGACCTGGGTTTGAATCTCACAGCCCCCACTTGCATACTGTGTGACCCTGAGCAAGTCACTTAACTTCCCTGCTCCCAGATTGCACCTGTAAACAAGCTTTCAGCTTAGTGTGTCTCACCTGGTTAAACAATTGGAAAAAAGATTGATGATTGTAGCCCACATTTTATTTCATTTTTTCACATTTGAAAATGCACTTGGTCTGTAATAGTCACATATATATAAGACTGTGTCAGGATAGACTCTGTGCTATTACTCTTAGAAACATCACAATGTATGATGTGGTCACAGTGCTGGTACCTAATGCACTGTAGGAAAACAAGTTACGGATGTAACACTGTTAGCATGCCCACAGACAGTGTGGTGTACAAGATGTGGTGAACTGTGGAGCTGAATAATACACTATGGGAATACACGTGATAAAGTAGGGTGCGTCTGATGTGTTAACATCTTGTAGTGTAGTAACTGAGAGATACTGGGATACTACCTATCATTCACTTAACATGACCACATGGAAAATTTATAGCATGGAGTACAATGTTATGATAGCAACCACCACCATCACCACCACCACCAATGTTCCCCCACACTCAAAAGCAAAATCAGAATATTTTCCATTGTTCTCAGTGAAGCACTTAAGTAGTGGGCTTCTCCCACTTTCGAGTAGTGCTATGTATTACTTTGAAATATCACTTGATATACATGTAGTGAGTCATGCTGTGCTACAATAACCCCAAGCCCTCCTCAAAAATAGGCATGTGTCTTGCAGTCATTCTTTTCCATTTTTTTCCTCTTGTACCCCCAATCACCACTAAACCTCCCTGTTGTATGTTTCTGTTACAGAATAAAAACTATTCAACATTTGCCAATGTGAGAGAAAAAGATTTGTAAAAATAATATGAAAAATATGGCATTGATGTGTTTGTCTTGTGTAGGTGTAGTTCTTCTATTTTTGACTAGTTATTGTGTGGCTCTTAAAAGAGCCACACATGTTTGTACACATCATAACACTGCACATTTACTGAGCTGCACATTCAGAGCAGTGTAAGAATTCCATCTCAGAGGTCCCCAACGAAAACAGTGTTGCCAGCATCTGAGAGTTACACTCCACCTTTTAGATACAGCTGGTGTTTAAAATGTCTAATCTGTGGGTGATGTACAGTGTGCATTCCCATAACATGAAGGAATCCAGATATTTGCATGTTCACCTTAAGATTTGATCTTTGAGTCCAGGACTATATTCCTGACCCCTCCAGATCATCCGCTCTGTAATGTCTGAATACAGACTCTTACAGGCAAGTAACATCTCTGCAGGAGTCTCTAAATCAGATTTGGCAGCCTCTATTAAATCTATTCCTTTTGTTTCCCAAATAATTTCCTCTGAGATGGATGAGGAGTATGTCTGGTGCAGGGTGTGTCTCCAGTAGCAGGTCCATAGCTGGCATGAGCTGCTCCCATCTCATGCCACCCTTACCAAACCACAACACATTGCAGTTTAGCAGATGCAAGTTATTCCAAAATAACATGCCCTAGAAAATGCAGCCACCTCTTCACACAAGGTGATCTCTCACAATCCAAACACAAGCCCTGGAGCTTTCTGCCATTAAGAATCATTTCAAAGATCCTGGTACAGACAGTAATCTCAGAAATGTGTTTCTGTCTGAACAGCCCTTTGCCAAGTGACTGGCATTGCTATGGGATTAAACTGCCAGAGCACAAAATAGCTGACTCATGCAGCACCACATAGTCTGGACACATGGCATTGGCTACTTTCTATCTATTGCTCAACCAGTTAATTAATTGTTGTTGTGTCTACAGGATTGTTTGCCATTGGTCATTTGTTTGTAAAACATTATTTTTATTTTGTGGGACAATGTAGATGCTTAATTGGTTAATTTTGTAACATAGCAATATGAACAAATTGTATTGGTCACTGGCAACCAGGGACTCTGTGACACAGCCTGAGTTCCCTCCTTTTGAGCTGACATTCTAGGTGGTAAGACACACATTTCAGATTTCCTTATAACAAACCAATATTTACTGTGGTATAAAGGGAAAAAATGTAAGCTACTTTAGCATGCTACAGTATTGTTACAGTTTTCTTAATAGTGTTTCTGTTTTCATTTGATATTTGAAAGGAAGAGACAAAGTAAAGTAGCTGATTTACTGAACTGAATACTAGTATCTTGAAAATCAGTTATTTTTTTTTTTGCTATGTCAAATACAGTATAGACTGTAAACAATCAAGCATCTATAGTCTATAACAGTTTGAGAATTCATAAAGATACAGTTATATACTTTGGTATTTGGCAGCTTTGTTTTATAATTATCTAAATGTCTTGCTTTCTGTGGTGCTACAGTAAAAACTGCACCATTGAGACAAGGTTTAAGGTGATAAAGTTTAATACCTTTTTCTTAGAATTGTTACACAATGAGAACTTGATGAAAGTATCATTAGGAAGTCCAGAAAATCCAATTTTATAATATGCAACAATTTTGTAAATGTATCTACTGCAAACATCTTAAAAGGTTTAATGTCTTAAAAGATTACTTACTGGTTTTGTCACAAACAACACAGGATGCAGGCAGAAACCTAAGATGGATACTTCCTGTCATTTATCTGTGCCCCCATTGGTCTAGAAATAGCATTTCCTGTGTACTTTATATCCCTTTTGTGAGCTGTATAAATCCTTTCATGAAGCAGTCGTGAAAAGGGATCCTTTTGCAAGCGCAAAATCCCTTTTCGTGAGACTCTCCCAAAATAAGAGCTCTGTTAACATGACAGGGTCTTTCTTTGAGTACAAATGCTTTCCTTTTGTTGAAATGTGCTGTACTACTGTCTGAAATGTGGTTTGGGGATGTTTTATGCTTTTTCCTGAAAATTTATTTATAAAACAGCATACCGAGGATCCCTTTTCAGGTTTGGGCAAATCCCTTTGGGAGTGAGTCATGAAAGGGATCCCTTTGACAAGCATGCAAAATCCCTTTTCACAACAGTCTCATGAGAAATGAGCTCTGTTTCACATGACAGGATCATTTTTTCAGTCAAAATGTTTTCTTTTGTTGAAATGTGCTGTACTATTGCCTAGAATGTGGTTTGAAGACGTTTTATGCTTTTTGGGGCAAATTTATTTATAAAACAGCATGAAGAGGATCCTTTATGAGCGGCAAAATCCTTTTCACAAGCAAGTCATGAAAAGGGATTCTTTCTTGATCATGCAAAATCCTTTTTGCAAGAGTCTCATGAGAAACTACCCATGTTTCACATGAGAACTTTTTTAACTTAAATGTTGTTTTTTTTGCTGCAGTGTGAGATATTGTTGTACAAACATGAGTTTTGAGGACTTTGTAGGATTTCTTAAAGTGAATTTATTCAGATAATGGATAATGAGAATCTCTTTTATGAGCTGTCAAAACCTTTTTCCAAGCGAGCCATGAAAAGGATCTCTTTTATTGCAGCATGCAAAGTCCCTTTTGCATGACTCTCACAAGAAATAAGCTCTGGAGATCATTACAGGAAGATTATTTTACCAGTAAATTACTTTTTATAACTGAAACTGCTATGTACTCTTCACTTAAATTTTTTTTGGCACTTTGTATGTTTTTTATATGTATGTTAGCAGAAAAAGGGATACAGAGTAGCATTTTTGTGAGCTGCCCAAATGCTTGTTTTTTGTTTATAAAATAATATTGGTGAATACTATACAGCTTGTGATATGGTGTTGGAGAATTAGTTAACATAGAACAAATTTGTGTTGGAAAAATAATGTCAAACACAGTTGTTTTGTAAAGAAAAATAGGAGAAAAACTAAAAAATGGCATGGGGGTATACTTGAGTCCATTTTACCTCTCATATGTATATACGTAGCAACATAGTGGGTTTTAATTAGCAGTTTCACATGAAAACAATCTTCTTTTAAATACTTATTTGGAACATGTACTGCATAATTTACTCATTGTGTGCTGCTGTAATATCTCATAGTAATAGGAGGTTGTTTTTATTTAGATTATTGAGTATTACCATTTTTAGATACTAATTTTTTCTCTGTCTCTTTCTTTGCAGCTACACACCACGGTCTGAAAGCTTACCAAGTTTCAAAACAGAGAAAGAAAGTCATGGCTACTACATCACTGTTAAAATCAGTTTAAAAAGGTATTTTGGTGGTTCTTTCTCATGTCACAATGTAAAAGTATTTTTCTCACAGAAAACAGCCAGCTGAGTGCCACTCTTCTAAAAGAACAGTAACCAATAAAATCCCATAGAAGAAAAACATGTGTGTGCCTGATAAACTGTCTATGTAGAATGGAAGAAAAAGTCTATGTCCTTCAAAAGAGCTGCACTGAATGGTCATGAAACTCCTCCTGCTACCTCACTGAATGGCACAGTGATTGTTAGAAAAAGCAGCTCTGCTAGTACACAACACAACAGAGTTCGACACTTCAAGAGTATAAGGTACATACTGTAAGGACTGAATGTATAATATTGGCAATTGCCAGATGTAAAGGAAAGGAAGGAAATGTAAACCTTCTATCATGAAACTATGACTCAGAGCAAGACACTTTGTTAATATGGCTATGAATATATACGCAATTGTGGTCTGTTATGATGTCAGCCACTGATAAACTTAGTGTCAAAATTCAAAACATGAGAGACAAACCAATACCTTCTATACACCTGAACAAAGAGAACCTTTGTTTTATGTTTGAAGGAAGTGGATACATTTTGAGCATTCAAAGTCATACTTTTGGGAGGAGACTTACAATGAACATGACAGAAAAATCACTCTAGTAGTAGATGACTCTGACAAAGTACAAAACATTTTGGTTGTATCACAAGATGGTGATGTGCTTGATGAGGATGAGGACAATACAGTGGACAGTGCATCAAAGAAATCACATTCTTCTAAGTGGCCTTGTGATAAGATGTGCAGTATAATGAAAGAATCTTCTGTGTCACAGAAACTTTCATGGACACATTTCTTAACACAAAGAGATGTGGAAGATTCAGGTTGTTTCACACTGTTGACAAGTGTGACATTAGGCTGTTGAGTGGGCTGATGGGGCATTCACTTGCTTGTCTTCAGACTAGATTATGTGACAGCATATTCCATCACTTTCGCATTATTGACATGCACAACTCTGACATGTGCAAATTTATGCAATAACTGTATCGCATCAGATGCAAGGTTACAGACTTTACATATTTTGATTCCTTGCAGAGACACGGATGAGCTCATTGAGTTTATTAAGGAATTACATCTAAAGAAGAAACTGAGGGATAGTGTTGTGACAGATACTATTGCAGATGTTACAAACACTATCATACTGCAAGAGACACAATTGCTCAGAACATTTGGTATTGAAATTGCCAAATTTGAGATTAGTAAGCAATAGAAATTTGACACTGTCTGTGTGTCCTGTGAATGACTATTTTACAAGGAACAACAGTTAATGTTGACCTACACAATAATCAAAGATGGAATGATATTTGGGGTCAACCGATAGCATACATGTTGTTAAAAACAGACTTCAAGTACAAGAGTCAGTTGCACTGTGCACATACTGTTACCATAAGATTAAGTCGGACACTTCGCCTCCTAGGTCAGTACTAAAAAGAATGGAGGTACACAAACCTCTACTGTGATTGCTGGCTTGAACTTGTTTAAATGAATTCTGATTCAGACAATGAAGCCATTTCAGACAATTCTGAGGCTCAATATTAAGATGATAAATATGCCACAGAAAGAGCTCATTTTATCTTTAAAGGCTATATCATGTGCCTCCCTCTACCACTGCAGGAGAATGTTCAGACTATCTCTGGAGACAATAGTGCTGTCATTCTGGTGAATGGTGTGCCAACTAAGGTGAAATCACTCTGGCAACAGATTGTGAATGTGGAAAAGGTAAGCATGCTTTGCAGTACCTGAAAAACACAATCCATTTTACAATAATATTGATGTAGACACACTTGCTGATGTTTATATCCAGCTAGGAGTTCCTAATTCCTCCAAGGCCATGATTGAAAAGGCTGAAGTTGTTACCAATATAAACATGTACTGTATGAGCAATATACTATACACCCATTACATGGTAAGGATCCATTGATTGATAATATTGATTTGTACCAGATGAAACAGGTAGAAGGCACACCTGTAAGTATCTGGGAGAGTACACTGAGGCACAGTGCTTTCCTGACATCTTTTCACATGGGACTGGTGGATGTCTGGATGAGCATGAGGTATGTGTTTCTGGAGCTGAGTACTGAGTGTCAAGATTGTTACATTCAGAGAGCAAATGTCATAGACACATAGTGTATGCCTTTAATCTTTTGTGGGAGAGCAGACTAAGTATTCTGTCTGTGAGCATTGCACATACATTGTGTCTCATCACAGAATTTCAGAATATGAGCGCTGCACAGCTGCTTAAGAAACTGGAGAAGAAAGATGAGACCTACAAGCAACCTTGCTTTGATTTTGTCCAGTATGTGTGGCACAAAAGAGTACTGGTACAGATGACACTCTGAGGTGATGTGCATGTTAAGAGAGTTTGGACCAGCAACATGGTTTGTAACTATCAGTTGTGTGGCATACACCTGGGATGATTTAGCTGACCTTCTTAAGTGGGCAAGCTCTGATGTAAATGGCATGCGAGTATGATTCTTGGTGAGATGTGCTCTTTGGATCCAGTATCTGTATCACGGTACTTTCATCACTGCTTCCAGGCAGTATTGCAATCATCCTGTCAAAAACTATCCATCTCTTGGTATTGTTGAGCACTATTTTTAAGGATGGGATACCAGAAATGTGGAGCACCACATACATATGCTGTTGTGGGTGAAATATGCTCTACATATTGGTGACAGTGATGAAGCTTACATTTTCAACTTCATTATAAAGTACATGATGTGTCAGATTCCTAATAAATATGACAGCCTAACACTGTTGAAGTTGGTGCAGAAATTCCAGTGGTATTTGTGCTGAAAATACTGTCAGAAGAAAGTCAAAACAGTGGAGACTGGTACACAAGATGCCAGTTTGAATTCCTGTGGTGGGTCTGTCAGATTTCATACCTGAATGGTGTCTTCTCAGCGATGTGGCATCATCTCAAAGCAAAATATACAACAAGTGTATGAGTTGCCCAGTAAAGAGACAGAAGCATACATCAACAACTACAGTCTTGCTCTGTTGATGATGTGGCAGGCCAACATTGATGTGCAGTATGTTGCTGACAACTCAATGGCTCTGGTGAGGTATGTAACACCATATAGTACATTAACAAACATGAATAATCTTGTTTGCAAGAGCTCTGGGAAGATCTGACTAACAACAGCAAATCGATATCTTCTTGGCAGTGGTCACTTTGATTGAAAACTCTGTCACATTGTGAATGTGGAGCCTATGAAGCAAGTGACTGTCTTACTGGCACCTGCCTCTATGGTAAGTCTGAATCAATCCATTACTTAAATGTAAACTTCAAATAGAAGAGAAGTCGTGTCAAGCAGACCAACATCAACCAATATACTGAAAAGCAACCTAATTGACACTTACTATCCACAGCGGCATAGTGCTATGGATGATTTGTTTCTCTTCGAGGTCACCCAATGGTATGATTACAAATGGGGATTCCTTCTAATGCACCTAAGCAGGTTCACAAGGTGACAGGGCTAGATGGGTCTCTAGTGAGAGAAGGAACCATGGCGCATTGACCACAGCAAGCTTAGCTTGACAACTACAGAAATAAAGAGCACTACTACTTTGCTCTTCTCTTTCTGTTTAAGTCATGGGAGATGAGGGAACTCTGAAAGGTGAATGTGACATGTATGAAGAACAGTTCCATTTCAGCTATGAGGCCTTCAAAAGTGAAGTATCAACTGCCTATATCAAGAAGCTGGAGCTGGAGAAAGAGCAACTGGAAAATGCAAGGCAACAAATGGAGAGGATACTCCAGTGAACTCACAGGAAATGCTTGATCCTGAGGGTGAAGGAGCACTTGGTCTTCCTCTGCCTGAGAAACGACCCAGCTGTCTTGTAGTCAGACATTGAAAGTGCCATGCATCAGGCTACGACTTTAGAGGTGAATCCGAAAATACAGAAGCAAACTTGAATACTCACAAGTGGGTCATCTATACTGCTGTTATGTATGTTGTGGAGCATGGAATAAAGCACCGTGAAGAAGGAATGCTTCTGTGACAAATACATGCCAATTAGGATGTTTGTCAATGGTGCTCCTGGTACTGGTAAAAGCTTTGTTACTGATGCTATAGTGCCTGTAGACTTACTGACACACATACATCTGTCACTGTATCTGTGCCAACTGGTCTGGCAGCATACAACATAGGTGGTGTCAATCTGTACTGATTCTTTATGCTCCCTGTTAGCACGTAAAATTGGAGAGCACAGGAAGTTGCCCTTTGAGGTTGCAAGTGAACTGAGGACCATGTCTGACAAAATGGAGCTTCTAATAATTGATGACATCAGCACAGTTTCCAACATTCTTCTTGCTTACATCCACCTACGTGGCTACGCTTCCAGGAGATAGTAGACAGTGATGATGATGTGCCATGTGGTGCCAAGAACATTGTTGTTTTGGGAATCTTCTCCAGCTACAATAGCTCCTGTGAATGGCCAACATGTCTTCACAACTCTTTCAGTACAGGAAGCTAAAAGACTATTGGCTGCATAGGTGGATTCAACTCTGGGAGTTCTTCTCTTATGTTGAACTGTTACAAAATATGAGGCAGACAGGTGATATGTTTCACAAAGCACTACTTAATGAAACTCGCATTGGCAACTTGTCTGTTTCAAATTTACAAGTGAAGACACGTATCATCCCAAGAAAAGAAACTTTATGCATGATGCATGCAAGCTCTTTACAAAGCTACAGAGTAATGGTCAATAGAGTGTGTGCTTGTTACCAAGACTAAAGCAATGTGTTAAGTTTAACCAGATTATGCTAGAAAGAGAACAGAAACTGATTGTGACAGTGACATCACTTGATGCAATGACGGTGTTAGTCCAATGCCTACTATGGTGACAAAGATGGTCGAGTGACTGAAAGAATTAACAGCTGATGTGCTGTGAACTGCTGGTTTAGAAGCAGTTTTAACACTATGCAAAAATGCACAGGTTATGCTAGCAGAAACCTTGATGAGGACCATGGGCTAGTTAATGGTGCGATGGGCTGCATTGTTGATTTCCAGTACAATGTCTAGAAGACATTTGTGGACCTTCTGACCATTAAATTTGACAACCATGATAGTCCCGTTCCCATTGACAGATGCACCATGAAGTTTCAAATTGTGAAGGACATCTATGTCACACATAAGCAGTTCCCACTCTGTCTGGCTTACGTTGTCTCCATTCACAAATCTCAAGGACTCAGTCTTGATAGTGCAATAGTTGATATAGGAATGTGAATCTGTAAGGATGGCATGTCATTTGCCACTTTGTCACATGTCAGAATTCTTGCAGGTCTACACATAGTCAACCTTGCAGAGAACAAGGTTTTGCTGATGTGAAATGCATACTGGAATACAACCGGTTACGTACCCTATGCCAAGCAAATGAAACCCTAATTCCTGTGCCTAGAAACATAACCATGTGAGATGTGTCTATGGATACAGCACAGACTCTGAAAGGAAAAAGTATAAAAGCTCTGCAGCTTCTCCATCTGCTGCTCGTGGCAAGCAGTCACTTAGTGATGAAGTCAGGTCACCACCTGTAAAAAGGTGTATGGCTTGAATCATTGTCAATATTTGACAATAGTACTGGAGTGTACTGCTATGTATATTCCACAATGCCAGCACTCTTGCATGTGCCAGAGTTTGTTCAGTTACTGACTGCTTCAAAGTTAACAGCTCTTTCCAAGGCAGTGATGAGAGTGATAAGGGCAGTTAATAACAAGTACTAAGTTTGCAGAGTCTAACACCTCTACAGTTACCTATGGCAAGTTATCCTGGACAGAGGATGTTTGGTAACAATGCAGAACAAGATGTTAGTGACTTCATGATGGGTGTCATTAACTGCTTGGCTGATGATATTCCACAGAGACAGTACTTCACAGTAAACTATGTCTGCAAGTACACATGTTTGTCATGTGGTCACATAGAACGCAACCAACAAATGACATGCTATGGATATCTGTGTACATTCCAGATGTAAAATCTGTGAAATTCTGCAGATTGTTCCATGACACAAAAGTGGTCAGGAGTGTCACAGATGTGGCCAAAGTACTGTTTGCTCTTTGCAGATCACTCACTATAGTTCCTATATCATGATTGTGCTGCAGCAATTTAATTTGCAAGGGTTGAAAGTTAACATACCTATCACTGACTTCATTGCTGGAAACTATATTCTCAGGCTCTCACTTTGACACTCATGCTATTATTTTTCATCATGGGCCTTCTGTGCAGTCTGGCTATTATGTTACATGGCATAGATACAGAAGTGGATGGGTGTAGTGCAATGATACAGTGTGTACCATGAGAGAAAGATTGCCTAAGATCTCAAGGATGCATATGTAATCATTCTCTGCAACATGGATGTTGTGCAACACATAGAAGAGTAACTTCTGTGAGGATGCCTCTTAAGTGTGATACCTGAGCATTTTCTTTCTTCAGTGGCATTTCACTGTGCTGTGGTAACTTATTGTTGCTCTGCAATGACAGTATGCTGTATCCAACAGGTTATGTGTCTCTGTCCTCAGAGCTATAAATGAGGTGCATGAATGTTGTATAGCACAACAACTACTATTTGTGTGGATACTGCCCTGTGAAGTATTTACTATCTACTGCTGGTGTAGCACAATACATAGGCAATAGTCAGAGAGTCTGTCACCTGTTCAGAACTGTAGTATACCTTACTACTACTGTATGTTGTGAGTAATTATACTTCACCAGTTTATGTAATGTGATCAGAGACTGCAAGGCATGTAATGTGTCTACTAAGACAGAAAAGGTGTCTGGCACACGTTTACCACAGTCTGTTGACAACTCAGCCTCCCCACTACCTCTGCCACATGCAGTCAGACAGAAAAACAAATATAATATGCAAGGCAAGATACAAAGATTTCTAATGCCCTGTTGATTCTGTCACTAGTACTTATTTGTACTGCTATAGGCAACCTGACAGAAGGTACACTCCATGAGTCAGTCCTGTTCTGTACCATCTTTTCTTTCTACATATGTTTCGTTTGACATAAAACACATAATAATTCGTTGAAACAGTACTGTTACTTTCTGCAGACTAGGAAACAGTACAACATATTCAGCCATATCTCACCTGTTATTGTGAAGCATGAGAGAGTCATATGTTACTACTGCAAATAGATTTGCAACATGCTGACAGTTTAAAGTAGTGTTCCTTTTGCTGTCATGCTCTAGATGTGTGAGCTTGATTTCTTTGCTTACAAAATGACATATTCATTGTCCAAGTGGACTCGAGGGCACTGGACTGCAGTAATATCTTTTATTTAGTTTTGTTGACCAGGTAAGTGCACTAGACAAATCCTGCCTATTTTCAGCACAACCCAGGAGGGGATACAAATGAAAGCCAACTGACGTTGAACCAGATTAAGCTGTTGGTGATATTTTTAGTGAATGAGGGAAATTGGCAGGACACTGGGGAAATTCCCCTACTATGTGTGGGGCACTGTTGGACCATGGATTCATTTATGGACCCAGTCATTTCTGGTGTACCTGCAGGAGAGCAGAGCTCCACTCCTGCAGGTCCAGCTTTGGAGCCTGAAGTACTGAGGATGTCTGACTGTTTTGTTGATATGCTTGTGGATCTTACTGTACCAGATGAATCTTTACCTGCTCAGTCTGCCTCTGCATCATCAGATTTTTTGCCTGTGGATGAACTTTGGTTGAAGTCCCTCCTTGCTGCACATTGGGACCAGGTCTTGCTGTTGTTGGTGCCGTTTAGCCCTTTTGAGTCAGCTCCTCCTGGGACACAGACTCTGTCACTAGAACTAGGGGCTATGGAGGCTCTTCCTGCTTTCATTAGGGATGCGGTACCTTCTGGCTGTTTGGAGGTGCAGAGTCGGCAACAATCTTCTGTAGCACCGGTCCTACCAGTGTTGCAGCATGCTCTGTTGGATGATGATGATGAATCTGATGATGATGATGTTGCTGTGGTTACAACATGCAGTCCACATGCCAGTATCAAGCAGAAGATGTGGATGTGGATGTGGGTGATGCTGATGAATATGATGATGATGTAAGTGACCCCAGCTGGGAACCGAGGAAAAGAAATTCAAGGTGGCTGTGTCTGTGTCTGTTTGCATTAATCCCCACCCTGTAAAAGTTGTGATTTACTAGTTTCAGTTGATGGTGATGATGATGATGACCCAGTAATAATGTAGGTAATCATGGTGGTCAGTTGCAGTCCAAATGTGTCCTGACCGAAAAATCACATGATCACACCCCCACTTCATGGCTTAAAAAATGGAGTCCAACAAAAACATCAGGGACATGTTAAAACTAGAGCATCACAATCCCTTGTTTGGGATTTTTTGTGCCAGATGCAAATGATGAGTCAGTTGCAATCTGCCAGGTTTGCCATATCGTGTGAGTTGAGGTAAAGGGGAGCCAACTGGGCACAAGAGGACAGCATACACATCTTAAGAACAGGCACATGGTACTGTGGACCCAGCACAAGATGGCAGCTAATCCACAGTAGGGCGTTCACCCTCATCATCAACCATAATGAGCATGTTATACCTTCCATGTCTGTTAAATCAAGTAGGAAATTAAATGTGTGCATAGTGATGAAATAGGTGCAGAAGATTACTACAGGCATGATGAGGAGGAGCATAATGATTTTGAAATGTTGTCCAGTGCTGGTGAGAGTAGCAGTTTTGGTGGTGGTGGTGGTGGAAGCAGTATGTCTAGTGCAAGTGGTACATCAACCCCAGTTGGTAAATCTGGCAAAATAACTGCATCTGTGGGTTTGTCATCATCACCTGTGCAACCATCTTCATCAAACGTCCACACTCCACCCCCTGCCATTCGCAGAGCAAAACCATTTGTCATCACACCCGTGTAAAATGTTTAAGTCAGCCCATGTTACAGAGTATTTTTGCATAAGTTTAAGTACCTCCCAATCATATAGTGTCACGTGAACTTAATGCTGATGTAGCTGAAAAGCTGCCAATTGATCTTTGCCCTTCTCCTTTGTGGAGAATTCTGGGTTCAGATGTTTGCTGCACGTGCCTGTCCAAAATGGAAAGTCCCATCCAGGACATACTTTTCGATCCGTGTTGTCCCCAAGTTGTACCATACTGTATCCAACTCTGTAAGACATGCCCTTCAACATTCCTCATCTCCATTCATCCATTTAAGTATGGATATGTGGACAAATCACAAAACAGTGGGGAGTTCACATTTGTGTTTAACTGCACATTGGGCGCAGGTGCTGGGTGTTGTTTGTGCTGTTGGTAGTGTGAATAATCAGTGCAGTAAGGTGGAGTGTCATGGTAGCAATCTTCCAGGAATTTGACAGCATGCAACATCTATACACCATGTGACCTGTTCACACACTGGTGAAACATGTTGACATGGTACTGATGGAAACTGATAATGGCTGAACCCCTGTCCCTGACAGCTGGGTTCATAGCAAGTGACAATTGATGAAATTGGTGAAATGCATCACAAATGGTGGCTTTGTTTGTGTTTCGTGCATGGCCACAGTTTAAATCTTGTGGTGCAGAAGTTTCTGCAGCACCATGATGTAAAGGAAATGCTGACAGTTGCACAACGTATCTGTTCTCACTTTTCACGATCTGCAAAGGCCCGTGACCAACTTCAGCAGTTAGATCCCAAACAGCTCCCTCAGCACCGCTGAAGCTGGAAGTTGTCACCCGTGGAATTCCATTTTATATATGGCAGAGAGGCTGTATGAACAATACAAAGGCTTCTCAGAATATCTTGTCATGCACACTAGCCATGACAATTCTGGAACCTCCATGTCTATGATGTCTGAACAGTGGCACCTCATGGACTCTGTAATAACAATTTTGCAGCCTTTGAATGTGCCACACAGGCAGTGAGTGGTGAGTCTGCTTCCATTAGCCAATCACTTCCACTGCTGCGGGTGCTGAGGCAGACATTGGTGAATGTACAGCATAGCCTTGATGTTGCTGGAGACAGTGCTAGCAGTATTTTGCTGAAACACATGCTGACAGTATTCGACCAGGATCATCACATCTTGAGCATTCGGCATAGTGACAGCTTTGCAATAGCAACAATGCTGAACCCATGATACAAAATGGAATTGCCTCAGTACTGAGGAGGGAGGGCCTGAACAGGAAAAAAATGTCAGTGGGCAACTGGTGCACTTGGTTCATGGGGCACAGAAGTCATGTGCCAGGTCAGCAAACCTCAGCAGCATAATCAGGCTGAAGGTGAAACTGGTGGAGTATCAAGCATGTCCTGTAAGGGAAGGGACTGCAGTTCCAGGTGGTCTGTCATCCAAAGAGGTTGGTGTCAACCCACTTTGGGATGCTTTGTTCCAAGTTGGGATTTGTGACATAAATGATTCCGGAGAACAGGATGATGCATCAACCACTGGACTTAGTGCAGCACAGAGAATGGTTGAGTCATATTTGTCTGAAAACAGGCATCTGTCAATAACTGATGATCCTATTTTATACTGGAGTGGAAAGGTCAGTGAATGGCCAGGCCTGACTGCAGTGGCACTGAAGTACCTGACTTGCCCACCCTCCAGTGTAAGTTTAGAAGGGTATTCAGCTTAGCAGGTGCAATAGTTCAGGATCGTCATGCAAACCTCTCTCTCTTGCAAATGTCAGTTTGCTAACATTCATAAAATAAATGAGAGGCACATACCAGCTCAGACTGCAACCTCAGTATTTGTATCCTGGCCTAGTCATGGTTTTGGTGATGTGAAATGGACCATCCTGGTTGCACTGGCAGTGCCAGCGTAAACGGCCTACCACTGATGTAGATGATGACACAATGGAGAAAGAATTTCCAGTGATCAGACTTCAGACATAGATGACTGTGAGGGCAGCATTCTTTATGAGGATGATGATAAGGTTAATGTTGGCAGGTTTTAACTTGAGTTGTTAAAAGGCTGTCACATTTGTTGTATGATACATGTTTTCATTTTCATAAGGTTAAATGAGTATCCCACTTACAGTGACTCAAATTCCATATGCCATGTCACATTTGTAACAGAGAACAATATATCCTGGCCCCTGTACCACCACCATAAGACTGCTGTTAGCCACTGCCACCACAGGGAATGACTTTGTGTGCCCTCGGACCACCACCGAAGACCACTGTTAGCCACTGCCACCACATTGAATGACTTTGTGTGCCCCTGGACCACCACCAGAAGACCGCTGTTAGTCACTGCCACCAGAGGGAATGACTTTCTGTGCCCCTGGACCACCACCATAAAACTGCTGCTAGCCACTGACACACAGAGAATGACTTTGTGTGCCCCTGGACCACCACCAGAAGACTGCTGTTAGCCACTTCCACCAGAGAGAATGACTTTCTGTGCCCCCTGGACCACCACCAGAAGACTGCTGTTAACCACTGCAACCAAAGGGAATGACTTCTGTGCCCCCCTGGACCACCACCATAAGACTGCTGTTAGCCACTGCCACCACAGAAAATGACTTGAGTGCCTCCCTGGACCACCACTATAAGACCGCTGTTAGCCACTGCCACCACAAGGAATAACTTTCTGTGTCCCTGGACCACTACCAGAAGACAGCTGTTAGCCACTGCACCAGAGGAATGACTTCTGTGCCCCTGACCACCACCATAAGACCGCTGTTAGCCACTGCTACCACAGGAATGACATTCTATGTCCCCTGGACCACCACCATAAAACCGCTGTTAGCCACTTCCACCACCACCAGATGCAGGAAGATGTCATAGGGAATGTCATCATGTGCTGCAGCTATGAACAGCAGCACCCACCACCAGTGTCATTCTGACAATGTTTTTCTATTACATTGACCATGCCAAGGCAGAGGAGTCAAACAGGAGACCACATCCATCAGCCACAGGCACAAGATTTCTTACTATTAAAACTATAAAGTGAGTATGTGTACTAATGTTTTTTATGCTATTCGACTTCCTTTAGCTGTGTGTTTTGTTTTCTGTTGCTTTTCGTGCTGCAATGGTCAAGCTCTTACGGTAAACTTATTTTGTTTTTACAGGTTAACAACAAATGACTGTCCTTTGCTGAAAGTCAGTATCAATGGTACAGCAGCAGTACTGTCCACAGGAACCTATGGAATATGCATTTCCAATCCATGCTGGTATGTACAGTATATATATTATATTTCATCTATTCCTTTTTTTCATAAGAGTGCAACAAATCCAAATGAGGATTCATAAACTAGGTGATGTATATGTCACAAAAAATATTTCTGTAACATATCATGCACTGTATTCCAAATTTGCAGCTGTGCAGCCATGACAGTGTTGAAAAAGTTGGACCCAGGTTGTGTTACTTGACAAGATGTGGTTTTGAAATGTAACTTGAGTTGAGATGCAGGGACATTGACACCATGCATTTGTTACATAGCCTGGTACTAAATTAAGTTGTGATCTGCTGATTGCAGTGGGACAGCTTGCTATCTGTGTTAATCCAGATACATGGTATGGCTCAATTTGGCCACTAGAACTAAATCATCCCATTCCAAGGCAAAACTATGGGACTTCAGAGGAGCTGACTTTGATAAGATGGCCAACAGAGTTAAGCTATCCCTGGCAAAAGAAATACAGTGAGGGGTACAGGCAAAGTGGGAAAGCATTAAAGATGCAATACTTGAAGCAACATCCCATTGTGTCAGAGAGAAAGGAAGTGCAAACAAAGAAGGAAACCACTTTGGTTCTCAAAAACAGTAGCAGAAAAGGTCAGAGCCAAAAGGTTGGCCTTCAGGAAATATAAGAGAATGCAGCAGGATGAAGATAGAGAGGCATACCAAACTTCCCTAAGGGAAGCAGGGAAGGCAGTAAGACAGGCAAAGGCCCAAACTGAGAAAACTCTAGCACAAACAGTAAAAGAAGGTGAAAAACTTTCTATAGATACATTAGTGAAAGGAGACAGTCCAGAGGGGTATTGCTAAGATCAAAGGGATAAGGGGCATGTGAGGAGGAGGACCATGTAAAAGCATTTATCCTGAATAGATACTTCTGCTCAGTATTTACTGAGAGAGGGTAGGGCAGGGCCCACAGCTCACCACCATGGACACAGGGGAGGAGGTGTGCACTATTCCCTTCACAAAAGAAAGGTGCCTACAAGAGCTTGATAAACTTTAGGGTGGACAAGGTAATTGGACCTGATGGCATACATCCCAGGGTACTAAAGGAGCTAAGCATGGAACTAGCAGAGCCATTATCAGAACTGTTTAGTGAGTCTCTGAGCACAGGAGAGGTCCCAGAAGCTCATGTGATCCTGCTCTGCAAGAGTGGTAGCAAGGAAGAGGCAGGGAACTACAGACCAATCAGTCTTACCTCAGTAGTGGGCAAGATTATGGAGGCACTCCTTAAGGAAAGGATAGTGCCACACCTGGAATCCATAGGAGCACAGGATCCAAGACAGCATGGGTTTACAAAAGGAAGGTCCTGTCAAACTAATCTCATAGATTTCTTTGACTGGGTAACCTGAGTGGTAGACCAAAGGGAGCAGTTGATGTCACCTACCTTGACTTTAGCAATGCTTTGATACTGTTCCACATACAGTAGAAGATTGATTAATAAGCTGGGTAGACTCGGGGTGGATCAGAAGTTGGTCAACTGGGTGGAAAACTGGTTGACAGGCAGAAAACAGAGAGTGGTGGTAAATGGAATACAGTCAGAAGAGATGCAAGTCACAAGTGGGGTACCTCAGGGATCAGTTCTGAGGCCATTCCTCTTCAATATCTTCATTAGTGACATTGCAGAAGGACTGGAGGTAAGGTTTGTCTGTTTTCAGATGACATCAAGATTTGCAATAAAGTAGATGATCCAGATGGGATGGGTAGAATGAGAAGAGATCTGGATAAACTAGCAAAATGGTCAAAGGAGTGGCAACTGAAGTTTAACACAAAGTGCAAGATCATGCACATAGGGAAGAGAAGCCCTGAAGCCACCTATTGGCTGGGAGGGAGTTGCTGGCAGTCACAAGGGAAGAAAGAGACTTGGTGTCATCATCACCAATGACCTGAAATCATTCAGGCAGACCACTAAAGCAGTAGGTAAGGCTAGAGGATGTTGGGGTATTCAAAGGGTATCATAGGGTATCACATGTTGGAAGAGGAAGTAATAATCCCTCTTTACAAGACACTAGTTAGGCCCCATCTAGAGTACTATATGCAGTACTGGAGGCCACATCTTCACAAGTACATTAACCAAATTGAGGCAGTCCAGAGAAGGGCAACCAAAATGGTGCAGGGACTGCATCAGAAAACATATGAGGACAGATTAACTGAGCTCAATATGTATACCCTAGAGAAAAGGAGGGAGAGAGTGATTTGATCGAAATATTCAGACACTGTAAGGGCATTAACAAGGTGAAAGAGTATAACATGTTTCAATATAAGAAAATAGCTGGGCAAGAGGACACTGCATGAGATTAGAGGAGGCCGATTAAGGGGTAATGTGAGGAAGTTCTTTTTCACAGAAAGGGTGGTGGATGCTTGGAACAGCCTACCTCAGGAAGTGGTGGATATGAATACAGTGCAGGGCTTCAAACAGGCATGGGATATGCATAGGAAGCAATACAGATTAGTATGAATAGATAGGCTATTGACAGAGCACAGGCCAATGGCACATTCATAAGGCCAAAAAGAAATGGGCAGACTGGATGGGCCCTGCGGTCCTTATCTGTCATCAACTTCTATGTTTCTATACCTATGGAATGCCATGGCTTAAATATAATGTGTTACCGCTGCAGTCAAGTTGTAATAAGACCTTCATTTCTTTTTAGGAAACTTCCAGATGTTTTGTTGTGTCATAGTTGCCTTATCCAAGAAGTTCTTCAACATCAGGCCCCCACCGGGCTGGGGAAGACATACAACATGCAGAAGTCATTTCAGTCGATGACCATGACCATCAATACCAACCAGACTTGAGAAGGATGCAGATGAAATCTGTGAAGAAGTAACCAAATAAGAAACCATTAATGAGACCTACCTGCAAATATGCTCCCCAAAAATATACTTACCTTCATTGCCTTGAGAGTATTCCATTTCAATTTCAATGCAAAAGTTATCATCAAGCACTTGAATGTGCACACCAACAGTATCTGTGACCTGTGATACAAAACAATACAATGAGTACATGTCTATATATGTCAACCCCAACCTAGAAAATACAAAAATAAAAAATAAATAAATATATATATATAAATATACATACACAGTATATATATATATATAAACTCACAAAGGCTACTATTAGTGTACACACAAAGGGCACCCTTCCATCCAGCTGAGGTGATCAGATCACATTATGTGGGAATTGCAGCACACTTTGGACTAGCAACAGTTCTCTCAAGGTGATCATTTCTGATGGAACACTGAATGGATTCATGTCACGTTATCCCTCCTTCCCATGGTTTGGCAAGGCACTGCATCATGACTACATCATCATCACAGAGTATGTATACCTTCTGGACCCAAGACAAATGTATTTTGTGGATGCATAAAAACTCTGGGGACTCTGTGTGACCACTGCGCTCATGAGTGACTGCGCAATAAATCCTGGGGACTTTGCATGTGGCGTAATGCTCCCATTTCACTTCCTCAGCACTTAGCAATTTTCTGGACACAAGACAGGTGCATTTTGTGTGTTGTGATTATGAGCACGTAATGTCATACTTAAATTATAATTAAAACAGCAGTGCAACAATGTGTGAACATTTTGACTATACTTTTATGCTATTTACATTGCAAGCCACTAGTTACCTCCCTGACTTGTATGATACCCTTCTTTTCTCAAATTGTGTCTGCTTTAGTACTTTTCTCATGTCTGAAAAAAGAGCATGCCTTTTAATACAGCTGTGATCAGGTTTTCATCACTATTTGCAGCTGTTTTTGAATAAATATTGTTCTGTGAGATTATAAAACACTGCCTGCTGCATAATTGTTAATTTTACAACAGAAGTAATATATAACAACTGATGGAGAAAACAGCAGAAATACTGACAAAGACCTGGTCCCCACCGTATTAAAAGGGTGCTCCTTTTATTATTTCAGACATGAAAAAAGTACTAAAGCAGACTCAAATACTAGAAAGAACAGTATCATACAAGTCAGGATGTAAGTAAAGTGGCAATGTAAAATTACATAAAAAATAGGTCAACATTTTCAACAGATTGTTGCGCTGCTGCTTTAGAAGATTTACCAAGTTACATAGTTATGGTACTGCATTGAATATATGGGTGCCTAACCTTTAGGAGAAACTTTGTTGCTCACATGTACTTACATAGTGCAATACTTTTCTGGCAAAAACATTAAGAATTTCGGTACACTGGGTCCCAGAGGACTTTCAGTTCTGAAGAACCACCCAAGTTCTGCCCCATGCTCAGCAATGTTATAAGCGGATGCCAGGAGGCCGCGGAGTGCAGTCCATTACATTGAATGGCGGTAGCTTTCTGAATGTTTTTTATGTATAATGGTCAGTTTGTGGTGAAACGTAGGGCACATTTTGACTAACAAGAGCCCACGCTTCACCACAAACTGACCATTATAACTTAAAGAAACATTCAGAAAGCTGCCGCCATTCACCCTGTGCTCTCCCCTGGCATCACGTCATAATGTTGCTAAACGTAGGGACAGAATTTGGGTGGCTATTCAGAATGGGAAGTCCTCCAGGACCTGGTTTACTGAAATTACAAATATTTGCCAGAAAAGTATTGGACTATGTAAGGGCATGTGGAGCAAGAAAGATTCCTCTGAGGTAAGACAAACCATATATCGGGTGCAATACCATAACTTGGTGAATCTCTTTAATATCTTTCAAAAAGGAATATTTCTGGAGCCTCAGTAATGTTTACTTGTGACAAGACTCATGAGTTGAAGTGTTTGCAAAAAGCATGACTGAGCAGTGCAAGTATGTTATGCTAAACTCCATGTGTGCCATCAGAGTTCTTCCTTGTCTGTGCAGACATTGTCCAGCTTCATGCAAACATTTATATGGTGTGACTTGTTGCAGTATCTCACGAATAAAGATAAGAAAGAATATATTATGTATATTTTATTTGTACCATCAGCACCAGTGGAGTAAGTCATATGATATTTTTCAGAGTATCGGGTCACTGTGCACCTCAGTCACTCACAGTGCACACATGACTTTGCAGAGATCATAGCACAAAAACATATGATCTCCTAAAATCATATGTGCAGTATGTGATTAAGGTACACTCTGGCCAGACACCTCTGAAAAGTATTGTATCACTAGTCCGCTGATGATGATGGTGACAATAAAATATATGGTATTCTGCTCGCTATTCTTTATACCATAAACACTGCAACAAGTCAGCAATATATATTTGAAGAAGCTTCACAATGTCTGATGTCACTCACACACACACACGAAAACAACACTGACTGCACACATGCAATTTAGCAGATCATACTTGCACTGATCACACCAGCTTTTCCACAAACACTCCACAACAGAAAGTAAACATTACTGAGGCACTAGATTACAATAACAGGGCAATAAGTAGCATGTATGACTATATGTGTATGTATATATTTAAAGGAAGCAGTCAGCAACAGGTGCTCCTGCTCCCTGCAAGGCTTATCATCTGGTTAAGTCTTTTAAGTATGTTGCCGTGTTTTCTTGCACCACAACATACATTATTTTAATAAAGAAAAGTCAGCAAACCTGAAGGATGGCAGAAGCTATGGGGCTTCATTATATGTGTAAGGAAAGGTGTGGTAGTTGCACCTTTACATACTGAGACCCCATAGCTCCCTCATACTTCCAGGTCACTGTCTTTTCTTTATTAAAATGAAAGTATGTTGCAGCGTGAGAAAAATGCTGCAAGATACATAACCAGAGGGTAAGCCTTGCAAGGGGTGGGCCTCCTGTTACTGAGTGCTTCCCTTTAAACTAATATGTGGCCTTCCTTCTGTCTGTTATTAAACATAAGCAAAAGACAAAACACTACAGCAGTGGGGAGGAGGTGTGCGAAAAAAAAGCTAATGTGGGATCCCATGATGTTCCAGCAGCAGATGGAGCATTGACATGATCTGTAGCTGCTGGTGCTTGATCTGCTCCACTTGCTGCTGGAAGCACCACCCTCTCATTACATTCCTCCACCACAGCCCACAAAGTGCTATGTCTGCCTGTGTTGCAGGCATTATGGCAGGGTCCACTGGTGCTGAAGGAAAACCAGGTAGTGGTGGTGGTGAGGGTGGTGCTGGTGGCAGTGGTGAGGGTAGTGGTGGGCAGCAGCCCTCCTCCTACTGTGGTGACACACAACTGCAGCACCTCTGCCACTGCCACAGAAGGGTCAGCAGGTGGAGGCCTGGCCTGTTTAATGGCAGCCTGCCACTCCATCTTGTGGTGGTTCAGCATATGTGTGCACTGGCTCCCAGCCCCAGATGGGTCCCCTGAGGGCCACAGTGCATCTGCACACCACAAGCAGACACACCACAATGCTGCTGTCCCCCTGACACAGTTGAAAATTGCCAAACTTGGAGCCACGAGGGGGACCAAGCACAGGAGGGGCAGATGTGCTGACTGCACTGTCACACACCTGGGGCTCCACCTGCTGCTGTGGAGGTGGCACTGCTTGAGCTCCTACAGCTGCTACTGGTGGTGGTTGTGGTGGTGGCAGACTTGGTGGATTTGGCTGTGGCACTGGTGGTGCTGCTGCTTCCAGGGGGAGGCAGGACCAAACAGTCTGGAGTGGTTCAACAACACCTGGCTACTAATCCCATGTATCGCACTCCTCTGGCCATGAGCCACAAACTGTCCCTGGTCCATTGCACAAAACACTCCTTCCCTCTCCAACGTGTCACACAACAAGCAACTTCACACACACTCACAGTCACACACACACACACACACACACAACTTATAAAACAAAGAAATCAATCACCAAAAGAACTGACAAAACAGTACAAAAAAAACTAAAGAATTAGCTTTTAAAAAGTTTTTGGGTTTTCTGAAATTTGCTCAAGAAAGAAACTAATAATGAACTCTCCTCTTCTACAAAAATGCTTCCTCCTTCTTCCTCTGCCAAGGAGAAAGTAGAAAGTATCTGCTTGTATGACTCACTTCCTTCCTGCCTGACTAAAGCATGTGACTTACAGTACTGTAAGCCATGTAATGTGTGGGCTGGGGAGCTGCCTAAAGTGCCTATATCGTTGTCATTCTACCTTACTTGCATTAAGGGCAGAATAACAATGCAAAGTCATAATAACAAGGCAAAGTGAGCACTTTCAGTGGTCACTTTCTGTAGTATATGATAACATAAAGTGGCTACTTTGTGTTCACTTCATCTGCAGATTTTAAATTCACTGCATTTCTAGCAAAGAGGCATACTTTTCCTTCCAGTCCCTCCGCAATGTCACTTATAAAGACATTAAAACGGCCAGACCCAGTACCAAACTTTGTAATTCTGATTTTATACTGTAAAGACATCATGTTGAACAACAAAAGCAAAATGAAATGAAATAACTGATTTTTAAAGACTACAATTATATTGGTTGACTAGTTTTGTTTGCTAGGTTTGATTGCCCTCTTCCAAACCTGCTGTGGGATAAGAAGACTCTAGTGGTAAGAAAACTTTTAAGAAAACACACAAAACCACATTCTGCTGAACATTTGCAGACTCAGTTGTTACAACACTCACAGGCATCCATTGCAGATTTCTTCTGCCATATCTACATCCCAAAGCAAATACACAGACAGCTTAGCTGTGGCAGCCATTGTTGGTGCATCCTATGACAATAACACAACAAAGGACGACTGACAGCAGGAGTGAAACAAGAACTGCCACAGAGCCTTCTGCAGCAGCTGGCACTGTTGTGAAGAGTGCAGTAACTCTAGCTCTTATTAAAACTTCTATACCATGATTAGAAAAGAAAGTACAGTAGATAGCTTTCAGGTGATTTTAAATATATAAGAATACATTTGATGTATTACAACAGACTATAGATGCTCTGAAATTTTTCACAACTTCTTTGCAAGAAGAAAGCTTGGTGATGGTTTGGGCTATGAATAGCTTATAGCTTCCTCAGATCTAGAAATGCTGAAATTAATGCTTATTTCAGCAACATAACTTAACCTCCAGTGCTCCAGTCCACCCAGCTGCTGAAATGGTAGCAGGGGACCATACTGTAAACAAACAATTGCATCTCCAGCTTGGCTATCCTGGATAAATAAATCATTAAAAATGTCAGCTCAAAAGGATGTAACACTCACTAAATTTGATACAGAATATGGATAGGAAGCTGATATTAAAGACAGCTCACCTTAAATGAGATGTGCACTAAATCTATAAGTACTTTCCCCAGTTGAAAGAGGTTTTTAAATACTGGTTCAAATTATGTTATTGCACTGTCTATCAAGCTTTTAGTCATCCAAGTAGGTGCTTCTGATTTAGATGTGTGTAAGAATCAGTTTAGAATTGCATGATGACATTTATGTCCTTGATCACCTATTAGGGATCCATGTGTTGCTATAGAACTCTGTAGTTGAGATGAACATAAACTACGTCATACCGATCTAAATGTCACTTATGTCATGATGTGTAAATCAGAAACAACCACTGAGGTTGCTAAAAGTCTGATATAGATGGAACAATAATGTAATTGAAATCAGTTCTTAGAAAAAAGACAGCTTTACTTGGAAAATGACTTGATGGTTCAGTGCAGTTCTCCACTAAAGAGAATACATAATAAGAAGGATGAGAAATAACAATTTTTCCCGTCCCTCCAGCAATACAAGCTTGTCCATGATGCTTTTGTAGAATACTGTAGATTAATGGTGCAGAGACCATCGCGAAGTCTACCGATGGGTGATGCCCTTGAAACTGCCATTTAATGTGAAGAAGCCGTATACCATATCTATGACAATTCTTTGATACAGATCAGCTCTGTCTTCATACACTAACACAGCTCTCCATTTAGAAACTTTGATTTGTTAGTTCTCAGAAAATTCTAGTCTGAATATGGAAGTGATTGAATAAATAAGTGTTGCTATTTATTTGCTTGTCTGTTGTAAGACTGGTGGTGGTATTAATATAATCACATTTGAAGATGAGATACAGTAACTGACACTTTACATGATGTCTGCAGAAACTTGTGTCTATCTTTATTTCTATCTTTTTTTTTTTTTGCAATTTCTATTTATGCCCTCACCACGCCCGGCACTGTCACCTGACTAACCACCCCCGAACCAGCTCAAGGAGACCTCCCATCTTGCTGTGGTTTGTCCCCAGGCTAGCCAGGGCCAGGCCACCTTGTACCTTTAATCTCGTTAGGGTCTCCTCTGTGGCCGAGCTCAAGGATGGCGATGGCTATCCCCCCTGGTTGGTGCCGTGCCAGGACTGTGATTTTTCAAGTACTCCCTCCAGGGCATGACATGTTCATGATGCCAAGGCACATACGCTGGAGTCCATTACAACTCCCTTTAGATCTGGGCCCAGGCCATGCTGCACCTCTAGCCACCACCAGAGGTCAGTCATATGCCAAGCCAGGCACCCTTCCCCAGTGGAGGTGAGCAGTCCTGTGGACATTAAAGCCTCTTCCACCTGGCTGGCCCTCCAGTGACTTGAATTCATTCCTGAACCTGGGTCACTGTCATTGTGAGCAATAGTGCTACTGCTGTGCCGATGGGATGGCGACATTTCTAATTTTTTCATCCAAAAGCTGTCTTTGTTTTGGAATACTTTGTCAGTGACTTTTTATTTGTTTGGTTTTTTTTGTTTTTTTTTCATTTCTAAAAGTTTTGGGGATATACTTAACCTTAACAATGCCTAATGGAAACTGATTTTCTTCTTGTATATGTAAACATTGTCCATGTACAAATGTTAGTGAGCATTTTGGTATTATACAATTGGTAATAGAAATTTACCTCTTTTGCATTCTAAATTCTATAAATACCTTTTCTACCCTCCAACTGATGCTGTTTAGATGGATTGTCACTGATTGCTTGTTATACCATTGGTATACATACTGTATATATAAGTATGTTTTATTTTGAGATTTTATTGGACCCAACTAGAAAGAGCTGAAGTCTGACAGAACAAATGAAAATTAATTCTTTATTGTTTCCTGATATGGTTGTCTCACTGGTTTTACCACAATAACATTATATTGGTTCTTATAATATACTGGATGCACTCCTCTTCATCTCTTGCTACTAGGACTTCAGGTTTAACAGTGTGTACATTGTGTATTTTTGACAGACTTGTAAAAGGGCCTTTGTATTCAATGAAATGTGCTCCTTTATCCATAACAACCCATATATGTTATGCACAATGAATTTTAATAAAATAAGTATTTATTTAAAAATTATCACCAGGGTAATACACACTTAGTTATAGTTTATTTCAGGCATTACGTAGGGAAAAGTTACAAGGGACATCACTAGTTAAAATCCGTACTGTACAGCATGTAAATATATGGGTATAAATGAGAACAAATCCAGACAGTGTACCAAAACTGGCACAGGTATATCCTTACAACAAAATATACAAAACTGGTATTAAGACAAATCCATTCATACAGTAAAAGTGCAGAAAAACATAATGGCAGTAGCAGCAGGAAAACAGCACATGGAGAGATAAGCATAGGAAGGACATTTTCTGCATGATTTGCTTTTTAGCAAAATGAAGAATAAGATTTGGCTGATGTCATGAAGTCTGGTCTTCTTTTATTTATGGTATTATGTACACTAATCTTTGTGGCTTTTGGTGTGTTTTTGCACTGTGTCTAGACATGCAAGTATAACATTTATTGTTATGAAACAAAGTATAATATTGTATCATTTTATATTTTTGTAGAAGGCTTTATTGTTTCACCGGTCTTACTTTTACAGTTATATATTTATTTGACGACTATATCCATTCCCATTTTTATAGTTTTATTTACTACAGTGTTCACATAGGAGTGCTTTGACACAGTGACACTGCTTTCCACTAATGCTCCCTACACCATACAGTGGTTCAACACCCCTAACACCAGGCAATGACAGTTTCACCCCTTCCCCAGGAACCAGACTCATTTGTTGAGCTGGATCTGCCAGTTGATCAGGGTGATGAGGTAATCTTGTAAAATTTCTTGCCCTCCCCCACTGCCTGGGACCAGGACTCTCCTCCATTTCAAACTATACACCATTTACTTTGCACTTAGAGGACACAGAAACTGAATCAGGTTCCAACACAAGTAAGCATAGCCAATCGAGCTGAGCTAATGGTTACTGGGCTGTCTCCCACTTTTGCATCGGTTCAATGTCTCCTTGGAAAGTTGGGTCAGTGCCTTCATCATGGCTGGACTTGTTTGCTGATCAGGATCATGTGGTAATCTTGGACAGTTGCCCTGTTGTCCCCACTGTTGCCAGCACTTACATGATTGGAAGACATGGAAACTGAGCCAACCAGGCTTCAGCACACATAGGCTTATCAAATTGGACTGAACTAAGGATGGCATGCTCTCCCACTCTCTTTCCACAAACTCCAGTTTGGGCTATTGCTCCTCTGCATGAGGTCCAAAGCATAAGGGCCACAACTGTAAAATAGATCCCTACTTGAGGATACTAGTAGTTTTAAATACCTTGGTGTATCTTTAGATCCCTCCTTGACTTCTCTCCCCATGTCACCTTCATCTGCAAATATGTAAATGCAAACTGTCTGGATTTTAGTGTCAAGCACTGCCTATCCCTGGCTACAAGACAGTATGTAGCTCAGGTATTCTCCTGCCTCATCTTGCATCATGGCTTCTAGCAACTCAGGATGCAAACAAAATTGTCCTTTCTAAATGGGATACAACATACAATAAAGTGAGTCACTTTGCCTTGGCCTCCCCAAAGCTCAGATATCACTGCCTACTCTACACTGGGCTGGGCTGATTTTCCCCTGCTGGCCAGAGATCTTTTGCTCTAGGCCAGTTTGTGGACTCCTCCAAGCAGGCTCCCCATTTTCCCTAGCAAGATATCTACAGCACCAAACCCCTCCATACACATTAAGAACTATGGACTCCTCACCTTTCACTGAGCATAAGTGTTCCACTGTTCTTGAAAAGCTGGCTTTGCAGTCTAGGCACCAATATACTGAAACTCCCTTCCTCTGACTTACACCTCTTTCCCACCATTCCATCTTCTGCAAGGCCCTTAAGGAATCTCTATGTCTTCCCAGCTCTTGCTCCTGCTAGTAACTAAAAGTCTGGCCAACATAGCACAATGCACTTCCTCCTAAATCGCTGTGTATTTTCTACATACTACATTATTGTTCTTCGTATTCTTGATACAGAGTTGGGCCTGATTTTCAAATGGCCAAGAAGGGCTAAGAGGGATGCAAGGGGTTTGTGTCCCAAGAGTTTGTCAAAAGTGGGGACTTGCACCCCAACTTGTATCAAGCGTGATTTTGGAAAGCAGTCTGCATCCAGTCTGGATGCAGCTGCCTAAAACCTGTCCCACTGGTTTCAGCATACAGCCATGTGGCATGCTGCACAAGAGGCTTACATCATGGTGGGGCTGCAAATTCTCTTTTCCCATAATTTCAGAGCCCTGCCATCGATGCAGCAGTGCCCTGTTAGACCAGCAAAGGTGGTCTACCTGAGTTCGCGTAAGTGTAGTGTTGCACTAGAGAAGGTGGAATGTGTGTACAAGGTGCATCAGGGTTGACAAGTGGGGTGTCAGAGAGAAGTTGTGGAACACTGGAGGTATGTGGAAATACCAGAAATGGATGTGACAGCAGTCACCTATACCAAACCTTCACCCCTAGTCCAGTGTCCCCCATGATCCCCCAGTGTCCAGCAGCCAGTGGTGGTGAAGTGCCAACCCCTCCCATGCTGTCCTACCACCCCAGTATGATGGCTCCTGATGCCGCACACTGCCACAGTCCTCTTGCACCCAATCCAATCCCCATCCCACCCGGTCAAGCCACCGGCTAATTCCTAGTGATCTAGTAGCCCCTCCACACTTCCCACCTAACAGGCTGGTCACCCCATCCTAGCCAATTCTAACTACACCACACTCCACACACCATCACAGCCAGCTGCAGAATGCCTAATGCCCACACTGTATAACAGTATACAATATGCACATACTGCATTGTGAGGCTAGCTGTGGTGGTGTGTGGAGGGTAATGCCAGTCACAAGATGACCTCAGGGATGGGGCAACCACAGCCTGTTGGGGTGGGAAGGGTTGGGGGTCACTGGGCTATTAGGGAGTATGACAGGGGCTCTCTGTCTGTTCTTTCCATGATCAGGAGGGTGAACTCTGGGGACCGGTGGGTGTCGCTATTGTACAGTATAACAGTGTGCACCATACTGTACAGTAGCCCAATGGATGTTTGGTGCTGGAAGTAACCCCAAATAGAAAGCTGACATTTCTGTGAGTGCCAGCCTTGTACATTTATGGTTCAGAGATCACTGTAGCCTGGTAATACCTGAGTGCAGGCTGTCTGCTCCCTGGGGCAACTCTGCTGCCCCTTCCCACCTGTCCTGAAGGTGCCTTCCAGCCCTGTGTCCAAGTCTCCCACTGCCCTCGCTTCCTGGCGCACAGCCACATGTTGTGGCTATTTCATAAGGTTTGCCACAAGTGGCATATTGTAGGAAACTTTCTAAATAGCAGTTTTTACCCTTGCATAGCTGCATCAGGTGCAGCCCCTACTTTGCCACAAGTTGCATCCGATGCAGGTGGCTTTGAAAATCAGGCCTGTTATCTCCATTTGTCCTGTGCTGTGCTCCTTTTATTTTTCAAACACTTCAACAGCACCTGCCACTGTATTTTATTCTGCAGTCCTGCTTATTATGATGTTACTTTTCAAGCATGACCAAAACTGTTTGATGTAGCCCTCAACTCTATGCATACTGGTACTGTATATTTCAGCCATTATTTTATTTTAAGCATAACCCATGACTAATGTTGCTCTCAAATTTATGTCACTGTTACTGTACCTGTTATTGTATTCCATCACTTGCTGCTTTTATTTATTTATTTTATTTCATTTTTGTTGGCGGGTAAGTGCACTAGACAAATCCTGCCTATTTTCAGGCATGACCTGGAGGAGGGATACAGATGAATGCCAACTGACCTTGAACCAGATTAAGCTGCTGGTGGTATTTTTAGTGAATGAGGGAAATTTGGCCAGGACACCAGGAAAATTCCCTACTCTGCCAGCAGGAGGCTTGACTTCTTGGGAGCAGAATGGAGGAGCCCAGTTTGGAGCCGGATGGAAGAGGAAGAGGAAGTGCTGATGTGGCAGGGAAGATGGATGTGCCTGGAGCTATGGCTGCAATGGATAGTGAGGACATGACAGAAACAGAGAGTGAGTTTTGTCACCAGTGATGGTGGAACTAGATGTCCAAAATATACTGGAAGTGGTTATGGATGGTGAAATGGAAGAGAAAGATGAGGATGTATTTATTTCTTCAGAGGATCTGTCAAAAACAGTGAATGAGGAAGCTGAAGTCCCTGTGTTGGGTGTTCATGTGGATTACACAAAACGAATGATGTTGGAACTTCAAGAAGAAGAAGAATGGAGACATGCTGAATGAAAAGCTTTGTTATGCACTGAAATTGCAAAGCTCCAGGACAACACCAGCGCTGGGTGCAGTTAATCAGTTCTGAGCCCTAGATCAGGAGAATCAGCTGCGTGAGTGGCAAGCAAGGAGAGGAGACAGTGGGTCTTCCTACAGGTACACCCTTCCTTTTAGCACAGAAAATGTCGCAAACAGTGAGTCGGCTGGCAGTAGAATCGCATTTAGCGGTGCCAAGAGTCGAGTGTCTGTGACCCAGTTATGTGGTCAGCAAGTATGAAGAGTTTGCGAGTGCAAAGCAGGAGAATGTTGATTTGGCACACATGTGAGTGCTGGAATAATGGATCAAGGAGGGTTAAGTGATGAAAAGGGGGTACTGGACTAAACAAAGTAGAGAAAGGAATGATGTTCCTGGTCTTATTAAGTTTGTGTCTAAAGGACTCTCACATCAGGATGCTACAGTTTTTTTCAGCTAGACATCATGCACCTGCCAAAGTACAGGATGATAACAAGACTAATAGAGCTGCTTTAGTTATGGCCAACAGGAATGTAAATGATATTGAGCCTCGGGGACAGGAAACAGACATTTAATGGGGAAAATTGAAGGTATAGAAAGGCTTTCTTTGTGTACTACTGTGGCTGCTATCTCAAGAGCCTATATGATTCAGCCTGTGTCTGCAGACCCTTTCCATGCATGGTGTCCTGAGAAAGCATTGAAGGAGGCTGGATGGACTAAATTAAGTAATGGCCAGTGGCATCCTGACCCTGATTGGAATGAGCCCATAACCTCAACTAACCCAGAATGGTAACCTCAGCAGGCTAGAGTGGAAATAGTAGATGAGCAGGCAGGGCCTTCTACTGTGGTAAACCAGCCTGGGAAATGCCACCCCACCTCCACCCCCTTTAGAGGAGGGCTTCCAACCTGTGACGGGAAGAGATCTGCCAGAAATATCCTTAAATCAAAGCTACCCTGAACAGAATTAATTGTGGATTCTAACAAATATGCAGCTCTGAAAGATCCAGTAGAGGAAGAGGAGGATTCTGAAGCCTCTTTGATTGCCTTATCTCAAAAAGAAACCTTGGACATGGAAGGAGAGGTGAGGAGAGGCATAGAGTATGAAAACAAACCAGGAAGAAACCATCCTGAATACCCCTTCCTTCCTGTGTTAAGTCTTAATGCAGTTCTGCTGAAGATTGTATACGGTCCATTCCTTAACGTTAATAGCATAAAAATTACAAATGTAGGTGTATCACTTTTCAGGCTCTACAGAACACACAGGTGGATATCTGCCTTTGCAAGATACCAGACTTCGCTCAGAGGCAGATATTTATCAAGCAAAAAGCATGGGTTGGGGTTCATCTCTCTGGTCCTTGGGGAGGAGATGTGCTCGATGTGTAGGTATATTGTTTAAAGGCTTTATTCAACTATCTAAAATAATAGAGATAGTGCCGGGAGAGCATTGTTTATTGATACTACCTACCAGGCACAGGATCTACGGGTTGGGGTGGTGTATGCACCACAAACCAAGAAAGCTAGGTGCAGTTGTTCAAATCCTCCAACCTTATTTACATACCCATCGTAAACTCATTTTAGGGGTGATTTCAATTCCCATTGGATTTAAAAGACAAGACAGGATCACGTCTAAGATGTATTGTGATACCAATATGTTAAAACAAATCCTAAACACAGCAGAATTACAGGATACCTATATAACCTTATATAACACAGGGGACACACATATAATAGGGCTTCATTGTTCTCCAGGATTGATTATGTATTTGTGTCTAAACAGTGGTCAATACAATCTCGGCTACCTTTTCCTCAGCCTCATCAGACCACTTCAGTTTGGAGATATGTTTGGGTCAGTTGCATAGGAATAACATAGGACCTGGTTATTGGCACTTGAATAATACTCTTTAACTGACCCCGACATAGTACATAAGGTAAAAGAACATCTCTTGGCCAGAGCTACATTGGTGGCTTGGTATGATTTGGTTGCTGACTGGTGGATGGACACGAAAGTGTTCCTATGTCAATCATTTAAGAAATGGGAAGGCAGAAAGGAAATCTGCTTATTTTTCATACTTGAAGCTCAGAAAGCATCTTTATCAACTAATTACTGCACAGAACATAGACCATATAGACCATTCCACACAGATTCAGGCTACCAAAAAGACATGCAAACCTATTTATACTCAAAATCAAAATCATTGCAGATGGAACAATCTGCAGGGACTCACTGATACAAAGGCATCATTAGATATATTTAAGGATTGCCAATCATGGGTGGGGAGAAAGATTTGGGATGCAGTTAAAGATAAAATAGGTGTGGTACACTCTGATTTTCACAAGATCATGGAAATAGTACAGACACATTTACATTCCTCGTTTGGAACCCCTCCAGACTGAGGATAATTTGGGACAGTTTTAGCAGATTTTGAAAGTCCAACACTTGATCCAAGTGAAACCTCAAAACTGACAACCCCAATATCCGAGGAGGAAATTCATACAGCCATGAAAAAGTTAAAACCTAACACGGCCCCAGGACCTGATAGATTAGGCCCAAAATTCTATACAACATTTCAGAATACCCTTATCCCCTATTAGTAGAAACATTTAATGATATTATATGTAACTTGGATATGCCCGACTCCATGGGAAAACTTTATTGATCTTGCTATATAAAAGGGGATAGGTTGGATGTGAATAATTGAAGCCCATTTCATTATTGAATGTGATTTTAAACTGCTTTCAATTATTCTAAGTAACCCGTCTTAGTGGGGTAGCTAAATTAGTTATTTCATCCTCTAAAAATTGTGCAATCCCAGGACGTACTATGAAGGATAATTTGATTTGTCAAGAGAGGGTTTTTTCATGAGGACATTTGGGGTGACTGCAGGGTATGTGATTACACTAGACCAAGAAAAGGTTTTTGATCAGGTGTTGCATAATATACTGTTTCAGATCTTAGCCTTTGTGGTATCCCCAACAGTTTATTGCATGTTTACAGTTACTGTATAGCTCAGCACATTTGCACTTGCTGCTGAATGATACAGTTGGTCACCGAATACAGCTTAGGAGAGGGTATGGCAGGGTGCCCATTGAGCCCCCCTGCTGTACATCTTTCTATCGATGTTTTGGTGAAACACTTTGAGTATTCTGGCAAATTGTAGGTGGAGATCTCTCCATGTACTTTGCCTATCAAGGTACTGGCGATGCAGATGATCTCTGCCTCTTCTTAAATTCACAAGTGGAAGGAGATAGGCATATAAGGGATTGGTTGATTATTCAGCGGCAACAGGAGCTAGCATTAATTTTCATAAAAGCAAAGCTCTGACAGTTGGTTCAGTAGCACTTACAGACCAAATCTGCAGAGTGCCTTTAACTCAAGAAGCAGTCATTCTTGGCATTAAATTTGGTCCTAGGGAAATGGAGAAAGTAAATTGGGAATCTAAATTAACATTATGTGATGCACGGATAAGGGCATGGCAAGGCCTACGAAGTTACTAAACTTAAAAGAGTGTATCTGATAAAACTTTTATAATTCCACTCCTGTTATTTGTGGTATCTATATTCCCTTTACCTGACACATTGGATTCTAGGTTGTATAGTGTATTTTTAGCATTATCTGGGGAGTCGGTTGAACCTGATTAAACATAACATAACATACAGATCCATTGCACAGGGTGGCATAGGAATGATCCATCCATTGGTATTTTTCACTCTATTTTCTGATATGAGAACTTACTCCCCAGTCTCAAAAGGGACATAAATATAGACTACCTGGGGACAGGAATGGTTGAAAAGGATTCTGCCAATCTGGTCCCTCAATAAATGGACCTTTAAGTTACAAAATACAGGTATTCCTACTTACATAGGTTTTGCTTTGCAAAAGTTAGAAGTGGAAGATTACCATAATAGACTTAACATCCCTTTCAAGACAGTTGATGTACCAACAAATAGTGCTAACATATTTCACAGAATCATTCTCCTTTCAAAAGGAACTCCACAGGGTGGAGGTTACAACACGACAGTTAATGGATGTTAGAATCCCAAGTTTTATGGGACACTATGTGGTTGTCATGTTATGGAAGACTGGGGTAAGAAATAACCACAAACACAAGAAAGTAGATGAGAGGTATTGCCTTAGAGACACATGCAACATGATTCTGGAATCACAAGAGCACCTTTTTTGACTGTCCTTTTGTGGTTTCCTTTGGAATTTATTAAGTTTTAAGATTCAGGATCAAACATTTTAACTATGACATATGAGGTTTTAGTTTTAGGTATATATAATGGTCCCTGGAAGAAATACACTGTTAGTACCCTTATGTTGATATGTGGATTTTGAAATATCACAATTTGGCAAGCCAGGTGCCATTAGGTACTACAAAAACAGTGCATCTCTCAGCAAGAGCTTGTTAGAATTATATTAGGACAAGCCAGACACAGCTATGAGTTAGATAAAAACTGAAGCATGATCAACAGATAGGTGTATTATGGAAACACTGTTTGGGGTGGATAAAATAGCAAGAAAAAAAGAAAAAATGGAAACTGGATAATCATACACTAGGATGAACTGAAGGGCGGGGATCCAATCCCAATAGGTCTTTGGAGTCTGTAATATGGAGTCTACAGATAGAGAACTTCACATATTAGGGAGGCTCTGTCTCAAATAGATAAAATTGAGAAGGTTAGAAAACTAGTGGTTTCGATTGATATAATTTATCCAAATGTATAGTATAGTTAGAGATAATTCCTAGAGAAATTAGCCCCCTGAATAGTCTTAGAGATTTCAAAAATATTGCACCTAGTATTGTTCAATTTTCTCTGATACAAAACATCCCCTCTCTGCCAGCAGGGGGCTTGACTTCCTGGTAGCAGAATGGAGGAGCCCAGTTTGGAGCCAGATGGAAGGAAGTGCTGATGTGGCAGGGAAGATGGATGTGCCTGGAGCTATGGCTGCAATGGATGGTGAGGAAGTGGCAGAAACAGGGGAGCGAAGTTTTGTCCCCATGATGGTGGAACTAGATATTCAAAATATACTGGAAGTGGTTATGGATGGTGAAATGGAAGAGAAAGATGAGGAGGTATTTGTTTCTTCAGAGAATCTGTCAAAACAGTGAATGAGGAAGCTGAAGTCCTGTGTTGGGTGCTCATGTGGATTACACAAAAAGAATGATGTTGGAACTTCAAGAAGAACAGGAACATGCTGAATGAAAACATTGTTATGCACTGAAATTGCAAAGCTCAGGACATGAAGCAACTTACGCTGGTGCAGTCAATCAGTTCTGAGCTCAGATCAGGAGAATCAGCTGCGGGGTGGCAAGCAAGGAGAGAGAGGAGACAGTCGGTCTTCCTACAGGTACACCCTGCCCTTTTAGCACAGAAAATGTTGCAAACAGTGAGTCAGCTAGCAGCAGAATCGCATTTAGCAAGTGCTGAGAGCTGAGTGTCTGTGACCCGATTTATGTGGTCAGCAAGGATGAAGAGTTTGCGAGTGCAAAGCAGGAGAATGTTGGATTGGCACACATGTAGTGCAAGGAATAATGGATCAAGGAAGGTTAAGTGGTGAAAGGGGGTACTGGACTAAACAAAGTAGAGAAGGAATGATGTTCCTGGTCCTATTAAGTTTGTGTCTAAGGACTCTCACATGAGGATACTACAGTTTTTTCTTTTCAGCTAGACATCATGCTCTGCCAAAGTACAGGATGATAACAAGACTAAAGAGCTGCTTTAGTTATGGCCAACAGGAATGTAGATGATATTGAGCCTCAGGGAACAGGAAACAGACATTTAATGGGGAAAATTGAAGGCATAAAAGGCTTTCTTCATGTGCTACTGTGGCTGCTATCTCAAGAGCCTATACATATTCAACCAGTGTTTGCAGACCCTTTCCATGCATGGTCTCCTGAGAAAGCATTGAAGGAGGCTGGATGGACTAAATTATGTAATGGCAAGTGGCATCCTGACCCTGATTGGAATGAGCCCATAACCTCAACTAACCAGAATGGTAACCTCAGGGTCAGGTTACTGAAAGTGAATCTGATTTGCAAAATATCCAAAAAATAGCAGTGGTTGATAAAACTCAAAACGAGGTTGTACAGGCGCTGCTGGTGCCCTGAACTTGGAGATAAAGAGGATGTCAGTGGGCCTATTTCTATGAATGAAGGTCCTGCAGAGGAGAATGATGATACCAAGGAAGGTACTTCAAAACCCTGTTGTCAGAATTGTTTGCAAAATCAAAGAAGGAAGCTGCTCCACATCAAAATGCTGTCCAGATTCGGTATAAAGGAGGCCTAGACTTTAGGCCAGACAGACAATATGTTGGAAAATTCCTGCTTAAAGATTGCCTTTTATTCTCTCCACAGGAAGTGTTTGCATTTATTAACATCTCTGGTGAAGGTATGACATTAGTTTTCTGTCTTCTTATCTGTTGGATCTGTTTTGGCAGCACTATAACCTACTGAAGTTTTCTCCTTTATGGTCTCCTTTTAATTTATTCCTCTGATAAACCCCTCATCAAATTTGTAACGTATGTTTCAAAATGAAGAGTACATGTAGAAGATATTGCTTACTGGCTGTCACAAAAGTGTGAGGTTATAAGTGAGCCTGAAGCCCTGTTAGATTCAGAGCAGTTTTGGACAGGAGGGTGGAAATATAAATTGAAATTAAGGCAGGAAAATGATGTCATCAAGCATATACCAAATTCCTTTGTTGGGTAAAGACCAAGGACTATGTTTTATTCTGGGCAGCTACAGGCATGTTATAGGTGTGGATCTCATACCCACCTGTCAAGTACCTGTGATACTCTCCGTGTGACAATTGTGGGAGGTAGGACATGTAAGGATAAAATGTAGTAATTTAACTCTGTGTGATCTATGTGATGAATCTGCCCATACATTTTCTGAGTGTCCCTGGGTGGCAAAAACAAGCATCAGTTATAAGTCCTGAATTATTGATTAAAAAAGCCAAGGAGTCATGTGAAGGACATACCCCTGTCCCACCAGAAGGAGGGGAGGTAGAGGTGCCACCCTCTGTAGCACTTTCAGACCAGAGAAAAATACCCGATGCCAAGGAAATTGAAATAGTGGAATCTGAAGTTAAAGGGAATGCAGAAGCACAGGGTGGATTGGCCTATCCTGCCACCCATCTGTTACTCAGAGTGCAATGGGAGTACATTATTGTCGGATTGGGAAAACAGGAGTGGGTCCTCACCACAGAGAAAGAGTGACACGGAATTCTGCATTAGTTGCTTCTCAAAAGAAATAGGGAGGTGTTCCTTTGTCCAACCCATTTGAAGCTCCAGGAAAGGGAAGAGGAGTCTGACATGGAGGTAATCTATCCCCCAACCCCTAAAAGACTGGAATAGAAGGTCAGAGTTTACTGAATATAAGGAAAGAAGAAAAAGAAATGGAAGAAGGGCCTTAGATAGTCTGTTTTCAACAATCTTTTCAAATGGTGGTGTTTGGATCATGTAACTGTCATAGCTTATTAAATTTCAAAAGGGAGCTTTTTCCATTTTGGCACATCAAGGTTTCGAGGTATGTTTTCTGCAAGAGACTTGGATGTGGTTACGACAAGCTAGATTATTTAAGAATGTATGGTATCAGGGGCCATCCTACTGGTCCTTTGGAATGGACACTGCTGATGGAGTTGGTATTGTTTTAGCGGGTTTAAGTTTAAATTAGTCAAATTAATTGATATAATTTCTGGTAGGGTGTTAATTTTAGACAGGGTATGGAGAATATTGGCTACAGGTTGATTACGGTATATAGTCCTCAAACCAAAGCAGAATGGGTAGAGTTAATTAAACAAATTCATCCTTACCTTTATATCATGGCATTTATTGTTCTCAGGGAGATTTTAACTGTGGGTTCCCACAGAAAGAGGTAAGGTTGGACATGGAAAAGTATATTGTGATGTCAATGCTTTGTGCCACTGTGTCCCAAGCAGATTTGATAGTATGTGTGGATTACTGCATCCAAGAGCTGGAATTCACATTCAAGAAAGGGAAACTGACGTCTACTACTGATCATTTTTTTATTTCTAAAAATTTTTCTACCTCTGCCATAAGTATTCTACCCTGGAATTTTCTGACCATTTAGGCTTAAAACTAAGTATTGTCCAGCCACCACAAGGTCCTCAAAAATCAAACAGATGGTGATTTAATTCTAGCATGCTGTTAGAGAAACAGGATCAGGAGGGTTTGAGTGCTTTATTATGAGCCCAGGCATTGGTGGCTTTTCTTTATGAGAATCACACTGAGTGGTGGTTAGAGACAAAACATGAAATTGCTCTTTGGTTGCAGGCCTATGGGAAACAAAAGTGCAGTCTGAGTATTTTCAATACATAAAGATAAGGAATCAGTTAAAGAATTTGTTTGGCTTACAGGCCTGCCCTCATGAAAATTATGACCTATAAATAAAAAATTAAAAGCTGACATAAGAGCGAAACAATATGACAGAGCTAAATTATTGAAGGTTGAATTAGAATATGGAACCAAGAAAACCCCAGGAAGTGACCCTTTGAGGCCTTCAAGAATAGGAAGGACCAAATGGCCTTCAAAACTTTGAGAACTGAAAATGGTGATTTGACTACTGATGTGAATGAAATTCAGAACATGATCCAAAAACAGTTAAATTCTTATGGTTCAATACCAGAAGCCTCTGCTTCTGATATTGGTGATTTTCTAAAATTAATAAAAATTGAATCCCACTCGAAAGAGGTAAATAGTTTGGAATCTCCCATCTCAGTTGTAGAGATTGAGTGGGTACTTCCCATTTGAAAGGGGGACTTCGGGCCAGATGGTTTATCATATGAATTATGTAAAATGTTTCCCATGAGTTGGCGACATGTCTTACTTTTGTTTTTGCAGATTTATTGAGTGGAAACACTATACCTATTGAGTTCAGTTCTGGATTGTTGGTGTTTCTTTTCAAATCTGGGGACAAGTATGATATTAATAATTAGAGGCCCATATCTATTTTAAATGCAGATTTTAAAATTTTGTCCTGAGTGTTACAGAATAGGCTGAGTAAAATTGCAGTGAACTTAATCCATCTTGCACAATATTGTGGTCTGCCAAACAGGAAAATCCAACATGCCCTATTTATAGTTAGGGATGTTATTACTTATTCTGAAAAGAAGAGTGGGACTGAGTGTATTCTGTTCTTGGATCAAAGTAAAGCTTATGACAAAGTGAGGCATGCAATTTTGTTTCAGGTTCTGGCATACTATGAGATCCTATAGCTTTCATTCGTATACTTAGGTTGTTATATGACCAAGTATTGGTTTTCCCATTATTTATTTATTTTTTAATTAACAAAGCTTTATTATTTCCAGCACCAAGTTAAATACAAAGGACAATCCACCATCGGAGACATTAGGTGCAAATACAAAGAAACAATATAATCTCTCCCTCCATCCCTCCCAAGAACTACATACCATTATTAACCACATAACTGCAATAATAGAGGAGACTCTTATCAATTATGCTTCCAAGTTGTCAAAATAGCCTCCAAACTGCCCCACAACAAAGTAAAGGCATTGACTCTATCTTGCATAGTAGCAATATGCCTTTCTAGTTTTAGTGCCATCATAATCTCCCTATACCATTCCAGCACCGAAGGAGATTTTAGCATCTGTCCAATGTCTCATTATTATTATTTTAGCAGATGCAGCCATTAGTGCCATATGTGCTCTTCACACCTAGGTGTACCAGCTGGAAAGTAATTAACCATACAAATTTCCAGAGTGAAGAGCTCACTCAAACCAAGGATAGGGTCCAAAGTATTATTAATAGAAATCCAGAATGTCTTTATATAGGGACATAGCCACATCATGTGGTATAAAGAACCCGTATCTTTCTTACATCTATTACACAATGATGTAACTAATGTCCCATATCTGAAGAGTTTAACTGGTGTCAGGTATAAATCATGCATAATATTATAACAAACTAACCTTAGTCTATCTTGTTTAACCAATTTATACATTGATGTCCATAGTGTCTTCCATAAAGTAACGTCATCTGAAATACCTAATTCTCTTATCCAATAGGAACAAGATCCAGACGGCAACCTGTGGTCCCACTCTGTAAGGTTTTGTACAACTTAGAAACAGCATGCGATTGAGAAGCTATCTGTAAGAGTGTAGTTATCTCTCTCTCACCTGGATCTTTTAGGGGACCCCAAAGAGAATGAGGTAATGGCCTTGCTTACTTGGAGATACTTAAAGACATCATTATTTAATGCTCCAATCGACCGGTTTCCCCATTATTAATGGTAGGAGTAATAAAAGCTTGGTATTAAAGACAGGGTGTGACAGGGCTGTCCTTTGAACCCACTATTGTATATTTTCTCTTTAGACCCCTTACTGAGGGCTATACAAGAGCCTTGGGGTGGGTTTGGTTGTTTGGGCCTGGAGGGACAGAACAAATCCATGTACAAGCTTATGTGGATGATATTTGTATTTTTTGGGTAATATAGATCAAATCCCATTTGTGCTTAAAGATGTCAGTAGGTATTCTGTGGTTATCTAACTCAAAACTTAATTTAAGAAAGTGGTCATGGTTATTTCTGGGGAGATCAGGTGGGGAATCCAGGTGTATTAACCAACTCACAGTAGCTTGTGATTGCATAAAATTGTAGGGATCAGGTTTTCACCTTTCAGTCTACCAGCCGAGAACTGAGACTTGGTGTTGACATCTGTGGAATCAAGTTTAACAGGTGGAAGGCATGGAAACTGTCTAAAACAAAAAGAGTGGAGGTGGTAAAAAATGTTTTAATCCCTACCTTATTCTATGTTGCAATGATTTTTCCTTTACCCTGCAATTTTGAGGCCAGACTTTTGCTTGTTTTTTTTTTTTCAAATGATTTGGGAAAATAGACTTAAACCCATTAAAAGGTGTTTTTGTATTTACCAAAGGGAGAGGGTGGATTGGGATGATTGACCCAGTCACTTTTGTTCTTAACCCTTTTGTATCTCAAAACTTTAAATTGGCATTTGAAAATAATGGGTTTGAACAATGATACTGGTTCTGTGCAAACATGGAGAAGTAACTTCAAGTCTGGAGTGGGGAACTTCCCCAAGGGTGTCAAGGATAACAGAGGTGCCTGTATGGGTAAAGGGGTGTTGTTGAAAATGAGCAAGTGAGGAATTACAAAACCTCAGATACATCAGACATCTAGGAGACAATTCTATACTGAAATCATGGAAAACTACACCCCAAAATATCAGCATTTAGGAATTGCCGGGGAATTGTGGGATGGTGTTTTAAAACAGTTGAACAATAAACGGATACCTAGTCACATTTGGGATATTTTGAGCCTAACCATGTATGGGAGAATTAATTTGAGAGAGTATGTGAAACATAAACCTTTGGAAGAGAGAAATTGCCCGTATTTGGAATGCTGCAATATATGGAAACACGGATCATTTCTTATTTGAGTGTCCCTATTCTAAACCTCTTTGGCCTTGGTTAGCCAAGAAATGGAAGTTGGCATGGGTAGCACAAGTTAATCATGAATCTTTGGTCTTGAGCCATCATCCTTATTTGATGCATATGTACCATTCTGAAACCCTATTGATATTATTTGTTGTTTAAAGCATTATGTATGGCAGACCAGGTGCCAATGGTCATTACGGAAATGGATGCCATATCAGATTTTGAGTTTAATGGTAGAACAAGCAATGTTTTCTGTATATCTAAAGATGGTGTAAATACTCAGGGCCATATGTTAAAAAATGGCAGAAAGGATTATCCTTTTTATTAAGTTTAAATAGAATAAAGTCCAGGACCTGACAGTCCTTAATGTAAGCCGGATTGTAACTAAATCATGTTAAAGGAAGGATTGTGGAAGGAAATTTAATCAGTAAAGTGTGAGAGTTTACAGTATTTAATGAGTATAGTAGAATTAGGGATGGATTATGGTTGTGGTAATAATGAATAATGTCTGTATTGCATGCTTTAATTTTCTTTTTCTGTGTGATGTAACACTGATTCATGATTTTGAAATGAGTTGCTTTTAGATGTGTAATAAAAAATTCCCTATTCTTTTCAAAACGTGCCATGGGATCTTTAACATCTGCCTGAACTACCACCAATCTAGGCAGATGGGACATTGGTTTAACATCTCATCTGAAAGACAGCACCTCAGAAGTGCAGCACGCTTCTCACACTGCACTACAGTGTCAGTACTGGGATATTAACCCAAGTGTCAGATGTAGGGAACTGAACCCACAGCCCTCTGATCTCCCAGCCTCAGAGCTGAGTGTGCTACCTACTGAGCCCTGACACTGATTTAGGGCAAGATCCACAAGAGAAACTTTTAAAGTTTCCCTCCGCAACTGCTGTTGTGGACTGGATAATCCGCATCTGCAGCGGTTGAATTCACAGCCCAGCAGTTCGCGGAGGGTGCCCCAGCAGGTTCCGCTGCTTAGCAGTCTTCCACAGCTGCGGTGCTGTCCATGGCAGCAGCAGCCATAAGCTGCCGTATTCCATGGAACCAGTCGTACTCCGGATCCACCTACGTGAATGCCGCAGCTGTGGGTGACCTGCGGCTTCGTGAGTGGTTTCCCACTAGTGCCGAGGTTTTCCCACAGCTGCGGTCCTTCTTCCCTTCTGTGGATCCTGCCCTTAGTCTTGAACTCTCCCAAGTCATGCCTGAAAATAGACATATACTGTATATTTGTATCTTAGTTGGTATTAAAATTTAAATAAATAACATAAAGGGTGTCAGCCTGTGGTTTCTTTTTTTTAACTTCTTTAGTAAAGTTTATGATACCAACAGAGAAGACATACATGCATATATTCTAGGTTGACCCTGACCCACATCCCAAACTGGCTGTGGCCAGGGACCCTAGTTTTCCATTTTACCCGGTAACACTGGTAGCAATCACGAATCCTGCTTGGTATGCGAGTTTTGAATTCTTGTACCGGTGCTTCACGGAGATGCATGTCACTGCACAGAATCTCTAAGATTTCAGCATCTTTTAAAAATTTTTATTTTCTCTTTCTATCTCCCTTCTCACAGCATCAGTCTCCACTTTTCAGAGATCCCTAGGCTGGGTATCACCTAGCGTCACCCAGGTAATGCTCAGGAGCTCCTGTGGACCTGCCCCTATCCTGCCTGGGTTGTACCTCCCAGGTGGGAAGGGAGGGACCCCAGATCACCCCTTCACACTCCCTTAGTGTGTGTCGGGTAGCCCAGTGGGTCCCTCATGGAGCCTGGTTATGAAGTCTGGAGCACCTGGGTTCCTTTCTGCCAGTGGCTGATGTGGGGTGATTATTCCTGGTTTTCTGGTCTCTGTCCCTGAGGGCACTGGCACTAGAGGAGATCCATGGAGGTAGGTCACATGAGACATGCCACTGCTCCAGATCCTGGCTAGCGTCCTCCCTCCTGATCACTCTCAGCACTACATTGCACCACCACCCATGGTCACACAGGTGGTGATAAAGCTGCCGGACCTGCAGCCCACCTTCCCTGGAGGAAGAGAGCAGTCCCCAGGTGTTCTATCCTACTCCCTGGCCAGACCTCCAGCAACCCAAGTTTGCTTCCAACCCTGGGTCGCTGGCATTGCACAGGTAGTGCTACCACAGCACCAGCAGGCCAACCCAGATTTCAGCATCTTAAAATGAATGCTGCTGTGCTCGCATTCTTTCTGCTTTGCTGCATATAGCATCAGTAAGGAAATCACCTGCACTGCTTTGTTGTAATCAGCCATTCAGTTTAACCACTCACGCTTCCCACCTACATCTCCATCACCTGAGGACTGCTTTCCTTCCTGAAACCACAGTTTTCTTGTAGTATGTGCCTAAGAGTCTTCAAGTATCAGCACACATAGGCAGGGCCACTGGAAAATTGCAGGAAAAGTAACCTGAAATTAATTTGCAGAGTTTTTGCAAAACTTGCTGGAAAATTGCAGGAGTTCTACTATAGATCCTGAGTGCTTCACAATAAATCCTTTACGGTTTTCTACAGCATAAACTACTAAATGAATACACTGACACTTGAATATGTTTTAAATATGAAGAAAGACTTCTGTTTCTAACATGAATCCTAAACGGATAAGATGTGTTGCCTCTTCCAAAATGTAAAAACATCTGCCTCATGCAGTGCTAGATTCTATTTAGTGAGCCACAGAAAATCAATATTAAATAAATCCAGAATAAACAAATGTTATCTGTTTCTGGATGTAGAATAATGAAGCCTGATCAAAAGCTATTTACAATGCTGTCAACTATTCACCAGCTTTGGTGTAAGAAAAACTAAGCAGATGGAGGGTGAATAACTAAGTTTTAGTAAAATGTTGTAAAGTGTCTAATGTTTAGAATTTGTACTATAAGTACTGTGTACTATTATTAAAATTATATATTAAAACATTGTATATGGTGTTATTATGGCTGGCAGTGTAGCCTAGTGGTTAGAATAACAAACAGTGATTGAACTGAGTACATCCAGCAGACTTGGGTTTGATTCCACAACCTCCACCTGCGTACTGTGAGACTCCAAACAAGTCACTTAACCTCCCCAGTGCTTCTAGGTCACTCCTGAAAACAGGCAGTTCTGCCTAGTGGGCCTTACCTGGTTTACAAAGAATATAAAAGAAATAATAAAATAGAGAATAAAGTATGGGTCGGGATGTGTAACAAAGTTTACACACACCCGAGGGATTAGATGCTACATAAACCCCAAGAGCTGACTCGAGGTTAATAAAAAAGCATCCCCGGGTGTATATACTTTCAAGATTTACACAACGACCCATTTTTATTTTATATAATTGCTGGATTTCCTTTTTGCCACAGAAAATATATAAAATAAAAGCTGTTGCTCTACAACTGTGGTCCGGTTTCAGTGTCGCGGTCCGTGGTTGTCGTCAGGACTGACACATCTCTTTTACTTTTTGGTTTAGTAGGGCAGGCATATGTTTGTTTGAGTATTAATTTTATGTTGTAAAAACACTTACCGCCTGAGTCCACTGGCTGTTCGCGATTCGCCGAAAGGAAAGCGGTCACGTATGAATGGCAGGAAGACAGGAGGACGATGCAGAGTAGTAAGGGAAACCGTGCGCATGTTTACCATTATAAACACTCCTTTATAATGACAATTACACCATGGTTTCCCTATGGAAAAAGGAAAGCCAGTTATTATTCAGTACTACATCATAGAATAGTGGTCATGGTACCATGTAATTTACTTGAGTTTTACTTGGGCTGCAATTATTTTGTATAGGTAAAGATAAATGTTCAACTACATTTTATGTGTTTATAAGCTTGCTTTTAGATTTTAGTCAGGTTTTATTGTATTCTTTGCATATGAGAATCTAGGTTGTAGATTGCTAAATGCAGGATCACTGTTACCAACTAGCTTATTGAAGTTTATAATCAGCAGGGCCATCCAAAATCCTCAGTTGTTTGAATGAAAACTAGTCTGAATGAAAGTATGTTCACAAGGAAAAAGCTTCTTATTACTTATGAAAACTTCACAGTCAGCACCCCACTTAGGTGAATTAGATCATTTGCAATTTTCTCCCACCTGCTGTTTCAGTCTCTGTGACAACAAAAGTTTTCTAATATATTGCTTAAACAAAAGCAAATGTGAAGTATTTAAGTGGACTTATGTTTGGCCAGTGTATTTTGAAAGCACAGTCAATGATGTACAGAAGGTAAGACCCCAGGGGCTGTATGATGCTGGTGGGCAGAGTAGTGCTCAATTCACATCTGAACAAAGACATGAAAACTGGGAGACACCCTTTTCATGGACACCAAGTGAAAAAAAAGCATCCACATGTCTGGGAGATGCATGAATCCATTGAAGGTCCTCCACTAATCACATGTGGATTTTTAGGTGAAGACACTTTATTTCAAAGAAGCAAATTCAAGCAGGTTTTTTGCACCTTCTGCCCCTGGCCATCCACTCCTTCAGGCCTGCCAAGGCCCCTACACCACTGTTGAGTCCGACCACCATCCACTGTCCATTACTGCTGTGCTACCAGGTAACCCAAAGTAACCCTTTATTGAGTGGGCCCCTACCCTGTGGGAGGCTACCAGGGAGGAGAATTGCCCCAAAGAGCATCCTGTGTATTCTGGACATGGCAGGGGTCAGAACAGACACATGTCTGAGGCTTCCAGCTTATGGAGGGACCAGCAACCGTCCTTCAGTTGGCCAGCAGGTGTTTTCCCATTTTCTTGAGGCGTGACAGGCCACATGATGTCAAGGCACAAGCCGACGTTAATCACGCTCCCTCCTGCAGTGATGGCCGATGTGTTGTAGTGCCTCTGGCCTCCACCAGGGACAGAAAATGCTGAGTCATGAACCCACCCTCCCTCCTAGGAGAAGGTGAGTGGTTGTTGGACACTCAAGCCTTCACCCACCAGCTGGCCCCCAACACCCAAGTCTGTTCCCTAACCCTGGTCAGCGGTCACAGGCAGAAATCCAATTCATGCAGTTAAATTTTAAATAGGAAAAAACAAGGTAGTCCACCTTAGCGTTGATGGTTCAGATTAATTCACATATGAGTTCTAACAAGCAAAGAGACCAAGTTATTTGTAACTTGTGCATGTGAGAGTGTGGTTGTTGAAGAAAGGGGATCATAATGTTGTCATACTGCCATTACCCCAGAGGGATGTGGACTGCATTGTTGCTACTGCCATCACACCGAAGGAGAGGCTGTAGTGCTTCTGCCATCACCACTGGTGGATGGGGAATGTAGTACTGCTGTCATCACATCTAAGGGATGGGGGCCTCAGTGCTGCTGCTTCTGTCACACCTGAGGGAGGGAGATCATAGTGCTGTTGCTGCTGCCATCACACCAGAGGGATGGGGCCGTAGTACTGTTGGTGCTGCCATCGCACCTGAGGGATGGGGAGGTAGTGCGCTTCCATCACACCAAAGGGATGGGGCTGTAGTGCTGTTGCTGCCATCACATCTTGTACCTAAAATAACTTTAAATTGGTACAAGGATGGAAGGATGTGCAATAGTGGAGGTCAAAATTGCTAAAATGCATGTTAGCAGAGTTAAACATTGTTAAATAAAAGTACACAGAACCAAATACCGGTAAAACCGAATTTAGCTTAGCAGATACCGATGACAATACCATTTTTACAATGTGCAAAATGGAATATACCCTTTCTCAATCCCGGTAAACCAGTGTCCCTGGCTGTGGCTACTATATACATCCCCATAACTATTTACATACACGGTTTTCATGTAATATACCAGCTAAATTGACTCTGACTTACTAATATAACATTGAATTCTATCAAATCAAAGTTAGCTATGACCTAATCAACTTCCAGTTTAATTATCCCTCTTTATTACTAACCTTAATTTCTAAGTGGCTGTAAATCAGTTAGACTAGGCTTTAGAACTGTGTCCCTAGGAAAGAGAAAGAGTCCATCCTAACCCTTTTGATGTGGCAGACATAATATAACCACACTAAGAACTATCTAAAGAGAGTAAACACCTCTCTGGGAGGAGTACTTAAAGGCACAAAATTACACACATCAATAAAAATCAAAGTCCCTTTATATTTTTCTTAAGTAATAATTGCTAGCTAATCCCAATCAGACAGACAGATCTGGGTTTGAGCACTCTTCAGTTGTGTTGAATACACTGCCTCTAATGCCCTCCATCTTTTATCATAGACTTTCTTTTCATCTTCTATTATCATTTGTCTTTTGAGTCTATCTAAGATATGTAACAGATCTCTCACCAATGATCATAATTATAGATAAGATCACTTTTCCAATGTCTTAGGACAAATGCCTTAACCAGGGCGGACATCAATGCCACATGATGCTTAGCTGACTCTATCACATCAATTTCATATCTCCCAAAACACAGATCTCTGGCTTAATATGCTCCGAATAGTTTAGTAACAGATCCATGTTGTGACCAATTTGAACCCAAAATGAATGTATTTTGGGACAATTCCACATCACATGTAACAGATCCCTGGTTTCATACCACATCTAAAGCACAGATCTGTCTGTCTGAGTCTTCTAGAATACAGCTTAGCAGGGGTGTAGTAGATATTTGAAAAATAAAAATTGCACAGTCTTGTATTTCGATATGGACAGGAATTTAATACTTTTCCAAATCTCTTTCCAGTCAGGCCTCGGGGGATTATATTTTTCCCAATATAAAACTTGAGCGAGGAGTCTGAGCTCACAAAATCTAACAACACTGTATAAACTTTTGAGAGGGGTGTTGAGGTAATAAATCTCACTCAAATTGTCCCAAGTAAATGGACTCTGACCAACATCTTTATTGTCTCTTAAAATTGCTGCACCATATTAGTGATCTAAATCTTTCTAAAAAGTCCCATTCCTAGTCTGCGGTGGGAGGATCACCTTATCTTCTACTATAAAATCTGTCAAGGTTAGGTCAGATAATTTCAGAGCCCAATGCTTATTGATTATTTGTCCCCCAGATGAAGATTAGGATTTCCCAGTATGGGCTAATCCGAACTCTCATTTGGACTCTCTTCTGTGTGGGATTTTAAAAATTCCACCACGCCTACCATTGATTTAAATATTGGTGTCTGCCTTCCCTTTTAGGTAAGCCCTCTGGATCTGAGAAGAGCAACGCTGCTGGGGAAAGTTTCAGGTCCTCAGAATTTGTCTCTCAATTTGGAGCCAGGTTGGGTGTATCCCCTTCTTCCCAGGCTCTGTATCACAGTCCCATTAAACCAAGTTGTCCTGCGACATAATATAAAAAGTAGGTGTGGAACTTTAATACCTCCCATAAGATGGGAAGGCATAGGGCAGCATGTTTTCTCCTGGGGATTTTGAATTCCACAGAAATGCTGAGATTACCCTCTGGATGTTAATAAACCTTCCTTTAGGAATACTATAAGGTACAAAATGAATCAGGTATAGCAATCTAGGTAGGAGATTAATTTTAATCAGTCCCAGTCTAGCAGTGAAGCCAGAGATTTTTCCACCTTAAAATATCATCATTAATTATAGTCAAAAGATTATCAACATTTTCTTCCACCCCATTTTCTGTTTTAGCCATAATCCAGATACCCAAATATTTAATCTCAGTTGGGCCCAGTTTATTTGCAAATGTTCAGAATCTGCTCTATAAGTATAAGGGTAAGAGGAAGAACCTGCATTTTGCTTAAATTTAATTTGTAGTTGGAGACCTCAGAGAATTGCTAATAATTTCCAGGGCTTTTGGAAGCTCTCAGCCAGTTTATATAAGTGCAACATTATATCATCGAAAAACTGAAAATTTAAGCTCCATCCCATGAACCTTAATCCCCTACACCACAGGCTCCATGTGAAGCGCCCTTAATAAAGGTTCCAAATAAATATTAAACAAGATTGGTGACAGGGACAACCCTGTCTAGTCCCATTCATCAGAAGGAACTCTTTAAAAGATAGCCATTACACAGAACCCTGGCAGTGGGGGCAATGTAAAGGTTTTAAGACCTCTGAGAAGCCCTCCGGAAGCCCATTTTCTCCATCGTAAGAAATATAAAAGCATGGAAACCCTATCAAATGCCTTCTTGGCATCAAGTGCAATCAAAGCCATAGCTGACTTGGGTTGGAGGCCGGTAAAGAATATGATGCAGCTTTCTTAGTCGTCATGTGCCCCGACCTGGCATAAACCCTACTTGGTTCTGACTAATTAATAAAGAGCAACTTAAAACTCTATTAGCCAGGATCCTTGTGAGGACTTTAATATCCTGATTTATTAAAGCTATGGGTCTATAATTGCCAGGCAGATCCCTAGCTTTATCTGGCTTTGGGATAAGTGTAATATAAGCTTGATACAAGGGAGGATAGGGAACCCCATCTTTCATAATATTCCAGAATAAATCTTTCAGGAGAGGAAGTATAGTCGATAATTGAACTTTATAAAATTTAGCCAATAGAACATCAGGCCCTGGTGTCTTACCATTTGGCAATGCTTTAATTGCTGCCATAACTTCTACTTCTTGAATTGGGCTGCCAAGGCCTGAGCCTGCTCTTGGTCCAACTTAGGCAAGGTATCTTATCCAGGAACCCTCTAATCTCTTCCTCCAAACTAGTATCTCCCCTTGATAAATGCCAGTATAATATTCTGTGAAAGCATCAGAATTCCCTAAGGATCTGTAATAATGGCCCCTCAAACTTTACTGCCATAACCATTCAATCCACCTCCCATTCCCTAATTCTACTAGCTAACAAATGGCCGGCACATCTCCTGCAATAAGTATCTAGCATTTAATCTTTCAAGCCAGTGATCTATCCTGACATACATCATGCTTCTCATTTCATCTCTTAATTCTCTAAGCTCCTCATCCAATTCACTAGAGGAACCCTCCAAAGGAGTAGTGACTTAATGGCCCTAGTTAAAATTCTTCCCATGCTCTATTCATCCTGTTCCTCCTAGCAGTATATTCCTGGGCTATTCCTGCATATAGTACCTTGCAAGTAGGCCAAGTAAGTTTCTTATCCCTAAGTGTGGGTATTTGAGTCTGGATAATCTCCACTAGTGGTTCCTCTAGTTTAAACACAGCATTATCAACCATTAATACCACATCATCTAGCCGCCATTGGTATGGTTTTGGGGAATGGTATCTATCTCCTAGAGCATCTGTACCAGGGAGTGGTCAGATAATACTCTGTTAAGAGTAGTCAGTTCTTTGACGCCTCTTAATGATGCCCCATTGATAAAAAAAAATCAATTCTGGAATATGAGTTATGAACTCCAGAATAAAGGTCATGTCGTATCCCTTTAGTATACACCATAGGGGTCTACTAATACTGTAACTTTCAAAAATCTATTTAGAGCTATCTGTGCTACAGAAGGTGGTCTTTTAGAAGGAAGGTTCCTGTTCACTCCATTATTCAAGCAAAGATTCCAGTCACCTGATAGAATAAGTGGGTGGGAGGAGAGTAGCAATATCAACCTCCACTGAGGCAAAAAGTCAGGTTTAGAAGGGTAGGGCCATAAATTGAGCACAAGAAAATGGATTTCCCAATATAGTACCCAACACATAAATCCACGACCATCCTCTCATGTCTTGATCTGAGAAATTACATATGGGCAAGCTTTCCTTACTAGTATCTCCACACCCCAGATGCTTTTGCATTCCTTTCTCCTATTACTTGGCCCACCACACTTTCTTCAATAGATGTAATTCGTCTTTCAATAAGTGGGTTTCTTGCAGTGCAGCTATTTGAAGCCCCAATTGATTAATATATCATAATATTACCAGTCTTTTCTTCCTTCTCCTGAGGCCTTTAACATTCCATGAAATAAATTTAAGCAATACCATTAATAATGACCTTGCCCTGCTTTTCACCCTCTTACTTTCTGTCCACTCTCTATATGCACCATGGATTCTCTCTCTCCCTTTCTCCCAGTAACCCACCTCACTATAACCTCCGATCATTCTCCTTAATCAGAATGAGACGTGAATGAGCTAGCCCCAGGTGTCCCTGAGCCCCCATCCCATAAAAAAACAATAGACCCCATCATAACAATAAGTCCCATCATAAGCTTCTTGAGTTACAAAGTACCCCTACTATTCAAAGATAGAAAACTCCAGAAGTTCAGTAAATACATCCTTCTCCCCACAAGAGGTCACTCCACTACAGTATCCAGTGGTAGCAGGAGACTGCATTCCACACCCTATTTAATCCACTCTGCAGAATCAGAGGTCCCTTGACTTCAAGTAAATGTGGCAATAAAATGATACCCCCATGTCAATAGAGTCCCCACCTTTAGTTTCCCAAGATTCCTCCATTCTTCCATTTCAGGTATAACAGATTAGAAGAAAACCAGTAAGCCCCTGAAACCAATAATTAATCATTTAAAGAAAACACCCTAATATAACTAATAATCCAGTATAGGTTTGGTCAGTATCATAGATTTACAAGACCCCATTTTCGTCAGGCAAAGTCGCCCTCGCCTCCAGGAAATAGCTAAATGAAGAAAAAAAAAAAATAACAGTCCACACGAAAAAATCTTGAACCCACTTAGACTGTTCTACATTGCACAAAACTACAGGCTGTCTGTTTTCGCTCCTCATCTTAAAATAAAATTTCAACTCCCTGAGGTGAGAAAAAAAACAAATTTTTAGCGGAATGGGGTCCATTTGACCTAAAAATAATCAATAAGGAGCCCTTTTCTTACTGCCCCACACAAAATAAATCCAGGGCGGTCCAAACAGTAGAAGGGAAAATCCGATCTCCAAAGCATGGAGCAAGGTTCAAGTAGATTGAACACTACCTACTTTTGTAGCTCTTCGATCCATCCTGCTCTCAGTCACCGGTCTACAAAAGTCAATCCTGCTGGCACCTCAAATCTTCAAGTCACAGATTTAAACAAGGCTGGTAGCTCCACCCATGAGCCTTCTGCCGCATCGATTCGCCGTCGCATATCTCCTATCTCCTATCTCCAGTCTGCAACCTCACAATCAATGTGGCTGGATATTGTAGTCTAAACTTCACCCGCCAGATATAACTTCTTCTTGATCTCCATACTCCTTCTGTTTTCTCTAACTGAAGGTGTCAGATCTTAAAAAAGCCAAATAGAGGCCCCATTCCATTGGAGATTTTATTTGCTTTGGCTTTTAACAGTACATGAGTTTTTCTTTATAATTCAGAAAGTGCATAATAAGGACCGGAGTCTAGCTCCAGGTGGGGGATCTCTCTCAAGAGTAGTGTACCCTCTCGATATTATAAGATTCTCAAAAGTGTTGGACCAAACAATTTCAGAAGGAGATCCTGCATAAAGCTACACAGTCTGATCCTTCCATTTTCTTGGGAAGACCCACCATAATCAGATTATTCCTCCGACTGCGTGACTCCTGATCTTCCAGGTGATCTTAAAACTTCCTAACTTGCTTTTGAGAGTAATCACATCATGATCTATAGATGCTGACTTTCTTTCCTAGGAAGCAACCCTGGCCTCCACCTCCCACCCATTGCGTTAGAGCCTTCAGTGCCAGTTTTAACGTGAGAAGTCAGCCACTACACCTTGGAGGAGTTGTTTAATTTCTGAAATATCATCCGGTATGCATGCCCCTCACTCTTCTGTCAACTGGCCTTTGTTTTCCTCTGGGCCCAGAGAGTGGGGTTTTGAGACTTTACAGCCCGTGACCTTGCAGCCAGAGGCTCGGGCTTCCACGTTCCGTCTCGGCCATATTGTCGGCCAGGACCATTTTGCTTATCAGTACAATACTGAATTATATTCTCTCTGCTTGCACTCAGAAATGCTGAACCCTGTTAGGAATCCAAATTCCTGATTGAACATGAAGTTATGAGGTCCTAAGTAGTTATTTTATGATGTAATATTCGGTGACTCAGGAGCAACCTTCAGGACGTCTTTTCCCTCTAGCTCATCACGTGATACCAGCCTGTGGTTTCTGTGTGTTATAGTATTTTTCAGTTGTTTAACCAGGAGTAGCACACTAAGCTGAAAGTTTGTTTACAGGTGCAACCGGGAGCACAGGGAAGTTAATGGACTTGCTTAGTGTCACACAGTATGCAAGTGAGAGCTGTGGGATTCAAATCCAGGTCTCCCAGATTTGCAGCTCAGAGCCTTAAACCACTGCACTATACTACTTCCCAACTGACCCTTGTCCAACTGACCCTAGACTCCCCTCATGCAGGTGCTCGACATCTTCACATTACTGCTGCTCCAGCTGATAAACCTTGTTTTTCTACACCCCTAGTTCTCACTATAGACACTATGCGAATGTTTGCCACTAACTAGGGTTACACAGACTTGCAGTATAGGCACTGTTTAATTAATTGTATTGGACTGCCAGACAGCTAACTTCTACACAATCTGCACTTCTGCAGTACAACAATTTATATTTTATCTAATCTAAGTCACAGTACTTTCCCAGTGTGCTCCTACCTCCCTACCTGCAACTTCTTGTTCTACCCCTTCTCCTCTGTCCTTTCCTTCACTCGCTCCTAACCCTTACCATCCCCAAGCAAAAAACCTTATCTAGGCAGATTTGTTGAGGTCTTTCATCCTGGACTCCCTTCTTCATAATCTTTTCAACACTGACCCACCTCTATATCTATGGTGTCTAGAAACATGGTGAAGTTTGAATTCACAAGCTATAAAGATGAAGTCACCATATTCACTTCTGCAGACCATTTTGTGAAGTTTTTCTATTTAATAGGAAATTCACCATTGGTAACTTTGCCTTATTTCCACCAACTACTTTTTGGCTTTTAGGCACAACATCAAAGTTTGTCAGATTTGTCTGAAATGTGGTATGGTTGTAGTCAAATGGAGATGAATCTTTGGAGCATTTTGATGATTATTGGACTTAAATTATGGATGATGCACCATGGTCATGTTGGGAGGTGATTTTGAGGTGTTGTGCACACCCATGAATTTTTCAGGGTGTTATGTATAGAGACCAAAAATGATGAACAAGAAAGAGTGAGAAAACCAAAATATAACAAAAATTTCCTGCTTAGAGAAAAAAGCTCAGGATCTTTCTACGTTGCCTTGCTTTACAGTACTCCTCCCTCCCAACACCACTGCTTCACAGACTTGCAAACAGAAACTACTACTTTAAAGTAAATAATCAGCAAAAATAAACAATAAAAACCCACAAATCTAGCATCACAAGCCCTCTAGAACAATTTTGAGCATTTTGGATTCAAAAACTTGGTTTTGAGATGTATTTTAAAAGTTTTTCCTCAGACAAGCACACGCAAACTTCTCTCCTACTCTGTCTTCAGATGACGGCACTGAAGACAGCCTCATCATGGCATACAGCATGTTTCAGCAACATGTCACTTCCAGTCCCATAGTACATTGCACACTTCGCCTCTGTACCAAACTTTGCCAGTGAAGTTATCAACTTTGCATTTTGCAAAGTTATCAGTTTATTTCGAATCTGTACTTCACAAGGCAGATTAACTTTCTGAAATAAGTAATTCACAAATTAATTTGTAGGCGAAGTTTTCCAGCTTTGCATATCACTAATAACACAGACATACAACAGATGACTCTCTTGCTTACATTCTAAGTTGGTTTCCTACTGGGATAAACACTCCCTTCTCAAGAGGTCCTGTGTAAGAGAATACCACTTTCTCTGGCTGTCAGCATAGTTCATCAACCTATGTAGGTCCTATGATTCTGCCTGGTACCTCTTTAGGGCTTCACATTTTCCCAGGGACTTACTGATATACTGTACAAGTGACCACAAAACTCCTACACAAATGTTGCCAGGAAGGTTGAATCCACTTATTTTGCTTCCAATAAATTTAAATTCCCAGAAAGGTTTTGGAAGGATATCGTTATTCCCTCTGTGATCCCCCAGCCAGTGATCTCCACCAGTCCTACTAGACTGCAATGCAATAATTACTGGCCCCTTTCAAGTTGCCACCTTTTTAAACAATTTTCTTCACATTCTATGCCATCTCACTTCTCCCTCAGTCCCTCCCTCCTCATTTACCCTCTCCACTTACTTTTTTTAATCTATAGTTTATTACTCTGCCTGGCTTCAGCCAGTCATTCAACTTACTGCCACTCCGCCCCTGTTATCTGGTAGTCTCCGTTAACTGCACCAGCTACCAAATCAGACCTCCTGCAATTCAATTTCTAAATAAAATGATAGCCCCTCAAGCACTGGACACATCAGTTCAACATCTTATCCTGGTATAAGGGCCAGAGGTGAGCATGCAACTTAAGAAACCCTGACACTAATGATAGCTATACATACCGTGTACTGCCCGACACATTATGCACCATGACTACAGGACAGTAAAAATACAGGTGATGAAAAACATAATATATAAAATATAATACATATTCCAACATCATAAGTACTACAGTTTGGAAACATTTGACACAGGTCCAGCATACAGTACCATAAGTTACAGGCCAAATCAAATGTTCACAACTGTCAAGTATGTCTACAGTCATGGTTGGCACTCGCACCAACAGCTCCCATTATGTGATTGTGTTTGCCAGTATCTCTATGAAAAGTTTCATTATGATCCACAGTGTCAGTACAAAGTTATGCTTCAAAATGCATGCTAGCGAAGACAAACAATGAAGGAAAAACAGTACAGTAGGTGACCCATAATTCTTTTGGGAAAACATGGCACAGTTTTTAAGACTCAGTGTAACAGACCTGCAGTGTCCCTTTTAAATTGAACTATCATTTTCTGCAGTAATTTCTTTACATTTAAAACAAATTCAGTCAAAGCCGGCCCACCAGCACAGCAATAGTGCTACTGCTTGGATGCTGATGACCCAGGTTTGGAAGCAAATGTTGGAGGGTCGGCCGGGAAGTAGGATCAAGAATCAGTAGGACTGCTGTCCTTCTCCCAGGGGAGGAGGATCAGCAGAGTTTAAAGCTTGCCTGGCCCCTTGCAGAAGCTGGGGAAAGGCAGCTTTGGCCAGAAGGTCAGGAGACATGGCAGATGCACATTGCATGTGAGTGTGGCATGCACCATTAGGTCATTGCACGTCACATCTCCTGGAGCAAAGGATGGAGGAAAATGCTGGTCGAAGGATGATGAGGAGCACCTGCAGAGCCTGCACCAAACCAACAGCACACCTACCAGAACGGATCTGTTCTGCGGCTGGGCTTGGGAACCCCACTTGGGGACAAGCCCTGGGGAAAGACAGCTGGCAGGTAAGACCCGGCAGATGTTGGGTTGATGGGGCTGGGGCACTCCTCAGAGGAGGGCCAACCAGGGGAGAAAGAACAATTTTTTATATAAAACTTGGATGCAACAAAGTATCCTAACACCAGATTTTGTTTCATCAGATCTAAACTAATCCTCCCAAATTTGACACTCTTAAACTTTGGATGGCCAGGATTCCCCTGATATCATGTATCACCGAATCCTGGTTATCCTCAGGATCCTAGACTCCTCCCTCATCCTTTCTGACTTCCATTTATTTAGATGAGACTATAGCAAATGTGGTGGTAAGTTGCCTTGTAAGTTTGGCAGTCCCTCACCTGTTCCATCACACCACGTGAATCGTCCCCTTCCTCCCAAGAGCTCCTCACTGTCAACCTTCCCTCCTCCTCTCTCCTAGTCTATGTGGCTGTGCTTTACACCTCTCTCAAGCTAGCACCTGCACCCTGGTCTCCTGCATTACCATAATCTCTTCCCTTACTTCCTCAGACAAGCTCATCCTCCTAGGAGACTTCAGTCTTAACTGGCTCTCCCTCCTCTAAACCCTCTATTCAAATAATTGACTCCTTAAATCTTACTCAACTTCTATCTAAACTAGCCGCTATAACCCACTCTTCAAACCATTCCCACCTTGACTCGACACACTCCTCCCATCCCCCATATCATCCCTCAGGCATCCTCCCGGACACACTCAGTGACAACAGCTTGACGTACTGCTTAAAAAGCGTGCCTTCCCACTCATCCTCAAAATACATTTGGCACCATCCTCTTAATACCCTCAACACAAATGCCCTTCTCCATGACTGCTACAGTGCAGATTGGTCTCCAGTGTCCTCTACCCTGATATCAACTCCTCCTATAGCTCTTTCACTAATATCCTCTTTTGGATATGGGAGCTCCATGCCCCACTAAAAAAGCCAGGGTTAAGTGAACATATCACCACTGGATCACAAGAACCTTATTGCCTCATGTAAAGCATGTGACTGAGATTGGGCTGTATTCAAAGCCTCCCATTCCCAGGTCAACCTGCTCACATGTAGAATTCTCCAGAATGCCTGTATAAAGCCAGTCTGCACAGTTAAGGCTGACTACTTTAGGTCCCACCTCCACTTAAATCACAACTCACTCTCAAAATTCTGGCACATAATCCACTGTCTTCTTGACCCTCCTCCCAGTCCATTCCCCAACCCTTGTTTTGGATGGTTCTGTGTCTGACTTCTCCTCTGTCACTGACAGCTTCAATCAATTCTTTACTAACTGTGCTCTTCCTGATCACACTCTGCCTGCCCCTGATGATGCTTCCACCCGACCATTTCAGCAGGTTATTGTTTCCTTCCTGTTTCCCCTCAGGAGATTTACCATGCACTACTGTGCTTAAATCGCTCCAAATCCAACCCTGAAGGACTCCATCCTATGCTTCTCTGTATCTCTGCCCTCACTACAGTCACTCCCTCACCCACCTCCTAAACCTCTCAATCTAATCCTGCTCCGTACTCAAAAGCTTGAAGTTAGCAAAGGTGTTGCCCTTCTACAAGAGGTGGTGACGATCCATCCCTGGCAAATACCTGCTAATTATATGTACTTCCCTCCTTCTCCAGACTATGAGAATCCATTGTCTACAACAGACTTGGCAGTTCTCTTCAACACTGACACTCTCTCTTCCTTCCAAGCAGGTTTCAGGAGAAATCATTCACCATCTTCTCCCTACTGTAGGTCGTAGACTCCATCCTTTTAGGATGGACCAGGGTCCTATCACTGCTGCCATCTTTATAGATTTGGCTAAGGTGTCTGACTTTGTGTCTCTCCTACTCCTAAACAAGCTAGCCTCTGCTGGCTTCTCAGCCTCAAAGTAAACTGGTTCTCAGTCCTACCTCTCTGATCGGCAACAGTCAGATCAGGTAGGAAATGATCTCTCACTCTTTCTTCCCATCCTTGCTGGTGTCACCAAAGGGTCCATACTAGGCCCTATCCTATTCTCCTCTTCATAAACAATCTCCCTCTTTCTGCACCAGCTCTCACATCCAGATGTATATGGATGATACCATGCTCTAGGCCTCTGGACCCTCATCTGCAGATGTGCAAGCCCCCTCAACATGATTTTAACAATGTCCTGAGTTGGTTTCAGAAAGCGAGCTCAAACTCAACACTAAAAAAGTCTCCATGCTTTTTGGCACCAGGCAAAAGTTAGGCTGGGTTTCAGACTCCCCTGTGTTCTCCACTCTCATGGCTTCCCTCATGATGTAGTACCTTCATTTAAATACCTCGAGGTCTAGCTGAATAGCCCCTTGACTTCACCACTCAGCTGATGCCATCTGCTCCAAGCTCTGCCCTAAGCTCAGGATCCTATATTGAGACAAAGACTGCCTGTCCCTTCCAATACACCACCAATTAATCACCAAAATGATCCTACCAGTATTTGCTATGCTGATATAGTCTATGGCACTACCCTCGTTGTGTCCCTCGTCAGGCTTGATACCCTCCTAAACTCTTTCTGTCACTTTGCTACAAACTCCCTCCTGCACTTACCATTTGTTCTCTACTCCTCTTTCTCCAACCTCCTCTTCCCAACAGATGTCTGGGACACTGTCTGACCGTCACTGCCAAGTACCAGTTTGGAACCCTTCCCTCCTATCTCTCCTCTCTTCTATCACCTGCTAATCTATCCTCCTACACTGTGTGCTCCAGGAATTCCAGTTCTTTCTCTCCTTCATCCCCACACCATCTGGACTATCAGCTTTCTCATACCACTTCCACTTCCACTGGAATAATCTCTTATCTCACATTCGCTCATGCACTTCCATCCCTGCTTTCCAGTAGTAGCTATAGGCTCACTCCAGTACCACCTTGCTCTTGTCCTTCTACCTCTCTAGTCCTGCTCCTCAACATCCCTAACTCCCCTTGACACTACGACCCACTATACTAACATGCAGCAACTCCAAGACATTGTTTACTCCTCTACTGTTCAACTACTGTAACCCTGTAATGACTTATTATTTTAAGCACTGTGACTCCACTGCAGCTTATTGACTGCTGCTGCCTTGTTGCTTATAATTTTCCCTTTTGTATTAATTGTCTGGATTGCTGTCTCTACCCTCTGTCTGTATTTGCTACCCCTCATCCCTAGGTCGCAACTGGAAATAAGCCTTGGCTCAGTGTGCCTTTCCCAGTAACCAACTTTTAAATAAATAAACTGATGCAGACACATTTCTGTTTTGTATAATGGCAGGGCAGTTTACAACCAAAAGTAGTGTTACCAACCAAGGTGCCAAAAGATGGTAAAAGCTGAGGGGGCTGAGAATCAAAAGGGCAGTTATGAGGTACAAAGGACACTTTTCAATACTAGTTTTTGCCATACAGAAACAAAAAGTGGAGTGGCTATCAATCCTTTCATTCCCCGTTCCGGCACCTATGTTACCAACTGTAGGTATCTGCAAGCAACTCAAATGGTCACATGATGTATATGCCGTGATTCTAAGTGGGAATATTTTAAACAATGCACACCCCTTCCTTGGCACAAAGAAGAAGCTTTGTATTAGGACAAACTCCAAGGTGCACAGTGCAGCAATATACTCAAGAGTTAATGGGAATTCTGTGTATATTATTTGAAGTTAGCATGAAAGCAACAAATGACCCAATTACAGATAATTTGTTACTGTTGAGAAGCCTGAATTTCATACAGCTATAGTGGAGCCATCTTTAAATCCATAACCTATTCTCTGGCAGTGAGTATGCATCTGAGGCCGGGAGATCAGAGGGCTGTGGGTTCAGTTCACATCTGGCACTTAAGTTAACATCCCAGTACTGACACTGTAGTGCAGCATGAGAGGGTGCTGCACTTCTGAGGTGCCGTCTTTCAGATGAGATGTTAAACTGAGGTCCCATCTGCCTGTTTTGGTGGTAGTTCAGGAGGATGATAAAGATCCCATGGCACTTATCGAAAAGAGTAGGGGCAATTTTATTGAAATAATCAACAAACAGCAAACAAGACATGAAAAAAATAGTAAGACATGAGGAAATGAAAATACATGACACTCATTAATGGAATTCAAGAAAAAAGGACTAACTATACATCAAATTCCTAATGCTTAGCGAAAAAAGGAACAGAAACTTGAACACTAAACTTTAGTAACAACCTACTCCCTCCATCCATATAAATAACCCACTAGATATAATTAGTGACTTTCCATAAGAGAAGCCCCATCATTAATTGGTAGCCCCTCAGATGTTTTTGGAAGTGAGCAAAGGAAGGAAAAGAAAGGTCTCATTTAAATTTAATGATATGGGAGAAACCTTTCCACCACATTCTAACTTTCCGTACATTATACAATTGTGATTCTGAAAGGTATATTTTGGTTAAACGTTAGTTACATATTCTCTGTAACCCAAAGCTGAAGGCTTTTTTTGATGGATAACCCATTGACACCTTATTTGCCATAAGCAATACCTAAGACAAGCAATAAAACCTGTAGAGTCCCTTTCGTACTTCCGTAAACTTACAGGAAAGAACCCAAGTACCAGAATATCATAAGTAAGTCTAGCCAACCATGGTAAATTCCAGGCTGTGGCCAAATGGTCCCAAATCTTAGTTGCCACTGAGCACTGAAGAAGAAAATGTTCCATAGTTTCTTCTTGTTAATACAATCACTATAAGGGCAAATCCTCTCCTCTCTGGCTTTATATTTAGCTGTTCCTCTAACATTTAATTTACCATATAGAGTAAGCCATTGCGTTTCCCACATATATTCTGGTAATCTTGGGTTGTTCAATTGATTTAAACATCCTCGTTCGAATACTCGGACAATTCCTAAAGCAAGGGACTTCTGAATAGATTGCAGCCATTAATTCCTTATATAAGGCCTTAGAAGAACATCTAAGAATTTGTTGTTTTGTGACCTGCCATTTAAATAATTTCTGAGCCGCTGGTTTAAAAAAAACTGGCAAAGCTAAGTGATTGGAAAGTTTGGGGCACACTGTATCCAGGCAATAAGATAGCGGCTCAATAAATTGAAAAAGGAGCCTTCTTTCTGGTAGTCTCACTTAAAATAATTTTCAGTGAACAAGAAAAGAAAATTGAATGACAGAAAAACACTGGATCTACCATGCCTAGTCCCCCTCCTTTTCCTTAGATATGTATAACACCGTTTAATTGGATTAAGTCTATTCCCCAAAGTAATTGAAAGCATATACTATATAATCTAGTTTCAAATTTAACCGTAAAGGAAATATTGCTGCAATATACTGAAGACAGGGAGGATAAATTGTTTTAAGACCTGGATTCTCTTCATTTTAGAAAATCTGAACCTTTTCCATCTGATAACCTTACCTCTCAATTTTGTTTAATACCGAATTCCAATTCACTTCGGACAGTTCTGTGAACTAAATGAGACCCCTAAAATTGTTAAGGGCTCAGATGATATGTGAATAGAGTTCCAGACCAATGGGTGTTGAAATTTACCACCGAGCAATAAACCCTTGGTTTTAGATAATTAATCTTAGCATTAGCTACTAATGCGTATTCCTCAAATTTTGTAAAAAATTTTAATGTGTGATACATCTGTAAAGAAAAGGCAGACATCATCTGCATAAGCTTGATATTAATTATTGAGTCAGAATCCGAACACGAACTCCCGCCATAGAGGGACCAAACTCATAACTCTTAAAAGGGTTCTAAGGAAAAATTATACAACAGGGGCTTAATGGGCAACCCTGTCTCACCCCACACTTTACCTGAAAACCCATAGCCCTCTCTCTTTTAATGTATGGAAAACCATACCAGAACCATATAGATTTTTGATTAAAGATAATAGGTTCGGAGGCACTCAAAAAAATTCCAGTCGGAAAATAGAAAAGTGTGATCTACTCTGTCGAAGGCCTTTTCTAGATCCAAGGTCAATAAATAGCCAATTCCCCTATTTCGTTAAGTTTTTCAATTAAATCTCTAATTAAACATAAAATTGACTGAATACCTCGACCAGGAATACCACAGTGCTGTATTTGTGTAAAACTATGTTGAGCTAATTTTTAAGTCTAATATTGATCAAAGACATCAATATCTTATAATCCGAGTTAAGTAAAGTAATGGGTCTCCAATTATTGAAGTTACCCTATCACCTGATTTAAAAATATAAATTTGTAAGCTGTCAGAAAAGGAGGCTATCGTGACACCATTCTCTAAGAAATGGTTAAATACTAATGTTAAACAGTGACTCAGTTCTGATTGAAAAGATTTATAAAATAGATTAGAAAGGCCGTCTGGCCCGAGCCATTAGGTTTTAGTGAAGATAAAACTACATTAATTTCCCTAGAAGAAAAGGGTTGGTGAAGCTTTATTAGCAGGTCTGACTCTAGGTCCTGCATTATAGGAGGTCCTAGCACAGTATTAATCTGATGCAGGAGGGTGACACTCGAGGCTCTAAGTCCTGAAAATGAGTATGTATTATATCCGGATCTCCTGTAAGGAAAAAGCTGTCCTAGTACCTTGGTTAGCGAACATAATGATATATGTTCCTTAACCTCTTTACATAATACAAAAGGATCCCCGATTACTGATTTCCGTGATATGATTGGTCATAATGGCATGTAACGCTTTGGCCCTGTCATATTGCAAAGTTTTCATGTTTTCTTTAATTTCCTGTATTTGTGATGAGAAATTATCTCTAGAAGTGTTAGCACAGGATAATAAAAATTGCAACTGACTTCTCAATTTTAGATAATTGAAAAATTTATTTTTTGAACTACTTTATCGTGTTTTTAAACCATTTTATACAATCAGTTTTAGTTTCCTGCCACCAGTGTCCCATATCCTGATATAAGAAACTCACTGACAGTCTTGCTTGTAAAATTAGTTTAATGGAGTTCTGGACCAAGTTATCTTGTAACACAGAAGTGTTAAGTTTCCATCTAGACTTCTGTTTCCACTAGCAGTCAGAAGGCCAATATTAACCTGTACTAAAGCATGATCCGAAAATTCTACCGGAATTATCTGTAATTGATGGAACAGAATGTTCTGTGACACAAAAGGTAATCAATTGTATACCCTGTACCGTTCTTGAAAAAGTACCTTTTAGCCCTTTGACTTCACATCCATACAGGATAATAATCCCTGCGGTTTTAATAATATCTGACAGACATCGCATCACAATAAATTTTCCTATTCGTCACACCACCTTTTGGCTGCCTCTATACTGCAATTAAAATCTCCCCATAAAATAGGGACAGTTGTTACCAAAAAGGTTGTATCTGTTTCAGACAAAGTACCCTGCCAGCCTTGGTCTGAGGATTATAAATGTTAATTAAATGAATAAGGTGTGAAAACCATTTCCCTCAAGTATCAACGTCCTCCGGGACATAATTCAATTAATTTATGTAGAGTGAAGCCATATGAATTGAAGAGGATCCCACACCGTCTGCCTTGTCCTCCCGAAAGACCAATAAGAAGGCCCCCACGGCCAGTCACTAGCGAAGGCGAACACTGATTTTTTGTAAACATCCAAGTTTCTTGTAGGAAAACAATTGAGATGTTTAAGTCATGGAGTAAATGAAAACTGCACGTCTCTTCACAGGTTTTAAAAGGCTGTGAGTGTTTAAGGTAGCCATGATAAATTTAAATCCATACAATTACAAGTGAATACCTAGAAACCCACTTTACTTCTTCCTCGTTTCTTTTTGTTCCTTATAATCATCCTTTGGGGCACTAGGCCGTCTTGAGTTGAAACCTGCAGATCTGTGTCTGCCAATTCCACTTCGAATCCCCCAACCAAGGGCCTCATAAGAGTTTTGGTGTCGATACCTTCAGATTCAGGAGGTAACTGAGTTTTAGAGCTCTGCTTGATCGTCTAAGAACTGGTAGGGGTTTTGAAGGAACCGATAATTTATCTAAATAAGATTCCCTTTGATTCTGTGTAACAAACCCGTTGGAACAGCTCAGGAATATTGTCCCGCATTCCTTTCCTCTTCAAATCGACAAGGCCTGTATCCTAACAGTATTATCTATAGTAAGTAATGTGGTTGCAGGGTTTAGTGGCCCTAAAGGAGGGTTTGGTAAAGGTTTTCCCATAGCCTGGAGATCACTGGCCTCTTGAGCTTTTTGTATAAAAACTCTGAAGACCCTTGAACTGTTTTATTTTGTGCAGCCCAGGACAATCTCTGAAGGCATGATTGGGTTCTTCGCATAAGTCACACCTGATAGAGTTAGCACAAAACATGGTGACATGCCCACTTCTCCACAATTATCACATTTTGGCTGATCACATGCACTTGATAAATGTGTTTTGGCACCACACCTATAACATGCTCTAGGCTGACCACTATAAAATACTACCCCGGTCCCTACCTAACATAAAGGAGTTAGGAATGTGCTCTATACCAGCTGTTGTGTGGCGTAACTTTCACTTTAAATTTCCACCCCGTCCAAAACTGTTCGGTATTCTAGGATTGGTTCTGGATCACTCTGTAAGTCACATTTTTGGGATAACCAAAAACAATGTTGTCAACGTGGAACACCTTCATTCCTGAACATGACAGTAACATATTTAATCAGGGATTTTGATAAAGGGATAACTAAAAGGTGTCCATAAGGGGAAAACTTAACTTGAGAGTACCTTTCCCAAAAGATCTAATAAAGCAGGGGAGCGAGCTGATGTCAAAGTTATCCTCTCCGGAAATATGAATAAAGCAAAACATCCCGTGGAAAATTTTAAAGACTCTTTAAGTAAAGTTTGCCCACATAATATCTGTCAGGCCTGTCCTGTAGCCTCCCTTATACCTAATACGAACAGCATTTCTCCTGGGAGCTGCCTCTCTTTACACTAAGAGAAGAGACTAGACATAAGGGTTTTTCAATCTTACTCCTCTTCTACAGCTACTTTAGACTGGGTTTGCTGACCAGTTAAACCATTTTGCAAGATATTAGGGACCTTAACTTCTCCCCACCCCTGTTTATCAACAGACACCTCTGTAACATCAACTTTAAATCAGTACCTTTAGGCTGCCATTCTGGCTCATTATTAGTCAAGTCCAAAGTCTTGTCCCATGCAGAGACTGGTGTCCAAACTCCTGAACCCAGAGATTTCCAGCCAGCAGCCGTTAAAGCTGCCTGAGGGACCAGCTATCATCGTGTTCCAAGCGAGGAAATGGGGAGCTGTTCAGTAAATCACTGTCCTCTGACTCCACTTTGTTTTTAGAAGTAGTAGGAGTCTTTGATAATCCTGAAAGGAAAACTCCGTCACCCTTCTTGAGACCCCTTCAAGTCTGAAAATGACTGAGTCTTTCACAACTTCCCTCCCTTGGTCAAGGACGGGAGGTTTAAACACGAAACCAAGTTCCTTTTTAACTGGAAAGTGGGAAGGACACAACTGATTGAGCAGTACTTAAGCTGCTATGATGCTGAACTGCCCTTCCTGTGTTAAGATCCTGATTTCCTTCTTCTGTACACGGGAGCTTTCTGCAACGCCGACTCCGGACGAGACGCGTCGCTATGTCCAATCCTGAAGTTGTTTATCTAGCCTCCGGTTGCCTACCAGTTCCACCGCCGCTAGCGCCAAACTCATCAACCGCTCCACTTGCTTCGGGTTTCACTCTCCTTCGTCATGTGGGGCGCTGCTGTGCGTTCTGCTACGACAGTTAAAGGCACCGATGCCTTTAGAGAACTGACCTCGGGATCTCAGCAACTGAAGCTAGAGCAAGACTCTCCGAATCGGAAATCGAGCCACATCACTCGCCACATGGCTTACCGAGGTCTCCGTGGAATCCGGTGCAAGCCAGCTCAGGCTGCACAACGCTACTTGCTTGCTGCTCGCCGCAACACCGCACCAACACCACCTCCTCCTTAGGCTCCAAGTTGCAATGGCCATGACTGACCTGTGCACACCCTACTGGCCACTCAGCACCAGCAGAGTAGGGGAACTTCCCCAGTGTCCTGGCCAAATTTCCTCATTCACTAAAAATACCACCAACAGCTTAATCTGGTTCAAGGTCAGTTGGTATTCATCTGTATCCCCTCCCTTTGGTTGGCCTGAAAATAGCAGGCTTTTGTCTAGTGCACTTACCTGGTCAACAAAATGAAATAAATAAATAAATAAAATTTAAGATGGCTATGCATTTAAGAGATCTTGTATATTTTCTATTGAAAAACAAAAGTAGCTGCATTTACATCATTCAATAGGTATTATTTTTAAGGTACTCATTGTGAATCCATTGTCTTTAGCAGATTAGTAATTATATGACTATACAAACAGACAAAATAGCCAGCAGACATAGGCCTTCTGGTCCATCAAATCTGCATGCTGCAGGGATTTCAGTTTTGCTCAGGCTGATGTCCCCACTCCCTCTTCCCCAACTAGTTCATTCCTAACCTCCTCTCCTCCCGATCTTTATCTTCCCTATATATATCCCAGCCCTCTTGAAGCTACCCACCATCCTCACTAAGATCAACTCTTCTAGCAGTGTGTTCCATTGGTCACCACCCTGTCTGTGAAGATGTGTCTCCTAACTTCCCTCCTAAACACCCCCTGCTTAAGGCTGTTCCTCCTCATAGTTTTGAAGCAGCTTACCCTGAAGAAACCTTCCTTGTTTACCCAATTGAATCCTTTTATGTATTGAAGGTCTCAATCATGTCTCCCTCTCCCTTATGTCCTCTGGGGAACATGCTCAGGGCCCCAGTCTCTCCTCATATGATCCACTCTGCTGCCCTGCAATCATCTTTGCAGCACTCCTCTGGACTGTCTCAATTACGTTGATACCTTTTCAAAGGTGAGGGCTCCAGAACTGCACCACATATTCCAGATGTGGCCTGTACAAGGCAGAACCACCTACCATCACCTACATCTAATCCCCTTGCTATGCAGCCCAACATCCTGTTTACTTGTGCCACTGCCTTCTAGCACTGTGCAGAGTGCTTTAAGTCACTAGATAACATCACTCAAGATCTTTCTGTTCCACTGTGGAGTTACCGGACCACTCCCAGGTAGTACTCTGCCCTGGGGTTTTGGCTCCAGACATGATCAGTTACTTCTTTGCAGTGAAGCCTAGTTGCCAGATCCCTGAGTATGTTTCAAGTTTTCTTTAATCCTCCTTAAGATCCTGTATCCCTCTGTTGAGTCCACCCTTCCACAGAGCTTGGTGTCATCTGTGAAGACTCATTTTGCTCTTGATGCCGTCTACAATATCATTAATTAAAACTTTGAACAGAACTGGCCCCTAGCACCTAGCCCTGTGGGATGCCATTTGTGACCTCCCTGGTACACAATTTCCCACCCATCTAACCAGTTTCTCTCCTACTCCTAGGTCCACCAATTTCTGATCAGCCTATTGGTGTACAGAGTCAAAGATCTTGCTGAAATCAAGGTATAAGATGTCCACTGCTTGGCCTCTGTTCACCGTTTTGGTTACCAAGCCAAAGAAGTCAATCAGATTCATTTGACAAGACCTCCCTCCCATAAAACCATGTCATCTAGCATCCTGGAGGCCATATTCCTCTAGATGCTCTATCAATCTTTCTTTCAACGTGGTTTCCATAGCTTGCATACTATTGAAGTGAGACTGACTGGTTTGTAGTTCTCTTGGTCATCCCTGTGACTGCTCATGTGCCATTCTCAGTCCTACAGTACCTCACCCAACTCCAATGAACAACTGAACAGGTCTGTCAGTGGCTCTGCAGGATCCTCTGCCAGTTCCTTTAGCACCTGGGGTGTAATCCATCTGAGCCCAGTAATTTGTCTGTCCTCAAAGCTAACAGTTCTTTTTCACTCTTTCCTTTTCTATTGCCTTATCTGTCCCCTTCCCACTTTCTAGCCCCTCCCCATTTTCCCCTATCGGTGCCAGTCCATCTTTCTCCTTTGTAAAGGCAGAGTAGAAGTATTTGTTCATTAATTCTGCTTTCTCCCTATTCTCCTCCACCCACCTTTCCTCTTGTCTTAGTCTGACTAGCCCATCTTTCTCATCTCTTTTTTATTTATGTAGTGGAAGAAAGCCTTCTCCTCTTCTTAATACCTTCTGCTAATTGCAATTCCTGCTGAGTCTTTGCTCACTGAACTGTCATTCCTGCCTGCCTCACTCCCTCACCTGTCCTAGGTATAGTTCTCTGTCCACCTCCTTTTGGTCTTCTTGAATTTTCTGTAGGCCAACCTCTTGTTCTCTGCCTGGGCTACCTCAGAGCTAAACCAGCTTGGTGCTTTGATTTTGGAGTTCTTCTTTTGTACCTAGTGCTCTACTCCATTGCAGCCCCATCTCCTTCCTTGATTATAGTAAATTTTGGTCCACTTCCATAGTTGCAGCCATAGTTGCAGTCATTTTGCTAGATGCCATTTTAGCACCTTGCCCATTTTCCCAAAGTACTCCCTCTTAAAGCCCCGGCTATTGGTCTTAGTGGTGACACTTTCCCTGCCCATGTCCAGCCTGAACCACGTGAGTGATGATCACTCCACCAAGTGATTCCCTGACTGTTATATCCTATACATGATCTCACTCTTGAGCACCAGGTCCAGGATTTCTCCCTCTCAGGTGCCAGGAGTTGAACTCACTCCATCACAGGGACCCCTGTAGTGGAGGTGTCAGATGAGCAGATGGAGAGAAAGGAGGTGGAACTGGACTGGTGGAGTTCATCAAGCAAAGACAGACAAGACAGCAACTGCACCAGTGTGCGAGCTCAGCTGAACTGCCAGTGCTGAATAAGAGGTAGTCATCACAATCACAGCAGGAGGACAGAGAGGGAGGACTCAGACTTGGAGTCAGGAAGCAACAGCAGCAAATTTCAGAGTCAGAGAGAATTTGGATTAGCGAAGACATGGTGTGCATTGTACAATCAGATAGAGGGAGAGGAACAACTGGGAATGCGATTGAAGGAACACAATGACTAGTGCCAATTTCTTATCATTGAAACTGAACAAAACAGACTGAGTGTAAGTGTAATGCAAAACTGCAATTTGGTAAACGGCATTGGCATGACAATTGTATTTGTGTAAAACAATAAAAAATAACCTGCAAAGTTCTGTATGTATCATGACTAACTGATCTTTACAACAGTTTTATAAATTGTTCCTCTGACTGACTGACAGGACTGTCACTACAGACTATTACAATGAACATAAAAACACCCATGACTTGAGAGGCACAAGCACAAGTAACAAGTGAGAGTGCGTGAATGAATGATTAGTGAAAAACACTGTGGTCTGTCACCAGCCCCACTGGTGGGGTGACAAGTCTGCACAGTGCACAGTGATGACCATCAGTTACCCTAAAGATAAGAAGAAATAGTAGTTACATGATCAGTACATTACATGACAGACATCATGTTACACAGTGTAGCCAAAACATAACAGATTTTTTGCTGGGCCTGGGTGCTTGTTGATCCCTCTCTCCCTACCCATTCCCAATGCCCAAGCCCAATTATCAACAAACAAGTTTTTTTTTTTTTTTGCTGTCGATGGGTTTTGAAGGAAGTCACTCACTCTGAAACCAGTACTGCATCATTTTTCTTTCTGTTCCAAAAGAACAGCAGAGGAGGACAATGGACAACAATGATGTGCTGTGCATTTGTGGCTTTTGTGCAAGCAGTGTGCACTTAGTGTGCACTAGCAGTCAGTGTCTAATGATGCAGCCACACTGTTTTGTGCAGTATCCTGTGATATGGGGCACTAGTGAAGGGTGCCTGCCAAATGGCAACCCACATTCGGCTAGTGCCCCAACGGTGGGGATGTGGGGTAGGTGACCAGATGGGGTTGTCATGAAAAGGCGACAGGATATCACAGCGGGTATACACACATGGGGGTGGGTGGGAATAAGCCTGATGGATGTGGGATGGGAGGCTATGTGAGGGTGGTGCAGGAGTTCTGTGAGCTGGCATCATGGTGTGTGGGATAGTTGCGGCTTGGGGTGGTGGGGATACAGGTTTTGGGACTGGGCGCCAGTGATTTTTGTTGTGCCCAGCCAGAGACAGTGGTATTTTTTTAGTTTTTTACTTGCACCCCTGATGTGCACCCCTGGAGTTGAGAATCCTAAAGTAGGGGGTAGCCCCTGCATAAATGAAAAGAAGGTTTTCAGCACCAGGTTTACTTTTCGGCATGATCCCACAGCACCGAAATTGAATTACAGTGATGTGGGGTTGCCATAATGGTGTTCAGCAATGCCAAATTCGCCCTTATGACATAGAACTGTTTTGTGCACCAGCCCACCCTGCTGTTTACCATTAAGCAGGCAGTTGATATTACACAGAAGGAGCACGCACAGGAACTGTATCAGTTAAAGCAGAAAGAAGTGGGGAATGCAGTCAGAATAGCAAGGCCCAAACTGAGGAAAAGATAGCCAACTCAGTAAAGAAGGGGATAAAACCTTTATAGGTACATTAGGGAGTAGAAAGTTTAAGGTAGGGATAGTGAAGATTAATAAAGGAGAGAGGAGGTGAGCAGAGGGAGACAGTGAAAAGGCAGAGATACTGAATGAATACATCTGCTCAGTATTCACAAAAGAAGAAGAAGAGGAGTTATCTAAACCAAACAATAGAAGCACTCTGGTAGTGGAATTGACACCAGTCCATTTACAGAAGAAAGAGTCCTGAAAGAACTCTTAAAACTCAAGGTAGACAAAGCAATGGGGCCTGATGGGATTCACCCCAGAATCCTAAAAGAACTAAGGGGGACCTAGTGACACCACTGACCACCCTGTTTGACAAATCATGGGAGGATGGGGTGGTACCTGAGGACTGGAGAAATGCAGATATGATTCTCCTTCATAAAAGTGGGAGCGAGGCAGAAGCAGGAAACTACAGACCTGTTAGTTTGACCTCAGTTGTAGGGATAATGATGGAATCACTTCTGAAAGAAAGAATTGTTAAATACCTTAGAGGTCAGCAGGGCACAGGGACCCAAGGCAGCATGGATTCACAGTGGGAAGGTCATGTCAGAGGAATCTAATCGATTTCTTTGACTGGGTGACAAAAGCAATAGACCAGGGAGGGGCTGTGGATATGGCCTACCTAGACTTTAGCAAGGCATTTGACACAGTCCCGCACAAAGATTAATAATCAAGTTAGCCAGACTGGGAGTGGGTCCCAGGGTGGTAGCCTGGGTAGCAAACTGGCTGCACAACAGGACACAGAAGGTAATAGTGAATGGAACGCCATCAAGAAAAGTGGGTTACTAGTGGAGTACCTCAGGTTAAGTACTGGGTCCGTCCTCTTTTATGTCTTTATAGGTGACATTGCAGAGGGTCTTGAAGGAAAGGCACGCCTCTTTGCAGATGACTCAAAGATCTGTAACAGAGCTGATACACAAGGGGTGGAAAGGATGAGAAGGGACTTGGCAAGGTTGAAGGAATGGTCAGACGATGGCAACTTAGATTCAATGCAAAGAAGTACAAGTAATGCACCTGGGAAGCAAAACCCAGGAGAAGAGTGCACAATGGCAGGGGAGGTACTAACAACAACAATAATGGAAAGGGACCTGGGGCAGTTATATCAGATGACCTAAAGGTGGGCCAGCAATGTGAGAGGTCAGTAAGGAGAGCCGGGGGATACTGGGATGCATAGGAAGAGGCATCACAAGTAGAAAAAGGGAAGTGGTTATCCCTCTGTACAGACAGTTGGTGAAACCTCATCTGAAGAACTGCGTGCAGTTTTGAGACCCCATCTCCGCAAGGACATAGACAGGATGGAGGCAGTCCAGAGGAGGGCAGCTAAAATGGTGCAGGGTCTGCATCAGAAACCATATGAACAGAGACTGAAAGAGCTTAATATGTATACCCTTGATGAAAGGAGGGATGGGGGACATGACAGAAACTTCCAAGTACCTCAGAGAAATCAACAAAGTCCAGGAGGGTATCATCTTTAGAAAAGAGATGTGCAAGAACAAGGGGCACAGTTTAAAATAGAGGGGATGGCTCAGAGCAATGTTAGGGCATTTTTTCATGGACAGAGTGGTGGATGCATGAAAGCACCTTCCTGGGGTGGTTGTGGGTCTAAAACAGTGGGGAATTCAAACATGCATGGAACAGACATAAGGCAATTATGGGGAGAAGTAGGCTGTTGGTTAACTAGAATCTGCAGCTTGTCCAATAGGTAGGGAAATGGGCAGACTGGGTGTGCCAAGCGGGCCTTATCTGCTGTCAAAGTCTAAGTTTCTATGTTTCTATATTTCTATATTTCTACTATGTCAGTGTGTGGTGGCTTACTCACTTGGCCTCTGTGTGTCTTGTGTAGCACAATGACACACAAATTTAGATGAATAAGAAAACTTTGTCCTGTTACTGAACATTGAAAATTCAAGGAAGGAAGGCAAAAGACTGAGGGCAGATATTCAAAGCTTTGCCTCAGGTCGAGATTAGCACTGCCTGTCATGCAAACTTAGCCTGGAGCAAAATGCAAGCTATATTCAAAAGGAATAGCACTATGAAGCCAGTTAAATATAGCAAGCAAAGGAAGCTGGGCAAACAGGGCCAGGAGTGCAGGGGTAAAAATAGCCTGGGAATAAGACAGCACTGAATATAGCAAATGAGACAGCTCTGAATATAGCACCCAGGCAGGCAGTGCAAACACACAAAGGAACACAGTGTACAGCTGAGATAGCCTGACCCTGGGACATGCAATGAAATACAGGCTGGAATGAGGTCCCAAGTGCAGAGCACAGTGCAGAGCCCGGATGATGACACATACACGGGAATGGCAAGCAACAACTTGGACCCATGTGGGGAACCCAAGGAAGAGCACAAACTAATTGAAACCTCAGCACCCAAGAACGACACAGGACACAGTAGAACTTAACAAATGAAATGTAATAGTAAATAAGCAAATTAAAATGGTAAAGGGAACAGAACAGTGAAAAAATGCAACAGTAAATGAAAGTCCAACCCAAATGCCAAACAAAAATGCCCCAACCACCTCCCTCCAACCCACCCATACCAGAGATAGACAATGTAACAATACCCACAATGTGACAAGCTATGCCTATCCAAAACACACAACCCAAGCAACAAGAAGACCACCACTAGAACAGCAACATGGAAACAACAATGAGCACACCCATGCCAGCAATGTCAAACATATATACAACTATGTGCAATGTCGGCTAAGGCACAAGGGAAAGGTGCAAAGGGAGGGGTTTGCACACAGGTACACAGGAACAAGGGCCAGGGGACAAATACAATGCCAGGTGTGGGAAAGACAACACATAATGGGTAGAAGAGGATGGATAACTGGCCACCGGTTTGGGAGTCGAGCCTCCAACACAGCTACCACCCTTCTTGTCTCTGTGATCAAGATGGCCTGCTGCTCGACTACAGTCCTCTGTTGGCAGATGATGTGGCGCAGCAGTTCCTCCATCCCTCTGACTCCTCTGTCCTGGTCGCTCACAGTGATGACTGGAGTGGACCTACCAGAGGAAGGGGAGACCGTGAGGATGGGACACCAGCAGGAGGCAGACAGCAGCCACAGGTGGCCATACAGGGATGGATAGCATGTCCGATGGACAATCCTGAGTGGAGGTGAGTGCTGCACTGGTGGGCCAACCTGGAAGGTGCCCACACAGCAGGCCTGGGTGACACAGGCACCAACCCAAACCCCAACAGACATGATGGCGACAAGCCCAACAGCACTAGGGCACAGGTGACACCGCCCACCCCGCACAGCACACAGCGAGACAGGAAGACACACAGCTGAACCCCGAGAGCCGTGTGCAAGGGCCCGCATACAACACACACACAAGAGCACCCATATGTGGGACATGCTGCCCACTGACAGATGGAAATGTACCGTAAGGCAGAGCACAGCAACAACAACAACAAAAGGCATGCCGGACAGCACCATGCAGTGACGTTGGCCTGCCAATGACCGACCTAGATCAGGGAATAACAGGCGCAGGGCACAGACATTGGCAGGATGGGCAGACACATGCCACCAAGCAAGGCCTTTGAGAGCATACTCACAACTGTACCACGGCACAAGGAACGCTCCAACCATGGGGCAAAGCTCCTGTTCCACCCTGTGAGGACATGTTCCACAGCCAAGGTCAACACTGTAAAGCAACATTCCATGGCAATGATGCAAATAATATATTAGTAAAGTAATAACAGACCTCGGAACAAAAATGCAACACAGTAACAGTGTCATGAGCTACCCAGGTAAGTATTCCACTACATGTTCCACATATCACCAATATGTACCACAGTATGACAGGCAATGTTCCCGGTTGGTGGACAAAGGATGAGAGGTATGCCTGTGGCAGGCATGGGGCGTGGTGTCCGCAGCCACAACAGGCACGCGGGCAGCGCTATGCAGGCCTGTCCAGGAAGCCCCAGGATAGCAACGCAATGCCAACTGTGCACATGCAGATGATCTGTGGGGGGCGGAGGGGCAGAGCACACTGCACTACAGAGTGAGCATGGCAACCAACAGTGTGTGAGCCCACTGAACACCCGCCACCAGAGCCCCACTACCATCTGGCACCTCACAGCAATGCAAGCCTTCAGTGCCCCACAGCCACCCCCAGGGCACAGTGGCCAGACAGCCATCACCCGACTGTGGTGTGCAACACAGGTGTGCAGCACAGCACAGTGCCACAACACCACTGGCCCACTGCCCCACTGCCCATCACAGCCATACCACTGGACCAGTCAGTGGCAGAACACAGAATGAGACACACACCACAGTGAAACAGCACAGAGCAACAAGACAGGTACTCACAACAGGACCCTGTTCTCAGGGCTGCTCTCCTGCACCCATTGTGGCATGGCCGGCACCTCGGGCTGCTCTCTGCTGCTCCTGGGTCATGTCCCAGCCCCTCCTCTGGCCCTGGGCTGCTCGGACCCACTCTACAGAGGAGAGGTAAAACATTGCCATTAGTGCATGACACAGCATACACCACATGCAGCACAGCAAGATGCACATGCAACTAACACTGCACACACAGGGTCACCCAGGGTCAGTGGCTGAACATGGAGGACACCCACACAGAGGGGCATGACCAATGGAGCATTCGCCAGGCACACACGACATGTTGTCAAGGCAGTGCAGTGGTGCGACAGTGCTGGTCGCAGCTGTCCTGGACGATAGTCTGCCTACCGTGTGTGTGGGTCATTGGTCTCCCACGAACAGGACCCCTGCACCATGGTGCCATCGGCCGCGAGGCTGTGCTGCACCATGACCTGCCTCCAACCATGCCCCAACCCATCACCCACACCATGGCACCCTCATGGCAACAGCATGCACCATGCCCCCACTGTGCATGCCACCACACCCTGTATCATGATACCCCCATGGGGCCAACATGTGAGTCACCGCCATGCCATATGCACCCAAGCACCATGCAGATGGAACACACACACACACACACACATGCACACACACACACACACACACGCATGCACAGACACACTTGCAGCCTGACACGCACATGCTAGCAGGTGTAGCTGTGCATCGCCACTTACCTGGCACAGGCACAGTGCCCTCGTGCACCATGCGACTTGAGCACTCTAGCTGCTGTTGCTGCCACCATCGCAGGTCAGTGTATCTGTGCCACACTTCTACGCATCATGGGAGATGCCGCACAGGCACACAGCTTACTGGTGACCAAGGCCCACACCTGGATGAGTGGAGGTCTCCTTCCTGACCTCCCAAAGAGCTGCCGGTGCCTCTTCTGGACCAGCTCAACCAGGTTGGCTGTCCCACCTCCCCAAATGCCTGTCCCGGTGCACCACTGCCCTTGCCGCCTACCCCTGGCATTGCCAATGAATCACACACCTGCCTGCCACCTGTACCACTGCACTGACAGTACCAGCCCTGCTCCCACAATCAAAGTGCGTGGCACCGAGCTATCACATGATGTAGTGTGGAGTTGCACGAAGCTGCTCAACCCGTATGTGTGTGACCCCACTCATGAGCCTTGGCCACAATACCACTCCTGCATGGTGTTCCGCCTGTGTGGGACAGCACTGCCTTATGCTGTGATGCCTGGCCACTAGCACCAGAACTGGGGCCTCCCATGGGCATGTGTGTTTGCCATGCTATGCCCCATAGCACTCACTGTTACCAGAACAGTCGCGGTGCTGGCCTCCCATTGCCCACAGTGCATTTTGCATGTGTGCTAAGCTGTTAGCCTGGTGCTAATCAGGCACATATCTCGACCAGAATATGCAAATGAGGGTACTTGTGAATGCATGGTGCAAACACTCGTGATTAGCATATCATATCCAATGATTTGCATGCATAACAGGCTGGATTGCCCAGCTGGGCTATAAAGGGCAATCAATGCTCCACCGGTGTTGTGCTGTGGGACTGCAGCATAGAGCAGACACTGCAGGAGCAAATGACACTGAAGGAGACATGCAACAGGAGGGAAGAGCAGCAGGAGGAAGGTCTGTATAGCTGGTGGAGAGGTGTTGGAATGGCACTGGTGCAACACAGGGTTGGGCATATGCACTGTGTACCTGTAGTCACAGCCATACCAGCTGGGACAGGTCCACCAACTGCAGGACCAGAGGTAAGCACGGTGCTGTGCAATGTGCACTGAGTTACAAGAATGGCAGTCCGGGCACACCAGGCCTTGCACTGTCACCATGCCCCACATCAGCCTGCATCGGGTGGACTGCCTGCACCACTGTGGTTGCCAGGCAGGTGCGGGATGGGCCCCACCGCAGACTGCGAGTGTGTGCAGTGGCTGACTGTTATGGAGTCCATGGCACCTCGGTTGTCGCCCTGGATGTGGGATGTGGAGCATCTCAAATGCTCTGAATGTGGTACAGAGCTGGGCACATGGGTCACAGGGTCATGGCAGTGTGTTGCCGACAGCTCTGTGTGGCCTGTGCCTGGTAGCGTGCCATTGCATGTGTGCCATTCCCCATATCTTTGCCCTGTGTAGTGCCCATGTCCCCTAGGGGCATGGTACAGTGCAAGGTGGCAGCTGTTGGCTGGCCCCATCCTGGGGTGCACATGGCAGCCATGGGTGACAGCAGTGCCCTTGTGGGTCCAGTACATGCTGTCTGGACACCAACAGCTGTGCAGTGGCACAGTGCACATAGGGGTGGCTGCAGCACACTGTGGCTGTGTGTGCATCACACTCACATGCTGGCCAGTGCCAGATTCATGCAACCCATGCCACACCAGGGTGGCATGCATGCGCTGTTGCACATGAGTGACGCAACACAGGCATGCCACAGCTGGTGACACATGTCCCTTTTCATCTCTCCCATAGGTAATGAGGCATGGTCTGAATGGATACGCCGCCATTGCTTCTCACAGGAAGAACTGAAGACCATGGTGCATGGCTGAGGAGAGGGAGCAGGTGGTGCGCACCACAGGGCCATGGATGTGGTGGTGCACCAAGCATAGGAGGAGGTCACTGCGGGTGAACACAGTTGGCGGTCATGGCAGGACACTGAGGCAGTGCGCAAGCACTGGAGTGACCTGCTGCACTGGGTGAAAGAGTAGAAGGCACAACATCTATGTGACAGGATGCAAACCAGTGGTGGCCGCACAAACAGCACAGCAGTGGGAGGAGGACCCACTCCTGGCCATGGTGGCATACATACTGTGCCCAGTGGCTGTCAATGGTGTACCAGGTGGTGGGTGAGATGACTCTCACACCGCCCAGGACAAGTCTATATCTGCATGTGCGCACTCTGCATGGTGTGATGGAAAAGGGTGCACTGTGGGGCTGCAGTGCTGTGCACACTAGCACAAGGGATGGGTATGCATGTGCACTATGGGGAGGTTGGGAGCATGTGGCCACAGGATATTGCCGTGGGATGGTGTGTGGGGTGTGCATGTTCACAGCGGGTAGCAAGTGTCCTAGGGTGTGTATGTTCAGGTGGCGGTGGTGGTGGGGCGCCATTGCGTGTATGGGTGACTAACCCTGTCCTGTTTTCTCCACAGCAGTGTGAGAGGGCCAATGGTGCACCAAACCATGCCAGAATGGCTGCCTCGGGACCAGAGGAGGAGGAGGAGGAGGTGGAGGACAACCTGGCATCAACATCTGGCCTGGGTGGTGGATGGGGACACCCAGGGCCTCACATTGTGTGGCACTCCCATGGAGGATTGGTACAGCTGATGGGAGGGGACCCCACTGCAGGTGGGGAACTGACTACAGTGCCACCTTGGAGGATGCCCAGGTTGAGGAACTAGGTGGTGGGCAGGTGATCCTCCTGACTGTGACGAGTGACATTGACACAGATGTGTCAGAGGGTTCTTATCTGCTGCCCATGGATGGGCCTGTGGAGGGGTACAGGAGTAGGGCTAGGCACAGGATGCAGCACAGGTGCCAAGGGGTGGTTGTCTTGCTGGCATGGTGCACCCATGCAGCCAGAGGTTGGCCATGTGGAGGATGTGTGTGCACCACTAGACATGCGGTGTCCCCTATAGGTTGTGGGCAGGGCCCTCCGGAATCACAGCACATCACCAGTGGACTGCAGTGGCAGGACATGCCACCCGTGCACCAGCATCCCGACCCTGTTGAGCTGCAGGCCCCAGTGCCAGCCACCATAGGGGTCACACCCCTGGAGCAGGATGCCCCAAGGGCCTGCCCACTGCTCCAGGCTGCACTGATATCCCAGCAGGAGGCTCGAGTAGACCTGCATGGCCTACAGAGGGAGCTCAAGCATGAGCTGTCACTGATGCATGAGTCTGTGTTCCTGGGCTTTGCCCATGCAGAACAGCATGCCGAGGACAGGGTGGGCTGTGTGGTGCTGTGCTGGACTGAGCTCGCTGGCTCAAGGCTGCAGTGGTTGACCTCACCACTGTGCTGTGCGGGTGCATGGGGGTCACCAGGACGTGCATGGAGGTCAGGGTGACCATGGCACAGGGGCCCACAGGAATGCCACCCATGGCCGCAGGGGCTACCACTGGCTCCAGCACAAATACATTGGGAACATCTACAGGCACCCAGTGCTGCTGTGGACGTAGTCCACCCTGTCAGATTCCGCCGGTCGACGGGGCACAGGTGGTCCACCCTGCCTGCCTCACCGTGGTCCACCCAGCATATGTCCTCAGCACAGAGCACCCCTGGTTCTGTGACCCACCCCATTGTGTGTGCCATGTGCATGGTGGTAGTCACTGGTGATGGCATGGCTAATCTTCACCCTGGCATGGTTGCCACCCCTGTGTGCACATTGGCACTCCCACACCCTTGTACACACATGCACACACACTGACACACACCCTGCACTCTTCACATGCACCACCTCACTGACACAGCCATGGAGGCCCTCCCACACTGCCACCACACATTGAGCATCACTCATTCCACCATACCATGGCTGTGTGTCCACTTTCCGTGTGACCTGCACACCCCATCGCAACCACACACACTCACATGCTTCTGTTCCAGTTTGTTGTGCACCTGCTCTGATTAGTGTTGTCACTGTTGTAGTTGTTTGTTCACATTAAAACATTCACCATTGTACTGTTTCATGTTGCTGTGCAGTCTGTCCTCACCCTCTGGCCTGTGACAGTGTCCTGATGATGTTGGCCCTGTGATCAATTGCCCTGAGGGCCATGCTAGGATCCTCCTCTCAAGTTGTTCCACTATCCCCCGACCACTGACTCTGGGTTACTGTTGGCCTGTTTCTCAGGTTCAGGTGCCTGTATCCCATGGTTCATTGCCATGTTGTGCAACATACAACAGGCTATGAAGATACGGCATACCTTCTGAGGCCTATACTGTAGGGCACTGCCTGATGTGTCTAGGCATTGGAAGTGATCTTCAGTATGCCAAACACCTCTCTATGATGTTCCTGTTGCTGGCATGTGCCTCGTTATACTGCTGTTTGGCTACTGCGGCTGGCTGGGGTACCGTGTCAGCAGCCAGGGTCACAGGGATAGGAGCTGCCCCTGCTGAGAGATATTCACCTGTTAGTGTTGTACTGCTGTCTGCCTGTTACCATCATGCATCCCTGTGTTGCCTCCCACACCCCTTCCCGGCCTCCCATGCGTGTCCCCATCCATGCGTGGTGTGTGTGCCTTGTCAGCTGCTACTTACCAACTAGGTGCCCACTGGGTATCCTGCCCTCCTCAGATGCCTGGCACAGCTGGGACTGATGCCAGATGAAGGCATCGTGGATACAACCGGGTACTGTGTATAGACATTGCTGATGTGCTCAGTCACATCACACACCACCTGGCATTGATGGAGTGGTCCCTTCCTGTATATGTAGACATCACTGCCATCACCAGGTGGTGCATGGATGGGGACATGGTGCAGTCAATGGCACCCAGTACTGCTGGTAGGTGTGCAACTTGATGGAATTGCTGCATTGTTTCTCTGCGCCTGCTGCTGTGCTGGGGAATACTATGAACTCCCTAGCATGTGGCAGGAAAGCCTCTAGGAACTGGGTCAGAAGGCATGAGGTTGCAGACTGCGATACCCCAGTGGTGTCCCCCATTGGTCTTTGGAACGCCCCTGTGGCTAGGAAGCACATCGCTGCTGTCACCTTCCTCTACTGTCATGGCATGGCTGCATCTGGTGTGGGGTGCAGCTGCTCATGGAGGAGTTCACATAGCTGCCTTAACATTCTCTGTTCATCCTGTACCGCCAGTGATGTGTTTCATCTGGCAGGGTCTCAAAAGAGACCCTGGGCCGGTACCACCTGTTTGCAGCATACCATCTTCTTGGCTGCGTTGCAGCCCATGTTGGGCCTGCTCCCTCCTCCTCCTCCTCCTCCTCCTCCTCCACTACTGCTACCGTGAATGGCAACATCACTGCTAATGGTACAGCACTCATTCCCACTTCCTGTTGTGGTCTCTCCCCAGGTGATTTGCCCTAGGTTAAGACCAGCTTTTATACGTGGTAGCTAGCGCCACGCCACATGTTGCAATATGTGTCCTAGTGCGGTGCTATAGCTTTGAATATCCCATTGCACTTGTATGCAGGCCCCCTTTGCCCCTTGCATACTTTATCGGTTTGCCCCACACTAATGCGGTTTGCACGCGCCACCCAGTCCTTTGAATATGGCCACTCCACACTATTCCCATGCTACTGGTTTGCGTGTTGTGCTATGCTTTGAATATCTGGCCCTGAGTGACTTCTGTTTAGTTGAATATTCTCAACGACATCATCAGTCCACTCATGGATTGGACAGGACACCTAAACCTTACCAAGTGTATAGCACTGCAGCAGACATCACATCCACAAAACTTCAAACAAAGATTGCCTGCGCCAGCTAAGCTCACTGATGCTGTAGCTGCCTGCCTGCTAATAACCCTGAATGCTGCTACTAAGCTGAGAGAGAGAGAAATGATTTAAGACAAAAACAAGCAACAAGCAACAATAACTTACATTAGGCAAATAGGTAAGGATGATGATCATGAGTCTGACAGTCAGACACAATATTGGATGGAATGGGAATGGGATTGGACTAGCCCAGCCGGTTAGTCTCTGTGTTCTGTTTGCTGGGTGATGACTGGAGGGACCACCAGAGGGGTGGGAGACCGTGAGGATGGACACCAGGAGGCAGACATAGCCACAGGCCATACAGGATGGATAGTATGTCCCGATGGACAATCCTGAGGGGTGGAGGCTACTGTACAACCTGAAGGTGCCCACAGCAGGCCTGGGTGACACAGGCACCAACCCAAACCCAAGAGACATATGGCGACAGTCCAACACACTAGGGCAGGCAGCCGCCCCACCCCACAGTACACACAGACAGGAAGACACACAGCTGAACCCCCAGAGCCGGTGCAAGGCCACGCCACAAACACACACACACAAGAGCACCCATATGTGGGACATGCCCACTGGCAGATGGAAATGTACCGAAGGCAGAGCACAGCAACAACAACAAAAGGCATGCCGGAGTAGCACCATACTGTGGACCGTGGTCTGCCAATGACCGACCTAGGATCAGGGAATAACAGGCAGCCAGGGCACAGACATTGGCAGGGATGGGCAGACACATGCCACCAAGCAAGGCCTTTGAGAGCATACCTCACAACTTTACCACGGTACAAGGAACGTTCCTCAATCCATGGGGCAAAAGCTCCCTGTTCCACCCTGTGAGGACATGTTCCACAGCCAAGGTCAACACTGTAAAGCAACATTCCATGGCAAATGATGCAAATAATATATTAGTAAAGTAATAACAGACCCTCGGAACAAAAATGCAACACAGTAACAGTGTCATGAGCTACCCAGGTAAGTATTCCACTACATGTTCCACATATCACCAATATGTACCACAGTATGACAGGCAATGTTCCACGGTTGGTGGACAAAAGGATGAGAGGTATGCCTGTAAGGCATGGGGCGTGGTGTCCCGCAGCCACAACAGGCACGCGGGCAGCGCTATGCAGGCCTGTCCAGTGAAGCCCCAGGATAGCAACGCAATGCCAACTGTGCACATGCAGATGATCTGTGGGGGGGCCGGAGGGGCAGAGCACACTGCACTACAGAGGTGAGCATGGCAACCAACAGTGTGTGAGCCCCACTGAACACCCGCCACCAGAGCCCCCACTACCATCTGGCACCCTCACAGCAATGCAAGCCTTCAGTGCCCCACAGCCACCCCCCCAGGCACAGTGGCCAGACAGCCATCACCCGACTGTGGTGTGCAACACAGGTGTGCAGCACAGCACAGTGCCACAACACCACTGGGCCCACTGCCCCACTGCCCATCACAGCTGCATACCACTGGACCAGTCAGTGGCAGAACACAGAATGAGACACACACCACAGTGAAACAGCACAGAGCAACAAGACAGGTATCTCCACTAACAGGACCCTGTTCTCAGGGGCTGCTCTCCTGCACCATTGTGGCATGGCCGGCACCGGGCTGCCTCTCTGCTGCTCCTGGTCATGTCTCAGCCCCTCCTCTGGCCCTGGGCTGCTCTGGACCCACTCTACAGAGGAGAGGTAAACATTGCGCATTAGTGCATGACACAGCATACACCACATGCAGCACAGCAAGATGCACATGCAACCCCAACAACACTGCACAACATGGGTTCACCCAGGGTCAGTGGCTGAACATGGAGGACACCCACACAGAGGGCGGCATGACCAATGGAGCATTCGCCAGGCACACACGACATGTTGTCAAGGCAGTGCAGTGGTGCGACAGTGCTGGTCGCAGCTGTCCTGCGATAGTCTGCCTACCCGTGTGTGTAGGTCATTAGTCTCCCACGAACAGGACCCCTGCACCATGGTGCCATCGGCCGCAGGCTGGTGCTGCACCATGACCTGCCTCCAACCATGCCCCAACCCATCACCCACACCCATGGCACCCTCATGGCAACAGCATGCACCATGCCCCCACTGTGCATGCCACCACACACCCTGTATCATGATACCCCCCATGGGGCCAACATGTGAGTCACCGCCCATGCCATATGCACCCAAGCACCATGCAGAGTGGAACACACACACACACACACACATGCACACACACACACACACACACGCATGCACAGACACACTTGCAGCCTGACACGCACATGCTAGCAGGTGTCAATGTGCATCGCCACTTACCTGGCACAGGCACAGTGCCCTCGTGCACCATGCACTTGTAGCACTCTAGCTGCTGTTGCTGCCACCATCGCAGGTCAGTGTATCTGTGCCTACACTTCTACGCATCATGGGAGATGCCCGCACAGGCACACAGCTTACTGGTGACCAAGGCCCACACCTGCATGAGTGGGAGGTCTCCTTCCCTGACCTCCCCAAAGAGCTGCCGGTGCCTCTTCTGGACCAGCTCAACCAGGTTGGCTGTCTCCACCTCCCCCAAATGCCTGTCCCGGTGCACCACTGCCCATTGCCGCCTACCCCCTGGCATTGCCAATGAATCACACACTGCCTGCCACCTGTACCACTGCACTGACAGTACCAGCCCTGCTCCCACAATCAAAGTGCCGTAGCACCGAGCTATCACATGATGTAGTGTGGAGTTACCCAGAAGCTGCCCCAACCCGTATGTGTGACCCCCACATGAGCCTTGGCCACAATACCACTCCTGCATGGTGTTCCGCACTGTGTGGGACAGCACTGCACTATGCCGTGCTATACCTGGCCACTAGCACAGAACTGGGGCCTCATGGGCATGTGTGGTTGCCATGCTATGCCACATAGCACTACGTTACCAGAACAGTGCGGTGCTGGCCTCCCATTGCCCGGTGCTGCCATTTGCATGGTGCTAAGCTGTTAGCCTGGTGCTAATCAGGCACATATTCGACCAGAATATGCAAATGAGGGTACTTGTGAATGCATGGTGCAAACACTGTGATTAGCATATCATTATCCAATGATTTGCATGCATAACAGGCTGGATTGCCCAGCTGGGCTATAAAAGGGCAATCAATGCTCCACCGGTGTTGTGCTGTGGGACTGCAGCATAGAGCAGACACTGCAGTGGAGCAAATGACACTGAAGGAGACATGCAACAGGAGGAAGAGCAGCAGGAGGAAGGTCTGTATAGCTGCTGGAGAGGTGTTGGAATGGCACTGGTGCAACACAGGGTTGGGGCATATGCACTGTGTACCTGTAGTCCACAGCCATACCAGCTGGGGACAGGTCCACCAACTGCAGGACCAGAGGCAAGCACGGTGCTGTGCAATGGTGCACAGAGCCATAAGAATGGCAGTCCGGCACACCAGGCCTTGCACTGTCACCATGCCCCCACATCAGCCTGCATCGGGTGGGACTGCCTGCACTACTGTGGTTGCCAGGCAGGTGCGGGATGGGCCCCACCGCAGACTGCGAGTGTGCAGTGGCTGACTGCCATGGAGTCCATGGCACCTCGGTTGTCGCCCTGGATGTGGGATGTGGAGCATCTCAAATGCTCTGAATGTGGTACAGAGCTATGGCACATGGGTCACAGGGTCATGGCAGTGTGTTGCCGACAGCTCTGTGTGGCCTGTGCCTGGTAGCGTGCACATTGCATGTGTGCCATTCCCCATATCTTTGCCCTGTGCAGTGCCCATGTCCCCTAGGGGGGCATGGTACAGTGCAAGGTGGCAGCTGTTGGCTGGCCCTCATCCTGGGTGCACATGGCAGCCATGGGTGACAGCAGTGCCCTTGTGGGTCCAGCACATGCTGTCTGACACCAACAGCTGTGCAGTGGCACAGTGCACATAGGGGTGGCTGCAGCACACTGTGGCTGTGTGTGCATCATCACTCACATGCTGGCCAGTGCCAGATTCATGCAACCCATGCCACACCAGGGTGGCATGCATGCGCTGTTGCACATGAGTGACGCAACACAGGCAGCTGCCACAGCTGGTGACACATGTCCCTTTTCATCTCTCCCATAGGTAATGAGGCATGGTCTGAATGGATACGCCGCCATTGCTTCTCACAGGAAGAACTGAAGACCATGGTGCATGGCTGAGGAGAGGGAGCAGGTGGTGCGCACCTGCATGGCCATGGATGTGGTGGTGCACCAAGCATAGGAGGAGGTCACTGCCGGGTGAACACAGTTGGCGGTCATGGCAGGACAACTGAGGCAGTGCAAGCACTGAGTGACCTGCTGCACTGGGTGAAAAGAGTAGAAGGCACAACATCTATGTGACAGGATGCAAAACCAGTGGTGGCCGCACAAACAGCACAGCAGTGGAGGAGGACCCACTCCTGGCCATGGTGGCATACATACTGTGCCCAGTGGCTGTCAATGGTGTACCAGGTGGTGGGTGTGATGACTCTCACACCGCCCAGGACAAGTCTATATCTGCATGTGCGCATTCTGCATGGTGTGATGGAAAAGGGTGCACTGTGGGGCTGCAGTGCTGTGCACACTATGCACAAGGGATGGGTATGCATGTGCACTATGGGGAGGTTGGGGAGCATGTGGCCACAGGATATTGCCGTGGGGATGGTGTGTGGGTGTGCATGTTCACAGCGGGTAGCAAGTGTCCTAGGGTGTGTATGTTCAGGTGGCGGTGGTGGTGGGGCGCACATTGCGTGTATGGGTGACTAACCCTGTCCTGTTTTCCTCCACAGCAGTGTGAGCAGGGCCAATGGTGCACCAAAACCATGCCAGAATGGCTGCCTCGGGACCAGAGGAGGAGGAGGAGGAGGTGGAGGACAACCTGGCATCAACATCTGGCCTGGGTGGTGGATGGGGACACCCAGGGCCTCACATTGTGTGGCACTCCCATGGAGGATTGGTACAGCTGATAGGGGAAGGGGACCCCACTGCAGGTGGGGAACTGGACTACAGTGCCACCTTGGAGGATGCCCAGGTTGAGGAACTAGGTGGTGGGCAGGTGATCCTCCTGACTGTGACGAGTGACATTGACACAGATGTGTCAGAGGGTTCTTATCTGCTGCCCATGGATGGGCCTGTGGAGGGGGTACAGGAGTAGGGCTAGGCACAGGATGCAGCACAGGTGCCAAGGGGGTGGTTGGCCTTGCTGGCATGGGTGCACCCATGCAGCCAGAGGTTGGCCATGTGGAGGATGTGTGTGCACCACTAGACATGCGGTGTCCCCTATAGGTTGTGGGGCAGGGCCCTCCGGAATCACAGCACATCACCAGTGGACTGCAGTGGCAGGACATGCCACCCGTGCACCAGCATCCCGACCCTGTTGAGCTGCAGGCCCTAGTGCCAGCCACCATTAGAGGTCACACCCCTGGAGCAGGATGCCCCAAGGGCCTGCCCACTGCTCCAGGCTGCACTGATATCCCAGCAGGAGGCTCGAGTAGACCTGCATGGCCTACAGAGGGAGCTCAAGCATGAGCTGTCACTGATGCATGAGTCTGTGTTCCTGGGCTTTGCCCATGCAGAACAGCATGCCGAGGACAGGGTGGGCTGTGTGGTTGCTGTGCTGGACTGCAGCTTCGCCGGGCTCAAGGCTGCAGTGGTTGACCTCACCACTGTGCTGTGCGGGGTGCATGGGGGTCACCAGGACGTGCATGGAGGTCAGGGTGACCATGGCACAGGGGCCCACAGGAATGCCACCCATGGCCGCAGGGCTACCACTGGCTCCAGCACAAATACATTGGGAACATCTACAGGCACCCAGTGCTGCTGTGGACGTAGTCCACCCTGTCAGATTCCGTCGGTCGACGGGGGCACAGGTGGTCCACCCTGCCTGCCTCACCGTGGTCCACCCGCAATATGTCCTCAGCACAGAGCACCCCTGGTTCTGTGACCCACTCCCATTGTGTGTGCCATGTGCATGGTGGTAGTCACTGGTGATGGGCATGGCCAATCTTCACCCGTGCATGGTTGCCACCCCTGTGTGCACATTGGCACTCCCACACCCTTGTACACACATGCACACACACTGACACACACACCCTGCACTCCTTCACATGCACCACCTCACTGACACAGCCATGGAGGCCCTCCTCACACTGCCACCACACATTGAGCATCACTCATTCCACCATACCATGGCTGTGTGTCCACTTTCCGTGTGACCTGCACACCCCACGCATCGCACCACACACACTCACATGCGTTCTGTTCCAGTTTGTTGTGCACCTGCTCTGATTAGTGTTGTCACTGTTGTAGTTGTTTGTTCACATTAAAACATTCACCATTGTACTGTTTCATGTTGCTGTGCAGTCTGTCCTCACCCTCTGGCCTGTGACAGTGTCCTGATGATGTTGGCCCTGTGATCAATTGCCCTGAGGGCCATGCTAGGATCCCTCCTCTCAAGTTGTTCCACTATCCCCCGACCACTGACTCTGGGTTACTGTTGGCCTGTTTCTCAGGTTCAGGTGCCTGTATCCCATGGTTCATTGCCATGTTGTGCAACATACAACAGGCTATGAAGATACGGCATACCTTCTGAGGCCTATACTGTAGGGCACTGCCTGATGTGTCTAGGCATTGGAAGTGCATCTTCAGTATGCCAAACACCCTCTCTATGATGTTCCTGTTGCTGGCATGTGCCTCGTTATACTGCTGTTTGGCTACTGCGGCTGGCTGGGGTACCGGTGTCAGCAGCCAGGGTCACAGGGGATAGGAGCTGCCCCTGCTGAGAGATATTCACCTGTTAGTGTTGTACTGCTGTCTGCCTGTTACCATCATGCATCCCTGTGTTGCCCTCCCACACCCCTTCCCGGCCTCCCATGCGTGTCCCCATCCATGCTGTGTGTGTGTGCCTTGTCAGCTGCTACTTACCAACTAGGTGCCCACTGGGTATCCTGCCCTCCTCAGATGCCTGGCACAGCTGGGACTGATGCCAGATGAAGGCATCGTGGATACAACCGGGGTACTGTGTATAGACATTGCTGATGTGCCCAGTCACATCACACACCACCTGGCAATTGATGGAGTGGTCCCCCTTCCTGTATATGTAGACATCACTGCCATCACCAGGTGGTGCATGGATGGGGACATGGGTGCAGTCAATGGCACCCAGTACTGCTGGTAGGTGTGCAACTTGATGGAATTGCTGCATTGTTTCTCTGCGCTCTGCTGCTGTGCTGGGGAATACTATGAACTCCCTAGCATGTGGCAGGAAAGCCTCTAGGAACTGGGTCAGAAGGCATGAGGTTGCAGACTGCGATACCCCAGTGGTGTCCCCCATTGGTCTTTGGAACGTCCCTGTGGCTAGGAAGCACATCGCTGCTGTCACCTTCTCCTCTACTGTCATGGCATGGCTGCATCTGGTGTTGGGGTGCAGCTGCTCATGGAGGAGTTCACATAGCTGCCTTAACATTCCCCTGTTCATCCTGTACCGGCCAGTGATGTGCTCATCTGGCAGGGTCTCAAAAGAGACCCTGGGCCGGTACCACCTGTTTGCAGCATACCATCTTCTTGGCCTGCGTTGCAGCCCATGTTGGGCCTGCTCCCTCTCCTCCTCCTCCTCCTCCTCCTCCTCCACTACTGCTACCGTGAATGGCAACATCACTGCTAATGGTACAGCACTCATTCCACTTCCTGTTGTGGTCTCTCTCAGGTGATTTGCCTAGGTTAGCACCAGCCTTTTATACGTGGTAGCTAGCGCCACGCCACATGTTGCAATATGTGTCCTAGTGCGGTGCTATAGCTTTGAATATCCCATTGCACTTGTATGCAGGCCCCCTTGCCCCTTGCATACTTTATCGGTTTGCCCCACACTACGCGGTTTGCACGCGCCACCCAGTCCTTTGAATATGGCCACTCCACACTATTCCCATGCTACTGGTTTGCGTGCTGTGCTATGCTTTGAATATCTGGCCCTGAGTGACTTCTGTTTAGTTGAATATTCTCAAACGACATCATCAGTCCACTCATGGATTGGACAGGACACCTAAACCTTACCAAGTGTATAGCACTGCAGCAGACATCACATCCACAAAACTTCAAACAAAGATTGCCTGCGTCAGCTAAGCTCACTGATGCTGTAGCTGCCTGCCTGCTAATAACCCTGAATGCTGCTACTAAGCTGAGAGAGAGAGAAATGATTTAAGACAAAAACAAGCAACAAGCAACAATAACTTACATTAGGCAAATAGGTAAGTGATGATGATCATGAGTCTGACAGTCAGACACAATATTGGATGGAATGGGAATGGGATTGGACTAGCCCAGCCGGTTAGTCTCAGCAGCATGTTGGCCCATTTGGCTCAGGCCACTGTAGGAAGAATTGGGAATGGGATGACCATGACTGACCCACCCACCCCATATTTGAGTTGCATAACCGTAACGATTGCTTACTGCATCTACTATGTGAGCACCACCAAGCATGAGCCTCAGCAGTAGCATACTAGTGAATTAGTACAGTAGCATAGACAGTGCTGTTCCTGTAGCTGTTGCAGATTTGTGAACACTTGCGAAGTGCAAGTGTAATGCACTGCCTGCCCTGCCACTTTGCCCATTGCCCACTGTCCCAGAAGTCCACTGCCAGCCACCCAGACCCAGTGGCCAACTGCAGTGCACAATGCCCAATAAGGTAAAAACAAAATATCCATTGCTCACTACCCTGCCATGCCCAAAACTGTATAGCTAGAATATAAACTTCATTAAGGAACATGATGCATTGCACCCTGCCTCAATGCAATGGGTGAATATATGTGTGAGTGAAAACTGTGAATAATTGAATCTTGATTTGATGATTGATGATGTGGATGTGTCAGGCCAGGTGCAGCTCAAGCCTGTGATGATGTGACCGATGTGATGTGACTGACTGCTGTCACTGCTGTGTGACAGTCATCGAGAAGATGAGTGAGTGACTCAGCAAGTAGTGACCACCACCACTACATCAGATGCTATACAGCATAAAGCATAGCACAGTCACTCAGGCAGCAGCAGCTGCTGGCAGCAACATATGATGACACAGACACGTCACACATGAGACATGACATGACACACAGGTGTCACACACAGTTACACACCAACACATGACACAAGTAATTAAAGTGAGTCAAGCAACAAGAATTTTGCAACTTTAAATTGCATCATCCATCCACCACAATTTCACTACCGTGGTTCCCCAGACTTAGTTCAAACAAGACAGGTAGCCATCGGTGCAAGTGTGACTGCGATGGCGGTGCCTGCCCAGCCTGGCCTGCCCTACCAAATGATTATCAGATAAGATCCATTCATTCCAAATTCCCCAACAATGTCAATAAAAGGTTCAGTGCTTAATAACTTAACAAGCAGGTAGAACAAGAAGTTCGAGAATGGAACGTGTGCAACTCAAGTCTGGTTGTGGTAAACCAAACCTATTACACAATGTGACATGATGAAACATTTAGTGTGGTGGTTTGGTCTGGTCTGGTCATCATCAGTCAGATTCAGGATAAGTTCCTATGGAGGAAGACATGCATGTTAACTTTCTCTGGAGATAGTCTTGAACAAAATGGTGTGTGAATTTGACCACTAGAGCTGAAAAGTCTCTCAGATGGTATACTTGTTGCAGAGATGCATAGGTATTTTCTTGTTAAGTTTGACAACAATGGCAGCTCTGAGGCATGTTCACTCCAGCACTTTAATGGTTCGCCATCTGTGTCCAGACATGGTAATGCTAAATAGTGAGAGATTTCATTTTTGACTTTGACTTTCAGTGTGATGTCCTCATCATTACACCCTTCCAATGACAAATGTTTGTCTGTAATCTTCCTTAGTAGGTCTGTTAATCCTTTCTGTTTTGCTACCTCTTGTGCTATTGCTGTAGAAGGTACACTGGGGTTTTGGTGCTGCTGACTGGATATGGATTTGGATAATGCTCCTCCTGTGGCAGATGCAGAACTAAATGATGAAGCTTACCTTGTCTTCCTCCTTCCCTTTTCCTGTACTGTTGGTGTTGGTGGCGGCAGTTGTGGTCAACATGGAGTAGGTGGGATCCTCATTTCCAATTCTGAATCATGAGACAAATCAGGATCTTCTTCACTATAAAACTGCTGCACCTCCTCATCGTTTCACTCACAGAATGAAATGATGATGACTGCTTCTCAGTGATACTGTCACTGATGCTGTCGGCAGTAGCAGCAGGTACATTTGGGAGTTGCAGGACTGGCACTACAGGAAAACGCTGTGATGGGTTGGGGTCATCATCCTCACAGGCACGGTCCAGGTGGTCATCAGTGTAGGAAAACATGACCTCTTCATGTACTAAGCCCACTATTAAGTCTTTGTCATTGCTGAAGCAAGCTTTAAATCTTGGGTCCAGGAAACAGGTGATGTCAATTATTTTTGTTTGTATTCACACAAATAACAGGTAAGCAAATCATTCTTAATTATGAGTTTCATTTGTTTTTTCAGAGTGCTGTCTTCTGGTAAAGGTATCAACAAGTCATTCATAAGATAATGCAGTACTGGTTTCAGAGCAGCCATTGTGACATGCTTATCAGCACCAAGAGAGTCCATGAAATCATTCAGTGGTACAAGCATCTGACTTACATCTTCAAGAATACTGATGACTGTATCATTAGGCATTAAATGCCAGGTGTTTCTGTCAAATACAAGAACAGTGCACACTGCTTGTTGTTACTGCAGAAATCTTGACACCGTCTTGTACATGGATCCCCACTGTGTGATGACATCATGATTTAGGGAGTTTTGAGGAAGACCCAAGTCTGCCTGCTTAACTTTCAGAGTTCTTCTTTTCTTCCAACGTCTGCTGAAACCTTACATAAGATGTCTGCAAGCCCTGATAGCAGCATCAACTTTGCTTATCTTTAGAGACTTTCCAATTGCCAAGTTTAAGTTATGGCCAAAACAGCTTAGCCAGGTAACCTCAGTAAGCAGCTCCCTGAATGTTTTCTTCATGTTATCTCCATTATCTGTAGTTGCAGCAGCTAGTCTGTTTTTGCTGATTTTCCACTCATGCCTTGGAAGGTTTCAATTATACTTTCAGACGTGTGATCCTTTGGTACAAATGTGGTCTCCAGACAGTGAACCTTGATTTTGCAATCAGAACTAATGCAATGCACTGTTAAACTCATGTATGGCTCACCAGTTATGCCATGACTAGTCCACATATTAGTAGAGGCAGGATACCATGTTGCACCCAGCACTCATTTTTTAACTTGCATTTTTACTTCATTAAATAACTTCAAGTACCTCTTTACCAGTAAAATAAGCTCTGGATGGCAGGTGATATTTAGGGTTTGATTTATGCAGCAATTTACAGGAACAAGGCTTTTCTAACATGTGGAATGGCAGCATGCCTTTAGCCAAAAAATAAACCATTGCTGCATTAAGATCTTGGGCCTGCTTAGAATTGGCATCAAATTGTTTTCCTCTTTCAAGAACTGCAACCAAACTTGGCTGGTTAGCATTTAGTTTTCTTGCACCATCTTGACAACTATCCCTGCTACTGCTGTCATTGCCACCACATGGCCCTCCTCCTAATCTGGCACTAGAGCTTACTCCACCATTCTAAATTAAAAAACCAAAAAGAAATTTGATAACTTATTGCACCCAGTTCTCCTAGTCACTTGAGGTTTACAAAACAGTAAAACTTGACTCAAGCAGGGTAAGGCATAAAGGGCAGGTGGGGCAATGGACATTACCTGTCCTAAGCAGATCACCATGGATGCATTGTATCATGCATGGAATGAGGATGGCATCGTGGATGGTCTGAGTGGGGGGACCGAGAAAGGGACAGGATGAGGACACAGGCAGGACAGAGTCAGGGCATGAGGGCAAAGAACAGAACACCAACAGCCATTCTTTCTACAGTAGTCCTCCTGTAGTGGCTGCCCGAGGCCACCAGGGTGGTATAGCAAACATGATATATTCAAGGAAGAACCCCACTACCAGTCTCTAGCACTCACGCTATGACACTAGTGTTCCACGCAGTGGCATGCTGACTTAGCCTCAGCCTGACAGTGCAGCACTAGTGTGAGTGCTAGAAACTGGTAGGGTCTTGTCTCCTATCCTATTTCCTATATACCACCCTGGCAGCTGCGGCCACTACACCTCCGGTCCACTGTAGAATGAACGACTGTTCTCTTCTGTTCTGTCCTCTGTCCTGCCCTTCACTCCTCCTATCTGTGTCCTCCTGTCCCTCTCTTGCATCCTCCACCCACATAGACCATCAATGATCCCACCATGATCTACTTAGGTGTTAGGTATCCATTTCTAATCCAATTCCAAACCAAACCGATACTCTTAAATCCCAATTCCCCATCCTGAATTCCCAGCCGGCAGTGCGGCAGCCATCCATTGGCACACCACATGCATCCACCCTGGCCCTCCCTAATTCTACTGCCTCTTACCCCCTTCCCTTCTAGGGCAGTAGGTGTGGGCATGGGCACTGGGCAGCACACAGCAGCAGCCCCCAGGTGGGCCCCATCCAAGAAAGGCAGCCCACAACCACCACAACTTTTAACGGTAAAAGAAGACAGTAGAGATAGTAAGACACTCGCTTCACCTCCACTCCTCCACACATGAAAAAAAATCAAAGAAATTGTATTTTTTTTTGCCTATTCTGTTCTGACTGACCGCAATTGATGAAGTAAGTTCAAAGAATCAACCTGAGCTTCACTGTATTGAAGTGGGTGATACTCTCGCAGGTGGGTTAACAAATTGGAAGTGTTCCCTCCACGAGCTGATACTCTTGTTTTGCATGTACAGCAGATAGGCTTCCCATCCTCATGCACAATACTGTACCATCACTATTTTTTTGTAATCAAAGTAGGTCCACACTGTAGATTTTATTATTTTTCTTAGCGGGAAGAGGTCACATGAGTTTTTCTCCTCATCCACTTTCTCATTCTCAGACTCTTTTGTAGTAGCAGTCTGAGTTTCACAGACAGGAGAAGGAGGGGTTGGGGGGATCTGACTCTTCTGAGTCTGGTTAGGGCTCTGACTCTGAATCTGACTACTACTCTGTCTCTGATTCTGGCTTTCCTGCTGCTGCAGCTTTTCCAGTAACAGTGCCAATTCCACATCTGCCATGTTTCAAGTTCAATGCCTACAATTACATTATATCAGAAGTTACCAACTTACCCCACCCACAGAAGAAACATTGCAACTTTTAGTTCATGAAATTGAAACAAAACAGATGATGAGATAAAAGCTACTTTGACTGACTTAACAACCACTTCCAATTCTGCCAGGCCATCAGTCACACAGATCTACCCTGACCCCACCAAGCCCAACCAGCTAGGCCCATGTATGGGGCCATGAATCGATGAGCCCACCACCACCACCACCACCACCGTACCTGCACCCAGCAGTGGCACCTGACCCCACATGACCATGACCATACAAACCCAAGGCCACAGACTCAGTGGCAGATGACTGGCCATTGTAGCCATCCCAACTCCCCTGGGTGACCACTAGCCACCGTTGGCTTGGTTGGCATGGGTTGATGCGGGGCATGTATGGCAATCATATCATGTCACAGACATAACAAACATGCAGTTGCACTGGCATGACTGCAGCAAGCAAGCAATCCATCTTGGCACTTGGTCTAACTCTTGATGCATTGAATGCATAATTACATTTGTTCTAATGCTCTAATTTGCTGCCCTGTGTTGCCTGCCTGCCTGACATTTTTCACATTAAAATACAAACAAACAAAATGCTACTGACCTGGTCTGGTTAGGATACATTTGTTGTATCATGATGCCAGAGCCCATCATGACTCCGAATCTACTCACATGCCACTACACCACCCACCAACCAACCAGGAGGAGAGGAGGACACACACACACACACATCCTGATGATTCCAGAAGGCAGTAAGCTTGTCCCCACACCACAGCAGCCCCCTTAAAAATCTACCTTCCACCCAGTTCCACCAAAAGATCAACTTAAGTTGACTCTTGGCTACTTGTCTTCTTCCTCCTCCAGTACTTCCTTTGCCAGTTTTGCCAAATTAGTTAAACAACATGACTGACTGCTCTGGTTTGGCAGAGGACAGAGGCCAGAGGAGGCAATACTCTAGCTCTACACCAATCTATCAAAGTCGGCAATATGCCACCACCTCGATTAAGCTGGGGATGGTGAATGGATATCACATTCATACCACAAAAACAAAAGATTATGATATCAGAAGAAAATAAGTAGTAGTAGCATGCAAATTAGCAATAAGCCCCTGAAACAAAGATCCTGTTTTCAGGCAATTTCTCCTAATAATAAATCAGAGAACTGCAGTGCTGATTAACAATAACATACAAGGAACATGTTAAATTAAGATGTCCCTAATTAAAAATAATTTTGTACCGTTTCCATTTAAAGAGGTGGTCACTAGTTCTTAAGGCAGCTGCCAGCCTGCAGTGCTGCCTTTGGAAAAACTTCAGAAAACAAATTTATTCTACATACACAATTCTACTTCACAGGCCAGGTTTCCCAAGGATCCACCCATTACAATTACAATCCCCTCCATCCCAGCCATCTACCATGTGGCTGTGCCACCTCAAAGATCCTGTGTTCAAAATTCAGGCAATTTCTGCTAGTAATAAAGCAGTGAGAACTGCAGTGCTGCTGACGTTAATACAATAACATACATGAAATGAGTTTACATTTATAAGACCCCCTTGTATTAAAAATATTTGTACAGTTTTCGATTAGAAAGGTGGTCATCATAGATCTTACAGGCAGCTACCAGCCTGCCACCTTTGGAAAAACTTCGGAATCGGAAAACACATTTATTATACACAGTATAATTCAACTTCAAGCCAGGTTTTCCAGTTCCCACCAAGAATCTACACACACAGTTCAACTTCAGGCCAGGTTTCCCAGTGATCCATCCATTACACTTGCAATCCCCTCTGTCCTGCAGTCACAGTGCCATATGCCATGTGATTGTGCCACCTCAAAAATCCTGTTTTTAAAATTCAGGTAATTTCCCCTAGTAATAATGCCACCTGCTAAAAAATAACTTACTCCACCACTACCCCACTTTTGGTAAAATAAAAAAAAAAAAGAACAAAACCTGGCCTGGCCTGGGTAGGAACAGGTAGCCTCCTCTCCTACTATTCCAAAAGTCCTCCTCTGGACTCACCACCGGCCAGCCCAGTTCTTACACTGTCTCTCTCAGTCTCTGCTCTGGCCCAAGGAGACAATCACTGGACTGAGTATTCAGTCAGTGGTCCATAAACTGCTTTAGTGAGGTGGGCCTAAATAAATGTCTTATTTAAATTAATTAGTAAACCCACACTTCGCTCTGCAAGTGCTCTCCTTCTGGTCTCAAATTTGCTCCTCACTGCTCCTTCTGAAAGGATCTTTCTCTCTACCTCTCCTGCACGTGAAGCCCATATGCAGACCACACTGGAGAACACCCACTTTAAAATGGTGGTAGGGCACTGGCTGAGTTCCTTCTATCTCCAGCAATAGTAACACAAAAAACAAACAAAAAAAAGCTTTCAAATGGCACACTCCCCATTTGGTGCAACCTTTCACACTGCCTGGAACGTGAAATCAGAATATATCACAGTATACCACGACTCACAATTACCACGGTTTGGAGAAAAGTCACATTGTCAATACCATGTGGTTTCAAACCACGATATACTGTCACGCTGGTATACATGACAACTTTATCCAGTATTTTCTGGCTCCTGAAACATTATAAGTGATTAGGAGTAATTGCATGCTTCACTGGCTCTGCAGCAGACACCTACCAACAGCTGTTAATTACTAAAATGGTTAGGTCATGTAGCACAGCAGCATTTAGATTACTGTCTAGTGGAGCTATATCTATGCATTTAAGAAGGCACTTACATGCTTTTAACAGGTCAAATTAACATTGAGTATATACAAATGGAATTGGGACTTTAGAGACTTATGCACCAAGCAGGATATGTGTTTAAGAGGTATACATTTAAATGGACTTTACTGTAATACATATGTAGTTTAAGTCAAAGTAAATATTCTGACAAAATAGAAATCTTTGATTACATGCAGTTTTATGTTTGATACATAAGAGTAAAGCATTGTTTGATTCTCAAGAGTTTTCTTTCTTGTTTTTGTTAGTTTTATAAAACATTCTTACAAAATTAAACCACAAGTCACAATGTACAACTGATCTTAAAATGTTACTACCGTAGGATACATATTACAGCTGCTCAGATTTATGCATCATGGGACATGATAAGTAGGGGTGCTCATATTCTCAAATCCATTCTGTTTGTGGAAACCAGAATTTTGGAAAATTCAATACTAAGTCTAATTACTTTCCACATCTGACTCAGAAATAGGAGCCAAAAGTCAAAAGATTCTGCATCTGACTCCGCTTCAGTGCCAAACTGCTCCCCATCAAAGTAAGCATTCCAGGTCTCTCCCAAAAGCCCTCCCCCACTCATGCTTTCCTCCCCCTTACCTAACTACCATTGCTGTTGGGCTTGCTTGGATCTCTTCCTCCCTCCCTCCCCTGCAAGCCTCTTCTGAGTCCAGTGTCTGATGGTAGCTAACCTTAGGAATTTTTAGGTTAGCCACCTCAAGTCACTAGGGAAAACTGGGGCTTCTGTGAGGTAATTAGATTTATGAAGGGGGAGAACTGGAGTGGACAGGGATTTGGACAATACAGCAGCAGGTACTTCTAGTGCATTAAAAACCTTTATCATTCTTCAGCTTGTCTTGCCACCAGCCAGCAGGATCAAGGAATGGGGAATGAGTTCACTTACTCCTCTGCCTAAACTCGGATATGGGGGCACTATACTTTTTCCTGTCAGGCCCAGGTCTGACAGACTGGAGGGGCTGGAGTTATGGGGGCACTAACTTTGCATGCCATGGAGCTCAGCAGAGGTTTGCTGGGAGAGAGGGAGTTGTTGAGTTTGACTACTACTGGTGTGGACTACTACTATACTACTGTACAAATGGATATGGCAGCAGTCTAAAATTTGTTGAGCCATTCCCACAATGCTACCTCTCCACCTACAGCCTCCTGAGCCTCCAGGGATGCCAACTAGACCAACAGCCATGGCACTAAGCTAAGAAGAAGGGGTGAGAGAGGGCTCCTTTTTATTTTAACTGTACTTGGTGGGGGGGAAACATTAATGATGTGGAACTGGATTCTGATTCAAATTCCACATCTGACAAGGGATTTTAGAATTTAGATTTTTGGCCTTGAATAGTGAAATTCCAAATTCTGAAAATCTGCTTGAAATCCAGTTAATCCAATTTTGCTCCATGGATGCTGAGTAATGCTAGTGAAATTATAAATAACCTAACTTTCATATAGCACATGCCCCATATATACCAGAGAACAAAAGAACCTTAACTTACTTAAACAATATTGCTCAACTAGATAGTGCCACCAAAAACAGAGTGTTCCCATCTTCCCACAAATACCTCTAATCATAGTTTAGATTGAGAGAAAATTCAGTACAATGCAATGTCCACAGTGATCCCTTGCTAACCAAAATCCAGTGTTTTTTTTACCAGCTTTTTGAGGTTCCTGGAATACACCACTTTACATCTTGCCAGATGCCCAAAGATGTCAGGGTTGCTATGATGGTGTCAAAGCCTACCTATAAGTTTAGGTCACAAAACTGAGGTCTGGTTCCATATTTTCTTCCTGTAAGCACTTTTGTTCTGTTTTGGCCAATATGTAAATATATTGTGTAACTAAAGTAATTTACTACAGTGTTCAGACTGGTTGTGCATTTTGCAAAAAAGGGTATAGTTTGTGAATCTCTGAGGTACATATCATTCTGAAGAGGCATTCTAAATCTGGTGTAAGAAATTTGAAAAAATATTCCTTCCTGATACAGTAAAAGGAGTAGTGAGAAGTTTGATAAAGACAGAACCCACACTTTACCTGGGGTTTGAGCAGTCGGCCTTGGCTTGATTCAGGTGAACTGGTGATGGGGCTAAGAGAGTCTAGGTGTCAGGGTATGCCACCTTTGCACAGGGTCCAGTGTGGGTGCAAGGACACAGTGAATGGCAGACATGGTGACGATCTCTGACAGTCAGCTATGAGAGGGGCACTGGTTGAGGTGCGGATGGGTGTGTTTGTCACAGTGACTCTCAAATCAAGAACTTATATAGCATGCATGGCATCTTTTAACATTGTTTCTGGTTCAGCAGACTAGGCAGTGTTTGTTACTCTCTGGCTGCTGCTTGGTCCCAAGACCTGCTCTCCTCTCTTCCTGCCACCTTCTCTTGTTTGCTTTTTAGAGGTGCTAAGAGTTATAACTTCCCAAATTTTCCCTGGTGCACTGGATCAACAAAATTTACAGTCTTATAAATTTTAAGACAATTCCATACACAAAAAGATGCAACACATAATAAAAAAGGTGAAATCTCAGCAGGAGTCGAGTCGATGTACATCCTACCTTGATGGATGCAGGCGCTTCCCCTATCAAGAGGTTTAAGGAGAAACTTAGGTTTACTGTATGTAGAGTTACCCTTCTGTCTCTTTTTACCCCTGTACTAGAGTGGTTCAGGTTGCTTCTACTAGATTACTCCCCCAACTAATACAATCCACTGTGTCAAAGTACTATGCCTCACCACTATCTAATCCAAGGCACTGACTCATTCTTACTATGCCAGATTCAAGGCCTGATTGGAAAGCCTGCTTTCCTTCCCATAGCTACTAACGTTTTTTCCTATTTTCTGCCTGAGCCCCTCTACCCCACACACACTAAAGAGAGCATAATACACCAGATTCTGTTCATTGGACAGCTTAATACTTATTCTTTTACAGGACTGGTCAGGGGAGGAGGGTAGTTTCCATTTTTATGGACTGTGGAAATAAGTGTGGGATGGAAATAGTTTACTCTACTCTTTTACTATACTATTTCTGAAAGAACTCCACTGGGACTATGGGGGAGTAGGGCAGTGGTGTTCTATGAGAGTAGGGCTGTGGACGAATGTCAAAATGTAATTGTTTTGGTGGGAAAAGAGTGAGCATTGTTGATATGTGAGAGTGAGGTCATAAGGGCACTTGTGATCCTGTGGTGAGTTTGTGGTTGTCTTAATTGCCCATCACGTACATGCAGCCCAAACTTTGGAAACTATAAGAATAGACTTGGCTGACTGTATGTGATTCATTTGGTTTCAGGGCCTACTGCTACTGTGAGGAACAGTGCTTGTTTGCTGGCTGAGCCTTTAATAATGACACAGCTCTCAGCAATCAGCATGGTGTTCTGTGTGTATAAGAAGGCAGAACTGCTGCACTGTAAGTCACCTTGTGACTGTAATGCAGAGTGTGCATGAGGTACACATTCCCAAGAGGTTCACTGCTCACCCATGCAAACCTCATACACATTCCACATCACAGGCAATTGCTATCATATTCTCCCATTCTTTAACATACATCACTTACAGTTAATAGCAAACAACTTTACTTTCTCATTTTGTAAACCTCTCCCCTTGCAATCTCCAACCAACAAGCCATAGTGCATGCTACCCTCTGACTCCCTGTCTCTCTCTCTCTCTCTCTCTCTCTCTCTTCCTCTCTCCCTCTCTCTCCCTCTCTCTCTCTCAAAACAGGCTCCATTCTTATGGAACATATTCTCAAATCACAGCAGGCCCCTCACCCATAAAGAACACTATGTTTGACAAGGCTGAAGCCTGGAGTTACGTGATGCAAGTTCCTGAATAGCAGCCTGATCTAGTAGCTCCAGCCTCCTATCACAATTTAAGATCATTTAAGTGTTCAAAAAGGCAAGCTGACCAAATTTTCTACTCTAACAACTTGTCGGAAGGCATCTAGAAGTATTTTTAGGAATTTCAGAAGCAAATGGAAGTGGAAATGCAGAGATCGCAACTGAGACATACTCCGACAGCCATTCCGGTGAAGGCCCCCAAAAAGCCAGGGCCTTGCTAGCTACAGGGGATTTGGAAACTGAGCCTGCCATCACAGAAAATGAACCCTTAACATTGGCGCAGTTTTTGGCTGAATTTAAATCTTTTCGAGCAGAACTTCTCTCGGCTACAGAAGAACTGAAATCAGTAACTTAGGCTTTGGAAGATCTGTCAAGAAGATAGTGAAGTCAGAATTATTTCACTAGAAAATTGCCTTATTAAACAGGAACTGGAGATCATAGCTTTGAGGCAGAAGATGACCAGAATGGAGAGCAAAATAGAGGATCTTGATGGAAGCGGTAGGCGCAATAATGTTATTATTATTGGCTTTCCGGAGAAAGAAGAGGGAGCTGATTCAGTTTTGTTTATTCATAAATTCCTGCTGAAACTAGCAGGCCCTACTCCCTCCAGGATTAACTACATGATAGAGCAGGCACATAGGGCTTTGCGAGTGACACCACCACCTGGGGCCCCACCACATACTTTTATCATTTGATTCTTGAATTATCAAGAAAGGCAGCATGTTCTCATTAAGATCAAGGAATTAAAGGAGATAAAATGGGAGGTTTCCACTTTGAGAATAAAACAGGATCTGTCAATGTCCATTCAATAAAAGTGAGCATAATACCACCAGTTGGTGGTTAAATTAATGGCCTCTAGTACCCAACTCTGCATGGGGTATCCAGCGAAGCTACAAGTGCTGTTGTTGGGTGGCTGGGTCAGCTATGAAGATGTTTAAGCTGTGACTACAGGGCTAAAAGTGGCCTTACCAGAGCTGTTTAAGCAGGGCTGAAAGGACTTGAATCACAGCTGTGTTTAAAATCCTTTATTGGGGGAGCAGGATTCATGTGGCCTAAGGGAGGTGATCCTGTTTTACCCCTATGCTTCAGTTAAGAAAACTGTACCCTCTACTGTTCTGGAAGGTTTGGTTTCCTACAAGTTCAGAGGTCACTAAAGTTTATATGTGTATCTCATTTTGGCCAACCCGGGAAGTGGAATGGTGAGACTTGGGTGAAGCTGATTTAAACTGTGGCTACATCTGGAAGGTGTGTATTCGGAGTGGAACTGACTAATAGCTGAGTAATTTATAATCGGACTATTATTACCCCAACGAGGACTTGCACAATTGTGTGCAACATTCAGGTTTCATTTGCAGCAGACTATGTGCTCCCACTAGAGGGAGACCGTTCTCTTTGACTATCCAGAGGGATTGCTGTTATCCTCACAGACACGGAGAGTTGCAACTCTCAAACCGGATAAAGTACCTTACCTGCCTGATGGTGAAAAAATCCATTCTGGGCCTCACTCCACCTTGTATCCAAGACCTGTTCTGCCCGAGCGCTAGCACCCGTTTTACCAGAAGATCAGAACACCAGCCTCTCCAAGTCACCCGATGCTGGACTTCTCAGGGACAAAGATCATTTGCCTATCATGCCCCCAGCTGGCTAAATGCTCTCAGCACTCATATTACTGCCTCCACCTCTCTAGGTATTTTCAGATCAAGGCTGTTCTCTCACCTTGCCACCTCCAGCTCCTGTGACTGCCCTGATTAAACCTCCTATTTTCTCACTACCCACCCTGTTCCGTTATTTGACAAAGACATGTTTGGGAAACCTTTTCTCCTGCTATTGTCTGCTCCCCACACCTTTCACTTACCCTCTCTGTTCTGGACTTTTTTCCTATTTGTTTCTCCTAATCTGGCATGACCTCTTTCTTGTAATAATAATGTGATTATTGATATCTCATGTCCTTTTGCACAAATGATTTGATATGTATTTGTATATGTTTTCTCGCTCTTGACACAGCACAAATTGTTGTGTTATCTATGTAACCTTTTTTGTACTCTACCTAATTGACGTGGAACCTTTGTAAAAGAGCCTCTGGCTCAAAGGTAGTAATTCCTAGAACAATAAACTAAAAAAACTAAGGACAGAGATTTAAAGATTTCAAGATGTTATTATTAAGTTTCCTTTTTCTCTGCTATGTTATTTATATTTGGTTTTTGATAAGGTCTGAGTCTGATATTAGGGAAATCTAAAAGCAGGATAGCTTTTAAGGGACTCAGCTGTTATATAGACACATTTCAGTGAATGTTCTCTATTATTTTAACAAAAAAAATGACTATTCATTATTGAAGGAGCATTTAGAGTTGTTAGTATATGGGAAAAAGTACTTGTGTGGGGGGGTAATTTAGATGGGGCTATTAAGCTAGTATGAACCTCGTAAGGCTCTTTTAAGTTGCCCTTAAGTTAGCTATGGAAGAGATGGCAGAGTACAGTAAGTATAACTGCCCACTGTAAATCTAAATGGCTGAAGTGGTCCTAAGGTTTCTGAATTGGACCCAATTTGTGCCATCTTAATTTTAATAACCCATAATACAAGGGTTGGTCCTCTTGTTAGAGGAGTTAATGGTTACTTTTATTTTTTCTTGGGGAGTTCTCCAATAGCAGGGAGGGGGATAGATGTTAGGGCAGCCAATTGCTCTGAATGTTTATTGTAGGTTTTGGGTGAATTTTATAAGCAATAATTCTAAGGGTCGGGAAGGCATGGAGTGAGAGCAGGAAGGTTGGAACTTTTGTTGTCATGGGCCGAAATGTGTTTTTGTTGGTGGGAAGGGGGGAAGGGGATCTTGTAATGTTTTTTAGGAGGGGTGTTTGTTAGTGTATTGGGGTGTGGGAAGTCAGAAGAGAGGGAGAATAGGAGAAATGAGGGGAGTGGAAGGGGGAGGGGGGCCTCGTGCACAGGGTAATGGATATTGAGGGTTGTTATCGTTTGAGAAATTTCTTTGAAGTGGAAGTGAAGTAGTGTGTAGTAAATTAAGTGTTATTATATCAGTGTTATGCATTTTTCATATTTCAAATGGGTAGTTCCTATGAATTAATTACGTGGAACATTAAAAGGGGCTAGGAATAAGACAAAGAGGTATAAAGTTTTTAAGCATTTGCAAATGCAAAAGGGGCAGATATGTTCACAAGAAATGCATATGCTTGAATCTGAGACCAACCTTTTTAGATGCCAATTTGTGGGGCAAGTATATATGGCTGGATATAGCACAGCCAGTAGAGGGGTAGCTATTTTAATAGCAAGATCTATCCCTTTTGTTTGTGAGCAAACTATTAAAGATCCCAGTGGACGTTACATTCTCATTCAAAGTCTTTTGTTCCAGACGAGGGTAGTAATTGGGAGTGTGTATGGTCCTAATGTAGATTCACCAGGTTTTTTTTGTAGAATTACTCAAGATCTTGTCCCCCTTTGCCCACCTCCCGGTGTTCTTGGGAGGAGACTAGAATCTGCCTTTTACTCCAGAGTTGGATAAAGATGGGAAAAAGAGAGCAGGTCTACCTCCAGCCCAACGAGCAATATGGGAACTGTCTGATAATGTTGGATTATGTGATCCTTGGAGGGTTTTACACCCCTCACTCAGAGAGTTTACATTCACATCAGAGGTGCATAAATCAAGGTCTAGGATTGATTATTTTTTGATGAGTTAGTCGGTGCTTCTAGGACTATCATTTTGTACAATAATTCCTGGGGTCATCTCAGACCATTTGATGGTCAGATGCTCCATAGATCTTTCCCCTAACCTTCCCAAGCAGACTATTTGGAAATTGAATAACCAATTACTGAAATCAAACCAAATAAAAAGTAACATAATTCAGAGAATAGAACAATATGAAAAAGAAAATCGTAATTTAACTGGTAAAGGAGATATTGAATGGGGAGCTCTGAAATGCCTCCTAAGAGGGGGACTAATTAAATTAGCAGCAAACAGAAAGAGACAGAGAGAGAGTAAAGCAAAGCATTTATTAGATCAAATTAGGGAAATAGAATGGACTATTTTGGCGATTACCCTGGCTGAGATTAAAGAGATGCTGATTGGATTAAAAAATCAATATGGGGAAATTTTGAGAGAGAAAGCTGAATGTGCCATTCTTAAAACTAAGGCGCTGTATTTAGACCAAGGGGAAAAGTCAGATCACTTATTGACCATGCAGTTAAGGGCGGAGGAATCCTCTAAAATAATTCAGAGTATCACATCCCAAAGGGATGGATCAACTAAAGTACTTCCTCAAGATATAGTTCTGGAGTTCAACAATATTATAGGGATTTGTATAGTCCTATGAATCTCCGACTTAGGAGGGTAGAGGTAGAAAAATGTCTTTCTTCCTGTTAATTACTGTCAGTGCCGGCTGGGATGAGGAATGGATTGTCCTCCACTATCTCTGAGGTGGAGATTTTAACGGCAATTCAGTCACTCCCTCTGGACAAAGCTCTAGGTCCAGATGGTTTTTCCCCAAATGTTTATAAATTTTCCACTAAACAATTGGTCCTGGGATTAAAAAGATTGATTCTCAGTGTACTTAATTCTGAAAAGGTGGATAAACATCTCTTTGAAGCCCTTATAATAGTTATTCCCAAAGAAGGGAAAGATCCAGACAAGGTCTCCAGTTATTGGCCTATTTCACTAATTAATTACGATGTCAAGATTCTGGCTAAAATTTTGGCAACTCGATTAGTGAAGGTCATGCCCCTAATAATACAAAAGGATCAGGTAGGGTTTATGGCAGGAAGAATGTCCTCTGATCATATGCGCAAACTGTCATACATCCTTTCTGCATCCATGGACTCCAATATACCATGTGGGTTGATGTCAGTGGATGCGGAGAAGGTGTTTGACAGAGTTGATTGGCAATTTCTGTTCTTGACTATGGAAAAATGTGGATTTCCCTTCTCTTTCATTAATAGTGTGCTCTCCCTATATAACCAACCTAGTGCAAGGATATACTGTAATGGGTTTTTTTCTTCCATTTTTCCCCTGTTTTCGGGGACCAGACAAGGGTGCCCCCTTTCACCCCTTCTTTTTAACCTTTATCTGGAGCCCCTTCTTACCAGAATCAGGCAAGACCCGAAGGTTCAAGGAGTAGTAATAGGATTACAGGAATTTAAAATTTCCACTTAATCAGATGACATCCTCCTCCATCTGATCCATCCTCGGCAAACCATACCGGTAGTGTTGGAACTTATAGAGAATTACAGTAAAATGTCTAATTATAAAATAAATGTAGGGAAAACCCTGGTGTTAATGCTTAATTCTAGGTTTTATAAGACTGAAGTGACAGAATTAGGATTACAGCGGTGCCCACACACCCTTAGGCATCTAGGAATTGTATTGGCAAGGAGTGATTCCAAAATGGTGAAACTAAACTTAGACTCAATTAGTAGTACGATTCAACAGGATTTTCTAAGGTGGTGTAGACTTCCAATATCTTTCTGGGGACAGATAAATCTAATTAAAATGAATGTGTTACCAAGGGTGTTTTATCCTCTTAGTATGCTTAATATCTGGTTACCATTGAAATGGTACAAGAAAGTACATTCAATAATTTCAGATTTCATTTGGCAAGGGAAAACCCATCATAGAGCTTACCACAAATTGGCAGCCCTCAGAGAGAAAGCAGGTATAAAGCAGAAGTGCAATGAAAAAAAATATTCCAAAAAGCTAATTTTCTGCTATGGTTATGAAAAATATTGGCTGAACTGTTGATTTGGGTTTTCTGGGTGCTTCCTATGCTGTGTACTGTACATTTTAATTTTTGTCTGGACTCTAGCCCTTCTTGGGTCCTCAGTATTATTTTTATGCAAAAATTAGGCTGCCATCTTTTTTTCTTGAGAAATAATTATTTTAAAATGTTCATAAAATTCTTAAATGATAATGAAACTGAACATTTCACCACAAAAATAAACTGGAAGAGATATGGCATCAATTAGGAATAAAAAAAGGTGGGGTCAAATTTTAACCCATTTCTGTTGCACTGCTGCTTTAGGATTGTAACATCTGGGTTTATATTACTGGGCAAGTAGTGCCAGTAAGTATCTCAAATGGCTATTGACCCCCACAGAGGAGCTCACCTTTCCCTATGTTCCCTCATGGGTCAAATTAGAAATTGAATGGATCAATGCAGCTGATATTGATCCAATTTCCCTTCTTTACTCTACAAAGAAAACTCTCCACCCCATTTATTTATTTATTTATTTTGAAAGTCAGATTTACAACCTTTGAGTCAGTGACTCATTTACAAAGGCACCTCATCACAGGGAGGATAGACATGGTTACAGTGTGAGATACAACAGTGGTAACATACAGGTACAATACAGATAACAAAAAGAACACAATGTAACAGTGGTTTATGGGATAAAGTTACATGCAGTAAATAGCAATCATATAAAAAAAAGGAAGGGGGGAAGCAGTCCAATGGACATTGACAAGGCTATGGGCAAGAAATGGGGAGGGACCTCAACATTAAGTTGATTAAGGGCAACTACAACTTCGGGTGCCAAAGAGGTGGTTACAGAGAGTGACTTTAAAGGGATCAATTTTGGTAGATTTAGTGACAAAGAGTGGGAGGGAGTTGAATCATGTGGGGGCTCGGTAGTGGAAGGACCTTTGGGCTAGGGAGGTCTTGGTATGGGGCACCAGAAAGGTAGCCTTAACTGAGCTTCAGGTGGCAATGGATGGGGATGCAAGCTGCAGGGACACGGTGACCCCTGGGTGGGAGAGTCCTAGCAGGGATTTTTTGGCAAGTAAGCAGGCTTGGTAGTGCAGGCACTCCCCCAAGGTGAGCAGGTTGGTGGTAGAATAGAGCAGGCAAGTATGGGTGTGGAAGGATGCACCAGACAGGAGCCTGCAGGCCTTGTTTATCAAGGTCTGGATTCTGGTGAGAGCAGTATTGTCATCCGCAGCATAGATAGGTAGACCATAGTCCACTAGGGACAGGACAGAGGAGTCGATGGCCAGTCGGAGAGTGGTTTGGGGGAGGCAATCTCTGTGATGATAGAGAAAGCCAATCTGAGAGTTTATGACTGAGGACAGGGTATTGATGTGGGTGTGGAATGTAGGAGCTGAGTCGAAGGTGATGCCCAAGTACTTGTAGGATGACACCTGCTCGGGAGGGTGAGCATTACTGGGGAGAATGCAGAGGGGCAATTTTTGGCCTTATTCTGATGATGCAAAAAAAGCATAGATTTTGTTTTTTTGAGGTTAATGACCAGCCAGTGGTCAAGAAACCACTTTTCACGAGGTTGATTGTGTGCTGCAGGGTTTCCTGTAGAGATGTGGGGTCAGTGTGGGAGGCAAGGAGAACCGCATCATCAGCATAGAGTACCACATTGCACAAGCAGGAGCTGGGGAGGGTATTGAGAAATAGACTGAACAGAACAGGGCCCAGGATGGAACCCTGGGGGACCCCAGAGTGAATGGGCAGGGTATTGGACAGGGTGCCATTTCCTTCACGTGCTGTGAGAAATAAAGTAGTCTGAGGTAATCAGCATCTGCAGAGATTTCAAAGTGAAAATAAATCCATTATTACATAGAGAATAATGGATGGGGAAGGGGTTGATATGAAAATTTAATGCACTCCCGAGTTGTGGGATGCTACATAAACCCAGAGGGTGAAGCCCGAGGGGTTTATCAAAGCATCCCACAATGAGGGTGTGCATTAAATTCTCATATGAAGCACCCTCCCCATCTTTTATTTTTTATAATAACAGGCCAGCAATTTTTCTCCAACAGTTTGTGAGACTGTTTGGCCCTGCCCACATACAGAATGTTGGCCAATGAGGCAGCAGCATAGTTTGACTGGCATGGCTCATGAATGTCATAACAACCAGCAGGTTGTTATGGAAAATATCAACCTGGTCAGTACATTGAGAGAAATTGTTGACCAGTTATTATAGGTCGATCAATACTAACAACCCCATATTGTGGACATTTTTCCTCACCATCAGGTGGAAAATATTTCTTTAAAATTGATCTACTTCCAGCCTATTTGCAAATGGAAATTGAGGGAAATTCATCACCATCAGCACTCACAAGAGGTTATTTAGATACAATTATAGGTATTTGGAATTGTATCAGCTCCAGCAATTTGGCCGGAAACAATAGACCAGGTATTGTAGAGCTACCCAGCATCCAGTGTTACTTAAATTATATCATCTTTTTTTTAACATGAACCTGTTTATTAAAATTTAAAATATGAAACAAACTCACAAAGATGAATACAAAAAACAACTACAGTCACCAAGAAAACACTTATAACATGATTACTAAAGAATAAGGAAGTTAATGATATGCAACGGCAGTTTCCAAATCTATGTCAAACAGTACGATCAGAAATCCACATAACAAAAATAACAAGAATATAAAAGTCCCAAAATATATGTGACTGATCAGCAAGGTAGCATATACAGTACTAACTGTAACTAGTATAACAAATGTGAGAGGCAGGAGTGTTCATCAAAATAGTATTTATATGATAAGGGGAGCAAGGAGCCTAGGGCATGTCTAAAAAACTAAGAAAACTGTCGATTACAAGGATGGGAGGCATCAAGCACAAGTGGGAGTTTAGAAAATGATCCCACATTTTAATCTATAGATCATGCTTGCCAAAGGTCATCCGTGATAATCACTCAAAAAGAGTTTGTCTGGATAGGGCTGAATGCCAGGTACTGTAGTTGTCAAAGGAGGAGACGGGCACTTCCAAGACATGAGAAGCAGTTGTTTGGCCTCCATAAGAGCTGTGAGAAGGCAGCATAGTTGGGATTGGGGTAACGGGGAAACATTGTAGTTAGACCTAAGACCACCAACTCAGGGTTAAATTATATAATCATCACTGGAACAAATGCAAGGAACACTTAGAAATTCTACAGGAAGTATTGTCTAAGCTTGCTGAGTATAGATTGAGAGTAAATGGGGAGAAATTTGAATTTTTCAGAAAATCAGTATCATACTGTGGGCCTACTATTGATGAATATGGCTTATACAACTTACCCAAAAATGTGGATGCAATAGTAAAAGCACCTAAAATGCACAACTTTTCTCAACTTTGTTCATTTGGGGGATTTATCAGTTATTACCAAACATGTCTACCTAACATATTTCATTTCAAACATTTCACCAGGAAGGACATGCTGAGCTGTGACAGCTCATTTCCAGATGCATCCGGGGGACAAACAGGAGTACAAAAACAGTTGAACAAGTTATACATGAACAATTTAGAGCATAGAGTAATGGGTAGAAGAGCTTGGTCAATACTGAATTACAACAGAGTTATCTTAGAACTTACTGAACTTGGTCAGTACTGAATTACAACATAGGTAACTTAGTTAAGTGCAAATTGAAACAAAAGTTAGGAGATAGGGAGAGGCAAGATGGTTGAGAAGGAAGGAAGCAGTTAAAAAGGGAGGAGGGAAAATTCAGTAGGGAGGAGGAGGAAAGGAGGAGATATAAGACAGAAGAGAGACAGGGAGGGGAGTAAAGTTTGTGAAAGAAAAAGCAGAGGAGAGGTGTGTGGAGGGGAGAAACTCTGGGAAAAAGGCAGAGGTTAGCTTTGCCCCCCCAAAATAAAAAAATCCACTGTGTGTGGGGGTGTGGTACAGGGGGAAGACCCCCCCCCGATCGTCTTCAATCCTGTCAGTGCCCTAGACTGCTACACTGTTGACTGTTGTCTAGCAACAGTCAACTCTGGCTTCATTATCTTGTCCACCATCTTTGTCCCTCAGAAACTGCTCCCACTCCCAGATTGCCAATGGTGTAAAACATGGGAAATATAAATTTTTTTGTAGCAGCCAGCCTGGAGGTATGGAGGACTGAGGCACTGGGCAGCTTACCACCTGCCATGCCAGCAATCTGAGTCAAGGAATGAGATCAGCATTGCCGGGGGTCAGCTGAGGTGGAAAAGAATGGAGAACATGCAAGACTGCTCTCCTCTCAAGAGAAGGGGAAGCATGACATCTCGGCTCAAGACTGCCACTGTGTGGAGGCCTAGTGGCAGTACAGTTTTGAGAGACATTGCTAGGGAGGGGCTGTGGTTCCAAAGTTCATGTGCACTTCTATGCACACATACCTACATGCTGCCATAGCCAGGGACATGGGGACAGAAAACTGGAAAGGGACATGTGGACTAACTGAAGCCTTGTGTCCCTTCCCCAACCAAACACAGCCAGGGGGATAGCTCTCCCCTCCTTCCTCACCACTGAGGATAATCAGTAGGTGATTTCAGCTCCAGTTCCAGGGGAAGTGGGTGCTGACCAGGGAGGAGCAGTGTCAGTGTTGAGGAGTCGCCTGCAGGTCAGTGGGTAAAAAAACTGAGAGAAGCAAAGTAATTTTTTAAATGCATTTAGGGAAAAAAGGAAAACAAGGGGGTAGTCATGCTGGCAGAAGGGAAGAGACTAATTGAAGATGAAGAGCAGAAGGCAAATGTACTGAACAATTCTGCTTGACAATCATAGCAGATATGATAGATCTCTACTGGAGAGTGGCATCAAGGCCACAATGGGGGGTCATTAAAAGGGCAGGGTAGAGACTATGGTAGACCAGGTGAGGAAGGAACTGGAAGCCCTCAGGGTAGATAATGCACGGGGTCTAAATGGCATTATTCTGTGGGTACATGGAGAATTGACCCCAAAATTGGGAGTTCCCCTAACCCAACTATTTAATGACACATTGAAGTAAGGAATAGTGTCAGTGTTTTGGAGGTCCACCAAAACTGTACTGCTCCACAGGGAGGATCAGAGCAACTACAGGCCTGTCAGTCTCCTCCTTTATTGTAGGTAAACTGTTGGAGTCTATAGTCAGTGAAAGCTTGGTGCCCTACTTCGAGGATAATGGATTACAGGACAGCAAGCAGCATGAGTTTGTGTTAGAGAGCTCAGTCCAGACCAACCTGATACTTCAGCAATAAGGCATGACCAGGGGTTATATTAATAGTCTGTTAATCACCCTGTATGGGTGTACTGTAGTACGAGGCACAGCTGAGTGCCATATTGCCCCTAGAGGGTGAGTGACAGTTAATCTAACCCCTGGGAGTGCCTTATTGCTATTATAAAAATTATTCCAAAAGAAAAGTGTCAAAATAGGTATAAGGATGCCCAAGCTGCTACTAACTTCTCACAAATGGTCAAATCACCTACTAGAGTAAACTACAGAACAGGGACTTGTACACTTCTAGACTAGGTGCTAACTAATCGTCCAGAGCACATCTCCGAAGCAACAGTCCTCCCAGACTCCTTAAGTGATCATTCCCCTATCTTGTGTATCTGGACCAACAAATACACCAAACTCCCCCCCCTAAACTATTAACAGGAGAATGCTGACCCCCGGTCATCTTGAGTCACTTGAAACACTCCTTCATGAACATGACTGGTCACCAATTGATATAGCCCCTGATTTAGACACAGCACTTGAATACTTTATCACCTGTTTCAACTCAGCCTGCGATGTTCATGCTCCGTTCAAGAAGCATAAGATCAAGGGTGTCAATAACCCATGGATGACACTAGGCCTTCTTACACAAATGAAATCTCGAGACCAGCTCTGGTATCTTGCTATGGCTACTGGCACCCAGACTGATATCCAGGCCTACAAAACAGCAAGAAATGCATGTACCAGAGCAATCCACCATGAGAAGGCTAACTATTACAGGAACGCCTTAGCCAGCACCTGGAATGATAGGAGTAAATTCTGGCATAGCCTTGCTGAAGTGACTGGAAAGGATCCCAAAACAACACCCACAATGTTGAACATAGATGGTACCATCACTCTTGACCATGTAATCATTGCCAACGCATTTAACACCACTTTTGCTGACCTTAGTCATGTGCTACCCCCTAACTTTTTTGATCCCACCACAGTCAACCCAGCTCCTGTTAGTTCAAGTTTGCCACCAGGGCACCCTCCTTTCCATTTCAAAGCAATCCCGGAAAGCCTAGCTAAAAAACACATTCTTAAAGTGCTTGGAAAGTCTAGGGTCAGTGGCGATTCACTGGCTATGAAACTTCTCACCCTCACCATTGACGAAGTCCTGCTCCCGCTAATCAAAATCCTCAACCATTCCTTCATGCTCTCCCAGTCCCCCCAAAAGTGGAAACTGGCAGTGGTGACTCCAGTCCATAAAAGTGGTGACAAAACTCTCACGAACAACTACAGGCCTATATCCATCCTCCCTCCTCTATCCAAAGCCTTGGAACGGATAGTGGCTGATCAGCTCACGGAGTACCTTGTAAAATATAGCCTGCAATGTTCCCAGCAGCATGGCTTCCACAAAGGGTACAGCACTACCACGGCATTCCTCGAATTCACCACACATATTCATCATGCACTTGATCAGGGCCAGTTGGTCGACCTGACTAAGGCATTTGACACTGTCAATCACTCCATTCTCCTTAAACAATTATCCCTCCTTGGTCTTTCAAGTGAAACTGCTCTCTGGTTTGAAAGCTACCTCAGTAACCGGACCCAACAGGTCAGGATTGGTGAATTCCTCTCGTCATCCCTACCAATCCACTCTGGAGTACCCCAAGGTTTTATCCTGGGTCCCTTGTTATTCAGTATATTCCTGAACAATCTCCCTGCCTCCTGCCATGACAGAATGTTACTGTATGCAGATGATGCAGTAATCTTCACTTGCCACACCGACCCCACCTCCCTTCAGTCTCAACTACAGAAAAGTTTCACAGAAGTGGAAGACTGGTTTTGCTCACATAAACTCATCCTTAACCACAAAAAAACTAAAACAATGTTGGTCCATGGAACCCACAAGTACAAGGACCATGAGCTCATAATTAACAACCACGAAGGTGTCACTCTTGAGCAGGTGGATATGTTTAAATATCTGGGCCTGACCCTTGACTGCTCCCTCTCGTATACCAAACACATTGACAATATCGCTAAAAATGTGAACTCCCGTATAGGGCTACTATACAAGCATAAACATTGCCTAACAGCTGAAGCCTTGAACCTCGCTATCCAGAGCTCTGTTATCTCAACTATTGACTATGGGTTTGTTATCTATGGATCCGCTACTGATACTGCACTCCGGCGCATAGCTGTAGCCCTTAATAAGGCATGTAGACTTCTTATTTCAGCTGCCCGCCTTTCTCACACGTGTGACATTTACGAGCAGGCTAACTGGCTCCAGCTATCTGGCAGGCTAAAGTACCAGACCTGCATCCTAGCTAAGAAGATATCATTGGGCCTTATGCCTCCTGGAGTCCAGTCAATATTGACCCCGCTGCATGTCCGCCGCCTAACTAGAAGATCGGATAGTCTAACCTTTACTATACCTCACTGTCGGACCTCTCAAGCTCAGCATTCTTACCTTGTCAGAGCCTCCACCTGGTTCAGCTTGCAACCTACAGAAATTCCAACATTGCCACGATAAGTGCTTTTAAGTGTAAACTGTGTCAACACCTTGTGGCTAGTGCCTTCTGTGATTGCTTCTTATAATCCCTTCCAGGCATACTACCCTTAAGCATCCCTTCTCACTGCCTCAGCTCCTCCTCTCCTACCCCCATTACTGGGTATAGGATGAATCTGTCTCCTTTCTTTTCATCCCCCCCTTTCCTCCTCCCTTGCTGTTTCCCATCTACCACATACCCAACGCAATGCCCTCCACATTTCTCCCCTCCTCCCTCTCTCTCTCTCTCTCTCTCTCTCCCATACCACCCTCTCACCACCACCACTCTTCTTTCTCTTTTCCCACTAACCCACTCCTAACAAAGCTTCACTGAGCCACCTATGACTGGTACTGTATAATTAACTCGCAACACAATTCCTTGACAATGCTGCTATTATTGTAACCTTGTCTTTTTTTTTTTTGTAAGTTCCATTGTAATAATCATGTTATGTTTTGTACCTTATTGTCCTTATTGCCTTGACATGGAACCTTTGTAAAAGAGCCCTCAGCTCAAAGGCGTCATCCGAAATACAAATAAATAAATAAAGAAATAAAAATGTACATTTTGAATGTTTTCTTCATTGAGAGGGAGATTTTTAATAAAATAGTTCTTCCACCAAAAGTTTAAGCATGTTGGTTCAGAATCAAAATGCATCACTCCAGTCATTCAGCAGTGCTAGATGATAGAATACTGGCAGGAAGAATGAATGTGCCATGGTGATCAGGCTGTACATGGCAGTGTAAAAGGGATTAATGTAAGGCTGTCAGAATTCTAACAGCCAATTAGATGGCAGCATTTCTGAGGCCTTTTTTATAACGTTTTTTGACTGTGTCACTAAGGTGATAGACAAAGGACAGGTTGTTCTACTTCAGCTTCAACAAAGCCTTTGATTTGGACCCTCATAAGAGGCTGCTGAAAAAGCTGAAGGACTGGAAGTGGAGCAGAATTGAGTCTGGTGGGCAGGTAATTGGCTTGGGGGTAAGCAACAGAGGGTAGCAGTGAATGGGCCAAGTCAGGGGACAAAGAGGTAATGAGCAGAGTGCCACAGGGATCAGTCTTAGGACCTGTCCTGTTCAATATGTTCATCAGTGACATTGGAGAAGGTATTTGGAAATATTTGTGTCTCTTTCCTGATGACACAAATCTGTGCAGCAGGGTAGATCATGAGGAAGGGGTACAGGAGCTCCAGATGGACCAAGAAAAGCTGGAGTGATAGTCTGTAATCTGGCAGTTGAGATTCAATGCCAGGAAATGCAAGGTAATACACTGAGGGAGATGGAACCCACACAAAGAGTACTGAATGGTAAGGTTAGGGCTGGCCACCACAACAGAGGAGAGCGATCTGAGGGTCTTAATCGGGGACTCCTTCAAATAAATGAGTCCCTGTAACAAATCACATAGCAAGGCTCCGTGGATGCTGGGTTATATAGAGAGGGATTTTGATTGTAGGAGACGCAGGGTGGTGAGGAGAGCAAAGTTGCAGACAGAGCAAAGGATAGTCACTACAGAGGGTAAAACTTTTTTCAGATTCATAACAGAGAAGAGGAGAGCGTGGGGAGGGATAGTGAGGCTTAGAAGAGCGAAAGAGGAGACTGCTCAGAAGAGGACAAGTACTTCTGCTTTTTCTTTACAGTGGGGGGGGGAGATGGACCACCAGGGAGTAGCAGGAATGGGGGCTAGGAAAATAGAAACATAGAATGTGTCAGCAGAAAAGGACTGGTACGCCCACACAGTCTGCTCTATGTTCCCTGCCTAACACTAACACCCTGGCCTCTATTTGGTAAGATGTGTCCCTCTTTCCTCCCTTACCGCTATTTATCATACCCATGTGTGTATGCCATGTACCTTTTTTTTTATTTATCTTCTCTCCTATCCCCCTCAGCCTCCTCAGGGGTTATGACCCCTCCCTCAGAGGGGTTCATCCTCTGATCTGACCCACAGCTCATCTGCCCCCCGAGGTTCATCTGCGGAGTCTCCGTCCATGGCAGGGCCAGGTGGGGGGTGCTGGCGTATTCCCGCCACCCTGGTACTTCAAATATGGTGGTGGGGGGCAGACTCGCTGGTGCAATTGGACCATCATGGGTCCTGTGGGGACTGTGGCATTTTCTGTTTTCTCCCACTCCGCCCTTCTGAAGTGAGAACATTGACTTCAAGCCTCCCGACAAGTACTGCCCTCCATCTACTGCAAGAGGGCAGTCAGTGGGTGGGATGACTAGTCCCCTTCCCCAAGAGAGGAGAGCAGTTCTCCAGATTCTCAATTGTCTCTCCCTTCCCTGATGACCCCCAGTGGCCCAGGCTCGTTCCTGAACCCAAGTCACCAGCATGGTGCAGGGTGTGGCATCCAGCGCCTCATCCATCATCGCCACCGGGCCAGCTTGTGCCATGTATGTTTAAAGCTCCCTGCTGTCTTTGCCCCTACCACCTATTCTGGGAGGCTGTTCCAGGTGTCGACCGACCTTTATGTGAAGAAGAATTTCCAGGTCCCCTCCCCCAAGCTTCACAGCATACCCCCATGTTCTGGTACTCCTCCTCCTGTGAAAGAGACTCCCTTCCTTCACCTTGTTCATCCTGTGAGGTCTCAATCATGTCCCCTATAGCTCTTCTCTCTTCTCCTCCAGGGAGTACATGTTGAGCTCCCACAACCCTCCTCATATGGCTTCTCATGCAACCCCCTCACCATTGTAGAAACCCTTCACTGGACTGCTTCCACCCTGTCATTGTCCTTGAGGAGGTACAACCTCCAAAACTGGACATGTTCTCCAGGTGGGGTCTCATAAGTGAGTGATACAGAGGCAACAGTACCTCCCTTCTCATGCTAGAGATCACCCTCCCCATGCACCCCAGCATCTGGGTCACCCTGCCAACTGCCCTGCCAACATGAGATCATCAGATATGATAACCCTAAGGTCCCTCTCTTGCTTGGTAACTGTAAGCATCTCTGTCACATATTATACACAATCCTTGGGTTTCCCCTCCCTAGGTGCAAGACATTGCACTTTTTGGCATTAAAACCCAGCTGGCACTCCCTAGACCACCCTTCTAGTTTCCACAGATTCTTTTACATTCTCTCCACTCCTCCTGGGTGTCCATCCTGTTGCAGATGCTTGTTTAATTTGCAAAGAGATATAGCTTTCACACAGTTTCTCAACAATGTCACTTATGATGACATTGAAGAGGACAGGGCCCAGTACTGACCCCTGTGGTACTCCACTGGTCACTTTCCCATCCTCTGAGTGACTGCTGCTTACCACTCCCATCTGTCTCCTATCTTTCAACCAGTTAGATACCCAGCTCACTACATTCTGTCCCACCCCCAGGCTGCTATGTTTCACTGTCAGCCTCCTGTGTGGTACACTGTCAAAGGCCTTACTGAAGTCCAGATAGGCCACATTCACTGCCCTCCCCAATCTACCTCTCTAGTTAACCTGTCAAAGAACTCTATGAGATTTGTTTGACATCACCTCCTCTCTGTGAAACTATGCTTCTGGTGGTCCTGCAGCCCATATGTCTCCAGTTACTCCATCAGTCTCTCCTTCAGCAGGGACTTCATTAACTTCCCCACCACTTATATGAGACTGACTGGTCCGTAATTGCTTACTTCCTCCCTGTTGCTGCTCTTGTGCAGAGGGATCACATTGTCCCTCCTCCGTTCCTCTGAAACTATCCCCTAACTCTAATGATGTGCTCAAAGGTGTTGCCAGAGTGCTCTTGGGTGGGTTCTGCCCAGCCCTATCACGTTGCTTTCCTTTAGGGCTTTCAACCCCAAGTGAACTCTCTTCTGTGAATGGATCTGTGTTCACCCCTCCTGGTGCCTGTTAATGCATGTCAGCCCACAAGTCAATTTTCAGAGCAAAGAGTCCTGAAAGGACGTGTAGCTCTGAAGGTGGACATGGCTATGGGACACATGTGATACATCCAAGGGCACTGAAAAAACTCAGAGAGTTACTAGCTGCACTGCTGACAGCCTTGTTCATACAGCTCACTGGAAAAAGACATGGTTCTAAAGAAGTGGAGAACAGCTAGCATGGTCCCTCTACATAAAAGTGGCAGCAGGGAGGAGCTAGCAGCTATAGGCTTGCTAGTTCAGCTTCAATGGTGGGGAAATTAATGGAAACCCTATTGAAAGAAAAACTGGTAGAACATATTGAATCCAATGGGCTGCAAGACCACATGCAGCATGGATTTATGGGGGAAGGGAGTTATGCCAAATAAATCTGATAGATTTCTTTGACTAGTTGACCAGGAAAATAGATCACGAGAGGGCAATTGACATGGCTTGACACAGCTTTGTTTGTAGGGAAAGGGGAGTGGGTCAGAGGATGAGATCAACTACCCAGAGTGCTGTCCCTAATTTACTTTTTCTTTCTAATAGTATCTTGGTTTGTACTACACAGGTAGGAGCAGGGCATCTAGGGAAGCTGCAGATGGAGACAGCTATGGAGTGGATCGGGTGGTAGTGAACACTCGCAGCTGCATAGGGGAGGAAAAGAAATAAGAGAAGACAGTAGGATTGTTTATCACCTCTGATATCACTAACACTTGTTCTGTTTTTTTCTAATATGTACAGTAAGAGGCTGAAGTAAATGGGAGAATTACAGTAGGAGAAGGGGGAAAAGCTTAAACTGATTTTTGTTTTTTTCTTTGTTCCTGTAGCTAGAGTTATGAGATTGATTTTGGAACCCAGATGATATCAAAGGAGCCAATCAGTAATAGTGGAAAAGGGCACCAAATTGAACAAAGGACTGGAAGGGCTTAAATTGCTTAGTCTAGTACTTGCTTGACACAGCTTTGTTTGTAGGGAAAGGGGAGCAGGTCAGAAGACAAGACCAACCACGCGTAGTGCTGTCCCTAATTTGCTTTTCTTTCCAATAGTATTTTGGTTTCTACTACACAGGTAATAGCAGGGCATTTAGAAAAGCTGCATATGGAGCAAGCTACAGAGTGGACCGGGCAGCAGTGAACACTCGCAGCTGCATGTGGAGGAAACAAAATAAGAGAAGGCAGTAGGACAGTTTATCACCTCTGATATCCCTAACACATGTTCTGTTTTTTTTTCTAAATTCTACAGTAAGGGGCTGAAGTAAATGGAAGAATCACAGTATGATAAGGGGGAAGAGCTTAAACTGATTTTTATTTTTTTCTTTATTCCTGTAGCCAGAGTAAGGAGACTGATTTTGGAACCAAGTGGCTAACTCCCGCCACGAACCCCCTTCCCACTCACCCACCCCGGGTTCATTCATCTTTATAAACATCCAATAGAGTACAACTTCCTGCAAGCAAGGGGAAGAAGGAAGGAGAGAACAAAACAAAGCAAAAAAAAGGTGTCTAAATATAGAAGCAGGAAGGTTTAGATAGGGTCAAAGGAGGTAACAGTGAAAGTTCACTGGGGGAATATGCAGGGAGTGGTGCAGTGCAATGGGTGTAGGACACCAATGTTCAGGAGGACATTCTGGATACTGAGGTGCTGCCTCATATGCAGGCACCTCTCTAGGCTGAGGGTGGAGGTTGCCAGTCTCAGGGGTGAGCTGGCTAGAGTACTGGGGACATTTGCCCCAACCCAGAGGCCACCATGTCCATAGCCACTTCCACAGTGGTTATCCGGGAAGAGGGCTGGATGGACTACGGAGGGCTCAGGGAGGATGAGGAAGGGGGTTCAGAGACACATCCTCCATCTGGTACAACTTAGAAACTGCTATGCAGCAGTGGAGGAGTGGTAAAGTCACACAAGTGAGGCTGAGGTTGTGACCAGGGAGGATGAGCGGGTCCTTCCAGAGGGAGACCCAGGGGTGAGAGGCAGAAGATCCCAGAGGAAGAGGAAGCTACTCCTGGTGGGGGATTTGATAGTCCAGGGAATAGATTTGAGCACAGGTAGTGGGGTGGAGAGAGAGGTTAAGTGCCTTCCAGGAGGCACAGCTCAGAGGGAAGGGGAGTGGATCCAGAGAATCGCTAGTGCAGTAGCAAGGAAGGGGGGTGGAGGTCATTGCCCATCTCAGGACAAATGACCTGGCCAGTGATGGGGTGGACATACAGCAGATGCAGGAGGACTTCAGGAAGTTAGGAAGTCCCCTTGGGGAGGTAGTAAGCTCGGTGACATTCTCGGAGGTGCTACCAGTCCACAGCAGGGGAGAGACTAGGAATCTCCGCATCAGGGACTTCAACAAGTGGCTCGAGGGCTGGTGCAGAGAAAAGGGTTTTGGCTTCATTGGGGACTTGGGAACCACATGGACTGATGTGGGCCCGTACAAGGATGACAGCCTTCATCCATCCAGGCAGGGGATGGTGATCCTCAATGAACAGTTTAAATGCTTCCTTGGCAAGCATTTAAACTAGCCAAAGGGGGGCAAAGGGAGCTGGATGACTTGAGCAGCCCACCCCCACAGGTTAGAGCCAGCAGAGAAGATCAGTAAGATAAGTTGTTGACCGGTACACCTAAACATGTTATTAGAGGTATGTCAGAAGAAGCTAGGCAGCAAAAGGAAGAACATGGAGTTGGGAAAAGGGGACATCAGGGCAAAGGCAGGAATAGACAGGGACAGGCAGAGAAGGCCATGTATATAAATGCCTGCAGTATGGGAAATAACATTACAGACCTGGTGGCTGTGGTGGCAGAGGTTGACCTGGCCATTAGTGGCAGTAACCAAGACGTGGCACGTTGGAAACCATGACTTGGAGATAAGTGTACCAGGTTATGCTCTATTCAGGAGGGACAAAGATGGCAAAAGGGGGGGAGGGCTCTTTATGTCCAGGAAGGTATAAAGGCAACCACAGTGCAGGGTAAACAGGGGGAGACTGAGGCACTGTGAGTCACCCTTGAGACAGGCAATATGACAGTAATTCACACAGGAGTGATCAACAGGCCTCCAGCACAGGGGGAGGAGGTGGATAGGGTGCTAGTGGAAGAAATACTATATGTAAGATGGCAACAAAAGGGGAGGTACTGCTGCTGGGTGACTTTAATATGCCTGACGTGGATTGGACCATCTCTGCGGCAGCCTCGGCCAGGAGCCATGACATCCTGGAATCCTTGCAGGGGGCAGACTTCAGGCAGTTTGTGCTAGAATCCACCAGGGAAGGGGCAATTCTGGACCTAGTACTGACAATGGAGACAGAATTACGGAAGTATGGGTGGAAGGACACCTAGGATCCAGCAACCACCACGCAGTGTGGTTTAATACAGTATGAGGACAAAGTTACAATTGAGCCACACAAAGGCTAAGGTCTTGGATTTCAGGAGGGTGGACTTTGAGAGGATGGGAATATGTATCAAAGAAGTCCTGCCAAGGAAGGATGCAGGGGGGGGGTAGAGGAGCACTGGGTATATCTAAAAGGAGCTATAGTGGAGGTCACAAATCAGTGCATTAGGCTGTGAAACAAGGGCAAAAGAAGAAAAAAAAAACTATGATTCTCAGAGGAGGTGACAGAGAAAGTAAGGGCCAAAAAGTTGGCTTTCAAAAAATATAAGGAGACTCAGAAGGAGAAGGATAGGGAGGTGTGCCTAAATAGACAGAGGGAAGCAAGGAAGGCAGTTAGGAGTGCAAAGGCACAAACAAAGGAAAGATTAGCACAAACAGTACAGAAAGGGGGCAAGACATTCTATGCATAAAAGAAGGAAGGCCAGGGGAGGGACTGTAAGGCTCAGAGGGGATAAAGGGGAGACTGTGGAGGACGACAGAGAAAAAACATCATTACTGAATGAATACTTCTGTTTGGTATTCACTGAAGAAGAGGAGGGACAAGGACCACAACTAGGTATCAGAAACAAAGGGAGAGGGAGGTGAACACTAGTCCATTTGCAGAAGTCAGAGTCCTAGAGGAGCTCGCAAAACTGAGGGTCAGCAATGCTGTGGAACCAGATGGCATACAGCCTAGGATATTAAGGGAACTGCGGATGGAGCTAGTAGCACCGCTGGCAGCCCTGTTTAGTGAGTTGCTCAAAACAGGAATGGTTCCAGAGGACTGGAGGAGGGCTTATATAGTCCCTCTTCACAAAAGTGGAAGCAGGGAGGAGGCAGGAAACTATAGGCCAGTCAGCCTCACCTCAGTAATGAGCAAGATTATGGAAGCACTGCTTAAGGAAAGGAGAAGGGAGACTTGGAATCCAATGGAGCACAGGATCCGAGGCAGCATGGATTCACAGTAGGAAGGTCATGTCTGTAACAGGGTGTGGGATGGGTAACACAGACACAGGAAAATGCTTTAAAACACACCAGAGTGTGATATTTATTTTCTCCAAAAATAATAAACTAAAATAAAAAAAAAGGCAAAGCAAAAAAGATACTGCTACAATGGGTAACTTTCCACAGTACTGATCTTTACATTCAGATCCTTCCCTCTGTGGTCAATCCTCAGCTACTTCTCCAGTAGCTCCTTGCACTATGGTAGTCAAGGCTCAACTGTCTATCCTCTCCTCTAGGAGGGATATTTATGGTGACAAGCTGGGTCGCCAGACCTGCTCCTTAACTAAAACATACAGTTTTCTAGCTTTAAAAGTAAACAATCAGGTACAATGACCCATACACATAAACATCTGTGTATACTTATTAAATTAAGCAGGTTTATAAGTAATAAATGTAGGGCTATGGCCGTAGTTAAATGGGGGAAGAGCTCCTCCCCGCATCCTATTTAACTCAGCAGGCTGCGCTACCTGCTTAAAGCAGTTGCACTCACGGTTTCCGCTGATGCTGTGGGGTTGTGGTTGCTTGTGTCTGTTGCCCTCCTCGTGACGCCCCCCACCCTCGTTCTCCTGTCTTTGCCTTTCGTCCTGTCCATCCCTCTTCATTTCTCCCATTGCTGTTCATTTGTTTTCTTTTCTTCTTTTGGGGGGGTTCTGCGCCATGCTCCTCATCAGCTCTTCCCATTCCCTCTACCCTGCGGCCGCTTGTTAGCCACCTTGTTCTTCCATTTCCTACTGCTTCTCCTTAACTGTTTGTTAGTTTAGCAACCGCCGCCCCTTGCCACCACTCAGTTCATGTCCTTTGGATTAACTTACCAACTGCTCGTCAGAATGCCCTTAACTCCTCTCCTACCAGCTGCTATCTGCCTTGCTCAAACTCCCGCTTGCCCTCCATACCTGCCGGACTGTGTTCCGTACCATGTCGGATGCTACCTAGCTCAAACTTTCTGTCTACACTTTGTTTTGAACTCAGCATTTTACATGTTCCTGGCTCTCCTGTCAGCTAGAAAATACATGTGCCCTGTGCAGCATTTGCTCCTACTTGTATGCCATCACGATAGACTTAGGCCTATGCCTTATCGCCTTACAGTTGCTCATATTTTGTGGCAGGGAGTTTTGACCCATCTCAGCCATAATGCTGTTTTGCCTGGAACATAACATCCGCTGTAGCCTGCCTGCTCCACCACTTATCAGCATCGGAACTGCTGCGGATTATCACACTTGCCAACCCAGCTGTATGTTGGACTCAAACTGACTTTATTACTTCCTGACAGATCCACTACAGTTTGTTCTGTTGATTTTCAGCTCCTTATGCCTCGCCCTGCCTTGGATTTCTGACTCACAGCATCACACCGCAGCCTGCGCTCTGGCTTCTCTAACCTTATTGCTGCTAGCACATATATCTTTTCACTCGCGCTTCAGCGCTTCTGGGCTGCCTCATGCCTCACTTATCAACTGCCACATATACAGCCCTATACACCGACCTTGTACGGACTTGGATGTTCCTAATATGGCATGGGTACTTCCTGCTTATTCCTAACAGCGCCTCCCTTATCTACTTATTATTACAGCTTATTCCATGCCCGCACACCACCAGATGGCGATATTGTTCAGTCAAGATTCTAGCTTCAAAAACTCACATTCCACAACTCATCCTAGACTATGGGAGTCACATTTATTTATTATGTACAGAAATCTCTCCTACTCAGGTCCCTCAAACCTGTGACATCAGTACCTGGATATCAGCGTACAGCTTGCCATGCCTGACATCATTCAATTAGCATTGCTGCCTGTCCATCTAGACTAACTTGAGTGCGCCTATCTCTCTACCACACCACGGATTACGGCTACCAGCGATACAGGTGACTCCTCTATTGCATGATCAGCTATTCTCCAGGATGTCTTCTAGTCATACCAATAGACTTCAGGATGCTGCAGCTACCCTTCCGCATTTGCTCCTCTCCATCCCTCCAAGACCATCTGTGCCCTATTCTGGATTTACTATCCGACCGATTCCAGGAATTTACCTCACTGCCTCTGGATGCTTCCGCCGTTGCTTCACTTAATTTAATGATACTTCTCCTTACTTTCCGGCTGACCTACATGTAGTCTGGTCATATTGGCTTACCAGTCTGAGGCACCCATTACTTTTACTTACCTCACTAGCTGACCTATGTGTGGTCCAGCTATGCATGCTTGCTATGTGGGGCTAGCTGCTACCCTGTACTTAGCTTACCTTAACTAGCGGATCACCTGGTCTGGATTTATGCCAGCCTTTCGGGTTCAACTACTTCTCTATTCTTCAGGCTGACATATGCAGTTAACATTACCTACTACAGTCCATTGGCTGATCTATATATGCTCTAGCAGCACTTCTTATCTTGTTGGACTTAGCCCTTTCATTCTGTGATGCTAACGATGGAGCTCCTTCATTTATTTGGACTTACCTCTAAATCATGCTTCTTCCAACTTTGCTTCTGTTGGACTATTTCTGGAGTACACTAATACATCACCTCAATTCCATTGGATGCTTCTTGTCAAGCTAGTTCAGCTCCTTAGAGCTACTGTTACCATCTGCCAGAACATCCTGCTGAATGCTGTACCAGTTGCCTACCTCAGTTTAACCGATCCCTAATCATTGATTTACACTGAATGCATACTTGGTCGAATTGCCGTCTTATCCACCCAAGTATCTCATTGCACTCAATCCAACCTTGATCTTCAGGATACAAAAGTCTATAATGCTTTTAGCTTCATGTCCCACCTCAATCATGTTATTACTCAGCACCAAACCGACTCAGGATCGCTCCTTCGTAATACCATTTATAATCTATTCCTTATTACTTAACTGCTATTTCTGCATTTATGCAGCTCGTCATTACTGTATTTCATCTACCAATGCTCTAGGACCTGCCTCTCCTCATTCAGGCCAGAGGTTCACCACATTGTACTTCCTAGATCTGTGGCCTATGGGCCGGAGGTCTCGATCTTATCCATTACACCTTATTCACCTGCTCCGTGACCTGCTTTGCCATCGGGCCTGGGGGTTACTTCTACTCTACACCTGTCCCGCCCAGCTTCTGGGCCCAGAGGTTCACACATTCTACTATACGCCTGCTTGCCATTGTATCAGTCAGCTTTAGGAGCTCCATTCTACTACGGACTCATGTCCAAGATCGTCTAGCCATATGTCATCTGTTCTTTGTCGCTTCTGCCTTGCTGTTCCAGTCGCATGAATCACTGCTACTTTATTTCTACCAAGACTTCTTCAAAATTATCCAAAGGACTTTAAATCTCAAGATTGCGCCTCTACGACTTCTTTGACCTTGGGACAATGGTACCTTATTCAACTTCAGCCTCTTCAGTCATCACCATTTATGACTCAGAAGTTTGACTATTTGTGCCTCGTCAGATTATCCTTACCAAGTCAGTTCTAATATTGTACCTCTAGCTTCGACTGTAGTTATCTCAATCACTACACAATCATTTAGAGCACCAGTTGAAGCTTCAATTCCAGAATGTTACCATTTCTTCCTGCCTTTTCATTGTACACCTAACATACCCTATGCTATATTACTACTACTGACCTAAGTACAGGTCCACTTATTTACATTACTTGCTCAAACTACCTGCCGCCCTTACAGGGGCCTAGAGTTATCGTACAACTATCGCTATTTACAATCAACTGTGCTCCTCATGAGCTGGAAATACTTCTGACCTATATCTACCTATTCATTACGTTCTCTACCCACTTCACATGCTTGCTTCCCCTCTCCAGATTGGAACTTCCTACTGCTCCGTCCTCCCAATCAAGCAGCATAAGCCAATTCTTGTGCTTCATCGCTATGGCCTTCATTTTCTAATATTGCCATGCAGAACTTGACCCAACGGTCCTCCTTCTATACATGGATGCTGAACCTTTAATTCTTGGATCTCCTCTGTGAAGTCATCCTCACCTGCTGGAGTGCTTCACCGCCTGCAACTCGTTGTTTCAAACTCATATCAACCTTGGATTTCACTCTACTTCATTTTGGCCTGCTCATGGATTCTCGAACTTGGAGTTTACTAGAATGGATGCTTGCTTTATTCACCTGACATGTCACGATTCAATACATCTTCAGTTCTCAGTTTCTCTGGATTAGGTTCTAAAAACTTGGGGGTTGGATTAGCTGATTAAAATATTTAGGATTACTCTCCTTTAGTATGGCCAGAAGGACGGGCAGGTCAGTAGCTATGGGTCCTCAGAGGTTTCCCCCCCAAGGGAGGTACTTCTCTCCTGCGTGCTACTGGTCACACTCTCCGGAGTTGGAGAAGGAGATCATACTGCTACTCATATTCTTGGGGGTGTCTTCCTATTCGACTCCTTCATCAGTCGGATGCAGAATAATCGTTGATATCATAATTCTTTTTGGGGGGTCTCATAATACTGGGCTAAGCTTCCTCCCTACAGGTGGGATACAGAGAAAGGCCAAAAACTATCAAATCATAACAAGTGACTCATCAGTTCTAGCATCTAAGCACCTTGCATATATTATCCAGTTCATATGTACTATAATCACTGATTTGCTCATGTCTATGCTAAAGTACCTAAGCACAAATCATTTCATACTGCTTGTACCCTGCAAGCATTATACTACTTACTGGTCTGGCCTCTGTATCCAAGCACAACTTTACATCATCCAACTATAGTATGTAACATAAGAACTGAGCTCTGAACCACAGTTAACAAACATCCAGTATCCAGAAAACAGCCTTGCATACTTAATTAGGCTATGATGAGACCTTAGTCCCTCCCACTCTTTGGAGAGTGGCAGCTCTATACAGTATAAAACAGGGCATGTGAGGGTGCTGTTTTGCTTATACTGTTCATTTCCTCTGGCTCCTGGATTCAGGTGAGTCTGGCATGGGGGCATGAGTAGAGTATGGAAAACAGATACCTTTACCAAACCTTTTATATAACATATTTTCCTTTCCTAAAGTGTATATATGTATAATATAAAAAGAGCCTTTCTGCTTGTCCTGGGCTCTCAATGCAGAAAAATAAGGGAGACAATCTTGTTTGTATGCCCCTTGGTATATTACCCCTAAAATGTTCATTATTAAAGCCCTTTTGTGGAGCAGCAGCTGAAATATTTCCATTGGCACTTTGTCAGCCGTCCGCTCCTATTCTTTACACTGGAGACCTGAGAGGGAGCAAGGAGTGCTTCAGCTCCTTTACTTTTGTTATTTAGCTCCCTCTTGGTCTCTAAACATGCCTAGGGGCAAAGAAGAAAAAATAACCACTTCTGGGAGCTAGTGGTTTGTTTTTCAGCATGGAGCAGCGGTGGCAAAAAGTGAAAGTCAAAGCTTTGCTGCTCTGTTTCTAAACTGCGCTCCATGTTATTTCTTTAGCGGCTGTACTTTTCTTTTAGCACGCTAAAAAGTAATGAGAGTGGCGGTATTTTTATATTTATTCTGCCACAGCCAGCTCTCTCTCCATTTCCCTAGTACTGCCAGGAGAGCGGACTTGGGAAAGAAATGTAAAAAAACAACTGCTCTTAATCCCGGTTTACTCTTCACCAGGTTCTTCATATTGACATATATTTTTTTGGTAAGGGCTTCAGCAGAGGTATGGCTTTTCTGTGCCGCCAGTAGCTTCTGCTAACTTATAAAGCCCATGTTTATAAGCTTTCCTATGAACTGCATGTAAGCATTTTATGTCTTTTTATGGTCTGCTTAAATCTAAAACACCTTATCAGCCCTTTTTTAGCAAGGACAGTGTCAGGGTTTTAGCCAACATTTCTATTTATTTGGCTATTAGCCTTCCTTTTTAACCTTCTATCTACCAAGCACATTTTAAATATTTTTTATCAAGGCTTAGTATATAATGAATTTCAGCAAAGTCAATACAGTCTGCAGATATCTGTATTTTATACACCCTATTTCATTTCATTAGGGACTATCAAATCCTCCAAACATAAGTAAGATATACCTGCAAATACACATTAAGTGCAGGATTCTCAAAAGGGATGCGCCCGACTTGTGCACACCCATGATTTTGCAAGGGGACCGATGCACCGGCACATCCCTGATGTGCCAATGCATTGTGGATGCACTGCATACCACCCATAATGATATGCAGTGCATCTGGAGGGGCTGTGAAGGGGGCATGCCCATGCATATGGTGCTCAGCCCCATTCTCAGCCCGACCAGGAGGCGCATCTCTGGGGCACATCCGGAGAGGCACCTCTTAGAGATAAGTCTACAACAAGTAGACTGCAGTCTCTTACCACTCACAGGTAGGCTGCCATACTGCAGGCAGCAGCATGGCAGTCTGCCACCCCTGCCAGTCAGAGTACCCCTTCCTTGCCCGAACCCCGGTGCGGATGCAGCACCTGCGGCGGTAGAACCCAGTACAGTGACACCTTGCTCCTGCCCGCATCCCTGTTATAATGTTGCTCCAGTGGCATTTTGCAGAGACACAGACCCCCACTCTGCCAGCAGTCCTGGTTCAAAGTTACACACTGACACACAAGCACCATGGACAGCACTCCAGTCGCCCCCATCAGACCCAGCCCCCCACCCACCCAGGCTCCCTCTCCCAGCCTTCTCCCCATCCCAGCAGGTCCCCAAAGGTCGGCCAGGCAGCACAGCCCAGCCACATACCATCATCAGCTGCCCACTGACAGAGCTGATTCAATACAGAATGACAACTACTGTATTATTGAAAGCCCATTGGTGGACCCTGTCGACCAATGGGCTTGCAGTGAGTACTGAATCCTGTCATTCACAAAGATGTGAATGACAGGGTACAGTACACACTTGAAGCCCATTGGCCAACAGGGTCCACCAATGGGCTTCCAGTATTACTGTAGCTGTCAGTCTCAGACAGCTCTGTCAGCGGGCAACCGTGGTGGTATGCGGGTGGGTTGTGCTGACCTCCGATCGTTGAGACTTGCTGGGATGGGGGGAGCCAAGATGGTTGGGGGTGCCTGAGTGGGTGGGGGGTTGGGACACCACTAGACCACCAGGGTATACTGTGGACCATATTCAGAATGGGGTTCAGGTCAGGGGGCAACTGAACCACAAGGGCCGTGTCGGTGGTTCGGTGCCCTCTGCGATTGGGTCTGGGTGGGGAGGGGGGTTCTGTTACCTCACCTCTACTGCTGCAGTGCGTGGCATGTATCAGGGGATACAGGTGGGGGGGGTCTGTGCTCTGTACAGTACTGCAATGCTGAGCAGTTTGACAACATGGATGCAAGCAGGGTGGGGGATTCAGTGTACAGAGCTGTTCTGCTGCAGTGTGTGGCTTCAAACAGGGGACTCAGGCAGGGAGGGGGTGGCAAGCACCAGACAGAGGTGCTGGGTGTGTGCCTGTACTGCTGCACATGCAGAGTGCCTGGCACATGCCACTGGGTGCATCCCTGCATGGCACACGCAAATGGGGCCATAATGACATGCAAAGGCCCCAATGCACAGTGCATGCCTAATGGCCCAATTTGCATGTTGATGGCTCTGGATGGCAACTTTGGGCACAGTGCATCATGAGATGCACTGCCACATTGATCCCAGCCCAACCAGGGGTGCGCTGGTGCATTCAGGGCTGGGTGCAACTGTGGTATTCACAATGGAGATGCACTGGGAGCATTCCTAGTACAAAGAACCACCCCACCCCTGACACTCACGCACTGAACAGCACACCAATTGACCCCCCATCAGCCCCACCCACCCAGGCTCCCTCTCCCCACCCTGCTTCCACCATCCCAGCACTCTTTCCTTATGCCACTAATTATTTATCTTGGCATTTCTGAGTGCCTTTATATATTACTGAGCAGTTCTTACACTGGACCTCCAAGGAAGAAATTGAAAAAGAAAGGATACAAAATGAAGGAATAAGTTTTAAGGGGTTAGGACAGGGCTACTGTCGGTGGCCAACCCACCGTAATCTGGAAAAGGCATAGACAGACTTTGGAGAAACTACTGCACAATAGATTTTAAGAGGGGAAAGATAGAAAAAGTACAGAATTATTTCCTGTTATCCTAACATACTTCAGAGGTGGAACACAGGTCCACTACACCTCTCCCTCCTTAAGAGGAAACCAGCTTTCAACCAATGCTGGTTTTCAAACCCATAAACCCCATAACACTAACCTACACATGGTATGTTGTGTGTGGTTAAAGCTTCCTCCCGCCCTGGTATAGAAGCTCCACCCCAGGGTCCCTTAAACAGTACATACTAACATCCGTAAGTACAACAATATTTCTCTACACACTTCATATATTTACCCTGGGGCTTATACATCTGTGATACTCCTATGTACCTTATCAATCAAGAGTCAAATATACATGCTTACATATTTACACTCAGTTTTCCAAGGCCTCATGTCCGGACAGAAAATCTGCATTTTTATGCAAAGTACCAGCTCTATGTTTAACTGTAAAGCTGTAAGGCTGTACAGACAGGTACAACCTCATTATTTGTGCATTGTTATCCTTCATCTGGTGCAAGCAACATAGGGCACGGGGTCATAATATCACAAGACATGGAGGATGCGGTGTTGTCCCATCTGCAGGCACCTCTCTGGGCTGAGGGAGGAGGTTGCTAATCTCCAGGCTGAGTTGGCCAGGATTTGTGGGACCTCCTCTTCCATCCAGGGACCACCAGTGCCACTGCTGCCTCAGGGGTTGCCAAGAAAAGAGGCGGTTGGACCACAGTGGGCTCAGGGAGGGTGAGGTGGTGGAACAGAGGCACATCCCTCCAGTTGTACCTCTCCACAATTCCTATGCCATTCTGGCAAAGTGTGGTTCCTCTATGGAGGCACCTACAGTGGAGACCAAGGAGGATGCTGGGAACCTCCACAAAGGAGACCCACAGGAGGGTGGCAGGGGACCCTGCAGGGAAGAAAACAACTCCTGGTGGGGGACTCCATTGTTAGGAAGGTAGAACTGGGCAAGGAAGGGGAGAGGGAGGTAAGGTGCCTGCCTGGCGCCATGGCTTGGAGGGACAGGGAGTGAATCCTCAGGATTGCTGGAGCAGCTGCACAGGGGAGGGAGCTGGATGTCATTGTCCACCTAGGGACAAATGACCTGGCTAAGAAAGGGATTAGAGAAGTGCAGGAAGAGTTTGTGGAATTGGGAGGGCCTTAGTCAAGTAGCACACACGGTAACCTTCTCGGAGGTGCTACCCATCTATGGCATAGGAGAGGCTAGGGTGTTCCATACCATGGGATTCAATCAGTGGTTGAAAAACTGGTGTGGAGCTCAGGGATTTGGCTTCATTGGGGACTGGGGGTCCACCTGGAGTGATGCAAGCCTATACTGGCATGATGGGCTACATCTGTCCGGGAGGGGAACCAGGATCCTAGGTGATAGATTTAAATGCTTCATTGGCAAGCTTTTAAACTAGCCAAGGGGGGAAGCACTGGAAAGGAGCAGGAACATCCTAGCCCCACCCCAAACAATCACAGTAGTAAATGTGGCAAACACCAACATGGAGGTGTCGATAGGGAGAAGGGCTGGGGTAAATGGAGAAAGTGACAAAGGCAAGAAGGACAGAGATGGGGCAAAAGGGGGTAACGCCATCAGGAAATGGAGGGTAATGAGTACCAATACCCGTAGTCTGGGCAACAAGCTCCCTGAGCTGGTGGCCTTAATGGAAGAGGGATGCCTGGATATCGTAGCAGTCACAGAAACATGGTACACAGAGAACCATGACTGGGATGTTAACATACCAGGGTACATAACCTACAGGAGAGACAGGCAGGGGAGAAGAGGGGAGGAGTAGCTCTCTATGTAAAGGAAGGGATAAAAGCAACTGAACAAAAGGTAAACAGGGAGGAGAGGAGGCACTGTGGGTCACCTTGGATACTGGAAAGGGCACCACAATCCCACAGGGTTGTGTACAGACCCCATGTCAGGGGAAGGAATGGACAAGGATATGATGGAAGGCATTCTTAGAATGGCAGAGAAAGGGGAGATACTGTTGATGGGAGACCTGAATATGCCAGATGTTAACTGGAGCACATTTGCTGCAGCCACATCCAAGAGCAGGGCCATTATTGATGCCCTACAGGTGGCAGGCATTAGACAGCTAGTTTCAGAACCCACTCATGAGGGAGCAATCTTAGACCTCGTACTCTCAAACGGGGCAGTGAGAGGATCTCAGATCTAGAAGTAGGTTGCCATCTGGGGACAAGTGACCATCAAACAGTGTGGTTCACGTTAAACTCAGCTACAGAGTCAAGCCATACAAAGTGAGGGTGCTGGACTTTGGGAGGGCTGACTTTGGCAAGATAGAAGATGCCTCAGAAAAGCACTAGCAAACAGGCTAGAAGGAGGTGTGGAGCAACAATGGGGAATTGTCAAAACTGCCATCACAGGACGCAACAAGCCTTTGTGTGAAACAAATAAACAAATCAAAATGAAAGAAAAGCCACTATGGTTCTCAAGAGGTGGCTGTGAAAGTCAGGAAGAAAAGATAGCATTCGGAGTATAAGGAAACACAGAAGGAGCAGGACAGAGAGCTGTACCAGTTAAGGCAGAAAGAAGCAGGAGGAAGTCAGAATAGCAAAGGCCCAAACTGAGGAAAAGATAGCCAACTCAGTTAAGAAGGGGATAAAACCTTTTATAGGTACATCAGCGAGCATAGAAGACAAAGGGAGGATAGTGAGGCTGAATAGAATGAGCGAATGAGCGGTGGGTGGGCAGAGGGGACAGTGAAAAAGCAGGAATACTGAAAGAATATTTCTGCTCAGTATTCACAAAGAGGAGGGGAAGTGCTTAATCCAATTAACAGAAGCACTCTTGATAGGGGTCGATCCCAGTCCTTTCACAGAAGAAAGGGTTCTGCAAGAACTCCTAAAACTGAAGGTGGACAAAGCAATGGGTCCTGATGGAATTCATCCCAGAATTCTAAAAGAATTAAGGAAGGAACTAGTGAAACCACTGGCTACTCTTTTTAATAAATCATGTGAGGATGGTGTGGTACCCGAGGACTGGAGGAAGGCGGATGTGATTCCCCTTCACAAAAATGGGACCAAGACAGAGGCAGGAAACTACAGACCTGTCAGTCTGACCTCTGTGGTAGGGAAAGTGATGGAGTCACTTCTGAAGGAAAGAATAGTTGAGTACCTAGAGGTCAGTGGAGCACAGGATCCAAGGCAGCATGGGTTCTGCACAGCGGAAGGTCATGTCAGGCAGATCTAATAGATTTCTTTGACTGGGTGACCAAAGTAGTAGACCAGGAGGGGCTGTGGACATGGCCTACCTAGACTTTAGCAAGGCATTTGACACAGTCCCACACAAAGATTGATAGTCAAATTAACCAGCCTGGGAGTGGGTCCCAGGGTGGTAGCCTAGGTAAAACATTGGCTGGACAACAGGACACAGAAGGTAATTGTAAATGGGGTCCACTCTGAAGAAAGGCGGTTACTAGTGGGTACCGCAGGAGTTCAGTATTAGGTCCAGTCCTTTTAATGTCTTCATCAGTGACATTGCAGAGGGACTGGAAGGAAAAGTATGCCTTTTTGCAGATGACACAAAGATCTGCAACAGGGTTGATACACAAGGAGGCGTGGAAAGGATGAAAAGGGACTTGGCAAGGTTGGAGGAATGGTCAGACGTATGGCAGCTAGGATTCAATGCAAAAAAGTGCAAAATAATGCACCTGGGAAACAAGAACCCAAGGGAAGAATACACAATGGGTTGGGAGGTAGTAACAACAACAAAACAGGAAAGGGACCTGGGGTAATCATATCAGATGACCTTAAGGTTGTAAGCAATGTGAGAAGGCAGTAGGGAGGCTGGGGGTATACTGGGATGTATAGGGAGAGGCATCAGCAGCAGAAAACAGGAAGTTGTTATCCCTCTGTACAGACAGTTGGTGAGACCACATCTGGAATACTGTGTCCAGTTCTGGAACCCCATCTCCGAAGGACATAGACAGGATAGAGGCAGTCCAGAGGAGGGCAACTAAAATGGTGCAGGGTCTGCAAGAGAAGCCGTATGAGGAGAGACTAAAGAGCTTAATATGTATACCCTTGAGGAAAGAAGGGAGAGGGGGACATGATAGAAACTTCAAGTACCTCAAGGGAATCAACAAAGTCCAAGAGGTAGCATCTTTCAGAAAAGAGACTTGCAAGAACAAGGGGACACAATTTAAAGATAGAAGGAGAGGCGGTTCAGCGCAATGTGATATTATTTCACTGAGAGGGTAGTGGATGCATGGAACAGCCTTCCTGAGGAAGTTGTGGAGTTTAAAACTGTGGGAGAATTCAAGAATGCATGGGACAGACATAAGAGCAATTCTTGTGGGGGCGGAAGATAAAGGCTGTTGGTTAACTGGGATCTACGGCCTATCCTGTAAGTGAAAATGGGCAGACTAGATGGGCCTAGCGGTCCTTATCTGCCGTCAAAAATCTATGTTTCTATGTTTCTATTATGCTGCATGGAAAAATTGCACTGTCAATACAGTGTGATTTTTGCATCTTGGCTCAATCTTCCTAGCGGGTGGCTGTATTTCACCCGATACTGCCAGGGGGCCAGTCCCCGAACCCCCAATAATGATTCTCAACTCCAAGAGGGGAGTTTCACATGGAAATTGCGCAAAGTCTGAAAAAAAATAAAGTGTTCTGGGACCATGAATCAAACCCAGTCCCAGACTCAGCACCTGGGTTCCTTGCTGCAATGACTCAGTCCATTGAGCCATGGCAACTGCTTGGCAGAACCCTGTCCTAGCAGAGGTCTTATCCTCTGCCTGGGATAGCAAGAGTGTGCAATACTGCATACAGCAGCATTCGCGGTATTGCACCTCTCACTCTTCCCTACAGTGCTATTTCGAATTAGCGCTAATGTATGCTTAATAGTGTGCGACATATTGACCTGGTACGCCAGCATAAAGGATTATGATCAGTAGCCAGGACAAATCTAGCATCTAGGTAGAAGAGTAAGGCTCCTTTGGCCCATTTTTCAGATTGGGCCTCTTTTTCAATTGTCGAATACCTCTTTTCCCTGTCATGGAGTTTCTGTGATATATGGATCACCGGGTGCTCTTCTCCATCCACGGTCTGGCTCAGGATGGCCCCTATGCCTGTCTCTGAGGCATCCATGTGTACTTCAAAAGGGAGGTTAAAGTTGTGGCTCTTTAGTACAGGTGAAGAGCAGAGTGCAGCTTTTATAGATTGAAAAGCTTCCTCACACTTGGGAGTCCACTTTATCTGATTTCCACATCACTTTTTGGTAAGGTCTGAGAGGGGTATGGTAATAGATGCAAAATGGGGTATAAAGTGGTAGTAATACCCCACTAAGCCCAAGAAAGAATAAACATGCTTCTTTGTAATTGGTACTGGACACTTTGCTACTGCCACTAACTTGTCAATTTCAGGTTTCACCTCCCCATTCCCAGCAGGAAACCTAACTACCTAAGAACCTGTAGGACCTGTGCCAGAATACGGTCTGTAACGAGCACAGATGAAGGTGGACCTTAAAAGCCTTAATAATGATCCACACTGTGGGCAGTATTACAAGTTGCAGTACTGCTGTTATAAGAATTGTATTTTTTGTTTTGTTTGTTTGTTATTTTGATCCTCACATTTTAAGAAAAATAAAATGATAAATGCCTTGGGCATTTTTATGCACCTGACCTGTGGTCTGCCTAGTTTTGTGTTATCCTATACCACACCTGGTGACAATGTCAAACACATCTGATAGACTTTTTTGATTGGGTAATGAAAAGGTGTATCAAGGGGGAATGTAGATGTCACATACCTCGATTTCAGCCAGGCATTCGGCGCTGTTCCACATAATAGGCTGGTGAACAAGTTGAGTAGCCTGGGGCAGGCCAAAGATGGAGAACTGGGTTAGTAACTGGTTGAGGGACGAAAGCAGGGGTGTTGATAAATAGGACCCAGTCTGAGGAAAGGGGTTGACCACTGGAGTACCTCAAGGATCAGTCCTGGGGCCAGTGAGTCACCACCCTCTGTGTGAACTGATTTTCCCCTTTAGTTGTCCTAAAGTGTTCCCCCTTAATCTAAAGCTCATGCCCCCTAGTGTCTGTACTGTTGTCCTTCAGATCAATACAAAAGCATTGCCTTAAATCATGGTTTCTCAGAGACCTAAAAACTGCTATTAGGTCACTTCTCATTCATCTCATCTTTATGAAAAAAAGCCCCAGTGTACTCAGCCTAGTATGATAGTCCATGTGTTTCCTTGATAACAAGCTGACATTTGAAGCTCAGGTGTCGGCTGTCATCAAAAATGTTTTTATTGTTTGAGGAACATCACCTGGATTAAACCCTTAATTCTGCCGAAGATCTTCCATTGCTAGTGCATGTCTTTGTAACATCAAGGCTCGACTACTGTAATGCTCTTTATCTTAGGGTTAGTGGAGGGAACCTCCACTGGCTGCAGCCAGTGCAGAATGCAGTGGTCAGGCTGCTGACAGGACTGTCAAGGTCCTGTCATGTGACCTCGGTCCTGCATGGTCTGCACTGGCTGCCAGTCAGGTGGAGGGTTCTCTTCAAGGTGGGCTTGCTCCCCTATAAAGCCCTATACAGATTGAGCCCTGGCTACCTGTCAGACCTCCTCTCCTCTCACCCCAGCCCACTCCCTTCATTCCTCCACTGAGGGCCTCCTGGCAGTTCAAGGATCAGGCTGAAAACCTAGGGTGATCGCTCATTGGGTGGCCAGCCTGGTGCTCTGGAGCTTGCTGCCAAGATCTTTGAGGGAGGCCCCTATGGAGGAGGCATTCAAGAGCAGCCTAAAGATCCACCTTTTTAATTTAACATTCCCTAAAGATGTTTTTTAACTTGCACAAACAAATTTAAATTATTTATCTGCTTTGGAAATTGTTTATATAATTTGATTGTTTTAATGCTCTGTCAAACTTTTTTACTGTGCGGCTTCCTGAGCCTCCGGGATTGGGCACCTAACAAATAATAAATTACTTATTTACTTTCAGACCAGTAATCCTTTTTTGTAGTTCTCCTTTGTACCCTCTCCAGTCTTTGAATATTTCCAACATTTTGTGGAGCCCAAAACAGCCTCCAGTACTCCAAGTGAAGTCTTATGAAGGATCAATAAATAGGCACAATAATATTTCTGTCTCTAGTCACAATATTTCTCCAGACGCATCCCAAGATTTTATTGCATTTTGCAGTGACTTCATAACAGTGTTTGTTTTGCTTGAGAATCTTTGACACTAGCACCCCAGGTCCTTTTCACTATCTATGGATCTCAAAGGATGAGATCCTAGAGTATACCCTGTCCCCATATTTCCCCTTGAAGTGCATCACTATGTACTTTTCTAGATTGTACTTCATCTTTTTTTCTTCTTTGCCCATGCATATAAATTGTTTAATTCCTCTTGGAAATTTTTTATTTGAGCATTTGTCTCAACTAGATGACCTATTTTAGTGTCATCCGTGAGCATACTTATCCACCCTCCTTTTGTAGTATTCATACTACTCACATATATGTTAAACAAGGTGGGTCCCAGCACTGAGCCCTGAGGAACCCCTCTCATCACACCCCTCGACTCAAAAGTCTATTCATTTATCCTAACAACTTGTGACCTATTGTTCAATGATTCCTTAATCCATCTTATAAGTCTGATACCTAGCTTTGTGTCCTGTAGGCTTTAATTAACTCAGCATGGGAACTGTATTAAATGCCTTGGCAAAATCTAAGTAAACCACATCAACCGGCCTCCCTTCATCCAGGGCCCTGCTCACTTTCTTGAGGAGGCTTATCAGATTTTTCTGACATGATCTACCACTGCTGGTTTTTGTCCCACAAATCCATGAGGGTCAGGTGTTTTTCAATAAGGTTTTTCAGTAGTGCCTCCATAACTTTGCAAACCATGGATGAGAGGCTACTTGGCCTGTAGTTCTCCCTTTGTGCCTTACTATCTTTCTTAAAAATAGGTGCCACAATGGCTTTCCTCTAGTCATCTGGCACCTCCCTCAGACACAAAGATTTTCTAAAAATGTTGGTTACTGTATTGGCTAATTCAGAGCCAGCTTTTGCAAAAACATAGGATGCAAGTTGTCTGGCCCCTAGGTTTCTATGCAAACAATAACTATCGACAGGGTGGGCAATATTGGGTAATACCAGACTACCCAGGGTGTAATGAGGCCTCAACACCACAGGCAGAGGGTCTTATAGTCCCTGAAGGTCCGGTATTGCCCATACCACCCACCCTGGAGGGTATTTTGTATTAGAAAATGGGTTACATTGTTTTTTTAAATAATGATTTCATTCAGAAAAACAGGTAAAATATTTATTAAAATGAGCAGAGTTAGCAAGTTCTGTAAAATTGTCCTCTAAATGGTTTAATTGCCAGTAGTTGCCAAGTAGGGTGCTGCTGTTTATGAGATTTTTTTTGCATTGGATTTCAGTGTCTCTTTCTGATAGCGCTAAACATTTTCTAAATAAAAAAAACCTGGTTGTTGTTAGAAGGTGAGTGAGGAGTGAGTGGCTCAGTGGAGGAGCGATAATGGTGGGAGAGAACCGAGCCAGTGATGGAGCGGGAGACGCTTGTTAACTAACTGAGCAGGTGGGTGGCATGTGGAGAATAGAGAGTGAGATCACGGTGAGGAGGAGACTGCTACTATTTAAAATAAGTGTGGTCAGGGAAACACTGACTTGTCTTCGTCCCCAACTGCAGATAAAATACTGGAGTGTTTTTAATTTTCTTTGATAAATATGCTTAGTTAAGTTGCAGCCTGTAGGTGTGCCAACCGCAAGTTTGGTTTTCAGGGGTGAGCAAGCAGCCAGTGCGGGAGGAATGAGGGGACCACAGTAAGCTGTCACAGAGTTGGGTATCGACATTACATTAAAAAAAGATAAATTGGGCTGAGGTTGTGTAGGAGTATCGTGAGGCAGCTTGTACTAAAGTACACAGCACTGGGGGAAGTATCTCTTGCTAAGCGAAAGAAAAAGTGGCTCCGATTTGAGATTCAAATTTGGTGGTTTTGCCCAATTAGACAGCAGGGTGGGCACTAGGATACTTTAGTGGGTGAAGGGGCACTATAGGGTGATACTTGTTATCCAGAGGGCTCTCACTGTAAGTAAATATACCCCTGGCAGCCAATCAGATTTTAGATATTTTAAAGCCCATTTTCTAAATATTCAGATGTTTCAGGGCATCATACACAGCCATCGGTGAACTTCCTTGTGCCTTCACTGATCTGAATATTAGCTGTATCTATGTTGAATTCCTGGAATACTGATGTAAAGTAATTACTGAAATATTCTGCTGTTGTCCTTTCACCTCTGATGATTGCATTTTAAGAGGTCCAACTGTCCTATTTGTCCCTTTCTTGTTCCTTACAGACACCAAAACATTTTAGGGTTTGTTCCTGATTTCTTGGCTATATCCTTTTCTACCTCCCTCTTGGTTGACCTAATAAGTGATTTGCATTCCTTTGCTTACCTAATATATTCTTCCCAGTGCTCTCTGACTCCAGACACATTAGCTCTCCTAAATAACCTTATTTTCCTTCTTGCTGTTCAGCCCTCCTATTCAGCCAAATTAGTTTAATCCCATTTGTGTTTATTTTTTTCCTTATAGGTACCCATCTTTTCTCCAGATCTTTAATTTTTCTGACCAGTACTTCCCACCTAGTGTTTACATTGGAGCTGCCAAATTCCTCTTTCCAATTCCAATGCCTCAGTTACTCCCAAATTCTGTTAAAGTTAGCCCTGTCTTAACACTTGATAGTAAAGATCTACTGATTTTCATGATGTGTCTCTCAATGCTAAAGAAGACCATGAGGTGGTCATTGTCCCCTAGTGACTCAATAGTGTGATAGTTTCCAATGGTTCTGTCCATATCACTAAGGACAACATACAAAATATTGTTTCCCCTAGTGGTTCCATTACATATTGCTCAATGTTTACATTTTTAAAACTAGTAGCCAATTTATCGTCCCTAGGGCCTTCCCTTATCCCAGTTGATCCTGGGTGTATTTAGGTCCCCATGGGAAATACATTACATATTTCCATAACATCTTCAATAGCTTCAATGAGTCCATCATCCACCTCCTCTGCTTGGTTCAGGGTCTATAGCAAACACCCATAATAACAGAATCCTGATTACTCCTCCTAATCTGACTCAAAGGGTCTCATTTTCTGGGGTGTTCATTATATTTACTTCTTCAGTACAAAGATCTTTACTTATATAGAGGGCTATGCTGCCTCTCAAATGCCCTTTGGTCCTTTTGAAATAAATTATACCCTTGAGCTCTTTACACCATATGTCATCCCTATCCCAAGTTTCCATTATTCCAACACAAGTGGTGTTGTTTAGCTCTAATGCCTCTAATTCTCCCAATTTATTGTTTAAACTCCTTGCATTGATTAAGAGGCAATTTTATCTACTGATATTTGTTTCAAAAGTAAGACTTCCTGTGTGTATACCTAGGTACTGGTCCTATTACAGAAAGTATTTGCTGTATGTGTACACTCAGATGCTCCATCCAGTACCCTGAAAACCTAGATTAAATATTTCTCAAGACTTTTTTCAGTCTCTCCCTAGCATTCTTTCCCTATTTGATTTAGATGAAGGCCGTCCCTCCTGTACACTTCTGTGTCTGTCAACAAACATTTCCCAGTTATGAATGAAGTCATGTCCTTCCTGTGATGCCCAGTTTTTCAACAAATAATTGATCTTTCTTATTGCATGCATTCTACCCACTCTTGCTCTAGGTACTGCTAAAATCTCTGATATTATTATCATACAGCCTCCATTCTTCAAGTAGCAACCCATGTTAGTAAAATCTTCCTTGATGTCCTCATCCAATCTTTTACCTATGTCATTTACACCTACATGTAAAAGTACTATGGATTTTCTTCTGACCATCCAGCAGTCCATCAGTCATGCTGTTGATGTCACAGATCTTAACCCTGAAAGCAAGAAACAGTAGTCCTTTCTTTTCTCCCGCTACAGATAATGCCATCCGTGTTACTTATGATTCAGTCCCAATTACTACAGCCTTATGGATACTTCTGCCTTGTGTTCTATCTTCTCTATAATCTACCTCAGGGACCTTAGTTTGAGCTATATTGTGCTCTGTGTTGCCATTTAGTATATTTGGCACAGCATCAGCCCCTCCTGTACCTACAATTTCTGCCCCTCCCCCATATCTGCTAGTTGTAAAAAAGAGTATGCAAGTGGGAGGGTATATGCATCTGCCACTCGCTCTTTTTTAGCCCTTTTTTCCTTTCTCACTAATGCCCACTCTGGTAAAGGATCTCAAGAATCGGAACTAAGTTCAGCAACTGACTGGTCTTCCTGATCACCCCTTTTTCCTTTTTCAACCTTCTGCAGCCTATCCCTAATTGTGTTTGCATTCCCTAAATTGTATTTTTCTCCTGTATCCCTTTATCATCATCCCTTTATATATATCATGCAGTAGAACTTTAAAAATGCTATCTATATATGCCTCAAGTTGTTTAGTATTTAGGGTTAAATCAATTTTGGCTCTCAAAGTACTTACTTCCACCTCTAGTGGTTTAATATAACTGTATTTACTACAAATGTATTGCATATCAGTTCAGCCCTCAACATTCTTAATAAACATTCTACATCTATCACACTCTAAAACTGAGACAGTGTCCTCCATGGTCTAATCTAATAAAAGTGTGGCTAGTATACTGTCAGGCTGTTGAAACCTGAGGAGATAGCAAGTACACAAATAGATGAATCGACTGACCTGCAGAGTTTCTCCACCTGACCCAGCTGACTAGGCTGACATGACAGAACACTGCTTCTGCCTGTGCTTGCCGATGTTCCCTGCTCACCAATACTCCCTGCTTGCTAGCGCTCACAGGAGACCTCAAGTAAATAGTGAGTAACCTGGAAGTGCTTGTCCAGGGTTACTTGCCTCAACCCATTTTTGTGGGTTAAAAATATGCAGTTAGCTTGCCACTGTGTTGAAAACTAAATCTAGTGAGCAATCTGCCCCTCAATTGTTAAAAGTTGGCAGTGTTTAACTCTAGTTCATCAGCTTCACCCCACTGTGCTCCCAAGATTCCTTGGAGCTGTAGTTCCCCAATTGGCTCCTTGAACTACAAATCTCAGCAGCCCTCTGACAATATGGTGCCCGTTTACACTGTGCTGCCCCAGTGGCTACAAAAAGTGAAAAAAAAAACATATAAAATACATGCCTTGGACACTCAGCACTACCACACAGACCAGAGTACACCTAGTCTGTCTCCAATTCTCCTCTTACATGACAGAGGCCTACAAGTACCTCATAGAGGTGAACAGGGTGCAGAAGCAGAATCTTTCAAATATGTAAGAGCACCAGGACCAGGGGGCATAGGATGAAGCTGGTGGGGAGAGAGTAACTTAAGAGTGATGTGAGGAAACACCTCTTCACTGAAAGGGCAGTAGATGCCTGGAACAGACTACCAGCAGAAGTGGTGAAGAACAGAGCAGTGTGTGGGGGGCTTTATGTATGAGTGGGATAAGCATAGGGGTGCATTAGAAAATGGGTGGGGAAGGGTAACCAGAGACCAGTTAGGTTGTGTGGAGACAGATTAGGCAGAGAATATCTGGACAGACTAGATGAGCCAAGTGGTCTTTTCCTGGCAACACATTCTATGTTCCTATGTGAGGTGATACTGCCCATATACAGATCTCTGTGAGGCCTCATCTGAGCACTGTGCTATGTTCTGGAGTCCACATAGGAGGAAGGACATAAATTGACTTGAGTCAGTGCAGACAAGGGTCACCAAAATGATCCAGAGCTTGCAAGGCAAATCCTATGGAGAATGATTGATGGCTCTAAATATGTACATGCTGGAAGCCAGGTGTGACAGTGAGGACATGATAAAAACATATGATCTTCTGAGGGGTATAAACAAGGTGAATAGCAAGGGCCCATTTGTAAAGAATAGGGAAGCAATCACTAGGGGACATGATTGGATGTTGGTGAGGGTAAGTTCAAGAAAGAATTGAGGAGGTTTTACTTCATGGAATGGGTGGGACTGTTGAACAGAGTGCCAGTGGAAGTGGTGGGGGCAACTACACTAAGCCAGTAAAAACACTGCTGGATTAGGGTACTGGGACTCATAGTCCTTAGAGGGGCAAAACAGGTTGATGGGTGAGGGAGCAGTGAAAGAGGGAGACAACCCACCAGTACTGTAGGTTGGGGGATGAGGTAATATCATATGGGCAGACTTGATGAACCCTTGGTCTCCTTCCATCATATTCTATGTTTCATGTTTCCAACTTCTGGAATAGACTTTTCAAATATTCATGAAAGCATTCTCTGTAAATTTTTCCTACCAGAAACAAAGCACTGTCAAATATAGTTTTATAGTGGAAAGGAGCAACTATTTACTCATGGACCAGAATATTCAAACTGCACCTGGAAAGGGCACAGTGGTTGTTCCACGCAACTGAGATGCGTCGGGGCACAAAATTGATAAATTCAAACAAGATGTGCAATGATGCATCTCATCTGAATACATCAAGAAATGTGTGTGGCACAAATGGGGGTTGCTGACGATGCACCAGCACATCCCCCTGTCAGGTCTGAATACCTAGAATGGGAATGCGTAATGCAACTTGGAGATATGAAACTTGGAGATACGCCGGGTACAAATTCCAGATATTCAGACCCAAACATGCAAATGGGGCCATTATGCATGAAAGATGCAAATGGGGCCATTTGAATGTCATTATGGTCCCAGTTGCATGTCTTGGGCAGGATGCACCTGGCAGAATGCGTCAAGTGTGCATTACAATTGCTGTGGTAAGAAAGCACACTATCTCCTGGTAGTCCAGTGGCCCTTCTCCTGTCCCTGAATCTCCAAATATGTAAAATAAATTATTTTCATTCTCCTGGTAGTCTTGTGCCCTCTCACCTCCCCAAATCCTTGATTATATAAAATAAAGATTCATCATTCTCCTGGTAGTCTAGTGGCCCCTCCCATCCCCAAGTCCCGATCATACAAAATAACTTGCATACCCCAACCATGGTAGTCCAGTGGTACCCCCTCCCATCCCCAAATCCCAACATATGAAACATGTAGATCTAAATATCCCTGGTAGTCTAGTGGTGCCCCCACCCATTCCCAAACCTGATCACAAGATAATATTAAAATCCCAGTATCCCTGGTGGTCCAGTGGACCCCACCCGCATCCACTGTGGTACTCACACCCCACCCACTCCCCCATCCAAGTCTGGCCCTCGGCCTGGAAGCTGGCAGGCAGCATCCTCACACACCACCACCATGGCTGCCTGCCACGACTGAGCTGTCAGTGAATGGCAGCTACTGTACACCTGTAAGCCCATTGGTAGACACTGTCAACCAATGGTCTACAGTGTGTACTGTGTTTTCATTCCACAACCTGACATTCAGAATACAGAACCAATGTGAAATACAAGCTGAACTGTGTCTAAAAATTATATTTTGTTAAAGCTCTCCTAAAGGTGTCAGCTCCTCTTTTAGGGCCAATATTATCTTGCAGGACTAGTTTAGAAAATGTTGGGGCTTAGTCTTAGCCATTTCATCTGCTATATATTTTGACCTAGCTTGTGTCATTCTCGTCCCTTTGCGTCATTTTTTACTCAACTTGCATCATTTTGACTCAACTTTCACCATTTATTTTGGTGCAGCTTGTGTCATTCTCATCCTGCATTTTTTGTTGATGAAGTGGACCTCTTGTGTCAGTTTTGAGGAATTTGTTACCAAGGGGCCCGATTTTCAAAGACTAAAGTATGACACAAGGTGCTTGTGCCAAACATAAATGGTGCAAGTGGCACCTTGCATCAAATACTGTCCCCTGAGCTATTCACAAAGGCAGCCTGCATAAACTGCAGGATTCCTGCCCAAAATGGGGCTTGCGCTACCCATGCAACCAGAAATGGGCTGCGACATGGGGCTAAGGGCTTGTGACAGATGCAGGCCTCCATAGCTCCACAATCGGGATTCACAAAGCACACCCAGAGGGTAAATTTCAAAGTACTCTTAGACCAGCCAGGGCTGGTCTAAGAGTACTTAGAAATTCAGAATAACATAGGTAAAAATAGAGCCCACTCACCAAAATGAATATAAACATAGAAGTAGTTTATTCTTTCTATTTCAAGTTTGTGCAAAAGAGCACAGTGTCCTAAAGTTATTAGATGTTTTGGACTCATATATCCTTCATCAGTGGGGAAACACTAATGATCATTCTAAAATAAAATACAGTAAATATATTATTAAAGGTTTAATTAAATTTCCCACTAAAACGAGTCCAAATTCCTCACCAGGTAAATTCTCAGTACCTGTTTACTGTCCCAGCTACAGTATAAGGTGTAAGAAAAACATATAACAAAATAAATTCATAGGTGTTGATTTTCCTAAATCAATGCCCTTTCAGATAAAGCATTCCATAAATGTTAATATATTCAAATATAATCAATGTATACCTAAGAACTGTAGGGTAGTGCTGATCCTCTTTTTTTATAAATATTGGCAAACTCTTTATGTGGTATCTCTAAAACCAGAAAACAATATTCACATTTGTCAAATTTTATAAAGAAAAGCCCTTTTCATTTAGCCAAAATACCACTAATTTCTTGTTTCCTATTTCATGCTTTATACTGACAGATAGACCTAGAGCTGTTCACATTGTCTTTTGCATACAGACATTGCCTCTTAACCACAAATCTTGTATGTTTTAACTCTTTTAAAAGAGCAGTATATTAAACTCAAGACTGTAATGTTATCAGTACTTTCTAACTTGTATGCTTCAATATATTTGAAAAAAAAAGTATTCAGAAGTCTGTACTCTGCAACAGAGTTTTGCTTCGTTACATACTGCACATTCACAGAGAAACCTACAGCAGTTCTCATTTCCTTTTACATATAGCGTTAACTCACAGACTCAGTTTATATTAGTTTCAACAGTTTCAGACGGCAGCATTTTAAACCCCAAATGTAATGTACTCGGTCTTGTCTAGCATTTTAACCCACATGAACTTTCGTTATGTTTAAAAACCTGCAAAAATGTGTACCTCGCAATAAAATGTTTTGCTTCTTTTATATCTGTAACAATAATAAATGTGCACTTAGTGGCTACAAAATCCAGGGCACAGGAGAAAGAATAACACAACTAACTTCATGTTTGTTCCAAAACTTTAAATGTACAAGATTTTCTACTTACTAAATGTAGCATAGTGCTGCCATAACTTCCTCTGTCTCTCTCTTAATGGAGGTGCAGCCAGCATCCTACACAGTGTATTTATAGTGCTTTGCACATGGAGAATCGGGCGCATGGTAATGAGTCTGTACCACCTGACAGACTCCTGAACCCTGTGAGCCCAACCCGCAATTAGCGGCACCTAGCAACTATCAACAAAAATTGCTAGGTGTCTCCATGTGTCCCATGTTATTGGGGAGTGCTAAACAGCAATGTTTTCTTTACAGTAAACATTTAAAAGTTTTTTTAATGTGTACCCCATACTTCTTACATTTTCTTACTAGTAATCAAACTTCAGATTGTAAAACTAACGAGATTCAAAGTCCTCCAACTTTTTTTAAGATCGATGCTAACATCAAATAGAACTCAAATGGGGGACCTGTGATATCAAATCCAGTCTAAATATAGAGGCCTCGACACAGACCACCGGATAAATGGATAGTTACTGTGAGATATTAATAAAATCAATCATTTACCAAGGTAACAGAATCAATGGAAATGGGAATGTATGGAAGCCCAGTCGGGTAGTACTGGGTGGGAGGAAGGAAAATCCATCCCTGTATTAATAAGTTATTTAACCAGTTATAATATAGAGCAAAAACCAGCAATTTTACAATTACATCATGTGTTCCCTCATTTCAAACTAGCTCAAATAATTCCTTGATTTAGATGTGAACAGGATGAGTGGTGAAAATATGAAACCAACTAATGGTGTGTTGCA